>OZ005662.1:30555003-32015003 GCA_963930645.1 Salticus scenicus
CAGTAAAACTTTGGAAAGAGGACATACTGCTTGGCTCAAAAATTTAGAATTGCAACTTCTTTCATGACAAATTCCTACACTGAAATAACGTTTATCCTCTGAGTGATATGGAAATTCCAAAAATTGTAAAGCTTGGCATTCCACTTTTTTCATGGCAAGAATACATTGCAAATGAAAGTTTTGACGAACAGATTCGACTTCTTTCAAATAAAAGAGAAAGGAATGGTAAGTTATTTCTTGTACTTAAAATGTACCTCACAGAAATGTTCGACAGATTTGATTTTGTTATCGGATCTATACCTGATGGTACATATGCAGAACTGTTTGAAAAAGTAAGACACTCTGAGATTTATATATATATATTAAATAAGAACCCATGGAGGAAATTATTATGCAATTAGTTGGTTTCTGCTACCCTTACCAGATGAATGATTTTTCATTTGTGACCCGGAAACCAGAAAATAAGCCACAAGTGTTCGCCATCTTTCAAACGTTTTCACTGTCAGTTTGGATGACAGTCATATCAGTGTTGCTTACGATGATGCTGATATATTACGTAGTCTTGAAATGGAAACAAAATATCGGTAAAAGTTTGCTTCATGTTTTCAAATACTGGTGAATGAGAGTGCGCTAATAACGCCTTTGTCCTTTGCAGAAAAACTCTTCATGTATTCATGGGTGATCGGAACCATGATCCTTTGCCTGTCTTACGACTCCGTATTTCTGTCTTTCCTCACATTTCCTCCAATGGTTAAAGTAAAAGATTTGTCAGACTTGGCACTGGCCGTTGAGAAAGGAGATTTCCATTGTATGGCGCACATAAGTCAAGGTGTCACAAATTTTTTGTGGAATACAAAGCAAAGACATTTATAAGAAGGATTGCAAGAGGCATTGGGAAGAATAAATTAAGCTACGGGAATATCTTTGGTAGGTAAGAAGCAAAATCTCGCCTTTTCACACCTACGGCTTTTGTAGAACCTTTTGCTTGAGAATACTTCATCTCAGATGATCGTTTTTACCAACCTTTGCCCGCAGTATCGGTTAAAAGAGACTTATGTTAAAGAGAGATGATAGCATTGAATAATGGCTTCAGATATTTACTTCAAGCTGATTGAAGAAATTTTGTTTTCGACTCATCTTACGATTTTATCTTATATCTCGAAGTCATAAGTCTCTAATCGAAAGCTGACTCTCACAGACGTTGCTCCAGCGTTTATATTCGTTTTGTGCGGCTACTTTATATAATTTCTGGTTCTTCTTGGAGAATTGTATTTAGGTCACTAGAAAAACAATCGGAAGAAAATTTTAAAAAGAAATAGAAGAAATGTGATGAAAATAACTTCTATAGCCTGTTGCTGAAAGATTTTTTTTTAAATTGCTGTTTGGACACTACGCTGATGATTTTTTTTCTGAATTATAACTTATTTGCATATTAATTATATGTTTTATTATGCAGTATATATATTATGAGTATTTAGAAATTAAACTAAAGATTTTTTTATTTTTAATTTATTTTTAATTGAAATTTTAAATTTAATTGTAATTAACTAATCAATTAATTAGTTGATTAATTAATTTTAAAAAGTTTTTTCATATTCACTATAAAGTCACGCTTTAAATTCTCTATAAATATTTTCCCTTGAAACTTCTTTCTTCTATCACTTTAAACTTCAAGGAAAATATTTCCGAATCTAGAATGAGGCATTCTTAGTTCAGTAAGCTTCAACTGAATTCTATTATGTCTAACAGGCAACACAGATCACTCTCTGTATCAGGATTTATCTTTCTGCATTAATTTTTTTCTGTGCACAGTGAAACTATTTTTTTTTCTCTCTGTGTGTGTGTGCATAAAAGTCAGAAAATGACATTAATTATCTATTATTTATGGAACAGTACAATAGATTCATCTTTTTATATTCAGCTCATGTTATTTTCTTATTATTATTTTAATTTTATTTTTTTTATTATATATTTATTTATTTAATTATATATATATTTTTTGGAAAATTTCTGAACTATTTTTTAACAATTGTTATTAAGCACATGGCTGTTTCATAAATAACTCTTAATGAAAAATTAGTATTTTTAATTTTCGGCAGGTTTTTGTTCCGAAACATATTTGTTCACCAGATTCAAACCAAATAATATTTAATTTAGTAAATAAATACACCTGTAAATAAGTAGTTTAAATTGAAAAAAGCTCACAACAGTTGTTTCAATTCGATGTTACAGCACACCCTTCACCGGATGAAAAAAACTAGACAAAAGTGCGTTCATTAAGCAGCAACTACACACTCGTGACTACCAAGAAATGTAAAGTTACTTCTGCAGTTGACTTTCTCTGAAGCATCTTTTATTAAATTTCGTAGTAGAGCTGCTATTTACTAATGAGAGAAGAATCAAAGTTTAAAAATCGATTAAAACAGCGAAATATTATTGATAAATTTCTGTATAAAGTAAATGGTAAAAATTGGGTTTTAGTGAGAAACCAAAAAACGTTGAAAGGTTTAAAGTAATACGTAAAATAAATACGTTCATTGCTTTGCTGCAGAATACTACTGTTGCACTACTGTTAACTACTGCTGAATACTACTGCTGCACTACTGTTATAAAATTCTAGCATTTACTACACATCACTACCACTTGCGGTTATCCGCAAGCTATGCACTTTGATGCCAAGTTAAATGTATTAAATGTAAATCATTATATTTCAACATGTGTTATGTCACGAAAAGAAGATGTTTGCATCCATCAGTTTTCTGATTAAAATGTGTGTTATGGTACCTGTTGTCAAGTCATAAAGTAACCTTCAAGTGCAAATTGTCGCTTGCTTAAATGTTTCGCTACAGTCATGTATCTGAGTATTCAATAAATTCTAATTGCATGATGAACTTGTAATGTGTAAAGTTTTAGTAACACTAAAGAAAACCAATGCACAAATTTACGAATAACAAAACATAATTTTATTTATTTATTTATTTATTTATTTAAATACTAATAATCTGCATTGTTTTAACCCTTTCTCGACCGACGATACTTTAAAGCACTATTGGTTTCAAAAGCTTATAAAAACGAATTTATGGAAAATTTATCAAAAATATTTATGAGAACATATACCTCACTTTAATCTCACTACAAGGCACTAGACGCTACATGCAGCCGGTTTTGTTTATAGGGTGCTTTAATTTTAATACAAATGAACGTATAAATGTAAAATTTGGATGAAACATTCGCTATTAAATAATTAATTGAATTTCATATAACTTAGGCAGAAATGAAAATTTTTAAACTGATATAACTTCAAATTTTTCAAAAATAAGCATTGGAAGAAATAGAAACATTAAACAATTTTTGTCAAAGAAAACTAAATGAGAAAGAGCGTCAAAGGTGTATTACAGATAGTTGAAGATACACATGCCTCCAAATCTTTGATTAAAACTAGATTTTTCTTCCAGTATTCACTTTTCTGCGTTTTTTTTTTCTTTTTCCTTTTTAGTATGTGCATAACTTTAAAAAAAAATAAATAAATAAATGAACATTCGAGCATGAAAATTGGTTGAGTTGTTCATTAAAAATTATTTATCGACATTTTTATTATATTGAATATGCTCAATGTTTACAAATGAATAATTATATATTTCCAAAATAGTTCCTTATAGAGGAAAAAGAAAAGAGAGTACAGTAAGAAAAATCCGATTTTAATATAATATTTAGAGAAATGTGTACCTTCGGCTATCTGTAACGCCTCTTTGACACTGTTTCTCATTTAATTTTCTTTGCTAAAATTGTTTAAAATTTTCATCTCTTCAATGCTTACTTTTTTTAAAAATTTAAGTTAGAGCAGTTTAAAAATTGTTATTTCAGTTAAAGTTATATAAAATTTCTATTAAAAATTTGATAACGAATATGTCATCCAAATATTATATTTTTAAGTATATTTGTTTCAAAATTATGCCCAAAAGACGAAAATGAGCTCCCTCAGAAACTTATTCGGCTATGTAGCGAATTAGTCAATACATGCATGCATTATCAATATATGTATAAAAGAGTAAAATCACTGATTTACTGACTCACTGACTCAACACAGACGTGGCGATTCTATGTGAGATAGAGTGACAAAATTTAGCGAGCAGGTTTGTTTTAGGACCCTGACCCCCTTCCCCCCCCCACCCAAGATGGGATTTTGCGAAATATACCTCCGTTCCGCCCCTGTTGGAGCAGAAAGCAAAAACACCTTTATACGCATAACTCGGCTTCAAATTACTTCGTGGAAGAAAATTAAGGAGACTAGACTTGAATACAAAAAAAATCATTTTCTGCGATTTCGGAATTTTAGATTTCAGGGGGAGGGGGGCTATTTTCGGAGGCATATTTAGCTAAATACGTATTTTCGAGAAAAACTCTACCAATATCAAATAATACTCTACCAATGCACAAAGATATAAAAATCCTCCAAGCGTCTTCTTGAGCCTTTTTTTTCTTTTTTGAATCCCTTGGTTTTCCTGAACCGGACCCTTGAGTGGGTAAGGTGACCGGGAGCCAAGCTCGAGTGGCTCTCTCCCCCACCCTTTGTTTTTTTTTTGAGCCCCTTGGTTTTCCTGAACCGGACCCTTGAGTGGGTAAGGTGACCGGGAGCCAAGCTTGAGTGGCTCTCCCCCCCTTCCTTTCTTTTTTTTCCCTGAATTGGACCCTTGAGTGGGTAAGGTGACCGGGAGCCAAGCTTGAGTGGCTCTCCCCCACCTTTTATTTTATTTATTTATTTTTTATTAATTTTATTAATTTTATTTTATTTTATTTTATTTTATTTTATTTATTTATTTTTAGCCCCTTGGTTTTCCTGAACCGGACCCTTGAGTGGGTAAGGTGACCGGGAGCCAAGCTCGAGTGGCTCTCCCCCCCCCTTTTTTTGAGCCCCTTGGTACTCCTGAAGCGGACCCTTAAGTGGGTAAGGTGACCGGGAGCCAAGATTGAGTGGCTCTCCCTCCCCTTTTATTTATTTATTTATTTATTTATTTATTTTTGAGCCCCTTGGTTTTCCTGAACCGGACCCTTGAGTGGGTAAGGTGACCGGGAGCCAAGCTAGAGTGGCTCTTCCCCACCTTTTTTTTGAGCCCCTTGGTATTCCTGAACCGGACCCTTAAGTGGGTAAGGTGACCGGGAGCCAAGATTGCGTGGCTCTCCCTCCCCCCTTTTTTTGAGCCCCTTGGTTTTCCTGAACCGGACCCTTAGGTGGGTAAGGTGACCGGGAGCCAAGCTTGAGTGGCGCATCCCTCCCCCCATTTTATTTTATTTTATTTATTTATTTATTTTTATATAATTTATTTTTATATAATTTTTTTTCTACACCCCCTCGGTCCCCTGCCCGGTCCCCAGTGCGGCCCTCAAATGGAGTGTCAGTTTCTTAGAACCAACTATTTCCAGCTTCCAGCCAGCCCCTCTGTGTTCCACTCTCCTTTCTGCAGTTCTCCGAAGCCTCGAGGGTTAGTTACTTAACTACTAATTTTAAGTAATCCAATATCAACAGTCTTACAATTAAAATTACTTTAATACTCATATTTTTTATTTTATTTATTTATTTTTTTGTTGTTGTTCTTTGTTTGTTTTGTCATCTTCCCGAGGGTGTGGCGGTGTCTGGTCCTCGTAAAAATGTGCTGCACCGTCAAGTGCTCGATGGGGTCGTTAAGCAGTCATCGGGCTACCAACACGGGGCACAATCCCCCCGGGGTGGATCAAAATTGTGATGGTCCCTCTTTCTTCTCCCTTTAGGCCTCTTAGTGCATAGCTCATCTTCCCCCATTGGCCCAGCCACTTGAAAATTCTACTCTATGCGCTACTAAATTTCCTTCCTGCCACCCGTGGCGAGATTAAAAAATACTGTTTGTAGTGGTTTTTTTTTATGTTATTTTATTTTTATTTATTTATTTATTTATTTATTTATTTTTCTCTTATTTCTCCTTCTTTAATAGCTCTTAGTTTTGTCGGCCGTTCAGCTTTTTTCAGCTCCCCTCCCCCATTGTTTTGGCATCCACTTTTTGGTGTAATTCTGAGTGCACAACTATCCTCTTGGCTCCCACTGCGATGTGTCTGTGCGCTCCGTTCCTTGGGCAATCTGGAGGTGGGGTGTGCCAGTCGAGCATTATGTGTCATGAAGCAGAAGTCGCAACCCTGCCATTCCAGAGCTGTCAACTGATGTAACATTGCAGTCGAGCAGCATAGGAGCCAGCAGTCTCCCTGTCTGAAGTCAGAAGCCTGAACGAGTCGTCGGACACAGCTCATTCTATGTAGCGACTAGATAACAATCTGGCAGTAGGAAGCTATCATGCAGTGATCTGGCGATTAATTCGCTCCGGCGGACGGCATCCAACCCGTTAAGCTTGGCTCGTCCAGGCAGGCAGGGGCTGTCCAAAGGTTTCGATGAGTTTCGATGAGATATTTCCAAAAACTCATTTCTGGCTTTCTACGATTTTCAATGTCGGGGAGCAGGGGGGGGGGGGGGAGCTACGAGGAGGCAAATCTGAGCCCTGACGATGTATACAGCAAACAAAAGATGATGAATGATGATATAAAATGGATTAAAAATTATGATGTATAAAAAAATAACACAAATTAAATCGGATTGATCAAAATTAAGAATAGAAAATGTGTTATTTTATCGATCGCTGTAGATATAGAAAACTTCGTCTGCTCTTTGTTTGTCTATGTCATGTGAACTCTGACGTCAGGTGGGAAGAGCCTATTAGAGTGCTCGTAATAACAGTAATCATTTCTTGATTTAAAAATGAAGTAATAAATTTTGCGACAAATGCACAGATTAACATCCATACAAAATTTAAAAGGGATTGGATGAAAACAAATTAGCAAGGAGCATTATTAATAATTAATTATTCCCGAAATATGGAGTTTAAAATTTTTTAAAATAAAAAAATATTAAATAATATTTGAGGAACTATTGAGTGATTAAAACTATTACATAGCTTAATACGATCTGTAATAATGATCTAGGTATTTTTAATTGCATTCATTTTAATAAATTTCATCATCCTTTGTCCCCTTATGGAAAAAAAATGTTCGATATCGGCATTCAAAAGATTATATTCATAAAAAATTCTTCGGTATTTATTATCAGGGCATTACTTGTCCAGGTTAAAAAGAAATTCGGGGAGACGGATGAATTGACCCGCAGATCAAAAAGTAATGCAAACCTGACCTGTACCTGATTCACACCGCGGGTAATTGGGGTTACCTGACACGACGCAGGACTCCAGTGGGCATCTACGAATGGAATCTTATGAGGGGTTTTACTGGAGTGATATATCTTTGTAGAGAGCCGCATATCTGTGTTACCATAAAGAATTTAATTAACGAATGAAAAAGAAAAAAGAAATGTTTTGGAAACTTCGACTTAAAATGACGGCTGGGGGAAAAATCATGCGAGATGTTTTCGCTTATCGCTTTAATATTTGAATGGGAAAAAAAATAACAATAATATTATGTAAAGAAAAAATGAATTCCCATTTAAAAGGAGGGGGTCGATGACCTTTCTCTCCCTCTAAAAAAAAAAGGAGGGCCCGTAGGCGATCTGTGCTCACCTAACTTTTGATCCATGTGCACGCTAGTGCGTTAAAGAGAAATATTTCATGCTTATTAAGTTCGTCGAGTGAAGAACAGAGTATTTATTTTTTTTTCCCATTTTATTAAAGACAAATTTATTTCGAATGATCATGATATGAAACTACGTATCAACTTTTTTCACTGCTTATGTACTAAGCGACATCTCATTTTTCGTAAAGTTAAGTTAAAAAAGAAAAAAAAAATCCCAACAAAAGTGGGCTATTAGATTGTTGCGTGTTAAAATCCTCGTCCCTTTTATAATATTTTTCGTTTTCATTTGATATGAAAGTTTCTTTGTTTATATTCCCTTTATGAAGTTCTTTTGAAATATATGGTAACAGGTAACTCTATCACTGCATTACATGATATCAGCTAACTCTATCACAATGTTACACAGTAACAGCTTACTCTATCACTACGTTACATATGTCGAAAGAGAGGTTTAACAAAATTAAAGATTTTTTTTTTTTTTTTTTTTTTTTTTTTTTTTTTGGCAAGGTTGATATGCTAATAACGACACGTGATATTTTATATGGAAAACGTAGCAATGGATGTGAATACATTAGATTTGCGTTCGCCAACATTTTCGACACTAAATTTGCAATTTAAGCTCCTACGTGCCACTAACTTCATAATCTAAAATTATACCAACCGATAATATATTTGATAAAGAAACATAAATATATTTTTAGATTGGTAGTCATAGAACGCCCATTTTCTAAGCATGTAATAAATCTATTCAATATAAAATATAAAATATTACATATTCTTATTGTATCCTGAGGAAAGCGTAAATATTTAATTAACCTTCTGAAAGATGTTTAACCAATCAATACACAACGCCCTCGCCACGTGGACGGAATTACTAATTCACAACTGTTAAAAGTCATTTTGAAAATCTTCAGTAATATTTTATTTTTATTAACACAGCGGAAAAGGAAGTCACTTATTTCTTTTCTTTTAATTTTGAACGCAAATTCTGGTGGCGTTCTTTATTTAATGACATTAATTAAGTTGTCCCTCAAAGGGTTAAAAGTTGTTTGATAGTGATAAACCATTATAAGGGGAAAACGCGAGTACTATTTTATTGTTTCCTTTTTACAAGAAACTCAGACGAGATTTAACTTCGGTGACAACAGGGACTGATTTAGACCTGGGCACACATTATTTATACTTACACCATTATTTTTTAAGCAATACTTTCCTCTTATAATAAACAAAAAATTCTCATTAAAAATTACTTTAAAAGAATTCTGGTGTCTAATAACCATGAGTAAATTCGATTGTTTTACACCGTTCATTTTTTATAGAAATAATTTCCTAGTCAAAACGTGGAATTCCTATGATATGCAGTAAAAAATAATTGTAAAAATATTCCGGTGAGAGAGTGCCCCGGCCTAAATCAGGCTCTGGGTGACAAATTGCTTTTTCCACATATAAAACTTTATTAACTAAATCTAGAAATAT
Organism: Salticus scenicus; assembly: GCA_963930645.1. Classification (NCBI taxonomy): domain Eukaryota; kingdom Metazoa; phylum Arthropoda; class Arachnida; order Araneae; family Salticidae; genus Salticus; species Salticus scenicus. The sequence goes on from OZ005662.1 coordinate 30,564,082, forward strand.
TAATAAGTATTCTTAGCTTATACTTTTGATGTCATTTTAAATCTTTGAATAATTCCAATAAACTAATAAATTTAGAGCAATTTCTAGCTAAGTATCAAACGCAGATTAGAAATTCACAGTGTTAACTGTAACTGATATTTACAATTTATTTTTATTTTTTGTGATAAAAGATTAATCTTCGCTTTCATCAGAAAATTCTGAATTCTAATGTTGTAAATATAAGCGATTAAAAAAATCTTAAAGTAAAAAAAAAAAAAAAACATGAATATTATTTATAATAAAGTACTCAAAAATGCAAATATTGTTCTGAACTTTATTCTGAGCGTCAACATTTTGTCTTTTGCTATTAAACGCCCATGGACCACCGACTGGAGACCACTGTTTTAGGTAAATTTTCTAAAATTAGTTACCAACCAACTAACCTAAAATTAGCATATTTATGCAACAGAAATCTAAGTTTGAGTTGAATTTATTCAGGGATAATCCTTAAAATAACTAATATATTGTGCATTTTACCTATATTTTCCTATACAAATTCACTCAGCACAAATACTTTATTAAAATTACTTTTTATTAAAATTATTTTTCATGAAGAATGCAGTCGATTCTCATTCTAGAGAAGTAATGCGACACTAAATATCCAAAGGAAGTCAATTTTACTCTTTATATGACATCTAAAAAAAAAAAAAAAAAAAAAAACTTTATTTTATTTTATTTTATTTGCATATTTATTTATTTTTATTTTATTTTATTGTGTTTTATTTTATTTTGTTTTATTTTATTTATTTATTTATTTATTATTATTATTTCTTTTTTGTTGTTGTTAAAAATGAAAAAAATTTCGATAATTTTATTTTTAATTATCGCAGATCGATGGTTCAGTTTCGTTTTCAATTTATTGACAAGCTCTTTTGAAAAATGCCCATACTGAAAAAAAATATATATATATATATATATATATATATATATATTATTTCGAGGGGGGGGGGAGGAATAATGCCCATCCATACACAATTTTTTTTTCCTGTTAAAAGTCGCTGATATAAATAATTCTTCTTAATTTCATAATCATTCTTAAAAAGCAATTCTCTTTTTGCACATTTACATGAAATTTTGTCCTATACCACAATGTTAAAAATTTAGAAAAATCGGATTCGCAACGGCACTTGATGGATTATTTTCATCCAAAAATGATAGTCCCTAATTTATGTCAATGTGCAACTACCTATCGATTTGTGTGAAATTCCGTGCAGTAATGCCTGAAACACAGTCGTTAGAAAATATTGTCACACACACACATTCACACAGAGAGACATTTTCTAAAAATGGTCAAATCGTGTTCTAGAACTCTCAAAACGTGTAAATCCATCGAAAACCCGAGATCAATTTTTTCTTCGAAACCAATACTTTCCTCTATGAAGTACAGATCAAAGTAAAAGGACTAATGTTACAAAAAATTAAATTTTCTTCATAAATAACATTTTTATTTGATAATGTTGTCTAAGTACATAAAAATATTTTCATTGAATAAAATGATACAAATTTGAAAGAAATTAAAAAAAAAAAAAAGAAAAAATATTAATTCAAACTAAATATGCATAATAACTTATATAATTAATTTAAAATTGGCGAAAGCTAAAATTTTTTAATGAATTGTTGAAAAAGATGTTTGGTAAAGTAACCAAGTGAATAAAAATAAATAAATATTCGTATGGATTTCATGCGATGTTATCCATGTTAATGTTAAACAGCTTGAACGTGTTTTCAAAAGTCATTTACATATTTAGAGAATCACAATACGTCCTCTTTTATAATACAGCATTTCTTTAACAGATACAAAATATTATAATCGCGCATATGCAAACAAAGTGCAAAGATATACGTATTATTCTTTTATATATTATCATGCAATATTATCAGTATTCAAATGTTTAGAAATTATTGTGCTATGTTACGTACAGAAGAGTCTATAGTTATATACTTGTTTTTTCAACCAATTTGTTTAATGTGATTTTAACTTGTATTTCACAAAGTGTCAATTTTTTTACTTTACATGACTAATAAATCAAGTGGCGTCTCACGTTTAGTAAAATTACGTTTTCAAAATTTCAGTTAAATGTCCAGAACTAGTGTAAATGTTCTGCCGGATTTAAACGCCATTATTTTTTTTTTTATAACTTTTAGCGCTGAAATTTGTTTTAAGTAGTGTTTACTTTTTCTTATATTCATTTTACGCAGCTCTTGCTTCGAAAAGTTCTGTAACAACTTACCCCTTCGCTGCATTTTCTGTCGAAAATGAACTCTAACTAAATTAGTGTTTTTCTTTTTTTGAAATAGTTGATAACGACACGCGATATTCCAGAATGCAAAATTTCACAAGCGATGAGAATATTTTATACTAGTTAGTAGTAGGACGATTAAGACGATTAATTCATTTGCTAGCAAGCCAGTGCGAAATTTTCGCAATTTATTTATCTCTTCGTTACCTTTAAAATTCAAAATTATTATTATTATTTTATAGACGTCATTCATTAGATCATCACGACATCATATAGACGCAAATATAATATATTATACATATAGATACATTCATATGAAAGCATATTTTATTTTATGCTGTGGAAAAAAAAAAAAAAAAAAAAAAAGGTAACAATTAAAAATTTAAATGTGTATTGTAAACCGATTATTTTCATACATTAATTAATTTAAAAAAAATGTAATCAAAAATTCGTTACGAATAAGAGACCAAATGAAAGGGGCGATTTTTTAATCCACTAAACACCTTATCGATCGGACAATTAGATGTTTTTTTTTTTTTTTTTAAGTTAACTAAAGTATGATAGTATTAGATAGATTGGCTGAGTTACTTGTTTATTTATTTTTTATTTTTTTAGCTATTTCTAAAAAAAAGAAGAAAAAAAGAAAAAAGAAAAAAAAAGAAAATCACATAATTTCTGTGTTTAAATCTGATATATTTCAAAGTAAAGAAATATGCAACTTGTAAATTTAACTCGGTACTTAAGTCTAGTAACATATTTTATATCAATGGTTTTTTTTTTTTTTTTCTTTTTTTTTTTTTTTTTATTACATTTTAAATATTGTAGATTAGCTTTCGATGAGTGTCAATGTTCAGAACAATTACAACAGTATCTTTTTCGTTTCCAATTAGAGTAAGTACGAAGTTTCCAATACTTCGCAATATTTGTCCTTCTCAATCAACAATAATGATATTTGTTTTCAAATAACTTTTTGAAAAGTTTTATTTCAAATGTTTAATAAAAGGCAATATTTTACAATAGAATGAAGGACGCATTGGTAACGTCGAAACTGTATAAAAAAACTCTTTAGAAAATCGAAACCTGATCACGAATATGGACAGTAAAAAAAAATAAGTGCATGATTTGAAGAGGAATGGGAGAAACACTATTACAGAGAGTATAGTTACAGCACTTTCTGAAATTAAAGCTGGAATTGATGCCCAACGGTCTGTGAACTAATATGAGGTGCAGGTAAATAATGTAACAGCATATATTTTAGATTAAAGTAATATTACTCCACTTACTACAATTGTATTTATAATACGCACTTTATAAAGAACAGCGAGACTGGTAAAAGCGTTCAAATACGCTTGAATTTTTATTGTATCTTTTTGAAAACGAAAGTGGAAATATAAATCGTGTTCAACATTGTACACAGTGTTAGCATACGTAGAAATTACGTTTTAACATCGGGGAAAACACTAACGTATATATGTTTCTTATACTGAGGTAAGAAACATTATGAAGTATTTTTAGAAGTGCTGTGTTCTGCTGTCTAAAAAGCCGAGATCTCGAAAAGTATGGACTCATTTACTACTTTGTCAGCCATTCTTACAAATTAACGGAATAGAACTTTTCTTCAATTACAGAATTTTAATTCTTTACTGCCCGAAGTTTTCCCGCTAAATTTATTTTGATGAACATTTCAAATTTTGATTTATTTCGAAGATCTTATTTTTTAGATTAAATTTTTATTCGGCGTTACAAGTCGCGAAATTTTGAAAGCCGTATAGTTAACGTCATGTATGCATGAAAATACACTTTGAAAAAATCGAATCTTGGTTACCAATATCGACAGTAATAAAAATTAATGCAACGTGTATTATTTGAAGAGGTATAGGAGAAACACTTCTAAACAGTGTACATTTTATTTGCATGATCTTCTGAGAGATGAACTGGAAATGGTGACCAAGATTTGTGAAATAATATGAGGGAGAGGTAAAAAATGTAACAGGAATTATTTTGTATTAAAGGTACATTCCTCTGTTAACTACAATTTTATTAATACAGTACACATTCTAAGGAACAACCCAATTGCTGAAAGCGTAGTGTCCCGTTTGAATAATTACTGAAATCTTACTTGAATCTTTTTAAAAATGAAGTAAAAATGTCAATCGTACTGTACATTGTACAGTGTGTGAGTTAGTGCACGTAGAAATTCTGTTCGAACATCGGGTAAAACTCTAACGTGTATTTATTTCTTATTCTGAGGTAAGAAAAATTATGAAGTACTTTTAGAAGTGTCTGTGTTCTTCTGTCTAAAATGTTGTGATATCGAAAGGTATGGACTTATTTACTAATTTCTCATGCATTTAAACGGAAACGGACAAATTAATGGAGTAGAACTTTTTCAATTACAGACTATTTACTACTCGAATTGCTTCCTCTAAATTGATTCCGATGAACATTTCAAACTCAGATTAATTTGGAAGAAATATTATATCTCAATTTTTAGATTAAATTTTTAGTCGGCGACCAAATCACGAAATTTTAAACAAAAGAAGATACATGAATATTTGGGAAATTATATGTAATACACACCCTCCTACTGTCACTAATGTAAAATATTTCGTGAAACAACGAATCAACTACTTACTATTTTATTGAAACGTTTACAAATAGGTTGGTTGTGGTTAATGATTTAAAATAAAGAAGGAAAATGAAAAATGAATACTTTTATGTCACTTTTGTAGCGACAAAGTTTGTCACATGGATAATAATGATGTAACGAAATATAATTTTTCTTGAAAGTTAGATACAAGAAAAATTTCAAGTAGACTCCATGAAAATGTAAGGAAAACTACTTTGTTAAAAAAAAAAAAAAAAAAAAAAAAAAGCTTTCTTTAAGAGAAATGTACATTCTGAAACACTTTTTAATTTTTTAACATTGAAAGAAAATATCTGAGAAATTCATTCAAAACTACTCCAGAATATTTTTTAAAAATTATTTTTTAAATCGGTAATTTTATGTTATTCCTTGTTAAGAGAATTCCTCATAGGAGTTGAAACTAAATTACTTTAGTTATTTTTATAAGAGTAGAAAACATACAAAATTTCTAAAGCGTTTTTCAACAGGAAAGCAAAGAGTAAAAAGTAAATGCAAACGAAATTTCCTATATAAAGAAACAAATTTAAAATTATTATAAGACAATCAATATTTTGACAAAGAATGTATTATGATTTGTACATATATATTTAATAATTAGAAAAAAAAAAGACTGCGAAATCAGTAATATTTTAGAAGGAAGTCACACTACTTGACTCAAAAATTTAAATTTACAACTTCTTTTACGGCACATTTTTATACTGAAAAAAGGTTTTAATATCTGAGTGATATGGAAATTCGGAAAAATATAAAACTTGGTTTTCCGCTTTTTCCATGGCAAGAGTATATTGCAAATGCAAGTTATGACGAACAGATTCGATTTCTTTCATCTCAAGGACATGTGCAAGGTCATTTACTTCTTGCACTTAAAATCTACCTCGAACAACACACACAAATGTTTGACAGAGTTGATTTTGTTTTCGGACCTTCATATAATGGTACATATTCAGAACAGTTTGAAAAAGTGAAGCACTCTGAAATTGATATGGGTTGTGCACCAATAGCTATGTCTGAAAATCTCATGCAATCAGTTGATTTATGCTACCCATACCCAATGATTGATTATACATTTGTAACCCGGAAACCAGAATATAAGCCACAAGTGTTCGGCATCTTTCAAACGTTTTCACAGTCAGTTTGGATGACAATCGTATCAGTCTTGATTGCGATGATGCTAATACATTACATAACCTTAAAGTGGAAAAGAAACGCCGACAAAAGTTTGCTTCACGTTTTTGCGATACTAATGAAGCAGAGTGCACTTATAACTCCGTTGTCGTTTGCAGAAAAGCTCCTCATGTATTCATGGGTGATCGGAGCCATGATCCTCTGCCTATGTTATGACTCCGTGTTTCTGTCTTTCCTCTCATTTCCTCCGGTGGTTAAAATAAAAGATTTATCTGTCTTGGCTTCGGCCGTTGAAAAAGGAAACATCCGTTGTATTGCATACATAAAAGGTGGTGTCCAAAATTATTTGTGGTATACAAATCAGAGACATTTAAGAGTGATTGCAAGAGACATCGTCGAGAATAACTTAAGCTATGGAAATGTCTTTATAGACTTTATTCGTGAAAGTAAGAAGCAAAATCTTGCTTTTATCGTGAGTACGGAAATCTTAGAATCTTTAACTGGAGAATACTTCATCTCAGAAGATCGTTTTTGTCAAACTTTGCCCGCAATGATGGTTCGAAAAGATTTCTGCTGCAGAGAACTTATAGATACTTTTGTGCATCGAATAATGGCTTCAGGTATTTACTTCAAGTTAATTGGAGAAGGTTTGTTTGTGCTTCACCTTCAGATTTTGCCGTATAGCTCAGATTCAGAAACCTCTAATCGAAAGTTGACTCTCACAGACGTTGCTCCTGCGTTTATATTCCTTTTGTGCGGCTACTTTATATCATTTTTGGTTTTTCTTGGAGAATTGTATTTAGGTCACAAGAAAATAAAGCGCAAGAAAATTTTAAAGGGTAAAAGAAGAAATGTGCGAAGAATAGCTTTTGCAGTATGATTCTATTTCTATTTATTTATTTTTTATTTTTTTTAGTTGCAGTTAGAATATTAGTGTGATATATATATATATATATACATATATTAGGCACGAGTTGCTGCTTTGACTACAGAACTCGTGCCTACTTTGTTCCCCTGAAAAAGGATCGTGTGCTTTTTCAACCCGAAATAACTCTCTCGAGATCATTGCATATGGAGAGATCATATGGTGTTTATTCAAAGATTTGTATATATATATATATATTATGAACATTTAGAGGTAAATATATATATATATATATATATATATATATATATATATATATATAATTTGTTATGTTTTTAAAAAAAGAAATTAATACTCACTCTAAAGTGACTGTACTTTTCCTTGAAACTTTGCACTTCACTCACTTCATACTTCAAGAAATATATTTCCGGTACTATAATGACACGTTCTCAGTTCAATGAACTTCAACTGAATTCTTTTATGTCTAATAGACAACTTATATCACTCACCTGTATCACGATTTATTTGTATTAACTGTATCACACATTGTATCACGATATACACAGTATTCCTCATTGTATAACTATCACTGTATCCCATTTTGTCAATAAGATTCATAAATCTTATTAACACAACATTTTCACTTGCATGAAAATTACAAGATCACAAAATTGGTCCTCTATTACCCATGCAATGGTTTAAAAGAACAATACTCTCTGGTGCGCTGGTTTAAATTTTTCCGGTGCATAATGAAACTATTTTTTCGTTTGCATATAAGATCGAAAATGAAATACTAATTCTCTACTATCTAAGTAATAGAACAGTCAGAAAAAAAAAAAAAACGCCACCTCCCAACTAATTTTGTCGCAAATCGGCCTATAAAAATGGGCTGGATCCAATCAATTACAAATAAAGTCTAGTTTAAAATGGCGCAATTAGATTTTGCTTAAGGGGTCGTCCACATATTAAAACTGACATAAATTTCCTTTTTCTCAGCGGCAACCCTCTTTTATCACAATTTTTGGGGGCTATTTGGAAAATGAGTAGCCAAGAAAATAGTACAGTTTATATATTTCTCTCAATTTTTCTTAAAGTTTTAATCTGTCAAAATAAGGGAATGCTAATGTTAAGTGAATGTGACGAACATTTATTCATATTTTCCCGAAAAATTATTATATTCAATTCGTTTCATTTTTCGAGTATTAGTAGAAAGTGACTCATACATATTCCAAGCATATTTTTGATTAAAAAACGTATTTTGAATAATGAAAATTGTTAATATATTCATATTTTATAAAATTATGAAGTATGAGTTATATTAAGTTTTGTACGAACTTTTATAGAACAGATTTCATCAAAAATATACGTTTCCAAAGTTACAGGTTATTCCTATCATTATTTTTAGAGTTGCAGTGGAAATTCAATTTTTATTGTTCTTAGGGGGCTATTACTTTTTATCATTGGTGTCAACTATAACTTTGCATATACACGACCGACTTAAAATAGCTATTTAGGATAGTTTAGACGCACACCTCATTTATTAATAAGCATTACTTTAGTTTATCTTATATTTTAAATTGTCATACTTTTTTTCCTGATAATATCTGAATGGACATAATACTTTTCTGTATTAGATCATAATTTAATTTTTTTAAATATAGGGATTTAACACATTTTCGCTTGTAACTGTATCAAGAATTAATTTAAATTATATAAACCACACCTTTATCCGAACCTCTTTGATCTCAGAAATTTGAAAATGCAGTAAAAATAGGTGTTATTATTCGAAAAAGTAAAGTTAAGGAAAATTTTAATATTTAGATGACCCCTTAAGCAAAATTTTATATAATAGCAGATATATGAATATTTGTGAAATCGTTTATAATATATTCTCTCTTACTGTGGCTGAAAAGAAAGCATTTACAAGAAGCCACAGATGGATACGTACTGTAATACTGAAAAGTCTAGAAAATCGTTGGTGATGTTAATGAGTCAAAATGAAGAAGTGAAAGGAAAAATGCATAATTTTATATGACTTTGTGTAAGAGATGAATTTTTTCGTTTGAATAATAATAATAATAACGCAATACAATTTTCCTTAAAAACAAAATAAAAGAAAATTTTCAAATAGATAACATAAAAATAATGAAACACTTTTTGTTTAAAAAGAAAATCTGTCTTTAAGAAAAAAAAAGTACATTCTTGTACACTTCTTAATAGTTACTTTCCCAGAAAAAGAGAGTATGGAAGAAATTCATTTAAAGCAGCTCAAGTATACTTTTCATATATATATATATATATATATATTATGTCGGTAATTTTATGTTGTTCTTTGTGAAGATAATTTTTCATTGGAGTTGTAACTAAATCACTTTAAATATTTTTATAAGTGTAGAAGACATAGAAAAATGCTAAAGTGCAACAGTTAGCAAAGGGTAAAAGGTAAACAAAATGAAATTTCCTAAATAAAGAAATAAATTTAAAAATACTGCAAAACAAGAAAAGCAATTTTTCGAAGAATCTATTATACTTAATACATAAATACTTAAAAAGAAAAATCTCCGAAAACAGTAAAACTTTAGAAGAAAGCCACACCACTTGACTCGAAAATTTAGAATTGCCACTTCTTTTATGACAAATTTAGATACCAAATTGTTATTTTAACATTCGAGTGTAATGAAAATTCAGAAAACAGTAAAACTTTGCTTTTCTCTTCTTCCATGGCAGGAATATATCGCAAATGCAAGTTAAAACGGACAGATTCGACATTTTTCAATTAAAGGAAATACGCACATTCAATTACCACTTAAAATATACCTTGAACAATACACAGAACTGAACTGTTTGATAGAGTTGATTTCATTTTCGGACATCCATCTAATGATATATTCAGAACTGCTGGAAAAAGCAAAGCACTCTGAAGCTCAGATATTTGTTGGGTCAGTAATAATGGATGAAGATGTGACACAATCAGTCCATTTCTGCTACACACAGATGATGAATGATTACATATTTGTAACTTGGACGCCAGAATATAAGCCACGTGTATTCGGAATCTTTCGAAAGGGTTTCAAAAGGGTCTGATCGAATGGTTGTAAAGAATTTTAAAATTTAAATCATCCGTTCAGCAGAATTTTAAATAATAGCAGATATATGAATATTTATGAAATCGTTTATAATATGTTTTTTCCTACTGTGGCTGAAAAGAAAGCATTTCTAATAAGAAACAGATATGCTATACGAACTGTAATATCGTAAAGGCTAGAAACTCGTTGGTGGTGTTAATGAGTCAAAATGAAGAAGTGAAAGGCAAAATGAATACTTTTACATTTGTAGAAATAAATCTTGTCGTTTTAATAATAATAATATAACGTATAATAATTTTCTTAAATAACGGAATAAAAGAAAAATTTCAAATAGGTAACATAAAAATAATAAAATATTTTTTGATTAAAAAAAAAAAAAAATCTTTGTTTAAGAAAAAAAGTACACTCTTGTACATTTCTTAGTACTTTCATAGAAAAAGAGAACCTGTAAGAAATTCATTTTAAGCAGCTCAAGTATATTTTTCATAAATAATTTTTTATATCGGCAATTCTATGTTTTTCTTTGTGAAGATATCTTTTCATTTCAGCTGTAACTAAACCACTTTAATTATTTTTATAAGAGTAGAAGACATAGAAAAATGCTAAACAGAGAATAAAATAGAAGCAGAGGGTAAAAAGTAAATTTCCTAAATAAAGAAATAAATTTAAAAATACCTCAGACAAGTAAGTTTTAGACAAAGAATGTATTATAGTACATACGTACTTAGAAATTAGAAAACAAAATTCTTCAAATTCAGCAAAACTTTAGAAGAAAACCACACAACTTGTCTCAGTAATTTAGAATTGCAACTTTTTTTTATAACAAATTCGTATACTGAAACATTCTTTAAAACATCGACTGACATGGAAATTCAGAAAACTGTTAAAGTTGGGTTTCCGCTTTATCCGTAGGAAGAATATATTGCAAATGCAAGTTATGGCAATCAAATTTGACATTTTTCAATTAAAGGGAATGGGCTCGGTCAATTACCACTTAAAATGTACCTAGAACAACACACAGAAATATTTAACAGAGTCCATTTTCTTTTCGGACCTCTATCTAACGGTATATATCCAGAACTGCTTGAAAGAGAAAAGCACTCTGAAATAAACACACTTGTTGCGGTAGTTATAATGAATGAAAATGAGACGTAATCACTTGATTTCTGCTACACACACATAATGAATGATTTTATATTTGTAACCCGGGAACCAGAATATAAGCCACGAGTGCTCGGAATGTTTCAAACGTATCACTGTCAGTTTGGATGGCAATCGTATCAGTCTTGATTGAAAACGGTGCTAATGCATTACGTGGTCTTGAAATGGAAACAAAACACCGACAAAAGTTTGTTTCACATTTTCGCAATACTGCTGAAGCAAAGTGCGCTGATAGCACTTTTGTCGTTTGCAAAAAAACTTCTCATGTATTGATGGGTGATCAGAGCCATGATCCTCTGCCTATCTTACGACTCCGCGTTTCTGACTTTTCTCTCATTTCCTAGGAATGTTAAAGTAAAAGATTTATTGAACTTTACATTGGCCGTTGGGAAAAGAGATTTCCGTTGTACAGCAAGCGTTTAAGGAGATGTCGTTCAGCATTAGTGGAATACAAAACAGATACATTTAAGAGTGATTTAAACTACGGGCCTGTCTTTGGAAATTTTATGCATGAAAGTAAGAAGTGAAACCTTGCTTGTTTCGCGAATACGGTTCCCGGTGAAATTTTAACTGGAAAATACTTGAAAATTATACCTCTCAGATGATTGTTTTTGTGAAGCTTTACCCACAAAGACGGTTCGAAGAGGCTTCTGTTGCAGAAAGTTAATAGATAGTTTCGTGCATCGAATAATGGCTTCAGATATGTGAATAAATAAAACATAAAAGCTAATAAAAGCTTTAAATAAAAGCTAATTGGAGAAATTTTGTTTTCGATTCCACTTTAATTTTGTCAGAAGCCTCTGACTGAAAGTTGACACTCTCAGACGGTGCTCTGGCGCTCATATTCCTCTTGTTTCGCCATTTTACATCATTTCTGGTTTTTCTTGAAGAATTGTATTTAGGTTGCAAGGAAATTGAAAAGAGAAAAGAAAGAATGTGGTGAAAATAACTTCTATAGTAGGATTTTGAAAGACTTTTTTTTTTTTTTTCTAACTGCTGTTAAGTCATAAACTGATGATTTTTTTCCTAAATTACAACTCGTTTACTTACCAATTAATTATTTCCTACTATATATATATATAATGAACGTTTAGAAATTAAAGGTTTATTTTATTTATTTAAATTTACATTTAAATTTAAATTTAAATTAATTTACTAATTAATTAATGTATTTAATTGTTAAAAACATTCTTTCATATTCACTATAAAGTGACACTATAAAGTCTGTAAAACTATTTTCCCTTGTTGCTTCATACTTTACTCACTTTATACTTAAAGAAAAATATTTCCGATTCTAGAATGACACATTCTCAGTTCGGTAAACTTCAACAGAATTCTGTTATGTCTAACAGACGTATCACGATCTATCTTTATAGTAAATTTTATTGTCATAAATTACTCATGTGTATGAAAATTACAAGATCACAAAAATAATCCACCCCTCCATTATATGCGCAGTGGACCAAAAGACCAATACTCTGTTGTTCGTTGCATTAATTTTTCCCTGCGTATAGTGAAACTATTTTTTCCTGTGCATGAAAATCAGAAAATGACAGATTAATTCTCTATTACCTAAGCAATAGCACAACTGATTCATCTTTTGGTGTTTATTCGACTTTTTTTTTTTTTTTTTGGAAAACTGCTAAACTAATTTTTAAAAATTGTTAAACTCATTTTTAATTGACTAATAGCACTATAATAAACTAATTAATAAACTAATAATTATTTGCTAGATAAACTAATTGATTAATATAAACTAAATTGATTAATAAACTAATAAATATTTGCTAAACTAATTTTTTTAAATAGTTATTAGACATATATCTGTTTTATAAATAACATTCATTAAAAAAAACTAGCACTCTTAATTTACGTCAAGTTTTTGTTCCGAAACATGTATTTGTTCACCAGATTCAAACCAAATGATATTTAATTTATTAAATAAATACATCTGTAAATAAGTTCTTTATATTGAAAAAAAAAGTTCACAACAGTTGTTTCAATTCAAAATGACAGCACACCCTTCACCGTATGAAAAAAACTAGGAAAGAGTGGATTCCTAAAGCAACAACTACGTACTGTGTAAGAAAATTAACAAAGAGGCAGCAATTTATTGTTAACTTAGTTACCCAGCTGACCAAAGATTTTGAGTTCTGTTGATTTAATCCTGTTACACGACAAAAGTAAACATTCTAAAAGCAGTAAATTAGTTAAAACGTAGTGAAGCGCTAAATAAAAATCAAATTGTTATCAATAATAATAATTTAATAATAGAATAAACAAATACTACAGATTTCGAAATTATTTATACTTTTTAATCATTTTCTCTTTTTTTATTTTATTTATTTCTTTTCTTATTAAATTCGCTATCAATAAACCAAAAGAGAAAGTAGTAATACCATTTAACATAATGTGTAAATCTGTTCTACTAGCGACGTTGATTATAAACGGTCATTTATGTGAAAATGGAGAAGAAAAAGCTTGAAAGTAGCTGTACGTTTCACTTACATTTTTTAAAGAAAGGTTAGAAACAAAATTTTTTCTGAACTTTTCGGATATTGAAGAATTTTGTCGTAGAGACCCATTTTTAAAGCAAAATGAATTGCATAATAAACGTGATGATTAGTATTCGAAAAAAATTTTTGAACTTACTTGAAAATGTTCCAGTTTAAGCGCTTCCTAAGATCTTTTACAATTAAAATTATTGTTACAACATAAAATTCCACAAGATCAAAATAACTTGTACGTAAGTTCCCCAAGAACTTATGTCAAAAGAACTTTTTAATAAAAGTTCTGTAAATATAATATCTTGCCAAAACCATTTTTATAAAATTTCTAAAAACAGAAGTTCCTATTAGAGCAACTTTGTGACCATAAGTTTTCACGTTTAAGTTCAATTTAAAAATTGAAATAAAATAAATATATTAGCAACGAAATAATTAACTTCAGTGACTGGCTTGATTAGCCAAGCCTTAACTTCAATTATTCATTTATTATATTTTACACTGCTTTTAAATGGCGCGGCTGGGTTAACCTCCTGGTTTTTGATACAAGATTCTCTAAAAGATTCATAAACTAACACTTTACGTAAAAAATACTTATAAACACATATTCATACAAATACGAAACTTAATGCCACATACTTCACTTAGCGGGTAGCAATTTATCTCCTTTTTTTCCTAGAAAAGAGAAAACGAAGAATATAATCATGATGATGTATTAGAATTCATAAGCACATACTTTCTGTAGTCAAAACGTATAAGAATTTGCAAAATACACACTTTAAATATTTAAAATTGATAAATAAATGTACACATTGTTTCACTGCAGAACTAACAATAACTGCTTTTATAAAATTATAACATTTATTAGACATCACTAACACTTTGGTTATAGGCAAGCTTGGATGTTAAATTCAGTGTATTGAGTGTAAATCATTATACGTCACTATATGTTGTGTCACGAAAAGAAAATGTTTGCACCCATCTGTATTCTGATTAAAATTTATGTTATGGTATCTTTTGTGAAGTCATAAAGTAACCTTCAGTTGCAAAATGTTACTTGCTCAAGTGTTTCGCTACAGCCATGTATCTGAGTGTTCAATAAACTTGAATTGCATGACTAATTTGTAATGTGTAAATTTTTACTTACTGAAACATAACAAATGCACAAATTTACAAATAACGAAACACAAATTCGTCTGTTTTTCTTTTCTTTTCTTTTCTCTTTTATTGTTTGCTGAAAACCTTATAACCTGCATTGTTTTAACCCTTCATCGACCGACGGTATTTGAAAGTATCATTAGATTAAAAAGCGAGTAAAAATGAATTTATGGAAGAAATTTAAAAAAAAATTTAAGAATAGATTGTATATGCATCATTTTAATCTCACAACGTGGCACTCGACTCTACATGTAGCCAGTTTTGCTTCAGGAAGAATTTTATAGAGTGCTTTTTCGCTCTTACAGTCATAAAAATTACAGTCAAAAAATGTATTTATTTAAATTAAATATATTTAAATACATTTAGCACGTAGAACTGAAAATGTTCGTTCATAAATTTTATCGAACCCGTGTAATAAAAGTTTATGGACGGAAAATTGTAATTTTTTTTAAATATCAATGTATATGCTATGCTAAAAATCGGGCGTCAATGGTGAGTTAATTATTAATTGAATCAATTTGAACTTTTTTCTAAACCAGAGCATCTTAACCGGTTTTCCAAGAACATACAAAGAGCGTTCCGATAATTGATTTCTATATCTTCATATGTGAACTGTTATGTTCTTTTTAGCTTATTATTCAATAAAAAATTTACATAATGTTTTATTTCAAGCTACAACGCGAAAATCTCAAATGAATTTCAAGTTAATTTAAATTTTCCACTATTAACAAAGGCTGTTAATATATGATCATTATGTTTCAATTTACACATTTGTAAGTAATTATATATGACAAAATTTTGGATATTTAAAGCAATTTGACTTAAATTTTTTTTAGTCTGAAGAGTATAGAACATATATATATATATATCATATCTTTATGTATATATTTCTTTTGTGCGTGTGTATGTCACTGAAATCCTCCTAAACGGCTGGACTGAATTTAATGAAATTTTTTGTGTGTCTTCAGGTGGATTCGAGAATGGTTTAGATTTACAAATGAAAGTTGTAACTTAATTAGTTCTTTCTTAATTAATTTTTAACCAACTCTTTCAACAACTTTTCCACCTAGATGGCATTAGTTGTCGTAAACACGATGTCAGAATTTATTTAATATTGAAATGAAAAATGAATTTTTAACCGTATCTTACGAAGTGTTTAAAATATTTTTTCAAAGTTAATATTTTAGAATCGTAAACACGATGTCAGAATTTATTTAATGTTGAAATGAAAAATGAATTTTTAACCGTAAGTGTTTAAAATATTTTTTCAACGTTAATATTGTTAAAATGTTAAAATTAGTTAAAATGGTATATTCTTTTAAAAAAATCGTCAATATCCGACGGAATTATTTTATGTTAAAATGAAAAATGAATTTTTAGGCCATTATTATTTGTGCAGATGGAAAATGTACTAAAAGTTTTCCGAAAAATTTCTCGATCACAAATGTTGACGGATATCCAATATATCGTCGAAGAAATCCCGATAATGACGGACAATCTTATCATCTATGGCGGTCATCTATGGCGGTCATCTATGTCAACAACATAGATATTGACATTGATAACCGTTGGGTGGTCCCATATTCGCCTCTGCTGAGCAAAACATCCAATGCTCATATTAATAGCAAGAAATTCAAACTTCTTCACACACCATAAATTTTAAATCAGCACAACCGGTTTCGAAAGGACAGCCTTTCTTCATCAGGTGCAAACACGTGCAACTGCCTTGGAGGCAAAAGCAAGACTGAAAGCAGGACAAAATCCAGAGGGGGAGGAGCAACACAAACAACCAATAGGAAGCAACATGCAGGACAGGACCAAACAGAGAGGAACACACGTACACACACACCACAAAATGAGGAAGAAATAAAGGAGTAAACAATTATTTTTTTTTTCAATAATATTAAACTAATAAGTAAATTTAATAAAATTTATCCATTAATTATTATTATTTTTATTTAAATTAGAATTATTTTATTATAACTAATATGATGTTATAAACATAATGAAGGAAATTATTTAATTGAATTAAACAAATTTTTCCAGGCTGTAGACAGCAAAGTGGAATCAGATTTTTCATTGACAATTTTATCACGATTAAGGTAAATAGCTAAATTTTCTAAAAAATTCCAGTTAATGTCGTTTACGTGAACATTATCGGTATGTTGTTAATCAAGAAATTTCTATATCTTCTATTGCGAAGCACAGTTGGGAATTTGATCATAGTTTTAATTTTAAGAGTGCCAAAA
This sequence comes from Salticus scenicus, assembly GCA_963930645.1. NCBI lineage: Eukaryota > Metazoa > Arthropoda > Arachnida > Araneae > Salticidae > Salticus > Salticus scenicus. Next base: position 30,581,156 of record OZ005662.1, read on the forward strand.
TTATCTTTCATGCCAAACGCGTTTCCGAACTGGATTTTTTAGAAAATTTAGCTATTTACCTTAATCGTGATAAAATTGTCAATGAAAAATCTGATTCCACTTTGCTGTCTACAGCCTGGAAAAATCTGTTTAATTCAATTAAATAATTTCCTTCATTATGTTTATAGCATCATATTAGTTATGATAAAATAATTCTAATTTAAATAAAAATAATAATAATTAATGGATAAATTTTATTAAATTTACTTATTAGTTTAATATTATTGAAAAAAAAAATAATTGTTTACTCCTTTCCTCCCTCCTCATTTTGTGGTGTGTGTGTGTACGTGTGTTCCTCTCTGTTTGGTCCTGTCCTGCATGTTGCTTCCTATTGGTTGTTTGTGTTGCTCCTCGCCCTCTGGATTTTGTCCTGCTTTCAGTCTTGCTTTTGTCTCCAAGGCAGTTGCACGTGTTTGCACCTGATGAAGAAAGGCTACGTCCTTTCGAAACCGGTTGTGCTGATTTAAGATTTATGGCGTGTGAAGAAGTTTGAATTTCTTGCTATTGTCTGTACGCCAGATTTTTTATATTATTTTTGGTGCTCATATTAATGTTCAGTTCTGCAGTTCAGTGAAGAGCATCAAACACATTTGCAAGTATGTGAATAAAGGAAGTGATATGGCTGTATTTCGAGGTGAAAATACCAATGTGAATGCTCCTCCGGTGAATAACAACGATAAAATAACACTTTACCAAATTGGCCGGTACGTCAGCTCCAATGAAGCTGTTTGGCATATATTTGGTTTCCCAATTCATGAACGGGATCCAGCAGTTCTTCATTTAGCCGTCCATCTTAAAAATGGCCGGCGCGTATATTTCACGAGCTAGACAGCGATTGATCGTGCTATAAATCCACCAAAAACTACACTCACCGAATTTTTTTAATTGTGTAATCGTGCGGATGCTTTTGGTGCTTTTGCACGGACATTACTCTATTCAGAAGTACCACGCTATTTCACATGGGCTCCAACAAAAAAAATGGATGCCCCGCAAGCAAGGCACGCCGATTGATGCATGTCCCGGTTTATTCAAATCAAACATCTTGGGACGAGTATTTACAGTCAATCCAAGGCAGACTGAGTGCTTTTATCTTCGACTGTTATTGGTTAATGTCATCGGCCCTTTGTCATTTCAAGATTTACGTAAAGTGAATGGACAACAGTATCCAACGTATAAAGATGCATGCCTTGCACTCGGCTTGCTGGAAGACGACAACCAGTGGGAGTGTATGCTTGCTGAAGTAGGACTGAACTGTACAGCAAAACAAATTCGTCTACTATTCGCTATAGTGTTGACTACATGTTTCCCGGCCCGAGCAGAGACCTTGTGGGATAATCACAAAGATTCAATGACTGATGGTATATTGCATCAACATCGTTCACGGTGCAACGATCTAACGATAGTATTCAGTGACGCTATGTACAATGAAGCATTGATTGCTATTGAAGATCTTTGCATTATCATTGCCAACTTACCACTCAGTCATTTCGGTATGCATTCAACAAATCGAAATGCATCTGATTTAATAAGCACTGAATTGAATCGTGAACTACAATACAATACTGTAGAAATGGCAGCGATTGTTGCTCGCAATATTCCACTAATGAATGAATAACAAAGAACCATTTACGACCGCATTATGCTCGCAGTTTTGGCAGGACACGGTGGATTCTTTTTTTTTTTTTTTTGGGTGCACCAGGTGGAACTGGCAAAACATTCCTTATTTCGCTAATTCTCGCCGAAATACGATCAAATAATGGCATCGCATTGGCTGTTGCATCATCTGGCATTGCGGCAACTTTATTGGATGGAGGCAGAACAGCTCATTCATTATTTAAACTGCCACTAAATATTCAAAATAACCCAGACGCAGTGTGCTACATAAAAAAACAATCGTCCATGGCCACAGTGCTGATATAGTGTAAAATTCTTATCTGGGATGAATGCACTATGGCACACAAACATTCGATTGAGGCGTCGAACAGGACATTGAAAGATATAAAAAACAACGACAAACTATTTGGCGGCACTCTGTTACTCTTTTCAGGTGATTTCAGACAAGCACTTCCCGTTATTCCGCGTTCGACAAACGTTGATGAGATCAACGCGTGCTTAAAATCATCGTCATTGTGGCGTAATGTTGAAAAAGTACAACTGAAAGTAAATTTGTGCGTTCAAAAGCTTCAAGATCCATCCGCTGAAACATTCTCAAAACAATTGTTAGATATCGGCGATGGAAAAGTTACTACAGATGAAACTGGATGCATAAAATTACCGACCGATTTCTGCACAATCATTGATTCTGAAGATGCTCTTATTGACCAGATATTTCCCGATGTACACAGACGATACACAAATCATGAGTGGCTGGCAGAAAGAGCAATTTTAGCAGCAAAAAATGTGGACGTCAACGAATTGAATCCCAAGATACAACATTTGTTACCAGGAGACTTGGTGTCATACAAATCTAATGATACAGTTTGCGATGCCACCGAAGCTGTAAATTATCCAACAAAGTTTTTAAACTCATTGGATTTACCAGACATGCCACCGCATATTTTACAACTGAAGGTTGGATCTCCGGTTATTTTGCTTCGTAATTTGAACCCACAACGGTTGTGCAACGGCACGCGATTAGTCATAAAAAAATTAATGAAAAATGTTATCGAAGCCATCATTTTAAATGACAAATTCCGAGGTGAAAATATATTACTACTGCGAATCCTTATTATACCCACGGATATGCCAATTCAATTTAAACGCCCTCAATTTCCAATTAGATTGGCATTTGCAATGACTATCAATAAGTCTCAGGGCCAAACGATGTCTGTCTGTGGCTTAGATTTGAGCACATCATGTTTTTCACACGGACAATTATACGTGGCTCTCGAGTGGGCAAACCATCCAGTTTGTTTGTATTGGCGAAAGATGGGATAACAAAAAATATTGTACACTCTGTTGCATTAAGGGATTGATATTGTTTTTTAGTAATATTGTTATAAGTAGCGATATGTATATAATTTTAAAGAATTAATTTTAATAAATTAAGAAAATAAATGATTGGTGTTTTGTTATATTTATATTCTTTCACCGTTCACAGCGCTCCATACATCTTCCACTTATATACCACATCCTTACACACTTACAATAAGTTAGTTATTTTTTTCTAGCAAAATATTCTCTAGAAATAATTTATATGACAAAACAACGTTTGTCGGGTCAGCTAGTATATATATAGTTTAGTTCCTCATCATACTATAGGTATGGGGAACTTAGGTAATCCCAGACAAACATGTTTTTGTCTTTTGCCCCCAAGGGGGGGAACGGGGGTATTTTCTGAAAAGTTGATAGATATAATTTTAAGTTGGATAAAGATCTAAGTTTCCTCCAAGCGCTGTTAAATTCAGTCCAACAGTTCTCTAGTGATGCCCGGACAAACGTGCTTTTGTCTTTTGCCCCCCAGGGGGGAAGGGGGGGAATTTCTTAAAAGTTACTAGATATAATTTTAAGTTGGATAAAGATCTAAGTTTCCTCCAAGCGCTGTTAAATTCAGTCCAACAGTTCTCAAGTGATGCCCGGACAAATGTGTTTTTGCCTTTTGCCCCCCAGGGCGAACGGGGGGAAATTTCCGAAAAGTTGATAGATATAATTTTAAGTTGGATAAAGATCTAAGTTTCTGCCAAACGCTGTTGAATTCAGTCCAGCCGTTCTCAAGTGATACCCGGAGAAACGTGTTTTAGTCTTTTGTCCCCCCATGGGGGAACGGGGGGATTTCGGAAAAGTTGATAGATATAATTTTAAGCTGGGTAAAGACCTAAATTCATTTCACGCGCCGTTGAATTCCGTCCAGCCGTTCTGAAGTGATACCCTTACAAACATGTTTTTGTCTTTTGCCCCCAAGGAGGGGGGGACGGGGGTATTTTCTGAAAAGTTTATGGATATAATTTTAAGTTAGATAAAGGTCTAAATTCCTGCTAAGCGCCGTTCATTTCCGTCCAGCCGTTCTCAAGTGATACTCGGACAAACGGGTTTTTGTCTTTTGCCCCCCTCCACCAGGGGTGAAAGGGGGGGAATTTCGGAAAAGTTGATAGATATAATTTTAAGTTGAGTAAAGACCTAAATTCCTTTCAAGCGCCGTTGAATTCCGTTTATCCGTTCTCAAGTGATGCCCGGACAAACATGTTTTTGTCTTTTGCCTCCCAGGGAGGAACGGGGGGGATTTCGGAAAAGTTGATAGATATAATTTTAAGCTGGGTAAAGACCTAAATTCATTTCACGCGCCGTTGAATTCCGTCCAGCCGTTCTGAAGTGATACCCTTACAAACATGTTTTTGTCTTTTGCCCCCAAGGGGTGAACGGGGGTATTTTCTGAAAAGTGTATGGATATAATTTTAAGTTGGATAAAGATCTATGTTTCCTCCAAGCGCTGTTGAATTCAGTCCAACAGTTCTCAAGTGATGCCCGGACAAACGTGTTTTTGTCTTTTGCCCCCCCCCCCAGGGGGGAAGGGGGGGAATTTCTTAAAGGTTGATAGATACAATTTTAAGTTGGATAAAGATCTAAGTTTTAGCCAAGCGCTGTTAATTTCCGTCCATCCGTTCTCAAGTGATACCCGGACAAACGTGTTTTTGTCTTTTGCCCCCATTGGGGGAACGGGAGGGGATTTCGGAAAAGTTGATGGATATAATTTTAAGTTGAGTAAAGACCTAAATTCCTTTCAAGCGCCGTTGAATTCCGTCCAGCCGTTCTGAAGTGATACCGTTAGAAACGTGTTTTTGTTTTTTGCCCCCCAGGGGGGCAAGGGGGGGGAATTTCTGAAAAGTTGATAGATATCATTTTAAGTTGGATAAAGATCGAAATTTTAGCAAAGCGCTGTTGTATTCAGTCCAGCCGTTCTCAAGTGATGCCCGGACAAACATGTTTTTGTCTTTTGCCCTTAAGGGGGGGGGGGGGGGTATTTTCTGAAAATTTGATAGATATAATTTTAAGTTGGGTGAAGACCTAAGTTTCTGCCAAGTGCCGTTGAATTCCATCCACCCGTTCTCTAGTGATGCCCGAACAAAAAAAAGAGACATACAAGCACGATGACACACACACGCACACACACAGACGGACGAACAGACAGACATTCTCTAAAAGTGATCAAATCTTGCTCTAGACATCTCAAAATGTGTAAATCCGTCGAAAACCGGCAGTCGAAAATTTTTTCGAATCCAATACTTTCTTGTGTCGAATATAGAAGAAAGTAATAAATAAGTAATAAGTAATGCAGTTGCAGAGACGGGCAAACAATGTTTTATACAGAATTTAAACAATGGAGACGGATGGAGACAGAGAGCACTATTCTATGTTTAAAAAATATAATGTTACTTTTCTAGCAGTTAATTAAAGTATAGCTTTTTTTTCTTTTCTTTTCTTTTTTTTTCCTTTCTTTTTTTTTTTTTTTTTTTTTAATTTTGAAAGATAAAGCAATTGAAATGCCTTTTGTATATTAAGAGGAGAGTTGTTTCAGGCCCTCCTTCTTATGAACGAATTTTCAGAACATGCATTCGCTCACACGTCACACATAACATTAGTAATTTATTAGAAAAAATAGCGTGGCAATACTACGTTCACGATATTAAATTTTAATTGCGATAATTTTATTAAATATTACTCACTGAACAAATTATATGCATGTATGGATATGAAATAGAGATGGTGTTCCAGCCTCTTCACATTAATAAATTTTTTATATGTATATAATATATGAATTAAAATTCTATGTAAAAGTACTATGCAAAACCACGTATTCGCAAACCAAATTTAATGTTAATACAAATAACAATTGTACCTATATATATATATTCTTTTTTTTTTTTTTTTTTATTTTAATTGGACACAACTCCTTAAAAACCTACGTGAGATAATTTTTTTTTAGATCTTCCTAACTGTTCGATCGGTAAGCTGTTTAATCCGACGGATTCAGAAAAATTGTCCCGTTTATTTTGTACCTTATTTGTAACGAATTTTTGATTACATTCTTTTTAATTAATTAAAATATGAAAATGTACATAGCTTTAAAATAGACATTTAAATTTTTAACTGTTGCCATTTTTACTTTCTCTTACCCATAAGGTAGAGAAAGTATTGTTTTTCGGTCAAATTTTCGAACGCGAGATTTTGTTATATTTACACGATTTGAGGTCCCCTGAATACGAAAATCTTGTTTTTAGCAAATGGTCTGTGTGTATGTCTGTGTGTCTGTGTGTCTGTCTGTGTGTCTGTCTGTATGTTTGTGTGTCTGTCTGTGTGTCAGTCTGTTATCAGCATATCTCAAAAACAAATTATGGCAGAAAGTTCAAACTTGGTATTCTAAATGTGTATCATATAGGGATGCTACAGTAAGCTTTTCGTTAAGATCAAGCTAATGGTTTGTGTACAGGGACAATCAAGAGAATTCTAATACATTACGTCTATGGGGGAAATTGCAGGAAAATAGAGTTTAACGTCTATACACTGCATTAAACCAAATGAAACGAATATATATATATTGTAATAGAGATAGTTAACTGGGAAAATTTTTTTGTGTATGTAGGAGCCTCGCCTCCCCCCTGGGGGGGGTGGGAAGTCCCCCCTCGAGATGAGTAAATTTTCATGATGGGTATCTTTCAAAAGAGCTCGCCAATACATTTAAAACGAGTGGTTGAACCATCGATCTGCGATAATTTAAAACAAAGTTATCGATTTTTTTTACTTTTAACGAAAAAAAAAACTGAGAAAAAAAATCGTACTTTTTTTTTTTTTTTAATTTTGAGAATAAAATGGACTTTTTTTTGGATATTTGGTGTTATACTACTTCTCTAATATGTAAATCGTCTGCATTATCATGAAAGATAATTTTTTAAAATAATAATTTTAATAAATTATTTTTTAAAAACAGACTTATTTTTTAATAACCGAATTAATTTCTATATAAATGTAGGTGCATTAATGAAACGGGGAGATGAGGGGGGCGATAGCCCCCCTCACACAGAACTAATTATCATATAAAACTCTTCAGAAGCCTAATATGAATTGTTTAACATAGGTTTACATAACAGTACTCGTTATCTTACCTATTAATCTGCAACCTGTATTTATTGTATTAAATTTCAGGGTAAGAGAAAGTCGTGTGAGTGACACACCAGATTTTTTTTTTTTTTTTTTTTTTTTTTTTTTTAATATAAATAAAATAAAATATGCTTTCACATGAAAAAAAAAAAATATATATATATATATATCTAAAATATTAAATATTAAATTTGCTCATGCATATGAAAAAAAAGACGTCTATAAAATAATAATGATAATTTTAAATTTTAAAGGTAACGAAGAGGTAAATAAAGTGCGAAAATTTCACACGGGCTTGCTAGCAAATGAATTATTTGAAGTGAGAAATAAATAAAATTATCACTTTTCGACGGGCGCCTTAGTCGCCCCACAACTAACTAGTTTATATAAATTTTTAATTTATATTACTGGGAAGCTTTTTTTTTTTTTTTTTGTGTGTGTGTGTGTGTGTGTGTGTTTAATTTTCAGTCATTTAGCAAGAGATAACCCACAATATATTCTTTACATAAACGGCAACTGCTTTCACGAAGTGAATGTGGTATGTTTTTTTTAGGAGGGCAAGACTATTGCTTTTTGACAAAATAGACCAAATAAGAGCAGTTTTTCTCTCTTTCTCTCTTTTTTCCGTTTCCTTTTTTTTTTTTTTTTTTTTTTTCCTTCTTCTCTTTTGTCAACAAGTTATATATTAAAAATATGCAGAATATATTAAAAATATGCAACGTTGTAAAATGGAGAAAAAACGTTTAATAGATGCTTTACAAAAGGAATGAAGTAACGGGGATCGTTGCTAAATAATGTTTTTGAGATTTTTATTTATTTATTTATTTATTTATTTATTTCGCATTTTGTGCATTTAAACCAACTGAAGAAATTTCTTCTTTTCTTGATTCATCAAATTATATATATATACTATGTACAATAGTTAACAAAAAAAAAAAAAAAAACTGTGCACATTCATTGTAAGCAGAATTTTATTGAGTACAACATATTTTATCTATTCTTCCCTATAAAGGCATGTAGTAAATCCGTTTCATTCCCTGGCATCGGTTACTAAATTGATATCTTAAAAATAATTTGATTCAGCTTCGACATAAGAGCTCCTTGGCTGCTTTTAATTTTTTTCTGCCATTTTGGTGATGAATGAAAATGGATATCACCATTGCGTAAGTAAACATCTTGGTGAGAAATATCCGAGCAACTCCAGTGCCAATTTTCAAATTTCTTCAAGGAATTCTATGCCCAAACTAACCCAAATTTTTAACACGATTTATCTCAATTTTATTTTAATTACTTTTAAAATATGTTTACACGTGCATTTTGCTTTTCGACATAATTTATATTATAGACTTATTTATTTATTTAGTTTTAGCTCATGAATCATAGAATAGAATATATATACATATTTATAGATTTAATAAAATTTCAACAATCCAAATATATGTAACAAATTTTGTTTATTTTCAGAAATTTCCATTTCTTTTATCAATTCTTTTCTATTTAGTTTAATGTTTTAAAAATCGCCATTATTATTTTAGAAACTTTATTTTCAGTATTTTAAAAAATGTTAATTATAAATATTTTCTTATAAATTTCTTAGTTAATTAATAAGTCACATCCTTCTAAAATCATAATAAAAACATGTAAGTTAACTTTTCTTGTAATATTTTCTTCAACGCATTTAAATAATAATAATACTAATACACAATATATATCTTTCTATACTGAAGCTGTTGAATTTCCGTAGTACGATTTCATTAAATTTTATTTTATTAAAATAAATAAATAAATAAAAGTTCGAACTTATTACCCCCCCTCCCCCCGACATAAAAAGAAGTATATAGGAAAATAAAAGGGTAATACTACAATCTGTGACACCGTAAAATCGCATATTGAAAGAAATAGTAAGACCTGTTTTAGTAATAAAATTGAGTGATAAAGTACGAAAGAAAATTTTATAAATGAATATTTTAACCGTTGCTAAGGAACGCGACGGATAACGGAATTACGTCATATCTTCACATGGAAGAAGCAGAGTAATTAATAGAGTCGTTTTGTCCTAAATTAAATTCCATTTTCTACAGAAGTTTATATCTATTACATAGATATAAATACAGGCTTTAAATTCTTTTAATAAATAATTTTATTATTAGTATTATTATTACATTACTTAGCTTTGTATTTGTTACTTTTACAATGACGTATTTTATGTCGAATTTTATATTTTTATACGTATCTCATTTCACTTGAAAGGAAAGTCCTCCATCTGGATAGATTGGAAGGAAGGATTTTCTAAGCAATTATATTTAAACGCATGCATTTGCATCAAGAAAGGGCTAAACATTTTTTAAATATGGGGCGAGAAGCATATTCTGAAAAACCGCATTTGATTTAGCTACCTCACTCACACACTGGATTAAAACCATTCATTAGTTATATATAGAAAAATATTCTAAAAAGTGTAAGATTTTTTAATATGCAAATCGTGATCTGGAGGGAAAAAAAAAAAGAAGAAGAAAAAGAAAAGAAAAAGAAAGAAAGAAAAGGAATAAAAAATGCATCGCAATTTGGCTGTTTATGACTCTTTTCTGATATTTAAAACTAATTTATTGATCAATACTAAAAACCATAAAATGATCTTTTTTTTTTTTTTTTTTTTTTTTGGACATGATATTTTATGCTTTATTTCAGATAAAAAGCTTTTTAATTGTGAATCTTTCTGTAAAGCCTTTTCAGAATACTCTCATTTAAGATGTTTGCACGCACAGGACTAAGAAAGATCACACTGCGCTGAAAAAAAAAATAAAATAAATAAATAAATTCGAGCCCTGATACAATTCTTGCTGATTCTTATGTAAAATGACCTCATGAATCCGAATATGAATCCCATTTTGCCCAGTCACCAACCGTTTTCACGGGACTCCCCCCCCCCCTTTCCCTTTTTTTTCACTGTTCGGCAATTTTATGGTCATGAATTTGATTTGGAGAAAAAGAATTAATTTAACACTGAAAAACAATATACACTGGTGGACAATTGCTAAGACGGATGACAACAACTAAGCTATTGTCATCCGTCCTTAGTAATTGTCCGCCAGTGTATATATATATATATATATATATATACATATACATATATATATATGTATATAATGTTTATTAAATAACATATTTAAAAAATATAAGAAATGTAATATGTAATTTCCGTGGCAAATCCCCCCTAAATTGTCCCCTTGCCGCGAATATTCATGTTTTAGAATTTTCAAACTCTATAGCCCTTCAGAAGATATTTAACAATTAAAATAATTCTCCCCCTCCCCTAAAAATCAAATTGATGACCGTAAAATGACCTAAAAGTGATAAAAATAGGGCGTCGTCCCTAAAAAACGGGGGTTATAGGACAAAATGATGTCCTATTCAGATTCAGGAGGTTATTCTACATACGAATTTGCAAAAATGGTGTTGGGGACAATTTTCATACAGAGCAGTATCATTAATTAAGTATTGAATCCAGGATTCTTTGTAAAATATTACTAAAAGTTGCGTCTCTAAATTTATACAAGTGATGCTCAGTTCATTTAAAACATGCAGAGATACTGATTTTAGCTGCTTATGACTTTCTTTTGTTATTTAGTTATTCAAGTTGTTCCATATATATATATACATATATATATAAAAAAAAAAAAAAAAAAAATCTCAAGTAATATTTAATAGATTTAAAACTTTAACAAAAAAAAAAAAAAAAAAAAAAAAAAAAAAACCAGAAGGAGAAGAAAAAGAAAGAAAGAAAGAAACTGAGCCTATTTTTTGTTTTTTGAGAAATTAAGTTCTGGACAAAACATAATTTAATTTAATACAACAGAACTACATTTTAGGTCTATTCTTCCATTTAAAAGCATGCGGTAACTGTGTTGCATTCCTTAGCAACGGTTATTGTATTCATTTCTTAAAATCTCTTTGTTACAGCTTTAGTATAGGTCCCCCTCGGCGTTTTTAAAATTTTTATTTCTGTTTTGGCGATGAATTAAAACGGCTATTTTAGTTGGGTAGGTGGACCTAGAATTAACCTTATTTAGAAATTCGGTGCCAAAGCTACTTCGGTAACAAATTTGATTTTTAGTAAAGGGGTCCTGTATTAAAGATATTCTATTTCTTTCGTGGGATTTTTCTAATTTTTATTTTCAATATTATTATTATTATTATTTTTAATTGATGCGAGAGAAAGAAAAGGAAAAATATTTTTAATTGGGATACAAATGATAAATACTATCTATACAAAAACTGAAAATAATAATGATAAATATAAATATAATATTAATAATAATAATAAATGTTATGTCCCTCAAATTTCATTCTTCATAACAAGAAATATATTTCTTTATCACGTGTAACTAAATTTCTTTTTATAAGGGGATTTTTTGTTTTTTCTTTTCTTTCTTTCTTTAAAGAAAGAAATGAACGCGTATTTTTTATTTATTATCTTCCCACATAAACTTTTTTTTCCCCTTTTAATAATTTAAAGTTAAAATGAAGTTTTTATTGAATATTTTTTTTTAACCAATAATCCGATTGAACTGAAAAATAGGTCATTAGCTGGATTTTGTTCTGATTAACAAGGGTACTAATTTTTCCTAGCGATCAGTTGAACAGTGTAGCTTTGCATAGCGAATTAAACCCTTTATATTCAAGGTAACACACAGCAAATGAAGACAATGCCTACTGGAAGAATCAGTCCTGTCGTACTAAAATATGTTTTCATATTTTCTTTGTTAGGTTCATTGTTGTAAAAAAGTTAATTTTATGGAAGACTAGAATTTGATTTTTTGTAACTAATATTCATCTCAACTGGATTCTGGATACATTCCAACAAAACATTTTCTTAAATCGTAGCCTTGATACTCAAGATGTAAAGAGGATAAAATTTTTACTCATCTCAGTTTGATTTTTTGATATAATTGGAAGACCTTGGACAAAATGGAGCATGTTATTCATCCAGAATATATATGCCAGCATGATGTGAAAAATAAGAAAAATAAGAAAAATACAAGACTCAAACGATCCTCCACCTTACACTATGACCTAATGGTCAGGCAGCAAACTGGACTAGAGCATAACACATATGAAATTCTGCAAGAGCCAATTTTGTCTTCGACTCTTCCGGAAAACACCAAAATTATAACTCACCTTCTGGAACCGTGTTCCAAAAAAGGAGTAACTTCGGCTATTAAAACAAAAGGTGATAAAACCATTGCCTCGTATTCAAGAGAAAATTTTGTCTTTGCCTTCACTGACGGTTCCTCAGATGAAACTCTAGTCAACTTTACTTTCCCAAAGAGTGGGAACACAAAGCAATTTAAGATCGGAGGAGGCAAAATAGCTTCAAACTACACTTGTGAACTCATTGCCATCCAAAAAGCCCTAGACGAGTATATAAATCTCGAAGAAAATGAAAGAGCCAATGGGTTAATCATCTTCAGTGACTGCAGAGCTGCTCTTCAAGCAATTCAAAGGGGTTCTTCAGGGCTAATTATAAATATACACCGTACACTTCGTAAGCTTTTCCATTTGAAGAAACAGTGCACCATGCAGTGGATTCCCGCGCATGTTGGCATTACTGAAAATGAGACGGCTGATGCCTTGGCAAAAGAAGCAAGACAATTAAACACCAGCAGGGTTACTCATGTCACCCTCAGCGATATCAATTCCGTTGCTAAGGCAAAATTCAAGGATAGGAAACTTAAAATCAAACACCAAATCCCTGAAATCAGTACCAACAGAACTCTCACCAGCACTCTAACAAGACTCCGGACAGGACACTTTAGGGGGATGAAGATCCATAAAGACGGGACAAGGACTTGCTGCCTCTGCAAAAACTGCCCAGACATAGAACTAACCACCAAACATCTTTTCAACTGTCCTGCTATTCTGGCGCAATTGCAGCAAATAAGTGACAATCCGTGGGCAGACTTATATGAAGACAACTGCCTTCAAATCGCAGATGCTGTATATAGGACCTTTGGTCCCATTTAATTTTTTTTTTTTTTTCCTATCCATGACACGACACCAACCAACCATGTGGCCACCACAAGACATTCTTCTACAAATTCACGTAATACAAATTATTTTTTGAATTATTTTCCATAATGAACGCAGACTTTTTTTTTTTTTTCGTAGAGAAGTTTAACACTAGATGCTGAAAGAAAGTTGATTTTATGACAACATCAGAGCTAACGCGATTTTCCTTTTCTTTCTTTCTTTCTTTGTGTGTGTGTGTGTGTGTTAAAAGTAAAATAAGTAAACAAATAAATAAAATGAATAACTTTGTTTTAAATTTGCATAGATTTATGGTTCAACCAATCGTTTTAAAAGTATTGACGAATTCTTTTGAATAATATCTATATTGAAAATGTACAGGATGTAATGGACTTTTCACTCTGAAAATAATTATTTAAAAAATACATAGAGCATTACGTAATTTTTGAGTAAACCAGCCATGAAATTGGAGCCAATAAAAAAAAAAGCGGAAAAAGAGAACGTTTTTGAAATTTATTTCACAAAAAAAAAAAAAAATCTGGAGTGACTCCACTCGACTTTCCGAACATTGAGTAACTAACAGTTTTGTAGATAAAATAAAGAAAGAGGTGTTGCTAAACAAACAAAAAAGAGAAAACCATAACAGAGTGTTTGAATATTTTTCTCCATATATCACACGAGGTTTTATTTAACGCTACTGAACTTTGAGCCCTTAGATCATAAGGATAAAGAATTTTTCGTTGTGTCCCTGTAAAAATCTATAAATGCTAGATTCACCAAAATGCTTATAGTTAGTGCAACAGTGATTTATAATATTCATACAAATTTTCAGCTCAATTGAATAAGGCGTTTAGATGCTATCGCTGGTCTCATAGGCCATAAAGATAAAGAATTTTTCTTTGTGTCCCTGTAAAAAAACTGTAAGTGCTAGATTCACCAAAATCTATACAGTTGGTTCAAATGTGACCTATAACATGTGTACAAATTCTTTGCTGAGATTAATAAGGCGTTTAGACGCTATCACACTTTTAAAAATTTGGCAAAGAATTTTTCTTTGTGTCCCTGTAAAAAAACTATAAGTGCTAGATTCTCCAAAATCTATACAGATTGAGTATCTGTGACCTATAATATGTGTATAAAGTTTTTGCTCAATTGAATAAGGCGTTTAGATGCTATCGCACTTTTAAGATATTGGTCCCTTGGCCATAATGATAAAGCATTTTTCTTTGTGTCCCTGTAAAAAAACTATAAGTGCTAGATTCACCAAAATCTATAGGGTTCGTACTATGGTGACTTACAATATACGTACCAACTTTCAGCTTATTCGAACAAAGCGTTTAGACGCTAGCGTGTTCACTCACAGACATACACACATACATACACACATACATACACACATACATACACACAGACATACACACACACATACATATATCATCGTAAAAATAGTGAAAACGGACTCGTTGGACCTCGAAACGTATAGAAACATCGAAATCTCGAATTCGGATTTTTGACATGATTACAATACTTTCCTCACTATAGTGTTCGGAAAGTAAAAAAAAAAGAAATAAAAGGGTTAATGCATTATTAAAATCGCAGTCCTTCTACATTAATTGAAAAAGAAAGATAAATTATAGATTAAAAAACTTTGGCCACATCTCAATTTTGAGAAAATGTTTAGTGCTGCCATCTATGTGTAATAATCAATACTAGATGTATTATTTTTCACGTTAGTGTAATTCTCGAGTGTTGGGGTTAATTTAACACTTAAGAAGACAAAATTCAGTATGCTAGTATTCTAGGAATGTCCTACGTGGGTGGTCTTTCTAAGGGGGCCTAGACCGTATTTACGAAAGTTTTTGAGAAAACCATCAGAAAGACATGTAAATCTGAAGGTTAATCATATTACAAAATATTTGTATGTTACAATATTAACAATACATACATTTTTTTTTTTTTTTTTTTTTTTTTTTAGTTCCCCATCATACTATAGGTATGGGGAACTGAGTTAATCGTGAAAATTTTCGACCTCGGTTTTTTGACTTTTTTACACGTTTTCAGGTGTGAGGAATCCGAAAATGACAAAATTTGTATGGTGTCTGTCTGTAGGGTGTCTGTTAGTGTGTCAGTGTGTCAGTCCGTTAGTGTGTCAGTGTGTTAGTCCGTTAGTTTGTTAGACTGTTAACACGATATCTCACGAACAAATGATCGCAGAGAGGTCAGATCAGTTTTAAAATATTACTTTCGATACTGGCATGAACCCTATTCTTTTGCAACATTTGAATTAAAAAACTTCGTAAGTTATGAGAAATTTACGATTTTCTTAACATGGGAGAATAGGACAAAAATTCACTTAAACGTGCATTAAATGGAAACTTTTTACTGTAAAAATGTCAGACCAGTTTTAAAATATCCGTTTTGATGTCGGAATGAACACCAGTAACTATAAATATGCTACTTTGAAAATTTCGCAAGTTATTGGAAATTTTGAGGATCATAAATACATTAGACAACTTCAAAATTACATTTATGATATTTGTTTGAACATGATTGAAAACAAATATTCTAATAGGAAAATTTCGTAAATCATTCGTAATTTACGATTTTATCAACATAGCGAAATTGTAAATTTTTCATATAAATATGAATTTTGAGGATAATTGCATAGGAAATAGTAGAACGAAAACTAAACAACGGAATTGACCCTGATAAAATAAATTAATAGATTAGAATAAGATATATATATCGAAGTTAACGGTGGATAGCCTATTAGGCGGGGATTTCATTCTGTCACTATATCAAGCTTTGGTCAAATTCATTTCTTTTAACATGATTATAATATGTCTCGCACTAGAAATTTATGAGAACATAAATATGATGGGGAACTGAGCAGAGTCCACCTATGCCAACTAGTTTTTTTTTTTTTTTCTTTTACAGTAGAAAGATATTTAAATGTGATTTTTCAAAGTGTATCCCCTAAAACGCAATGTATTGGAATTTTGTTTTGCTTGTCCCTGTACATAAACTAGTTGTACAGGACATATTAATGTCATTTTAAATAGGAAACATACCATAGTGAACTTGACAAATATATAACATTTTTTTAAAATTCTGAAAATGGACGCTAGGGCGGGAGAAAGACAGATAGAAAGATAAACAATCGGACAGACAAATGCAGAAATTGAAATCATTTTCACACTTAAAAATTGGCTGAAAGCACTAAAAATGCTTAATCTAAACGAAAGTTCAATTCGGCAAATTTTTATTAATATCTCTTAAAGAAACAAAATATTTTTGTGTGCCCCTGTAAATCTAATGCTCATCATACAATGTTGTATAGCAAGCATTCTTTTGTGCATATGAATAACATATTTCAATTTCATTAAACTTTGTGAAAAGTAAAGTTATTAAAATTTGGCTTATAGAAATACTTCAGATAGAACACAATGCTTTGGAATACTTTCGAGTGTCCTTGTACACAAACCAGCGCTGGTATTTACGCCATTTTACATAAGAAACATTCAATAGTGAACTGGAATGGCATATTTCAATTTTATTAAGTTTTGTATACATTAAAGGTATTAAAATATGATTTATATAAAGCCGTTCTCAGAACACAAAAATCTGGAAAACTTTCGGGTATCCCTGTACGCAAACCGGTTGAGGTATTCACTCCATTTTCAATAGGGAACATCCGGTAGTGAACTTGAATAGCATATATCAGTTTCAAAAAATTCTATAAGTATTTAAGGGAGTTAGACCGTGGACAGACAGACAGACAGACGGGCAGACAAACAGGCAGACACACACACAAATTGAAATCATATTCACACTTAAAACTTGTTAGAAAGTGTTAAAAATACTTTATATAAACGAAAGTTAAATTCCAGCAAACTTTTATTAATATTTCTTAAAGTAACTGAATACTTTTTTGTCGCCGTGTAAATTTAATGCATAATATATTCTATAGAAAGCAATCTTTTGTGCATATGCATTACATATTTCAATTTCATTAAGCTTTCTGCAAAGTAATGTTATTAAAATTTGGTTTATAGAAATACCTCTCGTAGAATGCAATGCTTTGGAATACTTTCGGGTGTCCCTGTACACAAACCGGTTGTGGTATTTACTCCATTTTACATAAGAATCATCCGATAGAGAATATGAATAACATATTTGAATTTCATTAAGATTTGTGTGCAGTAAAGGTACTAAAAGATGCTTTATAGAAATACCTCCCATAGAACTCAATGCTTTAGAATACTTTTGGTTGTCCCTGTACTTAAACCAGTAGAGATACGCACTCCATTTTCAATAGGGAACATCCGATTGTGAACTTGAATAACATATATCAGTTTCAGAAAATTCGATAAATATTTAAGGGAGTTAGAGAGCGGACAGACAGACAAACCGAAGTCAATAACACTTTTCAACCTTGTTGGAACGTGTTAAAAAGTATTTTGGTATCTTTAAAATTACTCAACTCTTCCCTTCTCACATTTCTAAGAACTTAAATAGTTTGAAGGAATGTGTTCCCCTTTCAATCTTTCTTCTCGTCTGTCGATCACTCTGTCTCGGTAGTAAATTTTAAATTACTGTATAAATTGTAAATTGCGTTATGGATAGTTTGTGATATCTCTGCCTATTATCGATTTTCTTTTCTTTTTCCGAATTAAACTTTTTATGAAATAATACGTTTTCGATCTGCAGTGAATCATTCACCAGAGTTTAAAATGTTTCTTTATCTAACAGTTTGTTTGTTAATAAACTACTCATATTGGTTCGTATATAAAAAATCATTATTTGTTTCCAACTTATTTTAATGTAAAAAAAAAATGAACACAAAAGTTTTTTTAAATGTTTGTTTGTTCGTAAAATCATCTTCCGTGGTGACAATAATTTAAACAGAGTTCAGGTTAAAAAAAAAAAAAAAGTCCCTTGCATCAGTCACAGTGAAGTACAGATAAACATATTAAAGCACTTTTAAAATTGCCATATTTTATATAGTTAAATTAAGTCAGGTAGACCATATAACAAATATTTGATATTTAAAAGTGGTTCTTTGAAAATAAAAATATAGTGAAAATAGAACTCTCATTTCGTGAGTTTAACAACGGACTATTTTTATATAATTACAGTTAAAAGGTTTTCAAATTTTTTCTTGCCTCGAACAATATACTTTGTGATTATGAAAAATATTTTCCATAAAATCGATTAGCGTTTAAAAAGTAAATAGTAAAAGCATGAAAAAGGCTGCGTGGATTAAAATTAAGTTTAATTACTTAAAAAATCGATTTGTGATATTGATTAGGGTGAACAGGGTAAATGAAACAACGTTTTGACGTAGTTCGATTTTAACCTCATTTTGCCCAGTTCTTCTCTACTTACACATCAGAAAATGTCTTGGCACAAGCTACAACTTATAACTGGCTTTGACAAAGTGTGAAATTTTTTTATTTAACAATGTCCAGTTTAGAGAAAGAAAGAGAAAAAAAAAATCTGGTGTGTCACTCACATGAGTTTCCCGAATTATTTACGAAATTTTTAAATTACGAAATTCATAGTAAATTATGTTAATGCCAATATCCTAAATCATATTTTTAAAGTAGTGTGACATCTTTCAAACGAAAGTGTCCCACAAAATGGTCGTTTTAATAAAATGTTTCCTGATTCGTCATGTTAAGAAATTCGTAAATTTCAAATAAGATAAAAAGTTTTCAAAATTGAATTTTCGTAGTTAATTATGTTTATGACAGCATGATAACTGATATCTTAAAGCTGGTCTGATATCATTGCATTAAAATTACTCCTTTTAATACACGTTTAAGGAAACATTTGCTCTATACTCTCATGTTAAGAAAATCGTTAATTTCAAATAACTTAGGAAGCTTTTTAATTAGTATTTTGCAAATCGATAGGGTTCCTGCTAGATTCATAAGTAAAATTTTAAAACTGGTTTTACTTCTCTGCGATTTTTTGTTCTTGAGCCATCGAGTACAATGACTAACAAACCAACACAGTAACACTCTCAGAAATTAACAAACAGACACCCTTTACTCACTGACACCATGTTTGTTTCGTCATTTTCGGATTCATCTTTCCTCAAAACGTGTAAAACAATCAAAAACTCGAAGCCGAAATATTTCACGATTACCTAAGTTCCCCATACATATAATGCACTGGTGAGTTAGTTACACTAGTTGGCATAGGTGTACTTTGCTCAGTTCCCTATCATATATATATTCGCTGAATTTCTAGTACAAAACACACTAGAAATATCTATGTTAGGATAAATTAATTTGACCGATTGTTCGACATGGTGACAGACTCCGCCTAATAGGCTTCCTATTATTCAGTTCGACGCATTTACCTTATCCAAATTTATTAATTTGTTTTATTACAGGGTAAGTGTCGTAGTTTAATGTTCGTGCATTTCCAATAAAGCTCTAGATCAGCTGTCGTCAGTCGCAAACTGGTGACCATTGCATTGAAAATGGAAACAAAAAATTCAAACCCTAGTCGACGTGGCGACCATTATATATATATATATATATATATATAAGCATGCAATAAAATGGCATATCAGCCAACAACTACGGAATCTCCGTATTTTCTGCGGAGAGCTGTAGGAAACTACGGAAATATTGTTACCCAAGACGTTAAAAAATGTGGAATCGGGATTTTCTCACAATTAATTTATTTTTTATTTTTATTTATTTTTTAACCTTGAACGCAATCGCGATTTCAAACGTTTTCAATGAAGGAACGTATTTGGTATCTAAAGCTTAAAAAATTGTCTCATTCTCAGAATGCATCGCTACTATCGGTTATCCATCTATAAAAATGCAAAAATTAAAAAAGGAAAAAAAAAATGTGAATTTTATTGATTAACGACGAAATAATATGCCTGTTTTAGCAGCTGATTACGATTAAGGCTAAATTGTGTGAGCGAACGGGAAAATGTCTTGTCTTTTCAATAATAGGCCGCAAAATTGGCGCCTATTTCTGGGCATGGCTTTGAAAAATTGCGAATTTTATCAATTAGCAAGGAAATGGTTGTATATTTCGGCAATTATTTACTTTACAAAACTTAAATTTTGACAATTAGACACAAAATAATTACGCATTTCAATAATGAATAGCAAAAATGCTTCATATTTCGGTAAATAACTTTGTAAAAATGTTGAATTTATCGATTGGTGACGAAATAACAGCCTGTTTCTGCAATTATTTGAGTCATCGAATGTAAATTTTGATAATGGACAGCGGTATTATTTCATATATCAATAACATGACACAAACATATTGCTTATTTCAAAAAATAGTTTTTAAGAAAACGATGATTTTCATCGAATAGAAAATCGCATACGACGGAAATCAACTGCAAAAATATCCCATATTTCGGAAATCAGCTTTTAAAAGAAAAATGTGCCAATTTTATTGATTAGAAACTTAAAAGTCAATGATGTTAATGCCAGTATCCTAGATGATATTTTAAAAGAGAGGGACATTTTTATGACGAAAATATCCATTAAATTGGTTATGTAAAACTATGCCCCATTTTGCCGTGTTGTGAAATTCGAAAATTTCAAATGACTTACGAAATTTTCATAGTTAATGCAAGCATGTTTATGCGAGCATCATAACTCATATTTTAAAGCTGGTCTGGCATCTATGCAGTAAAAATATTTTATTTTATAATTCTTGGTCAAGTGAAAATTTGCCCTATACTTTCATAATAAGAAAATCGTAAATTTCGAATAACTTTTTTATATTAGAATGTTGTAAATAAACAAAATTCTTGCCAGTCTCATAAGTGAAATTTTAAAACTGGTACAACCCCTCTACGATCATTTGTTCTTGAAATATAATGTACACAGACTAACAAACTAACACACTAACACACCAATACACTAACACATTAACAGACACCCTACAGATGGATACAATATCAGTTTTGTCATTTTCGAATATCTCACTTCAAAACTTGTAAAACAGTCGAAAACTCGTCGAAAATTTTCACAATTACCTCAGTTCCCAATACCGATATTTTAACGGGGAACTAAAAAAGACGAAGAAGTTAGATTTCATTGAAAATTAAAAGACAGAACTGAAAGTCCGAAGTAAAATATCTGAAGCAGATACCACATCACTTCCTTATGCACCCCTTGAATTATACATATTGCTACGAAAACATTATTATGTGAGATTATAGTTAGGTTGTTAAATAAACAGGCAGGATACACTTCATAAACAATCTTGGAAACAAGCTACGAAAAACTATTACTCCAACCACGAAAGTCATAATAATACATTTAAAAAAATAAAAAAAGACATTGCTGTTGCTTCTACGTCCTCATATTTAAAAAGACTGGGAAGAGCTTTAGTATATTTATTTCAATTCGACAATTCAAAATGAAAAAAAAAAAAAAGGAAGAAATTCTGTCTATGATAAAATTTAATTTAGTACGACAGGACTACTTATATTTGCATTTCAACACTCTTTCAAGAAAAGAAAATAATAATAATAATAATAGAGGGCACTCAGTAAAATTCTTAAACACAATTTCAAATAATGTGTTGATTTTTAAATCCAAATAAATAAATAAAATTCGAATGCCTTAATTGTATAGTATCTTCCACTAATTGCTTAATGCTCATTTACTAAATATTTTAATTAGTAAAATAATCTTAACAACAATTTCGTATTTATTATTAATAATTTACAGTTTCAATTTCTACAGAACAAAACATAATATTTAAAGAAAAGAAAAAAAACTATAAACCAATTACTTGATATTCAAATTATACACAAAACTCATCACACATTAATTAATATTAATCCATTAATTTCTCGAAACATAATTAATATCAACATAATCCTCTTATAAATCGGAAAATAACACACATTTTAAATAAATTTCATAGTTTTAGTCTAAAAATATCTGAAAACACTAGTCTAAATAAACAGAAGTTTTCAGCCAAGGCCCGTTGGCTCTGTGGTCGGAGCACGCAACTACAGTCGGTAACAAAAGTGTCCGAACACGAGTGAAAATTCCTATGTAAAAAAAGTACACATCATACGGTTTTCTTAAATAAATCCTTGTCGAATCCTCTTCTTCGTCAGTCTAAGAACATGATTCGATAAGGATTTATTTAACAGAACCCTTACGAAATGTACTGTTTGTACATAGGAATTTTTGCAAGTGTTCGGACACTTATGTTACCGACTGTACGAACCCGAAGGTTGTGAGTTCAATCCTCACCGTTGGGAGGTGAAAAAAAAAGTTTTTACGGATTTCACAAAATATTTTAAGATAGAGTAAGAAATTAAAGGGCGAAATTGAATATTGAGAGGCATTTTTGAAGTGGAAGACTATAAATAGGTAACGACGCAAAATGGTAGATTGAAAGAAATAGTCCTGTCGTACTAAAAAAAAAAAAAAAAAGGCTGCACTAGGACGTTTTCCATTTTATTTTTTTTTGCTGCAATCGCTAGTACGATGAGGCATTAACGATACTACATTTTTTATTTTTTTTTTAGAGTGAAAAAAAAAAAAAAAATACATGCGAGATGACAAAATGATTAAATGTTAACGAAATACTGGTGAGATGGTTTTTAGTAATATATGAAATTTTTTGGTTACTTAAATTGGGAATTTGTCTCTTGGCGGTCACGTTGCTCATCCAATCAAGATGACCGCAAGTTAAAAAGCCAGTACTTAAAAGATCAGTTTGTTCTACACTTAGAACATAGAAGAAATACGGAAAAAGTGTTAAGTAACATAATTTATTTAAATGCAGTGCAACAACGATTTAACAAAGTAAGTTTAATTGCCAGAAAATTGAAAATTTAAAAAAAAAAAATCCTTTCTTAACGAAAGAATTAGTAAAGCAAGACTTCAAAGGGTTAACAAAACTAAAAAATGATCAGTTAATTATTGGGTTTAAGTCGTTTTCTCCGATGAGTCAAATTTATTTCGAGCTGACGGGAACAAGCAGGTCTGATGACGAAAACGTGACCGACCTAATGGAAATCACACTTTTAAAAGAGTGATATATTATCCGTATATTATGATACGAAAGTGAACTACTACTTTCCAATGAGTCGGATAAATTTTCATGGTTAATCGATCAATAACCCGAAACAAAACTCGTACATTAAAAATTTGATGCCTGACCAACTATTTCAGAGGTATTTCAGACTTTTCCACAAACAGAATTTCAAGCTGATAATGCACCTTTTTACATGGCACCCGTGGTACGTTTACTTGATTTAAGGTTTTAAAATTACCTATCCATTCCCATGGGCATATATAATTTTGAAAGTTATCATATTTTTTTTTACTTACTTAAAATTAAATCCCACAAAGATTATCGTAGAATTTCTTCTTTACTAGACCTGAAAATAGTCCTAATCTCAATCCGCTCGAAAATGTTTAGTCTATAAAAGGGAGTGGGGATTCGAAATTTGTAGCCTACAAGTTAGCAAGAACTAGAAAAAAATATTTATGGTATTTGGCATAATGAAATTTCTGAGTTTCAGGTTAAAAAAACTGTAAAATATTATACCATTGTGCATTAAACCAGTAATTCCATATAAAGGTGGGATTATCCAATGCAGAATACGTATTTTTATTAAGTAATTGTAACAGATCTAACAAATAAATGTTTTCATTTCATACATTAAAATATAAAGTATTTATTTCATATAATAAATTACAAGAGGATACAAGAGGATTTAAGTCCATATTCTTGATTTTTCAGGAGACAAAAAATAAAGTTAAACTAACTAAAAACTAATCAGAAGAATCGATTGGGAAAAAGGGATTATGTTGATTTATACCCTTTATACCGTTCAGGGATTGTCAACCTTCTTTTAATAAAGGAAAAATTTTGAATTAAATATTTTATACCAAAGTTAATGCTAAATTTCTGACTTGAACCTTTTTTTACCAATGGATTTTCTCGAAGACTAAATGACATGGATTTAAATCCTTTATACCAATCGATAGAGAATTTTTTGCTGAGTCTGACTATGTATTTAACTCAAAATCGACATTTTTGGACTTAAATCCTTTATACTTATCAGTACAGATATATATTATATTACGTTTAAAAAGAAAATTCTATCTAGATTTTTATTAAATACTTCGTAGAGTGTAATAAAGAAAATTATTAAATAATAAATATACATAGGTATTATTTCATGTCTTTGGTATTATGCAAACATGAAGTTTTATTTGTTTCAGCCATTAGTTTTAAAGTTATTACAAACAAAAAAGGTATCAATTTTTCTGCAGGCGGCTGTTTTATTTTATTTTATTTATTTATTTATTTATTTTTATTTTTATTTTTTATTTTTATTTTTTTTTTGTCGCTTAGTGTATTTAAGAAACATTGTATAGTTAAAAGAAAACGCGCAATAGAAACTTTACAAAAAGAATATAGTAACCGTTTCTAGTGAAAAATTCTTTATCATTATGGCCTATGGGGCGAAAATTTTAAAAGTGCGATAGCGTCTCAACGCCTTATTAAACTGAGCAAAGAAAAAAAAATATATATATATATATACATACTATAGGTCACAGTTGCACGAACTGTATAGATTTTGGTGAATTTAGCACTTATAGTTTTTTTACAGGTACACAAAGAAAAATCCTTTATCATTATGGCCTATGGGATCAAATTTTAAAAAGTGCGATAGCGTCTAAACGCCTTATTAAACTGAGCAAACAATTTATATACACATTATAGGTAATAGTTGCATGAACTGCATAGATTTTGGTGAATCTAGCACTTATAGTTTTTTTACAGGGACACAAAGAAAAATTCTTTATTATTATGGCTTAAGGAACCAAATTTAAGAAGTGCGATAGCGTCTTAACGCCTTACACAAATGAACAAAAAAATTATACACATATTATAGGTCACAGTTTCATGATCTGTATAGGTTTTGGTGAACCTAGCACTTCTAGTTGTTTTACAAGGACACAACAAATAATTATATATCATAAAGGGCGATAGCATCTAAATGCCTTATCCGTATGAGTGGAAAATTTATATACGAGTTATAGGTCACCATCACACAAACTGTATGGATTTTGGTGACTCTAGCACTTAACGGGTTTTACGGGGACACAATTAAAAATTGTTCATCATTAAGACCTATAAGCTTAAATTATTTAAAATGCAACAGCGACTAAACTCCTTATTCAAATTAACTGAAAATATATAGACATGTTATACGTCACCGTCACACGAACTTTATGAACTTTAGAGAATCTAGCACTTATGGTTCTTTTTAGAGGGACAAAATTCAAATTTCTTTATCATTGTGGCATAAGGGTTCAAACTTTAAAATGCGATAGCGTCTATATGCTTTATCCGATGAAGCTGAAAAAATATATAAATATTATAAGTCTCTGTTGCACTAACTATAAGCATTTTGGTGAATATAGCATCTGTAGGTTTTTACAGGGACAAAACGAAATATCTTTATCATTATGATCTATGTGTTCTGTAAAATAGCGTTAAATTAAGCATCGTGTACTATATAAAGAAAAATACTCAAACATCCTATTATAATTTTCTCTTTTGTTTATTTAACAACTCCTCTTACTTTACTTTATCCAGAAAACCGTTAATTACTCAATGTTCGGAAAGTCGAGTGGAGTCACTCCAGATTTTTTTATATTATATTATGAATTAAAAAAAAAAAAACCTATATTGAAATTGCTCTAAACCACGCTTCGGGTACCCGTTGCCCACAAAGGCACTTACATCCATAAAACGTCTATAAAACACATATAAAAGTTAAAAAATTATCCATTAAACTTCTACAAATGTCCTGCAGATATCTATTAGCACGACAAATGTCACTCTTTTTTACATCCATTAGATGTCTATTACATATCCGATAAATCTCCAAATATCCAGTAATTGGACTTGTTAGATCTAATAGATAATGAAAATATCTAAATCTTATTTTGGTCTAACATGTTATCGGAAAAGGCACGTCTAAATTTCGTCTATATTTAAACATCTAATAGATATCTATAATTAGTACAGGATAATGGATATTCTTTAGATATTTTGTATCTTTTATGGATCATTGGATATAATTTAGATGTCTAATGGATATCAGTGACTGTATGGGTGCCTACGCCAGATTTTTTTTCGACCATGTTGCATCGGGTGCAGGTTCCCATTACCTGCAGTAAGGTCTTTCCCCGTCACTTCAGTCTGCGTATTTATCGACGACAGGTAGATTTGTTATTATTTAATAACTGTAATTTTAAAGATGACTGTATTTCAGCATCTATTAAATATTTTAGTTTTTGAACCATGTATTTTATAGACCACGCTCTTT
This sequence comes from Salticus scenicus, assembly GCA_963930645.1. Taxonomy (NCBI): domain Eukaryota; kingdom Metazoa; phylum Arthropoda; class Arachnida; order Araneae; family Salticidae; genus Salticus; species Salticus scenicus. The sequence goes on from OZ005662.1 coordinate 30,607,686, forward strand.
ACACTATATTAAACTTTGATTCTGACCAATATAATAAATAAAAAGGTAAATTATCCTTTAAAAGGAATTTAATGCACAAAGTAATAATAATAATAATAATTAATTAATTAAACTTAAATTTTAACAAGTTTAACCCTTCCTACTATGTATACCACCTCCCCCCCCCCTCCCGATAAATACAATAAATAAAAAAATAAAGGAATAATTTAAAAAAAAAAAATTAAATTTTTATACTATAAAAAATATACATAAACTTAACTGTTATAAATACGTTTTTTAATTTAAAATTTAATATATTTAATTTTTTCTACTGCATTACCATTTAATTTTCTATAAATATAAAAAGTTAAGGGAAAAAAAATTTCGCCTTCAAATGAATGAATTAAGTAAATAAAAAATAAACAGCTTAATAGCCGTTGCTAAGATGCGCAGACGATTAAAACAAAATAATAAATTTCAGAAAAATGAAACATAGAAGCCAGTATTTACCAGGTTATTACTTTCATATTTTAATTAATTAAAAAAATAATAATATTCGAAAATTCGAAAATCGTGCATCGAGGGTCATCAGAACAGGCTATCCCGAAACATCGTGCAAATTTGTGTAGGTCTGGGATCAGCCGTTTTCTTAAAAAGCTCCGATTATAAATACACACTCGCACACACATACACCTATCTTATATTATTATATATATATAAAATAAATAATATATATAATATCAACTGCATGTTTTATAGGGTAAATGTCATCAATTTCTCCATGCAATTTACTGGGCCGAATTCGGTCTTCTACGCAGCGGTATATTCAAGGACTCGGCGGACGGTCTTTTCATCACTATACTAAAAGGACTGATTTATTTTTTATTTATTTATTTTTTTTTTTTTTTTTCAGATGCATGAAGAATAATATGTATGAATTTCATGCGCTATCAAATTACTTTACATTTTAAAACCTTTTTACAAATTTTGGCTAGCGACTGACGGTTATTTTCTTGTTGTGTATTATACGGTTAGATTCGCATACACAGTTTGGAGCGGTAGAAATAACTGTAAAATTTATTTATTTATTTATTTATTTTTATCACTATTATTTTTATCAATTGGAGACCCTCTTACTCCTACTTTTACCACGGATGCGGCGACTGACATTTAATTTGTTTACTATCGGTACCTAACCATTTATTAGAAATAGAAATTAAGCAGTGTGAAATCACTACCATAAACCTAACACTATCTCCCATAGAATAAAATCTAGGGTCGATTCGCCGTGACGTCAAACTACCTGCACGAAGGCTTCCTTGTAGGATACGTTGTTCTCTCAAACAATTCGTACAACAGAGAGGTGGAGCTTTTCATTTTTTTTTTTTTTTCATTTGTTCTGGGAATACAAATTCATTTCCAATGATCAAATTTGTATTTATTTAAGTCTAAAATTACTGGTTGACAACCAACAATACGAGCAATAAACGTCGACCATTAGATAGATTGGCCAAAATATTTATTTTTATTTTTATTTTATTTAATAAATGTACACAAAATTTCTTTATTTAAATACGAAATATTTTAAAGTAAAGAAACACGCAATTTTCAAATTAAGCTCGGTACATAAACTCAATAGAGTATTTTATATCAATGCTTTTTTTTTTTTTTTTTTTTTTTTAATGAAAATTTTAAATATCCTAGATTAGTTTTTGAAGCTTGATTCAGTTTATAACAATTGGAACTGTTATCTCTTTCGTTTCAAATTAGAGCAAGTTACGAGCTTTCAAATATTTCGCAATGTTTGCCTTCTGAAGCAACGCAAATAATAATTGTTTTCAAATAACTTTTTGAAAAGATTTATTTCAAATGTTTAACAAAGGGGAATATTTTACAATGGAATGAAGGACGCATTGGTAACGTTCGTGATTGCATGATAATGCACTTTAAAAAATCGAAACTTGATTACGAATATGAACAGAAATAAAAATTAATGCTTGAATTGAAGAGGTGTGGGAGAAACACTATTAAGCAGTATGAACTTTTTTTGCATCACCCTCTGAGGGAAGAGCTGGAAATGATGACCAAGATCTGCGAACTAATATCAGAGACAAGTAAATAATGTAACAACAAATATTTTGCACTAAAGGTACATTTCTCTATTTACTACAATTGCATTGATAATATATATATACAAAGGTCAACCAAATTGCTAAAAGTGTTCAAGTATGCTCGTACACTGAAATTAAAAAAAAAAATAATTTTATGTGACTATGTAGAGATAAATTTTGTTGTCTGAATAATAATAATAATAATATAACGAAATATATTTTTTCTAAATAACTATATAAAGGGAAAATTTAAAATAGATTACATAAAAAAATAATGAAAACTCTTTTGTCAAAAAACTGAAAAAAAAAAAAAAATAGAAAGAAAGAAATGCCTTTAAGAAAAAAATATATTTTATTGCACTTTTTAGTACTTCTATATAAAGAGAAAATATCTAACAAATTCGTTTAAAGCTGCTCAAGGATACTTTTTAAAAATTATTTTTTTTGTTAAGAGAACTTTGCATGGAATTTGAAACTAAACGTGTTTAGTTATTTTTATGAAAGCAGAAGGCGTAGAACGATGTTAAAGTGTCTTTCAACAGTTATAAGCAAAACATAAAAAGTAAAACAAACAAAACTTTCTAAAAAAAGAAATAAGTTTAGAAATAAGATTACATTTAAACTTTTTTTTTCACAAACAGTGTATTATGCTTAGTAGATATACACTAAGGAATTAAAAATAAAAAGTCTCTGACAGCATTAAAACTTTGGAAGAAAACCACACTACTTGTTTCAAAAATTTACAGCTACAACTTCTTTTATGACAAATTCATATACTGAAATATTATTTTGACATCTAATTGATATGGAAGTTCAGAAAATTGTAAAACTTGGTTTTCTGCTTTATCCATGGGAGGAATATATTGCAAATGCAAGTTATGACGAACAGATTCAATGTTTCTCAGTTAAGGGTTATATGCAAGGTCAGTTACTTCTTGTACTTAAAATGTACCTCGAACAACACTCAGAAATGTTTGATAGAGTTGATTTTGTTTTTGAACTAAAATCTAATTTTACATATTCAGAACTGTTTGAAAAGATGAAGCGCTCTGAAATTGATATATATGTTATACCAACAGTTATGGATGAAATTAGCATGCAATCAGTTGATTTCTGCTTCCCATACACAATGAATGATTTTACTTTTGTAACGAAGAAACCAGAATATAAGCCACAAGTGTTCGGCATCTTTCAAACCTTTTCTCTGTCAGTTTGGTTGACAATCATATCAGTCTTGATAGCGATGATGCTAATACATTACATAATCTTAAAGTGGAAAAGAAACGCCGACAAAAGTTTGCTTCACGTTTTTGCGATACTAATGAAGCAGAGTGCACTTATAACACCTTTGTCGTTTGCAGAGAAACTGCTCATGTACTCATGGGTGATCGGTGCCATGATCCTCTGCTTGTCTTACGACTCCGTGTTTCTGTCTTTCCTCTCATTTCCTCCGGTGGTTAAAATAAAAAAATTATCGAACTTGGCATCCGCCATTGAAAAAGGAAACATCCGTTGTATAGCAGACCTAAGCAATGGTGTCGCTGATTATTTGTGGGACACAAATCAGACACATTTGAGATTGATTGCAAGAAATATCAAGAAGAATAAATTAAGCTACGAGTTCCCCTTTACAAATTTTCTTCGTGAGAGTAAGAAACAAAATCTTGCTTTTTTCTTGAATACAGCTTTCTTGGAAGCTTTAACTGGAGAATATTTTATCTCAGAAGATCGTTTCTACCAATCTTTGCCCGCAATGCCGGTTCGAAGAGGCTTCTGCTGCAGAGAGCTGATAGATTCTTTCGTGCATCGAATAATGGGTTCTGGTATTTACTTCAAGTTAATTGGGGATGGTTTGTTTTCCACTCATCATAATATTTTGTCGTATAGCTCTGAGTCAGAAGCCTCTAACCGAAAGATGACTCTTACAGACGTTGCTCCAGCGTTTATATTCCTTTTGTGTGGCTACTTTATATCGTTTCTGGTTTTTCTTGGAGAATTGTATTTAGGTCGCAAGAAAGTAAATCGCCGTAAAATTGAAAAGAGAAAAAGAAGAAATGTGCTAAGAGTAACTTCTGCAGTATAATTCTATTTTTGTTTTTATTTTTTATTTTACTTTATTTTTTTTTATTTATTTATTTATTTATTTTTTTTATTTTTTTTATTTTTTGCTATTAGAACATTACACTAATATATATATATATTGTCTGAGTTACACCTTGTTTATTTATTAATTCTTTATCTTATACAAATATATATACATATTTGTTATAAGCATTTAGACATTATATGTATATACATTTAAGTTGTTATGCTTTTGAGAAAAATCTATAATACTTACTCTAAAGTGACAATATTTCCCCTTGTAACTTTATACTTCACTCACTTTATACTTCAAGGGAAATATTACCGATTCTAGAATGACACATTCTCAATCATATGTTCTTCAACTGAATTCCATTATGTCTAACAGACAACTGATATCACTCACCTGTATCACGATTTATTTGTTGTAACTGTATCACTCACTGTATCACATTTTGTCAATAAGATTAATAAGTCTTATTAACAACACTTTTTCACGTGCATGAAAATTAGAAGATCACAAAATTAATCCTTCATTGCCTAGGCAATGGTTTAAAAGACCAATACTCTCTGGTGCACTGGATTAAATTTTTCCGGTGTATAATGAAATTATTTTTTCGCTTGCATATAAGTCAGATAATGAAAGATTAATTCTTTACTATCTACACAATAGGACAGTCAGAAAAAAAGGCCATTTTCCAACTAATTTTGTCGCAAATCGACCTATAAATATGGGCTGGATCCAATCGATTACTAATAACGTCTAGTTTATAATGGTACAATTAAAATTTGCTTAAGGGGTCGTCTACATGTTAAAACTGACATGAACTTCATTTATGTCAGCGGCAACCCTCATTTTTCACAATTTTGTAGGGTTATTTAATAAATGATCGGCGAGAAAAATAATACAGATTATATATTTCTCTCTATTTTTCTTAGAGTTGCAGTTTGTCAAAATAAGGAGATTTTAGTGTCAAATGAATGTAACGAACATTAATTTATATCTTCCAGAAAAATTATTGCATTCAATGCATTTCATTTTTTATGCATTCGAATGAAGTAACTCAAACATACTTCATTCATATTTTTGATTAACAGACATATTTGAGGATTAAACATTCAAACCGTGTTTTCTCCTTCGGATACAATTTTTCAGACAACACAAAAATGAATAGATTGAAAACTAACTAACCTTAAAACCTAATTATCGTTTATTTAGATGTATTACTAGATACTAGGAAAATATGTAGACGTACTATTTTTATATTATATTAAAAAAAAAAAATAATCACTAACTCTTTTTTTTTTGGGGGGGGGGGGGGGGGGGGACACGGTGTAAATGTTTGCTCCTCATTTTGAAAAATATAAATTGTCAATATATTCATATTTTTCAAAATTATGAATTATGTGTTACATTAAGTTTTAAACGAATAGAACGGACTTCATCAAGAATACAAGTTTCCAAATTTACAACTCAATCCTATTATTAAAATTCGTGTTACAGTGGTATTTCATTTTTATTGTTGCAAGGTGGCTGTCACTTGTTACCATTTGAGCCATCTATAACATTGAATAAAATAACTTAAAATTGTTTTTTAAGAAAGTTTAGACGCACACGTCATTTGCTTAGTTTATTTAGCATTACCTTAGTTTATCTTACATTTAATACTGTCATACTTCTTTTACCGTTATTATCTGAATGTTCGGACTACTTTTCTGCGTGAGATCTTAATTTAATTTTTTCAAATATAGGTATTTAACCCTAACACATTTCGCTTGTAGTTTTATAAAGAATTAATTTAAAGTATGTAAACCACACCATTTTCCGAACTGCTTTGATCTCAGAAATTCGAATATACAGTCAAAAATAAGTGTTATTATTCGAAAAAGTGAAGTTGAGGAAACTTTTATTATTTAGACGACCCCTTAAGTAAAATTTTAAATAACAGCAGATATATGAATATTTGTGAAATCGCTTTTATAATATATTCTCTCTTTCTGTGGCTGAAAAGAAAGCGTTTCCAAGAAGTCACAGACGGATACGTACTGTAATATTGAAAAGGCTAGAAACTCGTTGGTGATGTTAATGACTCAAAACGAAGATGTTAAATGGAAAATGAATAATATTACATGACGTTGTAGAAATAATTTTTTTCGTTTGAATAATAATAACAATAACGCAATATAATTTTCCTTAAAAACGAAATAAAAGAAAAATTTCAAACAGATAACATAAAAATAATGAAACATTTCTTGTTTAAAAAGAAAATCTGTCTTTAAGAAAAAAAGTACATTCTTGTACACTTCTTAATACTTTCACAGAAAAAGAGAGCATCTAAGAAATTCATTTAAAGCAACTCAAGTATATTTTTCATATATATATATACAATGCCGATAATTTTATTTTGTTCCTTGTGAAGATAATTTTTCATTGGAGTTGTAACTAAATCACTTTAATTATTTTTATATGTGCAGAAGGCATAGGAAATGCTAAATTGTTTTTCAACAGTAAGCAAAGGGTAAAAGTAAGTAAAATGAAATTTCCTAAATAAACAAATAAATTAAAAATACTACAAAACAAGAAAAGCAATTTTTTGAAGAATCTATTATAATTAATACATATATACTTTGAAATTAAAAAGAAAAATCTCCGAAATCAGTAAAACTCTACAAGAAAGCCACACCACTTGACTCAAAAATTTAGAATTGCGAATTCTTTTATGACAAATTTATATACCAAATTGTTATTTTAGCATTCGAGTGGTATGGAAATTCAGAAAACTGTAAAACGTAGCTTTTCGCTTCTTTCATGACAAGAATATATCGCAAATGCAAATCACAGCGGACAGATTCGACATTTTTCAATTAAAGGAAATACGCACATTCAATTACCACTTAAAATGTACCTCGAACAATACACAGAAATGTTTGATAGAGTTGATTTCATTTTCGGACCTCCATCTAATGGTATATATTCAGAACTCCTTGAAAAAGCAAAGCTTTCTGAAACTGACATATTTGTTGCGGCAGTAATAATGGAGAAAAATGAGACGCAATCAGTTGATTTCTGCTACGCACATAAAGTGAATGATTTTACATTTGTAACCCGGAAACCAGAATATAAGCCACGTGTGTTCGGAATCTTTCAAACATATCTCTGTCAGTTTGGATGGCAAACGTATGAGTCTTGATTACGATGATGCTATAACACTACGTAGTCTTGAAATGGAAACAAAACACGGACAAAAAATTGCTTCACGATTTTGCAAAACTAACGTAGCAGAGTGCGCTGATAACGCCTTTGCCGTTTGCAAAAAATCTCCTCGTGTATTCATGGGCGGTATGAGCCATGATCTTCTGCCTATCTTACGACTCCCTTTTTCTGTCATTCCTCTCGTTTCCACCAGTGGTTTGACATCTGCCGTTCACAAAAGAGATTTCCGATGTATGTGGCAGGAGGTTCCGTTGTATGGAAAGGAAATTTCCGTTGTATATCATACATTAAAGTAGGTGTCGTTGAGTATTTGTGGAATACAATGCAGAGACATTTAAGAGTGATTTAAACTATGGGCGTGTCTTTGGAATTTTTGTTCGTGAAGATAAGAATCAAAATTTTGCTTCTTTCGTGAATTCGATTCCCGTAGAAATTTTAACTGGAGAATTCTTCAACTCAGAAGATCGTTTCTGCGAAACTTTGCCCGAAAAGACGGTTTGAAGAGGCTTCTGCAGCGGAGAGCTATAAGATACTTTCATGCATCGATTAATGGCGTCAGGTATTTACTTCAAGCTAATTGGAGAAACTTTATTTTCGACTCATCTTTTAATTTTGTCTTATAGCTCAGAGTCAGAAGCCTCTAACCGAAAGTTGACTCTCACAGTCGTTGCTCCAACTTTAATATTCCTCTTCTCTGGCTACTTCATGACGTTTCTGGTTTTCTTGGAAATTGAAAAGAGAAAAGGAAGAAATATGTGGAAAATAACTTCTGTAATATGATTTTGCTTTTTTTTTGTGAATTATAACATTTTTACTTAATTATTATATGTTTTATACTGTATATATAAACATTTAGAAATTAACGATTTCCTTTTTTTTTTTTTTTGTAAATTTAAATTTAAATTTTAATATTAACTAATTAATTAATTAATTAATTTACTTATATATATATATATATATATATATATATATATATATATATATATATATATATATATATATACATATATATATATATATATATATATATATGTGTATATATATATATATATATATATATATATATATATATAATCGTTCATCTTCACTGAAAAATGTCTGTATAAAGTCACTAAAAGTATTTTACCTTGTAACTTTATGTTTCACTCTCATTATACTTCAAGAAAAATATTTCCTATTCTAGAATGACGCATTCTCAGTTCAGTTAACTTCAAATGAATTCTTTTACGTCTAACAGACAACACATATCATATTACACTCACTGTATCACGATTTATCTATCTAGTAAATTTTATTGTCAAAATTTATTCACGTGCATGAAATTTACAAGATCACAAAAATAGTCCTCCTCTCCGTAATTTGCGCAATGGTACAAAAGACCAATACTCTGTTGTTCGTTGCATTAAAACCTTTCTGTGTATAGTGAAACCATTTTTCGAGTGTATGAAATTCAGAAAATGGCAGGTTAATTCTCTATTATCTACACAATAGTACAACAGATTAATTCTTTTGTCTGTTCACTCGATATAGATATATATATGAATATGTATTTCTTTTTTTTTTTTTTCACTTTGAAAAGTTAGAACGTATTTATTAATTTTTGATCTGTTAACCAAATTTGTCAAACTTTAAATATCGTTAGTCTCCTTGCGGGCGGGGGTTAGCCACCCCTGTTCTAGGGAAAGTTTCAAAGAAATTGAAAAATGTGCTCTTTAATGTTTTGAAATTAGTATTCATTGTTTCACTGCAGAACTACTACTGTTATAAAATTCTAGCATTTACTACACATCACTACTACTTTCGTTATCCGCAAGCTATGTACTTCGATGTGAAATTAAATGCATTGAATGTAAATCATTATATGTACACATATTTTGTGCCACGGAAAGAAAATGTTCAAATGTTACCCATCTGTTTTCTGATTAAAATGTGTGTTACGGTACCTGTTGTCAAGACATAAAGTAACCTTCAAGTGAAAAATTGTCGCTTGCTTCAATGTTTCGCCACAGCCATGTATCTGAGTGTTCAATAAATTTTGATTGTATGATGAATTTGAAATGTGTATAGTTTTATTAATACTAAAATAAATGAAATGCACGAATTTGCGAATAACAAAACTTTTTTTTTTTTTTTTTCTGGTGAACTACTTGTAATCTGCATTGTTTTAACCCTTCGTCGACCGACGGTACTTTAAAGTACCATTAATTTAAAAGGCGTTTAAAAATGAATTTATGGAAGAAACGCCAAAAATATTTGTAAGAATCTATCTCTAATTTAATCTCACTACAAGACACTTGCCGTTACACGTAGCCGGTTTTGTTCCAGAAAATTCCAAAAATATATTTATTTAAGTTTTTTAAAACTAATTTAGCTCGTAGAATTGAAAAAGTTTTTTTATAAGTATTATTCAACCCGCATAATAAAAACTTTATGACCAGAAAATTGTATATTTTCAATATTATTGTGTATGCTATAATTAAAATATTCGGCTTTAATGTTGAGTTAAAAATTAATTTACTCAGTATCTTAACTGGTTTTCCAAGAACATACAAAAAGCGTTCCGATAATTGTTTGGTGTTTCTTCACATGTAAACTGTTATGTTCTTTTTAACATACTATGCAATAAAAATATATATAATGTTGTACTTGAAGCTATAACACGAAAATCACAAATAAATTTCAAGTTAATTTACGTTTTCAGCAATTAACAATGGCTGTTAATATAAGATTATTAGTTTTCAATTTACATTTTATAAATAAATGTATGTGAGAAAAATGTTGGTATAAATGTGTTCATTTAATGTAATGTTACTGTTATTTTTGTGGGAAGAGCAGAGAAGAGGTTTTATTTAGAGACTATAAAAATAACAGTTCTGTTTCGAATTTCTTTATTTCACCAACGAACGATAAATATCCAAGAGAAGGACACTTAAATTATTTTTTTACAGACCACATGTACAGATTACCCCGAACTCCGGACCATATTTTATAAACGTTCTTAAAGAAAATAGTCTTCTGTAGCTCTTTCAAAATTTTCTGGAAATGAGCATACGGAGACTTCCCCTGTTAGAAACACGGTGGCATTATATTCAGTGTGGCGACAGATTCGCCTTTTTCCCCTGATTCTTCTACCAGTATACTTATGTAATAATTTTTTGCTTTATTAACCTTGAAAACTTACTACTAAAAATTCCGAAAGATAAATACGGGTGGAAAAATTAGGGATAAAATTTGTCCTATTGTCACCCTGATATCATATACCAGTACATTTTTATTCAAACTATTAAGATTCATTCCAGAATATTTTTTTACATTTTACTTTTAAAACATAGCACAAAAAGAGAGAGAGGATATATTTAAAAAAAAAAAAAAAAAAAAAAAAAAAAAACATTTACTGTAATTTTTGGCGTATAATCCGCAGATAAGATATGTCATTCTTGGACCAAAAATTTTGTATAACAGAAAAATCTATATTATTTCGGAGAAACAGCACACACATATGCAACCTAATATGTAATTTAAAATTTTTGGTGCAAAACTGACTCATCTTAAATGCGGATTACACGCTGAAAATTACGGTATTTTTATTTATTTATTTATTTATTTATTTATTTAACTTTCATCGTAAATTCTTTAGTATGTTGATATTAAATAAGCATATTTACCTTGTGTATCGAAAGCTTAAAATGTGCTACAAAAAACCACTGATAATAAACAAATTGAAGATTAAAATTAAAATTTTTTTTTTTTTTACAGCTTAGTAGTATGAAAAACATAACACATACTCAAGTTTTAACCTGAGTCATTACACACTGGTATTTTTTTGTTGCCAACTTTCATTTATGTTTAAATGCATCTATTTGAAAAATATATTAAATATTATATACAGGGTGATTATAATTAAAGTTACGATTTCTAAACGTTATAATTTTAAAACTACACATTCGAGAGATTTTATATTTTACCAGAGCAATCGTGAAGCAATGAAATTTTGTTTGGCAAAAGAAAAGAAAGTTCCAAAATGTGCCGTTAATTATCCGTAAAGTATTTGTTTCATAAAGCTCCTCTTTTTCTCTTTTCACTTTGACTGTTTCCGCTGTAAACACGTATTCTTGTCCGTTTGCTAAAACCATTGTAGTAAACCTTTGAAATATTTTGTTTCCTGCTATTCCATTGTCTTGCTAACAACATTCCTGTGTTTAATAAGTCCAATTAGGCGTTTCCCCGGACATTATCCTGACAGCCTCATCCATAGGAACATGTTGGAACTACCTGTTTCCTCCACGAAACAAAATTTCATTCCCTCATGACTGCTTTGGTAAAATACCAAATCGCACTGATGGGTAGTTTTAAAATTATAGCGTTTCGAAATCGTAACGTTAATTATAATCACCCTGTACTATATGAAACCTCTCATCGTGTAGCCTCAAACGACATTTCTACTTAAAAAATAATCTTATTGTCTCATAAAATAACCTTATTGACTACTCTAGGTTCATGATTATAAGTTACAATTTTACAAGTTTTGTTTGATATTCGCAATAGAGCCTGAGATATAGCCTTCCTTTAAATTGTGGAAATCACTGTGTAGCAGTGCCACCTGTTGAACAGTTTACACCAAAAGTTGGCAGGAACTAAGTTATATTAAAGGGCATTTACATACAAACCAATATGCAATTCTGTGCCATAGTTCCTGAGATATAGCCTTTCCTTAAATTGCGGAAATCGTTGTATAGCAGCGCCACCTGTTAGCCGATAAGCATTCAAATTGAATCAGCAAAATATATCATAATGGTCTTCCCCCATATCAAGTTTTGTTCTATTATACGCAATAGAACCTGAGATATAACGTTCCCTGAAATTGCAGAAATCGCTGCATGGCAGCGTCACCTGTTGAGCGATAGACACCAAGAGTTGATAGGTACTAACTTAGGTCAAAGTGCACCTACATATAAATTTATATGTAATTCTGAACAGTAGTTCCGAAGATACCGTCGCCACAAAATTTTTGTCTCTCACACACAGACACACAGACAGACGGACAGACAGACATATTCTAGAAGGGTCAAATCGTGTACTAGACCTCTCAAAACGTGTAAATCCGTCGAAAACTGGAAGTCGAAAATTTTGACGAATCCAATACTTTCTCCTATTGAATATAGAAGAAAATAATAAATAAGTAATAAGTAATGCAGAGACGGGCAAACTATGTTTTATACATAATTTAAACAATGGAGACGGATGGTGACAGAGAGCCCTATTCTATGTTTATAAAATATAATGTTTCTTTTCAAGCATTTAATTAAAGTAGCTTTTTTTTTTCTTTTCATTTATTTATTTATTATTTAATTGTGAAAGATAAAGCAATTGAAATGTTTTTGTATATCAAGGAGAGAGCTGTGTCCCACGCCTCTTCTTAACTTATACCCGAATTTGCAAAAGATATATTCGCTCACATATCACACATAACACAACTAACTTATAAGAAAAAATAGCGTGACAAAACTACGTTCACAATATTATATTTTAATTTCAATAATTTTTTTAAGTTATTACTCGCTGAAAAAATTATATGCTAGTATGGATATGGAATAGGGATGGTGTTCTACCCTCTTCGCATCAATAAATTTTTCATATGTATAAAATATATGGATTAAAATTCTATGTAATAGTACTTTGCAAAAGCACGTATTCGCAGACCAAATTTATTGTGTACGAAAAATAACAACTGTACTTTCAAACTCTGAAATCAAATTAAATGAGTTTTACTACCTTATTCTTTTATAAATACATATCGAGATATTATAATAAGTCACGTAATATATATATATTTGTTATGTTTTATATTTTTAATTAGACACGACTCCTTAAAATCTACGTGAGATATAATTTTCTTTATACGATCTTTCAACGTGTTAACAAGCCTCCATTTCAAAATTACAAAAATCCGCGTCCTTCTCAGCTGCCCCACAGACCTAATTTTTATTATTAAAAAAAAAAAAAAAAAAAAAAAAAAAAAAAAACTAAATTTGTTTCAAATAATTAGATGTTTTTTTTTTCTTTTTTTTTTTTTTTTTTCTTTTTCAGTTTTAAGAGGGTGGGAATTTTAGTGAAATTTTAAATCAGCCATAACATCCTACAGGGAAAAAATAATTAAGAGAAACAAATCTGAAAAAAATATTTATACAAAGAACACCTTTCCATCGAGATACACTTCTGAATTGAAATTTTCCATGGTGCCCCTGTAATTCTCAGATCCTTTATTCATTTTATATTTTAATGACACGACTCTCCTAATCGAACATGTTCTTGTAAATTTTCGAAATTTCTGGCAAGTATTTAAGATACAGATGGTAAGATGGGACTTTTGTCGAGCCCTGTATATTTGACGTTTGTATTATTCTTCCAACTATACAACTCCGTAAAACAGTTGAGGCCCACCAGCGGCCGAGCGGTTCTGCGCTCAAAGCTGGTAGATGGGAGGTGCCGGGTTCGATCCCAGGTCGCGCTCATCGACCTAGCCGTTCGGAGTTTTCCGTGGTTTCCTCCGAAACTCGCGTAAATACGGGCTAGGACCCCTTAGAAAGACCCCCACGGAGGGCATTCCCCCTCTAGGCCTAGGACACGTCAGGAGTCAATCGGCCTTAAAATCCTACAACCAACCGTAAAACAGTTGAAAAACTGCATTACGTTTTACTCTTCATTAATGCAGTACGAAAAGTAGAGGTATTTAATCAACTGGTTTAAATTTCATAATCAATGAATTTTCAGAAAATGTAGCAGAACTATTATTATCAATCTAACAGATATACATTTATGATAATGATTAATTACTAGTTACAGTACGTGTTTAAATTATTAGAATTTTTTTTAATTATCTAATAAATTACTACACGAAATGACCTGAAACTTCATACATGCAAAGAAAATTTAAATCTCATATTTTCCACTATCAGTTTAGCCCAGAGTGCAATTAGAGGATCAAACACAAATTGGAAAAGAGCGAAAATACTTTGTATCACACTGTATCATAAGAAAGCTACAAACGACTCATAATTTTAATACATTGTTGCACAAATTATGTATAATATTTGTATGTTTTGGTGCGGGAATTGCACAATTATTTAGACATATATATATATATATATATATATATATATAGTCGGTAACAAAAGTGTCCGAACACTAGCAAAAATTCCTATGTAAGAAATGTACGCTTCATATGGTTTTGTTCAATAAATCCTTCTCAAACCCTGTTCTTAGTCAGTGTAAGAACACGATTTGATAATGATTTATTTAACAAAATCTAATGAAGTGTACTTTTTTACATAGGAATTTTTTCTACTGTTCGGACACTTTTGTTTCCGACTGTATATATATATATATTTATATGTATATTATACATATGATACGCGACATGTGTAAAGCCCCTAATGAAATTTCAGCTCTGGAAAAATTTCAGCTCGTTCTCGACAATTTGCTTAATATTTACTCTATTCAAGTGAATTTTCGACAAAAGTTGCTCAATATATCTAGATTTCAAACTGTAATACAGCGCGATTCAAGGTATTTTCGCTCTACTTCAACTTGCGGTTGGTCTCCTTGCACTCTGGACTAAATCCATAGTGGATATGTTTTTTGCCTTGCTCTCTGGGTCATTTTTTTTTTGGATCAACCTTTTGAATATCAGATATTTAATAGTATTACTCCCTGGTTGCCACAAAGAACAGATGTTGATTATATAAGCTATCAGGAGATGGCAGCAGTATGAAACAAACACTGTTAATCTTCAATAAGGAAAAGACCAGAAACATGAGCTTGTTTCTAATATCGATGTATGTTAAATTTAATGATTAAATTTTCAAAATTAAATGATTAAGAAACTAAAGCAGTAATCACCAATGAGTATTTCATAGAATTTATGAAAAAGTTTTCCTATAAGAGAGGTCAAATGAAGAAATTTTTAAACACACGGATTAAGAATCCCTTTACATGCCAAAACAGTATTTCAGGAAATATTTAATGTTGAAGCAGCGCAAAAAAGTTATAAAACTTTTATAGATTCAAAAACTATTCATGGTAACCTTATCAGATTTTGTTAAGATACATATCAAACTTGTGCTAGGCAGTATGTAACAATTTTTTATTTATTTGTTCATTTATTATTTTTGTTTATTTATTTTATTTTTTTATTTGTTTATTTATTTAGACAAATATTTATATTTATTAGACGGAGGGGTATTAGTTTCAGTTTGGATTTTTTGTAGACCTGTTTTGTGTAACACCAAAATAAATTAGAAATATCAGTCCTATCGCTACAAATTTGGTACCAAATGAAGGGGTCGATTTTTCTGAATCCAGGAGTGCAAACAGTTTTTCGCCACGACAATTAGATTCTTTACATTTAACTAGCGTATGAAATTAAGGTGGTAACACTTCATTTTATTTCATTTAAGTCATTTAAAAAAAACGGGGCCCAGTTTTACGGTTAAAAAATGAGTTACAAAATAAATAAAAAATAAAAATAAAAGTTTTACAGATTGAAATTAATAGTCCTCCGTACTAAACCAAATTCTGTTTTTAACAAAATCTGATTTTTTTTTTTTTTTTTTTTTTTTTTTGTAGTAGTAGTATTGTATTGTTATTTACACTTATATCTTTATTTTCATTTAAGAAAATGTCCAAATTTTCCTCCATGCAACAACATGTTCTTTGCACTACCAAAGTTTCAAGATGATTTTTAAAGAACTTTTCTAGATATTTGATAAAACGTCTAAATTCGAAAGTGTCCAAATACTAATTGGTAGATAGTGTATACATAACAGCGTTGTTTTATTATACTTTTTCCATCTTCTTCTCTTCCCGTTTTATTTTTATATTCTCTTAGAGAAAGGATTGTTTTGGCGTAAAATTTTCGAATTTAACTTTTTGTTATCTTTGCTCGAAAGCAATTTATAATTAGTACAGTTTGGCATCTATAGCCTGCCCTAAACAAAATGAACTTAAGATTTTTTTTAATATATGTATATAGATATATATATATATATATGCAAAAAGAATGTTTTGTGGTATGAATATCATTCTTCATCAGTTATTTACAAGATTACTCAAAGTATTTTGGGGCTATCTTTGAAATATGCTGGAAGTGTATTTCATTTTGTATTATGTGTTTTCATATAGGACTAATTTTACACATGCAATACGATTTGCATATACTTTATACAAAACATGCAGGGCTACCCAAAATTAAGCTACACCTTCTTTTCTATAGAATTTAATTGATGGAAGTGCTTTGCTAAATTTTGCTATGTCGGTGGACTCTGTTCAGGAAAGAACAATTTTTCATACCCATACTATAAGCAAAGTATTCTTTTGACGTTCTATTTTTAACTCTGGTTTTTTATACAATATCCTGTTTTGAGGTTCCCTGAATATGAAAGTTCAGATTTACCAGTTGATCTATATGCTTCTTTCTTATCAACATAAATTAGAAACAAATAAATGCAGGTGATTCAGATTTGATTCTTTAAACTTCGTGTTAGGTTTTCACTTGAAAAATTTCATCAAAATTGGCAAGTTTGAAGGCAAATTAATAAAAAGCTTGATTTTTTTTTTTTTTTTTTTAAATAAAGGTAGACACTATAATTGATCGGGGATTGAGGGGTGCTGCAGCCCCCCTCACACTGAATTATATATCAAATAAAAAAGCTCCTAAGCCTATAATCAATTATTTTTGAAGTAGGTTTATCTTTATTACCTTACCTTATTGATCTGACAACTTAATCTGAAATCTATATTTATAGCACTGATACGCTTGGTAAGAGAAAGCCATGTGAATGACACATTAAACTGATATCTATATAGTAGCAGGCTTTGCTGCTGGTCACTGTATTTTAATGAGTTTCAAAACGTAAATGAAATATTGAAACGATTAAATAAATGCGTTTCTATTGGTGACTATTTTCTCCAAATTAGAAACATGCCCCAATATCGTTATATATAGCAGTTAATAAAATTACATATTTTTATATATTTATATATGTATATACATATATTTATATATATATATATAATATTTTTAGTTTCATTATGTTGCTTAGAAACTATAATAGATTTTAATCTCAGTTTTTTTTAAACAAATATATTTCTACGTTAAATAACTGGATTTATTTTACCTCTAACAGAAAGGGAGATTTAGATTAAATTTATAAATATACTAGCAGGCTACGCCCGCTTCGCAGGTCACTATTTTTAAATGAATCATTATAATTAATGAATTTTCAAAATTGCATTAATTTTTTATCATGTGATAAAAAAAAAAAAAACTCTGATCGGGAAAAATGTCGCACCGGGTCCCCACTGCCTTCGGCAGCGTAGACCCGTACTCATACCCGTGCGCGATGCGCACGCGCAAATGCATATATATGAGCACCCTAATAATTTTACAAATTCGAAAATATCCGAAATCGATTTGTAAGTATCAAAAACCTCTATGCACCTGTTTTGAACGATCTATCTCTATTTTTATATTTTTGCCCCTCCGCTCCCTTCCCCCTTCCCGCCCCTCCCAATAATTTAAAAAATTCAAAAATATCCGCAATCGATTTGTAGGTATCGAAAACCTCGATGTACCAATTTTGAACGATCTGACTCTATTTTTTTTTGCCCCTACGCCCCCCCTTCCCGGTCCTTCTAATAACTTTACACTTTCGAAAATATTCCCATTCGACTTGCAGGCCTCTAAAACCTATCTGTACGAATTTTGAACGGCCTAACTGTATTTCTATTTGTTTTTGCCCATAGCCCCCCTTACCGCCCCACCCCCTTCCCGCCCCTCCTAATAATTTTACAAATTCGGAAATATCCCCAATCGATTTGTAAGTATCGAAAACCGCCATGTACCAATTTTGAACGATCTATCTCTCTTTTTATTTTTTTGCCCCCCTCTCCCCTCCCCCTCCCCCTTCTCGTTTCTCCTAATAACTTTACACTTTCGAAAATATCCCCATTCGACTTGCAGGCCTTCAAAAACCTATCTGTACCAATTTTGAACGGCCTAACTGTATTTCTATTTGTTTTTGCCCCATAGCCCCCCCCTTATCGCCCCACCCCCCTACCCGCCCCTCCTAATAATTTTACAAATTCAAAAATATACGCAATCGATTTTTAAGTATCGAAAACTGCTATGTACCAATTTTGAACGATCTGACACTATTTTTATTTTTTTGCCCCCCCCCTCCCCTCCCCCCTTCTTGCCCCTCCTAATAACTTTACACTTTCGAAAATATCCCCATTCCACTTGCAGGCCACTTAAACCTATCTGTACCAATTTTCAACGGCCTAACTGTATTTCTATTTGTTTTTGCCCCATAGCCCCCCTTTTATCGCCCCACCCCCCTACCCGCCCCTCCTAATAATTTTACAAATTCAAAAATATACGCAATCGATTTTTAAGTATCGAAAACTGCTATGTACCAATTTTGAACGATCTGACATTATTTTTATTTTTTTGCCCCCCCCTCCCCTCCCCCCTTCTTGCCCCTCCTAATAACTTTACACTTTCGAAAATATCCCCATTCCACTTGTAGGCCACTTAAACCTATCTGTACCAATTTTCAACGGCCTAACTGTATTTCTATTTGTTTTTGCCCCATAGCCCCCCTTACCGCCCCACCCCCTACCCGTCCCTCCTAATAATTATACAAATTCAAAAATATCCGCAATCGATTTGTAAGTATCGAAAACCTCTATGTACCAATTTTGAACGATCTGACACTATTTTTATTTTTTTGCCCCCCCCCTCCCCTCCCCCCTTCTTGCCCCTCCTAATAACTTTACACAATCGAAAATATCCCCATTCGACTTGCAGGCCTTTAAAACCTATCTGTACCAATTTTGAACGGCCTAACTGTATTTCTATTTGCTTTTGCTCCATAGCCCCCCCCCCTTGCTGCCCCACCTGGGGGCTGAATTTCAAAAATTCCAGAAATTGGTTTTTAGATAGTTGCATTAGCTATATTTTAGAGGAAAAATTTCACATATATCTATTTCTTTTTTTTTTTTTTTTTTGAGATATATATAGGATTATGCGAAATCACGTTTTACGCATGTGAAATCACGTTTTGCCCCCCCGCCCCCCTTGGGGACCTAATTTCAAAAATTCCAGAAACCGATTTTTAGACATTTGTATTAGCTATATTTTAAAGCAAAAATTTTACGGATATCTGTTTTTTTGTTTGAGATATGAAGGATTTTGTGAAATTACGTTTTGCTCCCCCCTCCCCCCTTGGGGGTCGAATTTTGTAAAATCGCTTACGGCGTTGTCTTTCTCGGGTCGTAAACATTAACCGTGCCAAATTTGGTCCCGCTCGGTGAAACGGCCTAGGATTCTATAGCGCACAGACACACACACACACACACACACACACACAGACTCTGCTCTTTTATATATATAGATGTACAGGGTGATTACAATTAAAGTTACGATTTCAAAACGCTGTAATTTTAAAACTACCCATCAGAGCGATTTGATATTACACCAGAGCAAACGTGAGGCAATGAAATTTCGTTTGGGGAGAAAAAAAGTAGTTCCAATACGTTCCTATAGATGGCGCTGTTGTGATAATTTCAGAGGAAACGCCTATATGCACTCATTAAACACAGGACTGTTGTTAGGAACAGAATAGAATAGCAGGAAACAATATACTTCAAGGGTTTACTAACAATTTTTTTTTAGCAGAAAGACAAGAAGAAGTGTTTACAGCGGAAACAGTCATAGTGAAAAGAGAAAAAAAGGAGCTTTATGAAACAAATAGTTTATGGATAATTAACGGCACATTTTAGAACTTCTTTTTTTTTTTTCTTTTGCCAAACAATATTTCATTGCCTCTCGATTGTTCTCGTAAATTATGAAATTGCCTGATGTGTAGTTTTAAAATTATAGCGTTTTGAAATTGTAAGTTTAATTATAATCATCCTGTATATATTTCTGTGAGGAATCATGAACACAATTATACACACACACGCATAAAAGAAGAAAGAAATAATAAGAAAGAAAACCATGCGGTTCGCACTGATTATTAACACTTTCCAACTGTAGGTGCACTCGTTGCATTGTTTAACCATTATGGTTTTTTTATCCCACAAGGGACACGCAGAAGAATGGTAAGATACGCTAATTGAATTTATAATCACTCTTAAACATTGTTGGAGTGTGTTAAAAACACGCTTAACACAATAGAAATGTGATTTCAGCAATTACCGATTGTAACCCTTACTGTATCAGAATATTTTAGTGTAGCTCTATAAATATGAAAGCTAAACATACCACATTATAAATAAGCCTTTTTCTTTTTTTTAGCATATTAACAATAAATGTGAATTTCATTGTAATTTTTGCAGTAGAAATTTATTTAAATTTGATTTATAAAAAATGTCACTCATAAAATGTCTCTCATCGAAATATTTTGGTTGTTCCTTTTTACAAATCGTTAGCGGTATTAATGCCGTTTAAATAAGGAATATTAAACAGTGAACTTGAAAAAACATACACAATTACAGAAAAAATAAATAAATACATAAATAAAAATTTACGGTTGCTGAAGGCGTGCAGATGAACTGACAGATACTCTATTTAAAAACATTGAAACTCTTAAACACTTTCAGAAATTGTTGAAAATGCTCACATATAATAAAAATGCTACTCGAACAATTTCCATTTATAGCCCTCAATGTACCTGTATATTTTTGTGTGGCTCAGTAAATTTGAATGCTAATAATACTTGTAAGCAGTTTTTTTTCTTTGTGTGTGTGGGATATTAATGATAATTTTCAATTTTATCAAAACTTACATGAAATAAAGGTGTCGAAATATGGTTTTTAGAAATACTTCTCATAGAACACAACACTTTAGAATTCCTTCGGATGTCCCTGTACCCAAATCAGTGATATTATTTACCCCACTTTCAATATTGAACATCCGATAGTGAAGTTGAATAACATAGTTCATAAGGTTTAAGGAATTTCATTAATATTTACGGGAGTTAGAGAGTGGACAGACAGATAAAACGAAGTCATAAACAATTTTCATGTTTGTTGGAAAGCGTTGAAAAAGTTTCTTGTTATGAATACTTGCATTTGATATCTATAATAATAAAGGAAGATGTCTGCCTGCCTCTTTGTCAGCGCATCTATACGTTCAGCCCTTACTGAACGTAGAAATATAAAATTTGACATACGGGTGCTCAGAAGCCTTCCCGAGGGGATAGTGAAAACAGAATTTAAAAATTTTAATTAGTTCTGGAGATATTAATTAAAACGTCGACCTATGTCTAATAAAAAAAACAGTCAAAAAACGAGCCGATCGTATTTTTCACCTTCCAGCGCGTTCTTCAAAAGAAGAAGCAGAGAGGGAAAATTTCGAAAGTTTTTGTAAACCGATCCCTGCTCAACGATTCGAGATATTAAAAATACGCTTGTAACACGAAAAAGAGCCTTTACTACTGATTCTTACGGTACATTTTTTTTTTTTTTTTTTTTTTTTTTAATACGGATTTTTTTTTATATTTAAAAAAGGGTCCAAAATTTCTCTTTTTTTCAATCGTCTTTTTTGAACCGCCTTCTACGAAAGACTAATTATCCCAGTTCTTAACAACCGGTAAATTTTGAAAGGTCATTTAACCCGCTTTCGAACCATATAAAAATTTTAACAAAATACGGATTAGCGATTCACTTTTTAGATTTTACGAAACATCTATTTTTTCACAAAACATTTTGCAACTCAAAACCTTTAAAAACTCAAAATCTTTAGCATTAAATCATTTCTTCTTCTTCCTTTTTTTTTATAGATCTTAATTAGACGAATCAGATCTCAAAAGATTCAGAGTTTATTTTAAAAACTGAATCAGTTATAAATTTTTTTAATTTTCTGCAACCGTGTACTTTTTCATAAGATTCTGAGTCCCGTTTAGCGCGTTTGCGGATTGAAACTCCCATTCACAGAGATAGAAGAGTAAATGCTTTTACTTCATGTGTTACTGATTGACGTCACGTGTTTTTTGACTGCGATTAAAATAGCAAATTTCAAAATTCTTCAATTTTTGTTTGTCGCACACAAAACTTACTATAGAGACCTCACATCACAAGACAAACTTGCAGTTTAAATTTCATAGATTTCGGTCAATAAATAAAACATTTACATTTTAATTTACATTCTAATTGGCGGTGTAATATTTTAAAATTTTAATACTGCAAATTCTAATTATGATTAAATTATTTTTAATACATCATTCGAAAGACATGTTAAATATATTAACGAAAGTGGGATTCGAGATTCACCTGATTTACATGTTTTAGGGTGTCCTGATTAGGTTTTCTTACGTATCTCAGCTACTAATTAAAATAATTTCATAAGTAATACATCATTTGAAAGCTTTGTTGATTTGGAATTGAACAGTAGATTACAGAAATTTTTACCGCCGGATGTCGCTGTAATATTTTAATTTTTCAATATTTCAAATTCTAATTATGATTAAATTACTTTAAAACATCATTCGAAAGATATTTTAAAGTACTTTTATAGTAACGAAAGTGGAATTCGAGATTTCATAAATTACTTTAAAACATCATTCGAAAGACATTTTAAAGTACTTTTATATTTTCGAAAGTGGAATTCGAGATTTCATCTGATTTACATGTTTTAAGGGGTACTGATTAGGTTTTCTTTTGTATCTCAGCTACTAATTAAACTAATTTCATAAGTAATATATCATTTGAAAGCTTTGTTGATTTGGAGTTGAACAGTAGATTAGAGAAATTTCTACCGCCAGATGGCGCTGTATTATTTTAATTTTTCAATATTTCAAATTCTAATGAGCGAGGAAGGTGTTGTAAGTTCTAAAACGGGGATAAGGCGCCGCAGGCGCCACTGAGCGAAACTTTGCTAAAGTCATAAATTTAGAAGATCATAACATGGTGAGCGAACAGGCTGTTTCAGATATTTAAACGGGAAGAGGGCGCCGCAGGCGCTACTGAGTGGGAATTTACTGCGATAAAATTTTTCAGTAAAGCTATTTTCACTATATGTCAATAAGCTGTTGTAAGACCTGAAACGGGAAAAAGGCGCCACAGGCGCCACCGAGCGGGAGTTTTGTAAAGTCACATTTTTCAAGGATCGCGAACCAGCTGGTCGCCGAAGGTGGTTACTTTCAAATAAGAGTGGATCTACAGATGATAAGCTGGAACGTTTTATTCGTATTTCTCATTAAAAGCAGTTCATTTTTAACGCTTTCCGACAAAGTTGAAAATTTTTTATGACTTCGGTTTGAAAATTTTTTATGACTTCTCGCTCTAACTCCAGGATTTATTCATAGAAATCCTTGAAACTGATGTATGTTATTCAATTTCACTGTGGGATGTTCTCTATTTAATAAGGAATAAATATTTCCAATGGTTTGGGTACAGGGACACAAGAAAACATAGCAGTGCTTTCTATGAGAAATATTGCTTATGAACAGACTTTAATATTTTTATTTGCATAAATCACAATGAAATTAACATTTATTATTCATATATATATAAATAAAAATATAATAATAACGGTTTTCTTTAAAATAAAGCTTGATTAACATTAAAATTTTCAAGGCCACACAAAAATATGTACATGCATTAAGTAATGTAATTGAAATTTCTGTGGATCACATAGGCAAAATATATTGAAGGTTAAACCATGCATCTTGCTCGTACAGTTTGAAAGTGGGATTAATCTATGCAAAGAATGATTTTTCGTTCTTGTTATTTATCAATATATTATTAATATATTATTAATATATTATACATACATGTATATACATATACATTCGAACTGTACCGTAACATCATCCAAGAAATCCGAAACATTTCTTACAAAATTAAATGACATAAAAACTGAGTTTGTTTGGAAAGCAACTGAAAACGCGCATCTAAACTAACATGACGTTAAAAATAAAAACATTTTCTGTTCTATTTTCACCAGGGCGATTTTTTCTAAGATTCATTAAAATTCATATGATTTTTATATAAATTGTTATACATGTATGTTTGTTACAGAAATTTAACCATGTATCTCACAAACATTTGGCCCAATTTACTATTTACCCAGTCAATACAATGATGAGTCCATATATTATTTGACTACTGTTACTCACCGCCTCCATAATAAAGAACAGAATTCTAGTACGTATATATTCGCGGATTGTCTAAAACAAGGGAAAGAAAACTGCTCTAAAATACTAATATTACTCAAGTTTCTTCTTCGATTTTAGGAGTCGACTTATACGCAAATTACTGTATATACTGGTAACTTGTTGGGTTGTAAATGTTTGTCGATTCGTGTGTGTGTGCGTCAGTGTATGTTTGTGTTTATTTGTATTTACTTACACTACACAATATTTGCTTTTTTATTTATACGAAAAAAAAAAAGTAAGAAGAAAGAAAAAAATTTGAATCTTGAAAATTCTGGAGAAGAACCAGCCGAAACTCTGGAGGGGGGGCTTGGACCCTGTATAGTTACGCCATTGGTAATTTGCCTTAACGTTTTGGGATTTCGACGTAGCAGTAACATTCATGGCCTCGGCGGCTAATCTTTCCATCACTACTAAAGCGGGTGATTTTTTTTTTCTTATTATTTAATGCGGGAAGAATAATATGTATGAATTTCATGTGCTATGAAATTACTTTATATTTTATTTTATTTTATTTACTTTTCTGCAAGTTTTGCTTTGCGACTGACGATTATTGGCCTATTGAATATTATATTAAGTATTACCTACACCTAGTTTAGAGTGGTAGAAATAACTGTAAAATGTATTTATTTATTTATTTTTATGAATTAGAGACCCTCTTACCTTTGCCACAGATGCGGTGACTGACATTTAGTTTGTTTATTTTTGGTTCGTAACCCTTTACTAGAAACAGGAATTGGTCCGTATGAAATCGCTACCAAAAATGAAATACTGTCTCAAGTAGTATAAAGTCTACGTCCATATCTAGGACATCGGCCTACCTGCACGGAGAATTTTTTTTTAGTTCCCCATCATATTGTAGTTATGGGGAATTTAGATAATCGTGCAAATTTTCGAACTCGTTTTTTTTTTTTTTTTTTTTTTTTTTTTTTTTACTTTTTTTACACTTTTTCATGTGTGGGCAACCTAAGGGTTACATACAAACGGAACGCTTGCAATTTCTATGACGTAAATTTTGCAAGTTTTTTGCAAATACAGCCGGCATCAAAAGTATCCGAGCACTAGCAAAAATTCCTATATAAAAAAAATACACTTAATGCAGTTAATATAAATAAATCCTTTTCGAATCCTGATCATAGTCAGTCTAAGAACATGATTCGTTAAGGATTTATTTAACAAAACTGTGTTAAGTGTGCTTTTTTTTACATAGGAATTTTTGCTAGTGCTCGGATACTTTTGCTGCCGACTGTAGTCATACATTTGGAACGCTTGCAAACGGCTTTACAAACGGTAGTGTTTCATTTGTATGTACCCCTAAAAATATCAAAATGGGTGCGGTGTCCGTCTGTAGGGTGTCTGTTAGTTTGTTAGTCCGTTAGTGTATTATTATGTTAACCTGTGTACACTATATCTCACGAACAAATGATCGCACAGAGGCCCAACTGGTTTTAAAATATTAGTTATGACACTGGCAAGAACTCTATTTATTCGCATCATTCCAATTACAAAACTTCAGAAGTTATTCGAAATTTACGATTTCCTTAACATGGTACCATAGGGAAAAATTTCACTTAAATGTGCATGAAAAGAAATATTTTAGCGTAAAAATGTAAGAAAAGGTTTTATATATCAGTTTTGATGACTGGATGAACATCATTAACTAGTAACATGTTACTTTGAAAATCTCGCAAATTATTAGAAATTTAAAAATTTCTTAACATGACAGAATACAGCAAAATTTCGCATAAATATCCCTTTTGAGGGATATTTACATCGTATAGTTGTCAGACTACTTTTAAAATATCATTTAAAATTCTTGCATGAATATCCCTGACAAAGAACTTTTTAATTTAAAAAGTTCGTAATTCATTTGGAATTTACGATTTACTTAACATGGCAGAATAGCCCAAAATTGAGCGTAAATGTCTATTTTGACGATCATAAATGTATTAGACAACTTCAAAATAACATTTATGACACTTGTTTGAACATGATTGACTAGAAATATTCTAATAGGAAAATTTCGTAAGTTATTCGAAATTTAAGGTTTTAGGCAACTAATTTATCTAATATTTAAGATTTTAGCGAAATGGGGCGATATTCCGCATAAATATGCATTTTGGGGATTGTTGCAATGGAAATAGTAGCTTGAAAATTAAGCTACATAATTGAACCCCAATAAAATAAGTTAATACATTAAAAGAAATAAATATATCGAACAGAACGGTAGGTAGCCTATTAGGCGGGGATTTCGTTCTGTCATTGTGTCAAACGCTTGGCCAAATTAATTTCTCTTAGCAGAAATATAATATGTTCTATTCTAGAAATTTATGAGAACATACACATAATTATGATGGGAAACTGAGCAGAGTCCACCTATGCCAACTAGTTTTTTTCTTTTTACTTTCTTTCTTTTTTTTTTTTTTTTTCGTTCCCCATCATACCTATAGGCATAGTGAAGTTAGGTAACCTTGAAAATTTTTGACCTCGGTATTTTTACTATTTTACACGTTTTTAGGTGTGAAGAATCCAAAAATATCAAAATGGGTACGGTGTCTGTCTGTAGGATGCCTGTTAGTTTGTTAGTCAGTTACTGTGTTAGTGTGTTAGTCCGTTAGTATTTTAGTCTGTGTGCGCAATATCTCACGAACAAATGATCACAGGGATATCGGAAAAGTTTTAAAATATTAATTATGACACTGGCAAGTACCCTATTCATTCGCAACATTCTAATTAAAAAAATCTTCAGAAGTCATTCAAAATTTACGGATTTCTTAATATGGCAGAATAGGGCAAAATTTCATTTAAAAGTGCATGAAAAGAAATATTTTTATCATAAAGATCTAAGAACATTTTTTTAATATCAGTTTTGATGCCAGGATGAATATCATTAACTAGAACCACGCCACTTTGAAAATTTCTCAAATTATTCGAAATTTACGATTTTTTTAAGATTTCAGAATAGAGCAAAATATCACATAAATAATTGTTTTGAGAAAAATTTTCATCGTAAAGCTGTCAGACTACTTTTAAAATAGTATATAAGATGCTCATATAAACATCCTTGACTAAGAAGTTTCCAATTAAAAATTTTATAAGTCACTGGAAATTTACGATTTACTTAATATGCGGAATAGGGCAAAATTTTGTATAAACGTCCACTTTTCTGGATATTTTCATCGTAAAGATGTCAGAACACTTTTATAATATCATTTAAGATACTGGCATGAACATTCCTGACTGTGAACATTTTAATTCAAAACGTTTAGTAAGTTATTTGTGATTTACGATTTACTTAACATGTCAGAATAGAGTAAAATTGAGAGTAAACGTCCATTTTGAAGATTAAAAATATACCAGACAACTTAAAAATAACATTTATGATTTGTTTGAACATGATTGACTACAAATATTCTAATAGGAAAATTTCGTAAGTTATTCGTAATTTAAAATTTTTCAACATAGCAAACTGGGATGATATTCCATATAAATACACATTTTGGGGATTGTTGCATTGGAAATAGTAGCATGAAAACAACTACGAAATTAACCCCAATAAAAAGAATTATTAGATTAGAACAAATCTCGATAAATATCTCGATAAATATCTCGAACTGAACGGTGGGTATCCTATCAGGCAGGGATTTCGTCCTGTCATTGTGTGAAGCATTTGGTCAAATTCATTTCTCTTAACATGAATCTAATAAGTTGATTATTTAAATCACAGAATAACATACAAGAATATAATAACGCAGTACTAAAAATTTATGAGAACATGCATATGTTGGAAAATTGACCACGTATGCCCATTAGTTATTTTTTTTTTTTTTTTTTTTTAATATTTTTTTTATTTATTTATTACTTTGTTTGTTTGTTTGTTTTCGTAGGTTGCGTTGTTTACTCATACAATTCGTACAAGAGAGAGATGGAGCTTTTAATTTTTGCATATGTTCTGCGAATACAGTTTCATTTCTAATGGTCAAATTTTTATTTATTTAAGTCTATAATTACTGGATGATAATCCACTATACGAACAAAAACGTCGAACATTAGATAGAGTGGCCGATTTATTTATTTATTTATTTCTAAAATAAATGTACAAAAAATTTCTCTATTTAAATCTGAAATATTTTAAAATAAAGAAACATGCAATCTGCAAATTTAGCTCGGTAATTAGATTTAAAACAAATATTATATATCAATATTTTATTTTATATTTTGAAATTATAAATATCCCAAGCTGGCTTACGGTAAGCATTTCTGTTCATGATAAATGCAACAATTATATGTTTCGTTTCAAATAAATACGAGTTTTCCAATATTTCGCAATGTTCGCTTTTATGAAGCAAAGCGAAAGATATTTGTTTTTAACTTTGAAAAGATTTACTTAAAATGTTTAAAAAAAGGGGACCATTATACAACAGAATAAAAGACGTTATGTTAAATTCATGACTGCACGAGAATCCATTTAAAAAAATCGAAACTTAATTGCGTATATCAATAGCAATAAAAATTAATGCAACATGCATTATTTAAGATGTATGGGAGAAACGCCAGTATGCAGCACAGTGCACCACTCTCTGAGAGAAGAACTGGAAATGATGTCACGCTTGAATTATTACTGTACCATTTTGAAAACTGAAGTGAATATATCAATCGTGTTCTACGTTGTACACTGTGTTAGTATACATTGAAATACTGTTTTAACATTGGGGGAAACACAAAAGTACATTTGTTTCTTATTCGGAAATGAGAAAAATTATGAAGTATCTTTAAAAGTGTCTGTATTCTGCTGTCTAAAAGCCTTGATCTCGAATGGTATGGTTTTATTTACTATTTACTCTCACATTTAAATGAACAAATTAATGGAAAAGAACTTTTTACAATTACAGAATTTTCTTTACTGCCCGAATTGTTCCCGCTGAATTGATTTTGATGAACATTTCAAACTTAGATTAATTTGGAAGAAATATCATGTCTTAATTTTTAGATTAAATCTTTAGTCGGCGATACGAATCACGAAATTTTAAACAATAGAAGATACATGAATATTTGGGAAATTAAATATAATATACACCCTCCTACTGTCACTGAAAATAAAATATTTCGTGAAACAACAAATCAACTACGTACTATTTTATTGAAACGTTTACAAATAGGTTGGTTGTGGTTAATGATTTAAAACAAAGAAGGGAAATGAAAAATGAACACTTTTAAGTCACTTTTTTAGCAACAAAGTTTGTCGTATGGATAATAATGATATAACGAAATATAATTTTTCTTAAAAGTTAGATACAAGAAAAATTTCAAGTAGATTCCATGAAAATATAAGGAAAACTACTTTGTTCAAAAAACTAACAAAAAAAAAATCTTTTTTTAAGAGAAATGTACATTCTGAAACACTTTTTAATTTTTTAACATTAAAAGAAAATATCTGAGAAATTCATTCAAATCTACTCAAGAATATTTTTTAAAAATTATTTTTTTAAGTCCGTAATTTTATGTTATAAGAGTAGAAAACATACAAAATTCCTAAAGCGTTTTTCAACAGGAAGCAAAGAGTAAAAAGTAAATGCAAACGAAATTTCCTATATAAAGAAAAAAATTTAAAATTATTATAAGACAAGCAACCCAGGTAGCACAAAAATATTGGCCAATATCCTGCTAATATTGGCCAATATTTTGAATACCTCTGAATGTCAAACACCGAATTTATGATATCTGCTGATATTCACAGATGTAATTCAAAATTATTATTTAAAAAAAGCATTTAACTAAGTTTTTTATATTACTTATAACTTTTTCATGTAGAAATAAGTATATTAAAGTGTTTAATTTTAGAAGTTTGTCCTTTTTTAAGAAATATAATATTTCTCATCTTCATTTTAAATGTCAGATTTACATTGGCCAATGTAGTAAAAATGATATCATTTGTACGATATTCAGCAATATTTGTTGACATTCGTTGAAACAATATCACTTTGCTGACATCTAGAGATATCTCTTGATATTGTTGAAATGATATCATTTTCAGATATTCAGAAATATTTCTTGATATTCGTAAAACAATATTTTCTTATATCTTGAGAATTCTCAAGATATAAAAAAATTATATGTTATTAGTATAGTTTATTAGTATATGATATTACTAAGTCACGTCAGTATTATGTCATATGCACGTCATTTACTTTATATCGTTTTATAAAGAGATATATCTCTTCTTGCTTCTAAATAAAATGTTATATATAATGAAAACAACTTTGTTAAATGCTTTATGTTTCAATAATAATTACGAATTACATCTGTGAATATCAATAGATATTGTAAATTCGAAGTTTGACATTCAGCGGCATTCAAAATATTGGCCGATGTTCATAGGATATTGACCAACATTTTTATGTAACACTCTCAGAAAAAAACTCTCATTTTTGACGATTCAGCAATCCTCGAGCTCTGTTTCGTTAATTTTGACGAAGACACTCAAAAATATGACGAAGAAATCTTTTCCCGTGCTTCTCAATTGGCAATTGGCAACGGCAACGCGAACGCATCTCAGCTCAGCTCATTATTTTTAATAAACACAAGTTGTTGTTGTGGATCGTTTGTTAATATATCTTATTAAAAGCTTTGTAAAATAAAAGGTTTGTATTTAATAACATTTATATCTATATTTTATAATTTATGTTGTATTTTCTAATAATATTCGTTTATTTTTGATAATCAATCGGTTTCATTAGGTCTATATATAGGCCTAATAAAACCGATGCTAATACTTCTAAACGTAGTGAAGGAGTCAGTTTTAATCATAGAAATCAATCTTTTAAATATTAAGTGCTTAATTTGTTTGTTTGGTTTAAACCTATTGCTTAGTATAGAGAAGTCAAAATAATTTTTTTTTTATAATCAGTCAGTTGTTTCCTGTGGTAAAATTTGTATGTTTATTAATCAAAGCAGCAAACTTGTCACGTTGTTTATTGCAGAATGTATAAAGTTAAATGTTTTGATAATTGTTTTAATTTATAAAAGCATAGGCACCAAAAGGTTTAGTTCTTCAAATTCTAAAATAGTGAAGGAATTTTCAAATAACTTTCTTTAATGCAACACTTTGAAATAGTCGGTAGATATTTGTATGCTCAACTAATATTATCACTAGGTCGCCACACAATTACTATCGAAAAAATTTCAGCGAACGAAAACAAAACAAAAAATTCTTTAAATTTTAATTTGTAATTATAACTTGCTTTATATTTTATTTATAAATCAACATGTAACCGTATGAATAAAATCGTTTTATTATTAAGTTATAAATTTGCAGAATTCTTCATTATGTAAGAATAGCATGCATAGACATATTTTGTATGTTTATAATTAATATTTGTGAAATTCTAAAATTTCAAAGTGTTATTTATGAAATATTAATTATGAATTTTGACATAGTCTATAAACTTATAAGCTAAGTGTTAAAAACACAGGAATAAAGCAAAACATAACATACACAGTAAATTAACGAGTTCAAAAATAATTATATTAATCTATATTTATTACACTTGTCATTTATCAATAATTTTGTAGCTATTTATTATTATTATTGATTGTATAAATAGGTATGCGCTGTTTACAGCTTGAACTAAAAAAAAAAAAAAATTGTACTAGTAAATATTAAATAATTTATACATTTCCAGAAGGAATTTATATTTCTCTTGCCTCTTGTTAATTATGAGAATTTAAGAAGCTTAATTACATATTAATTATAAATTAATTGCTGAATAATATAAAAATATTACTTTTTTTGTAGGTAGATTCCTTATAGGAGATCTACCTATTGCAATGGTTCTCATGATACGACTTCTGAAAAATTTCTTCAAATCTTCACCAATCATGACCCCTAGAACCCAAAACCACCCTCCGTTCAAAAGTTTATATATATATATATATATATAGAGAGAGAGAGAGGGTGTATATATATATATATATATACATATATATATATGTATAATGCTTTTTTTCATGTTAAGTTGTGAACACGATAACTGGAGTAATTTTTATTTAAATTTAACCAGCTCGGGATATGTTGTCTGGACAGTAAAAATCGCAGTCAAGTTCGTAGATGGGGTGTCCAGCTCAA
Organism: Salticus scenicus; assembly: GCA_963930645.1. Taxonomy (NCBI): domain Eukaryota; kingdom Metazoa; phylum Arthropoda; class Arachnida; order Araneae; family Salticidae; genus Salticus; species Salticus scenicus. The sequence continues at coordinate 30,640,416 of OZ005662.1, forward strand.
AGGGAGTGGAAATGTTCTTTTGCCCATAATTTCTTTGATATTGAAAAAAAGGAAAATACTTCAAATCAGGCGAATTGCCGCCTTACCCTAAAGAACAATTTTTGTATTTAAACTTTTTCGATAACTTCAGTTGCTTAAAAGTTAAAAAGTGATTTTTCGTCAATTGTGATGAAGCTGACTTTTTCTATAGCTTTAATTGCTTAAATTTATAATCTGATGCTTATGTCACGTGCAAACGATAATGGAAAAGATAGGTGAAAATATAAAAACCATGGTAATATAGCTTTAATTAATTATTTAAAAATATAAAATTAAAACAATACATTAGTCTTGGTAAAAATATCGATTGTGGGGAATAGTTTAGAATGCCAGTTTACGCAAGGATTTTAAATTTACGATTGAAATTGAGAGTTACAGCTTCCTTTGACTTTTTATCTTGTGGAAACAAAATAAAAAGATAGGGGTCTGTGAAGAGATGTGAGGTTTTTGAATGGGAAGAAAATATAATGACACCAAAGCTGCCATTTTTCATAACCAAGCTCGCCAAATTTTGTCATCAAAGAACTTATTTCATCACCAAGTCAAACATTTCATTGTCAACTATCAAATTTTGTCCCCAAATCACAAATTTCATTCCTAAGTCGTAAGTTTTGTAACTAAATTGTATATCTTTATGGTTTCTATTTGTTGAATGATTATGAGCTTGGATTTAAAAAAATTGAAACATTTACTGACCAATAAAACTAGCCTAAAATTGTAGAATGAATAGTAGTAGTTGATATTTAAATTTCTTAAAAACAGAATAGCGACGTAAATAATGCAATGTGGGGGAACAAAGCCACATTGGCTAAGTTTGTGTTAATGCATATGTAATATTTCTTTACTTTTGTAACATTAACGGAAAAGGAATCTACCTTTGCCTTTAAGCTTGCCAAAAAGGGATTTTTTTTTTTTTTTTTTTTAAATGCACATGAAAATTAATACTTCATAATGAATTTTTAAAAGCCTAAAGTTTTGTTTTATATTAATCAAAACATTATTATAGTCTTTCTCAAAAACTTTTAATCTGTTTACTTTTTTTAAAAAACATACTTATAAATGATATCTTATTAAAAACAACTAAATTTTTAAAGTACCACATAACTAAATTTAACATATACTATATTAACTGTTTAACGTTCATTGCTTTCGCAGCGAAATCAAACATTTGACATAATTTAAGAATTTTTATGCAGCAGTTTTTTTAACATTCCCCCCCCCCCTAGTTTAATGAGATTTTAAACTTTTGTTTCTTTTCTGTCAGTAAATATCAGCACTATTCCAAAATTTAACAAGTAATGCTACAAAGGAAGCTAAATGCATAAGTCATTCGAAATTTCTTTGAGTGTGCAAGTGCGAATTGCTGGTTTGATGATGCACTCATGTCTAGTTTTTTTCATTTAATTAAGAGCTGGACTATTAGTTTCACCTGAAACAACTTTTACGATATTTTGTAGTTGATAATGTTTACTTACAAAGTGTTTTATTAATTAAATTAAATATTATTTGAATTTAATAAGGTTAACTTTTAGATATTTTAAACCAAAAATTTCTCAAAAAGGAGCAATGCTAATTTTTTATTTTTTAAATATTAGCTATGCGTCTAAAAACCAATTTTAAAATTAGTTTAGTAATTTTTAAACTAAATAAAGTATTGAATGTTAAATGGTTAAGCATATATATATATATATATAAAGTAAAAATTCTGTCAAAGACGGAATTTAGTTTAGTATGGAGGACTATTAAATTCAGTTTGTAAAATTTTTATTTTTAATTTTTACATTATTTTTTTTTTATCTCATTTTTGTATCATAAAACTGGGCCATGTACTTTGTTAAATGACTGAAATGAATTTAAATGAAGTATCGCCACCTATATTTCATACTTTAGCTAATTTACAAAAATTGAATTATTGTGTCGAAAAACTGTTTGCACCCCTGGGTTCAGAAAAATCGTCCCTTTCATTTGGTACTGAATTCGTAACGATAGGACTGATATTTTTAATTTATTCTGGTGTTACACGAAACTGGTCTACAAAAACTGGCGTTGTTTTTACCCAAATTGAAACTAGTAGTCCTCCTTGTCCCAGTATTTCCGCTATGGTAGCATTTTTCGCAAAATGCTAAAAGACATCCAAAATGCGAAAATGAAATAACATGTTTTCGCTTTTTTGCTAAAGCATCTTACTAAACAAAACACATACACACAAAAAAAAATCTGTGGCAAAAATATTATAATGAATCTTTTATGGAAAAAAAAAAATCGCAACATTGATCAAGAAAAATCCATTGGTTCATGCATATAAGGAAAATCAAATGCTGAACTACGCATAAGAATCGCATACAGGAAATCAATTTGTAAATAAACATGAGGCATGTGTAAAGTGGTCTAATATGAAAGAAAGAAAAATTATAAATTGTAAACCAAAAAGCTTTAAATAGTAACAGGGTTAGGTTTTTGCCGGCAAAAATGCATTTTTGCCAGGACAGCGGCAAAAAGTGGAAAAAACCAGGCAAAAATTGAAAAAATTGGCAAAAATGGAAAAAATTAGGAAAAGTGGAAAAATAAAATTAGAACAACACAATCCCTTTCAATTTTCACCCTTTATACTCTGGCACCTCAATGAAAAATTGTTTAAGGATTTTTTAATTTAAAAAGTAATTATAATTAATTAATTAATAATATATAACCAGTGTCTGACAAATTCAGGGTGTCAGGATTGCCAGGGGTGATTGTGACTCAAAGATAAAAACCCTGAAAATTAGAGCCTCAAATTAAAAAACACCCAAAATATCACATAATACTCAAACTGATTAGGCCAGAAGCCCTCAATCCTTTTACATTTCATTTACATGTCACCTGGATAACAAATGAACAACCAATGAAAGCAAAAAATAACTTTATAGGAAATATGAAAATACAGATGGGTTGAGTAAAAACCCTGAAATCAGGGGTAAACCCTGAACACAAACACCCTTGCGGAGGGTGACTATAAATATCCATTGGTGACCAGTTACGGCAGACTGACAAAAAAAAAAAAAAAAATTCATGCATTTACAATATTTTTTATGTATATTTTTGTTTTTTCTCCCACCTTCTTGTCTTGGTATAAAAGATGACATTGCTGATGTATTGAATGAATAGTATGAGTCTAATGTTTTCTGAAAATTTTAACAATTATTTCTGTTTTTGAAAGATGTTTTTCCATGAAAGATAAATTCCCATATTTGATAAATCTTCTTACTACTATACTGGTACTTTCTATGTCAACATCTTTGTGTTAAACAAGATTCAAGCATCATAAACACTATCTAAAGCAAACTATGTTCGAATTTAGAACGAGAATGTTTAAAAGTATGATATTTTTAAAATGGATTCTCTTTAAAGGAATTTTGTCCTGAAAAATTTATAGACAAATAGTATTTTAAAGCCAAAACTTAAACACTCTCAATATATTTGATGATTATATTAAAGGTAAAAATAATATTTATTTCTGTGGATTTTTTTTTTTTTTTTTTTTTTTTTTTTTCCGAATAGTTTGTTTTTAATCTTTATAAATAAAAAAAATAGTTATTTTCTTAAAATTTTCCTTAGTTCACAATTCAACTGAATAGTTCATTTATTCAATGTAAAATAATATGTGAATGACCTGCATTAATTATGCAATTATGAAATATTAAGTTTTGCTGTGAGTATTGTCATAGAAATAATTCGCTATTTCTGGCTCCTAAGATATTGAAACTTTGTCCGTCCCTGAACATAACCATAAAAATAAAACTACAAAATTATATTTTTATTTTATTGAAGTAAAAAAATCTTAAGTAAGACATATTCAGAGAGAGAGAGTTTACTTGCAATTTACATTTCAGTTCCAAAAAATGCATGGTCAGTGACTGACTGGCAAATTTTAGAACAGCTGAGTCTATAATTGACTCAATATTTGATTTTTCCCCACTGTAAACAAAAATATGTAATACATTGAAAAACACAAATATTATAGCAATTAATTATTGAAGAATATTTTTTAGATAGGTAATTTAAATACAGTTGGAGATCTTTATAACGCCGATCTATATAACGCAATGATCTATAAAACGCATTACTGATTGGATGTAAACATTAAAAATTTTATTTTGAGAAACTTATTTATGTGATATGTAAATATATTCACACACAACTAAAATAAATGTTTGAAACATTATATTTCTAATTCATAGTTTTTAACTAATAAAGAAAGAATACAGTTATTACAATGATCATCAAAAAATGTTATAATCACATGCATTAAAGATAAATATCAGATGACAAACTTGAAATTTCCAGTACATGTCTAATTAAGGAAGAATTTTTTCTTTTTTAAATACACAGGAGAACAGCCAATGTAGAACAAATTCATATGTGAAAAAGAGGGGAGGGAGAAAATAAATAAATAATAATGAATAAAATATTTTAAATTTATTAAAACAAGAAAACTAAATTTCATAATCCTAAAATATCAGCAAATCTGCAGAAAACATACTGGTAAACGATTCGAAAAACAATATTAAGTATAGTGTTAATGTATATGCTGCTAATTTATTTAAATAATCATTTATGTAAGTTTCAAATTTTATTGAATTTTATATTTCATGATCTGGAAAAATTTAACTTTTGAAATGGTTCTCAAATGTAAATATATTCATTTATTACCAGTGTATAATATTTACGTAACCATGTTTAGAAGGTAAGTTTAATTGTCTGTGATATAATCTATATAACGCAAAATTCTATATAATGCAAAACCTCTGGTCCCAAGGTGTGCGTTATAAAGATCCTCTACTGTATTTTTAAAAATGAAAAAAAATATGTTAATTGTTGATGTTAAAAATTTCATTTTAAAGAAATTTTAGAATGCATTATTTTAATGATTTACATAAGAATCAGTTGATCAAGAGTGTAATTAAATCTCTGGTTTTGATTTGTTAAAATTATGATTTAAACATTAAAATCCTTAAAACCCTGTTTCAAATACTGGTAATTTTTGCCACTGGCAAAAACTATTTTTGTCGGGGCGGTTTTTACCATGTTTTTTTCCACTTCGGCAAAAATTGGCCAACCCTGAATAGTAATAAACAAATTTCACTCATATTACTTTTTTTTTTTTTTTTGTAAGTTATGTTTTTATTTTCAGATACAGTATAAGTTATAAGCTTAATGTAGTTTTACATGTTATAGTGATAATTATATCTCCAGAAAAAGAATGTAAGTCGTATCTACGATGTTCACATTGCTTTAAAAAGTTTACAAGATAAAGTAATAATCTAAAAAGTTTAATATTTTTTATGTCTGCCAATAAATGCGTTAAAATATATGCTTGTACTGTATTCGAATTGATCTGGTTACAGTGGTAAGTGCAATTATTAATTACTTTTTTGTTTTCCATTTCAGATTAAAAAAAAAAAAAAAATACCTTCTGTGTGTAACTCTTTAAAGACCTCATAAACTTTTAAGTTTAATTTAGAAATGAAAATCAAACACATCGAGGCGTTTAGAATAATGTTTAAACTAATATTCGTCGTTTTCTACTGTTTCTGGCATTTTAGCATTTTGCTGAAGCTTTTTTTCTGATTTTAGCTTTTTTGCTAAAGAAAATTTTTACCCAGCTTAAACCCTGCCTTGTCCTAATACATTTCGTAGTAATATATGGAAGTATCATAGCATAGTGAGTTATAAAAAAGCTTCCTTTATTTTATTTATTTTTAATGGCGCTTCCATTAGCTTAAATAAATTAAAATAAAACATTAAATTATGAATATATAAATTCAAAATAATAAATAATACAATCTAAATAAATTTTAGCTACATAATCAAATATTACATGTAAATATTTCTTTTTAATTTTATTTTTAATGCTTCTTTATATAGGTTTTCTTTTGCTATATTTTTACCATGCCTTGGCCTCCTGTTTCAAAGCTACGAGAATGATGACTTGAATTTCAAATATTTTAATGTAAGTACTAAAGGATTTTTTTTTTCTTTAATGCCATTCAAGTTTTAATCTGTCTTTTAATCATATTATTTGTTTATTTTTATATTTCCCCTGCTTTTTTATTTTTTTAATGGTGTATAAACTTGAATTTTTTTCCCTTATAAAATATGATTCTCTATTATGTACAGTGCTTGTGAAATGTGGTTGCCATTGGTGACCAATGTATTTTATTGTTTTATGAAAACTTGAAGTATTTTATGAAACTGTTTAATGAAAATTTAACTAACGTGAAGTTGCAGTCAGCTGTTGATCGTCAATGTTCATCGGATGCACACAAATAAATGATGGGGCCCCCTATTAAAATTTGTATTTTGATGTATTGTGCTCCTAGCAGATTTTTTTTTTTAAACTTTTTTCTGAATCTTTGTGCTTATCCTTTGAATTGTGTGATGTGTATATACAAATTTTCACCTCAGTCTGCATACTGGTTATAGCTACAGAGTATTGTTATTATGCCCAGGGCCTGATTACCCAAAAGGCTCAGGAAGCACAAGCTTCCCCTCTAAAATCTAAGAGGGGGCCCCAAAATGACTAAAAACAGGTTCTTGGATTTTCTGTTTCATATGTTCACCTTCAGATTGAATTTTTTCTGAGAAAAGTTGCCTAAAGCAAGTTAAAAATACTCACTATTTGGGGAAAAATCTGTTATTTAGCCTCAAAAATCTGAATGTTCTTAATTAATCAGTTATACAATTTCAATGTTGTGTGTAGAAACAACCCAGGTATATGAATGGAAAAAAAAAAAAAAAAAAAAAAATCCGAAATGAAAGGGGGGCCCAGAAATGATACTGAACTTCCCCTAGCTTCAAAGCTTAATCGGGCCTTGATGCCAAATTGAATTACAATCACCCAGTATGTAAACTAAAAAGTAGTGATCTTTAATCTGAAAAATTCTGTAATCTGCAAAAGACTTGGTCTGAAAAGTTGCAGATTTCACAAAGTCGACTATTCCAGAATGAGGCTTCAAGGAACGCAACCCAACACAACACCTGCTGCATTGTCAAAAGCTGGCAATTTAACATATTTTAAAAGGTGTGCTAAATGCAATCATGTAAAAATTAGTCTTGTTACTTTTCCTCCAGAAAAAATCAGTTACGCACTTGCTTTTCAGGTATCACTTACCTATGGAAGCAAGTTTAGAAATAAGCGGTCATTTGGTGTATTTTGCGACCAGATTTTTCATTTTGATGCCTAGAATTCTAATCTTAGGTGCCATATTTGTCGCCTGTTTTTTTTCCCCCTTATCCAATGTAATAACTTTCCCGATCCCATGAGACAGTTCCATGTAAACAAGTCTATTTCATCGTATTCCTCAATCGTGTTACTGGAGTCATAGATGATTGGCTGTTAAAATAAAGTTCACAAAGACTTTTCAAAGCTATGCTCTCTTGACAAGTAGCTTGGCTGAGATTTCTAAATGAAACTGAATCTTTGTCTCTGAACTATTTGTGAATATATGAAAAGTTCTACAGTTTCTGTTAATTCTACCATTGAATACTTCCGAAGATAAAAAAAGTGGGTTCACTCAGTTGAACCTAATAAAAGCTGATGTAAGAAATTGTATCAGTTAACAATTTGTTGATGATCAAATCAAACTGAGCCGATTCTTAATTGAAAGATTTCTGTCTAGAAGATGGTATTAAATTATGGTGAATGATGTAGCTTCTCGAGGGAAAATGAATTTGTGATTTTGAAATATGTAAATATTGTCAGTGTAATTGTAGTTTTTACATAATCACTGTTATTTTTTTTTTTTATTATTTATTTTTTTTTTTTTTTTTTGCTCTTTATTTTCTTCTTTTAAACATATTAAATATATATATATATATATATTAATATGTATGTTTAATACTGTCAATCTATTTATATTTTTTATGCAATCTTGCATATTGCATATATTATTTACAAAGTAATGCCTTTATATATAATAGAAAAATACCATTTTAGCATGTATTCATCGAAAAAGATTGAAAAAAAAAATCTAATGTCCAAATTTTATCTACTAAATATTTTTGCAATTATTTTTTAAATATATAGTTTTGAATGCATGTTTTCGAAAATTTATGACCAAGTTCCAGTTATTGCTATACATGTTATATAAAATTTACAAATAAATATTTCTAAATTTTACTACTATAAATTAAAGTAAAAAAAGTTAAGTCCAATTTCATGAAAGTCTGTTTAGCTTAACTGAATAACAACACACATACACACCAAAAAAAAAGTAATATTCTGGATTTTTTTTTTTTTTTCCTTGTATTAAAAATGTATGAGTTCAGATATGTAAAAGTGTTCACCCTTTTAGTCAAAAAAGCATTTAAAAACTATATATATAAATTTTTCAGCATGTATAAGCAGTACCTGGGCACGAAATTCTACGAAATAGTCACAAAATTTTACATATAGTTCAAAATATCTTATCTAAATTCCCCAGTTTTTTTCCCATGTTTTCTAACTCGGCTATGTTTTATTCATATGAATAAAATATCGTTTGACTGAGCGGAGTAATTTCATTAAAGCCAGAAACATATTATTTTTTTACCCAAATACTTTTTCCAGTCAGTCAGTTTTATCGCCTGCTATAGATAATTTTATAGTAATAATAAATTTTATTTCCTGGGGGAAAAGGGGGGGGGGGTGGATCATCAAAGGGGGTATGAAAATCTTAAAGTATCCTGGGCACAAAAATTTGCTAGTCGGACCCTGTATATAAGTGTACTATAAGAGAGAGAAAAATCAAACCTTTTAAACATAATAACAAAGAAATTGACTAAACAATTATTTACATATGCTGAACTGTTAAAAAAAATAAAAATGAAAAAGGCAAAAAATGTTTTTTCTAAAATAGTTTTTTTTTTTTTTTTAAGGAGTTGTTAGTGGGTAAAGATTGGACAAAGATCTCGACAACGTCAAGTGAATGTTTCCAGTAGACTTTACACATGATTGATGATGAAGTGTCGAATTCGAGCACTGATGGTAGTAAAGATGATGCTGAGCCTTCCTCAAAGTGTGCTTAGAGACAGCTTATAATATATTTACTTTTATATCATTTGTACTTGTTGATACGAAAGTCTATGTAAATAAAAAAGGAATTTTTTCCGAAAAAAAAAAAAAAAGTTTTGCATTTTTATTGTTCATATTGTATTTGTAATATTTTTCTGTTTTGTTCATACTTTGAAATAAATGCATGCATTAGTACTTTCAAACTTTTGTTCATTTATTTTGTATATTAATTAATTTTAATTTCAACGTTCAGTACTTTTTAATTTTAAAGAAAATGTAAAGTTATCTATTTGTGTGCATATTTTCTATGTTTGTGTTATCCATTTCTGCTTATTCAGGCATAACCAATCTCATTTGTACCCAGGTGTTGCCAAACTTCCTTAAAATTTGCTGATGCCCTGTTTTAACGATAGATTTTAAATTGATATTAAATATTTGTAAAAGCATTCCAAATAATTAGGGGGAAGAAAACCCCCAAAATACATTTTTAAAAATCCAAAATACTTAAAAAAAAAAAAAAAAAAAAAAAAAAAACATTTTATGCCATGTTTTTATTTATTTATTTATTTATTTATTTATTTATTTTTTTTTTTTTTTTTTTGCGAGTATAATCCGAGTTGAAATTTCAGGCCCTGATTTAAATCTAGTTTTTTTGTTTTAAAGAACAGGTAAATAGAATATTGAAAGCATAAATTATTTAATTTAAAAAAATTATAACTTTATCAAAAGATTATAGAAATTTTTATTTTTATTCAAATAAATAACTAACCTTTTTCATTTAATAGGTTTTCTTTATTTAATTCTTAATTTTCATTTATTTTTATACATTTTAATTTATAGCTTGTATTTAGGGCCGTGCCTACACTTTTAGCCGCCATACTAGGCACTAAAATTATTTCCCTCCTTCTGCTTCTGAAAACTATCATTTAAAGCCAAAAACTGCCGGGTTGCCACAGATGAAAAGTTATCAAGTTTTTTTTTTCTCTGTTTTAAAAATAGGCCAATAGCGGCCGAGTAGTTATGCGCTCAAAACTGGTGGACATGAGGTGCTGGGTTAGATCCCAAGTCGCACTTGCCGGCCTAGCCGATTGGAGTTTTCCATGGTTTTCTCCGAAACTTGCGTAAATACGGGATAAGACCCCTTAGAAAGACCCCACGGAGGGCACTCCCCCTCAGGTCTAGGACCTACAGCAGTCAATTGGCCTTATTCCCAAATCCAATCCAATTCTGTTTTGTAAAAAATCTAACAATTTTAGTAAACCTAATTTTTAGCTGAAATTTTGTCATTTTTAGCCGCCCTGGGCGACCGCCCCAGTCGCCCCCCCCCCCTAATCACGGCCCTGCTTGTATAGACTAAACATACATGCACTATATATGTGTTTTTCTCATAGATTGGAGTGGAAGGGGAAAACTTGTGGGAAAAATACCAGACCCGTTAATCGAACCTGGGCCTTCTGCTTAACGTGCAGATGCTCTAACCATTGAGCTACACTGGCTGATAACCAGCTCAGCATTTCTCACATAATATACGTTGGCAAGGTCACCGAGTCTGCAAACATGCAGCTATTTTAAGTTAAAAACTGATTATGGCACAACTCTAATAGGCCACAAAATTTTAATTTAGATATTTTAAACATCAACCTTGAAAATTCATTTCTTATAGATTGGAGTGGAAGGCTGATTATTTATACTATCTGAGTGAAAAATACCAGAGCCAGAAACTGAACCCAGGCCTTCTGCTTTTTTGGTGATACATTAGTTTATTTAAGCAGAAGGCTAGGTTCAATTACCAGCTCTGGTATTTTAGCATGTTTTTATTAACTTCGATTCTTGTTTGTTTGTGTGTTTGTCAAGGACAAATCTTGCAATCGATTTTTAAATAACTTCCCGACTAGCTAGATATTTGAAATTTTCAGGACTGCTCACAACACGGTGACAATACATTTTTCTAATAATTTTAGTCAACTATTGCAGGTCCCGCTGCCTTCGGCAGCGCTTATATGATTCGACAGAAAATTTATTTAACTAACTTCCCGACTAGATAGACATTTGAAACTTTCAGAATAGTTCAGAACACGGTGAAAAAGCATTTTTTAAATATTTTTAACCAACTGCTCCGGGTTCCTGCTGCCTTCGGCAGCGTTACCAGTACAAAGCTTGTAATAGATTTTTCACTAACTTCTCGACTAGCTAGACATTTGAAACTTTCAGGATAGCTCAGAATACAGTGACAATATATTTTTTGATACTTTTAGTCAACTGTTTCAGGTCCCTACTGCCTTCGTCAGCGTTTATATGATTCAACAGAAAATTTATTTAACTAACTTCTTGACTAGCTAGACATTTGAAACTTTCAGAATACGGTGAAAATGCATTTTAAAAATATTTTTAACCAAATGTTTCGGGTTCCTGCTGCCTTCGGCAGTGTTACCAGTACAAGGCTTGCAATCGATTTTTCACTAACTTCCCGACTAGCTAGACATTTGAAACTTTTATAATAGCTCAAAACACGAGAGCAATGAATTTTTTTTTTTTACTTTTATCCAATTGCTCCGGGTTCCCGCTGCCTTCGGTAGCGTTTATATGATTCAACAGAAAATTTAAAAACATGGTATATAAAAAGATCTTTTTATCTTGTAATTATTTCACATAATTGGTATAAAAAATCAGCCTGTCATTCCAATCTACTAGAAATGAATTTTCAAGGTTGAAGTATAAAATTTCTAAATAAAAATTTATGTATCTATGAAATAGCTTCAAAAAGTTTTATGCATAGTTCATAAAATTTTGTTTTATTCAGAATCACTCTTATGCTATAGTGTATAAATAGCAAATAATGAGAAGACATCAAAAGGTATTGATACAGCAAAATCTAACTTCAGTTTTTTTCATGATTACAATGCTAATGTATATTCTAGAAGCAAAAAGTGGCTCATTAGGGGACCACTTCACTCACCGTTGCCATATAAGCCGAAGCTAATATTATTCTATGGGAAATTTTCTTTATTTTTTAAATTCTGTTTTCACATTCAAAGAATTCTGAACTGTTAAATGTATGCTCCTTTTTTAAAAATGTATTTTTTTCATTTTTACTATTTGATTTCGAAGCTGTAAAATACAAAGTTTTAATATGTGAAATTTTTCATTTTGCAATTTCAAAATAAAATACTAAAAATGAAAAAAAATTCTTTTTTGAAAAAGGAGCATCAATTTAACAATTGGGAATGTAAAAACAGAATTTAAAAATATATATTAGTTAATTACTTATAAGTAAAGAAAATTTCCCATAGAATAACATTGCCTCGGGCTTCCGACGAGGGTAAGTGAAGAGGGCCTTTAAGGTTGCACATCAAATTCCCTGTTTCTTCCTTCCTATGGGATTTTTGTTGCTTAGTTTTATAATGATCTGTCATTGAAAAATGAAGTTTTTTTTTAAAATTTATTCTTTGAAGTTTTTTTTAGCTGAATGAGCTAAAAAAAATTAAATCAATTGATTAAAAAAATGCTCATTGATTATGTTCAAAGAGTAATATTTGTTAGATATAGAATATTACTCAATTTAATAATTATTGAATATTAAACAGAATACGAAAAGCTTCATTTTTGAATGAGAGATCCTCATCAAACTAAGCAACAAAAGTTCCATTGAGTAATATGTGGAAGAATGGTTGAAACTGACTGGCATACAACCATTAATTCTGATGTTCTGAAATGTTAGAAAAAAAAGAAAAAATCATTCAAATCAAAAATCATTTCTCTGAATATATATTCAGATAAAATTCAGATTTCCCAATATTGATATACATTTTTTGGTGATATACAGTCGCCAGCAAAAGTATCCGAGCATTAGCCAATAATTCTGATATTGAAAAAGTACACTTAATACTGTTTTGTTAAATACATCCTTGTCAGGTCATGTTCTTAGACTGACTAAGAACATAACTCAACATGGTTTATTTAACAAGGTAGTATGAAGTGTACCTTTTTTGTACAGGGATTATTGCTAGTGCTCGAATACTTTTGCTTCCGACTGTTTATCACCAAAAAATATATATCAATACTGGGAAACAATATTCACAAATCTAAGAAATTGATATTGAAAAGTATCAAAAAATATTATTCAGAAATATTTGAAAAAAATATTTTAGAATATCATGAAGTAATATTCAAAGACCTCAAAAATAGATATAGCTGAATATCTAAAAATATTATTCAGAAATATTAGAAAAAAATATTTCTAAATATCCAGAAGCAATATTTGACAATCTCAAAAATTAATATAGCCAAATATTTAAAAATGTTATTCAGAAATATTAGAAAAAGGTATTGAGAAATATCTTGAAAAAATATTCAAAAATCTATAAAATGGATATTGCTAAATATTTAAAAATATTATTCAGGAATAACAAAATATAATATCAGGCAATATCTGAAAATGTTATTTAATAATGTCAAAATATAATATTTACAAATGTCTGTAAATATTGGCCAACATTAATAAATGTCAAAAAATAATATTCCTGGATATCTTTTAGGGGGGGTTCATTTTACGTTGGCCAATATCAAATTTTTATATTGGCCGATATTTTTGTGCTACCTCGGAATATTTTGACAAAGAATGTATTATGATTTGTACATATATACTTAATAATTAAAAAAAAAAAAAAAAACGATGAAATCAGTAAAATTTTAGAAGGAAGCCCTACTACTTGACTCAAAAATTTAGAATTACAACTTCTTTTATGACTAATTCCTATACTAAAATATCGTTTTACATTTGAGTAATATGGAAATTCCGAAAATTGCAAAACTAGGTTTTCCGCTTTTTCATTGGCAAGAATATATTGAAAATGCAAATTATGACGAACAAATTCGATTTCTTTCAAATGAAGGAGAAATGGAAGGTCAGTTACTTCTTGCACTTAAAATGTACCTCGAACAACACACAGAAATGTTTGATAGAGTAGATTTTGTTTTCGGACCTATGCTTGACCGACATCCAGATATGTTTGAAAAAATTAAGCGCTCTGAAATTGATATAATTGTGATACCAACAGTTATGTATGAATCTAGCATGCAATCAGTTGCTTACTGCTACCCATACAGAATGGATGAATATACGTTTATAACCCGGAAACCGGAATATAAGCCACAAGTGTTCGCCATCTTTCAAACGTTTTCACTGTCAGTTTGGATGACAATTGTATCAGTCTTGATTGCGATGATGGTAATACATTACGTAGTCTTGAAGTGGAAACAAAACACCGGCAAAAGTTTTCTTCACGTTTTCGCAATACTGATGAAGCAGCGTGTGCTGATAACACCTTTGTCGTTTGCAGAAAAACTCCTCATGTATTCATGGGTGATCGGAGCCATGGTCCTCTGCCTATCTTACGACTCTGTGTTTCTCTCTTTCCTCTCATTTCCTCCAGTGGTTAAAGTAAAAGATTTGTCGGACTTGGAATCGGCCGTTCAGAAAAGATATTTCCGTTGTATGGCGCACACACATCTTGCTGTCGCTTATTATTTGGAAACGAAGAATAAACATTTCAGAAGCATTGCACGAGCTATTGCGTTCAATAAATTAAGCTACGGGGATACCTTTGGAAATTTTATTCGTGAAGGTAAAAAGCAAAATCTCGCTTTTTTCCTGCCTACGGCTTTTGTAGAAGCTTTTGCTACAGAATACTTCATCTCAGAAGACCGCTTCTACCAATCTTTGTCGGCAATAATGGTTCGAAAAGGCTTCTGTTGCAGAGATTTGATTGATACATTCGTTCATCGAATAATGGCTTCTGGTATTTACTTCAAGCTACATAAAGAAACTTTGTATTCGACTCATCTTAAGATTTTGTCCTATAGCTCGGAGTCAGAAACCTCCAACCGAAAGTTGACTCTCACAGACGTTGCTCCAGCGTTTATATTCCTCTTGTGTGGCTACTTCATATCGTTTCTTGTCTTTCTTGGAGAATTGTATTTAAGTCACAAGAAAAACAAGTGCAAAAAAATTGAGACGAGAAATAGAAGAAAAGTGTGGAAAATAACTTCTGTAGTATGAATCTGAAAGTTTTTATTTATTTATGTATTTATTTATGTATAGCTGTTAGGATATTACGCTGATGATTTTTTTTTGTCTGAATTTTAACACTTTTACTTATTAATTATTTATTTTATGCAATATATATATATAGGAATTTATAAATGTAGAAATATATAAACAAATGAATCAAATTAAACCCCAAAAAACACTGAGATCTTCATCAGGGAGGCCCCTCAGTGTAGGGGTGAACGAGAAGTTTCTGAAAGGACCGTAGCTATAAGCTAATAACTATCCTTAGCCCCCAACTTCTCACCAAACAGAAAACCACCAATAACTGAAGAGAAATCAAACATACGCAATAGTACAACGCAATAGTACATCTTTTTATGTCGACTCCTCTCTAAAATATGAAGAGTGATATCTCACTCTAAAAGAGTGGTATATCACTCTTTGAACATGCCAAAATGGAGCCAACCTCTAAAGAGTGAAAAGTCTATTTTCGAAAGAGGGAGATTTCTCACTCTTTATTAAGAGTGGGATTATTCGGAGCAATTTAAAGAATATGACTGATTATTTTTCTTTAAAAAATTGCGGACACTAGACGATATCGTTTCATTTCGCCATGCGAATGAACTCCAGTTCAACGGTGGAAATAATGCAGTTTGGATTTGTCGGGAATCGAACCCAGGCCGTCCTTGTAGCAAGCGACTGTCTTACCACTGAACCACTGAACCACTGAGCACATGCACTTGTTGCTTATTTTACATTATTAAATCATTCTTATACGTCATTAATCATATTTTAATTTTTACTTCATTTATCAACAGTATAAAATTACAGAATTCTAATGGATATTTTAAAATTATAATTATTTTGAAATTGCTAAAATTAGAATTATTTTAAAAGAAAATGCGTACTTGAAAACAAACTTCCTAATACAAGCAGTCATTTAAAGTAGCTTATAGGGAAAAGAAGTTACTCAAGTGCACATGTTTAAAAAATAAATAAATAAATAAATAAAATAATCAAATAAATTTTCGCATACAAATCTATAGAGTTTCCTGAAAAGCTCTTCCGTTCATTAGTATAAAACTCGCTGATGATTTTAAATATTAATAAAGGATTATACCCATTTCTTTTAATATTTCACATATGTTAGCTGTCAATGAATATAATAAAAATATGAGTTATTATAGATTTTAAGGCGGTGTGCAGTAAATATTTGCACTGATATTTTCTCTTATACTTTATACATTTCTGAATAAAACTATTTACTTTCCAATGCGAGTTTGGATATGTTTCATGTGATTTTCGATTCTTCACTAATATTATTACTTCGATGTTGTCAATCGCAAAGAAAACAATATTTACCGAATTATCTTTTAACATAATTATTTTCCTTTTTTTTTATTCATCAGAAATTTAGTTATAAGGAATAAGTCTAGGAATAAGTTCTGTTAAACAAATGCATGCATCAGATCGTTCAGAAATTGTCCATTTTTCATTCGAATTATGATTAACAGATGGCGGCAGCTATTTCTCACTCTACAAAAGTTTGATCTTGCAATACATGATGACCTCACTCTTTGTGACAAAGTGACTATACGTTACCCTTTCACGAAAAGTGAGAAATGTCACACTTTCAAGAGTGATAATAGTGTTTTCTCACCTTTATTGGTGTCAAAATAGGGATCACTTTTTTAAGGAGAGGGATTCTCACTCTAGAAATTTTTGAGAGTCCATATTTCTTTTCTTTCTTTTTTTTCTAAACTAGTTTTTAAAAATTGTTATTAGACACATCGCTCTTTCATAAATAACTATCAATAAAAACTGGCACTTTTAGTTTTCGGCAAGCTTTTGTTCCGAAAGATCTATTTGTTCACCAGATTCAACCGAAATAATAATTAATTTAGTAAATAAATACATCTGTAAATTAGTACTTTTAATTGAAAGAAGCTCCACAACAGTTGTTTCCATTCAAAATCACTGCACACCCTTTACCGTATAAAACTAATTGGCATAGGTGGACTCTGCTCAGTTCCCTATCGTATTTATGTTCACACAAATTTCTAGCACGAGACATATTATAATCATGTTAAAAGAAATGAATTTGACCAAAGCTTGATACAGTGACAGAATGAAATCCTCGCCTAATAGGCTATCCACCGTACACTTCGATATATTTATCTTACTCTAATCTATTAATTTATTTTATCAGGCTCAATTCCGTTGTTTAGTTTTCATGCTACTATTTCTAATGCAATAATCCTCAAAGTTCAGATTTATATAAAAAGTTTACAATTTCGCTATGTTGATAAAAGAGTAAATTACGAATAATTTACGAAATATTCCTATTAGAATATTTGTACTCAATCATGTTCAAACCAATATCATAAATGTAATTTTGAAGTTGTCTAATAAATTTATGATCCTCAAAATGGAAGTTTATACTCGATTTTGCCTTATTCTGACATATTAAGTAAATCGTAAATTTCCAATAACTTACGAAATTTTTATATTGGAAAATTGATAGTCATTAATATTCATGCCAGTGTCCTAAATAATATTTCAAAAGTAGTCTGATATCTTTACGATGAAAATATCTCTAAAAATTGATGCTTATGTGAAATTTTGCCCCCTATACTGGCATGTTAAGAAATTGTTAAATTTCCAATAACTTGCAAAATTTCAAAGTAGCATATTTATAGTTACTGATGTTCCTTCCGGCATCAAAACTGATATTTTAAAACTGATCTGACATTTGTACAGTAAAAAGTTTCCATTTAATGCACGCTTAAGTGAATTTTTATCCTATTCTCCCATGTTAAGAAACTCGTAAATTTCTAATAACTTACGAAGTTCTTTAATTCGAATATTGCAAATGAATAGGGTCCTTGCCAGTATCGAAAGTAATATTTTAAAACTGATCTGACCTCTCTGTGATCATTTGTTCGTGAGATATCGTGTAAACAGACTAAGAAACTAACGGACTGACACACTAACAGACACCCTACAGACACACACCATACAAATTTTGTCATTTTCGGATTCCGCACACCTGAAAACGTATAAAAAAGTCAAAAAACCGAAGTCGAAATTTTTCACGATTACCGAAGTTTTCCCCATACCTATAGTATGATGGGGAACTAAGAAATACTAGGAAAGAGTGCATTCCTAAAGCAGCAACTACACACTTGTGCCTACCAAGAAATTTAAGGTGGCTTCTGCATTTCACTTTCCCTGTTAAATTTCGTAGTAGTGCTGCTATTTACTAATCACAGGAGAACCAAAAGTTTAAAAATGGATTAAAACAGTGAAATTGCATTGATAAATAAATTGTTGCATAAAAAGTTAAAAAAAAAAAAAAAAAAAAAAAAAAAAATCAAAGGTTGGGTTTAAGTGGGAAACAAAAATGCCTTAATGGGTTAAAAAGTTTCTTTAATTGTATGAAAATTAACAAAGAGGCAGCTCTTTATTTTTAATTTTGTCACCAGCTGACCAAGGATTTCGAGTTCTGTTTATTTAATACCGTTACACGGCAAAAGTAAACATTCTAAAAGCATTAAATTAGTTAAAACGTAATCGGACACTGAATAAAAATCAAGTTATTATTAATAATATTAATTTAATAATAGAATAAACAAATATTAAAGATTTTGAGATTATTTACATTTTTTAATCATTCTCTTTTGTTTTATTTTATTTATTTCTTTCTTTTTCAAACTCACTTTCATTAAACCAGAAGAAGAAGTAGTAATGCATCTCTCTCTATATAAATGGCTAAGAGAATTTTTTTCCAGCTTGTCAGTTGCTGGACGCAAGTCGATTGACTAAGAGAGATTTTCTTATTTTGTCTAAAGTGGCGATAAAAATTCAAAAGTCGCCAAGGGGAGCTACATTAAGGCTGTACCATGATCCGGTTTACATATTTCATTACTTCATTATTTATTTTTCTATATACCAACTACTATTAACTAACTCAACTACTATTATAACTACAAAAATTAATTGTCTCATGCGATAGACGTAGCCAATCATAGCACATTGTAATATTATATTTGGTGTGAAATTGTTGTCATTTTATGGTTGATCGAATAAATCAAATAAATATAGAAAAAAACGTGAAAGAAAATATTATGTACACCATCTATAGTGTTGTTCATATGTAACTTGGATTAAAGTATAAAATGGCTACTTAAATTTTTTCGATACTGTCCGTTTCGAAACTTTCATCTGATAAGCACCCATATTGGAAGCCCACAAGCAATAGGGACAAACACCCAACAGTCTGCGAATGAGTGGGTTGCTGCCGACGGCAGCGGGAAACAAAAACGGGCTTTAAAACAATTTCATGATTTCTATAAACTTTATTTTTGTTTGTAAAGCGATATAGAAAAGTGTTTCCTTTAAATATAGTGAGCAGCGAAGCGAGAGAAGCCTTCGTTGACCATCATTGATTTCATGAATTAAAAAATGGTTTCGTTAGCAAACTTTGATCTGTTGGCAAGTAGGCAGCAACAGGCCGAGTTATGTACATTTCGAGTTTGATTTTGAAATTTTTTCCGCATTCAGAATTCGGTTCGTTCCCGAACCGGGGCTTTGCTAGTTTAGCATAATGTGTAAATCTGTTCTACTAGCGACGTTGTTAATAAACGGTCATTTATGTAAAAAGGAAGAAGAATAAAAGCTTGAAAGTAGCTGTACATTCCACTTACAATTTTTAAAGAAAAGTTAGAAACAAAATTACTCGTGAACTTTTCGGATATTGAAGAATATTGTCGTAGAGATCCCTTTATAAAGCAAAATAAATTACATAATAAACGCGATGATTAGCATTCGATAATTTTTTTGAACTTACTTAAAAGTGTTCTAGTTTAACTGTTTCATAAGAACTTTTACAATTAAAATTATTATTACAACATAAAATTCCATAATATCAAGATAACTTGTAGGTAAAACAACATTTTTCAAAATAATTTGTATATAAGTTCCCCCAAGAACTTATATCAAAAGAACTTTTTAATAAAAGTTCTGTAAATATAATTTCTTGTCAACTTTTTTATAAAAGGTCTAAAAACAGAAATTCCTATTAGAGCAACTTTATGAGCATAAGTTTTCACGTTAAAGTCCACAAACTAGTGGCTTGTCTTAACGTGTGATTATCGGAATGAAACCTCCGGAGACAATGGTTTTAGTGACGTATTCTTCTAGTGTTCAATTAACATAATATATAGTTACCCTCATACGTGGCTGATTCTGTCACACTTTAGGCTTAAGAGTAGGCTTAAGAGATTTCCTTGGACTCTGTCTCCTAATTTTACTGCTTTAGTCAATTTTAAAAAATGTAATTGTCCGATCGATAAGCTGTTTAAACAGACGTATTCAGAAAAATTGTGCCTTTCATTTGGTACATTATTTGTAACGAATATATAATTGCATTTTTTTAAATTAATTAAATTATGAAAAGAAAAGCTTTAAAATACTTTTTAAATTTTTAATTTTTGCCATTTTTTTCCGCATAAAATGAAATATGCTTTCCCATAAAAAATCAAAATAAAAATAAATTAAAAACAAAAATAAATTTGCTCATGCATATGAAAAAAATGACGCCTATAAAATTATAATTTTAAAGGTAACGAAGAGATAAACAAAGTGAGAAAATTTCGCACGGGCTTGCTAGCAAATGAATAATTTAAAATGAGAGTGAGAAATAAATAAAATAAAACGATTATTTTTCAACGGGCGCCTTAGTCGCCGTACAACAAACTAGTTCAGGAAATAAGCAACAAAACAAGGTAAAGTTACCTTTATTCCTTGCAATTTATTTATTTATTTATTTATTTATTTTTTAATTTAATTTAATTGCCTCCGTTACTTCTCCTAATGTACCAAACTTTTCGTAACACTCTCCAAACATATATCCCTGGATAAAAAAAGTTGTCTTAATTTTGCAATGTAACAATAGAAATAAAATAAATATATTAGCATCGAAATGTTTAACTTCAGCAACTGGTTTAATTGGCCAAATCTTAACTTAAATAAATGTGCACATTGTTTCACTGCAGAACAAACAATAACTGCTTTTATAAAATTATAACATTTACTACACATCACTAACACTTTGGTTATCAGCAAGTTTTGATGCTAAATTAAGTGTATTGAGTGTATATCATTATATGTCAACATATACTGTGTCACGAAAAGAAGATATTTCCACCCATCTGTTTTCTGAATAAAATGTGTGTTATGGTATTTGTTGTCAAGTCTTAAAGTAACCCACAAGTTCAAAATGTTACTTGCTTAAGTGTTTCGTCACAGCCATGTATCTCAGTGTTTAATAAACTTTCATTGCATGATTAATTTGTAATGTATAAATTTTTACTAATACTGAAACAAAACAAATGCACAAATTTACAAATAACGAAACACAAATTCGTCTGTTTTTTCTTTTCTTTTTATTTGTTCGTTGAAAATCTTATAACCTGCATTGTTTTAACTCTTCATCGACCGACGGTATTTGAAAGTATCATTAGGTTAAAAAGCGAGTAAAAATGAATTCATGGAAAAAATGTTAAAAATATTTATAAGAATAGATTGTATATACATTACTTTAACCTCACAACATGGTACTCGACGCTACATGTAGCCGGTTATGTTTCAAGAATGATTTTATAGGATGCTTCAAATAGGATCACAAATAAATTCCAAGTTAATTTAAGTTTTCCGCAGCTAACAAAGGCTATAAATATACGATCATTACATTTCATTTTACACGTTTATAAATAAATGTAAATGACAAAATTGTAGTCATAAATGTGTTTATTTAAAGTAATCTTACTTAAATTATTTTTGTGGGAAGAGCAGAGAAAAGGTTCTAATTAGAGAGTATAAAAATAATAGTTTTGTTTCGAATTTCCTTGTATAGCCAAGAAAAAAACATTTAAATTATTTTTTACAGACCATAGATACAGATTCCGCCGAACTCCTTTTTTATAAACACACTTTAAGGGAAGAGTCTTCTGTAAGTTTTTAAAATTTTCTGGTAATACGAATATGAAGACTTTCCATGTTAGAAACACGGTGGCATTATAGGTGACGATAGACCCGCCATTCAGGGTGGCGATAGACCCGCCTTTTTACCTCTGATTCTTCTACCAGTATATTGATATTATAATTTGGAAGAATTGTGGAGAACGAAACTTCTCCATATTCATTTAACTTTAACTTGAAGCTGTAAATGAAATACTTAAACTATGAAGAAATGACAGAGTCCAAATATATAACATAAATGAGCTTTAATTGAGCATAAATAAGGAGGGGGACGCTGGACTTTGGTTGGATTTACTACGTTCAAATGGGCAGCCCTCTTAAATACCTTGATATTAATAAATAACCTCCGTTACTTTACTTTACTTCTCGCAAGTGGTCTCAACTACTTTTATTTAAATTAGCTTCTAAGGCCAAGCAGTCTTTCGCATGTAGGAGGATTCCCTGACTCTACAATGCTACGGGACTTACCCTCTTCTATCCTAAGCCGCTAACAGCTAGCTCCCTCAACTCTCATACTTTCCTTCACACTAACTTTCTAACTACCATCCTTCAACTCACTCGCCTTCCAACTAACGCTCGTACCAACTCTCCAAAACAACCTCCCTTTCAACTAACTTTAACTCCTCTCCAACTGACTCCCAAAAGCAATCTTCTTTCTCCTTTTATACTATTCAGTTTCCAAAATATTAGCGTATTTCAATTTACAATTTTAGCTTAGGATCGGCACTAACTCTATTACTCAAATCGAATCCTAAAACAGCAGATTCACGTTTTACCCGCAAAGTGCGAGTTTTAATTGTAGCACTTTGCTATACCTGACAGAATTAGGGAAAAAAATGTGGACCTGCTGTCACCCTGATATCATAAACCACTGCATTTTTATTCAAAGTATTAAGATTCATTCCGGATTTTTTTTTCTTTTTTTTTTTTTTTTTTAACATAGCAGAAAGAGAGAGAGAGAGAGAGAGAGAGAGAACATTTACCGTAATTTTTGGCGTATATTCCGCAGGTAAGTTACATTCCTTTGCAAGAAATTTTGTTTAACAGAAAAATGTATATTATTTCGAAGAAACAGCTCGTACAAATCTAACTTAACTTGTAATTTAAAATTTCTAGTACAAAACTGACTTATCTGACCTGCCAATTATGCGTCGAAACTTACGGTATTTCTTTTCTTTTAATTTTCATTATAAATTCTTTAGTCTGTCGATATAAAATAAGCATAATTACCCTGTGTCTCAAAAGCTTAAAATGTGCTACAAAAAAAAAAAAGCACTGATAATGGACAGTTATAAGATTTAAATTTTAGTTTTTATCTTTTTAGAGTATAGTGCTATGATAAAAACGTACCACATACTCAAGCTTTTCATCGATCATTACATGCTGGTATTTTTTTTGCTGCAAACTTTTATTTATGTTTAAATGCATCTATTAAAAAATATAGCTTTAATAGCATTCTTTTGACTAGTAAATGTGATACTCATATAAAACATTGAAAAAACCTAAAAAAAAAAAAAAAAACAGGATAACATTATCATGACTTGCAACTTTAGAGACATATTCAATAATATATAGAAATCAAATTTATGTTCAAAAAGTTTGGATCCCATCACGGGCGGGAAGAGGGTAGGGGGGGGGGAGAGATGCAGGTGTATATCCGGTTTCATCTTAACTTAGCAGCACTTTATTACTATGAGCGTAATCTTAGTTACAATAATAAGCAACTGTAACGTTATATTGATGATGAAATAATTTTTTTAATTAATATTAGTTCTCCTAAATTGGTTAAATTAGATTATCCGTCTAAATTAACTATAACGAACACTCCTCTTAATAATTATTTAATTGACTTTTTAGACTTGAAAATTCAACTTAACGGTAAAAAAGAAAAAAAAAATCTGGTATTTATGACAAATGAGGGGAGATTTTTGTTTTAATGTTAATTATTCATAATTAATCACATACACCGCACGTCAGATAACGAAATAATGGCTAGTTTGTCTGCGTCTAAACACTAATATAAATCAAAATGATAAAATAGTCGAAATAAAAATGTGGTATTTGCTATTGTATAACATTATAATTATAGAAAATAATTTTTTGGTCTTGATGTATTAAAACATTTTGTACATTACTAAAATTTATTTTGAAAATTTTTTCATATCCTGTGCTTAGTAAAGAAAACATTTCCTTTATATATAAATATATATATATATATATATATATATAACGTTATTCTCTTTTTTTTGAAAAATAATTTATTACAAGGAAAAAATACAAAAAAAAAAAAAAAAGAAAGTTTTTTTTAAATCTATGTATAAGTTTAAATTGACGGCTAGTGAAGCGTAGTAAATAGTTTGGAGGTGCTGTTAGAAGTTTTTCAAATTTCTAAAACTATATCTATATTACATTTGGTTTGGTTTCCTAGGGCTAAATATAACAAAGAAAGGATTAATCAAAAAATATGAAGTCTATTAGGTAAAATTCAACTTATTGGTTAATTTATATATAAACTAGAACTATACACTTATCCCATGGTTGCAGTTCTTCTTCCACTTCATCTTACTTAATGTAAGAGTCATGTTCATAAATAAGTCAGATAAGCACAAACAGAACTACAAATGTTGGGGAAAGGTAGCTTCGACCCTCCGGTGGCACATCTCATCGAAATTTTTTCCTTTTTTTAATTTTTTTAATTGAGTTTTTTTTAATTTCTTTTCTTTCTTCTTATTCTTTTTCTTTCTTTATTTATTTTCAATTTTATCCATTGATTTTTCTGTTTCATTTTCTGAAATACATTCTTTTATTTCAATTGTCTGCAATTCTTAGCAAAGACTATTTTATTATTTACCTTTTATTTTCCCAACATACGAATGTAAGGAAAGTATTGTAATAATGTCAAAAACCGAATTTGAGATTTTGATGTTTCTGTATGATTTTAGGTCCCCTGACTCCGTTTACACTATTTTTACGTTGGTATGTGTATGTGTATGTGTGTGTGTGTGTGTGTGTGTTTGTGTGTATGTATGTGTGTGTGTAGTATGTGAATGAACACGCTAGCGTCTAAACGTTTTGCTCGAATGAGCTGTATGTTGATACGTATGTTGTAAGTCCCCTTAGCACGACCCCTATTGATTTTCGTGAATCTAGCCCTTATAGTTTTTTTACAGGGACACCAAGAAAAATTCTTTATCATTAGGGCCTATGGCGCCAAATTTTTAAAACTAGGATAGCGTCTAAACACCTTATTAAACTAAGCAATATATATATATATATATATATATATATATATATATACACATATTATACGTCACAGTTGCACGAACTGTATGGATTTTGGTGAATTTAGCATTACAGAGACATAAAGTAAAATTCTTTATCATTATGGCCTATGGGACGAAACACTCTACTAGATGCCCTGTCGTATGAATTAGCTGGTTAGTTTTTAAAAAAAATGATAGTTGTTCTGTATAAGTAACTCTTAAAAACGGTTGTACGGATTTCTTTCAAACTCGCCATATTAGCTCCCTTTTAAATATCCTTTCGTATTTTTTTTTCAATCAACAATTGAGTATGAAAATTGTTACATTAACCCATTATAGATATTTTTTGACGTGTATTACCTGGTTATTGCAAGAAAATTAATAGTCATCCTGATTAGGAAGATCAGTTTTAGAACTCAGAAATAGGCGTTTTAAAAATCGGCACTACCGACTTTTTTCTCTTTTTTTTTTTACTTACTATGTAAACTATGTTTTATATGCCTTTGTACATATATCAGCTTTTCCTTATAGAAAATTTTTAAGGTATCTCCATCGTCAGGTGAGTCTTCTGGTCGCATTACCTCCAAAAGGTACACATAAATTGTGTAATGGTGGGGTAATGGAAGTCGTGTGATTGTTTCAAACCAGTTTTTTTTTTCTTTTACATTTAATTTTCTAAAAGTAGAAAAAAGATAACTGCAGACGAAAAATTACAATCCTAAATTCATTTTTTCCATTGAAAATATCTAAGTAACACTTTCTATTTATTTGCAGGCCATAAACTTCTTTGTTACCAATAGCAACACAGACAATGTACCAGTAGCAACAAAGCCATTTTTTTCCCACCGCAGCTAACTTTTTTTTATATATATATATATATACATATTCATTTAGAGATTACATGATGTCGGAAATAGAATTTTCTAAACAATATAAACATGTTACTTTATTCTTCGGTAAAAATCTGTACCTTGGTGACACTGAGGACCTCTTGTTCGCAAAAAAATGCGATCGCAGACAAGAAGAAGAAAAAGAAAAAGAAAGAAAGAAATCGGACATCGACGGCAGTAACTTCTTTTTTAATATATAGAGATACTTCGTATTCTGTTTATATTTATATTTGACGGGTAGCTTGCAAAAAATATAAATAGAGTTTGTAATATAAAATGTAATGTTTGTAATGTAAAATAGAGCATGTAAAAATATTTTTTATTATTGTTTCTCTGTTGTTATTTTTCGCAATATTTTAGAATTAATTTTTATATTTTTGATGCGCTACTTCGCTTAAAATAGCTATCATGAAAATAATGTCCTTAGCGATTTACTTCAAAACAATTGCCGGGGTGGATCTCTAATTAAACCTTTTCTTAATGTGATATGTGATTAGTTTTCATGCTAAGCATATTGCTTGTGTAAAAACACACTATTTCAAAGAATCTAAAATTGAGGTATTATTATTATTTTATTATACTATTATTTTAATATCCTTCTATTCTAAAAATAAGTAACTACCGATGCCGTGTTTCAATTTTTCGTTTTTATAGCTTATACCGTAAAAAATATTTTACATAAAAACTTGAAATTTGGCAGTTTTGTATAGAAATGTGCAATACATACGATGAAACAAATCGTTCGTATGCCAGAACATTATTTTAGGAGATATTTAATGTTGTAATAAGGTAAAACAGTCATAAAAGTTTTATAGATTCAAAAAGTAGTCATGGAAACCTTATCAGATTTTTCTAAGCAGTGTGCAGTATTTAACAGTTTTTCTTTTTTTTTTTTTTTTTTTTTTTTTTTTCTTTTATGTTTTATACAATTTTTGCATTTTTTCCCCGACAATTTTCTTTCAGTTGCAATTTCTATAAGATGCCACCAAAAATAAAATTCGTATAATATTTTATATTCTTTATTTAATTTTTAACATAAAAAATATAGTGTCACGCGAATAAAAAAATAAAAAAGAAAGAAATTTAAAAAAAAGAAAGAAAGAAACGAAAAAAGAACGAAAAACCATGCAGGATGCATTGGTTATTAACATTTTCCAACTGTACGCACCAGTACACTGTTAAAAATGGTTTCTTAAAAATGAGTTAAATTGTCTCAAAATAGCTCCGAAACAATATATACTTAAATCTGAAAACCCATGTACACATTTTTAAGTATATTGACATGACAAACATGGGGATATTGGGATTCTTATTGGTCAACCCCATTTTTAAGTTTGTCATTATACTCAAAAAATAAGTACATGGGTATTCAAATTTAAGTATATATTGTTTCGGAGCTATTTTGAGACAATTTAGCTCATTTTTAAGAAACTAAATTTTACAGTGTATAAATTCAATGTTCGTTTCCTATGTTATCACACAATAGATAGAAAAAAGGACTGAAAAGCATACATATATATTAATTGAATTCATAATCACTGCTAAACATTCTTGAAAGTATTAAAAATGCTTAACGCAAAGGAAAATGCAGCCCATAAAGTATCTGAGTATTTTAATGAAGTTCTGTAAATCTGTAGGTTAATCATTTCATATTACATACAAAACATTATTTTAGCATATTAACAATAAATGTCAATTTTTGTATGATTTTTGCAGTAGAAAGTTATTTAAATGGGATTTATAAAAAATCTGACCTAAAACTCAATGTATAAGCATTTTTAAGAGTTCTGAAAACATTTACGGACCCTGGTGTTGGGAAGACACACAGAAACACATTCACTTATTTTTTTTATTTTTGGCATCAATTTTTATTTTCTTTTAAATAATTGTAAAGTTAAAATGAGGTTTTCACTAAATAGTTTTTAATCAATTATCCAGC
Source organism: Salticus scenicus (assembly GCA_963930645.1). Taxonomy (NCBI): domain Eukaryota; kingdom Metazoa; phylum Arthropoda; class Arachnida; order Araneae; family Salticidae; genus Salticus; species Salticus scenicus. The sequence continues at coordinate 30,668,668 of OZ005662.1, forward strand.
TGAACTGAAAAATACAGCGTTAACTAGATTTTGTCCTTATTCATTAGTGTACTAATTTTTGATAAAATCTAATATTCCTTATAGATACGATGACAAATGTTTAGCTTTACATATTTTAAATAAAACAGAAATGTTTGCACTTTCATTCAAGGTGTAATATAATAAATGTCGACAACGCAAAATCGAGGAATAGTACGAACTCTCGTTACTATTAATTAGGAAAAAATAAACTGTAATAGACATATTGCGAGCATTTTGATACGTCGAAATCAGTATTAAATTAATGTAATCGTAATTTGGATGACATATTCTATAAATCCAAAACCTGTAATGATAAATATTATCTTGTTCTGTACATCGAATGTGGTTAATGTCGTTATCAAACGTAAAAACTTCTTCACACACCATAAAATTTATGAAGGCATTGCGGGTTCCGAAAGGATGTGGACTTTTTTCTCGTGCAAAACACGTGTTACGGCCTTGGTGGCACTTTCATTAATTTTACTACGTGTGAAGAAGTTTTTGAGTCTAAATATTGATTCTACGCCAGTTCTTTTTTTTTAGTATTGCAAATGTCGTTAGTTTATTCATGTAAGTTACTGGACGGCGCTCGGAATGCCAACGCCACGAAATGCTCAAATTCTGGACTAATAGTTTTATAACACACTATTAACGCAGCTGATCTTTTTTTTTATATTTTTTTTTTTCAGTTATTTGAAGTATGAACAGTCATACATAGGAATTTTTTGCAATATGAAACGAATTTATATTTTAAAATTTTTTTACTATTTCTAACTAGAGACCAGAAACCAGCTTTTGCAATGTCACTAATATTTTCTTGTTGTTTATTGTATAAAAAAATCCCCAATACTATGTTTCGATAAGGAAGAATTTATTTTTAATTGTACTGTTTAACAAATTCGTATTACACCACCACGGATGCTTCGATTGACGTTATTTCAGGTTTCTGTTCATACATGTCCAGTTTCTGAAAATAGGAATCGGTACGTTTGAAATAATTACCAACAGCGGAACGCTATCTTCCCTACTGTTAGCAAACCTATGTTCTCAGCAATAATGCTCAAGCTTTGAGTGAATGCTTAGGTTCTTTTTAAAATGATATATGCCATCCCTTCAACATTTATAATAAAAATATATAATGTCAACTGCCTGTTTTACGGGGTAAATGTTGCCAATTTCTCCATGTAATTTACTTGACCGCATTCCGACTTTATATGCCGCGGTATATTATTCATGGTCTCGGTGGACGGTTTTTCCATCACTACTAAAGCGGTTGATATATTTTTATTTTTGCCCTTATTGCTTGATGCATGAAGAATAATATGTATGAATTTCATGCAATATGAAATTACTTTTTTTTTTTTTTTCTTTTTTTGCAAGTTCTGGCTAGCGACTGATGACTAATTGCCTGTTGTTTACTACATAATGAATTCCATTAACCCATTTTGAAAGGTAGAAATAACTGTGAAATTCATGTATTTTTTAATTTTAATTTATTTCTTTTATGAATTTTAGACCCTCCTTACCCAAATTGTGATGGCATATCTCCGGACCATTCTTAGGGATGCGTCTCAGACCGTCGCCAATTATCCACTGCGCAGTACTACTGCGACATGAAACATAACCTATCAACATACCTACATACCTGTATTACGGATGTGGAAACAGACGCCTCCTCTGTTTACTGTTTTGACACCTAACCATTTACTAGAAATATGAATTGATCGGAATGAAATCACTACCAAAAATGTATATTACTATCTCCCGTAGTAACAAGTCCAGGTCCATTACAGCCGGGACGTCAAACTATTCGAAAGGAGGTTTTTTTTTTTTTTTCTTTCTTTGTAGGATGCGTTGTTCACTCACACAATTCGTACAACAGAGAGATGGAGCTTTTCATTTTTTCATATGTTCTGGGAATACAAGTTCATTTTAACGATAACATTTTTATTTATTTAAGTCTATAATTTTGATAACAATGAAGAATGGGAACAATAACGTCGACTATTCGATAGGTTGGACGAATTATTTATTTATTTCTAAAATAAATCTACACAAAGCTTCTTTACTTAAATCTGAAATATTTTGAAGTAACGAAACATGCAATTTTCAAATTGAGCTCGGTACTTAAGCTCAATCAAATATTTTACATCAATGCTTTTTTATTTTTTGTTTTATGAAACAGGAAAACTTTTGAAAGCTGTTTGTGTTTATAACAATTGCAACTGCTATATCTTTTCAAACTGGAGTAAAGTACGAACATTCTAAAAATTCGCAATGTTCGTCCTTTTGACGTAACGTGAATGATTTTTTTTTTTTCAAATAACTTTGAATAGGTTTATATCAAGTCTTTAACAAAGGGAAACATTATACGATAGAATAAAAGTCGCATAGTTAACGTCATGATTGCATGCAAATACACTTTGAAAAAATCGAATCTTGATTACCAATATCGACAGTAATAAAATTTAATGCAACGTTTATTATTTGAAAAGGTGTGGGAAAAACACTTTTAAGCAGAGTATACTTTTTTTGCACCGCATGAGAGATGAACTGGAAATGGAGACCAAGATTTGTGAAATAATATGAGGGAGAGGTAAACAATGTAACAGGAATTATTTTGTATTAAAGGTACATTCCTCTGTTTACTACAATTTTATTGATACTGTACACATTCTAAGAAACAACCCAATTGCTGAAAGCGTACTGTCCCGTTTGAATAATTACTGTATCTTTTTGAAAATGAAGTAAAAATGTCAATCGTATTCTACATTGTACAGTGTGTGAGTTAGTGTACGTAGAAATTCTGTTTGAACATCGGGTAAAACACTAACGTGTATTTCTTTCTTATTCTGAGGTAAGAAAAATTATGAAGTATTTTTAGAAGTGTCTGTGTTCTTCTGTCTAAAATGCTGTGATATCGAAAGGTATGGACTTATTTACTAATTTCTCATGCATTTAAACGGACAAATTAATGGAGTAGAACTTTTTTCAATTACAGACTATTTACTGCTCGAATTGCTTCCTCTAAATTGATTTCGATGAACATTTCAAACTTTGATTAATTTGGAAGAAATATTATATCTCAGTTTTTAGATTAAATCTTTAGTCGGCGACCAAATCACGGAATTTAAAACAAAAGAAGATACATGAATATTTGGGAAATTATATGTAATATACACCCTCCTACTGTCACTGAAAATAAAATATTTCGTGAAACAACAAATACTCTACGTACTATTTTATTGAAACGTTTACAAATAGGTTGGTTGTGGTTAATGATTTAAAATAAAGAAGGGAAATGAAAAATGAATACTTTTATGTCACTTTTGTAGCGAAAAAGTTTGTCATATGGATAATAATGATGTAACGAAATGTAATATTTCTTAAAAGTTAGATACAAGAAAAATTTCAAATAAACTCCATGAAAATATAAGGAAAACTACTTTGATAAAAAACTAAAAATAAATAAATAAATAAATAATAATAATAATAATAAATAACATTCTTTAAGAGAAATGTACATTCTGAAACACTTTTTTAACATTAAAAGAAAATATCTGAGAAATTCATTCAAAACTACTCAAGAATATTTTTTTTAAATTATTTTTTAAGTCGGTAATTTTATGTTATTCCTTGTGAAGAGAATTTCCCATAGGAGTTGAAACTAAATTACTTTAGTTATTTTTATAAGAGTAGAAAACATACAAAATTTCTGAAGCGTTTTTCAACAGGAAAGCAAAGAGTAAAAAGTAAATGCAAACGAAATTTCCTATATAAAGAAACAAATTTAAAATTATTATAAGACAATCTATATTTTGACAAAGAATGTATTATGATTTGTACATATATATTTAATAATTAGAAAAAAAACTGCGAAATCAGTAATATTTTATAAGGAAGCCATAATACTTGACTCAAAAATTTAAATTTACAACTTCTTTTACGGCACATTTTTATACTGAAATAAGGTTTTAACATCTGAGTGATATGGAAATTCGGAAAAATATAAAACTTGGTTTTCCGCTTCCTCCATGGCAAGAATATATTGCAAACGCAAGTTATGACGAACAGATTCGATTTTTTTCATTTAAAGGAAGTGTGCAAGGACAGTTACTTCTTGCACTTAAAATCTACCTCGAACAACACACACAAATGTTTGATAGAGTTGATTTTGTTTTCGGACCAGCATTTAATGGTACATATTCAGAAGTGTTTGAAAAGGCGAAGCACTCTGAAATTGATATAGATAGTATACCTATAGCTATGCATGAAAATCTCATGCAATCAGTTGATTTCTGCTACCCATACCCAATGATTGATTATACATTTGTAACCCGGAAACCAGAATATAAGCCACAAGTGTTCGGCATCTTTCAAACGTTTTCACAGTCAGTTTGGATGGCAATCGTATCAGTCTTGATTGCGATGATGGTAATATATTACATAGTCTTAAAATGGAAACGAAACACCGAGAAAAGTATGCTTCACCTTTTTGCGATACTAATGAAGCAGAGTGCGCTGATAACACCATTATCGTTTGCAGAAAAGCTCCTCATGTATTCATGGGTGATCGGAGCCATGATCCTCTGCCTATCTTATGACTCCGTGTTTCTGTCTTTCCTCTCATTTCCTCCGGTGGTTAAAATAAAAGATTTATCGAACTTGGCCTCGGCCGTTGAAAAAGGAAACATCCGTTGTATTGCATACATAAATAGAGGTGTCGAATATTATTTTTGGAATACAAATCAAAGACATTTAAGAGTGATTGCAAGAGACATCGTGGAGAATAATTTAAGCTATGGAAATGCCTTTATAGACTTTATTCGTGAAAGTAAGAAGCAAAATCTTGCTTTTATTGTGAGTACGGAAATCTTTAACTGGAGAATACTTCATCTCAGAAGATCGTTTCTATCAATCTTTGCCCGCAATGACGGTTCGAAAAGACTTCTGCTGCAGAGAACTTATAGATACTTTTGTGCATCGAATAATGGTTTCAGGTATTTACTTCAAGTTAATTGGAGAAGGTTTGTTTTCGATTCACCTTTGGGTTTTGTCCTATAGTTCGGAGTCAGAAACCTCTAATCGAAAGTTGACTCTCACAGACGTTGCTCCAGCGTTTATTTTCCTTTTGTGCGGCTACTTTATATCATTTCTGGTTTTTCTTGGAGAATTGTATTTAGGTCACAAGAAAATAAAGCGCAAGAAAATTTTAAAGGGTAAAAGAAGAAATGTGCGAAGAGTAACTTCTGCAGTACGATTCTAAATATCTATCTATCTATCTACCTAACTCTCCATATATGTATATATATATAGATATATATTTTGTTATTAGAACAGTATTTTGATATATATATTTTTTTTCTGAATTACAACTTGTTTATTTATTAATTATTTATTTTATACAAATATATATATTATATATATATATATATATATATATTATGAATATTTAGAAATTAGAAGTATATATTTTTTTATTTGTTATGTTTTTGAAAAAAAAAATATATATATATATATATAATACTCACTGTAAAGTGACATTACTTTCGCTTGTAGCTTTACACTTCACTCACTTTATACTTCACTCATTTTATACTTCAAGGGAAATATTTCCGATTCTGGAATGACACATTCTCAATTCAGTGAACTTCAACTGAATTCTATTATGTCTAACATACAACTTATATCACTCACTGTATCACGATTGTTTTGTATTAACTGTATTATTCACTGTATCATGTACTCACTGTATCACTATAGTGATATACTATATCACTCAGTGTATCACGATACCTATATAACAGTTTTTCAATAAGATTCATAAATCTTACAGACTAAACATTTTCACGTGCATGAAAATGACAAGATCACAAAATTAACGCTCCATTATCCACACAATAGTTTAAAAAGACCAATACTCTCTAGTACATGGGATTAAATATTTACAGTGTATAATTAAACTATTTTTTCGTTTGCATAAAAGTCAGAAAATGAAAGATTAATTCTCCACTATATACGTAACAGCACAGTCAGAAAAAAAAAATTCCAAGAAGACACAGTTATACTATACGTATTTTATTATTGAAAATTCTACTAACTCGTTGGTTGATGTTAATGAATTCAAATGAAGAAGTGAAATAAAAAATGAATAATTTTATATGACTTTGTAGAGGTAAACTTTGTTGTTTGAATAATAATATTATAACGCAGTACAATTTTCCTTAATAACGAAATAAAAGAAAAATTGCAACTGGTTAACATAAAAATAATGAAATATTTTTTTTGTTTTAAAAGGAAATCATTCTTTTAGAAAAAAAGTACATTCTTGTACATTTCTTAGTACTTTCATAGAAAAAGAGAACATCTAACAAATATATTTAAAGCAACTCAAGTATACTTTTCGTAAATTATTTTTTATGTTGGTAATTTTATGTTTTCCCTTCTGAAGGTAATTTTTCATTGGCAATGTAACTAAATCACTTTAATTATTTTTATAAGAGGAGAAGACATACAATAATGCTAAAGTGTTTTTCAATACTAAGCGAAAGATAAAAAGTAAATGCATACAAAATTTTCTAAATAAAGAAATAAATTTAAAAATACTATTACATTTAAGACAGGCAATTTTTTTGTTCAAGGAATGCATTATGATCAGTACATATGCACTTAGACATTAAAAATAAAAAATCTTCGACATCAGTAAAACTTTGGAAGGAGGCCATACTGCTTGACTCATAAATTTAGAATTGCAACTTATTTCATAACAAATTCCTACACTGAAATAACGTTTATCCTCTAAGAGATATGGAAATTCCAAAAATTGTAAAACTTGGTATTCCACTTTTTTCATGGCAAGAATATATTGCAAATGCAAGTTATGACGAACAGATTCGACTTCTTTCAAATAAAAGAGACAGGAATGGTAAGTTATTTCTTGCACTTAAAATGTACCTCAGAGTTGATTTTGTTATCTGATCTATACCTGGTGGTACATATGCAGAACTGTTTGAAAGTAAAGCTCTCTTAGATTGATATATATATTAAATAAGAACGTATGGAGGAAATTATTATGCAATTAGTTGATTTCTGATACCTTTACCAGATGAATGATTTTTCATTCGTAAATCGGAAACCAGAATATAAGCCACAAGTGTTCGCCACCTTTCAAACGTTTTCGCTGTCAGTTTGGATGACAGTCATATCAGTGTTGCTTACGACGATGCTGGTACATTACGTAGTCTTGAAATGGAAACAAAATATCGGTAAAAGTTTGCTTCATGTTTTCGCAATACTGGTGAATCAGAGTGCGCTGATAACGCCTTTTACCTTTACAGAAAAAAACCTCATGTATTCATGGGTGATCGGAACCATGATCCTTTGCCTGTCTTACGACTCCGTGTTTCTGTCTTTCCTCACATTTCCTCCAGTGGTTAAAGTAAAAGATTTGTCATACTTGGCACTGGCCGTTGAGAAAAGAAATTTCCGTTGTATGGCGCACATAAGTCAAGGTGTCACTCATTATTTGTGGAATACAAAGCAGAGACATTTAAGAAGGATTGCAAGAGACATTGGGAAGAATAAGTTAAGCTACGGAAATATCTTTGGAAGGTAAGAAGCAAAATCTCGCCTTTTTCATACCTACGGCTTTTGTAGAAGCTTTTGCTAGAAGCTTTTGCCTCACCTCAGATGATCGTTTTTACCGATCTTTTCCCGCAGTATCGGTTCAAAGAGACTTCTGTTGAAGAGAGATGATAGCATCGAATAATGGCTTCAGGTATTTACTTCAAGCTGATTGGAGAAATTTTGTTTTCGACTAATCTTACGATTTTATCTTATATCTCGAAGTCAGAAGCCTCTAATCGAAAGCTGACTCTAACAGACTTTGCTCCAGCGTTTATATTCCTTTTGTGCGGCTACTTTATATTATTTCTGGTTCTTCTTGGAGAATTGTATTTAGGTCACTAGAAAAACAATCGGAAGAAAATTTGAAAAAGAAATAGAAGAAATGTGATGAAAATAACTTCTATAGCATGTTGCTGAAAGATTTTTTTTTTTTTTTTATTGCTGTTTGGACACTACGCTGATGATTTTTTTTTTCTGAATTATAACTTATTTGCATATTAATTATATGTTTTATGCAGTATATATATTATGACCATTTAGAAATTGAACTAAAGATATTTTTTATTTTTTATTTATTTTTAATTGAAATTTTAAATTTAATTGTAATTAACTAATCAATTAATTAGTTGATTAATTAATTTAAAAAAGTTTTTTCATATTCACTATAAAGTCACGCTTTAAATTCTCTATAAATATTTTCCCTTGAAACTTCTTTCTTCTATCACTTTAAACTTCAAGGAAAATATTTCCGAATCTAGAATGAGGCATTCTTAGTTCAGTAAGCTTCAACTGAATTCTATTATGTCGAACAGGCATCACAGATCACTCTCTGTATCACGATTTATCTTTCTGCATTAATTTTTTTCTGTGCACAGTGAAACTACATTTTTTTTTCTCTGTGTGTGTGTGTGTGCATAAAAGTCAGAAAATGACATTAATTATCTATTATTTATGGAACAGTACAATAGATTCATCTTTTTATAGTCAGCTCATGTTATTTTTTTATTATTATTTTAATTTAATTTTTTATTATTTATTTATTTATTTAATTATATATATTTTTTTTGGAAAATTTCTGAACTAATTTTTAACAGTTGTTATTAAACACATAGCTGTTTCATAAATAACTCTTAATGAAAAATTAGCATTTTTAATTTTCGGCAGGTTTTTGTTCCGAAACATATTTGTTCACCAGATTCAAACCAAATAATATTTAATTTAGTAAATAAATACACCTTTAAATGGGTAGTTTAAATTGAAAAAAGCTCACAACAGTTGTTTCAATTCGATGTTACAGCACACCCTTCACCGGATGAAAAAAACTAGACAAGAGTGCGTTCATTAAGCAGCAACTACACACTCGTGACTACCAAGAAATTTAAAGTTATTTCTGCAGTTGACTTTCTTGGAAGCATCTTTTCTTAAATTTCGTAGTAGAGCTGCTATTTACCAATGAGAGAAGAATCAAAGTTTAAAAATAGATTAAAACAGCGAAATATTATTGATAAATTTCTGTATAAAGTAAATGGTAAAAATTGGGTTTTAGTGAGAAACCAAAAAACGTTGAAAGGTTAAAAGTAGCACGTAAAATAAATACGTTCATTGCTTTGCTTCAGAACTAACAGTCACTACTGTTATAAAATTGTAGCATTCACTACACATCACTGCTACTTGCGGTTATCCGCAAGCTATGAACTTTGATGCTAAGTTAAATGTATTAAATGTGACTTACTATATGTCAACATGTGTTATGTCACCAAAAGAAGATGTTTCCACCCATCTGTTTTCTGATTAAAATCTGTGTTAAGGTATCTGCTGTCAAGTCATAAAGTAACCTTCATGTGCATAATGTTGCTTGCTTAAATGTTTCGCCACAACCATGTATCTGAGTGTTCAATAAACTTTGACTGGATGATGAAATGTAATGTGTATAGTTTTAGAAACACTAAAACAAAACCAATGCACAAATTTACAAATAAAAAAACAAAAATTTATTTATTTATTTATTTATTGAAATACTTAAGATCTGCATTGCGTTAACCCTTTATCGACCGACGGTACTTTAAAGCACCATTTGTTTCAAAAGCGTATAAAAAAGAATTTATGGAAAATAAGTCAAAAATATTTATAAGAACATATACCTCAGTTTAATCTCACTACAAGGTACTAGACGCTACATGTAGCCGGTTGCGTTTCAGGAAGGATTTTATAGGATGATTTCGTTGTTACACACAGCCTCCAAAAGTTATGGTACAACCTGTTTTTTCGTTTTATATTTTTGCACATAATTTTGAAACAAATGAGAATATAAATATAAAATTTAGATCACACATTTGTTGTCAAATTATTAATCGAATTTTATATAAATTTAACAGAAGTGAAAATTTTTAAACTGGTACAATTTCTATTTTTCTTAAAAACACGCATTCGGAGAAATGAAAAGTTTAAACAATTTTTGTCAAAGAAAATTATATGAGAAAGGGTGTCAAGGGTGTATTACAGGTAGTTGAAGATACACATGTCTCCAAATGTTTTATTAAAAACAGATTTTTCATCCATCATTCACTTTTCTGTGTTTTCTTTTTCTTTTTTTCCTTTTTAGTATGTGAATAACTTAAAAAAAATAATAATAATAAACATTCGAGCATGAAAATTGGATGAGTTGTTCATTTTAAAATTGTTAATCGACATTTTTATTATTTTGAAGATGCTCAATCTTTACAAATGAATAATTATATATTTCCAAAACAGTTCCTTATGGAGGAAAAAGAAAAGGGAGTACGGGAAGAAAAATCCGATTTTAATCTAATATTTAGATGAAATGTGTACCTTCAGCTATCTGTAACGCCTCTTTGACACTCTTTCTCATTTAATTTTCTTTGCTAAAATTGTGTAAATTTTTCATCTCCTTAATGCTTATTTTTTTAAAAATTTGAAGTTAGAGCAGTTTAAAAATTGTTATTTCAGTTAAAGGTTTATAAAATTTCTATTAAAAATTTTATAACGAATATGTCATCCAAATATTATATTTTTAAGTATATTTGTTTCAAAATTATGCGCAAAAGAAGAAAATGAGCTCCCTCAGAAACGTACTCGGCTATGTAGCGTATTAGTCATATATATGCATGTATTATCTATATATATAAAAGAGTAAAATCACTGATTCACTGACTCACTGACTCAACACAGCCGTGACGATTCTATGATAGACAGAGTCACAAAATTTAGCGAGCAGGTTTTTTTAGGACCCTGACCCCCCCCCCCCCCCCTCCGACTCAAGATGGGATTTTGAGAAATATCCCTCCGTTCAACCCCTGTTGAAGCAGAAAGCAAAAACACCTTTATAAGCATAACTCGGCTTCAATTACTTCACGGGGAAGAAGATTAAGATGGCGAGACTAGACTTGAATACAAAAAAATCCTTTTCTGCGATTTCGGAATTTTTGATTTTAGGGGGAGGGGGACTATTTTCGGAGGCATATTTAGCTAAATACGTATTTTCGAGAAAAACTCTACCAATAATAGCAAAAAGATATAAAAATCCGCCAAGCGTCTTCTTGAGGATATTTCCAAAAACTCATTTCTGGCTTTCAACGATTTTCAATTTCGGGGAGAGGGGGAGCTACGAGGAGGCAAATTTGAGCCCTAACAATGTATACAGCAAACAAAAGATGATAAATGATGATATAAAATGGATGAAAAATTATGTTGAAAAAAAAAATAATAATAATACAGATTAAATCGGATTGACCAAAAATAAGAATAGAAAATGTGTTATTTTAGCGATTTCTGTAGATATTGAAAATTTCGTCTACTCTTTGATTATCTTTGTCATGTAAACTCTGACGTCAGGTGGGAAGAACCCATTAGAGTGTTTGTAATAACAGTAATCATTTGTTGATTTCAAAATGAAATATCAAATTTTGTGACAAATTCACAGATTAACATACACACAAAATTAAAAAGGGAATGTATGAAAACAAATTAGCAAGGAGCATTATGAATAATTAATTAGTATTCCCGAAATATTAAGTTTAAAATTTTGTAAAAGAAAAAAATAATAATATTTGAGGAGCTATTGAGTAATATTACTTTAAAACTATTACACAGCTTAACACGATCTGTAATAATGATTTAGATATTTTTAATTGCATTGATTTTAATAAATTTCATCATCCCTTGTCCCCTTATGGAAAAAAAAAGTTCGATATTGGCATTCAAAAGATTATATTCATAAAAAATTCTTCGGTATTTATTATCAGGGCTTTAATTATCCGGGTTAAAAAGAAATTCGGGGAGACGCGTGAATTGACCCGCAGATTAAAAATTAATGCAAAGCTGACCTGTACCTGATGCACACCGCGGGTAATTGCGGTTACCTGACACGACGCAGGACTCTAGTGGGCATCTACGAATGGAATCTCATGAGGGGTTTTACAGGAGTGATATAGCTTTGTAGAGAGCCGCATATCTGTGTTACCATAAAGAATTTAACTAACGAATGAAAAAGAAAAAAGAAATGTTTGGAAACTTCGACTTAAAAAGATGGTTGGGGGAAAAAAATCATGCGAGATGTTTTCGCTTATCGCTTTAATATTTTAATTAAGAAAAATAATAACAATAATTTTATGTAAAGAAAAGATGAATTCTCAATTAAAAAAAGGGGGGCGATGACTTTTCTCTCCCTCTAAAAACAATGAGGGCCCCCTAGGCGGTCTGTGCTCACCTAACTTTTGAACCATGTGCACGCTAGTGCGGTAAAGAGAAATATTTCATTCTTATTAAGTTCGTCGCTTGAAGAACACAGTATTTATATTTTTCCCATTTTATTTAAGACAAATTTATTTCGAATGATCATGATATAGAACTACGTATCAACTTTTTTCACTGCTTATGTACTAAGCGACATCTCATTTTTCGTAAAGTTAAGTTAAAAAGGAAAAGAAAATCCCAACAAAAATGGGCTATTAGATCGATTGTTGCGTGTTAAAATCCTCGTTCCTTTTATAATATTTTTCGCTTTCATTTGATATGAAAGTTTCTTTATTTATATTCCCTTTGTGAAGTTCTTCTTTTGAAATATATTGTAACAGGTAAATCTATCCCTGCATTGCATGATAACAGCTAACTCTATCTCTACGTTACATAGTAACAGTTTCTGTACCACTACGTTACATATGTGGAAAAAAATTTTTAACAAAATTAAAGATTTTTTTTTTTTTTTTTTTTTTTTTTTTTTTTGGCACGGTTGATATGCTAATAACGACACGTGATATTTAATATGGAAAACGTAGTAATGGATGTGAATACCTTAGATTAGCGTTCGCCAACATTTTCGACACTCAATTTGCAATTTAAGCTCCTACGTGCCACTAACTTCATAATCTAAAATTAGACCAACCGATAATATTCTTGATAAAGAAACATAAATTTATTTTTAGATTGGTAGTCATAGAACGCCCATTTTATAAGCATGTAATAAATATATTTAATATAAAATACTATATTCTTATTTCATCCTGAGGAAAGCGTAAATATTTAGTTAACCTTCTGAAAGATGTTTAACCTATCAACACACAACGCCCTTGCCACGAGGATGGAATTACTAATTCACAACTGTTAAAATGCATATCGGAAATCTTCAGTAAAATTTTATTTTTATTAACACAGCGGAAAAGGAAGACACATATTTCTTTTCTTTTAATTTTGATATCAATTCCTGGTGGCGTTCCCTATTAAATGACATTAAGTTGCCCCTCAAAGGGTTAAAAGTTGTTTGATTGTGATAAACCATTATAAGGGAAAAACGCGAGTACTATTTTATTGCTTCCTTATTACAAGAAACTCAGACGAGATTAAACTTCGGTGGCAAATTGCTTTTTCCATATATAAAACTGTATTAACTAAATCTAGTAATATTAATAAGTATTGTTTGCTTATACTTTTGATGTCATTTTAAATCTTTGAATAATTCCAATAAACTAATAAATTTAGAACAATTTCTAGCTAAGTATCAAACGCAGATTAGAAATTCACAGTGTTAATTGCAACTGATATTTAATTTTTTTTTTTTTTTTTTTTGTGATAAAAGACTAATCTTTGCTTTCATCAGAAAATTCTGAATTCTAATGTTGTAAATATAAGCGAGTAAAAAAATCTTACTCGCTTTTAGAAAATTTTAGAAAATTTTAATTAAGAATTATATTTATTAGGAGATTCAAAGCACTAGAAATTTAATAATTTAATTTAATTTAGTGCCCCCCCCCCCCCACTCCGAAGGAAATTATGTTTTTTGGGGGTAGGAGGATTAATGCCCATCCATACACAATTTTTTTTTTCCAGTTAGCTGTCGCTGTTATAAATAATTATTCTTAATTTCATAATCATTCGTAAAAAGCAATTCTCTTTTTGCACATTTACATGAAATTTTGTCCTATGCCACAATGTTAAAAATTTACAAAAAGCGGGTTGGCAACGGCACTTGATGGATTATTTTCATCCAAATTTGATAGTCCCTAATTTATCTTAATGCGGAACCACCTATCAATTTGTATGAAATTCGGTGCAGTAATGCCTGAAACACAGTCGCTAGAAAATATTGTCACACCACATTCACACAGACAGACATTTTCTAAAAATGGTCAAATCGTGTTCTAGAACTCTCAAAACGTGTAAATCCATTGAAAACCCGAGATCAATTTTTTTTTCGAAATCAGTACTTTCCTCTATGAAATACAGATCAAAGTAAAAGGCCTAATGTTACAAAGAATTAAATTTTCTTCATAAATAACATTTTTATTTGATAATGTTGTCTAAGTATATAAAAATATTTTCATTGAATAAAATGATACAAATTTGAAAGAAAAAAAAATATTAATTCAAACTAAATATGCATAACTAGTATATAACCCAGCCAAAAATGACGGAATGTGAAATCAGTTAAGTTAGAGAATCAACGAATGCTTTGCCAGCTTCGCTGGACACTATATTTAAAGAGGACTAATGTGCAAGTTGTACCGAACGAACAAACTATTTATTTTAACGAAATTACCTACTAACCCTGGACGATAGGTCTAATATAACATATCAGATTATATATCGTATTTATCGTACTATAGCTCAGTACTTATTTCGCTTCCTTCTTACACTCGTTTTAATAAGTATTTTTCATATGCATGGGCAAATTTACTATTTTATAATTTTTAATTTTTCGCATGAAAACATTATTTCATTAAAAATATGGCACACGTTGTTCCCATAGAGGAGAAAAAAAAATAATACTGAAAATGATATTGAAATGAAAAATTTTTTATTGTAACCGTAACTTTTAAATTTTTTTTATTATAACCGTAACTTTAAACCGTTTGAACTTCTCTTTTTTATATATTGCTACTTCTATGTAACGCAATTACACCTGATGATGCTATAGTTATAATGGCGAAAAGCTTTGTGTCGTTTTTAATAAAACTAATGTATCTACGTGTTTTTTAAAGTGGTTTGTTACTTTTTATATATTATACTAGCAGGCTTTGCCCGCTTCGCTGGACATTAAACTTAAATGAGTTGTCAAAATCCCATATCTTTATTAATAACATAAGTTCACGCTGTGATTGGTAGAGGTTTTCTCGCTCGCAAAGTGAGGAGTCTAGGTCTCCACTGTCTTCGGCACAACTTACCCACTTCTTACTTCCCTTTCCTCAGCGGGTGAGTTCGAAGTTTTGCAAAATCACACTAATGTACATAATGCGTACACTTAATCAATATCCAGTCTTGTCCCCACTGACTCCGGCACAACTTACCCACTTCTTACTTCCCCTTCCTCAGCGGGTGAGTTCGAAGTTTTGCAAAATCCCACTAACGTACATAATGCGTACACTTAATCAATATCCGCACATCAAAATTCGCCATTCTAAGATAATTCAAAGCGAATTCAAACCGAAAAACATGTTTTTACACATGTTTATTGGGAACGACTTCAGTATAACCCCACAACGATATTTGGCGATTTTTTTGTTGGCGATTATGGCTAAATCATAAATCTAAAAATCATAAATCATATATGATAAATGATAAAATCATAATCTAAATCATAAATCATAAAACATAAAATCATAAATCCAAAATAAACAACATATTAGGCTGTCATATTATATCACAAACAGTCCAGAACGACATCGTTATCCTTCAAAATGGCGCCAAAGAAAAATCGCCAAATTCAGCTGTGGGGTTATACTGAAGTTATACCGTTTATTGCCCTCCGACTCCGAGAAGAGGGGGGGGGATTCGAATTTCGTGAAATCCAGTTACAATAAGTGCCGGATGCAAACAAACAATTTACGCACCAAATTTCGTGACCACAGAAGTCTTTTAATAGAAAATATTATAAATAAATAAATACAAAACTCACAGCTTTAGTATGGGAAACCTTTGGTGACTTTAAATATTTTAAGCCATTTTTGCGATGAACTGAATTGGCTATCTCAATTGTGCAATTAAAGATCTTGGCAAGAAACTTCCGAGCAACTTCGGTTCCGAATTTCAAATTTTGCCAAAGGGATCCAATACTAAAGCTGTTCCATACACAAAATAAATAAATAAATAAAATAAAATAAAACAATAAAATAATATAAAAACTCTTTTCTGATATTTACAAAAAATAAAAAATAAAAAATCTTAATAAAATCCAAATAATAATCATTTACAATTAAGGGGAAAACATAAAAGAGCCTCATAAGGTACATAATAACAAAAAATTTTGATTTACTGCAGGAAAGAAAAGTACTGCTTAATTAAATAAAAATACTAAACTAATGCCAAATATCTCTATGAAAATATTTATCCACGTGCAAATTCCTCATTAAAAAAAAAAAAAAAACACCAACTTTTGTAGGTATTTTTCTCTCTAATTTTTATTATTATTCACGTGAAATTAAAAATATTTCATTTTATTTCTGGAAATTAAAAAAATATATAAATGCATATATATAAATATAACACCTTCTACCGAATCTGGGTTGAAAACGGAAAAAGGGTAAAATAAATTAGAAATATTAGACCTATATTTATAAATTTGATACCAAATGAAAGGGGCGATTTTTCTGAATCCAGGGGTGCAAACAGGTTTTCGATGCGACAATTAGATTTTTAAAAAATAACTAAAGTATGAAATTTAATTTGCAACGGAAAAACGGAAAAATAAATTAGAAGTATCAGACTTATCGTTACAAATTCAGTACCAAATGAAAGGGGTGATTTTTCTGAAACCTGAGGTGTAAACAGTTTTTCGATACGACAATTAGATTTTTTAAAATTAACTAAAGTATGAAACTTAGATGGCAACACTTCATTTCAATCTTTTCATAATTTGTAGTGCGAAATCACGCGAATAAAAAAGTCTTTAACTTAAAAATTTATTGTTATTTTTTCCATTCAAAGTGTTTTAGTGAAAAAATATTTATGGCGCATGCGCAGGCGCTTTCACCCACAATTCAAACACTAATCATAATTTTGAAAATTTTTATAGATATAATTTTAAGTTGGGTGAAGACCTAAGTTTCTGCCAAGCGCCGTTGAATTCCGTCCAGCCGTTCTCGAGTGATGCCCGGACAAACGTGTTTTATAATTTTACCCCCCAGGGGGGTAACGGGGGGAATTTCTGAAAAGTTGATAGATATAATTTTAAGTTGGGTGAAGATCTAAATTCCTGCCAAGCGCCGTTGAATTCCGTCCAGCCATTCTCAAGTGATGCCCGGACAAAAAAAGCGACGGGCACGATGACACACACACACACACACACACAGGCAAAATTTTCTGAAGTCATTTTCGGCTTTCATGGGGTGTGAAACGTGAAGATATCGCAAAATTTTTTTATTCCGACAAATTTACAGACAAAAGTCTGATTTTATTAATATAGATATACACGTGAAATGTTTTCTAATTTTAAACTTTTAGTAGTTTTTAATCTTAATTAAATCTTAAATTTAAATGTCCAATTTTGAAATTATTTTGATATTTTAATTAATTCTAAAATATTTAATCAAAACTTCGTTACAAATAAGGTACCAAATGAAAGGTACTTTATTTGTAACGAAGTTACCTTAGTTACCTTATTGTAACCTTATTTTAACTAATTTGATAAATATGACGTCACAAACAACTGTTTGTTTATATCAGATAAGTACATTATCATGATTGCAAGAAAATGATGTAATAAGTATTAGCCCATAATTTTTATGATTGAATTTTATATTACATTTTAATTTTATCCCCCATGGGTATCTCAGAATTGCAATGTTAGTTATAAACTTTCGTCGAAATCTTTTTACATATTCAGATTAAGGGAAAAGTGTTAGCACAAAAAATGTTCAGTTTTGAATGATCTTTCTAATCATGTAACATATATGCAGATTAATTAAAAAAATAAAGAAATAAAAATAAAAATACATAGCATTTCTAAGGGGAAAAAAGGCTACCAAAAGTCTCTGTTTTGAAACGGTCTAACCGGAATTGTTCCTGACAGACGATGGTCATTATTATTATTAATAATAAGTTATATAATTAATTTAAAATTGGCGAAAGCTAAAATTTGTTAATGAATTATTGAAAAAGATGTTTCGTAAAGTAACCTAGAGAATAAAAATAAATAAATATTCGTGTGAATTTCATGCGATGTTATCGATGTTAATGTTTAACAGCTCGAACGTGTTTTCAAAAGTCATTTACATATTTAGAGAATCACAATACATCCTCTTTTATAATACAGCATTTCTTTAACAGATACATAACATTATAATCGCGCATATGCAAACAAAGTGCAGAGATATACGTATTATTTCTGCATATATTATCATGCAATATTACCAGCATTTAAATGTTTAGAAATTATTGTGTTATGTACAGAACAGCCTATAGTTTTATACTTTTTTTTTCAACCAATTTGTTTAATGTGATTTTAACTTGTATTTCACAAAGTGTCAATTTTTTTACTTTACATGACTAATAAATCAAGTGGCGTGTCACGTTTAGTAAAATTTCAGTTAAATGTCCAACACTAGTGTAAATGTGCTGCCTGATTTAAACGCCATTATTTTTTTATAACTTTTAGCGCTGAAATGCGTTTTAAGTAGTGTTTACTTTTTCTTATATTCATTTTACGCAGCTCTTGCTTCGAAAAGTTCTGTAACAACTTACTCTTTCGCTGCATTTTCTATCGAAAATGAGCTAAATTAAAGTTTTTTATTTTTTTTTATTTGACATAGTTGATAACGACACGCGATATTCCAGTGTGCAATGTTTCACAAGCGATGAGAGTATTTTATACTAGTTAGTAGTAGGACGATTAAGACGATTAATTCATTTGCTAGCAAGCCAGTGCGAAATTTTCGCAATTTATTTATCTCTTCGTTACCTTTAAAATTGAAAATTATTATTATTATTTTATAGACGTCATTCTTTAGGTCATCACGACATCATATAGACGAAAATTTAATATATTCTACATATAGATACATTCATATGAAAGCATATTTTATTTTATGCTGTGGAAATAAAATTAAAAAAAAAAAAAAAAGGTAACAATTAAAAATTTAAATGTGTATTGTAAATCGATTATTTTCATACATTAATTAATTTAAAAAAAATTAATCAAAAATTCGTTACGAATAAGAGACCAAATGAAAGGGGCGATTTTTTAATCCACTAAACACCTTATCGATAGGACAATTAGATGTTTTTTTTTTAATTAACTAAAGTATGATAGTATTTGATAGATTGGCTGAGTTATTTGTTTATTTATTTTTCATTTTTTTTATTTATTTCTAAAAAGAAAGAAAAAATGTACACAAAATTTCTGTGTTTAAATCTGATAAATTTGAAAGTAAAGAAATATGCAACTTGTAAATTTAATAAAATATTTTATATCAATTTTTTTTAAATTATTATTACATTTTAAATATTCTACATTAGCTTTCGATTAGTGTTAAGGTTCAGAACAATTGCAACAGTGATATATTTTTCGTTTCAAATTAGAGTAAGTACGAGGTTTCCAATACTTCGCAATGTTTGTCTTTTCTGAAGCAACACTAATGATATTTGTTTTCAAATAACTTTTTGAAAAGTTTTATTTCAAATGTTTAACAAAGGGGAATATTTTACAACAGAATGAAGGCCGCATTGGTAACGTCGTGACTGTATGAAAAAGCACTTTAGAAAATCGAAACCTGACTACGAATATGGACAGCAAGAAAAAATAAATCCATGATTTGAAGAGGTATGGGAGAAACACTGTTACGCAGAGTATACTTTTTTTACAGCACTTTCTGAAATTAAAGCTGGAATTGATGTCCAAGGCATGTGAACTAATATGAGATGCAGGTAAATATTGTGACAGCATATATTTTGTGTTAAAGGTATATTACTCTACTTACTACAATTGTATTTACAATACACACTTTATAAAGAACAACGAAATTAGTAAAAGCGTTCAGTTACGCTTGATATGTTATTGTATATTTTTGGAAATGAAAGTGGAAATATCAATCGTGTTCTACATTGTACACAGTATTAGTATACGTAGAAATTATGTTTCAACATCGGGGAAAACATTATCGTATATATGTTTCTTGATCTGAGGTAAGAAAAATTATGAAGTATTTTAAGAAGTGTCTGTGTTCTGCTGTCTAAAAAGCCGCGATGTCCAAAGATATGGAATTATTTACTATTTTGTCAGCCATTCAAACAAACAAATTAACGGAATAGAATTTTTTTCAATTACAGACTTTTAACTCTTTAATGCCCGAATTTTTTCCACGAAATTAATTTTGACGAACATTTCAAATTTAGGTAAATTTCGAAGAAATATTATATTTTAATTTTTAGATTAAATATTTAGTCGACGATACAAATCATGAAATTTTAAATAAAAGCAGATACATGAATATTTGTGAAATTGTTTACAGCATAGACTCTTCTATTGTTACTGAAAATAAAATATTCCAAAAAGCCACAAATCAACTATGTCCTATCTTAAAGAAATGTTTACAAATAGATTACTTGTGGTTAATGAGTTGAAATAAAGAAGCGAAATAAAATATAAATAGTTTTATGTGACATTGTAGAGATAATTTTTTTCGTCTGAATAATAAAGATATGACGCAATGTATTTCTTCTAAATAACTAAATACGAAAAATATTTCATGTCGATTCCATAAAAATATAAGGAAAACTACTTTGTTAAAAAACTGAAAAAAAGAAAAAAAAAAAAAGAAAGAAAGAAAAAAAAGAAAGGAGAAAAGAAAAAGAAAAAGAAAAACCTGTCTTCAAGAAAAAAGTACATTCTTGTACACTTTTCAGTTATTTAAAATAAAAAGAAAATACCTAAGACATTCATTTAAAGCTGCACAAGAACATTTTATATAAATTACATTTTGTGTCATAATTTTATGTTTGGCCTTGTGAAAAGAATTTCGCATAGGAGTTGAAACTAAATCACTTTAATTATTTTTTTAAGAGCAGACGACATACAAAAACGCTAAAGTGTTTTTCAACAGGAGGCAAAGAGTAAAAAGTAAATGCAAACGAAATTTAAAAATAAAGAAACAAATTTAAAATTATTATAAAACAAGCAAATTTTCGACAAAGAATGTGTTATGACTAGTTCATATGTACTTAGGAATTAAAAAAAAAAAAAAAAAAAAAAATTCTACGAAATCAGTAAAATTTCAAACGAAGCCCTACTACTTGAATCAAAAATTTAGAATTGTAACTTCTTTTATGAGAAATTTGTACACTGAAATAACGTTTAAAAATCTGAGTGATATGGAAATTCAGAAAAATATAAAAATTGGTTTTACGTTTTATCCAGGGGAAGAATATATCGCAAATGCAAGTTATGACGAACAGATTCGGTATCTTTCACTTAAAGGAAGTGTGCACGGTAAATTACTTCTTGCACTTAAAATGTACCTCGAACAACACACAGAAATGTTTGATAGAGTTGATTTTGTTTTCGGACCAATGCATAATGGCACATATTCAGTACTGTTTGAAAAGGTGAAGCACTCTAAAATTGATATACATGGTATACCAAAAGTTATAGATGAAATTCTCATGCAATCAGTTGATTTCTGCTACCCATACACAAAGAATGATTTTTCATTTGTAACTCGTAAACCAGAATATAAGCCACAAGTGTTCGGAATCTTTCAAACGTTTTCACAGTCCGTTTGGATGGCAATCGTATCAGTCTTGATCGTGATGATGCTGATACATTACATAGTCTTAAAATGGAAACAAAACACTGACAAATGTTTGCTTCACGTTTTTGCGATACTAATGAAGCAGAGTGCGCTGATAACACCATTGTCGTTTGCAGAAAAACTCCTCATGTATTCGTGGGTGTTCGGAGCCATGATCCTCTGCCTTTCTTACGACTCCGTGTTTCTATCTTTCCTCTCATTTCCTCCAGTGGTTAAAATAAAAGATTTATCAGACTTGGCCTCGGCCGTGGAAAAAGGAAACATTCATTGTATGGCATACATAAAAACTGGTGTGGCTTATCATTTGTGGAATACAAAGGAGAGACATTTAAGAGTGATTGCAAGAGAAATCGTGGAGAATAATTTAAGCTATGGAAATGTCTTTGTAGATTTTATGCGCGAAAGTAAGAAGCAGAATCTTGCTTTTCTCTTCAATACGGAAATCATAGAAATTTTTACAGGGAAATACTTCATCTCAGAAGATCGTTTCTACCAAGCTTTGTCCGCAATGATGATTCGAAGAGGCTTCTGCTGCAGAGAGCTTATAGATACTTTTGTGCATCGAATAATGGCTTCAGGTATTTACTTCAAGGTATTTGCAGAAAGTTTGTTTAAGTTTCACCTTAAGGTTTTGTCCTACAGTTCGGAGTTAGAAACCTGTAACCGAAAGCTGATACTCACAGACCTTGCTCCAGCGTTCATGTTCCTCTTGTGCGGCTACTTTATCTCGCTTCTGGTTTTTCTTGGAGAATTGTATTTAGGTCGCAAGAAAATTAAACGCAAGCAAATTGAAAAGGGAAAAAGAAGAAATGTGCGTAGAATAACTTCTACAGTCTGATTCTAATTTTCTATCCATCTATCTATCTCTCTGTCTTTATATATATATATATATATATAGCTATTAGAACATTGTATTCTAATTTTTTTTTTTTTTTTCTGAATTACAACTTGTTTATTTATTAGTTATTTATTTTATACAAATATAATTATACAATATATATATGTATAATAGATATATTATTAACATTTAAAAATCATATATATATTTAAATTATTATGTTTTTGAAAAATGTTCTATAATACTCAATCTGAAGTGGAATTACTTTCCCTTCTAATTTTTTTGTTTCACTCACTTTATGCTTCAAGGAAAATATTTCCAATTCTAGAACAACACATTATCAATTATGTGAACATCAACTGAATTTCATTATGTGTATCACTCATTGTATCACGATATACACTGTATCACTCACTGTATCACGATGACTATACCACATTTTGTCAATAAGATTCATAAATCTTATTGACAAAACTTTATCACATGCATGGAAATTACAAGATCACAAAATTAATGCTCCGTTACCACGCAATAGTTTAAAGACCAACAATGTCTAGTACATTTGATTAATTTTTTCCAGTGCATAATTATCTATTTTTTCGTTTGCATAAAATTCAGAAAATGAAATTTTAATTCTCCATTATCTAAGCAATAGATTTTTGTCAGTGGAAACCCTCATTTTTCACAATTTTTGGGGATTATTTGGAATAAATGAGCAGTCAAGAAATTAGTATAGATTATATATTTGACTCAATTTATCTTAGAGTTACAATTTTTCAAAATATGGGGAAGCTAATGTTAAATAGATGTGACGAACATTAGTTCATTTCTTTCCGAAAAATTATAGTATTCAATTCATTTCATTTTTTTATGCATCAGAATAAAGTGACTCAAACATATTCCATGCATATTTTTGATTAAAAACATATTTTGAATAATGAAAAATGTTAATATATTCATATTTGAAAAAAATTATGAATTATGAGTTATATAATGTTTACACAAATAGAACGACGTCATCAAAAATATACGTTTCCAAATTTACAGCTCACTGTTATTATTCGTGTTACAGTGGTATTTCAATTTTTATTGCTGTAAGGTGGCCGTCACTTGTTATATTTTGTTTCATCTATAACGTTGAATAAAAGGATTTAAAATTGTTATTTAGGAAAGTTTAGACGCATACCCCATTTATTAGAATTACTTTAGCTTATCTTACATTTAAAATGATCATACTTCTTTTCCGGTTATTATCTGAATGGACAGCATATTTTTCTGCGTGATATCTTAATCCATCTTTTGTTTTTTAATATAGGGATTTACCTCTAACACTTTTTCGCTTGTAGATCTATAAAGAATTAATTTAAGGTATGGAAACCATACATTTTTCCGAATCGCCTTGATCTGAAAAAATCGAATATGTTGTCAAAAATGGGTGTTACTATTTGAAAATTAAGGTATAGAAAATTTTTTTAATTTCAACGAATTATTAAGCAATATTTTAAGTAATTTAAGATACATCAGTATTTGTGAAACATTTATAATACGTTCTCTCCTACTGTCACTATAAAAAAAAATCCAAGAAACCACAAATATGCTATATTTTATAATACTGAAAAAGCTTCAAATTCGTTGGAGGTGTTAATAAGTTAAAGTGAAGAATTGAAATGAAAAATGAATAATTTTATGTTACTTTGTAGAGATAAATTTTGTTGTTTAAATAATAATAACGCAACATAATTTTCCTTAATAACGAAATACAAGAAAAGTTTCAAATAGTTAAGATAAAAAAAAAAAAAAAATGGAAACTTTTTGGTTGAAAAAGAAAATCTCTCTTTAAGAAAGAGGAACATTCTTGTACAAATCTTAGAACTTCCACAAAAAAAGAGAACATCTAACAAATTCATTAAAAGCAGCTCAAGGATACTTTTCATAAATTATTTTTTATGTCGGTACAATTATGCTTTACTTTGTGAAGATAATTTTTCATTGGAGTTGTAACTAAATCACTTTAATTGCTTTTATAAGAGCAGAAGACATAGAAAAATGCTAAAGTGTTTTTCAATACTAAGCAAAGAATAAAAAGCAAATGCAGACAAAAATTTCTAAATAAAGAAATAAATTTAAAAATACCATGAAATTTAAGACAAGCAATTTTTTTCTTTTTTTTTAAGAAATGTATTATGAACAGTAGAGATACACTTAGACATTAAAAATAAAAATATCTTCAACATCAGTAAAATTTTGAAAACCCTACTACTTGACTAAAAAATTTAGAATTTCAACTTCTTTTATGACAAATTTCTATACTGAAATAACGTTTTAACATATGAGTGATATAGAAATTCCGAAAATTGTAAAGCTTGGATTTTCACTTTTTTCATGGCAAGAAAATATTGCAGATACAAGTTATGACGATTAGATAGGAACGGTCAGTTACTTGTTGCACTTAAAATGTACTTTGAACAACACACAGAAATGTTCCATAGAATTGATTTTGTTTTCGGACCTATACCAGATGGTACATAGCCAGAATTGTCTGAAAAAGTGACACACTCTGAAATAGATATGTATGTTAAACCAGAACGTATAGAGAAAATTATTATACAATCAGTTGATTTCTGCTACCACTACCAGATGAAGGATTTTTCATTTGTAACCCTCAAATCAGACTATAAGCCACAAGTGTTCGGTATTTTTCAAGCGTTTTCACTGTCATTTAGAATGACAATCATATCAGTCTTGATTGCGATGATACTGATGCATTACGTAGTCTGAAAATGGAAACAAAATACTGAGAATGTTTGCTTCACGTTTTTGCTATATTTATGAAGCAGAGTGCGCTGATAACACCTTTGTCGTTTGCAGAAAAACTTCTCATGTATTCATAGGTGATCGGAGCCATGATCCTCTGCCTATCGTATGACTCCGTGTTTCTGTCTTTCCTCTCATTTCCTCGAGTGGTTAAAGTAAAAGATTTGTCGGACTTGGCGTCGACCGTCGAGAAAGGAGATTTCCGTTGTGTGGTACTCATAAGTCAAGATGTCGCTTTTTATTTGTGGAATACAAAGGAGAGAAATTTAAGAAAGATTGCAAGAGACATTGTGAAGAATAAATTAAGCTGCGGTAATATCTTTGGAAGTTTTATTCTCGAAGGTAAGAAGCAAAATCTGGTTTTTTTCACACCTACGGTATTTTCTAGCAGATTTTGCTAGAGAATACTTCCATATCAGAAGATCGTTTTTACCAATCTTTGTCGGCTATAACGGTTCAAAGAGGCTTCTGTTGTAGAAATTTGATATATACATTCGTGCATCGAACAATGCTACTTCAAGCTAATTGAACAAACTTTGTTTTCGACTTACCTTACGATTTTACCTATCTCGAAGTCAGAAGCCTCTAACCGAAAGTTGACTCTCACAGACGTTGCTCCAGCGTTTATATTCTTCTTCTGCGGCTACGTTTCATCGTCTCTGGTCGTTCTTGGAGAATTGTATGTAGGTCGGCAGAAAATTGAAAAGAGAAAAAGAAGAAATGTTCGTATAGTAACTTTGATATATACATTCGTGCATCGAACAATGCTACTTCAAGCTAATTGAACAAACTTTGTTTTCGACTTACCTTACGATTTTACCTATCTCGAAGTCAGAAGCCTCTAACCGAAAGTTGACTCTCACAGACGTTGCTCCAGCGTTTATATTCTTCTTCTGCGGCTACGTTTCATCGTCTCTGGTCGTTCTTGGAGAATTGTATGTAGGTCGGCAGAAAATTGAAAAGAGAAAAAGAAGAAATGTTCGTATAGTAACTTTGATATATACATTCGTGCATCGAACAATGACTTCAGGTATTTACTTCAAGCTAATTGAAGAAATTTTGTTTTCGACTCACCGTAAAATTTTGTCGTATATCTCGAAGTCAGAAGGCTCTAACTCAACGTTGACTCTCACAGACGTTGCTCCAGCGTTTATATTTTTCTTGTGTGGTTACGTATATCGATTCTAGACTTTCTTGGAGAATTCTATTTAGGTGGCAAGAAAAACAAGCGCAAGAAAATTGAAAAGAGAAATAGAAATTTATAGAAAATAACTTCTGTAGCATGATACTGAAAGACTTTTTCTTTTTTATTGTAGCTAGGACATTACGCTGATGATTTTTTTTTTCTGAATATATAACTTGTTTAGTTATTAATTATTTCTTTTATACAATACATGTATTATGAACATTTTGAAGTTAAACTAAAGGCTTTTTTATTTTTTTTAATTTAAAATTTAATTTTAATTAACTAATTATTTCTTTAATTAATTTGAAAAATTCTTTCATATTCACTATAAAGTGACTCTATAAAGTCACTATACATATTTTCTCTTATAACTTTATACTTTACTCACTTTATATTTCAAGTAAAGTATTTCCGAATCTAGAATGATGTATTCTCAGTTCAGTAAACTTCAACTGATTTCTATTATGTCTAACAGGCAACTGTTTCGCGATTTACCTTTCTACTAAATTTTATTGTGACAATTTTTTCGCGTGCATGAAAATTACACTTTCACAAAAATAATCCTCCCCTCCATTATTTGGTCCAAAAGACTAATACCCTGTAGTTCGTTGCATTAATTTTTTTCTGTGTATATTGAAAGTATTTTTCGTGTGCATAGAAGTGAGAAAATTACATTAATTATCTTCTATTTACGCAATTGTACAACAGATTCTTCTTTCTGTGTTTACTCCATATTATTTTATTTTGTTTTATTTATTTATTTACTTTTTAAAAAATTTCTGAACTAATTTTTAAAAATTGTTATCAGACACATAGCTAGACACAAGTAACTATAAAAAAAAAAAAAAAAAAAAAAAAAAAAAAAAAAAAAAAATCGGCGGTTTTTTTTTTTCCGAAACACCTATTTGTTCACCAGATTCAAATCATAAGTATATAGATACATCTGTATATAAATAAATCTGTAAATAAGCACTTTAAATTGAAAAAAGCTCACAACAGTTGTTTCAATTCGAAATTACTGCACACTTTTCACCAGATGAAAAAACTAGGCAAGAATGCGTCCATAAAGCAACAACTACGCACTCATGACTACCAAGAAATTTAAAGTTACTTCTGCATTTCACTTTCTCTGAAGCATCTTTTGTTAAATTTCGTAGTAGTGCTGCTATTTACCAATCAGAGAAGAGTGAAAAATTTAAAAATCGATTAAAACAGCGAAAAATTATTGATAAATTGTTGCCTAAAGTAAATATTTTAAATTGGGTTTTAGTGCGAAACCAAAAATCATTGAATGATTAAAAGGTTTCTTTAATTGCATGAAAATCAACAAATATAACACTTTTTTGTAAACTCTTTATTGTTGACTCTTTATTGTTAATTCTTTATTGTGGGACTCTGAGTGGTTTTCTGTGCCCCTTGGGGCGCCCTACTCGCCTTTTAATTCCTTTTCACTGTCCAGACCGTCTCGTCAACGTACGGAACTGACCTTCTGTTACACTTAGATTTTTTTTCAAGGAGTTATTATTATTATTTTATTTTATTTATTTATTTTTTTTTTCTTCAAACTCCTGGTGCTTCACTGTGAATGATTTCTGATCATGCGGTGATTTATTCAGAGACCAAATTCTAAATTTAACCTTTTAGCTGTCTTTCTTATGGAAAATTATTTTTATGTTTTTCTCATTTTTCGTTGGAGGTAAGCATTGGTTGCGACCAATTGAGGGTATTCCGAAGCACTCAGATTGACGTTGACATTTTTATTAGTTCTTTATTGTTGACTCTTTATTGTTAACTTTGCTACCCAGCTGACCAAGGATTTCGAATTCTGTTGATTTAATCCCGTTACACGGCAAAAGCAACGTTTTGAAAGCAGTAAATTAGTTAAAACGTAATGTACCACTATATAAATATCAAATTATTATTATTATTATTATTTTAATAATAGAATAAACAAATACTAAACAATTTCGAGATTATTTAAAGTTTTTAATCATTTTCAATAGTGTTATTTTATTTTACTGCATTTTATTTTTTAATTCGCTTTCAATAAAGCAGAAGAAAAAGTAGTAATACCATTTAACGTAGTGTGTAAATCTGTTCTAATGAAAATGCTGATAATAAACTGTTATTTATGTAAAAATGGACAAGCAAAATCTTGAAAAAAAGCTGTACATTTACGTAATATTTTCTAAAGAAAGGTTAGAAACAAAATTATATCTGAACTTTCAGGATATTGAAGAATTTTGACTTTTAGACACATTTATAGAGAAAATTAAATTACATCATAAACGTGATGATTAGAGTTCGAAAAACTGTTTTTCAACTAATTTTAAAAAGTTTCACAAGAAGGCGTGGCGTGGGATTATAAAAACGAGGAAAACAACAGCGTCTAGAACGTCAAAGAGAAATGATAAGAAAGCAGACAGCTGTTTCGGTAGCATTTAGCGTACCGTCTTCAGTGCATAAAGGAATGAGAGAGAAGTGCTCTTTATATATAGGAAAGGGTTCAAATTCAGCTCAGGATTATGAGCCAATAGAATTATGCGGAACGTGTGTGATTTGCTAAAAGGGAATTAAACACTAGTTGTGAAAAGTATGGAAGAATCGCTAACCTTTCAAGTGCTG
This sequence comes from Salticus scenicus, assembly GCA_963930645.1. Taxonomy (NCBI): domain Eukaryota; kingdom Metazoa; phylum Arthropoda; class Arachnida; order Araneae; family Salticidae; genus Salticus; species Salticus scenicus. The sequence continues at coordinate 30,698,033 of OZ005662.1, forward strand.
AAATTTCTAATATTCAATTTTCAGTTCTTAAAATTAATTCAAATTTTGCTATTTCTAAATCACCTTCATTTCCTCAGTTAATGTTCCCAACAGATGGAAAATCTCTGACATATAATCCTTAAAAATGTTAACTTCAATTCTAAATATTTTAAATCTAATCTCACTAATGCAGAAAAATAATGCCCTGAATGAATTAAGATCTAAAGAAAATATCATCATCAGTAAAGATGATAAAGCGGATCAGATTGTTATTTTAGATGAGAAACAATATATCGATAGTGTAACCACATCACTTAAAGATGGCCCTTGCATTCCTCTGTTCCGTGACCCTTCTTCTCAAGTATTAACCAAAATTAAATCTGCTATAAAATCTTGCTCATTGCTGTTGAACTTAACTAAATCTCATCTTATTCCTTCTATAGTTAACTGTGCCAGATTTTATGCTTTACCATTAGTCCACAAAGCAAATATCCCATTTAATCCCATAATCTCAGTACTGCTTCCTATCGTTTAGCTAAATTTCTCACTACAAATTTGCTTCCCTTTCTTTCTGTAAATATCTATACGGTAAAAAAATTCCATTAACTTCGCGCAAAATATTTAAAACTGCCCTCACACTAATCTTACTATGGTTTCTCTCGATGTAAAATCCCTTTTCACTAACGTTCCAGTAAGTGGCGCCTTCTGTTGACTTGTAAAGAGATTAAAATACTTTCATTTAACGTCCTTTGAAATACAAGAATTAATTTCTCTCATCCACATTTATTTATCACAAACTATTTCTTCAAAGAAAATTTTATCGTCAATTTGAAGGTTTTGTCATGGGTTCTCCTCTCTCACCCATTCTCGCTGATATTTATATGCATTATTTTGAAAGCACGTTCTTTAAGAAAATTTCTTTCCATTTTTTTGGACCCGTTACGTTGATGACACCTTCACGCTTATCGACAAATCTCGCCATAATATTGACCAGGTCTTACAAACTATAAATTCTATAGACGGTAATAACCAATTCACATATGCAATAGAAAATAATGGCTCACTTCCATTCCTTGATACTCTTGTCTCACGCTTTGCAGATGGATTTTCTACCACGGTCTATCGTAAAAATTTTACACTCTCTACCTCCTCATGCACGTTCATGTTACCCACCTATCCAAAAAGGGCAGCTTTCTATACGTTTGCTAACTGTGTCCTTAATATTTGTTCTGATACTGTTTTATTAAGCTCTGAAATCACATATCTGAAAGTCATGCCTATTGACAGAGGTTGCAACACTTCCATTGTAGATAAAGCTATCCAAAAATTACAACTTCGTCGTACTTCGTCTACTAAATCAGTCTCTTAAAATATCGTATTGTTTTACCATATTTTCCTAAATACAATCATGCCATTCAATACAATCAATACATTCAATACAATCAATACAATCATGTCATCATCCTCCTGAAATCGATAATTTTCCTATATATAACAGAACTTATCTCTCATTTTTTTTTTTATACACTGAAGACGGTACGCTAAATCCTACCGAAAACACTGTTTGTTTCCCTATTATTTCTATTTGACGTTCTAGGCGTTGTTCTTTGCCTTATAGTTTTTATAGTTTCACAAGAGCTTTTACAATTAAAGTTCTAAAAAAAAAAAAAAAATCGAAATACCTTGTAGGTAAAATAAATTTTAACAAAACAACTTGTAGATAAAAAATTTCACAGAACGTATATCAAAAGAACGTTTTAACAGGAGTTCGATAAATAAAAGTTCTCGTCAAAACTTTTTTATGAAAGTTCTCAAAACAGACGTTCCTACTAGCGCATTGTTAAAACCACGAGTTTTCACGCGTAAGTTCACAAACTTAAAATTTAGTGCTTGACGTGTGATCATCGGGAAGAAATTTGGGTAGACAGTGGTTTCAGTGACGTCTCCTTCTAGTGTTCAAAGTGTGCAATAAACACCCAAATAAAGGTGCAAGCTACCTTTATTCCTTATAATTTATTTATTATTAATTTAGCTTTTTAATTTAAACACATGTGTTACTTTTTTTAATGTCCCAAATTTTGTTGTAAGACTCTCCAAACATGTTTTCCTGGATAAAAAGAATTACTTTAAATTTACAATATTGAAATAAAATAAATGTATTAGCATCAAAATAATTATCTTCAGCAACTGGCTTAATTAGCCAGATTTTAACTTCAATTATTCGTTTACTATATTTTGCATTGAGATTAAATGGAGGGAGAGGTTTAATCTCCTGATTCTAGATACATGATTCGCTGGAAGCAGTACAGTTTCGTACACTAACATTTTTCTTAACAAATACTTTTATACACACATTCATATAGAAATGAAACTTAATGCCCCGTACTTCACTTAGCGGGAAGTAATTTCTCCCCTTCTTCTCTTGAATTAAGTAAACGAAGAATATTAATGTGATGATGTATTAGATTACATCAATACATACAGTCGGTAACAAAAGTCTCCGAACACTAGTAAAAATTCCTATGTAAAAAAAAAGTACACTTAATATAGTTTTATTAAATAAATCCTGTCTAATCCTGTTCTTAGTCAGTGTAAAAACAGGATTCGACAAGGATTTATTTAATAAAACTGTATTGAGTGTACTTTTTTATATAGGAATTTTTGCTAGTGTTCGGAGACTTTTGTTACCGACTGTACGTTCTGTAGACAAAATGTATCAAAGGAATTGAAAAATACACACTTCAAAGTTTTAAAACTGATAAATAAATACGCCTATATCGTTTCACTTCAGAACTAATAATAAACGCGTTTATAAAATTATAGCATTTACTACACATCACTACTACTTTGGTTATCCCCAAGCTATGTACTTTTGATGTCAAATAAAGTGTATTGCATGTAAATCGTTGTATGTCAACATAATTTTTGTCACGAAAAGAAAATGTTTCCACCCATCTGCTTTCTGATTAAAATCTATGTTATGGTATTTGTTATCAAGTGATAAAGTAACCCTCAAGTGCAAATTGTTGCTTGCTTAAATGTTTCACCACAGCCATGTATCTGAGTGTTCAATAAACTTTGATTGCATGATGAATTTGTAATGTGTAAAGTTTTAGTAATGCAAAAATAATGTAAATTCGCAATGTTACGAATAACAAAACACAAATTTATACATATATATTTTCTATTGAATCTGCATTGTTTTAAACCTTTATCGACCAACGGTACTTTAATGTGCCATTAGCTTAAAAAGCGTGTAAAAATGAATTTATGAAAGAAATGTCAAATACATTTATTAGAATTGATTGTATATACGTCATTGTAATCGCATTACAAGGCGCTGAACTCTACATGTAGCTGGTTTTATTTCAGGCACGATTTTATCAGGTGCTTTCGCTGTTATAATCATAAAAATTATATTTAAAAAAATGTATTTGTTAAATTTATTTAAATTAACTTAGCACGTAGAATTGAAAAAGTTTTTTTTTATTAATGCTATCCAACCAGTGTCATGAAAAGCTTATGAGCGGAAAACTGTATTTTTTCGAGATTAATGTTTACGCTGTGCTGAAAATTGTTCTTTAATATTGAGTTGGAAATTATTTTCCTCTAAACCAGAGCATCTTAACCGGTTTTCCAAGAACATACAAAAAGCGTTGCTATAACTTATCGTTATTTCTATAAAAAAAAGATATAAAATAAATTGATATAAATTTGCTTGAAGATTGATATAAAATACATATAGTAGCAACAAAATAATTAACTGCACCTACTGGCTTTATTAGCCAAATATAAACTTCAGTTGTTCACTTATTACATTTTGCATTGCGATTAAATGGATGGGGGCAGGTATTAATCTCCTGGTTCTAGATACAAGATTCGCTAAAAGCTGTACAGTTGTATACACTAACATTTTTCTTAACAATAAATTTTATACACACATTCATACAGAAATGAAAAGCGGGAAGTAATTTCTCCCTTTTTTTTTTTTTTTTTCAAAAGAAGCGAAGAATATTATCGATTTATTCTCTTGGGACTTGATACAAAGTTTCGCTAAGAGCAGTACTGTTTCGCCCACAAACACTTTTCTTTTATACACACAAACTCCTACAGGAAAGAAACCTGTTGTCACAGACTCATAACTGCCAACCTCTTAATTAATAACCCGGATTATTGTTAGTTTCTGCCTTTTGTTTTCTCGCCAGTCTTTTTTTAGAGAATTTTTCTGCTTATTTCATTGTAAATACATTTAAAGAGAATTACTATAAAAATTCAGTGGTGTGGAAAAAGGGACGAGTACTAACACTACTCCGGATTATGTTGGCAGCTATGCATACTTCCTATAGCGGGTAGTAATTTCTCCCCTTCTTGTCTTAAAGAGAAACAGCGTAAAATATTATCGTGATGTATAGCTGCCAAATTGTACGTTTTTCTGCTACCGGAAAATTTTAATGTAAAATTTAATAAGCTTTTTAGCGTTTTTCTGGGATTAAACAGGATGATGTTTTTTGCAAAGAAATAGTGGTGTTAAAAAAAATCGTACGTGTTGGCACCTATGGTGTTGATGTATTCTAATAAACGTATGAAAGGAATTGAACAATACACAATTTAAAAGTTTAAACTAATAAATAAATACGTTCATTGTTTCGCTGCAGAACTAACAGTAACTACTGTTATAAAATTCTAGTTTTTACTACCGAATAGAAATACTTGCGGTTATCACAAACTATATATTTTGATGTCAAGTTAAATGTATGGAATGTAAATAATTATATGTGCACATTTTGTGTATCACGAAAAGAAAATGTTTCCATCCATCTGTTTTCTGATTAAAGTTTATATTATGGTACCTGTTGTCAAGTGATAAAATAACCTTCAAGTGCAAAATGTCGCTCGCTCAAGTGTTTTGTCATATCTATGTGTCTGAATGTTCAATAAACCGTGATTGGAAGTAGAATTCGTAATCTGTAATATTTTAGTAACACTAAAATAAAACCACTGAGCAAATTTACGAATAGCAAAACATAATTTTATTTATTTATTTATTTATTTATTTAAATACTAATAATCTGCATCGTTTTAACCCTTTGTCGACCGACGACACTTTAAATATCATTAGTTTTAAAAGCTTATAAAGCCGAGTTTATGGAAAATGTGTCAAAGATATTCATAAGAACACTAGCAGACCCGGCCACGCGTTGCTGTGACTAAGTTATACGTTGAATTATACGGCTGTAAACTATTTAGTGCAGTCAAATTATTATTTACGAACAAAGACGAAAACGTTGTAGCCGATGTAAAAACCCACATGGTTGAGATTTGAAACTTAGGCCAAAATTTGGAAGCGATTGATAAAAATTTTCGTAGTGTTGATATTAAGCACAAATTAATTTTATTGTAGGGTCCTATAAATTTTAATGGAGAAGTGATATATATTATTTCTAATGCTACTTTGGATAAAATTGCTAAAATGACTAATATATAAATTAAATTCTATTAAAATAAAAGTATAAAAGAAACAGACGACTTTAAAATCAATTTTTATGGAGGAGTGAAATATAATATATGCTATAATGGATAATTTTACTATAAAATGACCTCATCATTTTAAATATTTTAAAGAGGGCAACAGCTGTAGTTATAAAAAGGAAAACAATAAGGCTAAACCAGAAAAATAAGTAAATTTGATAAATATTTTAAAACTTTAAAATTGGAAATCTTATGAAATATTGGACATTTAAAGTAAATACATGTATCATTTTAAATAGAAAAAGATTTTAGAAAAGTTTAGTATATTTTAACGAAGTGATGAGAAGTTTTTGAGTATGTTAAAAAATTTTAATAGTAAATTCAAGTTAATAAAGATGGGAAACATTGAGGATTAAGATAAGAATAATTATAAGATAAAAAAAAAAAAAAAAAAAAAAAAAATTATATACCATGCTTTTAAATTTTAATATACTAATACAGTGCGTGTCGAAATGATAGGTCCACGCAATAAAAACGAAAGTTATGTTGGTAAAAAAGTTTTATTGTGTACAAAGTACTATTTTATAAACTACATTACTTCATTCAATGTAAAATAATACATGAATAATATATAAATAATAGGAATAATAAGGAAAACAAAAATTACATGGAAAAGCTGTTTCAAAAAGATAGGTCCACTGAACCAAGCATCAAATTAATGTTGAATTAATAAGAAATTTTTCCACCTTGTTTCAGAATAAGCTCATAAATCCTATTCGGCATGGTTTCTACAACATTTTGCAAACACTTTTTCTCGATTTTTGACCATTCGGAGGAAATGGCCTTTTTCAAGTCTGCAGTACTGTTGTACTGCCTTCCGCCTACATACACCGCTCTTGCGAGTATACCCCACATGTTTTCTACCGGATTCAGGTCGGGGCTGCAAGGTGACCAATCGATAACATGTACACCATTATCCAGAAACCATTCGAAAGTGGACTTTGCAGTGTGCACAGGAGCATTGTCCTGTTGGAACATGAAGAATGGGCCCCCAATGTGCTTTGCTTGTGGAAGAAAATATTGTTCAAGCAGCTGTTGATAGCCTGCACCATTCAAACGATTGTCTACAAATGCTATATGAGTCTTTCCTGCACCTCCGAATCCGGCCCATACCATAACGGAACCACCACCAGCTTGCCTCTTCGAGAATATCTGTCTATCGTTAGGCAGATCGTGCCAGTAGTACTGCCAGCCATCTGGACCATCCAGGTTGAATTTCTTTTCATCACTGAATATCACACGATGCCAATCTTGTTTCCAGGACATCACTTCATGCGCGAATTTCAATCTCTTTACTTTGTGCTTTTTAGTCAATTTGGGAGCCGCTTTCCTTTTCACGTAAACTATATTGCCGAACTTCTTTACCACTCTATGGACTGTAGATTTTGATATTGTAGGGTTTTGTTGTCTGGCCACAGTGGATAAGCTCATATTTCCAGATTTTAACTCCTTTACGATAGTCCTTCTTTGTCGGGGTGTCACTTTTGATGGGCGGCCAGATGATTTTTTACTGTCATAAGCATTTCTAAGTCGCAAATAATTGTTTGCAACACTATGTGATCTGTTTAAAAGTTTACCTATTTCACTATTCGATTTTCCACACGTTTTAAATGCATCAATTTTCCCCTGCTCAACCGGCGAAAGATTGCAACTACGACCCACTTCGTTTGATTACAACGTGATGTTCAAATCTGTTTAAATACCTCCACAGCAGCCAGCATAATCCCGCAGTAAGACTAAGCAACGATATTTATGCAAATTTTTTGGAAATAAACGTGATTGGTGCAAAATTTCTGAAGGCGGACCTATCTTTTCGAAACGGTCTGAAAATGAAAATTTGCATAAAATAAAAAGGAATTATTTATTTTTAAGAAATTTCTTCATAAATAGTTATAACAATTACTGATTAATTAGCTCTACCAAAAAAGTGATTCTTATTCTCAATTAAGAGTCGAAATTTTGAAAAATGCGAGTGGACCTATCATTTCGATACGCACTGTAATATACTAATTAAAAGGAAAATGATAAATATTCTTTCATAGTTTGAGGTCAAATTTGTTTTCAAATGTCTAAATAAAATATCTGATGTAAGATACTAATATTTTGCAGCGGAATAGATTTCATTTCTGTCATCCTTGGCGAAAAAAAAAGAATATCGCCAAATTATCTGGCGAAAATATTTAATTCCTTTCAAAAATCATGGTTATTTTAACAACTTATATTAAAAGAGTAATGAATAATATGAAACAATATTTCGTACAATACATATTACATGTCATACATACATACAATGAATAATACATATTACATTTCGTACAATGCATACATCTGGCATGTATATTTTCGTGTTACGCTTTTGATCGCCAAATAATAATAATAATAATAAAAAAAGCCAAGGGCGACAGAGTTTTGAAATTTAAAATTAAAATTTTGTCAATTTGACAGCAAAATAATTCAATCTAACACCCGCGATAACTAATACATATCTATACCCAAATATAAGGATTAAAATCGGGAAATAAATTTCCTCGATTTTTAATAATTTCTTACAAAAAATCCAGTGGGCAATTAACATAGGAAATCTTTTTCTTGGCTGCACAGACGGTCAGTGAGTCACACTTCGCTTGCGTATAGAACTCATAGATATAGTATAGCATATATAGAATAGAGTGATCATTGGGGAGAAAAAAGTTATTCCTTTTCATTTGGGAAAAGACGACGTTTTTACCAAAATATGGCCGTCTTTCCCCGAGTGAATACACACGGGAATACATACTAATATTTTAGCAAATAAAATTTATGAATAATTTATTTGCTAAAGGGGAATGGAAGACTCCAGATACAGTTTCAAATTCATATTTCTTTCTTTCTTTTTTTTTTTTTTTTTTTTTTTTTTCAATACCACTTAATGGCTGTTTCTAAAGCTTTTATTTATTTTTTTTTTTTTTCGGCATCAAAAATCTTTGTACGATAACATGGGGATAAGAGATCTATATATATTACTATATCTATGATAGAACTACATTAGCACTTTATCAATGTGTATAAAATCTTTAAATTGATTATGACGTCAATTTTCGTGAGATGTATAATTTAACTTTTTATAATTTTTTAACGTTCACGTTTGATTAAATGTATTTATTTTTATGTCGAAAGAAAATGAACTCGTATTTTTTTTTTTTTTTTTTTTTTTGGCAACAATTAAATTAATGGAATTCACAGATATTTTGGAGCAACTTTAATAAAGGTCTATAATTAACAAATAATTGCAATAAAACAATATTGTGACAATAAATTGAGATAAAAACTATCCTATCTCTCAAGTTGGACCAAACTGCACACAGTATGCAAAATTTCATTAAAATCGGTTCCTTAGTTTAGGAGTTTACCCCGGACAAACATCGTGACACGTAATTTATATATATATACAGATATACCTCACTTTAATATCACTACAAGGCACTAGACGCTACATGTAGCCGGTTTTGTTTCAGAAAGGTTTTTATAGGGTGCTTTAAAAATTGTTACTTCAGTTAAAGTTATATAAAATTTCTATTAAACATTTGATAACGAATGTGTCATCCACATATTATATTTCTAAGAGTATTTATTTCAAAATTATGCGTAAAAGGAGAAAACGAGCTCCCTCAGAAACGTATTTGCCTATGTAGCGAGTTAATCATAAATATGCATGTATTATCTATCTATATATATGAGTAAACTCACTGATTCACTGACTCAACACAGCCGTGGCGATTCTACGAGAGATAGAGTAAAAAATTTTGGTGAGCAGGTTGCTTTTGGGACGCTGACTCCCACTAAGATGGGATTTTGCGAAACACCCCTCCGTTCCACCCCTGTTGAGACAGAAAGCAAAAACACCTTTATAAGCATAACTCGGTTTCAAATTACTTCACGGGGAAGAAAATGAAGATGGGATGACTAGACTTGAGTACAAAGAACTTATTTTCTGAGGAGAAAGAGAGAGAGAGAGAGAGAGAGGGAAAAAACTATTTTCGGAGGCATATTTAGCAAAATACGGATTTTAGAGTATAACTCTACCAATAATTGTGAAGTCGTTACTTCACATATATGAGTTTTAATTACAGCTTTCATTAAATGCAATAATTAATTACTATATTTTCAATAAATTAAATGGCTGATAAAGATATCTAACGAAATTCTAAATTACTTTTTATATTTATTCCCATTTGTCTTAGACTTAAGTCTACCGAAAGTTTTCTTTTAATTAATTAAAATATGAAAATAAATATTAGCTATAATTTAATTGCCGCAAAAAAAAAAATAAATAAATAAATAAATAAAAAAAAAAAAAAAAAAAAAAAATGGACATAAAAATAAATACATTTTATTAAACGTGGACATTAAAAAATTGCAAAAAATTAAATTATGCATCTCAAAAAAATTGACGTCGTTATCACCTTAAAAATTTTCTACTCATTGATAAAGTGCTAATGTAGTTGTATAACTACTAGTTAGTTGTAGGGTGACTAAGGCACTCGTTGAAAAATGATCATTTCATTTTATTTATTTCTCCCTTCAAATAATTCATTTGCTAGCAAGCCCGTGCGAAATTTTCGCACTTTATGTATCTCGACGTCATTTTTTCATATGCATGAGCAAATTTAATATTTTATTTTTTATTTATTTATTTTTTTTTCACGTGAAAGCATATTTCATTTTATGGTGGGAAAAAAAAAAAAAAAAAAAAAAAAAAAAGGCAACAATTAAAAACTTAAATGTTTATTTTAAAGCTGTTATTTTTATATTTTAATTAATTTAAAAAATCTAATAATAAATTGGTTGCAAATAAGGTACCAAATGAAAGGGGCGATTTTTCTGAATCCGTCGATTTAAACAGTTTATCGATAGGACAATTAGAGTTTTTAAAATTAACTAAAGTGTGAAAAGTAGGTGGCAACTTGCGTTCATACACAGAGTGCAAGGAAATCTCTTAAGCCTAAAGCGTGACAGAGTCAGGCTCCGATGAGCGTAACTATAGAACATTTCCTCGTGACGTCTGGTGGTTGGCAAAAAAGCGCGCTCGACTTTCCCGCGCAATTTACTATATTGGTGATCCGCCATCGCTATGCTTTTCCCAAGCCTTTTTGCCAACCACTCATAAAAGTTGAGATGTTTGTTTACAAACAAGGAACTGCCCTATAAATGCTGATAAGATTCAACAGAAAATTTAAAAACACGGTACATAAAAAGTTTTTTTTTTTTTTATCTTGTAATTATTTATGTTTTTGTTGTCCTTTCGGCGATGAGTTGATATGGGTATTGCAAATAAGTAAGTAAACATTTTGGCGAGAAATTTCCGAGCTACTTCAGCTTCAGTGCCAAATTTCAAATTCCGCCAAAAGGTCCAAACTATTTCTATGTTTTTGCACAATTTTTCTCAATTTTATTTTAAATATTTTTGTAATGCGAGTCGGGAAAAAAGGAAAAGCATTTTTTTAAATTGGCCTAACTATACAAAATATCTCCATGTCAAATATTATGCGTTTTCCGCTTTGTTTATTACCAAAAAGAAATTGACTAATGCAGTTTTTCCTATTTTGTTGACATTTCTATTAATTAAACTAGCTGGAACTCGTCGAATTCGACGTTTACTTTATCAATACAAAAATCCTTAACGGGTTAAAAGTTTGTGACGCAGCACTGTACTTTATGGCTATAAAAATTAGAAATACTGGTCTTAAAAATAATGATATCAAATTTTCAGTGACGCTTTGCTATTAATAAAAAATTACATAGATTTTCTTATTTGAATTTGCTTTTTTCTTTTATTTATTTTTACAGTGTAAACGTTATTTTCAACATAAAATAATATATAACATCTACTCACCGATACCTTTTCATTCCCATCTCATATAATATTAAAATATGTGTTTTAAAAGAAATGATATGAAATTCCAGCAGCGCAGTGAATTTACACTGAATGATTTGTTTCTAAATTCCGCTGCAATTATTTTGTTTTGCATATTAAAGTATATTTCCACATTGAAATATTGCTTTTAATTTTCTAATACGCAGTCAAATATATCACTTTCATTAAGTTTATATTATGTACTGAAATGTATTTATTTCAATGAATTATTTTATCTTTTGCGTCCCGCCATCCAAAACTACAACTAAAAATTTCGCAAATGTTTTCTTTACAGCACGCTATCTATTTGCATGCGTTTTCAATTAATTTGGATAAGATGGCACAAAATAAACATTTTCATAAATTTTACTTACAGTTTTGGATTCACTGCGTTGCTGGAATTTCATATCATTTCTTTTAAAACACATATTTTAATATTATAAGACATGTGAATGAAAAGGTATCGGTGAGTAAATGTTATATATTATTTTATGTTGAAAATAACGTTTACATTGTAAAAATAAATAAAAGAAAAAAGCAAATTCACATAAGAAAATCTATGTAATTTTTAATTAATAGCAAAGCGTCACTGAAAATTTGATATCATTATTTTTAAGACCCGTATTTCTAATTTTTATAGCCATAAAGTACAGTGCTGCGTCACAAACTTTTAACCCGTTAAGGGTTTTTTGTATTGATATCATTACTTTTTAGGGGTTAATGATTAAAATGTAAAATTAAAGGAGAATGGCGATGAGTTTATAACCCTGTATAAAAAGTGCAGTTTCATAGGTCACACCATATTACATTTTACCTCGAGCAAAATAACAAACTAAATGAAATTTTAAAATTGTATGAAAAGTGATAAATAAAATACAGTTAGATCATTCAAAATTGGAAAAAGAGGTTTTCGATACTTACAAATCAATTGCGGATATTTTCGAATTTGTAAAATTATTAGCAGGGGCGAGAAGAGGGGTGGGGTGGTAAGGGGGGGCTATGGGCAAAAACATATAGAAAAAAAGTTAGGCCGTTCAAAATTGGTACAGATAGGTTTTTGAAGGCCTGCAAGTCGAATGGGGATATTTTCGAAAGTGTAAAGTTATTAGGAGGGGCGAGAAGAGGGGGAGGGGGACTTGAGAGGGGGGGGGGCAAAAAAATAAATATAGAGTTAGATCGTTCAAAATTGGTTTATAGAGGTTTTCGATACTTACAAATCAATTGCGGATATTTTCGAATTTCTAAAATTATTAGGAGGGGCGAGAAGGGGGTGGGGCGGTAAGGGGGGGCTATGGGCAAAAACAAATAGAAATACAGTTAGGCCGTTCAAAATTGGTGCAGACAGGTTTTAAAGGCCTGCAAGTCGAATGGGGATATTTTCGAAAGTGTAAAGTTATTAGGAGGAGCGAGAAGGGGGGAGGGGAATTGAGAGGAGGGGTAAAAAAATAAATATAGAGTTAGATCGTTCAAAATTGGTTTATAGAGGTTTTCGATACTTACAAATCGATTGCGGATATTTTCGAATTTGTAAAATTATTAGGAGGGGCGGTAAGGGGGTGGGGTGGTAAGGGGGTCTATGGGCAAAAACAAATAGAAATACAGTTAGGCCATTCAAAATTGGTACAGATAGGTTTTAGAGGCCTGCAAATCGAATGGGGATATTTTCGAAAGTGTAAAGTTATTAGAAGGGCCGGAAAGGGTGGGACTGAGGGGCAAAAAAATAGAGTTAGATAATTTAAAATTGGTAGATCGAGGTTTTCGATACCTACATATCGATTGCTGATATTTTTGAATTTTTAAAATTATTGGGAGGGGCGGGAAGGGGGGAGGGAGCGGAGGGGCAAAAAAATAAAAATAACGATAGATCGTTCAAAACTGGTGCATAGAGGTTTTTGATACTTACAAATCGATTGCGGATATTTTCGAATTTGTAAAATTATTAGGGCGCGCATATATATGCATTCGCGCGTGCGCATCGCGCACGGGTCTACGCTGCCGAAGGCAGTGGGGACCCGGTGCGACATTTTTCCCGATCAGAGTTTTTTTTTTCTTTGTTTTTTTCACATGATAAAAACTAATGCAATTTTGAGAATTCATTAATTATAATGATTCATTTAAAAATAGTGACCAGCGAAGCGGGCGTAGCCTGCTAGTTTCTTATATGATGGAAACACCCAGCATTACAAAGGCATAATATAGTATATTTTTAAAATGACAAACAATTTCTACAGATACAAAAAAAAAAAAAAAAAATATTTATTTTATTTTATTTAATATTCAATTTCTTTCGTTCAACGGTTCATCTATTTCTTAAATAGTTCAACAGAATATTTAAAATAAATGTTCAAAAAATAATTTGTGTACGAAAGTTTTTGTAAAAAAGTCTTATGAATAAGTTTCTAAAGAGCTCTACTCACCGCATAGATTTTGGTTAGATAAGAAAAATTAAACACAAGTTTTTAAATGGACAATCGAATGAACAAAATATTAATATTTTGTTATTTTTTAATTGGAGATGTATAAAGTAAAATGTTGTAAGGATTTGGCAGCAATTTTCCAAATACCTAACACCATGGGGGTGGGTTTAGATCCTCCTTTGGAAACTCTGATAATTCTGAAAAAGATGCTTAATCAATTTGAGGGAGATTTTGTTTGGTTTAAAATTAATTCAGATGGGGAAAATAGGAGGGGGCAATCAGTTAGACCACTTTGAAATTTTAATCGGAAAAACTTTTTTAGAAAATGTTTTTTTGAATCTAATTTTATTTTATCTGGTTAAATATATTGTATGTACATAGTTTCCACATTCTTCCTGGTATTTCGTAATCACGCTAGAATTCCTGAAAATTTTCTAAAACGAGGTGAAGGGATTTTGGACTTTGCCTCATTTTCTAAAATTGGGTTAGGGGGTAAAAAGTGTACTAAGAGATCTAACTTTAAAATTTTAAATAAGGATTTTTTAGAACTTCGAGAAATCTACTAGATACAATCACTTAAAATATTTCCACCGATACTTTTTACTTTCCGAACACTATAGTGAGGAAAGTATTGTAATGATGTCAAAAATGCGAATTCGAGATTTTGATGTTTCTAAACATTTTGAGGTCCCCTGAGTCCGTTTTCACTATTTTTAGGATGATGTATGTATGTGTGTGTGTGTATGTATGTATGTGTGTGTTTATGTGTGTATGTGTGTGTGTGTGTGTGTATGTGTGTATGTCTGTGAGTGAACACGCTAGCGTCTAAACGCTTTGTTCGAATAAGCTGAAAGTTGGTGCGTATATTGTAAGTCACCATAGTACGAACCCTATAGATTTTGGTGAATCTAGCACTTATAGTTCTTTTACAGGGACACAAAGAAAAAGTCTTTATCATTACGGTCTATGGGACCAAAATCTTAAAAGTGCGATAGCATCTAAACGCCTTATTCAATTGAGCAAAAAATTTATACACATATTATAGGTCACAGTTTCTCAATTTGTATAGAGTTTGGAGAATCTGGCACTTTCAGTTTTTTTACAGGGGCACAAAGAAAAATTCTTTATCATTATGGCCTATGGGGCCAAATTTTTAAAAGTGCGATAGCGTCTAAACGCTTATTTAATCTGAACAAAAAAATTGTACACATGTTATAGGTCACAGTTTCACGAACTGTATAGATTTTGGTGAATTTAGCACTTATAGTTTTTTTACAGGGACACAAAGAAAATTTTTTTATCATTATGGCCTGTGGGACAATATTTTTACTTTCTTCTATATTCAATAGAAGAAAGTATTGGATTCGTAAAAATTTTCGACCTCGGGTTTTTGATGGATTTACACGTTCTGAGAGCTGTAGAACATGATTTGACCATTTTTAGAAAATGTCTGTCTGTTTGTCTGTCAGTCTCTGTGAGTGTGTGACACACTTTTGTGGCAACTGTATCTCAGGAACTACTTCATAGAATTCCATACAAATTGGTATGTAGTTGCACCTTGACATAAATTAGTGCCTATCAACTTTTGGTAAAAATTGTCTTACAGGTAGCGTTGCCATCACGCTTTTTCTAAATTTTTAACATGGTGGTATAGTACAAAATTTTGTATAAATGCGCATAAAGATAATTATTTTTTAACCCCTTAACGCGTGGCATCCTCGCTGCGAGGACGCAAAATTTAAGATACAGCTGCAAAAATTCATCCCGGAAAATTTTTAGCAAAAATTTATGTTTATAACATATCAGAAAAGGCTGGTATTTTTAACCTTAAATTTTAAAATTTCTTTATGTTTAATTTAGTTCATGAATTCCTGTGGCAGTATAATTTAAATGATCTGAATTGTCTTGCGCCGCAAAGGGTTAATAATCATTATGAAATTTACCAGAATTATTTATAATAGAGATAGTCAACTGGGAAATTTTTTTTGTATGCGTAGGAGCCTCGCCTCCCCCCCCCCCGGGGGGGAGGAATTCCCCCCTCGAGGGGAGTAAATTTTCATGATGGGTATCTTTCAAAAGAGCTCGCCAGTACCTTTAAAACGAATGGTTGAACCATAGATCTGCGATAATTTAAAATGAAATTATCGATTTTTTTTCATTTAAAATATATATATATATTTAAATGTAATATTGACAATAAAATTGACTTTTTTTGGATATTTAGTGTTATACGACTTCTCTGATATGGAAATCATCTGCATTATCATGGAAGATAATATTTTAAATAATAATTTTAATAAATTATTTTTACTGAGTGAATTTGTATAGGAAAATGTAGAAGAAAATCATGAAGAGGCCACAACATACTAGTTAAAAGTGCGATAGCATCTAAACGCCTTATTCAATTGAGCTGAAAATTTATATGAATATAATAAATCACTGTTGCTCTGACTATAAGCATTTTGGTGAATCTAGCATTTATAGGTTTTTTACAGGGACACAACGAAAATTCTTTATCGTGATGATCTATGGGCTCAAAGTTCAAAAGCGTTGAATAAAACATCGTGTAATATATGGAGAACAATACTCAAACACTTTATTATGGTTTTATCTCTTTTGTTTGTGTAACAACTCCTCTTTCTTTACTTTATCTACAAAACTGTTAATTACTCAATGTTCGGAAAGTCGAGTGGAGTCACTCCAGATTTTTTAAGGTTAGTTGATAGTAGGTTTTAAGGCCAACTGACTACGCTAGGGTCCTAGGCCTATAGGTAGAATGATCTCCACGAGGTCTTATTAAGGGTCGAAGCCCGTATTTAAACGAGTTTCGGAGAAAAACACGGAAGGAACGGCTAGGTCAAAGAGTGCGTGATGGGATCGAATCCGGCACTTCTCATCCACCAGCTTTGAGCGCAGAACCGCTCGGCCACTGGTGGTGCATTTCTAAGGAACTTATAAATACTTTTTTCCTAAAAGTCCCACCTTCCTCCCCAAATCTATCGGAAATGCCACGGAATTTTTGAAAATTATAGAAAACGTGCAAATTAAATATAAGTCTGTAAGTAAGAACTTTATATGAGCTCTTAATCTCCCTAATTCCCCTCCTATTTGAAATTATACTGTTTGCTTTCTACGATTCCCCCTATCGCACTACAGCTTCAATTTATTTATTTATTTATTTATTTTTAAGAAATTGTTTATAGAAGGCATTTTCGACAAACTAAAAAAAAGGACTACATTTGTTTAAAATTTCAAAGATGCGCCTTTTGCTGCCCCCTGTTTTCGAAATTTCAAAAATTTTGTTAAAAATTTCCTAACAAAACAATGATTTTTCAAACTCATTAAGCCCTCTCTCCTTGTTTTTAGGCTTTTAGAATTCCCAAGCGGAGCAGGAAATTTCCGGACCAGACTAATTATGTAGCTTTTCGCACGATCAACCCCATGGGTAAGTTCCGGACCAAACGTTGGTCCGGAATTTACCTATGCGTTTCCACTCTACTCTTGTAAACTGAGGGGTGTTTCACAAATAAAAATTAAATAGGTAACGATTGTCATAAATGATTTAACAATTTATACTGCTTAGTATTGTGTTCATAATTATAGTTTCAAAAATTACTAATCCATATTAGTGAGATTATCCAATTACTGTTGTACATTAGAATTAAAACTATGTACTATAATTTTCCAAAAGAACTGAAAATACATTTTTAAAGAGTAAACCATCAAACAAATATTTAAAATATACACATATTTTTGATTAATATTAGTCTGAACATATTTAAATTTTAAACAGTTAAAAAAAAAAAAAAAAATCAAATAATGACAAACATTTTCATTAAAAGGTTCAGATAGATTAAATAAATAAATAAATATATAGTTAAGAAAAAAAAAAAAGCTTGAATTAAATATTATTACCTTTTCTTGTTCATATGACAGCAGATGAACTTTTGTTTTCACGTCAAATTTTCGAAATGGAGTTTTAGCTATAATTACATGCTTTGAGATACCATAAATCTGAAAATCAGGCTTTTGACGGTTGGTTTGTGTGTTTTTTAAGATTAAATAATGAAATAAATATACACATTAGTCTGAACATATTTAAAATTTTAAATAGTTAAAAAAAAAATCAAATAATGGCGAAAACTTTTATTAAAAGGTTAAGATAGGTTAGAAAAAATAAATAGTTAAAAAAAAAAAAAGTTTGATTTAAATTAACTGTTATTACCTTCTCCTATTCATATGACAGTAGATGAACTTTTGTTTTCGCGTCAAATTTTTGAAATGGAGTTTTAGCTTTAATTACACGTTTTGCGATACCATAAATCCAAAATCGTGTTTTTGTCGGTTGTTTTGTGTGTTTGTCTGTGTGTTTTTTAAGATTAAATAATGAAATAAATATACACATTAGTCTGAACATATTTAAAATTTTTAAAAAAATTAAAAAAAAAAAAATCAAATATTAGCAAACACTTTCATTAAAAGGTTTAGATAGATTAAGTAAATACATATATATAGTTCAAAGAAAAAAAAAAGGGCTTGAATTAAATTACTCATTTATATGGGTAAGAGTAAGTAATAAATAAATAAATAAATAAAATAAATAAGTACAAAACTTTGAAACAACGCCATACATTGCAAGAACTTCCAACAATTGTTTTGGTTGAAAGAAAATACGAACAGGCTTCGTCAGGCGAACAAAGTAGTCACATCCTGCAAACATAGCGATAACGCACAAACTACACAAATACCTACTTTGTTTATGCCTACTTTTTTCGACTGACGAAGGGTCGTGTATTTTTTCTATCTGAAACAGTTGTTGTCAGGTCTTATATTATACTAGCGAGCTTCGCCCGCTAGCGGGTTAGTATTTTCAAATGAATCACTAAAAATAATGAATCACTAACAGTAACTTTTAGTGTTAAGAAAAGAAATTAAAAAAAAAAAAAAAAATCATTTCTGATTGGGTAAAAAGTCGGCCCGGGTCTACACTGCCTTCGGCAGCGCTGCCCCGTGCGCGCTGCATGCGCGTATTCCTTCCCTGACCCTCCGTGCCCCCCCCCCCCCTAAAAAAAAAAATTCTGATCGGGTAAAAACTCACACCGGGTCCCGTGCGCACTGCGCGCGCACAAGTTAAAGAATACACGCGCTGCACGCCCGCATTTCTTCCCTGACACTTCGTGCCCCCTAAAAACAATTATTTCTGATCGGGTAAAAAATCACACCGGGTCCCCACTGACTTCGGCAGCGCAGACCCATGCGCACTGCGCACGCACGTGTGGACGTATACGCGCGCTACGCGCACATATTCCTTCTCAAATCAAATTTTTATTCTTAAGAAAAGAAAATGAAAAAAAAAATCATTTCTCATCGGTTAAAAAGTCGGACCGGGTCCCCACTGCCTTCGGCAGTGCTGTCCCGTGCGCGCGGTGCACGCCTATATCTTCCCCACCCTTTCAGCCCTTCCTAATTAACCTACATATACCAATTTTGAACGGTCTAACTGAATTAGCTGAGATGCAAAAGAAAACCTAATCAGGACACCTCAAAACGTGCAAATCTGGTTAAAACTTTCGATAATACAAAAGAACTTTAATATATCTTTCGAATGATGTATTAAAAACAATTTAATCATAATTAGAAATTGCAATATTGAAATTTTAAAATATTACAGCGCCAACTGGCGGTAGAAATTTCTGTAATCTACTGTTCGATTTCAAACCAACAAAGCTATCTTATGATGTATTACTTATGGAATTATTTTAATTAGTAGCTCAGATACAAAAGAAAATCGATTCAGGAGACCTCAAAACATGTAAATGAAGCGAAATCTTGAATCCCGCTTTCGATAATATAAAAGTACTTTAAAATATCTTTCGAATGATGTACTAAAAATAATTTAATCATAGTTAGAATTTGAAATACGCGTATTATAATAACATTTAATTTGCAATTAAATTGTACATTTTTTATTTATTCTCGAAACCTGATGATATTTGAACTGGAAGTTCGTCTTGTGATGTTAAAAGTTTGTAGCAAGTTTGAATTAATTTTGAAGAAAATTGAAGCATTTTGAAATTGCAATTTTTATTTCCAGTACAAAATCAGTAAAGCTGGAAGTAAAATCTATTTATTCTTTCGCCCGGCGCCATGGTAACCGAAATACGTCTATTGCGAATTTAATAGAACTGTTGTGATTTGTTGCCACCTTTTTTTCATACTTTAGTTAATTTCAAAAAATCTAATTGCCCAATAGATAAGCTATTTAAACCGTCGGATTCAGAAAAATCGGACCTTTCATTTGATATCTTATTTGTAACGATACGACTGATATTTCTAATTTATTTTCCACTTTTTCCGTAAAAATGTCGCTTTTTAAGCATTTAATCATGAATTCTGGGTCATTTTTCGGTAGATATGGGTCGACGTTTTAATTAATATCTCCGCTAATTAGGGTCGCATCGCTTAGCGAATTATCGCGATGTCGAGATGAAGAAATTCTGCGTCTGTCGACACCGGTTTCGAAGCGCTGCGACCATTAGCGCCGGAGCTTTAGCTATGACAAGGCATTTCTCACAGACAGAAAGACAGATGCGTACAGATTTTAATAATATAAGGAGATGGTGTTGTTTCAGAGTTTTGCACTTATTACTTTTAAATTCCAGTTCTGTAATGTTTTTTATAATAAAATAAATAATTCACTATTTTTATTCCGTTACCCGACTACCTTAGGTAATGGAAGTACCGTATTCGCTCCAAAAATTTTATATCGAGTGTTCACCGTATTTACATGTTTTAAGGTTTCCTGAGTCCAAAAAAACTAGTTTTTGGCAACTGGTCATCGTGTGTGTGTATGTATGTAGGAAATATTCTAGATATCATATCTCCGAAACTAATAAAGATAGAACTACGAAACTTCATAATTGAGACAGGTCTAGTATACAAATGAACTTTCCAAATTTTGGGGGAAATTGTAGGTGGACTTCTTAGGCTCCAATTTTCTCTGTTTACTGGTATGATATTTCTAGTATTCTGCAGTGTAAAAGTGCATTAGTTTTAATTTGAGTATATATAAGTCGACAGGCGGCACTGCTACATTGAAATTATTCAGTTTATTTCAAAGCTGTATTTCAGCTTCTACTGTGTGTAACTGCACCCGTTTTAACTTAAGTGTACATAGACCGACAGGCAATGCTGTTATGTTGCAATTTGCCTTGACTGTGAGAAGGCTATATTCGGCTATTTCTGTTTTAGAGTTGATTTTGGAATTGGAAGCATAAGAAAACGGCAATGTTTAAATAAATTGTAATATAAGCATCTCTCTCTTAATATTTTGCAGTGTATATTTTAAATTCTTGTTTTATAACTGTATTGTTATTTCATAGTAAAATATTAATAAATCAATTGCAATTTATGTGTTTTAATTATTGATCGTATATGTATGTTTATAAGAAGTAATATATCTTTAATGTATCATATATAAACAGGGTTACGCTTATATTTTATTGTTTTCACACTTTATTATTACTGCTGCAATTGAGTTCTATGAAATCTGAGTATCATCTACACATTGATGGATGAAAGGTCATTCATACGGAAATTAAAAAGTAAGGAAAATAGATTACATTATAACCGAAACCACAATTTAATGCATATGCATGCATTAAACTAACAGTACAATAACTGTATCAAACTTATGCTACAAAACATTTAAAAAGCGAAGATCCCCTTTTAAACTTGTGACTGATCCCTCGTATTTTACGAATCAAAAAGAAAGTTCTTCCATCCTTTATAAAAAGCATAGGTAAATTCCGGACCAAATGTTGGTCCGGAATTTAACCATGGAATAGCTCGACTCCCCCCTTTTGGTCCGGAACTTACCTACACCCTTCCCAAGGTGTTCTCGAGACACGGGGGGAAGACTTTAAACGAAAAAATTTCTTTCATATTTTTCTAACGAATAATTATAGAGAATTTTTTTTTTTTTTTTTTTTGTTAAAATGTTGTTTTGAAAAGGTCTTTCCATCAAACAAACAGAAGATTCCCCCCTCTCCCCAATTTTCACATTTACAAAATTAAAATTTGCCCATGTCTGACTCCATGTGCCCCCTTCCCCCACCATACACATTTGTTTTCTTCTTAACTAAACAAAATCCCGTAAAAATTGTCGAAGACGTGTTTTACAGTTTTTAGAAATTCTGAAAATTACTGGATATAGAAAAACAAATAGAATCTTGAAAAACAGTGTCGAATACGAATTGTAATACTGTTTTTCAAGATTTTGTATGAACTTCGGAAACACACTTTTCTAAAATCGATTAAATTAAATTAATGAAAAAATGAGCAATTTGATTAGCTTTTCATATAATACAAAATGAATTTAAATCAGTTTGATTTAAAGTTGTTTTCCTAAAATAGTTTGCGATTTTTATAATCTAATGCAAACACAAGTTCCTGTAACAATCTTTGTGTTATCAGTAATTTTAAGCAAGGCAAAATCATTTAATTTAGTATAAGTAATAATCGTTATGGTTGTTGGTTTGGTTATCAATCGTTGTTATTGTTGGTCAACTTTTAAGTTTTTAAACTGATTAATTGACTAGTTTTGAAAAGTGAAAATAATTACTTATTGTAATTTTACTTAATTTTTTGTGTTTTAGTTAAAAAATTAAAATTACCTTAATTTACAGTCAGCAGTTTACCTCCTAACACTTTTAATGTTTTATGGATACTGTGTAGTAAGGTTATAGTTAAAAAATAATGTTATAGTTAAAAAATAAATAAATAAATAAATAATAATAGTAATAATAAAAAACGTCCTTTGTAATGGAAATAAACATCCTTGAATCTCATTTGAATCTCAGTGTCATTTAATAGTTTGAATAATATAATTCACCAAAAAAATATTTCTGAAAATGTTATGACATATTTTTTAGAGTAGTGTATACAAAATTTTCAATGTATTATTAATTTCTAATTTAAAGGTTGCAGATGCATGGTAATTTCATTTTATATCAATCTTATATGTAAGAAATAAGTTTATACAAGTTAAGGAGGATTTTTTTTTCCCTTCTTTTTCTAGAGTAGCTTTTATTGTTATATTCATGCCTCCTCCCTACTGTTAAATTTAAGAAATAAAAAAATAAATAACAATTATTATTTTTTAGGTATAGATTTGATTTAAAAGAAAAAAATAAATAAAAATTGAAAAATCTTTAAAATGTGAAACTTCTATACTGGTAAATATTTAAGTAGTATAGTTTTTTAATAGAAATTTAATGAACAGAATAATTTATAAAATAATAGACTATATAATTCTTAATCATTTTACCAGTATGCTTTGCAGAAATAGATTATTTCGTAAAATTAAGTATAATAATGCGAAGAAGAAAAAAAAATAAAATTAATTAATATTTTAAAAAATATATTATGGGTTTAAATTGAAGTCAAATAAAGATGTATTTTACTTTATTTTATTATAATACTTATTTTACTAATTTTAATTCTGTTTTAAGAGTTTTTTCAATGCATTTTAAGTGTTTGGTAACCGAGTTTTTTTTTTTTTTTTTTTTTTCAAATTTATTATAATATTATTTTATAAAAGTAAAATAAATAAAATAAATAAATAACAGAAAACATGAAATTTTAGATTTGGATTTGACATATTATAATTATTATAATCTTTGTAAAATATTTCATTTACATACTACATATATTATAGGAATTTAACTTTAAGAAAATCTTAATCTATTCAAAATTTTTTACAGCTTAACATTTTGTAATATGTATATATATATATATATATATATATATATATATATATATACTAGAAATTTAATGAGCAAATTAATCAATTATTATTATTATTATTTTTTTTTTTTTGTTGTTGTTGTTGTTTCCGGATTTTTTCTATTCATAGTTTAAGTGATTTATCAATTAGTTTAAAAAAAATTACATATATTTGCATATGATTATGATATTATCTATCATTTTTATGAAAGTCAAGAAAAAAAATTTTTGTTGTTGCAATCCCTTTTTAAAATAAAACCAATTTTGAAAGTCAACAACGTATCAACTTGAAAGCAATGTGAATTGAATGAATATTTTTGATAAAAAAACATTATATTAAATACGAATACCTAAATAAATAACTCACTTAATATATATATTAAAGAAAGAAAAATATTTCATTTTTGTATTAAGTTTATTTTTTACACTAACTGCCGATAGATGGAGCCAAATTACCTATCTGAGACTGAATATTTCAAATGGAAGCGAAGTCTGTATTGTATGCATCCGCGAACATTCCAAACCGGATTACATTCTTTTCTTCTGAACGATGCGAAAGAAAAGAGTGTAATCCGCGAGGTAATATAGTTCCATTTTTAAAGTAAAATGTATAAAAACAAGAGTTTTTTTGGGAAAAACGGGGAACGTCACATTTCTCAGACAAAAGAAATTAATATCATAAAACAATTTCATTAAATTTGTCCGAGCGGTTTTCGAGAAAAAAAAGTCTCTGTGCGTATGTGTGTGTCTGTTCGTTATCAACATATCTCAAGAACAAATAAAAGCAGAAATTCTAAACTTGATATTTTAAATGTGTATCAATTAGGGAAGCTGCATTAAACTTTTCGTTGGATCAAGCAAATGGTTCGTGTACAGGGACACCCAAGAGAATTCAAAAACATTACGTCTATGGGGGAAATTGCAGGTAAGTAGAGTTTAGCATCTATAGACTGCACTAAAACAAATGAAACGAATATATATATTCTATATACATAAAAACATGTTTCATGTAGAATATAGTATGGAAATTATTCGCTGTTCATTTGTTCTGTTGTCTGCTCTACACAAAAGAACAAGATTTTAGTGCGACAATGCTTGAAAATTGATAAAAGTGTATTTCAGGTTGTGCGGTGTGTTATTAATATACGATTATAATTATGTGCACCATGTGGTGTGCACGTAATCTTAAAAATATATACAGGGCTGCTAATATTTAAGCCATAGCATTCTTTTTTATTGTTAGTGAAAGTGTTTCACTATAATATTTTACCATGTCCAGGAAAGCCGCTCAGGAATTGAAATTAATTCCTCATAGCCGTATGGTAAAAAATGTATTTTCTTAAGCTAAAGATTCATCGCTGTTTTTTTTTTTTTTTTTTTTTTGTATACTTACACGTTTTTAGGCTTCCTGAATAATAAATTCAAATTTTTAACGTTTACGTTTGATCTTTGTCTAAATATTTTTAATTTGCTCACTTGCAGTGAATGAAAAACAAATAATTTCAGGATCGACATGTTATATTTTGAAGCTAATACGTTTGATTCAAGAAAAGTTTGATCAAGGTTGATAAGTTTCAAGGAATGTTGCGTGTGAAAGTTCTCTGAATAATTTTAAATGAACTTTTGAATTTAATAACAGATTTGAATTCTTCATAAATGTAGGTACAATAATGAAACGGGGTGTTGAGGGGGTCGGTAACCCCCCCCCCCTCTAACGCAGAATTACTTGTGAAAAAAAGCTGTTCCGAAGCCTAATTTAAATTGTATTAACATACGTTTACATAATAGTACTCGTTTTCTTACCCATTAATTTCCAACCTGTATGTATAGTATTAAATTTGAGGGTAACAGAAAGTTGTGTGAGTGACACACCAGATTATTTCCTGTGTTCTGGGAATACAGATTCATTTCTAATGATCAAATTTTTATTTATTTATGCCTATAATTACTGGATGACAGTCAACTATACGAACAATAATGTCGACCATTAGATTGTTTGGCAAAATTATTCTTATTTTTCTTCTAATATGTAATATAGAGAAATTATTGGACTCGTGAAAATTTTCGACCTCCATTTTTTGATGTATTTACATGTTTTGGGATTCCTGAACACGATTTAATAGTTTTTAGAAAATGTCTGTCTGTCTGTGTGTCTGTCAGTCTGTCTGTCTGTGTTTATCACGATTTTTGTGGACACTCTATCTTACGAACTAATGAATGAAATTTAACCAAACCTGGTATTTAGTTGCACCCTGACATAAACTGGTGCTGATTAGATTTGGGGATCAATCGCTCAACAGGTGGCGCTGTGATCGCATTTTTTGTAAACTTTTAACATGGCAGTATAGGACAAAATTTCGTATAAATCTGCATAATGTGAGTTATTTTAAACTTTTGATTGTAAAATTAATATGAATTATTGATAATAGTAGTAGTTAACTAGGAAACAATATTTGTGCATGTAGGGCATCGGTTTCCTGTGGGGGTACTTCCCCCCTCGGGGGGGGGGGGGTAAATTTTCAAATGGGTATCATTCGAAAGGTCTCTTCATTATCTTTAAAACGAATGGTTGAACTATAAATCTGTGAGACTTTAAAACAAAGTTATCGATTTTTTTTACTTTTAACGAAAAAAAACTTAGAAGAAAAATCGCATACAGTAACCGCCGTTTAATAAAATCACTGGTTAATAAAATCAGCCGCTTAATCTGATCAAATCGTCAGGACCGGAATCAAATCAATACAAACTACTTTTAAAGCCGCCGCTTAATAAAATCAGCATCGCCGGTTAATAAACTCAAAAATATCTCCTTAGCAGCCAAAAATATCATTTATGCACACTAATTTTTTTTTTTTTATTTACATTGTGATTTTTTTTTAAATAGAAAAAGAAATTAAAGCACAACATACCTTCCGTTATCGCTCATTATTGAAAATTTTACACTTGCAGCACAGTTACAAATTACACGCCCGATAATTTTTTTTCCGTAACAATTTCAAGGAACATATTCTTCAAAGCGAAGTAATAAAATACAAATTTGATTTGAAATGATTTTTTTTTCTTTTATAATTATTAAAAAGCAATTTCTAGTTCTTATTTTGAAATTACTGTAATTCGTGAAGTTTAAATGGAAAGATTTTAAATTTATAAGAATACTGGGAACTTTTGGTAACGTAATGATGATTTTCCTCTAACGAAAGTGCACGGGAACTTAGAATGCGTTTAATTTTCTTATATCGAAGAAACAATTAACTAATTATCTACCAAAAATTAATTAATATTGTTTACTAATTCCATTATTCGTTACACTGTTAAAATTGGTTTCTTAAAAATGATCTAAATTGTCTCAAAATAGCTTCGAAACAATATATACTTAAATTTGGAAACCCATGTTCTCATTTTTGAGTATGATGACAAGTCAAACATGGGGATATTGGGATTCTTATTGGTCAACCCCATTTTTGAGCATGTCAGTTTACTAATTCCAATATTAATATTACTCAAAAATGAGTACATGGGTTTTCAAATTTAGGTACATATTGTTTTGGAGCTATTTTGAGAAAATTTAGCTCATTTTTAAGAAACTATTTTTTACAGTGTACCCTTTGAAGTTTCGAAATTCAGGGAAGCAATACCTTTTTCTTAAGGTCAGGAACGTTCGCCGGATATAAAAATCAGCCGCTTAATAAAATCACTTTGGCGTAGAACGAATATGATTTTAATAAGCGGCGGGAACTGTATATATATATATATATATATATATATCAGTTCTATTTTTTTGTGTTGGTATTGTTTTGTACCTATTAATTGCTAAATTATAAGAATAAATTTTATTACGATATCTATCATATATATATATATTTAAATATTGTAACTGAGTGAATTTGTATAGGAAAATATAGAAGAAAGTCATGTGGTTGCCACAACATACTAGGTTTTTTTTTTTTTTTTTTTTTTTTTCTAAAATAGATGTACACAAAATTTCTCCATTTAAATATGAAATATTTTAACCCTATAAGCGTTAAGCCCGTCTTTTTCCGTCAAGCATAGTCAAAACAAAAGGTTGGCATGGCTAAATTTTGAAATATATGTTGCTGTTTTCGAGAAAATAAGATTAATAAACATGTGTAGTATAGAGTATTGTATTAAATTATCATATTTATACTATGCATAGTATTAATTTTATGAATCATTAAACAGATATACCGAAAAACGGCTAACGCTGAAAGGGTAGTAAATAAACATGCAATTTAGTATCGATTTTCAATAGTTAAGCTTAATCAAATATTTTGTATCAATGCATTTTTTTTTCTTTTTAATGAAATTTAACTATCCAACATTGGCTTTTGAAGTTTGTTTCTGTTTATAATCATTGCTATAGTTATATCAATTATAGTTATTTCAATTTAGAATAAGTACGATCTTTCCAATATTTCCCAATGTTTATTTTTCTGAAGCAACGCGAATGATATTTGTTTTCAAATAACTTTGAAAAAGATTTATTTCAAATATTCAAATAAAGGGAATATTTTACGATAGAATGAAAAACGCATTGTTAACGTGCGTCGTGATTGTGTGAAAATGCACTTTGAAAAA
The DNA here is from genome assembly GCA_963930645.1 of Salticus scenicus. Lineage (NCBI taxonomy): Eukaryota > Metazoa > Arthropoda > Arachnida > Araneae > Salticidae > Salticus > Salticus scenicus. The sequence goes on from OZ005662.1 coordinate 30,726,233, forward strand.
TTGAAAATTGATTAAGAATATCAACAGTAATAAAAATTAATGGAACACGCATTATTTGAAAAGGTATGGGAGAAGCACTATTAAGCAGTGTACACTTTTTTTGCACCACCCTCTGAGAGAAAAGCTGGGAATGATAACGAAAATCTGTGAACCAATATGCCGGATAGGTAAATAACGTAACAGCATATATTTTGCATTGAAGGTATATTGCTCTGTTTACTACAATTGTATTGATACTATACACTTTACAAGGAACAACCGAATTGGTAAGAGCACACTGTCACGCATTGATAATTACAGTATCTTTTTGTCAAACTGAAGTTAAAATATCAATCGTGTTCTACATTATACACTGTGTTAGTACACGTAGAAATTCTGTTTGAACATCGGAGAAAACAATGACGTATAATTGTTTCTCATTCTGAAGTAAGAATAATTAAGAAGTATTTTTAAAAGTGTCTGTATTTTGCTGTCTAAAAAGCCGTGATCTCAAAAAGTATGGACTCATGTACTGTTTTCAGCCATCCAAACGAAAATATTAACGGAATAGAACTTTTTTCAGTGACAGACTTTTAATTCTTTACTGCCCAAATTACTCCCGATAAATTTATTTTGATGAGCATTTCATATTTAGATTAATTTGGAAGAAATATTATAACTTATTTTTTAGAATAAATCTTTAGTCGGCGATACAAATCACGAAATTTTAAGTAAAAGTAGATACATGAATACTTGTGAAATTGTTTGTAATACACTCTCTTCTACTGTCACTGAAAATAAGGCATTCCAAGAAGCCATAAGTATACTTCGAACTATTTCATTGAAAAGTTTACAAATAGGTTGGTTGTGGTTAATGAGTTAAAATAAAGAAGGGAAATGAAAAACAAATAATTTTATATAAATTTGTAGAGACAAATTTTGTCGTCTAAATAATAATAATATAACGCGATATAATTTTTCTAAATAAATAAGTGCAAGAAAATTTTCAAGTAGATTCCATAAACATATAAAGAAAACTATTTTATTAAAAAACTGAAAAAAGAAAAAAACTGTCTTCGAGGAATAAAGTACATTATAGTACACTTTTTAGTGTACTTCCACGTAAAATCAAAATATGTAACAAAATTATTTAAATATGCTCAAGTATACTTTTCCTGAATAATTTTTTGTGTCTTTAATTTTATATTATACCTTGTGAAGAGAATTTTACATAAGAGTTGGAACTAAATCATTTTATCTATTTTTCAACAGTAATCAAAAGATAAAAATTAACTGAGAAAAAAAAATTTCTAAACAAAGAAAGAAATTTAAAAACACTATAACACAAGCAATTTTTCGACAACGTATGTATTATAAATCAGTACATATATACTAGGAATTAAAAAACAAAATTGTCCGAAATCAGTAAATTTTGTTAAAGAAGCCACACTACTGGTCTCAATAATTTAGAATTACAACTTCTTTTATGTCAAATTCGTGTACTGAAATATTATTTGAAACAATGAATGATATGAAAATTCAGAAAATTGTAAAACTTGGGTTTCAGCTTTCTCCAGGGTACGAATATATTGCAAATGCAAGTTATGACGAACAGATTCGATATTTTTCAAAAAAAGGAAACATGCAAGGTCAACTACTTCTTGCACTTAAAATGTATCTCGAACAACACACAGAAATGTTTGATAGAGTTGATTTTGTTTTCGGACCAGTATTTAATGGTACATATTCAGAACTGTTTGAAAAGGTGAAGCACTCTGAAATTGATATAGATAATACACTTATAGGTATGCATGAAACTCTCATGCAATCAGTTGATTTCTGCTACCCATACCCAATGATTGATTATACATTTGTAACCCGGAAACCAGAATATAAGCCACAAGTGTTCGGCATCTTTCAAACGTTTTCACAGTCAGTTTGGATGACAATCGTATCAGTCTTGGTTGCGATGATGCTAATACATTACGTAGTCTTGAAATGGACGCAAAATTCCACCAACAAAAGTTTGTTTCATGTTTTTGCAATCTTGATGAAGCAGAGTGCGCTGATAACACCGTTGTCGTTTGCAGAAAAACTCCTCATGTATTCATGGGTGATCGGAGCCATGATCCTCTGCCTGTCTTACGACTCTGTGTTTCTGTCTTTCCTCTCATTCCCTCCAGTGGTTAAAATAAAAGATTTATCGGGATTGGCATCGGCCGTTGAGAAAGGAGATTTCCGTTGTATGGCAGACATAAAAGATGGTGTCGTTGGCTATTTGTTGGATACAAAGCAGAGACATTTAAGGAGGATTGCAAGCGATATCTTGAACAATAATTTAAGCTACGGGTCTCCCTTTGAAAATTTCATTCGTGAGAGTAAGAAACAAAATCTTGCTTATTTCGAGAATACGATTTACTTGGAAGCTTTAACTGGAGAATATTTCATCTCAGTAGATCGTTTCCAGCAATCTTTGCCCACAATGGTGGTTCGAAAAGGCTTCTGCTGCAGAGAGCTGATAGATACTTTCGTACATCGAATAATGGCTTCAGGTATTTACTTCAAGAAAATTGAAGAACATCTGTTTTCGTTTCATATTTTTATTCTGTCCTATAGCTCGGAGTCAGAAGTCTCTAAACGAAAGTTGACTCTCACAGACGTTGCTCCAGCGTTCATATTCCTCTTGTGCGGCTACTTTATATCGTTCCTGGTTCTTCTTGGAGAAATGTATTTAGGTCGCAAAAAAATAAAACGCAAGAAAATTGTAAAGAGAAAAAGAAGAAATGTGGGGAAAATAACTTCTGTTGTATGATTCTGAAAGATTACTTTCTTTTTCTTTCTTTCTTTCTATTTTTTTTTTTTTTTTTTTTTTTTTTTATTGCTATTGCTATTAGAACATTACTGTGATTTTTTTTCTTTTTTTTTTTCTAAATTACAACTTGTTTACTTATTAATTATTTAATTTATTATTTATTACTTATTAATTATTTAGTATATATATATTTTGAACATTTAGAAGATATATTTGTTTTAGTTGTTATGTTTTTGAAAAAAAAAATCTTAATATTCATTCTAAAGTGACATTACTTTCTCTTGTAACTTTTTACTTCACTCACTTTAATCTTCAGGGAAAATACTTCCGATTCTTGAATGGCGCATTCTCAGTTATGTGAACTTCAACTAAATTCTATTATGTGCAACAGACAGTTCTTATCACACACTGCATCAGATTAATCTGTCTAATGAATTTTATAGACATAATGTTTTTAACTGCATAAAAATTACAAGATTCCAAAATTAACCATTAACTCTCCATTATCTATGCAATGGTCCAAAAGACCAATACTGTCTAGTTCACTGGATTACATTTCCAGGTGCGTAATGAAACTATTTTTTCGTGTGCATAAAAGTCAGAAAATAAAATATTAATTCTCTACTATCTACGGAATAGTACAGTCAGAGAAAAAAAAATTGCACCTCCCAACTAAGTTTGTCGCAAATAAGCCTACAAATATGCGGTTGATGCCGATCTGTTAGTAATAACGTCTAGTTTATAACTGTACTGTTAGATTTTGCTTTAGGTGTAGTTTACATATTAAAACTGTCATCATTTTAATTTTTTTCTAGTGGTAACCCTCATTTTTGACAATTTTTTACATTTACTTAGAATAAATGAATGGTGTAGTTTATACATTTCTCTCAATTTGGAGTTATAATTTGTCAAAATATGGGGATGCTGATGTTAAATGAATGTGACGAACATTAATGCATATCATCCAGAAAAAATATTCAATTCAATTCATTTCATTTTTTATACATTTTTCTTTTTTATGTGTTAGAATGAAGGAACTCAAATATATTCCATGAATAATTTCGATTAAAAAACATATATTGAATCATGAATATCTCAAAAAATTATGAATTATGAACTATGAACTATGAATTATGAATATATTAATTTTTGCGGGAATAGAAAGATAAAATATATTCATAGTTCAAAAATTTATGAATTATGAGATATATTAAATTTTCCAAGAATAGGATGCACATCATCAGAAACATATGTTTCCAAATTTACAGCTCATTCCGATTATTTTTCTTGTTATAGTGGTACTTCAATTTTTACTACTCTAAGATGATTGTCACATTGTATCATTTTTGTCATCTATAACTTTGCACATACATGATTTAAAATATATATTCAGGAAACTTTATATGACATATCATTTATTAATTAGCTTACTTTAGATTGTCTTACATTTAAAATTGTCATACTTATTTTCCGTTTATTATCAGATTGGACATAATACTTTTCTGCATGAAATCTTAATTATTATTTTTTTTTTTAATATAGGTACCCCTAACACTTTATTGTTTGTAGATCTACAAAGAATTAATTAAAAGTATACAAACTATGCTTTTTTTCCGAACCGCCTTGATCTCAAAAATTCGAATATGCAGTCAAAAATTTGTGTTACTTTTCGAAAAGGTTGCAAAAAATTTTGTTATTTAAACGATCCGTTCAGCAAAATTTTAAGTAGCAGCAGATGTATAAATATTTGTGAAATCGTTTATAATATGTTCTCTCCTACTGTCTACGTACTATATTATTGAAATTTTACAAACACATTGGTCGGTGTTAAGGGGTTAAAATGAAGAAGTGAAATGAAAAAGGAATAATTTTATATGACTTTGTAAAAATAACTTTTGTTGTTTAAATAATAATAACATAAGGCAATGCAATTTTCCGTAACAACGAAATAAAAGAAAAATTTAAAATAGATAACATAAAAATAATGAAATATTTTTTGCTTAAAAGAAAAATCTGTCCTTAAGAAAAAGTACATTCTTGTACACTTCTTAGTACTTTCACAGAAAACAGAACATCTGATATATTCATTTAAAGCAGCTCAAGTATACTTTTCATAAATCCTTTTTTATGTCAGTAATTTTATGTTATTCCTTGTAAAGATAATTTTTCATTGGTGTTGTAACTAAATCACCTTAATTATGTTTATAAGACCAGAAGACATAAAAAAAATGCTAAAGGTCAATGCTCAACAGTAAGCAAAGGGTAAAAAGTAAATACTAACGAAATTTCTTAAACAAAGAAATAAATTTAAAAATACTACACTGTAAAAAAAGCTGCAGTAAAATTACGGGCATATCCCTGCAGCAGAGAATCCAAACAATGCCTGTAAAAAAACATTTAGACGATGAATGATGTATTGCCAGTAATTTTACGCTGTGATGAAACATACAACCAACATGTAAAAAAAGTAGTATTAACCGTAAAATTAAAAGTGAAACATTGAGTTTCTCGAATACTTTTAATATCACTGAAAAAAAAAAAATTGTAGTAGATTACAGCACAGTGTGCTGGTAAAAGTATTGTCTACCATTTGTTTTTTTTTTTTTTTTTTTTTTTTTTTTTACAATGTGCAGTAAAATAAATTTGATCGATTTTTACTCACGTGTGCTTTAAAGTATTTCCTGTATGCACACACACAGGATGTTTTAAAAATATTTCCTGCACAACTTATTTATTTTTTTACACATATATAATTTACTTTTTCATGCGGAGCAAACGGCCTACGGTTGTTTAGGATTCGAACTCACAATCTTCTGTTCTAGAGGCCAGCACTCTGCCATTCACGCCGTTGGAATCACGATGCCTTTTACTTACAAAAACAGATAAGATCAACATCAGTGCTAATCGATGAATCATGTCATACGCACCAAAAGACTTCTGAGAAAATTTTGATACCGATTTACAGCAGAATGTGAAGTAACCAATCTTCAATTATTTTTACAGAATTAGCTGTAAAAATATATAGCAACCTATGCTGTATTTATGTTAAAAAAGTGCTTCATTTTTACAGAAATTTTTTACAGTGTGATTGAATATTGTTAACTTCCAAATTATGCATAAAAATTATTTTCTTTGAAGACTATTTTAAAATCTAAATTTGCTATTTTTGACAAAATTAAGAAGTCGGTCAATTGTCATATTCGAAAAACAAAAGCCCCCCCCCCTTTTTTTTTTTTCCCTGGAAAGACTACGATACTGACTTTTCAGAAAGAAAATCTGATATATTTTTCGAAATCATTTTTATTCGCAAACACTAGCACTAAAGAGGTAGTCTTTTTTCAAGGTTCTCATTAGAGGAAAATAATGGGTGAGAATTTCTCACCCTTCTTCAAAAACAAAATGATACTTTTGAAAACTATGTGAGAGCTCTGAAAATTAATCGAGACCCCAAATAAACTTTGAATAATAATAATATATCTTTTACATGGACACAGAGAATTTGTATCTCCAATTAATACGATTTTTTTTTCATGGTTTTCGATCTTTATGGTTTCTGCAGTGGGTGCAAAGCAGAAATAACTAGAGCCTAAATCTTACTCATCCAAACAGGTTTTCATTTGAAGGGATTTTCCCGTATTGGTGGAAGATAAGAGCAATTTGCCTAGATTAACGGCTTTTCTCGTCAAAATTCAAAAAATTATACTTTCAAAACATCACTTTTCGGGCTACGACCGTTTACCTCGCAAAACGGTCATTTCTCCTAAAATTATACGGTCAAATACCGTGATTTTACATTTTTTTTTCAGTGTACAAGACAAGCCATTTTTTGACAAAGAATGTATTACAATACATATATCTTTAGAAATTAAAAAACAAAAATCTCCGAAATCAGCAAAACTTTAGAAGAAAACCACACGACTTGACTCAAAAATTTAGAAATGCAATTTCATTTATGACAAATTTATATTTTGAAATATTCTTTTGGCATTCGAGTAATATGGAAATTATGAGAATTTTATAATTTGGTTTTCCGCTTCTTCCATGGCAAGAATATAATGCAAATGCAAGTTATAGCGGACAGATTGGGCCTTTTTCAAATGAAGGAAATAGGCACAGTCCAGTACTACTTAAAATGTACCTCAAACAACACACAGAAATATTAGATAGATTTAATTTTGTTTTCGGGTCTCCATCTAATGGTATATATTCAGAACTGCTTGAAAAAATGATGCACTCTGAAATTGATATATATGTTGCGTCAGTACTTATGTATGAAAATGAAAATAAGATGCTATCATCTGATTTCTGCTACCCATAAATGGTGAATGATTATATATTTCTAACCCGAAAAAAACAATATAAGACACAAGTGTAAGGCATCTTTCAAACATATCACTGTCTGCTTGAATAAGAAACGTAATAGTCTTGTTGCGATGATGTTAATACATTACGCGTTATTGAAATGGAAACAAAGACTGACGAAAGTTTGCTTTACGTTTTTGCAATACTTATAAAGCAGAATGCGCTGATAGCACCGTTGTCGTTTGCAAAAAAAAGGTCCTCATGCTTTAATAGGCGATTCCAGCCATGATCCTCTGCCTATCATACGACTGCGTGTTTCTGTCTTTCCTCTCATTTCTTCAAGTGGTTAAAATAAAAGATTTATTGGACTTTGCATCAGCCGTTCACAAAGATGATTTTGTTGTATGGCATTCATTATAGGAGGTGTTCGTTGAGTATTTATGGAATACAAAAGCAGAGACATCGTAAAGAAAAATTTTAACTAAAGGCCTGTCTTTGGAAATTTTATTCGTGAAAGTAAGATGCAAAATCTTGCTTTTTTTGGTGAATACAGTTCCCTTAGAAAATTTGTTTGGAAAATACTTCATCTCAGAAGATCGTTTCTATCAATCTTTATCCGCAATGGCGGTTCAAGATAGCTTCTGATGCGAAGAGCTGATAGATACTTTCGTGGATCGAATAATAGCTCCAGGTATCTACTTCAAGCGAATTGGAGAGATATTGTTTTCGACTTATCTTTTGATTTTCTCCTATAGCGAGGAATCAGAAGCCTCTAACCGAAAGTATACTTTCACAGGCGTTGCTGAAGCGTTCATATTCCTCTTGTGTGGTTTCTTTATATCGCTTCTAATTCTTCATGGGGAATTCTATTTAGGTCGCAAGAAAATTGAAAAGAAAAAAAGAAGAAATGTGTGAAAAATAACTTCTGCAATGTGATTTTTAAATTTTTTTTTTTTTTTTAATTGCCATGAGGACATTATGCTGATGGTTTTTTTCTGCATTATAACTTGCTTATTTATTAATTATTTATTTGTAACATATATATATATATATATATATATATATATATATATTATGGACATTTAGAAATTAAACTAAAGATCTTTTTTTTAGATATTAATAAATTTTTATATTTATTTTAACAAGTTAATTAATTAATTTAAAAAAATCTTTCAATTCCACTATAAATTCACTCTATAATGTCACTGCAAATATTTTCCCTTGTTACTTTCTATTTTACTCACTTTACACTTCAAGGGAAATATTTCTGTTTCTAGAATGACACATTCTCAGTTCGGTAAACTTCAACTGAATTCTATTATGTCTAACAGACAACATATATCACTCATTGTATCACGATTTATCTTTATAGTACATTTTGTTGTCTTCATTTATTCACGTGCATGAAAAGTACAAAATCACAAAAATAATCCTGCCCTCCATTAACTGCGCAGTGGACCAAAAGGCCAATACTCTATACTTCGTTGCATTAAATTTTTCCTGTGCATAGTGAAACTATTTTTTCGTGTGCTTGAAAATTAGAAAATGACAGATTAATTCTCTGTTATTTACGCAGTAGTACAACTGATTCATCTTTTGGTGTTCACTCCATATTTTTTTTTTTTTTTTTTTTTTTTTTTTTAGAAAATTGCTAAAAAAATTTTAAACTAATTTTTAATTGACTAATATTTCTAATAATAAACTAATAATTAATTGCTTGATGAACTAATTGATTAAGATAAACTGAATTGATTATTAATCTAATAATTAATTGCTAAACTAATTTTAAATATTGTTATTAGACATATAGTTGTTTCATAAATAACTATTAATAAAAAATCTAGCTCTCTTAATTTTCGACAAGTTTTTTTTTTTTTTTTTTTTTTTTTTTCCGAAACATTTATTTGTTTACCAGTTTCAAACCAAATAATATTTAATTTAGTAAAAAAATGCATCTGCAAATAAATTCTTTAAATTTCAAAAAGCTCACAGCAGTTGTTTCAATTCAAAATCACTGCATACCCTTCACCGTATGGAAAAAAAAAAAAAAAAACTAGGCAAGAGTGCACTCCTAAAGCAGCAACTGCGCACTCGTGCCTACCAAGAAATTTAAAGTGACTTCTGCATTTCTCTTTCCTTTTAAATTTCGTAGTAGCGCTGCTATTTACCAATCACAGAAGAACCAAAAGTTTAAAAATGGATTATAAAAATGAAAATACATTAATAAATAAATTGTTGCATAAAATGAAAAAAAATTATTTAAGGTTGTTTTTCAGTGGGAAACCAAAAAACGTTAAAAGGTTAAAGGGTTTCTTTAAGTGTAAGAAAATTAATAAAGACGCAGCTCTTTATTGTTAACTTTGTTACCCAGCTGAATAAAGATTTCGAGTTCTGTTGATTTAATCCCGTTACACGGAAAAGGTAAACATTTTGAAAGCAGTGAAGTAGTTAAAACGGAATGGATCACTGTATAAAAATCAAAATATTAATAATAATAATAATTTTATAATAGAATGAACAAATACTAAATAACTTCGAGTGTATTTGTATTTTTTATCCGTTTTCTCTTGTTTTATTTATTTACTTATTTTTCTTTCTTTTTTAAATTCGCTTTCAATAAACTAAAAGAAAAGTAGTATTGTCATTTGACATAATATGTAAATCTGTTGTAATAACAACGTTGATAATAAACGGTTATTTATGTAAGAATGGAGAAGAAAAAAGCTTTAAAAGAGTTGTACATTTCACATACATTTTTTAAAGAAAGGTTAGAAATAAATTTATTTCTGACCCTTCGAGGTATTAAGGATTATTTTAGAGGAGAACCATTTATAAAACAAAATAAATTATGTAATAAAGGTGATGATTAGTGTTCGAAAATTTTTTTGAACTTATTTAAAAGTGTTCCAGTTTAACTGTTTCATAAGATATTTTACAATTAAAATTATTATTATAACATAATATTACACAAGATCAAAATAACACATATATAAAATAACTTTTTTCAAAATAACTTGTATATAAGTTCCCCAAGAACTTATATCAAAAGAACTTTTTAATAAAAATTCGGTAAATAAAAGTTCTTAGAAAAACCATTTTTATAAAAGTTCTAAAAACAGAATTTCCTAATACAGCATATTTATGACCATAATTTTTCTCGTTTAAGTTCACAAACTAGTGGATCATGTCTTCAGATATAATTATCGGAAAGAAACCTCTGGACGCAATGGTTTTAGTGACATATTCTCCTAGTATTCAATTCATAAAATAAAATTACCCAAATAAAGATGCAAGCTACCTTTATTCTTCTTTTAAAACCTTTTTATTTATAATTTATTATTTTTTAAATGACTTTGTTAGTTTTCCTAATGTACCAAACTTTGTTGTAAAACTCTCAAGACGTATGTCACTGGATAAAGAGAGTTATCTTAATTTTACTATTTAAAAACTGATATAAAATATATATAGTAGCAACAAAATAATTAACTACGCTGGTTTTATTAGTCAAATCTTCACTTCAGTTATTCCCTTATTATATATTTCGCATTGCGATTAAACGGATGGGGGCAGGTATTAATCTCCTGGTTCTAGATACAAGATTCGCTAAAAGCAGTGCAGTTTCACACACTAACGGATACTTTTATTCATATATTCATATAAATGCTAAACTTAATACCACATACTTCACTTAGGTTGTAGTAATTTCTCCCCTTTTTTCTTTGAAAAGAAGGAGCGAAGAACATTATCGTGATGATGTATTAGAATACATCAATGCATGCGTTCTGTAGACAAAACGTATCAAAGGAATTGAAAAATGCACTCTTAAAAGTTTTAAAACTGATAGATAAATATGCCCATTGTTTCACTGCAGAACTAACAATAACTACTGTTTTAAATTTGTCGCATTTACTACACATCACTACTACTTTGAATATCCGCAAGCTTGTACCTGTCAAATAAAATGTATTGTATGTAAATCACTCTATGTTAGCACATTTTATGTCACGAAAAGAAAATGTTTCCACCCATCTGTTTTCTGATTAAAATTTATGTTATGGTACCTGTTGTCAAATCTTACAGTAATTTTCAAGTGCTAAATGTTGCTTGCATTTCGCTACAGCCATGTATCTAAGTGTTCAATAAACTTTGATTGTATCATGAATTTGTTATTGTGTAAAGATTAACTAATAGTAAAACAAAACAAATACACAAAGTTACAAATAACAAAACACAAACTTTTTTATCTTATAATCTGCATTGTTTTAACCGTTTATCGACCGACGGTACTTTAAAGTATCGTTAGTTTAAAAAGCGTATAAAAAAGAATTTACGGGAGAAGTGTCAAAAATACTTTTAAGAAAATATACCTCACTTTAACATAACTACAAGGCGATATACACGTAGCCACTTTTGTTCCAGGAAGGGTTTTATAAGTTAACTCTCACTGTTTCTGGTTTGAATTTTCCGAAATCTTTACGAGTGTTATTATTAACTCCTATATTATTTCAAGAACCTTCCATCAATTTTAGAAAAAAATATAAAGAACATGTAATGTAAATATTTTTAAGATTCAAATATGTTTTTCGACCTCTCTGTACCAGTGGTACACTAAAGAACCACATCACGGTATCCTCATTAATTACTGTGATGAGGTGATACAATAATTTGGTTGCTTATATCTTTAGAAAAAGAGTCTTAAGTAACTAAAAAAATATGTTTCAAATACTCTTTGGTCTGTTTCATTATGCGGTAGAGAGAAAGTTGAAATTCCATTGATTTACAGCATTTTTTGCAGTAACACTCTCATTTATTTATTTATTTATTTATTTTTAAATCACCGACTTTATTTGTAAGTGAAACAAAACCATTTAATATAATGTGTAAATGTGTTCTAATAAGAACGTTGATATATGGTTATTAATGTAAGAAGAAAAAGATTGAAAATAGGCGTACATTTTATTTACATTTTTAAGGAAAGTTTAGAAAAAAAAAATATTTCTGAATTTCCGAGATATTGAGGATTATTGTCGTGGAGACCCATTTATAAAGCAAAATAAATTACATCTTAAACATGATGATTAGGGTTCGAAAATGTTTTTCAACTTACTTAAGAGTGTTCCAGTTTAACTGTTTCAAAAGAACTGTTAAAATTCAAGATATTTTTATAATATAAAATTCCACAAGATCAAAATAACGTATAGGTAAAATAACTTTTTTCAAAATAACTTATATATTAAGTTCCCCAAGAACTTTTAAATAAAAGTTCGGTAAATGAACGTTCTTGTCAAAACTTTTTTTTATAAACGCTGTAAGAACAGAAGTTCCTAATAGAGCAACTTTATGACGACAAGTTTTCACGTTTAAGTTCACAAACTAGTGGCTAATGTCTTGACGTGTGATTATTGGAAAAAAAACCTCGAGAGACAATGGTTTCAGTGGCGTATTCTTCCAGTGTTCATTTCATGAAATAAATACCCAGATAAAGATGCAAGCTACCTTTATTCCTTTTTTTTATTTATAATTTATTATTTTTTAAATGCCTTATATTAAATGCCACATATACTTCACTCAACGGGAAATAATTTCCCCCCTTCCTTCCACGAAAAGAGAAAACGAAGTATATTATCGTGATGACGTATTAGAATATATCAATACATACTAAGGCTCCTATATATACGAGCTGGCGCATCAGGCATTTTGTTGCCTTAGGGCTGCCACGTGTACCCAGCACGTTTCTCTGATAAACAAACGCCAACCTTTTTTTTTTTTTTTTTTTTTTTTTTTTTGTCGTCTTACGTTACTTTAAAGTAACTTGTTTTATTATATTTCATAATTTTAGCTAAGTAAACTATGATATGGAAGTTTGTTTAGCGATAAACTGCTATAATCATTCAAGAAGTGAATATAAAGTGTTCGCAGACTGTGTATTTGAGTTTTGGCGACATTTTGTAAAAGAAACAGAAACCGTCCTAACAATACATCTTACCCCAGTACATCCATACGATATCCTCAGAATAAAATGACATCCTGAGAATGTATTCTGAAAAAAAAGGATTTTTTAGGAATATTATTGTTGCTTATTGCTCTTATTTTGACCGGATTAGCTTCAGATCAAGATTTCTTAAAATCATAACTTAAAATCATAGAAGCGATAACGACGCCAAGCGGGAATTCTGTCCTCTTCTGAGGCAAAAAAATGGCGGTGATGCGCCGCCTATTATTTCATTTTGGGGCTCAAATACATACGTTCTGTAGATAGAATATATCAAATGAATTGAGAAATACGAATTTTCAAGTTTTAAAACTGGTGAATAAATATGTCCATTATTTCGCTGCAGAACTAACAATAACTACCTTTATAAATTTATAGCATTTACTGCACATCTCTACTACTTTGGTCAGCCACAAGCTACGTACTTTGATGTCAAATTAAATGTATTGCATGTAAATCATTATATGTCAACATATTTTGTGTCACGAAAAGAAAATGCTTCCACCCATCTAATTTCTGACTAAATTATAGATCATGGTACCTGTTGTTAAGTCATAAAGTAACCTTCGTGTGCAAAATGTTGCTTGCTGAAGTGTTTCGCTACAGCCCTGTATCAGGATCTTCAATGAACTTTGATTGCATGACGAATTTGTAATATGTAAAGTTTTAGTAATACTAAAATAAAAGATATACACAAATTTACGAATAACAAAATACATTTATCTTTTATTTTTTTTTCCCTATTGAAATCTGCATTGTTTTAACCCTTATCGACCAACTGTACTTTAATGCGCCATTAATTTAAAAAGCGTGTAAAAATGAATTTATGGAAGAAGTGTGAAATGCATTTATAAGAATAGATCCCATATACATCACTCTAATCTCACAGCATGGCACTCGACGCTACATGTAGCCGGTTTTAATTTATAGGATGTTTTTGATGTTACAGTCAAAAAATGTTTTTATTTAAGCTAAATTTATTTAAACAAATTTAGTACTTAGAACTGATTTTTTTTTTTTTTAATCTAATCAGTGTAATAAAATGTTTATGATAGGAAAATTGTATATTTTCAATATTCATGTATTATATGCTATGCTAAAAATCGGGCGTTAATGTTGAGTGAAAAAATAATTTCATCAATTTGAATTCCTTCTAAACCAGAGCATCTTAAACGGTTTTTCAAGAACACACAAAGTGTGTTCCGATGATTGATTGGTATTTCTTAATATATAAACTGTTATGTTTTTTGTGGCGACTTCTTTTTTGCACCTGGTTCTTTTCTTCCTGTAAAATCATCTTGAGACACATTAAGACACTGATCACGCTTTGTTTACTTTTAAACATTTTAAATTTACTTACGGCACAAACATAAAATACATAACCAACACATAAATTAACATCAAGTAAAGTATTTTAAAAAACAACATATAGAATTGAAACGTTAGTCCATCTTGATTCACATACGCACACGTGTTGCCACATTTTCGTACCAAACTTTTCAGTTCTTGTTTTGGAATACTCTCGAAATCAGAGGTGCGGCGTTCACATTCTTTTTATCTTATTATGCAATAAAACAGGTATATAATGTTTTATTTGAAGCTAAAACACGAAAATCACAAATAAATTTCAAGTTAATTCAAATTTTCCGCAGTTAACAAACGCTATTAATATACAATCGTTAGATTTCATTTTACACATTTGTAAATAAATGTATGTGACAAAATTGTGGTTATAAATGTGTTAATTTAAAGTAATCTTACTTGAATTATTTTTGTGGGAAAAGCAGAGAAGAGATTTTTTTTTAGAGACTATAAAAATAACAGTTTTGTTTCGAATTTCTTTATTTCACCAACAAACGATAAATAGCCAAGAAAAGGACATTTAAATTACTTTTTTACAGACCACGTGTACAGATTCTGCCGAACTCCTTTTTTATAAACATACTTTAAGGGGAGAGTCTTCGGTAGCTTTTTCAAAAATTTCTGGACATGCGCATACGGAGACTTCCCTTGTTAGAAACAGGGTGGTATTATACACAGTTTGGCGACAGACTGTCCTCCCCCCCCCCCAATTATTCTACCAGTATATTTATTTAATAATTTTTTTTTGTTTTATTAACCTTGCAAACTTACTAATAAAATTCCGAAAGGTAAATATAGATGGAAAAATTTGGGAAATAAGTTGGCCTATTGTCACCCTGATACTAATTTTTATTCTAACTAATAAGATTCATCCGTGATTTTTTTTTTTAATTTAAATTTTAATTTTAAAACATAGCACAAATAATAATAATAATAAATAATAATTAAAAAAAAAAGAAAAAGAAAGGGGAAAAAAAATGTCATTAATTATTTTCGTCGTATAATCCGCATATAAGATATGTCATTCCTGGACAAGAAATTTTGTATAACAGAAAAATCTATATTATTTCGAAGAAACAGCACATACATATGCAACTTAATTTCTAATTTAAAATTTCTGGTACAAAACTGATATATCTTACCTGCGGATTACACGCCGAAAATTGCGGTATTTCTTTTCTTATAACTTCCCTTGTAGTTTCTTTAGGCTGTCGATTTAAATAAGCGTAATTACCTTGTGTCTCGAAGGCTTAAAATGTGCTACAAAAAACCGCTGATAACAAACAATGTTAAAATTTAAAGTTTTTTTTATATCTTTTTTAGAGCTTAGTGGTATGAAAAACATATTACATACTCAAGTTTTAACCTGAGTCATTACAAACTGGTATTTTTTTGCTGCTAAAAATATAATTTATATTTAAATACTTCTATTTAAGAAACATATTAAATATTATATATTATATTAAACCTCTCAGCGCGTAGTCTCAAGTGACGTTTCTACTTAAAAAATAATCTTATTGTCTACAAAAATAAACTTATTGGTTACTCTAGCGTCATCATTTTAAGTAACAATTTTTTGTCTCGCACGATTTGGAGAGAGATTTCTTGCTTTACAAAAGTCAGCGCCAAATCTTTTGAAGGGTGTCTATTTGAGTTACAAAAATCCGGTTCAAATGCTTAGAGGGGTAAAAAAGTTATCATTTTAAGCTTTAGTGGCATTGTTTTGACTAGTAAATCTAACATTCATATAAAGCATTAAAAAAAAATCTTAAAAAAAAAATAAATAAATAAATAAATAAAAATAGTGTGTGACTCCACTCGACTTTTTTATTTAAAAAAAATCTGGAGTGACTCCACTCGACTTTCCGAACATTGAGTAATTAACGGTTTTGTAGATTAAGTAAAGTAAGAGGAGTTAAATAAACATAAGAGAAAATTATAATTGGGTGTTTGGGTATTTTTCTTTATATAGTACACGATGCTTAATTTAGCGCTATTTTACCAAACACGTAGATCATAATGATAAGAATAATTCATTGTGTCCCTGTAAAAACCTACAAATGATAGATTCACCAAAATGCTTTTTGTTAGTGCAACAGTGACTTATAATATTTATATAAATTTTCAGCTCCATCGGATAAGGCATTTAGACGCTATCGCACTTTAAAGTTTGAACCCATATGCCATAATTATAAAGAAATTTGCATTTTGTCCTTGTAAAAAGAACCATAAGTGCTAGATTCTCTAAAGTTCATAAAGTTCGTGTGACGGTGACGTATAACATGTATCTAAATTTTCAGTTAATTTGAATAAGGAGTTTAATCGCTGTCGCACTTTAAATAATTTAAGCCTACAGGTCTTAATGATGAACAATTTTTAATTGTTATTACTTACAGACTTTGAATAAACACCATAAAATGCAATAAACTCGCAACAATTGTTTCGGATCGAAAAAACACACGACCCTTCATCAGGCGAATAAAGTAAGCACGAGTGCTGCAGTCAAAGCGGCAACGCACAAAATCGTTTGAAGTGAAAAGAAGAACTTTATAAACTAGAAAGTAAATATAGCTACTGGTGTAAGTAGAATTATACAAGAAAATAAATAAATGAGTGAGATTAAACATATAACAATCTAAGGATATCAAAATTAAGTTTTTATGCTCGTTTTTATGCTCTTCCGAAAGTTCATAAACCCACTCTCTGCTTTCGGCCTATTGTCTCCAATATTGGTACGGCTTCTTATAATGTTGCTCGATTTCTTTCAAACTCTCTTTCTCATCTAACTACTACTAATCTTCATACTGTAAAAAACTCGTATGATTTTGTGGACAAAATTAAATGCATCTCTCCGTCTAACTATACTATGATTTCTTTAGACGTCAAATCACTTTTCACAAATGTTCCGGTTCAAGGCGCTCTGGTTTGTTTAGAGAGAAGACTACGTGAATTCCATTACTCTTCTATTGAATTTGAGGAGCTTGTAAATTTAGTTCATTTGTGTATCAGGCAAACTGCCTTCATTTTTAATGGTGCTTATTATTCCCAAAATGATGGTATGGCCATGGGTAGTCCTCTCTCTCCTTTACTTTGCGACATTTATATGCACTATTTTGAAGAAAAACTCTTCGGTGTATATAAATTTCCTCACTGGTTTAGGTATGTGGATGACACTTTCGTTCTTGTCTCCCCTGATGTCGATTTGTCCAATTTACTTTCTTTGGTCAATTCGATTGACCCATGCATTCAATTCACTTTTGAGGTTGAAAAGGATTGCTCTTTGCCTTTCCTTGACGTTCTTGTGAATAAAGAAAATGATTGTTTCTCAACTACTGTTTTTAGAAAACCATTCTCAGTCTCTTTGCCGCCGCATGCTCTCTCTAACCACGCCCCTCAACAAAAAATGTCTGCTTTTTACACTTATGTTTATCGTGCCTAACACATTTGTTCTGATCCGTCTAATCTTTCGAAAGAAATTAATTACTTAAAATCTCTTGCTCTCTCTCGTGGCTATAATCCATCTATCATCGATAAAGCTCTATATAAATTTAAGAATCCTAAACGTTCTGCTTCCAAATTAAACGATCACAGTCTCATCCCAGTTGTTTTACCTTTTCATTCTTCACTCTCTTTTAAAATCTCTAAAATTCTTTCACCGTTTGGTTTCAAAGTTATTTTCAAACCCGTCAATAAAATTAAATTATCTTCTCTTAAGGATCCCATTCCCACCGAAAACCGTTCTGGAATTTATTTAATTCCGTGTTCGTCCTGCAACTTAGGTTATATTGGTCAAACTAGGAGGCGTTTGAAATACAGAATAAATGAGCACCGTCGGAATGTTCGTAATGCTGAGATTACCAAATCTTCTATTGCTTCCCACTGCTGGTTTCAATGTCATCGTTTTGATTTTTCCAAAACTAGCATACTTTCATCTCCTGTCTGTTCCTCCCATTTGGATATTCATGAAGCATTTTACATATTTAAAAATTCGAAAAATCTTGTTAATGATATTTCTTCCACTCCTTTTTTCTCTGATGCTTGGAAATTACTCACGTAACTTGATTTTCGCTTAATTTTGATATCCTTAGATTGTTATATGTTTAATCTCACTCATTTATTTATTTTCTTGTATAATTCTACTTACACCAGTAGCTATATTTACTTTCTAGTTTATAAAGTTCTTCTTTTCACTTCAAACGATTTTGTGCGTTGCCGCTTTGACTGCAGCACTCGTGCTTACTTTATTCGCCTGATGAAGGGTCGTGTGTTTTTTCGACCCTAAACAATTGTTGCGAGTTTATTGCATTTTATGGTGTTTATTCAAAGTCTGTAAGTAATAATTTTTACAACGCCAGTTTTGTGGTGCTACTTTATTAAATTTTTAATTGTGTCCCCGTAAAACTCGTTAAGTGCTAGAGTCACCAAAATCCATACCATTTGAGTGATGGTGACCTATAACTCGTATATAAATTTTCCACTCAAACGGATAAGGCATTTAAATGCTATCGCAATTTAAATAATTTCACCCCATAGGCCATAATGATACAGAATTATTTGTTGTATCCCTTTAAAAAAACTAGAAGTGCTAGATTCACCATAACCTATACAGATCGTGAATTTGTGACCTATAATATGTGTATAATTTTTTTGTTCAACTGAATAAGGCATTTAGATGCTATCGCACTTTTTAAAATTTGGTCCCATAGGCCATAATGATAAAGAATTTTTCTTTGTGTCCTTGTAAAAAAAACTATAAGTACCAGATTCTCCCAAATCTATACAAATTGAGTAACTGTGGTCTATAATATGTGCATAAATTTTTTGCTCAATTGAATAAGGTGTTTAGATGCTATCGCACTTTTAAGATTTTGGTCCCATGGACCATAATGATAAAGAATTTTTCTTTGTGTCCCTGTAAAAAACTATAAGTGTCAGATTCACCAAAATCAATAGGGTTCGTGCTATGGTGACTTGCAACATGCATACCAACTTATAGCTCATTCGAACAAAACTTTTAGACGCTAGCGTGTTCACTCACATACATACATACACACACATACATACACACACACATATACACACACATACATACATCATTGTAAAAATAGTGAAGACGGACTCAGGGGACCTCCAAACGTATAGAAACACCAAAATCTCGAATTCGGATTTTTGACATGATTACAATACTTTCCTTACCTATGTATGTTCGAAAAGTAAAAATTGATAGAAATATTTTTTTGAAATGCCAATTTTCGAGATCTAAAACTGACCTACCTAATCAGGATGACTGTTAATTTTCTTATAATAAAAACGTAATGCATGAGAAAGGATATTTAAAATGTATTTATGTAACAATTTTCAAGAAAATCGTTAGAGCCGTTTTCGAGGTACCAACTTTTGCCAAAACTTGGCATACTGAATTATTGACCGGAAAACAATAATTACATACAAAAGGATATTTAAAAAGAAGTTAATATGGAGAGTTCGAATAAAATCCGTACAGCTATTTTTAAAGGAACGCACTTGCGAGACCTGAAATTGAGCTATTTATAAAGGACGTCTGTCAATTTTCTGAACTAATCAGCTATATCATTTGAAAGAACATGTAATAGAGTGTTTATATAGCAACTTTGAAAAAAATCGCTAGAGCCGTTTTTGAGATATGGACTTACGGTCCCACTTCCGATTTTCCAATTTTTACCAAAATTCGGAAAATGCATCTGTACACCAGACCTGTCTCATTTCTGAAGTTTCGTAGTTCTATCTTTGTTAGTTTTGGAGATGTGATAGCCAGGTAGAAATACAGACAAATCGGAAGCATAGATACTTTTCAGCTTGTTAGTTAAGAAGTAATAAAAAATAATCGTTGTTGGGATACAAAAGCAGTAAACACATCCTCTCCCCATTAGATCGAATTGTGATGGCATGTTTCCGGACCACCTATAGGGCTTATTCCCAGAACGTCACCAACAGTTCACATCGCATCTCTGGTTAGACATTCAGTATATTCCACCACAACCTAAAAATTCAGGTATCGCTGAGAATCGATTTTTTGATTTTTACTTACTGCTATATTCATAAGACGGTAGTATTTGATTCGTAAAAATTTTCAAATAATGATCCGATATACATGTTTTGAGAGGACCTGAACACGATCTGATAATTTTAAGAAAATATTTAAGTGTCTGTGTATGTGTACAGTGCAGCCACGTTTCTTAAAACTACCAGCGACGACGCGTCCAAAATGTTGGAGGGATGCCAGCTTGGCCAGCAGGTTGTGATTTGGAAAACATCCAATAATTCACGCTCTGTTATTCATATTCTATGAGTCGGATGACTGTCACTCCTATTTTAACAGTGGACTCGTTGAATTAGCGCTTGCGCAGAGGCTTCCATGGTTTCATGAAATGTGGTCGAAGAATACGTATGTGAGTATGTGTACCTATGTATGTAGCAAAACTTTTGTGGACGATCTAGATTAAGAGGGGACAATACCTAATCTCGCCGGCAGCCTTCGCCCATGTTATTCTATGGGAAAATTTGTTGCGACAATTACACATTACCTAATGAATATTTTTTAATTCTGTTTTCGCAGTCAGAAAATTCATAACCGTTAAATGAGTACTCCTTTTTGAAAAATTCATTTTTTTTAATTTTTACATTTTAATTTTGAGTTCAAAAATGCGATTTTTCACAAAATGCATTTTTCTCATTTTCTAGTCGCAAAATGAAATACTAAAATTTTAAAAAATCAATTTTTGGAAAAGAAGTACTAATTTAACGCTTATGAATTTTCATGTGAAAACAGAATTGAAAAATATTCATTAGGTAATGAGTAATTATGTGAACAAATTTTCCCATTGAATAACATGGGCGAAGGCTGCCGGCGAGATTAGGTATTGTCCGCTCTTAAGAAACTATGCGCAAAATTCCATGAAACTTTATATTTAGTTGCATCTTGACATAAATTATTTCCTTTCAACTTCGATACATTTCGACCGAAAGATGGCGGTAGGATGCTGAAATTTCTCTCATTCATGGAAAAGCTATATCGCAGCTTGTATACTGTATGAATCCATAAAATTTGATGTGTAAGATTGCTATTATGCAAAAAGGTTGTATTTCAGTTTCGATTGTATACATGTACACCAAATTTCATTTATGTATATATAAAAGAGTAAACTGGCCGATTCACTGACTTAACACGGCTGTGGCAATTTTATGGAGATAGAGTCACAAATTTTGGTGTGCAGGTTGGTTTTGGGACCATGACCGCCCTTACTAAGACGAAAACACGTTTGCGGACACAACTCGGCTCCAGATTACCTCACGGTGGAGGAATTGCACATAGGGAGTGTAGAATTAAGTACCCCCCCCCAAAAAAAAAAAAAAATAATAATAATAATAATAATAATAATAATAATAATCAGGATTTTTTTTATTTTTAAGAGTGGTTGGGTGAAAATCGATTTTCAGAGGAAATTTTATAAAATTCAGATTTTTGAGTTGAACTCTACTAAAAATAATGCAAAAATGATCCCAAAGAAGGCGGGGACACATTTCTAAGAGTAACATTGCTGTGTACCCAATACAATTATAAAGCGATTTTTTTTAAATCCCCCCCCCCTCCCCTTGAGACGAGCGGTGGAAAAAAACACGTTTACAAGCTTAACTTTGCTCGAAATTACCTCAGGATGGTGAGTTTTGACGTGTGATTGTTGATTAAGTATAAGCAACATAAAGCTTGATAGAATTTTGTGAAATTTCGAACTTTATTTTTGGGGTAAGGGGTAAAGTAACTATTTTTTTTGCAAAACAGGTAAAGCGATGCACAAGATTCTAAAGATTTTTTTTTTTTTTTTTTTTTTGAGATTTTTATATTAATTATGTTGTTGAATTTTGAGAATTTATTTAAATATAGTGACCAGCGAAGCGGGCAAAGCCTGCTAGTGTGATGTATTTTCATATGTGACTTTATATAAAACTGTGGTGACTTAGCACTTTACCATTCACTGATTTCGCCTTTAAATCAAACATTTTACATTTTTTTTAAGCAAGTTTATTCAACACTTTTTCGATATTTTAATCGATTTTTAAATTTTTCGTTTTTCTCTGTTTGGCAGCACTACTCCGAAATTTAACGAGTGATGATTCAGAAGAAGCGAAACGCAGAAGCCACTAGATTTAAATTTCATATTAGACGTGAGTGTGTAGTTTCATAATTTAGTGAGGCACTCGTGCCAGATTTTTTCACCTGTTGAAGGACCGTGCTATTATTTTGATCTGAAACAGTTACTAGATTTTCACAATTTATCATGTTTACTTATGTTATCATGTTTGTTTAATTAATTATTATTTGAATTTAATCAGGATAAAAAAATACGTTTCAAAACCCAAAATTTAAAATGTTATTATTATATATTTTTGGTCAGCTATGCGTGTAATGTAACAGCCATATTTGAAATTAGTCTGGTAATTTTTAAATGACAGTATGGAGTGAACGGTTAAAAGGTTAATGCAGAGACACATAACAGATAGGCGGTGCTACTAACTGTCCATGAAGGGTCGATTGCATTTTCGAGATTTTACTCAGTTTAGCAATAAATACCACAGGTTGCAAAATCATACTTTTCATTCCCCCCCCCCATCCCGCTGCTTCTTATGTGTTCTTGTACGCTGAACTCAGAAATGCTTGTCTTTTCTTCCTGTCAGACAAAAGTATACTTTTTACAAAATGTCTGTCTGTGTGTATCACGTTTTTTGTGGACACTGTATCTCACGAACCAGTGAATGAAATTTAATCAAACTTGGCATTTAGTTGCACCCTGACATAAAATGGCACTGATTAGATTTGGGTATCAATCGCTCAACAGGTGGCGCTGTGATCGCATTTTTTGTAAACTTTTAACATGGCAGTATAGGACAAAATTTCGTATAAATGTGCATAATGAGAGTTCTTTAAAACTTGTGATTGTAAAATTAATATAAATTTTTGGTAATGGTAGTAGTTAACTAGGAAAAAAAAAATTGTGCATGTGGGGGCATCCTTCCCCCCCCCTGGGGAGGAAGTACGCCCCCGGAGGGGAGGGGGAGTAAATTTTCAAGATGGGTATCTTTTGAAAGGTCTCGTCAATACCTTTAAAACGAATGGTTGAACTATAAATTTGCCATAATTTAAAACAAAGGTATCGATTTTTTTTTACTTTTGACAAAAAAAAAAAAAAAAAAAAAAAAAAAAAACTTAGAAAAAAAATCTTATTTTATTTATTTATTTATTTATTTTATTTATTTATTTATTTATTTATTTATTTATTTATTTATTTTTTGTTACTGAGTGAATTTGCATAGGAAAATATAGAAGAAAGTTTTGTGGTGGCCACAACATACTAGTTAATGTTTGTGTTTCTTTTCAGCGCGTTTCCCCTTGAGGACACTCTTTAAGCTAAGTGGCCAGATTTCCTCTATTTTACTTTCTGTAAGACGTTTCTCTAAGTTTTAAAAATTGTTACAAGAAAATTATTTATCATAATTATTAGCTTTTATGTCCCCATTCACAAAGAATATATAAAACTATCCTCCTAATTGGGGAATTGTAATAACTATTAACGATTTATTTTATAAAGGTACTCTAATCTGGTCATCACACTCTAAGCAGTATCCAACAATAACTTGCTAACATGTTAACAAGCCATCGGCCCTGATGCCTCCTTTCCATTTATTTGATGTCTTGGTCAGAGCTTGATTAACATAAAGGCTCGCGGGACAGATGCCCTGTGCCCTGAGTAGCAGGGGGTTCTGAAACTGAAATGGAAAATGCCATTTTGTCTTTTTTACTCGTATAATCTACAAAAAGGAGTATCATAAAATGCAAAATTCTGTTATTTTAGTCCCGTATGCAAGTATATATGTACCTTTGCTGATTGGTTTGCAGTGCGAGGGGAAAGGGGGGGGGGGGATCACGGAAATATGTGTGCCTCGGGCCTGACATGAAGTGTCTTGATGAAATCCCTTTACTTGTTCTTCACTTAGATCGCCTAGATTTTCCGTGAAATAATTAAGATGGGAATTTAGAATGTGGAGTTTTATGCTCATTTCTGTCAAAAAATCCCATTTTCTGTCAAAACTGTATGTGATGAAAAAATTTGAATATTTTTTCCTTAATCAGTATCCAAAAATACATCAGAAAAATTCATCACATTGAAGAAATTTTTTTTTATCGCAGACCTGTGTATCCCCGACCCAAAATATATTAATTTCTTTTCTTTTCTTTTTAATGTACTTTAACCCTTTTAACGTTCACTACTTGATTTATTTTAAAAATTACTAAACTAATTTTAAATATTGCTTTTAGACACATACCTGGATCATAAATATTTAAAAAATAAAAAATTAGCACTGTTCCCTTTCGAGAAATTTTTGGTTAGAAACATCTATAAGTTAACCTTATTAAATTCAAATAATATTTAATTTAATAAATAAAACACTTTGTAAGTAAACATTATTGACTACTAAAACTCGTAAAAGTTGTTTCAGGTGAAAATAATAGTTAAGCTCTTAATTAAATGAAAAAAACTAGACATGCGATTGCATCATCAAACCAGCAATGCGCACTCGCGCACACTAAGAAATTGCAAGTGATTTATGCATTTAGATTCTTTTGAAGCATTATTTGTTAAATTTTGGAATAGTGTTGCTATCCACCAAACAGAAAAGGAACAGAAGTTTAAAACCTGATTAAAACAAGGGGGAAATGTTAAAAAAAACTGCTGCATAAAAATTGTTAAATTATGTCAAATGTTTGGTTTCGCAGCGAAACCATTGATCGTTAAAGGGTTAAGAGAGGAATACTCAGATCAGCAGAATTGGGTCACCTTTCATGGAGCATACGTCATGTATATGTCGCGGCATGTCAATATATACAAAAGGTTAAGAACAACAGACAATGTCGCAAGGTTTCAGAATTCTAAATTAAGCGAGAAATAATATGTATAACTCTTTACGAAAGAACATCCATTTCTAAAGCTTTATGTCAATAAGCCTGTTTCAACAATATCCGAATTTATCATTTCCGACACTTTGGAATGTGTTGAAAGAGCGATATAGTTTTGTTTTTTAAATAATATAGAATAAAGTGAGCAGGAAAATTAAATATGTTTTTCATTTTATTAGGCTGAAGGAAAAATACTATATTTGCTTTGTGTGATACTTAGTATTTCATCATCTCCACAAACTTTTTCATTCTTTTTTGTTTAAATAATCTATTCCGGAAATATAAACAAACTGATTTCTCCATAATCAAACTTAACCTTGATGTATTCTGAATCATGCGTGCGCTAAAAGAATTATAAACTTGATAATGATATTAATGACTCTTTCTCTCTAAATAAGCATTTACAATCAGTAATTTACTTAAAAGAACTATTAATATTAAGCTTTATGTTTACGTGAAATCATATTTTTATAAATGTTAACATCTAAATTACAGTTTTATTTCATTCAACAATTTTCTTAAATATTATTTGATTTCATTCAACGGCATGAAATTTTAAAAACTTGTTAGTTAGGCCCTGCTTAGAAAGACAAGTGCGTCTTATCAGGCCTAAATCTTACGTGCAAACAATTGGTCTTATCCTTACACCAACACACTATCTGCAGAATTATGGTGGTCATGTTGGTATTAAGGGCCCGCTTCACTCACCGCCGCCGGAAGCTGAAGCTAATGTTATTCTATGGGAAATTTTTCTTTACAAATAACTTATTAACTAAAACATATTTTTAATTTCTGTTTTCACATTCTGAAAATTCCCAGCTGTTAAATGGACGGAACTTTTTTAAAAAACTATTTTTTTAAATTTTAATATTTTATTTTGAAGCTGCAAAATACGAATTTTCAATATGTGAATTTTTTTCATTTTGCAATTTCAAAATTAAATATTAAAAATTGAAAAAACAGTTTTTTAAAAAAGGTCCGTCAATTTAACAACTGGGAATTTTCTGAATGTGAAAACAGGATTTAAAAATATGTATTAGTTAATAAGTTATTTGTAAAGAAAATTTCCTCATAGAATAATATTGGCTCTGGCTTCCGGCGACGGTAAGTGAAGAGCGTCGTTAAGGCCAATTGACTACACGAGGGTTTTAGGCTTAAGTGATGTGCCCTGCATTGGAATCCTTCTATCTAGGCTATATTTACGCTAGTTTCGCGGAGAAACACGAAAAACTCCAAACGTCTAGGACGATGAGCGAGACATACGGTTGAATCTGGCATTTTCCGTCTACCAGCTTCTTCGAGAGCAAAACCTCAAAATTATGCTATGCGGTTTTGGGCAATATGCAAATAGAAATTAAAATGTATGAATAATCAACTAAAATAAAATTTTTCCCACCAGTGACGGAGAGATTGCTCTCGAAGCTGGTAGACGTGAGGTGCCGGGTTCAAACCCCGGTCACTCTCGTCGGTTTTACCATTCGGAATTTTCGGTGGTTTTTCTCCGAAACTTGCGTAAATACGTACTAGGACCCCTTATAAATACCTCCACAAAAAGAATGTTCCTCAAGTGTGGGACCCTTGCGCAGTAAATTGACCTTAATTTTAGCACTAAAATAAAATTATTAAAAAAAGAAAACAGTAATTATTTAATTACGTTACAGTTTAAAGTTTATTTGACTTTTTCATTTTTAACAATGAGAAGTTATGTAAAAATTTTATTGATTTTGAAGTTTTTATCCTGTGGTGCTGCTATCTATTGACAGCTTATAAAACTAAAAAAAAAATTTCAGAGATTATTTGTAAATTTTAGTGCTGCCATCTGGTTATGAAGTGTAGAACTAAGCACGTTTTTCTGCATAATGGATTTGTCTAATATTTTCGTAAAGTAAATAATAATAGAAGTATATTAACTCGTTAAAGCCCGAATTAATTTTGCAAAATATTAGTAGCTGATTATTTCACTTCTAAATTAATACAGACAACTGACAGTAAAATATATTAACTTAAGAAATTCTTCTGATAGTTTTAAATTTAAAGTCTATCCTCATTTATTGACGTTTTGTGTTCTAGCGAGAAAACTTCGAGATAGAAAAACTTTGAGATAACAGATTAATTTCCTATTGTATGTTGACAAAGATCTCGAAAGTAAAGTATTATAATATATATTATTATTTAACTTGATTTAAGTTAGTATACCTGAGCAAAAATCTAATATATGTGCGACGAAAAAAATACCAAAATGACTATCCAAATTATAAAATAATAATGAATAGTAGGCACATAAAACTTTCAGGGATCATTTAGAGTGACACTGTAAACTGTCACTAAAAACCAGAAATCATTCCAAGAAACAACAAAAAATATACGAGCCATTTTATTAGCTGTCCTCAAATGAGGACACTGCGCGCTAAGAGGTTAATAGAACAATTGAAGAACAATTAATATATTTAATGTAAAATGTTTTTTATATTTCTTTTTATTAGTTCCCCATAATACTATAGGTATGGGGAACTTAGGTAATCGGGAAAATTTTCGACCTCGGTTTTTACTTTCTCTTACCCATAACGTAGAGAAAGTATTGTTTTTGGGTCAAATTTTCGAACGCGAGATTTTGTTATATTTACACGTTTTGAGGTCCCCTGAATACGAAAATCATGTTTTTAGCAAATGGTCTGTGTGTCTGTGTGTGTGTCTGTCTGTTATCAGCATATCTCAAGAACAAATAGTAGCAGACATTCCAAACTTGGTATTCTAAATGTGTATCATATATAGATGCTACAGTAAGCTTTTCGTTAAGATCAAACAATTGGTTCGTGTACAGGGACAATCAAGAGAATTCTAATACATTACGTCTATGGGGGAAATTGTTGGTAAGTAGAGTTTAACGTCTATAGACTGCATTAAACCAAATTAAACTAATATATATATATATATATATATATATATATTGTAATAGAGATAGTCAACTGGGAAAAAAATGTTGTGTATGTAGGAGCCTCCCCTCTCCCCCTGGGGGTGAAGTTCTCCCTCGAGGGAAGTAAATGGGTATATTTCAAAAGAGCTCGCCAATACCTTTAAAACGATTGGTTGAACCATCGATCTGCGATAATTTAAAACTAAGTTATCGATTTTTTTCACTTTTAACGAAAAAAAAAAACTTTTTTTTTTTAGAACAAAATAGACTTTTTTTGGATATTTGGTGTTATACTACTTTTCTAATACGGAAATTGTCTGCATTATCATAAAAGATAATTTTTTTTAATTTTAATAAATTATTTTTTAAAAACAGAATTATTTTTTAATAACCGAATTAAATTGTATATAAATCTAGGTGCATTAATTAAACGGGGGGTTGAGGGGGGCAGTAGCCCCCCTCACACAGAATTAATTATCATATAAAACTCTTCCGAAGCCTAATTTGAATTGTTTAACATAGGTTTACATAACATCGTTATCTTACCACTTAATCTCGAACCTGTATTTATAGTATTAAATTTCAGGGTAAGAGAAAGTCGTGTGAGTGACACACTAGATTATTTTTACTTTTTTACACGTTTTCAGGGGTGCGAAATCCAAAAGTGACAAAATTTGTATGGTGTCCGTTTGTAGGTTGCCTGTTAGTTTGTTAGTCCGTTAGTTAGTTTATTAGTCTGTGCACACGATATCTCAAGAACAAATAGTCGCAGAGATGTCAGATCAGTTTTAAAATATTACTTTCGACACTGGCAAGAACTTTATTCTTTTGCAACATTCGAATTAAAAAACTTCGTAAGTTATTAGAAACATACGATTCTCTTAACATAGGAGAATAGGGCACAATTTCGCTTAAACGTGCATTAAATGGAAAATGTTTACTGTAAAAATGTCAGACTAGTTTTAAAATATCAGTTTTGATGCCAGAATAAACATCATTAACTATAAACATGCTACTTTGAAATTTTTGCAAGTTATTGGAAACTTACGAATTTCTTAACATGGCAGAATCGGGCAAAATTTCACATAAACGCCTCTTTTTAGGGATATTTTCATTATAAAGATATCAGACCACTTTTGAAATATTGTTTAGGATACTGGTATGAATATCATTGACTATGAATTTTCCAATATAAAAATTTCGTAAGTTATTGGAAATTTACGAATTTCTTAACATGTCAGAATAGGGCAAAATATCACATAAAAGTCAATCTTGAGGAATATTTTCATCGTAAAGGTTTCAGACCACTTTTGAAATATTATTTAGGATACTGGCATGAAAATCATAGACTGTGAATTTTTCAATTTGAAAAATTCGGAAGTTATTTGGAATTTACGATTTACTTAACATGGCAGAATAGGGCAAAATTGAGCATAAACGTCCATTTTGAGGATCGTAAATATATCAGACAACTTCAAAATAACGTTTATGATACTTGTTTGAACATGATTGACTACAACTGTTCTAATAGAAAAATTTCGTGAGTTATTCGTAATTTAAGATTTTATCAACATAGCAAATTTGAAAATTTTGCATATAAATATGCATTTTGAGGATTGTTGCATTGGAAACAGTAGCATGAAAACTAAACAACAGAATTGATCCTGATAAAATAAATTAATATATTAGAATAAGATACATATATTGAAGTGAACGGTGGATAGCCTATTAGGCAGCGATTTCATTTTGTCACTGTGTCAAGTGTTTGGTCAAATTCATTTCACTTAACATGATTGTATTTTATTTATTTAATTATTTATTTTTATAAGTGTAATATATACAATGCAATACAATCTATAGAGTGCTAAATTTTACAAACATTGGAAAATAGCAATTAGACAACCAAGATTTGAAATAATTATATTCTGCGGCAATGATTTTTAAAATGTAAGACAACAATAAATTCTTTTTAAAAATAGCAAACCTTAGGGATTTTCTGCGCAATGTTTTAATGGTAAATTTTGTAGTTAACTGTATGTGGATTAAGGCAAATTATTTGCATTGTTTCAAAGTAACAAACACAGACATGAGTTGTATGAATCTTCAATTATGTGTGTATATATATAAATATATAACTATTAACTTGGTAAAAAATATTTCTCTATCTATAAAGAGTATTGTCTAGAATACAAAAGAAAAAGTTCAGTATATTATACTTAAAAAAAAAAAAAGAAAGAAAGAAAGAAAAAGAAATGAGAAGAAAAAAAAAACAAGAAAGAAAAATCATGCAGTACGCATTGATTAGCAACACTTTCCAACTGTACACAATTGTTGTATCGAATAACTATTAATGTTCTTTGCCTACGTTATCGCACAACAGACAGAAGGACTGAAAAACATACAGACAGACTAATTGATTTTAAAATTACTCTTAGGCATTTTGGAAAGTGATAAAAAGGCTTAACGCAAAAGAAAATGCAGCCATTAGATTATAATTACAGCTTTTAAAATCCCTGAATATTTTACTGCAGCCCTGTAAATCTGAAAGTTAATCATATCATATTCTATACAAAACAATATTTTAGAATATTAATAATACATGTCAATGTTCTTAAGATTTTTGTAGTAGAAAGTTTTTTTTTAAATTCTGTTCTAAAACGTAATACATTGGCTTTTTTTTATATTTTTGTTGTTGTTGTTGTCCCTGTAAACAAACTAGTTGTACAGGACCTATTAATGACATTTTAAATAGGGAACATTCCATAGGGAACTGAGTGTATCATTTTAAAAAAATTCTCAAAATATTCACGGATGATAGGAGCCGGAGACAAACATATAGAAAAGTAAACAATCGGACAGACAGATGAACAAATTGAAATCATATTCCCACTAAAGTTATAAGAAAGTGTTAAAACGCTCATGTAAACAAAAAGGCAATTCCAGCAAATTTTTATTAATACCTCTTAATGTAACTGATTATTTTTGTGTGGCCCTGTAAATCTAATGCTAGCCATACTATATTACATAGAAGGCACACTATTTTGTGCATACGAATAATATATTTCAATTGCATTAAGCTTTGTGGAAAATAAAATTATTAAAATTTGGTTTATAAAAATAACTCTCATACAACACAATGCTTTGGAGTACTTTCAAGTGCCCCTGTACACAAACCAGTTAGAAATGTACTCTATTTTACATAGGAAACATCCGATAGGGATTTGAATAACATATTAAAATTTCATTAAAGTTTCTATACATTAAAGGTATTAAAATATGATTTATAGAAAATCCTCTCATAGAACACAATGCTTTCGAATACTTTTGGGTATCCCTGTACACAAACCAGAAAAGGTATCCATTCCGTTTTTATAGGGAACATCCGATAGTGAACTTCAATAAAATATATCGGTTTAAAGCAATTCCATAAATATTTACAGAGAGACAGACAGAGAGACAGAGAGACAGACAGACGGACAGAAGAACAGTCAGACATATACACAAATTGAAATTATATTCACACTAAAAAAATAATAGAAAGTGTCAAAAACGCTTAATGTAAACGATAGTACAATTCTAGCAATTTTTTATTAATAGCTCTGAATATAACTGAATATTTTTGTGTCCCCCTGTAAATCTAATGGTAACCATGCTATATTCTATGCAAAGCATTCTTTTGAGCATATAAATAACGTATTTCAATTTCCTAAAACTTCGTGAAAAGTAAAGTTATTAAAATTTGATGTATAGAAATATCTCACAAAGAACGCAATGCTTTGGAGTACTTTTGAGTGTCCCTGTACATAAACTAGCGGTGGTATGAAAACTATTTTATATAGGAAACATTCAATAGTGAACTTGAATAACATATTTCAATTTTATGAAGATATTGTACAGTAAAGGTATGAAAATATGGTTTATAGAAATACTCTCATAGAACACAATTCTTTGAAATACTTTCGGGTGCCCCTGTATACAAACCGATAGAGGTATAATCTCCATTTTCAATAGGAAACATTCGTGGGAATTTTATTCGTGGGGATAAAAGCAAAATTTTGTTTCATTCGTGAATTCGATTCCCGTAGAAATTTGAACTGGAGAATTCTTCAACTCAGAGGATCGTTTCTGCGAAACTTTGCCCGAAAAGGCAGTTTGAAGAGCTTTCTGCTGCAGAGAGCTAATAGATACTTTCATGCATCGAATATTGGCTTCAGGTATTTACTTCAATCTAATTGGAGAAATTTTATTTTCGACTCATCTTTTAATTTTGTCTTATAGCTCGAAGTCAGAAGCCTCTAACCGAAAGTTGACTCACACAGTCGTTGCTCCAGCTTTAATATTCCTCTTTTCTGGATACTTTATGATGTTTTTGGTTTTTCTTGGAGAGCTTTATTTAGCTCTCAAGAAAATTGAAAAGAGAAAAAGAAGAAATATGTGGAAAATAACTTCTGTAATATGATTTCGAAAGATTTTTTTTTTCTTCTGAATTATAACTTGTTTACTTAATTATTATATATTTTATACTATATATCTATATTATAAACATTTAGAAGTTAAAGGTTTTTGTTGTTTTTGTTGTTTTATCATTATTTATTTATTTTTTTTTTTATTGTAAATTTAAATTTAAGTTTTAATATTAACTAATTTATTTATTTATTTATTTATTTATTTATTGTAAATTTAAATTTAAGTTTTAATATTAACTAATTTATTTATTTATTTATTTACTTATTTATTAAAAAAAAAATATTTCATCTTCACTGAAAAATGACTGTATAAAGTCACTAAAAGTATTTTTCCTTGTAACTTTATGTTTCACTCACATTATACTTCTAGTAAAATATTTCCGATTCTAGAACGACGCATTCTCAGTTCGGTAAATTTCAACTGAATTCTATTATGTCTAACAGACAACACGTATCACTCACAGTGACACGATTTATCTTTCTAGTAAATTTTATTGTCACAATTTATTCACGTGCAGGAAAATTACAAGTTCACAAAAATAATCTTTCCCTCCGACATCTGCGCAATGGTGCAAAAGACCAATATTCTGTTGTTCGTTGCATTAAACCTTTTCTGTCCATAGTGAAACCATTTTTTGTGTACATAAAATTCAGAAAATGACGGGTTAATTCTCTATAATCTACACATTAGTGCAACAGATTAACTGTTTTATCTGTTTACTCGATATATTATTATTATTATTATTGAAAAATTGCTAAACTAATTTTTAAAAATTGTTATTAGACACGCAGCTGATCATGAATAACTATTAATAAAAACTAGCATTTTTAATTTTTGTCGAATTTTAGTTCTGAAATATCTACTTGTTCACCAGATTCAAATCAAATAATAATTAATTTAGTAAATAAATACATCTGTAAATAAATACTGTAAATTGCAAAAAAATCACAACAGTAGTTTCACCTCAAAGTAACAGCACGCCCTTCATCAGAGGAAAAAAAAAAAAAGAAAAATACAAGGAGTGTAGCATTTAGGTAGGCAAAAGTGCATACCTAAAACTGCAATTAATCAATCGTGCCTACCAAGAAATTTAAATTGACTTCTGAATTTCCCTTTTTCTGAAACACCGTTTGTTAAATTTCATAGCAGTGCTGCTATTCACAAATAAGACAAGAACGAAAATTTTAAAAATCGATTAAAACAGTGAAAATATATTGATAGATTGTCGCATAAACAAAAATGCTAAAGCTTCAGTTTTAGTTTGAAACCATCTTTAAAGGGTTTCTTTAAGCAAATGAAAATTAAGACGCATAAGATGCAACTTTGTATTTCAACTTTGTTATCCAACTGACCAAGGATTTCGAGTTCTGTTGGTTTAATCCCGTTACACGGCAAAAGTTAACATTTCGAAAAAGTAAAGTCGTTAGAGCGAAATGTAACACTATATAAAAAGGAATTTAATAAATGTAGTATTAATTAGAAAAAGAAAAACAAGTACTAAAACATTTTTGGATTTTTTATATTTTTTAATCGTTTTCTCATGTTTTATTTTATTTTTTAATTCGCTTTCATTGAAGTAGAACAAAAAGTAGTAATACCGCTAAACATAATGTGTAAATCTGTTCTAATAACAACGTTGAGGATAAATGTATATAAAAATGTAGAAAAACTTGTAAGTAACTCTACATTTTGCTACCATGTTCTTAAGAGAAAGAAAATTATTTCTGAACGTTCGAAGTATTGAGGAAGACTGTCGTGCACACATGTTATAAATCAAAATAAATTACATCATAGACGCGACGATTAATATTCTAAACAGTTTTTGAACCTTTTAAAAAAAAATCAAGTTTGTTTCAAAAACATTTAGCAATTAAAATTACAATGTAAAATTCTGCTAGAACTTTTATCAAAATAACTTGCAGATAAAAAGTTCCTCAAAATTTTATAAGAAATTTTTTTTTTCTTATAAAAGTTTGGTAAATACAAGTTCTTGACAAACCCTTTTTTTATGTATAAAAGTTCTAAAAACAGACGTTCTTATAAAAGATATTTTATAACCATAACTTTTCGCATGTAACTTCACCAACTTATTCATAAACATTCTCAAACAATTCTCAAACTTATTCACTTTACACTCACTTGTAAATTCTCAAGCTTAGAGCCTGACCTGGGATCACCGGGAAGAAACCTTGGGAGACAGTGGTTTCAATGACGTAATCTTTTAGTATTCAAAGGGCGAAAAAACACTCAAATGAAGGTGCAAACTACATTTATTCTTCATTCTTTAATTATTATTATTATTATTATTATTATTATTATTATTATTACTATTACTATTATTATTATTATTTAAACGCATCTGTTACTTCTTCTAACGTTCCAAAATTTGTTGTAAGACTATCATAACGTATTTCGCTGGAGTTGCCTTAATTTTACAATTTAAAAATTGAAATAAAATAAATATCCAAAAGTAATAATAATAATAATAATAAGTAACTCCAGCTACGGTGTGAAATTAGTCAAAGCTTATCTTTAATTATTCCCTTATTTTATTTTGCATTGCGATGAATTAGTGGGAGGGGGTATATTTAATGTCCTGGCTCTTGATACAAGGATTCGCTAAAAGCGGTGCTGCTTCACATACAAACACATTTAAACACACACACTTTATACACAAACTAAACATGACTTGACAGGCTCAGAGCTGCCAACATCTTAATTAATGATTCGGAGGATTGTTAGTGTCCGCTTTTTCTTCACATCAATCTTTTTTTAGAGAACTTTTGTTCTTATTTCATTGTCAATGCATTTAAAGGGAATCACTATACAAATTAAGTGGTGTGGAAAACGGGCAGGTACTAACAGTACTCCGGATTACGTTGGCTGCTATGCATACGTCATTCAGTGGGTAATAATTTCTCCCCTTCCTCCTTTAAAGAGAAAATATATATATATCATTTTGATGTACAGCTGCCAACTTGTGCGATTTTCTGCTTTCGGAATTTTTTAATAGAAATTTTAATAAGCTTTTCTGTAGTTTTCCCTGAT
This sequence comes from Salticus scenicus, assembly GCA_963930645.1. Taxonomy (NCBI): domain Eukaryota; kingdom Metazoa; phylum Arthropoda; class Arachnida; order Araneae; family Salticidae; genus Salticus; species Salticus scenicus. Next base: position 30,762,099 of record OZ005662.1, read on the forward strand.
TAAAGAGGATGTAATTTTTTGCAAAGAAATAATGGTGTTAAAAAACCGTACGAGTTGGCACCTATCGTGTCATATTCAAGAGAATGTTTCAAAGTAACTGAAAAATATTCACTTTAATGTTTTGAAATTAATACTCATTGTTTCACTGCAGAACTACTACTGTTATAAAATTATAGCATTTACTACACATTACTACTACTTTGGTTATCCGCAAGCTGTGTACTTCGATGTGAAATTAAATGCACTGAATGTAAATCACTATATGTACACATATTTTGTATCACGAAAAGAAAATGTTTGCACCCATCTGTTTTCTGATTAAAATATATGTTATTGTATCTGTTGTCAAGTCATAAAGCAACCTTCAAGTGCAAATTGTCGCTTGCTTAAATGTTTCGCCACAGCCATGTATCTAATGTTCAATAAATTTTGATTGCATGATGAACTTGTAATGTGTATAGTTTTACTAATACTAAAATAAAACAAATGCACAGTCTTACAAATAACAAAAACTTTTTTTTTCTGGTGAACTACTTGTAATCTGCATTATTTTAACCCTTTGTCGGCCGACGGTACTTTAAAGTATCATTACTTTAAAAAGCGTTAAAAATTGAATTTATGGAAGAAATGTCAAAAATATTTGTAAGTATCTATATCTCTATTTTATACAAGGCACTAATCGTTACACGTAGCCGGTTTCGTTCCAGGAAATTCCAAAAATATATTTATTTAAGTTTTTTAAAACTAATTTAGCTCGTAGAATTGAAAAACTTTATGACCGAAAAATTGTATATTTTCAAAATTATTGTGTATGCTATAATTAAAATATTCGGCTTTAATGTTGAGTTAAAAATTAATTTAATCAGCATCTTAACCGGTTTTCCAAGAACATACAGAAAGCCTTCCGATAAATGATTATTGTTACTTCACATGTAAAATGTTATGTTCTTTTTAACATATTATGCAATAAAAATGTATATAATGTCGTATTTAAAGCTATAACACGAAAATCTGAAATAAATATCAAGTTAATTTACGTTTTCTGCAATTAACAAAGACTGTTAATATAAGACCATTAGATTTCAATTTACACGTTTATAAATAAATGTATGTGACAAAAGTTTTGTTATAAATGTGTTCATTTAAAGTAATGTTACTTAAATTATTTTTGGGGTAAGAGCAGGGAAGAGGTTTTATTTAGAGACTATAAAAATAACAGTTCTGTTTCGAATTTCATTATTTCAGCAACGAACGATAAATATCCAAGAAAAGGACATTTAAATTATTTATTTGCAGACCATATGTACAGATTCCGCTGAACTCCTTTTTTATAAACATTCTTTAAGGAAGTAGTCTTCTGTAGCTTTTTCAAAATTTTGTGGAAATAAGCATACGGAGACTTCCCTTGTTAGAAACACGGTGGCATTATATTCAGTGTGGCGACAGATTCGCCTTTTCCCCCTGATACCAGTATATTTATGTAATAATTTTTTGCTTTATTAACCTTGCAAACTTACTACTAAAATTTCCGACAGATAAATACGGGTGGAAAAATTAGGGATAAAATTTGTCCTATTGCCACCCTGATATCATATACCAAAACATTTTTATTCAAACTATTAAGATTCATTCCAGAATATTTTTTAAATTTTACTTTTAAAACATAGTACAAAAAGAGAGAGAGTATTTAAAAAAAAAAAAAAAAGATTTACCGTAATTTTTGGCGTATAATCCGCAGATAAGATATGTCATTCTTGGAACAAAAATTTTGTATAACAGAAAAATCCTTATTATTTCGGAGAAATAGCATATACATATGTAACTTAATTTGTAATTTAAAATTTTTGGTGCAAAACTGACTCATCTGACCTGGGGATTGTACTCTGAAAATTACGGTATTACTTTTTTTTTTTTTTTTAATTTTCATTGTAAATTCTTTAGGCTCTTGATATTAAATAAGCATAATTACCTTGTGTCGCGGACGCTTAAAATGTGCTACAAAAAACCATTGATATAAACAATTTTAAGATTTAAATTTAAATTTTTATCTTTTTTTTACAGCTTAGTTGAATGAAAAACAAACCACATACTCAAGTTTTAACCTGAGTCATTACACAATGGTATTTTTTTGTTGCCAACTTTCATACATGTTTAAATGCATCGATTTGAAAAATATATTAAATATTATATACAGGGTGATTAGAATTAAAGTTATGATTTCAAAACGTTATAATTTTAAAACTACCCATCCGAGCGATTTGATATTTTAAAAGAGCAATCGTGAGGCAATGAAATTTTGTTTGGCAAAAGAAAAGAAAGTTCCAAAATGTGCCGTTAATTATCCGTAAAGTATTTGTTTCATAAAGCTCCTCTTTTTCTCTTTTCACTATGACTGTTTCCGCTGTAAACACGTTATTCTTGTCCGTTTGCTAAAACCATTGTAGTAAACCTTTGAAATATTTTGTTTCCTGCTATTCCATTGTCTTGCTAACAACATTCCTGTGTTTAAAAAGTCTATTTAGGCGTTTCCCCTGACATTACCCTGACAGCCTCATCCATAGAAACATGTTGGAACTACTTTTTTCCTCCACCAAACGAAATTCCATTGCCTCAGGACTGCTTTGGTAAAATACCAAATCGCACTGATGGGTAGTTTCAAAATTATAGCGTTTTGAAATCGTAACGTTAATTATAATCACCCTGTACTATATTAATCCTCTCATCGTGTAGCCTCAAACGACATTTCTACTTAAAAGATAATCTTATTGTCTAATAAAATAACCTTATTGACTACTCTAGGTTCATGATTATAAGTTACAATTTTACAAGTTTTGTTTGATGATACGCAATAGAACCTGAGATATAGCCTTCCTTTAAATTGTAGAAATCACTGTGTAGCAGTACCACCTGTTGAACAGTTTACACCAAAAGTTGACAGGCACTAAGTTATATTAAGGGGCGTCTACATACAATCCTATATGCAATTCTGTGCCATAGTTCCTGAGATATAGCCTTTTCTTAAATTGTGGAAATCGTTGTTAGCCGATAAGCATTCAAATTGAATCAGCAAAATATATCATAATGGTCTTCCCCCATATCAAGTTTTGTTCGATTATACGCAATAGAACCTAGGATATAACGCTCCCTGAAATTGCAGAAATCGCTGCATGGCAGCGTCACCTGTTGAGCTTTAGACACCAAAAGTTGATAGGCACTAACTTAGGTCAAAGTGCACCTACATATAAATTTATATGTAATTATGTACAGTAGTTCCGAAGATACCGTCGCCACAAGATTTTTGTCTCACACACACAGAGAGAAAGATAGACAGGCAGACATATTCTAGAAATGGTCAAATCGTGTACTAGACCTCTCAAAACGTGTAAATCCGTTGAAAACTGGAAGTCGAAAATTTTTACGAATCCAATACATTCTCCTATTGAATATAGAAGAAAATAATAAATAAGTAATAAGTAATGCGGAGACGGGCAAACTATGTTTTATACATAATTTAAACAATGGAGACGGATGGTGACAGATAGCCCTATTCTATGGTTATAAAATATAATGTTTCTTTTCAAGCATTTAATTAAAGTAGCTTTTTTTCTCTTTTCATTTATTTATTTATTTATTATTTAATTGTGAAAGATAAAGCAATTGAAATGTTTTTTTATATCAAGGAGAGAGCTGTGTCCCACGCCTCTTCTTATACCCAAATTTGCAAAAGATATATTCGCTCACATATCACACATAACACAACTAACTTATAAGAAAAATAGCGTGACAAAACTAAGTTCACAATATTACATTTTAATTGCAATTATTTGTTTAAGTTATTACTCGCTGAACAAATTATATGCAACTATGGATATGATATAGAGATGGTGTTCTACCCTCTTCACATCAATAAATTTTTCATATGTATCAATTTATATGGATTGAAATTCTATGTAATAGTACTATGCAAAATCACGTATTCGCAGACCAAATTTATTGTGTACGAAAAATAACAACTGTACTTTCAAACTCTAAAATCAAATTAAATGAGTTTTACTACCTTATTCTTTTATAAATACATATCGAGATATTATAATAAGTCACGTTATATATATATTTGTTATGTTTCATATTTTTAATTAGACACGACTCCTTTAAAAGGTACGTGAGATATAATTTTCTTTATAATATCTTTGAACGTGTTAACAAGCCTACATTTCAAAATTCCAAAAATCCGCGTGCCCCTCAGGTGCCCCACAGACCTAATTTTCATTAAAAAAAAAAAAAAAAAAAAAAAAAAAAAAAACTAAGTTCGTCTCAAATTAATTAAATGTTTTTTTTTCTTTTTCAGTTTTAAGAGGGTGGGAATTTTAGTGAAATTTTAAATCAGTCATAACATCCAACAGGGAAAAAAAATTTAAGAGAAACAAAATCTGAAAAAATTATTTATACGAAGAACACCTTTCCATTGAGATACACTTCTGAATTGAAATTTTCCATGGTGCCCCTGTAATTCTCAGATCCTTTATTCATTTTATATTTTAATGACACGACTCCCCTAATCGAACATGTTCTTCAAAATTTATATTTGACGTTTGTATAATTCTTCCAACTATACAACTCCGTAAAACAGTTGAAAAACTGCATTACGTTTTACTCTTTATTAATGCAGTACGAAAAGTGGAGGTATTTAATCAACTGGTTTAAATTTTCTAATCAATGAATTTTCAGAAAATGTAGCAGAACTATTATTATCAATCTAACAGATATACTTTTATGATAATGATTAATTACTAGTTACAGTAGGTGTTCAAATTATTAGAATTTTTTTTTTAATTATCTAATAAATTACTAGATGAAATGACCTGAAACTTCATACATGCAAAGAAAATTTAAAAACTCATATTTTCCACTATCAATTTAGTCCAGAGTGCAATTAGAGGACCAAACACAAATTGAAAAAGAGCGAAAATACTTTGTATCACCCTGTATCGTAAGAAAGCTACAAACGACTCATAATTTTAATACATTGTTGTACAAATTATGTATAATATTTGTATGTTTTGGTGCGGGAATTGCACAATTGTTTAGGCAGATATATATACAGTCGGTAACAAAAGTGTCCGAACACTAGCAAAAATTCCTATGTAAAAAATGTACGCTTCATACAGCTTTGTTCAATAAATCCTTCTCAAACCCTGTTCTTAGTGTAAGAACATGATTTGATAAGGATTTATTTAACAAAATCTTATGAAGTGTACATTTTACATAGGAATTTGTTCTAGTGTTCGGACACTTTTGTTACCGACTGTATATATATATATATATATATATATATATATATATATATATATATATATTATATATATAATACGCGACATGTGTAAAGCCCCTAATGAAATTACAGCTCTGGAAAATACCTAAAATCTAGCTCGTTTTCGACAATTTGCTTAATTTTTACTCTATTCAAGTGACCTTTCGACAAAAGTTGCTCCATATATCTAGATTTCAAACTGTAATACAGCGCGATTCAAGGTATTATCGCTCTACTTCAACTTGCGGATGGTCTCCTTGCACTCTGGACTAAATCCATAGTGGAAAATATAATGTTTTTTGCCCTGCTCTCTGGGTCATTTTTTTCTGATCAACCTTTTGAAAATCAGATATTTAATAGTATTACTCCCTGGTTGCCACGAAAAACAGAAGGTGATTCTTAAAGCTATCAGGAGATGGCAGCACTATGAAATAAACACTGTTAATCTTCAATAAGGAAAAGACCAGAAATATCAGCTTGTTTCCAATATCGATGTATGTTAAATTTAATGATTAAATTTTCAAAATTAAATGATTAAGAAACTAAAGCAGTAATCACCAATAAGTATTTCATAGAATTTATGAAAAAGTTTTCCTATAAGAGAGGTCAAATGAAGAAATTTTTAAACACACGGATTAAGAATCCCTTTACATGTGAAAACAGTATTTCAGGAAATATTTAATCTTGAAGCAGCGCAAAACAGTTTAAAAGTTTTATAGATCCAAAAACTATTCATGGAAACTTTATCAGATTTTGTTAAGATACACATCAGCTAATTGTGCTGTGCAGTATGTAACAATTATTTATTTATTTATTATTTTTGTTTATTTATTTTATTTATTTATTTATTTTGACAAATATTTACATTTATTAGACGGAGGAGTATTAGTTTCAGTCTGGATTTTTTGTAGACCTGTTTTGTGTAACATCAAAATAAATTAGAAATATCAGTCTTATCGCTACAAATTTGGTGCCGAATGAAAGGGTCGATTTTTCTGAATCCAGGAGTGCAAACAATTTTTCGCCACGACAATTACATTCATTACATTTAACTAGCGTATGAAATGAAGGTGGTAACACTTCATTTTATTTCATTTAAGTCATTTTAAAAAATACGGGGCCCAGTTTTACGGTTAAAAAATGAGTTACAGAATAAATAAAATTAAAAATTAAAGTTTTACAGATTGAAATTAATAGTCCTCCGTACTAAACCAAATTCTGTTTTTAACAAAATCTGATTTTTTTTTTTTTTTTTTTTTTTTTTTGTAGTATTGTATTGTTATTTACACTTAAATCTTTATTTTCATTTATGTAAATTTCCAAATTTTCCTCCATGTAACAACAGGTTCTTTGCACTACCAAAGTTTCAAGATGATTTTTAAAGAATTTTTCTAGATATTTGACAACATTTCTAAATTCGAAAGTGTCCAAATAATAATTGGTAGATAGTGCATATATAACAGCGTTGTTTTATAACACTTTTTCCATCTTCTTCTCTTCCCGTTTTATTTTTATATTCTCTTACTGGTATATATGTTAGAAAAAAGACTGTTTTGGGGTAAAATTTTCGAATTTAACTATTTGTTATCTTTGCTCGAAAGCAATTTATAATTAGTACAGTTTGGCAGCCTGTCTTAAACAAAATGAAACTAAGATTTTTTTTAATATATGTATATATATATATATATATATATATATATGCATAAAAGAATGTTTTGTGGTATGAATATCATTCTTCATCAGTTATTTACAGGATTACTCAAAGTATTTTGGGGCTATATTTGAAAATTGCTGGAAGTGTATTTCATTTTGTATTATGTGTTTTCATATAGGACTAATTTTACACATGCAATATGATTTGCATACATTTTATAGAAAATTTACAGGGCTACCCTAAATTAAGCTACACCTTCTTTTCTACAGAATTTAAGTGATGGAAGTTCTTTGCTAAATTTTTCTATGTCGGCGAACTCTGTTCAGGAAAGAACAATTTTTCATACCCATACTATAAGCAAAGTATTCTTTTGACGTTCTATTTTTAACTCTGTTTTTTTTTTTATACAATATCATGTTTTGAGGTTCCCTGAATAAGAAAGTTCAGATTTTCCAGTTGATCATTTTGTATCTTTCTTATCAACATAAATTAGAAACAAAAAATGCAGGTAATTCAAATTTGGTTCTTTAAACTTCGTGTTAGGTTTCCACTTGAAAATTTCATCAAAATTGGCAAGTTTGAAGACAAATTAACAAAAGCCTTGAATTTTCTTTTTTTTTTTTTAATAAAGGTAGGCACTATAATTAATCAGGGTTTGAGGGGTGCTGCTGCCCCTTTCACACTGAATTATATATCAAATAAAAAATCTCCTAAGCCTATTTTAGATTATTTTTAAAGTAGGTTTATCTTTATTATTTTACCTTATTGGTCTGACGACTTAATTTGAAATCTATATTTATAGTATTAATATGCGTGGTAAGAGAAAGCCATGTGAATGACACATTAAACTGATATCTACGTTGTAGCAGGCTTTGCCCGATTTGCTGGTCACTGTATTTTAATGAGTTTTCAAAACATAAATGAAAAATTGAAACGATTAAATAAATGTATTTCAATTGGTGACTATTTTCGCCAAATTAGAACAATGTCGTTATATACAGCAGTTAATAAAATTACATATATATATATTTATTTATATATGTATATAAATATATTTGTGTATATATTATTTTTAGTTTCATTATGTTGCTTAGAAACACGGTTAATTTTAAATAAACTAAGTATGCATTCACATTAATTTGTGGACAATAAAACTCAAGGAAAAAAGTATATTTTAATATTTAATAAATTGAAATTGTAGATAGTAAATGAAAATAAAATATTTAAAATTAAAAACGTATTTTTACTTTTAATTTTTTTCTTTTTTCACTTTTTTATTTCCGCAGAAAGCATGTATAATATTAAAGCTATTATGACTTGAGTTTTGTCAGAATTTTTTTGTAATAAATGTTTAAGTTTTGTTTATTTATTTTTAATTCACGGGTAAATGCTTTTTATGCTAAATAAATGACTAAATAAATAAAAGGTTGTAAGTATTCAAATTGTAGAGGCATCATCTGGGAACTTTTAATTTGCATATCAGAGAAAAATATTGAGAAAAAACGTGAAAAATCGTGTAAAACATAATTTTTACACGATAACTAACACGATCAAGAGGAATATCGTAAAAGTAAACGTGTGTTTCAGAACTAAATGCAGTCCTTTTCAGAAATTGTACTTGTCATACTTTTTACTGTACTTCGCACACAGACAGACAAGCAAACACTTTCTTTTATTAGTATAGATTTTAATCTCAGTTTTTTTAAACAAATATATATTTACGTAAATAACTGTATTTCTAGTACCTCTAACAGAAATGGAGATTTCGATTAAATTTATAAATATATGTACAGGGTGATTACAATTAAAGTTACAATTTCAAAACGCTGTAATTTTAAAACTACCCATCACAGTGAGAGTTGATATTTTACCAGAGCAATCGCGAGGCAATGAAATTTTGTTTGGGAGAGGAAAAAAGTAGTTTGAATATGTTCCTATAGGGGGCGCTGTCGTGGTAATGTCAGGGGAAACGCCTATATGCACTCATTAAACACAGGAATGTTGTTAGGAACACAATGGAATAGCAAGAAACAATAAAATTCGAGGGTTTACTAACAACTTTTTTAGCAGAAAGACAAGAAGTGTTTACAGCGGAAACAGTCATAGTAAAAAGAGAAAAAGAGGAGCTTTATGAAACAAATAGTTTATGGATAATTAACGGCACATTTTGGAACTTCTTTTATTTTATTTATTTTTTTTTTCCTTTTGCCAAACAAAATTCCATTGCCTCTCGATTGTTCTTGTAAAATATCAAATTGCTCTGATGTGTAGTTTTAAAATTATAGCGTTTTGAAATTGTAAGTTTAATTATAATCATCCTGTATAAATTTCTGTGAGGAATCATGACCACAATTATACACACACACGCATAAAAGAAGAAAAAAATAAGAAGAAAGAAAACCATGCGGTTCGCACTGATTATTGACACTTTCCAACTGTAGGTGTACTCGTTGCATCGTTTAACCATTATGGTTTTTTTGTCTGCGTTATCCCACAAGGGACACGCAGAAGAACGGTAAGATACGCTAATTGAATTTATAATCACTCTTGAAAATTGTTGGAGTGTGTTGAAAACACGCTTAACACAATAGAAATGTCATTTCAGCAATTACCGATTGTAACCCTTACTGTATCAGAATATTTTAGTGTAGCTCTATAAGTATGAACGCTAAACATACCACATTATAAACAAGACTTTTTCTTTTTTTTTAGCATATTAACAATAAATGTGAATTTCATTCTAATTCTTGCAGTAGAAAGTTATTTAAATTTGATTTATAAAAAATGTCTCTCATCGAAATATTTTGGTTGTAACTTTTTACAAATCGTTAGTGTTATTAATGCCGTTATAAGGAATATTCCACAGTGAACTTGAAAAAACATACATAATTACAGAATAAATAAATAAATATATAAATAAAAATAAAAAATATTTACTGTTGCTGAAGGCGTGCAGATGAACTGACAGATACTCTATTTAAAAATATTGAAACTCTTAAACACTTTTAGAAATTGTTGAAAGTGCTCACATATAATAAAAATGCTACTCGAACAATTTCCATTTATAGCCCTCAATGTACCTGTATATTTTTGTGTAGCTCAGTAAATTTGAATGCTAATAATACTTGTAAGCAGTTTTTTTTTGTGTATGTGGGATATTAATGATAATTTTCAATTTTATTAAAACTTACATGAAATAAAGGTGTCGAAACATGGTTTTTAGAAATACTTCTCATAGAACACAATACTTTAGAATTCCTTCGGATGTTCCTGTACCCAAATCAGTGATATTATTTACCCCCACTTTCAATATTGAACATCCGATAGTAAAGTTGAATAACATAGGCCATAAGGTTTAAGGAACTTCATTAGTATTTACGGGAGTTAGAGAGTGGACAGACAGATAAAACGAAGTCATAAACCATTTTCATGTTTGTTGGAAAGCGTTGAAAAAGTTTCTTGTTATGAATACTTGCATTTGATATCTATAATAATAAAGGAAGATGTCTGCCGGTCTCTTTGTCAGTGCATCTATACGTTCAGCCCCTACTGAACGTAGAAGTATAAAATTTGACATACGGATGCTCAGAAGCCTTCCCGAAGGGATATTGAAAACAGAATTTAAAAATTTTTATTAGTTCCGGAGATATTAATTAACACGTCGACCTATGTCTAATCAAAAAACCAGTCAAAAACGAGCCGATCGTATTTTTCACCTTCCAGCGAGTTCCTCAAAAGAAGAAGCAGAGAGAGAAAATTTCGCAAGTTTTTGTAAAGCGATCCCTGCTCAACGATTCGAGATATTAAAAATACGCCTGTAACACGAGAAAGAGCCTTTATTACCGATTCTTACGGTACTTTTTTTTTTTTTTAAAAAACATACGGACTTTTTTATATTTAAAAAAAGTTAAAAAGGGTCCAAAATTTCTCTTTTTTTCGATCGTCTTTTTTGAACCGCCTTCTACGAAAGACTAATTGTCCCAGTTCTTAACAACTGGTAAATTTTGAAAGGGCATTTAACCCTCTTTCGTACCATATAAAAATTTTAACAAAATACGGATTAGCGATTCACTTTTTAGATTTTACGAAACATCGATTTTTTCACAAAACATTTTACAACTCAAAACCTTTTAGAGTTAAATCATTTCTTCTTCTTCTTTTTTTTTTTTTTTTTTTTTTTTTTTTTTTTTTTTTTTGTCTATAGATCTTGATTAGACAAATCAGATCTCAAAAGATTCAGAGTTTATTTCAAAAACTGAATCAGTTATAAATTTTTTTAATTTTCTGCACCGTGTATTTTTTCATTAGATTCTCAGTCCCGTTTAGCGCGTTTGCGGATTGAATCGTATTACAATACTTCATATTTGGGTTACCATTGCAACTCCCATTCACAGAGATAGAAGAGTAAATGCTTTTACTTCATGTGTTACTGATTGAGGTCACGTGTTTTTTGACTGCGATTAAAAATAGCAAATTTCAAAAGTCTTCAATTTTTGTTTGTCGCACACAAAACTTACTATACAGCCCTCACATCACATAGACAAACTTGCAGTTTAAATTTCACCGATTTCGGTCAATAAATAAAACATTTACATTTTAATTTACATTCTAATTGGCGGTGTAATATTTTAAAATTTTAATATTGCAAATTCTAATTATGATTAAATTATTTTTAATATATCATTCGAAAGACACGTTAAATATAGTAACGAAAGTGGGATTCGAGATTCACCTGATTTACATGTTTTAGGGTGTCCTGATTAGGTTTTCTTTCGTATCTCAGTTACTAATTAAAATAATTTCATAAGTAATACATCATTTGAAAGCTTTGTTGATTTGGAATTGAACGGTAGATTACAGAAATTTCTACCGCCGGATGACGCCGTAATATTTCAATTTTTCAATATTTCAAATTCTAATTATGATTAAATTACTTTAAAACATCATTCGAAAGATATTTTAAAGTACTTTTATAGTAACGAAAGTGGAATTCGAGATTTCATAAATTACTTTAAAACATCATTCGAAAGACATTTTAAAGTACTTTTATATTTTCGAAAGTGGAATTCGAGATTTCTCCTGATTTACATGTTTTAAGGGGTACTGATTAGGTTTTCTTTTGTATCTCAGCTACTAATTAAAATAATTTCATAAGTAATATATCATTTGAAAGCTTTGTTGATTTGGAATTGAACAGTAGATTAGAGAAATTTCTACCACCAGATGGCGCTGTAATATTTTAATTTTTCAATATTTCAAATTCTAATGAGCGAGGAAGGTGTTGCAAGTTCTAAAATGGGGATAAGGCGCCACTGAGCGAAACTTTGCTAAAGTCAGAAATTTAGAAGATCATAACATGGTGAGCGAACAGGCTGTTTCAGGTATTTAAACGTGAAGAGGGCGCCGCAGTCGCTACCGAGCGGGAATTTACTGCGATTAAATTTTTCAGTAAAGCTATTTTCACTATATGTCAATAAGCTGTTGTAAGACCTGAAACGGGAAAAAGGCGCCACAGGCACCACCGAGCGGGAGTTTTGTAAAGTCACATTATTCAAGGATCGCGAACCAGCTGGTCGCCGAAAGTGGTTAGTTTCAAATAAGAGTGGATCTACAGATGATAAGCTGGAACGTTTTATTCGTATTTCTCATTAAAAGCAGTTCATTTTTAACGCTTTCCGACAAAGTTGAAAATTTTTTATGACTTCGGTTTGTTTGTCAGTCTGTCCTCGCTCTAACTCCAGGATTTATTCATAGAAATCCTTTAAACTGATGTATGTTATTCAGTTTCACTGTGGGATGTTCTCTATTTAATAAGGAATAAATATTTCTAATGGTTTGTGTACAGGGACACAAGAAAACATAGCAGTGCTTTCTATGAGAAATATTGCTTATGAACAGACTTTAATATTTTTATTTGCATAAATCACAATGCAATTAACATTTATTATTCATATATACATAAAGAAAAAAAATAATAATAACGGTTTTCGTTAAAATAAAGCTTGATTAACATTAAAATTTTCAAGGCCACACAAAAATATTTACATGCATTAAGGAGTGTAATTGAAATTTCTGTGGATCACATAGACAAAGTATATTGAAGGTTAAACCATACATCTTGCTCGTACAGTTTGAAAGTGTGATTAATCTATGCAAACCACATGATTTTTCGTTCTTGTTATTTATCAATATATTATTAATATATATACATGTATACACATATACATTCGAATTCTGTTATAACTTTATCCAAGAAAACCGAAACATTTCTTACAAAATAAAGTGACATAAAAACTGAGCAACTTAAACCGCGCATCTAAACTAACATGACGTTAAAAATAAAAACTGTTTCTGTTCTTTTTTAACCAGGCCGATTTTTTCTAAGATTCATTAAAATTCATATTATTTTTATATAAATTGTTATACATGTATGTTTGTTACAGAAATTTCCATGTATCTCACAAACATTTGTGCCAATTTACTATTTACCCAGACAATACAATGACGCGTCCAGATATTGTTTGACACCACGAGTGAAAGGATTTCACTTCTTTTACTTACCACCTCCATAATAAAGAACAGAATTCTAGTACGTATATATTAACGTATAAGTCCAATCCTTATTCCGAGAGGAAAATTTGTTTTGTGCCAATATTTTCCTCCTGTTTTCTTCCCCTTTTAAAATCTCAAAATTGATAATTGTCTTAAAATAAGGGAAAGAAAACTGCTCTAAAATACTAGTATTACTCAAGATTATTCTTCGATTTTAGGAGTCGACATACACGCAAATTACTGTATATACTGGAAATTTGTTGGATTGGATTGCAAATTTTTGTCGATTCGTGTGTGTGTGCGTCAGTTTATGTTTGTGTTTATTTGTATTTATTTCCACCACACAATTTTTGCTTTTTTATTTATACAAGAAAAAAAAATAAGAAGAAAGAAAAAAAAAATGAATCTTGAAAATTCTGGGGAATAACCAGCCAAAACTCTGGAAGGGGTGGTAGGGGGGAGGCTTGGACCCTATATATAGTTACGCCATTGGTAATTTGCTTTAACGTTTCGGGATTTCCATGTAGCAGTAACATTCATGGCCTCGGCGGCAAATCTTTCCTTTTTTTTCCCTTATTACTTAATGCATGAAGAATAATATGTATGAATTTCATGCGCTATGAAATTACTTTCTATTTTATTTTATTTTATTTACTTTTCTGCAAGTTTTGCTTTGCGACTGACGATTATTGGCCTATTGAATATTATATTAAGTATTACCTACACCTAGTTTAGAGTGGTAGAAAACTGTAAAATGTATTTATTTATTTATTTTTAAGAATTAGAGACCCTCTTACCTTTGCCACGGATGCGGCGACTGACACTTAGTTTGTTTATTTTTGGTTCGTAACCCTTTACTAGAAACAGGAATTGGTCCGTATGAAATCGCTACCAAAAATGTAATACTGTCTTAAGTAGTATAAAGTCTGCGTCCATATCCAGGACATCGGCCTACCTGCACGGAGAAATTTTTTTAGTTCCCCATCATACTGTAGTTATGGGGAATTTAGATAATCGGGCAAATTTTCGAACTCGGTTTTTTTTTTTTTTTACTTTTTTTACACGTTTTCATGTGTGGGGAACCTAAAAATATCAAAATGGGTGCGGTGTCCGTCTGTAGGGTGTCTGTTAGTTTGTTAGTCCGTTAGTGTATTATTATGTTAACCTGTGTACACTATATCTCACGAACAAATGATCGCACAGAGGTCCAACTAGTTTTAAAATATTAGTTACTAGCAGGCTACGCCCGCTTCGCTGGTCACTATATTTAAACGAATTTTCGAAAGAATCGAATTAATATTTATTTTTTTACACCGCATTATAGACAAAAAAAAAATTAAATAAATAAAATAAAATAAAAATAAAATAAAATAAACTGAAATTGCTCCAAACCTCGCTTTGGGTACCCGCTGTCTACGGCATCTCTTTTTCCGCCCGCAATGCATCAGGTCTAGGTTTCCCATGCCTGCAGGAAGATCTTTCCCGGGTACTTCAATCTGGATATTTATCGACGACAGGTGGGATCTGCTATTATTTAAGAACTAAGATTTTAAAGATGACTGTATCTCAGCATCTATTAAATATTTTAGTTTTGAACCATGCATTTTATAGCCCATGCTATTTACAGTATATTACGATTTGATTCCGACCAATGTAATAAAATAAAATAAAATAAAAAGTAGATTAAATATATATATAAACAAATAAATTTTAATAAATTTAATCCTTTTTACTATGTATATACTACTGTTTTTCCCGATAAATACAGTAAATAAAAAAAAATGAATAAATAAAAGTTTTTTCTTTTAAAGGAATTTACTAAAAAATTAAAAATAAGAAGTTGTTCTACTATAAAATATTAAACATAACTGTTATAAATACGTTTTTAAATTTAAAACTAACTATACTTAATTTTTTCTTCTGCATTACGATTTTATTTTCAATAAATATAACAAATAAAAAAAAATCGCCTTCAAATGAATGAATTAAATAAAATAAGTTGCGTAATAGCCGTTGCTAAGATACGCAGACGATTGAAGCAAAATAATTAAATTTATAAAAAATGAAGCATTAAAGGCAATATTTAAAATCGAAAAAAAAATAATTTAAACAATTCAAATTCGAAATTCGAAAAAATCTCGATGAGGTGCACACATGCATGTTCTCAGGTACCTATATGCCAAATTTGGAAGCTCTGCGATCAATAGTGTGAGCACCAGAGCGCAGACAGACACACACACACACACACAGACAGATACACACACAGACACACACAGAGACACTTCTCTTTATTTATATAGATCACATTGGCAAGAACTCTATTCATTCGCATCAGTCCAATCACATAACTTCAGAAGTTATTCGAAATTTACGATTTTCTTAACATGGTACCATAGGGCAAAATTTCACTTAAACGTGCATGAAAAGAAATATTTTTAGCGTAAAAATGTAAGAAAAGGTTTTATATATCAGTTTTGATGACGGGATGAACATCATTAACTAGAAACATGACTTTGAAAATCTCGCAAATTATTCGAAATTTACGAATTTCTTAACATGACAGAATACAGCAAAATTTCGCATAAATGTCCCTTTTGAGGGATATTTACATCGTATAGTTGTCAGACTACTTTTAAAATATCATTTAAAATACTAGCATGAATATCTCTGACAATGAACTTTTAAATTTAAAAAGTTCGTAAGTCATTTGGAATTTACGATTTACTTAACGTGGCAGAATAGCCCAAAATTGATCGTAAATGTCCATTTTGTGGATCATAAATGCATTAGACAACTTCAAAATAACATTTATGATACTTGTTTGAACAAGATGGACTAGAAATATTCTAATAGGAAAATTTCGTAAGTTATTCGAAATTTAAGGTTTTAAGCGACTAATTTATCTGATATTTAAGATTTTAGCGAAATGGGGCGATATTCCGCATAAATATGCATTTTCGGGATTGTTGCAATAGAAATAGTAGCTTGAAAACTAAACTACATAATTGAACCCCAATAAAATAAGTTAATACATTAAAATAAATAAATATATTAAAATAAATAAATATATCGAACAGAACGGTAGGTAGCCTATTAGGAGGGGTTTTCGTTCTGTCACTGTGTCAAGCGTTTGGCCAAGTTAATTTCTCTTAACAGAAATATAATACTAAAAATTTATGAGAATATACACATAATTATGATGGGAAACTGAGCATAGTCCACCTATGCCAACTAGTTTTTTTTTTTTCTTTTTACTTTCTGTCTTTCTTTTTTTTTTTTTTTTTTTTTTTTTTTCGTTCCCCATCATGCCTATAGGTATAGTGAAGTTAGGTAATCTTCAAAATTTTTGACCTTGGTATTTTTACTATTTTGCACGTTTTCAGGTGTGAAGAATCCAAAAATATCAAAATGGGTACGGTGTCTGTCTGTAGGATGCCTGTTAGTTTGTTCGTCAGTTACTGTGTTAGTGTGTTAGTCCGTTAGTAATTTAGTCTGTGTGCGCGATATCTCACGAACAAATGATCACAGGGATATCGGAAAAGTTTTAAAATATTAATTATGACACTAGCAAGTACCCTATTCATTCGCAACATTCTAATTAAAAAAAAAAACTTCGGAAGTCATTCAAAATTTACGGATTTCTTAATATGGGAGAATAGAGCAAAATTTCATTTAAAAGTGCATGAAAAGAAATATTTTTATCGTAAAGATGTAAGAACATTTTTTAAATATCAGTTTTGATGCCAGGATGATCATCATTAGCTAGAGCCATGCCACTTTGAAAATTTCGCAAATTATTCGAAATTTACGATTTTTTTAAGATTTCAGAATAGAGCAAAATATCACATAAATAATGGTTTTGAGAAAAATTTTCATCGTAATGCATTCAGAATACTTTTAAAATATTATATAAGATGCTCATATAAACATCCTTGACTATCAATTTTCCAATTAAATATTTTATAAGTCACTGGAAATTTACGATTTATTTAATATGCGGAATAAGGCAAAATTTTGTACAAACGTCCACTTTTCTGGATATTTTCATCGTAAAGATGTCAGAACACTTTTATAATATCATGTAAGATACTGGCATGAACATTCCTGACTATGAACATTTTAATTCAAAAAGTTTTGTAAGTTATTTGTGATTTACGATTTACTTAACATGTCAGAATAGAGTAAAATTGAGCGTAAACGTCCATTTTGAAGATCAAAAATATACCAGACAACTTCAAAATAACATTTATGATTTGTTTGAGCATGATTGACTACAAATATTCTAATAGGAAAATTTCGTAAGTTATTCGTAATTTAAGATTTTTCAACATAGCAAACTGGGATGATATTCCATATAAATACACATTTTGGGGATTGTTGCATTGGAAATAGTAGCATGAAAACAACTACGAAATTAACCCCAATAAAACAAATTATTAGATTAGAACAAATCTCGATAAATATCTCGATAAATATCTCGAACTGAACGGTGGGTATCCTATCAGGCAGGGATTTCGTCCTGTCATTGTGTGAAGCATTTGGTCAAATTCATTTCTCTTAACATGAATCTAATAAGTTGATTATTTAAATCACAGAATAACATACAAGAATATAATAACGCAGTACTAGAAATTTATGAGAACATACATATGTTGGAAAATTGAGCAGAGTCCACGTATGCCCACTAGTTATTATATTATATTTTATTTTATTTATTTATTACTTTGTTTGTTTGTTTGTTTCCGTAGGTTGCGTTGTTTACTCATACAATTCGTACAAGAGAGAGATGGAGCTTTTAATTTTTGCATATGTTCTGCGAATACAGTTTCATTTCTAATGGTCAAATTTTTATTTATTTAAGTCTATAATTACTGGATGATAATCCACTATACGAACAAAAACGTCGACCATTAGATAGAGTGGCCGATTTATTTATTTATTTATTTCTAAAATAAATGTACAAAAAATTTCTCTATTTAAATCTGAAATATTTTAAAATAAAGAAACATGCAATCTGCAAATTTAGCTCGGTAATTAGATTTAAAACAAATATTATATATCAATATTTTATTTTATATTTTGAAATTATAAATATCCCAAGCTGGCTTACGGTAAGCATTTCTGTTCATGATAAATGCAACAATTATATGTTTCGTTTCAAATAAATACGAGTTTTCCAATATTTCGCAATGTTCGCTTTTATGAAGCAACGCGAGAGATATTTGTTTTTAACTTTGAAAAGATTTACTTAAAATGTTTAAAAAAAGGGGACCATTATACAACAGAATAAAAGACGTTATGTTAAATTCATGACTGCACGAGAATCCATTTAAAAAAATCGAAACTTAATTGCGTATATCAATAGCAATAAAAATTAATGCAACATGCATTATTTAAGATGTATGGGAGAAACGCCAGTATGCAGCACAGTGCACCACTCTCTGAGAGAAGAACTGGAAATGATGTCACGCTTGAATTATTACTGTACCATTTTGAAAACTGAAGTGAATATATCAATCGTGTTCTACGTTGTACACTGTGTTAGTATACATTGAAATACTGTTTTAACATTGGGGGAAACACAAAAGTACATTTGTTTCTTATTCTGAAATGAAAAAAATTATGAAGTATTTTTAAAAGTGTCTGTATTCTGCTGTCTAAAAGCCGTGATCTCGAATGGTATGGTTTTATTTACTATTTTCTCAGACATTTAAACTAACAAATTAAAGGAAAAGAACTTTTTACAATTACAGAATTGCCTTTACTGCCCGTATTGTTCCCGCTAAATTTATTTTGATGAACATTTCAAACTTCGATTAATTGGAAGAAATATTATATCTCAATGTTTAGATTAAATCTTTTATTCGGCGATACAAATCACGAAATTTTAAACAATAGAAGATACATAAATATTTGAGAAATTATATATAATATACGCCCTCCTACTGTTACTGAAAATAAAATATTTCGTGAAAAAACAAATAAACTACGTACTGTTTTATTGAAACGTTTACAAATAGGTTTGTTGTGGTTAATGATTTAAAACAAAGAAAGGAAATGAAAAATGAACACTTTTAAGTCTAGCAACAAAGTTTGTCGTATGGATAATAATGATATAACGAAATATAATTTTTTTTTTTTTTTAAAGTTATATACAAGAAACATTTCAAGTAGATTCCATGAAAATATAAGGAAATCTACTTTGTTAAAAAACTAAAGAAAAAAAAACTTTCTTTAAGAGATATGTACATTCTGGAACACTTTTTAATTTTTTAACATTAAAAGAAAATATCTGAGAAATTCATTCAAAACTACTAAAGAAATTTTTCATAAATTATTTTTTATGTTGGTAATTTTATGTTATTCCTTGTGAAAAGAATTCCCCATAGGAGTTGAAACTAAATCCCTTTAGTTATTTTTATAAAAGTAGAAAACATGCAAAATTTCTAAAGTGTTTTTAAACAGGAAGCAAAGAGTAAAAAGTAAATGCAAACGAAGTTTCCTATATAAAGAAATAAATTTAAAATTATATTATGACAGGCAATAGTCTGACAAAGAATGTATTATGATTTGTACATATATACTTAGTAATTAAAAAAAAAAAATACGAAATCAGTAATATTTTAGAAGGAAGCCATACTACTTGAATCAAATATTTTAATTTACAACTTCTTTTAGGGCACATTTTTATACTGAAGTAAGGTTTTAACATCTGAGTGATATGGAAATTCGGAGAAATATAAAACTTGGTTTTCCGCTTCTTCCATGGCAAGGATATATTGCAAATGCAAGTTATGACGAACAGATTCGATTTCTTTCATTTAAAGGACATGTACAAGGTCAGTTACTTCTTGCTCTTAAAACCTACCTCGAACAAACCTGTGTGAAGTTGGCACCCCCACATCACAATTTGAAAAATCGGTTTATATGTAACGTTTGCCCAAGTTTTGCCCAGGTTTGCCCAACCAATATTTTTATTTGCCCACCCACCAAAATCCCAAAAATCAAAAAAATAAATTTTGACCTCATTTCCGCATTAGCACCCCCATGTCGGAAAAACTAAAAACAAATTATACCATACGTTTGCCCAAGTTTTGCCCAGGTTTGCCCAACCTTTCATTTTTTTTGCCCACCATTTATAACGCTAAAAACCACAAAAATAGTTTTCTGAAAAGCGTGAAGTTGGCACCCCCAAGTTGGAATTTGAAAAAGTGGTTTGTGTGTAACGTTTGCCCAGGTTTTGCCCAGGTTTGCCCAACCAATAACTTTTTTTGCCCACCCACCAAAACGCTAAAAAAAAATAAAATAACATTTGACCTCATTTCCGTACTAGCACCCCCATGTCGGAAATACTTCAAACAGATTATGCCATAGGTTTGCCCAAGTTTTGCCCAGGTTTGCCCAACCATGAACTTTTTTTGTCAACCCAACAAAACGCTAAAAAAATAAAAAAAACATTTGACCTTATTTCCGTACCAGCACCCCCATGTCGGCAAAACAAAAAACAAATTATATCATAGGTTTGCCCAAGTTTTGCCCAGGTTTGCCCAACCTTTCATTTTATTTGCCCACCATTTATAACGCTGTAAATCCCGAAAAATGTAATTTGAGAACCGTGAATTTGGAACCCCCAAGTTGGAATTTCGAAAAACGGCTTCTGTATAACGTTTGCCCAAGTTTTGCCCACGTTTGCCCAACCTTTCATTTCTTTTGCCCACCGTTTATAACGCTGTAAATCCCGAAAAATGTAATTTGAGAACCGTGAATTTGGCACCCCCAAGTTGGAATTTCGAAAAACGGTTTGTGTATAACGTTTGCCCAAGTTTTGCCCAGGTTTGCCCATCCTTTCATTTTTTTTTGCCCACCATTTATAACGCTGTAAATCCCGAAAAATATAATTTGAGAACCGCGAAGTTGGCACCCCCAAGTTGGAATTTCAAAAAACGGTTTGTGTATATCGTTTGCCCAAGTTTTGCCCAGGTTTGCCCAACCTTTCATTTTTTTTGCCCACCATTTATAACGCTGTAAATCCCGAAAAATGTAATTTGAGAACCGTGAAGTTAGCACCCCCAAGTTGGAATTTCAAAAAACTTTTTGCGTGTAACGTTTGCCCAAGTTTTGCCCACGTTTGCCCAACCTTTCATTTTTTTTTTGCCCACCATTTATAACGCTGTAAATCCCGAAAAATGTAATTTGAGAACTGTGAAGTTGGCACCCCCAAGTCGCAATTTTAAAATATGGTTTGTGTGTAACGTTTGCCCAAGTTTTTCCCAGGTTTGTCCATCCATTAACTGTTTTTGCCCACCTAACAAAACGCTAAAAAAAAATAAATAAATAAAATTTGATGTCATTTCCGTAGCAGCACCGCCATGTCGTAAATACTAAAAACAAATTATGCCATAGGTTTACCCAAGTTTTGCGCAGGTTTACCCAACCTTTCATTTTTTTGTTCACCATTTGTAACGCTGTAATTCCTAAAAAAATGTAATTTGAGAACTGGGAAGTTGGCACCCCCAAGTTGGAATTTCAAAAAACGGTTTGTGTGTAACGTTTGGCTATGTTTTGCCCTGGTTTGCCCAACCTTTCATTTTTTTTTTTTTTTTTGCCGGTACTTCACGTCTACAAGTTCAGAGATTAACATATTTTTAAATTTCAATCATGTAACTTCATATAATACATCTGATTTCTATATGTAATCATTTCATAAGTTATTCAAGTTATAGATAACATCATTATAATATTTTTTAAAAATAATTAAACATGTAAAATATTTAACACCCACGGCTTCCTAAAAAAGAAAGTAACAGATAATTTGAATTTTTAAATTAATTATTGTTTGATGATATATCTGATTTCTTTGATTCTGGTATTTTTGGGGACTTTCTTTCTTTCTGGATGCAATGCCTTCTGCAAATGTTTTTCTAAGGGGTTCAAGCACGTATTAACGCGAGATCGGAGAAAATCGCAGAAAACTGCAAACCGTTAGGTTAATAAACGCAACGTGTGATCAAACCCTGCACTTCACGTCTACCAGCTTATAGATTAACAGATACCTAAATTTCAATCATATTACTTCACGTAATATGTCTGATTTCTTCATGTAATCATTTCATAAATAATTCAGTTTATAAATAATATCATAGTAACACTTTAAAAACAACGAAAAATGTATAATATTTAAAGTCCAATATTTCTTAAACATACTAGTATGTTCTGGTCACAACACAACTTTCTTCCACATTTTCCTATAAAAACTCAGTAAGTGTAAATAATTTATTTTCACTATTGTTTATTAAAATTATCGTACATGATGAATGCAAATGGTTTTCATTGTAAAGAAAATTAACACTAAATATCCAAAGAAAGACAGTTTGGTCCTTACTGTATAATACAGTGAAAGATCAAATTATTATTTTTTTTTTCTTTACAGTTTTCCGATTTTGTAAAAAAAAAAAAAAAAAATATTGGACAAAATAGCCTTGAAATTCAGACACTTATAGCACATTTATAAACTCACATTTTCCACTATCCATTTAGTCACGAATGCAGTTAGCAGACCAACTACAAATCGAAAAAATACACAAGTATTTTAACTACCTTCTTCTATAGGAATTTTTATTACAAAAGAATATGTGTATAAAATGAAAACTAACAGAAAAAATAAAAGTATTTTTGAATACTTTCATGACATCATAAGAGAATATTTTTTTTATCAAACTTACATTAAATATACCTTTCGAGTGATACCACTTTCAAACCTCTACTCCAATAATTAATATGTAAAAATCTACGACAAGTTTCATTTATACATTTATATATATATATAGAAGTTGGTAGATGGAAAGAGTCGGGCTCGATCCCAGGTCGCGTTAATCGACTTAGCTGCTCGGAGTTTTCCGTGGTTTTCTCCGAAATTTGAGTAAATTTGGGCTAGGACCTTTATAATGACACCTACAGAAGACATTCCATTATTGGCCTAGAAACCAAGCATAGTCAGTCGGCCATAAAACACTACAACATCAATATATTTATTAACATAGTAAAATTAAAAATAACAGAAGATTAAATGCCACCGAAATCCACATTAACCAAAAAGAATTAATTTAATCCTAAATTAGTAATAACTCGTGAAGACTTTAGTACAGTTATGAAAACAATTAACAATTAATAGCTTTAATAAAATATGAACTATCATATAACGAGTTTCTAGTCAAAAAAGTAACAGATTTTATTTTATAATTTATCTTATCGCCAGTTTAATTAATTTTGAAATGTTAATTTTATCCAAAATATCATTTTTGATAGATAGGGTTTTTGTCAGCGATAAGTGGGGCTTTTGTCCGCTGAATGTGGAGGTTTTGTCCGGTATAGGTGGGGCTTTTGTTCGGTGGGCGTTTTGTCCGGTATAGGTGGGGGTTTTGTCCGGTGGGACTTTTGTGCGCAATAGATCTTTTTTATCAGTCGTTGTTTGTATAAATCTACAGATAAACTCTACACAAATAAAACTACAAAATTATATTTTCAGTTTGATATACGAAGTGGCTCTAATATGACGACAATGAAATCTAACACTTTACACTTTACGGAATTTGATAGTATAAATATAGTTTGATAGTAGATTTGAGCAGTTTACGTAGATTAATGGCTTTTTCACAATAATAATAATAATAAAAAAATCCTGTATCCTAAGAGTATACTTTCAAAATATCAATTTACCAGATTTGACCGTTTAACTAGTAAAACTTTCCATTTTCGTAGAAGTATACGGTCAAATACCGTGATTTAATGTAGTATATAATATATATTTTTTACAGGGTAATGAAATAATAGCAAATATAATCACTCGTTATTTCACAACAATAATTTATATAATATTGCTTCTGCAAGACAAAAGCGGTAAGGAGTAAAAAAGGCAGGTAGAAGGTAAATAGAAAAAGTAAATAGATCAAAGTTTACTTTTTCTAAACCTTTTCATCAAAGATGAACTAATTTTAATACGCACATAAAACAATTTTTTTCCTTTAACTCATGTATGGTAGGGAAAATATTTTGGGGGATCGAAATTTAGAAATTGAGATTTTTATATATTTACACGTTTTGAGGTCCCCTGATTACGAAAATCGAGTTTTTAGCAGTTGGTCTCGCTCTCTACGAGTCTGTTTGTATGTCTGTTATCACCATAACACAAAAATAAATATTAGCAAGAAGTCTAAGCTCGACATCCTAAATCTTTAGTGTATGGAGATGCCTTTGATTCGTAAAAAGCAAACAAATAATTCTGGTATAGGGACTACCATGGGGATACAAGTATATGTTTATGGGCCAAATTTCTGATAGATAAAGCGAAACATTTTTAGATTTTACTAGAAAAAATAAAATAAATACATTTGAACATGTTTTTATGTGCGTAAAAAGGATACTTCATGTAAAACTTAATATGAAAATCATTCAATATTTGTTTAAAGGGCCACATAAAAGAACAATGATATATTAACAGCTTGGAGTTTATTTGAAGTTGTGTTATGAGTTTTTCTCACTGTGTCAAATTTTTAGCCATGTAGTGTGCTTGTTATTTATAGATAATATACAGGGCTACTCAAAATTCAGTGAAAATTTTCTTTTATATTGAATATTTTTTGTTGAATATGAAGAATTTTAAAATTATCTGACACTTGAATACTTTTAGCATAATGAAATTAATTTTGACATTGACAGAAAATTTTAGGTTGGCATTTAATTTTACGGATATTTTATGCGCCCTAATGCTAATTAGGCAAGAAAATGCTGCTTAAAAGTGGATTCCAAACTACTGTGAACGTTCGTGCGTCGTGCCTGAATCAAAATTCAAACACAGCATGCTGAAGGCTAAAGCGCTAACTACTCAGCCAACAGTATACTGACAAAAATATTCGTCCTCATGATTTAAAAAGAGTAAAACAGTGAGAGAAAAAAAAAGAACACCTTATAAAAAATTTCAATTCAAGAAAATACGAAAATTAAATAACATTATTAAATTAAAATTGGTATTTTATGTCT
Organism: Salticus scenicus; assembly: GCA_963930645.1. NCBI lineage: Eukaryota > Metazoa > Arthropoda > Arachnida > Araneae > Salticidae > Salticus > Salticus scenicus. Next base: position 30,787,652 of record OZ005662.1, read on the forward strand.
ACGAGAAATTTAAATTAGATACACGTTTAAATAAGAATATTGTAAGTAAAATTTGTGCATTTTATAGAAATGAAATAAATATATGTATGTTTATATAAGAAATGTGTAATCTAATGAAGTTTTACCTGACATTTGTTGCATATCTTTGACTTTATTTCTTTTTCAGAACTATACACAAGCTCTAAAATGTACGATTAATCATATTTTGAATATACATATTACATATGTTTTATTTTATAAGGATAGGGAATAGCTCAGTATACTGAAGAAATGACACGATTATGTCAAAAGCTAGCTTTATATATATATATATATATATATATATACATGCATATATGTATAATTTCAAAATCACTAATTTTTCTATAAATTCTACAATTTTCAGCTGGAAGAATTCTAGCTTACAATTTATAAAATTTAAACGCGGAAGTGGTGTTGAATTTAGTAAAATATTATTTTTCTTTAAAATATATATATTTCAACTGTATTTAGCAATTTTTTCCTGTGAAATTATAATCATTCTTTTTATTTTTTCACTAAATCGATAAAAAAAATTGTAATATTTTTTAATGCATTCCTTTATAGTAATAATAGTAATAATAATATAGCATGGTTTATCATATAATATGAATCTGAAGTTGAAAAATTGACGATTCGCAAAATTTAAGCTATCAATGCAAAAGCCTGGAAAAAACAAAAAACTGTTTAATTTATTTAAAATATCTCAAGCTCAGTAATTTTCAAATGAATTAAAAAATTTTTACTGTGAACTCATATCATTATTCATAACCAATTTTTATTTTTTGCGAAAATCGGTTTATAATTCAAAATTTTTAAAATAAGTGTTTTCATGCTTTAATGAAAAAAAAAAAAAAAAAAAAGAAAAACACGTGATTCATGATGTAACGTGATTTAAATTCGGAAGCTTGCAAGCTCACATGTTTTACCGGAATAATTTGAAGATAGGAAAATTGCTAGCTCTCAAATTTTAAAATATAAATGCAAGGTGGCCTAAAAATTATATTTTAATTAATTAAAAAAAAAATCTATCAAGCAGAATTTTATTAAACATAGCTAAGAAATATCCCGATTACATTAGGTTTCTGATAATGATAGCGAAACATTGCATTAAAGTCGATTTCTTTGGGAGTTATAGTGCCACAAATAGACACACTGACAAAGCCTTTAAACTTACAACACCTTCCCCCTCTTTCTTAATCGGTATTAAAAATAGTACGGAGACACAAAAAAGAAAAAAAAAAAAAGAGAAAAGAAACATCGAGCAAACAAAAAATAGTAGTGTATATTTGACATAGTGGATTAAAAAATGACAGGAAGGTGCATGGTGCTATATATGCCTGAAATAACGTTTCTACATATAACGACACCTTATCGAGGTTACGGGGCCCCCTGTCAAGGACTTTATGATGCCACCACTGGTTAAGATTCAGAGTAGAATGCATTAATTTTAATAATTTTAATTTATGAATTAACAATAGAATCGTGAAAAACTTATGACTATGCATTCATAACTCTAATGAAAAAGAAGGAATCACAATCTAAAAGCATATAATTCACTCACTGATATAATAATTCGAAAAAAAATATATAATAATAATTGCTTGCAAAACATTTTTTCCACAAAAGAAATTTCTAGTATTATGTATACAACACAGAAAGAAAAAGGCATAATATAAAATTAAATAAAAAGCGAAATTTGCTTTCATTTCTACTTTAAAAATAGCATTATCTTCATTTTATGCTTATCACATGATTATTTTACAAGAGGAAGTGATTTGTGTGAGAGAGGATCGTTCTATAAAGAAGCCAAACGTCTGCGGTCAGTTGTTTGTAAATTCTGGAATCCTAGAAAAGGAAAGCATAGGACGTATTTCGAATATGATCATTTTCTAAAGTTGCAACGCGGGGAATTTGATCGTTTGGATAAAGAGTTTGAAAATCCAAACATATGGTATTTTTGTCGGTTTCATATAAAAAAAGAAAATAAAACGTTCTGTTCAACAGAAAAAATTATGAGTGTAAAGCACAAAAATTTCAATGGTTATTTCATATTTCATATTTATTTATTAATTAAACTCTATATTATTAAAATAATTAAAACATTTTAGTTCAGATTCTTAATTTAAATGTTTTGTTTCCTTTAATGTAAAAAATATAAGGATGAATGAAATTGTAATTGAGATATCCTGATAGCAGTTAGAAAGCACCCTTGAATTATTTTTTTTTTAAATATTCTGCTATAAAAATAATTTTCTATGTTAAAGTAAACCAAAATAATGTATTTAATCAATAGAATAATGGCATACTAGTTAACACACATACACACACACACAAAAAAAAAAAAAAAATAATAATAATAATAATAAAATCCAATTTCAATTTTTAAAAATCCTTTGTCCCAATATTAGTCAATTTCATTAAAAAAAAAAAAAATGTGGCATCGCTTGTGCTCGCATACCATTTCCCTATAGTTTTAACATAAGAAATTATTTCTACGGTAGATATTACTTCTATAAAATTCAAAAGTTCAAACTGTATAACAAAATGCAACCAACATCGTTGCGTTCTTTATTCTCTATTTCTTAAAACAAATTTTATAGATGCCACACGCACAACATTAACTTTATTTAAGATTGCACGCGATCATGTTTTATATAAAAATTAAATCATTAAATTCATTTTTTTTTACTTATTTTTCTTTCATTTTGCACGCACACTTTTTATTTCCTAATTCAAAATCATAAAAAAAACCTTTTCGATAGCGTTTGTTTCAATAGTGTTTGTTTCGATACTGATTATTATTAATTTTCTTTTCTTTTCTTTTTCTTTACAAAAAAAAAAAAAAAAAAAAAGATTTTGATGAAAATCTTTTGAGATTTTCTTCTTTTAGCACCAATTTTGTTTTACGAATTTGGAGCATTCGAATTTTTGGCAGAGAATTTCCTTAATACCTTATACTAAGTAAAGGAATAAGGTCTGTGAAGTTAGCTCCCCGACCTTTAGTAAATGAAAAACTGAATACACCATACGATTGAGTGTCGTTCTAGTGCACTTCAACGATGAAAATTTTCGTTTGAGCCACAAATCTAAAAAAAGTATAGGGGAGACCGGGGTACAATGGACCAATTTTCAAAATTTTAAGTGTTTACTCACAAACTAATGATTTCTCACTATTGAAAATATGTGTACATATTACCTATATATTGGGTTTTATGTTGCACTCAATCAAAATCAATAATTAGGTTTACTTTTTTATATATAATTTTTTTATTAGCAACTGAAAAAATGTGCTATTGTACCCCGACCTCGGGGTACAATGGTTCATGTCACTGGGTACTATGGACCACAGGTCAAATTTAAAAAAGTATACTAATGTAGTGAGTTTTTTAATAGTATAAAATGTATTATTACAATTATATTTGTTTATTACTTTCTCTTACCCATAAGGTAGAGAAATTATTGTTTTGGGATCAAATTTTCGAAAGTGAGTTTTTGTTATATTTGCATGTTTTGAGGTCCACTGAATTCGAAAATCATTTTTTTAGCGAATGGTCTGTGTGTGTGTGTGTCTGTTATCAGCATATCTCAAGAACAAATAATAGCAGAAATTCCAAACTCGGTATTCTAAATGTGTATCATATGGGGGTGCTACACTAAGCTTTTCGTTGAGATAAAGCAAATGGTTTATGTACAGGGACACTCAAAAGTATTCAAATACTTTTGGTCAAATGCCTATGGGGGAAATTGCAGGTAAGTAGAGTTTAACATCTATAGACTGCACTAAACCAAATGAAATGAATATATATTTTTTGTAATAGAGATAGTCAACTGGGAAAAAAAAAATTGTGTATGTAGGAGCCTCGCCTCCCCCCTTGGGGGGGAAAGTTCCCCTACGAGGGAAGTAAATTTTCATGATGGGTATTTTTCAAAAGAGCTCGTCAATACCTTTAAAACGAAGGGTTGAACCATCGATCTGCGATAATTTAAATTAAAGTTATCGAGTTTTTTTCATTTTTAACAATTTTTTTTTTTAATGTAATATTGAATTGTAAGATTGATAAGTTTCAAGGAATGTTGCGTGTGAAAGTTGTCTGAATAATTTTAAGTGAACTTTTAATTTTAATTACAGATTTAAATTCTATATAAATGTAGATGCATTAATATAACGGGGGTTTAAGGGGGGGTGAACTAATTATCATATAAAATTCTTCCGAAGCCTAATTTGAATTGTTTAACATAGGTTTACAAAACAGTACTCGTTATCTTACCTCTTAATCTCCAACTTGTATTTGTAGTATTAAATTTCAGGGTAAGAGAAAGTCGTGTGAGTGACACACCAGATTATTTATGTCTTCGATTCATACAAATAATGCAAATTAATGAGCATTAAAATTATAAAATGATACACCAAACGATTTTTGTGTCACTGAGAATCTACTGTTTTCTAGTGAAGTTGTAGGGTCTAGGGTCTGGAAGACTCATCATTATAATAGCTTGAAAATTTACAAGAGATATATCAACACTCTCAGGAAAAAAATATAGAGATCTTGATTAGGTTTAATAAAAAAACACCACAAAACTGGCGTTGTAATAATTATTACTTACAAACTTTGAATAAACACCATAAAATGCAATAAACTCGCAACAATTGTTTCGGGTCGAAAAAACACACGACCCTTCATCAGGCGAATAAAGTAAGCACGAGTGCTGCAGTCAAAGGTGCGTTGCCGCTTTGACTGCAGCACTCGTGCTTACTTTATTCGCCTGATGAAGGGTCGTGTGTTTTTTCGACCGGAAACAATTGTTGCAAGTTTATTGCATTTTATGGTGTTTATTCAAAGTTTGTAAGTAATATCTTGATTAGGTTTTCGTTGCATGAATCTCTCAAAAAGAAATCTCTGAATCTCTCAAAGTTTTGCGAAATCTTACCAAAGTACATAACGCATACACTTAATCCAAAACAAATTCAAACGGGAAAACGTGATTTTACGCTTGTTTATTGCCCCCTCACCCAGGGCGGGGGTAAGGGGAAAATTTCGTAAAATCACGTTACAATAAGTATCGGATACATATAAACAATTTACACACCAAATTTCGTGACAGCTAATCCCATAGATTTCCCAAGTAAAATTTAGCGCTAAAAGGGGGGAGGGTCTCGAATTTGTTCCTTCGTAATGCCCACTTCCCAACCTCCCCCCCCCCCCCATAAAAAATAAATCGAAAATCACAAAAAAAAAAGAAATAGTGTTTTTGTATATATCCTAAAGAAGACACATGGCTGTTTCCAATACCTTTGTATCATTTTTTGTAAAGCTCCGCTAAAATATCCTGAATTTCTGAAATTTCCCCCCCAAAAAACAGTTTTTCCCCTTCCTACTGTAAGAATCAAAAATTCCAAAATCGTAGATATTGTTTTATTTATACTCAAGTCTAGTCTCCTCATATGTAATTTCTTCACCGTGAAATAATTTGGGACCGAATTACGCTTACAAACGTTTTTTTTTGCTTCCTAAATCCCGTTACTTTAGGGCTCGAATACATATAAACAAGCTAAGTACCAAACTTTGTGAGCGCAACTCTCATAAACTTCCTAGGACAAAGGGGTGTCTCGAATTTGCCCTTTATAATACATACCCACTTCCCCCCCCCCAAAAAAAAAAAATATAAAAGACAATGAAAAACGTATTTTGAAAGTATCCTAAAGAAGACGCATGACCTTTTTCAACATTTCTGTTCCATTTTTGGTAGAGCTCTACTGAAAAATCCGGAATTTACAAAATTTCCCGCCAAAATTTGATTTTCCTTAAAAATCGAAATTTCCTAAATCGCAGATAATGTTTCATTTGTACTCATGTGTAGTCTCCCAATGTACAATTTTTTTACTGTGAAGTAATTTGAAATCGAGTTATGCTAACAAATGTGTTTTTTCCTTCTGTCTCCCCCAGAAGGGGGTAACGGGGGTAATTTCGATAAATCCGGTTACTTTACGTTTCGGATACATATAAACAATCCAAGCACGAAAATTCGTGACCGTTGCTCCCATAGGTTTCTCAGGACAAATTTAGCGTTAAAAGGTGTGTCTCGATTTTGTCCCTTCGTACCCCCCCCTGCCAAAAAAAAATCAGAAAAAACAAAAATGTGTTTTTGGAAACATCCTGAGGAAGTCGCATAGATTTTTCAACATTTTTATATCATTTTCTGCAGAGTTCTATTCAAAAATCGGAAATTTGCGAAATTTCCCGTCAAAAATTCGATTTTTCCCCTCCCCCTCCTTAAAAATCAAAATTTCCTAAATCGCAGATAAGGTTTTATTTGTATTTCATTTATAAACACCCCATGTGCAATTTCTTTACTGTGAAGTAATTAGCCGTGTTCTGCTTACAAAAGTGTTTTTGACTTTCGCCCCCAGGAAGAGAATGGGGGGAGAGGGTATTTCAAAAAAGTTCATTAATATCATTTTAAGTTGGGTAAAGACCTAAATTCCTGCCAAGCCCCGTTGAATTCCGTTCAGCCGTTTTCACGTGATACCCCAACAAAAATAGCCTTACAGACATACACACACGATGACACCACACACGCAGAGACAAAATTTTATGAAGTCATTTTTGGCTTTCATCATGTGTGAAACGTGACAGTATCGCAAATTTTTTTGATTCTGACAAATTTACAGACAAAAACCAAAACTAAATGCAAAACTGGTGTACAAACGATAAATAGACAATAAGACTTCTTCACACACCATAAATTTTAAGCCAGCACAACCGGTTTCGAAAGGACGTAGCCTTCCTTCATCAGGTGCATAAAACACGTGCAAGACTGTCTTGCTTTTGCCTCCAAGGCATGTGTTTTTTGCACCTGATGAAGGAAGGCTACGTTCTTTCGAAACCGGTTGTGCTGGCTTAAAATTTATGGTGTGTGAAGAAATCTTATTGTCTATGAACAGACTGATTTTATCGTCTGATTTTATTAATGTAGATTTATTCATTTTTAAGAAATATTATTAATAAGGGTACTTAAGCTAATAATTAAATAATTCAAATGTGTTAATAGTTAAACTATTGTATTTAATTAAAATTCACTTTAATGAGTGTCTTTAAATAATTTGAAATGTTGTCTAACACATTTGTTTATATCCTTAAAATTACTCTACTCATAAATAGTTCAAAATCTCATTTTAAACAAAATGCTAATTTTTCTGTTTTATAGTCATATAAATATTATCTGAATTAATTAAATATTTCATGGATTTCTTGTTAGTTTTAATATTTTTACTTCCTTCTATATGTAATATAGAGAAAGTATTGGATTCGCGAAAATTTTCGACCTCCGTTTTTTGACGGATCTACACGTTTTGGGATGTCCTGAACACGAATTGATAGTTTTTAGAAAATGTCTGTCTGTCTGTCTGTATAATTTTTTTTGTGGACGCTGTATCTCACGAACATATGAAGGAAATTTAACCAAACTTGGTATTTAGTTGCACCCTGACATGAACTGGTGCCCATTAGATTTGGGGATCAATAGCTCAACAGGTGGCGCTGTAACCGCATTTTATGTAAATTTTTAACATGGCAGCATAGGACAAAATTCCGTATAAATGGGCATAATGAGAGTTATTTTAAACTTGTGATTGTAAAATTAATTTGAATTATTGATGATAGTAGTAGTTAACTAGGAAAAAAAAATTATGCATGGGGGGGGGGCATCGGTTCCCCCCTGGGGGGGAAGTACCTCCCCGGGGGTGTTAAATTTTGAAGATGGCTATCATTCGAAAGATCTCGTCAATACCTTTAAAACGAATGGTTGAACCATAAATCTGTGATAATTTAAAACAAAGTTATCGATTTTTTTTACTTTTAACAAAAAAAAAAAAACAGAAAAAAAATCTTTTTTTTTTTTTTTTTTTTTTTTTTAACGAAATTTTACCAAACTTGGTATTTAGTTAATCCCCGACATAAACTGTTGCTGATTATATTTGGGGATCAATAGCTCAACAGGTGGCGCTGTGATAGCATTTTATCTAAATTTTTAACATGGCAGAATAGGACAAAAATTCGTATAAATGTGCATAATAAGAGTTATTTTACACTTGTGACTGTAAAATTAATATGAATTATTGATAATAGTAGTACGTAACTAGGAAAAAAATTTTGTGCATGGGGGGGCATCGCTTCCCCCCCTGGGGGGGGGGTAAATTTTGAAGATGGGTATCATTCGAAAGGTCTCGTCAATACCTTTAAAACGAATGGTTGAACTATAAATCTGTGATAATTTAAAACAAAGTTATCGATTTTTTTTACTTTTAACCAAAAAAAAAAAAAAAAAAAAAAAAAAGAAACTTAGAAAAAAATTCCATTTTTTTTTTTTTTTTTTTTTTTTTTAATATTGTTAGTGATTGAATATGTATTAATTTTCACAAAAAAAAAAAAAAAAAAAGAAAGAAAGGAAAAAAAAAATCATTTTTTTTTTTTTTTTTTTTAAATATTGTTACTGATTGAATATGTATAGGAAAATATAGAAGAAAGTCTTGTGGTGGCCACAACATGCTAGTTTCAATTATTTTTTATTTCGAATCGCAGTAATTATTATCTTTATTTTAACGTGTTTTAATATTTTACTTTGTTCCCATATAACGTTGCAGATGATTTGGGAAAAGTTGGGCGTCCAGAAATTTTGTTTCACCACCTCTACCCATCTTAAGTCGTGGTGGTCTCTGTTCCCTTTTCTTCTTCTAGGCATTATTATTTTTTACCATGTTTTTATTAACTCATTTTCTTGTTTGTTTGGTTGTCCATTACAAATCTTGCAATCGATTTTTAACTAACTTCCCGACTAGCTAGACATTTGAAACTTTTACAATAACTCAGAATACGATGACAATGCATCCTTTAAACACTTTTATTCAATTAATAAATGTTTGAAAATTTCTTATAATTGTTCTCTTTATTACGCATTTGTGATAATTTTCTTTCAAGTTGATGGGATAATTCATCAAAAATGTTTTTTAAAAGTATTTATTAATACATAGAATTGTCAATTTTATATGATTCAAGAGACTATTTAAAAACGTGGTAATATATAAAAGCTCTTTTTATCTTTTAATTATTTCTGTTATTCTTAGACCGTCATTGTTATATATGATCTCATCCATTGTCCATAGTTAGCTAATTAACATCTACAGAATCTACTTTCAAAACGCATTGGAAAATAAACTTGTACAAGTAAAAAAAAAAAAAAATCTCTTTTCGGCAAGCAAAGGTAGATTCCTTTACGTTGAATGGAATTACAATTTCAACTTCCAATTATAACATTAACATTAGTTAACATTGGACTATTTGGGCGCTACTAATTTTCAATGTTAATTGTTACGAATTTAGTAAAATGTATGATTTGGCGAGATTTTGGTGACAAAATTTGCAACTTAGCAATGAAATTTGTGATTTAGTGGCAAAAAGGGTTGGCTGACGACGAAAATTTTGATTTGGCGACGAAATTTGTTATTAAAATTTGGCTAGCTTGGCGATGGAGAATGGCAGCTTTGGCGTCATTATATTTTCTTCCCACACGAAAACCTTATATCTCTTCACAGACTAATATCTTGTTTCCACAAGGTAAAAAGTCAAAGGAAGCTGTAACGTATTACTCTCAATTTCAATCGTAAATTTTAAATTCTTGCCTAATCCGGCGTTCTAAATTATTCACCACAAACGATATTTTTATTAAGACTAACGTATTATTTTAATTTTATATTTTTAAATGATTAATTAAAATGTTACCATGTTTTTATTTTTTCAGTGATCTTTTTTATTATCGATTGCACGTGACATAAACATCAGATTATAAATTTAGGTTAGACAATTATAACTGTAAAAAAAGTCGGCTTCATCACAATCGACGAAAAATCACTTTTTAACTCGTAACTTTTAAGAAATTGAAGCTGTCGAAAAAGTTTAAATACAAAAATTGCTCTTTAGGGTAAGGCTGTAATTCACCTGATTTGAAGTCTTTCCTATTTTTAACCGTTTAAACGCCGAATTAAGAAAGAATAGATCCAATGACTTGAAATTTGGTTATTATATTAATTAAGAGTATATAAATACAATAAAGTTTTAAAATTAGGTGAAAAAAATTTTTGAGTGTGTTTTTAGCCATGTTCCATTATTCGAACATCGGCGTGTTACATGATTATTTTTTGCATATTTTTAAAAGTTCATGAAAATAGTTAATTTAAAGTCTAATAATTATAATATCTTCTTAATATTAACTGTTTTGTTTATTTATCTTTAAATAATGAACAATTAATAAATATTATGACACTATAGATACATTAAAAGATAATTATAAATGATACTCACATAATTTCAGCGACTGTGATACGACAGAAAACATTTTTCATGCAGTCGCTTTTCACAATGAAAACATTTTTTTGTAGTGTTCTTTTTGCAAACAACACAACGACCTTGAGACGTAGATATTATATAATGACCATCAGATTGTCTTAATTCAACTTTTAAATGACTGCGAGGTCCAGGATGTTTGGTAAGACGCTCTTTTTTCCGCAAAAGATTCATCGTCAACTGTCTTCTAAATTCCAAATGTGATAGTTTTTTAGAGTTTGCATGCACTTCGCAGTGCAAATTCCAACTAGCTACAACTGCCGTGTTTAATGCGTTACTAAATAGATTCCACCACCATTTCTTACTTCGCAACTGAGGCCTGTAACTAGATAAAAGCTTATCTAAAACATCTACTCCACCCATTCCTTCGTTGTATTTTTTTATTAGATTTGGCCGAGGTACTTCAATATTACCCTTTTTTGCACATGAATAGCGTTTCACACTACCTATAGGCTCATGTGTGTAGCAGTTTGATGCTACAGTCACTACCGCGTTATCGTTCCAGCTGCAGATATAAACAGATCCGTCAGATCGGAAATCAAAACTTCCTCTGTCTTCTTTGGTAAGTTCTTTTTTAGATTTCAACGGGCATTTTTGTGTACGATTTTCACGAATTGTTCCCGTTGCTCGCATTCCTTTATGGGATAATTCCAACAATAAATTATAAGACGTAAAAAATTTATCAAAATATACTTCATGATGTGAGTTATCTCCAACAACAGATAAAAGCTCATTAACAACTCTCGGTCCGAGCTGTCCAGAAATACTATTATCTGATTCTGATTTTTTCCCAGAATATATATCCATTGCATATGGATAACCTGTTGAAGAACATAACATCCATACTTTAAAACCAAATCTGATCGGTTTTCCTCTTATGAACATTTTGCATGAGTGACGACCGTAGTAAGGAACCATTGATTCATCGATACTTAACTTCTCATGCCATATTCCAAATTGTTGGAAATTTTTGGACAACTCTTTATAAATCGGGGCTATTTTACCTAATTTATCACCATTTTCCAACTTATTGTTATCCATTACATGAAAAAATTTCTTGATATTTCTGAAACGAGTGCGGGGCATAACAGTTGGAACTATTGGAACACATGTATCTTCCGCAGAATTCCAATACATATCTTCAGTAGGAACTGAATGGTATCCACTTAGAAGAAGAAGACCAAAAAATTGTAAGATATCATTCTTGCAAACATCAATTGTTTCACCTTTTTGCAAAGCATAAAGTGACGTCATATCCGCAAGATATTCGACATATTCTTCAGGAAAAAATTTATGAAATATATCAAGAGGAGTGCAGTCCATGAGTTCTGGAAATTTATGCAATATTGGTACCGGTTTTTCAAATTCTGTTGGATTATCGAATTTCACTTTTTTTTTCCATTTTACTACAGGGTTTTCAGTTTTTCGTTTCTTCTTGGCACTTGGACCCGGTTTCTGAAATTCCTCTTCATTTGGAGTACTTACATCTTTTTTTAAAGTGACGTCGACCATTCCACACACATCAAATGGCGTAACAGCGTCTAAATTATTGTCATCAATATCTTCTTCATCGGTTATATCACCACGTTCATCCGGCTCTAACTGGCAAATATCTACATCTTCCAAATCAGAATCCGAAAGAGTTTCTAGAAAGGCCACAGCTTCTTGTACCGTGAGGCATCTTTTGGACATGATGTTAAATTTATGAAAACTTTATAAATGAAACACATAGAAAGCACACATGCACCTTTTTCACTGTCATCGAACAAAACTAATAAGAAAAACGCTATCTGAAAGGAAACTGATAACTATTTCAGCAAACATATGGAATAAGACACCTTTTATGTGAAACTGCACTTGTCTCCAAAGGCACAGGTGAAATACCCCTCCCCCCAACACACACACATATTCAGCCACCTTATCAAAAATAATTTCTTTCTATTGTTATGACTTTACTAAACTGAACATCAATGTCAAGGGCCAATACTATAATCCTTTCGAAGTTTTGCAGCTTCCATTTGAAAACAGTATTATCTTGTACCTGCTTATTTTTCGAATTTTAGAGGACAAAAGAAGTCTAAATAATCCCTCACTTTCCCCCTATTATCTCTTTTATCTGTTTACTTTCTTTAGAAAAGTTACTATTCTTATCAGAATGCAAAAGAAAATAATGTTTGCAATATCATACAATGCTTTGCACATAAATGAAAAATGAACTCTCGAAACGCCAATGTTCCAATAATGGAACAGAGACATAAAAACGTAAATTTTACCATTAAAATTTAAAAATAAAATTTTGCTTTTGTTGTATTCCCGTAGGATATGTTTTCTAATGAAATATTTTAAAGTATTGCGTTTTTTCAATTTAAACTGGAATTTTGGTAAATTTAATTGTAAGAGAGAGTAAAATTGACAAAATATAGTAAAATTCAAAAAATCGTAAAAAAATAAATAATTATCTAAACAGAATAAAACTTATTGTAAAAAATACTTTATAATGTCATATTCAATTGTATGTAAAAGCGATATTAATAAGAGTTTTTTTACATGTAAATTTTTTATTTTAAAAATCATGTTCCATTATTGGAACATTGGCGGGTAAACGGTTAATATTAAAGAAATTATGGACAAATGAAAATTTCCACACCCCACCATTTCCACTCCCTTTGAGCTGGATACCCCATCTACGAACTCGACAGAGATTTTTACTGTCCTGACAACATATCCCGAGCTGGTCAAATTTAAATAAAAATTACTCCAGTTATCGTGTTCACAAATTAACATGAGAAAAAGCGTTATACACGCACACACACACACACACACACACATATATATATATATACCTATTATATATATATATATATATATATAAACTTTTGAACGGAGGGTGGTTTTGGCTTCTAGGGGTCATGATCGGTGAAGATATGAAGAAATTTTCCAGAAGTCGTGTCATGAGGACCATTGCAATAGGTAGATTTCCTATAAGGAATCTACTTAAAAAGATAAATACTGTCTAAAGTTCAAATGAGGTGTTTTCCAAAGCGAAAGAATCATTTTTAGTTTTCGTACGTCCGAAAATTATTTAGTCAAGGTCATTAATCAGACACAGATACGCTTTTATTTGTTTACATTATAATAACAGATAAGCATAGATCGACCCTTTTGGAAGTCCCCTGTGAAAAAAAAAAAAAAAAAGCTTTAATTAGACTTTGTAATTAAAACCAAACCGTGTGTAAGCAAGTTCCGAACCAAAGGGGGGGGGGGAGTCGGAGCAATTCCATGGCTAAATCTATGCTTTTTAGAAAGGATGGAATAACTTTCTTTTTGATTCGTAAAACGCGAGGGATCAGTCATAAATTTAAAAGGGGAGCTTCGCTTTTAAAATGTTTTCTAGCATGAGTTTGATACAGTATTGTACTGTTAGTTTAATACATGTATATGCATAAAATAGTGGTTTTGGTTATAATGTAATCTGCTTTCCTTTCTTTTTAATTTCCCTATGACAGACCTTTCATCTATCAATGTGTAGATAATACTCAGATTTTATAGAACTCAATTGCAGCAGTAATAATAAAGTGTAAATACAATAAAATACAAGCGTAACGCCATTTATATATGATACATTAAAGATATATATATATATTTATAAACATATGTATAAGATCAACAATTAAAACACATAAATTTCAATTGATTTATTAACATTTTACTATGAATTAACAATACAATACTGTTATAAAACCAGAATTTAAAATATACACAGCAAAATATTATTAAGACAGATATGCTTATATTACAATTTTACACTGTAGAATCTGAGATATAGCCTTCTCACAATCAAGACAAATTACAACATAATTGCATTGCCTGTCGGTCTATGTACACTTAAGTTAAAACTGGTGCAGTTACACACAGTAGAAGCTGAATTACAGCCTTGAAATAAACCGAATAATTTCAGTGTAGCAGCGCTACCTGTCGACTTATGTACTGGTATATACTCAAATTAAAACTTATGCACTTATACACTGCAGAATATGAGATATATCCTAATAGCAAATAGGGAAAATTGGAGCCTAAGAGGGCCACCTACAGTAAAATAAACGCTCAAGTTGAAGTGCCTGGTTGGTAAGATGTTGCCGTAATCAGTGGAAACTCTGATTAGATATAGGGTTGGTGGAGATAGGGCACAATATATTTTCGCTGGAGGGTCTTAAGTGGTTTGTACGATTTCAATAATTTCTATAATTCTTTTTTAGTTTTTATTTATAAAATAATATAAAAAAAATCTGATGTGAAACAACCACACGACTTCCATTACTCATTATTACACATATACGTATTATATGCACTTTTTGGATATAATGTGTTTAGAAGGCGTAAAAATGATCTAACGCAGTAGACACCTAAAAATTTTCCCTTAGGAGAAATTTGATACACGTATAAAGACATACAGAATAGAGTATACACAGCGACTTAAAAAACATAGTTAAAAAAAGTAGTTTTTCTGTAAAACACCAATTTTCGAGATCTTAAACTGATCCACCCAATCGGGATGACTCTTAAATCTTCTGTAATAACCAAATTATATATGACAAAGGATATCTAAAATGGATTTATGAAATAATTCTCAAGAAAATCGTTAGAGCCGTTTTCGAGATACCAACTTTTACCAAAACTTTACATACACAATTATTGACCGGTAAACAATAATTACATACAAAATGATATTTAAAAGGGAGTTAATATGGTGAGTTTGAAAAAAAATCGTACAGCCGTTTTTAAAGAAATGCACTTGCGAAACCTGAAATTCATTTATTTATACAGGACGCCTATCAATTTTCCTGGACTAACCAACTATATCATTCGAAACGACATTTAATAGAGTTTTATATAGCAATTTTGAAGAAAATCGTCACAGTCGTTTTCGAGAAACAGACTGACGGTCCCACCTTCGGTTTTCAATGTTCCCCTTCCAGTTTTTCAACTTTCAACAAAATTTGGAGAATTCATCTGTACACCAGACCTGTCTCATTTCTGAAGTTTCATAGTTTTATATTTAATAGTTTCGGAGATATGATAGCTAGAAAATTCCCCCCCCCCTCTCCCCTACACACACGCACTGACCAATAGCCAAAAACTAGTTTTTTGGATTCAGGTGACCTTAAAACATGTAAATACGGTGAAAACTCGATTTTCGGTGCGAATACAATACTTCCATTACCTAAGGTAGTCGGATAACGGAATAAAAATTGTGATTTATTTTATTAATAAAAAACGCTACAGAACTGGAATTTAAATGTAATAAGTACAAAACTTTGAAACAACATCATCCAATGTAAGAATTGACAACAGTTGTTTCAGATCGAAAGAATACACGACTTTTCGTCAGGCGAAAAAAGTAGGCATGAACATTGAACAAAGTAGGTGTTTGTGTAGTTTGTGCGTTATGGCTGTGTTTGAAGCATGTGAGTAGTGAGTACTTTGTTCGCCTGACGAAGAGTTGGATTTTCTTTCCATCGAAACAATTTCTGAGAGTTCTTGCAGTGTATGGCGTTGTTTCAAAGTTTTGTACTTATTATTTATTTAATTTATTTATTTATTACTTTCTCTTACCCATATATATGGTAGAGAAAGTATTCTTTCTGTGTCAAATTTTCGAAAGCGAGTTTTTGTTATATTTACACGTTTTGAGGTCCCGAAAATCATGCATTTACGGTTGCTCTCTGTGTGTGCGCGTGTGTGTGTCTTTTATTAGCATATCTCAAGAACAAATATTAGTATAAAGTGAAAACTTGGTATTCTAAATGTGCATATTATACGGATGCAACAGGAAACTTTTCGTTGAGATTAAGCAAATGATTCGTGTACAGGGACATAAAAGAAAACTCAAATACATTATGTCTATGGGGAAATTTCTGGAAAGTACAGTGTAACATCTACAGGCTGACTCAAACAAAACGGAATGAAGAAAATTTATTATGTTCATAAAAGCATGTTTTTTGTAAATTGCGTATGGAAATCATTCATCATATGTTTACAGGGCTACCCAAAGTATTTGGATATGTTGGGGCTATACTTGGAAATTGTAGGAATCGTAATTCCTTTTGTGTAAGTGTTTTTTTTTTTTTAAGTAAAACAAATTTTAAATACACAGTATTGTTTATAGTCCATATTGATAAAAGACATTATACAGACATTATACATTCCCAGAATAAAGCAAAACGTTCTTTTTTATTGAATGTATTTGATGGAAGTGCTTTGTACATTTTATTATGTTGACGAATACTGAAAATTAATTTTTTATACCCATACTGTAAACAAAATATTTTTTCAAGTTCTGTTTTCACCTCTGTAATTTTTACTTCCATTACCCAACTACCGTAGGTAATGGAAGTATTCTGTCTAAAAATTCGATAACGAGTTTTCACCTGATTTACTCGTTTTAAGATCGCCTGAGTCCAAAAAAGTATTCGTGTGTGTGTGTGTTTGTATGTATGTGAGGAATATTCTGGCTATCATATCTCCGAAACTAATAAAAATAGAATTACGAAACTTCAGAATTAAGACAGGTCTGGTGTACAGATGAATTTTTCAAATTTTGGTGAAAATTGAAAAACCGGAAGTGGGTCATCGGAAACCGGAACTGGGACCGTAAGTCCATATCACAAAAATGGCTCTAACGATTTTCTTCAAAGTTGCTATATAAAGATAAACACTCTATCAGATGTCCTTTCGATTGATATAGTTGGTTAGTTCAGGAAAACTGATAGGCATCCTGTATAAAGAGCTCAATTCCAGGTCTCACAAGTGCGTTCCTTCAAAAATGGCTGTACGGATTTTCTTCAAACTCGAAATATTAACTCCCTTTTAAATATCCTTTTGTATGTAATTACTGTTTTCGGGTCAATAATTGATATGCGAAGTTTTGGTAAAAGTTGGTACCTGAAAAACGGTTTTAACGATTTTCTTGAAAATTGTTACGTAAATCCATTTTAGAAATCCTTTCTAATGCATTACGTGGTTATTACAGGAAAATTGAATCTTGCTTAGGTAGGTCAGTTTTAGATCTCGGAAATTGGTGTTTCAAAATATAACTCTACTTATTTTATTTATTTATTTATTTATTTATTTATTTATTTTTTATAGTTTTACTTCCATTACCCGACTACCGTAGGTAATGGAAGTATTGTATTCGGTCCAAAAATTCGATATCGAGATTTCACCTGATTTACATGTTTCAAGATCTCCTGAGTCCAAAAAAGTGGTTTTTGGCAATTCGTCAGTGTGTGCGTGTGTGATTGTATGTGGGGAATCTTCAGGCTATTATATCTCGGAAACTAATAAAGATTGAACAACGAAACTTTGAAATTGAAACCAGTCTGGTATACAGATAAATTTTCCAAATTTTGGTGAAAATTTGAAGAGCGAAAGTGGGACATCCGATACCGGAAGTGGGGCCCGTAAGACTGTATCTCAAAAACGGCTCTAACGATTTTCTTCAAAATTCCTGTATAAACACTCTATTAGATGTCCTTTCGAATGATATAGTTGGGTTCTTCAGGAAATTTGATATGCGTCCTGTATAAATAGCAGAATTTCAGGTCCTGCAAGTGCATTTTTTCCAAAATGGCTCTATGAATTTTTTTAACTTGCCATATTAACCCTCTTTTAAATATCGTTTTGTATGTAATTGTTGTTTTCTGGTCAACAATTAATTATGCCAAGCTTTGGTAAAAGTTGGAATATCAAAAACGGCTCTAACGATTTTCTTGAAAAGTGTTACATAAACCAATTTTAGATGTCCTTTCTCATTCTTTACTTGGCTAGCACAGGAATATTAATAGTCATCCTGATCAGGTAGATCAGTTTTAGATCTCAAGATTTGGTGTTTCAAAAGAAAAAAAAAAAAAAAAAAAAAAACGTTGTGTAAATTCTGTTTCATATGTGTTTACACGCGTATTAACTTTCTCTTATTGGAAAATTTTTAGGTGTCTATTTCATTAAGCCAATTATATGCCTTCTGATAAAATTATCTCCAAATGTGCGTATAATACATGTAACAGTTTGTAATGGAAGTCCTGTGGTTGTGTCACACCAGATTTTTTAACTCGCTATGTAAATCGGTTTTACATGTCCTTACACGAGAATCAGCTTTCTATTACCGGAAAATTTTTAAATATTTACTTTTTTTAGGTGAATTTTATCTCTTCAGATTACATTATACAATAAAGCACCGTTTATATGTCTTTCAAGGGACTGACGTAAAAGGACGTATAAATGAGAAGACGTACAATCGAAATTTTAATAATAACACTTTGAATGCTATAAATTTAATGATATTTAAGCAAAATTTATATATAAATACTAATTAATAAGTTTCTTAAGTTAATAAATGTACATTATATTTCTTTTAAGACAATAATTAATAATAATAATAATAATAATAAAAGATTTATTATAAAAAGTGAGAAAAATCCTACTACTAATGCATGACTGGGTATGCATGACTTACATATATAATATTGAGTATTATATTACATACCTTAAGCACTATATAAACACATTTTGAACAGTAATTATATATATTGCGTATCTTTAATAAGAAGCATACGATTTATGTCCATACAGATAGTTATTTAATAACATTAAAATTTTTTAATGTTTGTCTGATTTGCTGCTTGTCTATGAGTATTTAAAATTCTGCTGTGAATTCAATTGATTCTTTGATTAGTATTCTTCGATCTTTTCTGTGTTCCTCCATTTAAGATGCTTTCAGGAAAAATCCGTCTTATTTACAATGAAAAATAATGACAAGTCGAGAAATTTTGCGTATTTTAGTAAAGTGGAAAAGACGTATAACCGATATTAGCGACGTATAAACGAAGAATTTTTGCATTAATATGAATAAGAATGAATCGGGACTTCACTAAAAAGACATGTAAATGTAAAAGACGTATAAACGGTGCTTTACTGTATATATACAGTGGAGCACCTTTTATACGTTTCTCATTTATACGTTTTTCTCATTTATACGTTTTTTGACTTCGGTCCCAAATCATTCCATTGAATTTTAATGTTAAAATATTTCGTTTATACGACACAAATAAATTCTTAATTTCACTTATACGTTTTTTTTTCTTCTTGTTGAATCCCAAATTTGAGTTTCATTCCAGGATTAAAAAAAAAAAAAAAAAAAAAAAAAAAAAAAGATGAATACTCTTTATGTTTTATTCTTTTTTTTTTTTTTTCGATTATTTTTTCTTAGAACTATGGTAACAAAGTGCGGCTATAGAACAAAGTGCGACTTGCATCGATAGCCTGGGGGAAGGAGAGAAATTTTCAGTCTATGGTTGGCGACTGGGTTGAATGGTAGGCATACAAGTAGCCAGTGACCAATTGAAGACCTGCCACTTTCCCTTTTAATTCATTCCAGGAATGGAGTATGAAGGGAAAAAGCCCACAACTTTATAGGCATTTTGTAAACTTGAAGATTTATTACTCATTTCCATTGGGCGACTTGGAAGGTTTTCTTGTGTTTATTTGACATTACGGTCGGAGAAACAATTTTTTTTTCTTTCCTTCCTTTTAATCGTTTGCAAGAATGTCATCTTCGTTTAGCAAACAAAAGATTTTGTCTTTAAAGGTTAAAATCGAAATCTTGAAAAAAATTTCTGAATTTCTATATTTTTAATTATAATTTAATTTTTATTCAACCTTTCAAAATATTTTAAATATAATTAAAAATATATCTTATTCGAATCAATGTAAAGGAAATCATGAAAATTGATTAGACTTTTATTACATATGATACTTTATTGTGTATTAATGTTAAAACGAATTTTCAGTTGTACGTTTTTTTCAGTTATACGTTTTTTAGGAACGGTCCCTTGAAAAACGTATAAACGGTGCTCCACTGTATATATAAAGCATAAAATACATGTAATAGCGGATGATGGAAGTCTTGTGGTTGTTTTGCACCAGTTTCTTTTTTCTTTTTACTTCCATTACCCTACTACCGTAGGTAATGGAAGGTATTCGGTCTGAAAATTCGATATCGGGTTTTCACCTGATTTACACGTTTTAAGGTCCCCTGAGTCCAAAAAGGTGGTTTTTGGCAATTGGTCAGTGTGTATGTATGTATGTATGTATGTGTGTGTGTATGTATGTATGTGGAGAATCTTCTGGCTATTATAGCTCAGAAACTAATAAAGATAGAGCTACGAAACTTTAGAATTGAAATACGTCTGGTGTACAGATGGAATTTCCAAATTTTGGTGAAAATTGAAAAACCCGGAAGTGGGACCGTACGTCCGTATCTCAAAAACGGCTCTAACGATTTTCTTCAAACTTGCTATATAAACACTCTATTAGATGTCCTTTTGAATGATATAGTTGGTTAGTTCAGGAAAATTGATAGGCGTCCTGTATAAATAGCTCAATTTCAGGCCTCGCAAAGGCGTTCCTTTAAAAACGGTTGTACGGATTTTTTCAAACTCGCCATTTTAACTCCCTTTTAAATATGCTTTTGTATGTAATTATTGTTTTCTTGTCAATAATTGAGTTTAACCGGAAGTGGGACATCGGAAACCGGAACTGGGACCGTAAGTCCGTATCTCAAAAACGGCTCTAACGATTTTCTTCAAACTTGCTAAATAAACACTCTATTAGATGTCCTTTCGAATGATATAGTTGGTTATTTCAGGAAAATTGATAGGCTTCCTGTATAAATAGCTCAATTTCAGGCCTCGCAAAGGCGTTCCTTTAAAAACGGCTGTACGGATTTTTTTCAAACTCGCAATATTAACTCACGTTTCAATATCCTTTTGTACGTAATTATTGTTTTCCGGTCAATAGTTGAGTTTTGATAAAAGTTAGTATCTCAAAAACGGCTCTAACGATTTTCTTGAAAATTGTTATATAAATCTATTCCTTTCATGTATTCCGTGGTTATTAGAAGGAAATTTATCTGAAAATATTTATAATTAACATTTTAAAAATTACTGAAAATAAAATAAAAATTTCCAAAAACTTTTACTCAAATAATAAAATTAATGCAAACTATTTTCTAACAATATCTCCTCAGAATTTCGTAACATATCTGGAAAATGATTAATATATATATTATTATTTTTCTAATTATTATTTTAAATAACTTATTTGACGGATAGAGCAATTTTGTTACTTATTTAAATCAAAAATGTACATAAAATTTTTATAATGTGTGTAGTACTGGGTAATGGAAATAGTGTGGCTGTTTTTTCAGTTTTTTCACCATATTTTTTTTTTTTTTATATATATATATAATAATAAAGCTAGCTTTAAAATGAAAGAGCTTATTATTATTTGTCTCATTTAAAACTAGTTTTTAAAATTTTAAATAAGTTTAAACTAATGTGCATATTTATTTCATTATTTAATCTTAAAAAATGCACAGACCAACCGTCAAAATCCTGATTTTCGGATTTATGGTATCTCAAAACGTGTAACTATAGCTGAAACTCAGTGTCGAAAATTTGACGCGAAAACAAAAGTTTATCTTCTGTCATATGAATAAGAGAAAAGTAATAATACGTATTTAATTTGATTCAAGCTTTTTTTTTTTTTTTTTTTCTATATATTTGTTTATTTATTTGTTTAATCTATCTTAACCTTTTAACAAAAGTGTTTGCCATTATTTGATTTTTTTTTTTTTTTTAACCATTTAACATTTTAAATATGTTCAGACTAATATTAAACTTAAATATGTGTGTATTTTAAATATTTGTTTCCTGATATAATCTTTAAAAATGTATTTTCAGTTCTTTTGGAAAATAATAGTACTTAGTTTTAATTGTAATGTACAGCAGTAAATGGATAATCTCACTAATATGAATTAGTAATTTTTGAAATAATAATTATTAACACAATACTAAGCAGTATAAATTGTCAAATCTCTCGTTAAAATTAAACCTGACAATCGTTACCTATTTAATTTTTATTTGTGAAACATCCCTCACTTTACAAGAGTAGAGAGGAAACGCATAGGTAAATTCAGGACCAACGTTTGGTCCGGAACTTTTCCATTGGGTTGATTGTACGAAAAGCTACATAATTAGTCTGGTCCGGAATTTACCTACTGATTCTTTATCACTCTTTAAATCTTGTTTCCTTGAGGAGGAGGGGGTGAAAGGAGAGAGAAAAAAAAATTAGCATTATAATATTTTATCTGTAATTTATCCAAAGAAAGAAAAGTTATCTGGAAAAAAAAAAAAAAAAAAAAACAGTCGTGGGAGAGAAAGTAAAGAGATTGTATTTATTTATCTATTCCTCCCTCCCCTGTTCTGCGTTTGATTCAACTAGACTTGCAGACTATGCAGATTACTTCACAGAAGAAATTCTCTTCATCGCGGTATCGCGGCCATTTCAAATTTCAACACTGTCCCACAGCTGCAATAATTAAATGAGTTCTAAAGAGCAATCTGCATTTCTTAGTAGTAGATCGAAATGTGAGCAGTAGAGATACATAAACACAGGGAAAAAAAAAAAAAAAATGCTGATCATCTGCTTGTGTAACTGTGTTCAAGGATAATTTCGACTAACTGAAAAAAATTACGTTAGCATATTAGACTACAATTTAGGAGGAACATAAATGAAATAATCCATTTGTTATTCTTTATGAGACGAAATGATTGTGAGATTTTTCAAAGAGATTGATTATCGTTTACATTTATTTTTTATTTTATTGATGAAGAACGAATTCGGCGGATACTAAATATTAATATTGAATACACGAGTAAATTACTATATAAAGTGTTAAAATAGATTTGAATTAAAATTAAATAGAATTTTTTAAAAATATATGTGATTTCTACATCACAAAGGAAATGAAAAAAGGTTTATTAATTACTCACCATTTAATGGGGGGGGGGGGGGATTGTCAAGATTTTTCCGGATACTTGAGATTTCTGTTTTTTTTTTTTTTTTTTTCGAATGGCGGATAGCAGAACGTTTACTGTAAAATATTTAAATTTGGAAAATGATATTTAACCGATACAAACGCTTTGCTGTAACATCTTTTGAAATGAAACTGAAAGTTATAAGAATAAGTTAGAGTGCAAAATTTAATGCAAGTTAGGGATATTAAGGTTATAAAAAAATGGGGGTGAATTTTGAGATAATTTTATTGAAATTGGTTGGAGATTGTATTTGAAAGCTTCCCATATCAGTGTACATTGGCATTAGTTCAATTTACAGAATAATAATAGTATTTACATGTTTATTTTACATTTTATTTTTAATAATATCCATATGAGGTAGAGAAAAAAGATATGTTTAAAAGTTACTATTTGTGTGTAGCAGACTGATAGTTTTTAATAAGAAATGGGTTGATCGTCATTAAAAAAAATGCATGCTCTGTCAATAAAAAAAATGGATGTTCTGTCTACATCATCAAAGAAATTACATAAAATAAATAAAATAAATAAAATAAAATAAAACAAAATATTTAATATTTTTAAAGCAAAATTTGATAATAGTAAAACTTTATCTGTTTACCATAATGTAAAATGTTAATTTACTGTAATTTAATAAATATATTAAATAATAATTTCTAGTATAAATGAATTGCAGAAGGAACTACTAGAATTTATTTTTAACCCACTAAAAGTATACTAATTTGAATGACTGCCTTTATTCATTCTGTTTATTTATTTCCTGTTGTTATTATTATTATTGTTAAGCGTGCAGTAGAAAAATCTGAGGTGCAAATAAATATTATTTTAGGGGGCTATTGTAGAAAATGATTTAATAAATAGACAGTGAGGTGGAAAATGATTTAATAAATAGACAAATGATGTATGTAAAATGATTTAATGAACAGTCAAATAATTTTTTGATGCACTTTCACTGATGAAAACGACAATGCTGTTAGAGATTTTCAGAATAAAAGCTAAAATGTGTTACACACGAATGTTTTTTAACGGTAAAACTTTGTTTCCCTATCCCATCTGGATTTTGTTAGAAATTAAGAAACAATTAATGTTTTGTTAATAAAAAAAGAAAAAAAGAAATATATACACATATTTGAGGCATTCACAATTTTAACTTATCTCAAAATTTTAACACCCTCTTTTTATCGCTTTAATATCTACAGCTCGCATTAAGTTAAAGCATTATATAAGTTTCTTTGTAGAACTCTCTATTTTTTTTTTTTTTTTTTTGACATTACTTTAAAATATTAATACATTTTTCTTACTTTATCAAAATATATGGCAGCTTATATATATATAATTAATTTAAAATAATAATAATAATAATAATAATAATGTATTGCTATTCCCAACCTTAAACGAAAAAAACATATAATATGTCTGTTAAAACTCTGTTTCACGTTTATCATTTATATTTGTCATTAGATAGCGATACGAACTATAAATTTATATTCTAAAACTCCAGATTATCATAAAAGATTTTACTCTGAGAGTAGAATAATTCCTACGTTGTTACAGATAAAATAAATCTATAAAATCTGCTAATATCTTAACCGTAAAAAAGAAAAAAAATTCTGCGACAAATTTCATTTTAAAGACATAACTAATTTTTATGTGTGGAATGAAAATAAATAAACAAATAAATAAATAAAAATGTCATCTTAAATATATATAAAATAATAATAATAATAACCATTAAAAACAACTTGATCTTTAATCATAAATTGATGTGCAATACTAAAATTTTTTAAAAAATTATTGTGATTGTTTTCGTTCAATTTTAGTAATAAATTTTGCCAAAAAAAAAAAAAAAAAGTAATAATCTGATGCCCACTCCTTCACTACTGGATGCTGCTTTGCATAATGTGGTAATTTTTTTTTCTTTCCTTTCTCTTTTCTTTTTTTTTTTCTTTTTTAAATATATTTAAGATTTGTAAAGAATGGGAAAAAGAAACATTTTTCTTGTTTTACCGAGTTAAAAAAAGAAGGTAAAAAGGCTAAAAATTGGACAAACTTGCGCAAAATCTTTGTTTATTTATTTTTTATTCTAATTTATGGGTGTAAAATTCGCGCACTGAAAATTACACAATTTTTTTTACCGTTTTGGTGAGTGGTCAAAAAATAAATTAATAGTTGGGCAAACGTTGAGATTTCCCCAACGTTTGCCACGTACCGCTTTTCGAGATTCCAACTTGGGGGTGCCAACTTCTCGGTTCTCAAAATATATTTTTCCAGATTTACAGCGTTATAAAAGGAGGGGGGGGGGAAAGAAAGGTTGAGCAAACTTCGGCAAACCTATGGTATGATTTGTTTTTAGTATTTCCGACATGGGGGTGCTGCTACGGAAATGAGGTCAAATTTTATTTTTAGCGTTTTGGTGGATGGGGGAAAAAATGGTTGGGCAAACGTGGGCAAAACTTGGTCAAACGTTACACACAAACCATATTTTGAAATTCCGACATGGGGGTGCCAACTTCACAGTTCTCAAATTACATTTTTCGTGATTTACAGCGTTATAAATGGTGGGCAAAAAAATCAAAGGTTGGGCAAACCTGGGCAAAACTTAGGCAAACATTATACACAAACCGTTTTTTGAAATTCCAACTTGGGGGTGCCAACTTCAAGGTTCTCAAATTACATTTTTCGGGATTTACAGCGTTATAAATGGTGGACAAAAAAAAATGAAAGGTTGGGCAAACCTGGGCAAAACTTGGGCAAACGTTATACACAAACCGTTTTTTGAAATTCCAAATTGGGGGTGCCAACTTCATTGTTCTCAAATTACATTTTTCGGGATTTACAGCGTTATAAATGGTGGGCAAAAAAAATGAAAGGTTGGGCAAACGTGGGCAAAACTTGGGCAAACGTTATACACAAACCATTTTTCGAAATTCCAACTTGGGGGTGCCAACTTCATTGTTCTCAAATTACATTTTTCGGGATTTACAGCGTTATAAATGGTGGGCAAAAAAAATGAAAGGTTGGGCAAACCTGGGCAAAGCTTGGGCAAACGTTACACGCAAACCGTTTTTCGAAATTCCAACTTGGGGGTGCCAACTTCACAGTTCTCAAATTACATTTTTCGGGATTTACAGCGTTATAAATGGTGGGCAAATAAAATGAAAGTTTGGGCAAACCTGGGCAAAACTTGGGCAAACCTATGGTATAATTTGTTTTTTGTTTTGCCGACATGGGGGTGCTGGTACGGAAATGAGGTCAAATTTTATTTCATTTTTTTAGCGTTTTGTTGGGTGGGCAAAAAAAGTTAATGGTTGGGCAAACCTGGGCAAAACTTGGGCAAACCTATGGCATAATCTGTTTCAAGGATTTCCGACATGGGGGTGCTAGTACGGAAATGAGATCAAATGTTATTTTATTTTTTTTAACGTTTTGGTGGGTGGGCAAAAAAAGTTATTGGTTGGGCAAACCTGGGCAAAACTTGGGCAAACGTTATACACAAACCGTTTTTCGAAATTCCAACATGGGGGTGCCAACTTCACGGTTCTCAAATTACATTTTTCGGGATTTACAGCGTTATAAATGGTGGGCAAAAAAAATGAAAGGTTGGGCAAACCTGGGCAAAACTTGGGCAAACGTTACACGCAAACCGTTTTTCGAAATTCCAACTTGGGGGTGCCAACTTCACGGTTCTCAAATTACATTTTTCCGGATTTACAGCGTTATAAATGGTGGGCAAATAAAATGAAAGGTTGGGCAAACCTGGGCAAAACTTGGGCAAACCTATGGTATAATTTGTTTTTTGTTTTGCCAACATGGGGGTGCTGGTACGGAAATGAGGTCAAATGTTATTTTTTTTTTTTTAGCGTTTTGCTGGGTGGGCAAAAAAAGTTAATGGTTGGGCAAACCTGGGCAAAACTTGGGCAAACCTATGGCATAGTCTGTTTGAAGGATTTCCGACATGGGGGTGCTAGTACGGAAATGAGATCAAATGTTATTTTATTCTTTTTAGCGTTTTGGTGGGTGGGCAAAAAAAATTATTGGTTGGGCAAACCTGGGCAAACCTTGGGCAAACGTTATACACAAACCGTTTTTCGAAATTCCAACATGGGGGTGCCAACTTCACGGTTCTCAAATTACATTTTTCGGGATTTACAGCGTTATAAATGGTGGGCAAAAAAAATGAAAGGTTGGGCAAACCTGGGCAAAACTTGGGCAAACGTTACACGCAAACCGTTTTTCGAAATTCCAACTTGGGGGTGCCAACTTCACGGTTCTCAAATTACATTTTTCCGGATTTACAGCGTTATAAATGGTGGGCAAATAAAATGAAAGGTTGGGCAAACCTGGGCAAAACTTGGGCAAACCTATGGTATAATTTGTTTTTTGTTTTGCCAACATGGGGGTGCTGGTACGGAAATGAGGTCAAATGTTATTTTATTTTTTTTAGCGTTTTGCTGGGTGGGCAAAAAAAAGTTAATGGTTGGGCAAACCTGGGCAAAACTTGGGCAAACCTATGGCATAATCTGTTTGAAGGATTTCCGACATGGGGGTGCTAGTACGGAAATGAGGTCAAATGTTATTTTATTTTTTTTAGCGTTTTGGTGGGTGGGCAAAAAAAGTTATTGGTTGGGCAAACCTGGGCAAAACTTGGGCAAACGTTATACATAAACCGTTTTTCGAAATTCCAACTTGGGGGTGCCAACTTCACGGTTCTCAAATTACATTTTTCGGAATTTACAGTGTTTTAAATGGTGGGCAAATAAAATGAATGTTTGGGCAAACGTGGGCAAAACTTGGGCAAACGTATGGTATAATTTGTTTTTAGTTTTTCCGACATGGGGGTGCTAATGCGGAAATGAGGTCAAATTTTACTTTTTTGATTTTTGGAATTTTAGTGGGTGGGCAAATAAAAATATTGGTTGGGCAAACCTGGGCAAAACTTGGGCAAAGGTTACATATAAACCGATTTTTCAAATTGTGATGTGGGGGTGCCAACTTCACACAGGTAAAAAAGATTCCTACAGAAACGAAACTTAATTCCACATACTTCACTTAGCAGGTAGCAATTTCTCTCCTTTTTCCCTAGAAAAGGAAAAACGAAGAATATTATAGGGATAAAGTATTAGAATACATAAACACACACTTTCTGTAGTCAAAACGTATCAAAGAAATTGAACACACACTTCAAAGTTTTAAAACTGATAAATAAATGTACACATTGTTTCACTTCAGAACTAACAATAACTGCTTTTATAAATTTATAACATTTACTACACATCACTAACACTTTGGTTATCCGCAAGCTTTGATGTTAAATTAAGTGTACTGAGTGTAAATCATTATACGTCACTATATTTTGTGTCACGAAAAGAAAATGTTTCCACCCATCTGTTTTATGTTAAATTATGTTAAAATTTATGTTATGGTATCTGTTGTCAAGTCATAAAGTAACCTTCAAGTGCAAAATGTCACTTGCTTAAATGTTTCACGACAGCCGTGTATCTGAGTGTTCAATAAACTTTGATTGCATGAAGAATTTGTAATGTGTAAATTTTTACTAATACTAAAACAAAACAAATACACAAATTTACAAATAACGAAAACACAAAGTCGTCTCTTTTTCTTTTCCTTTCTTTTCTTTTCATCTTAATTGTTTGTTGAAAAACTTATAATCTACATTGTTTTAACCCTTTATCGACCGACGGTATTTCAAAGTATCATTAGGTTAAAAAGCGAGTAAAAATGAATTCATAGAAGAAATGTTAAAAATATTTATAAGAATAGATTGTATATACATTACTTTAATCTCACAATACGGCACTCGACTCTACATGTAGCCGGTTTTGTTTCAGGAAGAATTTTATAGGGTGTTTTTTCACTCTTACAGTCATAAAAATTGCTGTCAAAAAATGTATTTATTTAAATTAAATATATTTAAATAAATTTAGCCCGTAGATCTGAAAATGTTTTTTGATAAATTTTATCGAACCCGTGTAATAAAAAGCTTATAAACAGAAAATTGTATATATATTTTTTAATATTAATGTATATGCTATGCTAAAAATCAGGCGCCAAGGGTGAGTTAATTATTAATTTAATCAATTTGAATTTTTTTCTAAACCAGAGTATCTTAACCGGTTTTCCAAGAACATACGAACAGCGTTCCGATAATTGATGGTGTTTCTTCACATGTAAACTGTTATGTTCTTTTTAGCGTATTATGCAATAAAAAAGTTACATAATGTTTTATTTCAAGCTACAACACGAAAATCTCAAATGAATTTCAAGTTAATTTAAATTTTCCGCAATTAACAAAGGCTGTTAATATATGATCATTATGTTTCAATTTACACATTTGTAAATAAATATATATGACAAAATTGTGATTATTTATTGTAATTTGACTACATTTTTTTAGTCTGAAGAGTATAGAATATATATATATATATATATATATATATATATATATATTGTAAGTGTATAAAATCAACAGTTTTGTTTCGAATTTCCTTGTATTGCCAATGAACGATAAATAGCCAATAAGCGGGCATTTGAAGTATTTTTTTTTATAGACCCTATATATAGAAATAGATACTACCGAACTTTATCTATATATAT
This sequence comes from Salticus scenicus, assembly GCA_963930645.1. Lineage (NCBI taxonomy): Eukaryota > Metazoa > Arthropoda > Arachnida > Araneae > Salticidae > Salticus > Salticus scenicus. Next base: position 30,817,617 of record OZ005662.1, read on the forward strand.
ATATATATATATATATATATGTGTGTGTGTGAATAACTTTAAAAGAAGAATCTTCTGTCAATTTTTCAAAATTTTCTGAGTATGCGCATATGGAGAATTTCCTTATTAGAAGCACAGTGGTATTATATTCAAGGTAGTGATAGACCTGCCTTTTTTCCTCTGATTCTTCTACCAGTATATTTATATATTAATTTTTTACTTAATTAACCATGCAAATTTACTATTAAAAATTCTGAAAGAAAAATACTGGTGGAAGAATTAGGGGAAAATTATGACCTGCCGCCACCCTGATATCATATACCACCAATTTTTTATTCAAACTACAAAGATTCATCCTGGCAGTTTTTTTTTTTTTTTTTTTTTTTTTTTTTTAACATTCAAAACACAGCACAAAAAGAAGGAAAAAAGAAACAAAGAAAGAAAACTTTCACCGTAATTTTTGGTATATAATCCGCAAATGAAATATATTATTCCTGGACCAAAAATATTGTTTAACAGAAAAATTTATATTATTTCGAAGGAATAGCTCACACAAATCTAACTTAATTTGTAATTTAAAATTTCTAGTACAAAACTGACATATCTGACCTGCCGATTATACGGCGAAAGTTACGGTATTTCTTCTCTTTTAATTTTAATTGTAAATTCTTTAGGCTGTCGGTATAAAATAAGCCTAATTAACTTGTGTCTCAAAAGCTTAAAATGTGCTACAAAAAAAAAAAAAAAAAAAAACTTATAATGAACAATTATAAGATTTAAATTTTAGTCTTTAACTTTTTAGAGAACAGTGGTATGATAAAAAAAACATATCACATACTCAAGCTTTTCTTGGATCATTACATGCTGGTATTTTTTTTGCTGCCAACTTTAATTTATGTTTAAATGCATCTATTTAAAAAATATATTAAATAGTATAGACTATATTTAAAAATTTATCAGTTTCAGCTTTAATAGCATTGTTTTGACTAGTACTACTCATATAAAACATTAAAAAAAAAAAAAAAAAAAGAAGAAGAAGAAGAAGAGAGGATAACATTATCATGACTTATTACGTTAGAGACTGATTAATAATATATAAAAATCAAATTTATGTTCAAAAATTTGGGATCCCGACACGGGCGGGGAGGTGGGGGGGGGGGATATGCAGGTGCATATTCTGTTTCACCTTAACTTAGCATCACTTTATTACTCTGAGTGTAATCTTAGTTACGATAATATGCAACTGTAACGTTATATTGAAGATGATATTATTTTTTATATTGATATTAGTTCTTCTAAATTGGTTAAATTAGATCAACCTTCTAAATTAACTGTAACGAATACTCCTCTTAATGATTAATTAATTGAATTTTGAGACTTGAAAATTAAACTTAACGGTAGAAAAGGAAAACAAAATCTGGTATTTATGACAAATGAGGGGAGATTTTTGTTTTAATGTTAATGATTCATAATTTATCACATGCACTGCTCGTCAGATAACGTAATAATGGCTAGTTTGTCTGCGTCTAAACACTAATATAAATCAAAATGATGAAATAGACGAAATTAAAATGTGGCGTTTCCTATTGTATAACATTATAATTATAGCAAATAGTTTTTTGGTCTTAATGTATTAAAACATTTTACAAATTACTGAAATTTATTTTGAAAATTTTTTCATATCCTGTGCTCAGTAAAGAAAACATTTCCATTATGTATATTATGTATATATATATAATGTTATTCTCTTATTTTTGAAAAATAATTTATTACAAGGAAAAAATACAACAATTTAGGGCATTTTTTCTTTTTAATCTACCGATAAGTTTAAATTGACCGTTAGTGAAGCGTAGTCAATACATCAATTTCTAATTTCTAAAACTATCTCTAATTTACACTTGCTTTGGTAAAACACTAACGTGTATTTCTTTCTTATTCTGAGGTAAGAAAAATTATGAAGTATTTTTAGAAGTGTCTGTGTTCTTCTGTCTAAAAAGCCTTGATATCGAAAGGTATGGACTTACTATTTTCTCATACATTTACACGAACAAATTAATGGAGTAGAATTTTTTTTAGTTACAGACTATTTACTGCTCGAATTGCTTCCGCTAAATTTATTTCGATAAACATTTAAAATTTTGATTAATTTCGAAGAAATATTATATCTTAATTTTTAGATTAAATTTTTAGTCAGCGACAGAAATCACGAAATTTTAAGTAAAAGCAAATATATGAATATTTGTGAAATTATTTGTATTACACTCTCTTCTACTGTCATTGAAAATAAGACATTCCCAGAAGCCACAAGTATACTTCGTACTGTTTCATTGGCAGGTTTACAAATAGGTTGGTTGTTGATAATTAGCTAAAATAAAGAGGTGAAATAAAAAAATAGTTTTATATGACTTTGTAGAAATAACTTTGGTCATCTGAATAATGATAAAATAACGCAATAGAATTTTTCTAAAAATATAATACAAGAAAATGTTCAAGTAGATTTCATAAAAAGATAAGGAAATCTATTTTGTTTAAAAAAAAAACTGCAAGAAAAAAATATATTCTAGTACATTTTTTAGTTTTTTAACGCAAAAAGAAAATATCTAAGAAATTCATTTAAAACTGCTCAAGCATATTTTTATAAATTATTTTTTGTGTTGGTAATTTTAGGGCTTACCTTGTGAACGGAATTTTTCATAGGAGTTAAAATTAAATCACTTTAGTTATTTTTATAAGAGTAAAAGAAATGCAAAATTGTTAAAGTGTTTTTCAACAGTAAGCAAAGGGTTAAAAGTCAATACAAACGAAACTTCATAAATAAAGAAACAAATTAAAAATTACTATAAGACAAGCAATTTTTTGACAAAAAAGTATTATGATTAGTACATATATACTTAGGAATTGAAAAAATATATATACAGTAAGTGCCGCTTAATGTGATCACTTTGGGACAGACGCTATTCGATAACAATAACCAGTTGATAACAATAAACGAAAAGTATCAGGAATACAAAATTTTAATTTTACTACGTACTAAGTAACATTTTTTTTTTAGAGCTACAAATTTAAAAGACAATGATCCATTTAAACGCTATACTGAACAAGTCCTTATTATAGGTCAATAAAAAAAGTTTTCCAAAGATGTCTGTCTTGTTTTTTGTCTCAAATTATTGATAAAACTTTCATAACTGTAATGTTCGCGAAAGTCTCCAGCAGTGCCTCTGCGTTGCACTCCGAGTCCCAAGAAATGGAGAGCCTGTCTCATTTCAGTAGCAGTTGGAGTATTCTCAACCATGTTTTTAACATCGTCATCATCTTCATCTGAAACCTTTTCATCTTTTTTTTTTTTTTTTTAAGATAGAGCTTGGCATACATCTTCATCAGTCATCGTTGTAGTCACTTTGGCGTTCTCATCTATATAGACATCCATTATGTAAAGTTACTTTCAGTCATATCTGAGTGTAAGATTTTTATATGCTTTAATGTGACGTGTACATCGTGGGCAATGCAGTTATCGATGAGTACAACGATATTGTGATGTGTGATCTAACTCTTTGTCCTATTTTAGAAGCCATTCGCTAAATAGAGCAACTGTCATCCACGCCATTTCATTTGCAACATAATCAACAGGCAATTTTTTAACACCCTTAAAGCATCGTAATGTTTTTATCCGATAACAAACAGTTTCTTCCTTTTTCGTCATGCTCGCACAACAGAGTACAGCTACGCGCTCTTTTGAAACCTTGCATCCCTTAGAGCTCTCACTTTTGAGCAGATACGTGTGTTCTGGCAAGGGTCGAAAATAAAATGCGGTTTCATCAGCATTGTAGATGCTGTCGGGTGAAGAATGAGCGATATTTTCAGACATTTCTCGGAAATCCATTTTTCTGCAGCTGAAAAATCAGCATATTTTTCTTCTCCATAAGTATGTTTGAACACAGTATTCTCTCTCTTTTTTGCCAGCAATTAAACCACCCGTCTGGTTCGACGAAATTTCGTTTGCCTATTTTAGAAGCCTATTTTAGAATCTTCATCTTTCTGCCGCATTAAAGGACCGTTTATGCGTGCATCATTTTGCCTAATTTTGGCAAACCACAGTTTCAAAGCAGATTCGACTTCTCCATCTTTTCCAGTATGTCTTCGCTTACAGTTCAAATTTGCGTTCATCTTCGCTTTATTTTCAATCTCGACGCGATTCTTTATCATTTTACAGAGTAATGGCTCAGAGATTTTTGGTGCAACAGCAGCGTTTCTTTGACTCATCTTGGGTAAATTATCTTGGGTAAAGTGTTTCAAAATGTAAATTTTGTCCTTAAGAGTTAAATCATTGCGTTTTTTTCCTGCTCGTACAAACAAAAGAGGCCTTCTATTCTTTTGGGGAAGAGGCCTTCTATTCTTTTGGATCCCTTTGGATTTAAAGTTTGCAATTTTTGTTGACTGAATGAAAAAAAAAATCGAAAACGGTACTTGAAAATGATAACAATAAACGAAGGCGCTGATTACAAAAACCGATTTTTTTAACATGTGTTAATATACAAGCGTTCGGGACTTCGCGATTCTGATAACATTAAAAGAATGATAACATTACTCGCGATCACATTAAGCGGCACCTACTGTACTACGAAATTTAGAACGAAGCCACGCTGCCTGACTAATTTAGAATTGCAACTTCTTTTATGACAAATTCGTATACTGAAATATTATTTTAACATTCGAGTGATAGGAAAATGCAGAAAATTGTAAAGCTTGGGTTACCGCTTTTTCCAGGGGAAGAATATATTGCAAATGCAAGTTATAGCGAACAGTTTCGATTTCAGATAAAGGAAACATGCAAGGTCAATTACTTCTTGCACTTAAAATGTACCTCGAACAACACACACATTTGTTTGATGGAGTTGATTTTGTTTTCGGACCAGTGTCTGATGGTACAGATTCAGAACTGTTTGAAAACGTGAAGCTGTCTGAAATGGATATATGTGTTGCACGAATAATTATGGATGAAAATGTCATGCAGTCAGTTGATTTCTGCTACCCATACAGGATGACTGATCATACATTTGTAACACGGAAACCGGAATATAAGCCACAAGTGTTTGGCATCTTTCAAACCTTTTCACAGTCAGTTTGGATGACAATCGTATCAGTCTTGGTTGCGATGATGCTGATACATTACATAGTCTTAAAATGGAGACGAAACATCACCGACAAAAGTTTGCTTCACGTTTTTGCGATACTGGTGAAGCAGAGTGCGCTGATAACACCATTGTCGTTTGCAGAAAAACTCCTCGTGTATTCATGGGTGATCGGAGCCATGATCCTCTGTCTATCTTACGACTCCGTGTTTCTGTCTTTCCTCTCATTTCCTCTGGTGGTTAAAATAAAAGATTTATCGGACTTGGCATCCGCCGTTGAAAAAGGAAATATCCGTTGTATGGCATACATAAATCATGGTGTCGTTGATTTTCTGTGGAATACAAATCAGGGACATTTAAGAGTGGTTGCAAGAGATATCGAGAAGAACAATTTAAGCCACGGTACTGTCTTTGAAAATTTTATTCATGAAAGTCAGAGGCAAAATCTGGTTTTTTTTATACCTGCGATTATCATGGAAGCTTTTGCTGGAGAATACTTCATCTCAGAAGATCGTTTCTATCAATCTTTATCCGCAATGACTGTTCGAAGAGGCTTTTGCTGCAGGGAGCTGATAGATTCTTTCGTGCATCGAATAATGGGCTTCTGGTAATTATTTTAAGTTAATTGGGGAAGGTTTGTTTTGGACTCATCATAAGATTTTGTCGTATATCTCGGAGTCAGAAGCCTCTAATCGAAAGTTGACTCTCACAGACGTTGCTCCAGCGTTTATATTCCTTTTGTGCGGCTACTTTATATCATTTCTGGTTTTTTTTGGAGAGTTGTATTTAGGTCGCAAGAAAATAATGCGCAATAGAATTGAAAAGAGAAAAAGAAGAAATGTGCGAAAAGTAACCTCTGCAGTATGATTCAAAAAAAAAAAAAAAAAAAAAAAAAAATTCATTGCTATTAGAACGTTACTTTGATATATATATATATATAATTATAATATATGTTCTCAGTCATATAAAAGTTGAAAATATCTAACAAAAATAACTTAATATAAACTTACATGAAAATTAGAAAATGTGAAACGAAACATAAGAAAAACTTATTTCAAAAACATAAAATAAATTATTTAAACTGTCAATAACTGTATATATATATAACTGTATTTTTATATGTTTAAACTGTATATATACATATATATATATATATATATATATATATATTGTCTGAATTACAACTTTTTTATTAATTAATTATTTAGTATTCATTTGGATATTAGTGTAAAATGAATGTAACGAACCTTAAGTCATATCTTTCCGAAAAATTATTGTATTCAATTGATTTTAATCTTCATGCATTAGAATGAAGTGACTCAAACATACTTCATGCATATTTTTGATTAAGACATATTTTGAATAATGAAATTTGTCAAAATATTCATATTTTTCAAAATTATGAATTATGTGTTACATTAAGTTTTGCACGAGTAGAACGAACTTCATCAAAAATATACGTTTCCAAATTTGCAGCTCATTCCTATAAACATTTTTCGAGTTACAGTGATACTTCAATTTTTATAGCTCTAAGCTGGCTGTCAGCTGTTATCATTTCAATCATCTAGAACTCTGTATGCACACGATTTGAAATAGTGATTCAGGAAAGTTCAGACGCATACATCATTTATTAATTAGCATTACATTACTTTATCTTATATTTAAAATTGTCATGCTTTTTTTTTCGGTGATTATCTGAATGGTCATACAACTTTTCTGCGCGAGATCTAAATTTTATTTTTTTTAAATATAGGAATTTACCCCTAACACATTTTCGGTTGGAACTGTACCAAGAATTAATTTAGACTACATAAACTACACATTTTTCCGAACAGCTTTGATCTCAGAAATACGAATATACAATCAAAAATAAGTGTTATTATTTGAAAAAGTAAAGGTGAGGAAAATTTCAAGCAAAATTTCATGCATATAGTAACAAAACGTAGACTGATCACTGAGGGGGAAAAGTGATTCCTTTTTACTCGTTAAAAGACGGCCATTTTACTCTCTTATGGATGTCTTTCTCCGATTTAATGTACACGGGAATACAAGCAGATAATTTGGCAAATAAAATTTAAGTACTAAAAAAAAAAAAAAAAAAAAAAAAAAAAATGAAAAACTTCATAAACACATTTTTCTTTTTCTTTTTCCTTCGTTTTTTTTTTTTTTTTTTTTTTTTTTCTTTTTTGTACACTCATGTCTTCACAAAACTGACTTTCTTTCTTTCAGCATATATTATTATACTTCTTTGAAATAAAAGTCATCTGCATTCATCATGAAAAATAAATTTTAATAAATTATAATTTAATAAAATATTTGTATTGCGTAAACTTGTATAGGATTTTATATGGAAGAAAGTCTTGTGGGGACCACAGCATACTAGTTATATATTAAAACTTCCGCAACTGCTAACTACACATACAAAAATTTTGAGAATTCCATTTTACTTACTAACATAAAATCTTAAAAAATTTCAAACTTTTAAAAAGTATTCCATTAAATATAAAGACAGTAATTATTTAATAGTCATAATAAAGCAACTGATTATAAAAATTATATTTTTCATAAAATACTTTAATATAACTTATTTATGAAAACTTATCCCATTTCACCACTGTTACTATTTACTAACTACTCCATTTTTATTGATAAATTTATTTAGTTTTGTGTATTTAAAGTTATATAAAAATAGTTTAAATCAAACATTTTTGGGGATTTAATGTACTTTTATAAATTAAGAACGTTAATAGTTATTGGAAATCCCTAATTAGGAGTATAATTTTATATTCTTTGTAAATGGGAACCAAAAGGCTAATAATTAGGATAAATAATTTTTCTGCAAAATTTTTTAAAACTTAGTAAAACGGCTCACGGAAACGGACTGTCCTCTAAAAAAGAGGACATCTGATCAGCATAATTTAATGTACTTTAATTAGATAATATCCTAAAATTTTATTAACAATCGGTATTTAGTTTTCCTACATTTTTAATAAAAGATATTTTTTACATGCTTCAAATATCAAGTGTTCTAAGTAAATTACAACTGTGTTTTAGTATCAGATCTGTTGTATCTCACATCATCACATTTCTGTGATAATTTCACGTTTTGTTTCAAATTTTTCTTCCACTTCTGCTCGAGATAGAGCGCACACGAGAACTTTATCTCATAAAGCAATCATGAATCTTTTGCACTTTGCTCTTCAGAAAAATGTTTGCTTTTAAAATGACATTTTTCAAATTTTTTGTTTGTAATGATGTTTTAATAATCGTCCTTGCACTTTTTATTAATTTCATGTTTGTTAAATAATCTCATCTGAATATAAATATTTCAAGATTCTTATGAAATAAGAATTCAGGTTTTCAGTCAACATGTCATACCTGTTTATGCGGCTACCACATATATTCATGGAAATATATATATTGGTGGATGGGGGGGGGGGGGGAGAAGGGGTATGTAAAAAAAAATTCCACTTTTTAAATTATAACACCTAGGGTATTAGAACCAGTGCAAAGCCATTTTTAGAAAATTTGGCACACTACATTGGACACAGCACACATCAATACTACATTTAGAATGCAAAAATGTTAAATATCTCATGAAATATGAATATTTTAATTATCAATTTTGAATTACACATGCGATAACTTTTAAAGAATTTCATTTGCATAATTTAACAGCCAAAATTATTAAGCAACTTATATCAAAACCTTAATCAAATATCATGTAAATTAAAAAAGTTGTGAGAGAAAGAATGAACAAAATTTCAGTTCTTCTCAAAAAAATAAATAAATAAATAAATAAATAAATAAATTAAATTAAATTAAATAAATAAATAAATAAAAAGATGATAGAGGGATTAATCAATATTTATTTACAATCAGCGAACACTCTATTTCCATTGGGCATTGATTAATCAAAATAAAAATGTAAATAAGCCCTTTACAGTTTAACTTTCATTTTGAGCGAACTGAAATTATGAGAGAAAGAATAAATAAAATTTCAGTTCTTCTCAAAAAAAAAAAAAAAATAAAAAAAAAAAAAATAAATAAATAAATAAAAATAAAATAAAATAAATAAATAAAAAGATGATAGAGGGATTAATCAATATATATATCAATATATATATCAGCGGACACTCTGTTTCCATTGGGCATTGATTAATCAAAATAAAAGTGTGAATAAAACCCCTTATAGTTTAACTTTCATTTTGAGAGAACGTAAATTCTGTTCATTTTATCTCTCATAACTTTTTGAATTTACCTGTTTGGGGTTTTCATATGTGGGCCGTTCATTGTGAAAGTGAATTATCTCATTGTAAATGGATTTTGAAATAACGAACTTTTGCAAATGCCTATGTAGGAAAACAATACAAATATTCAGGCAGTGTTATCGATTTTTTAGTGTTTAATACAAATCAAAGTTAGAAGAATTTATGAATTATAAGAAAAATAATTTGAAGAAACTTAGAAATTTCATTTTTATAATTAATATTCAGAAGTTTTAGTTTTCTGTAAAAGCAAATAATACTATTCGGGAGATTTTAATACAGTTTTTGGAGTTCCTTCACTTTTATATGACTAAATGTGATGCAATTAAGCAAAATCATACATAGTTAGAAAAAAATTGAGTTACACCACTTTTACAATGAAACGTCCATTGTGTAGCTCAATACTTTTGGCTATTAAATTTTGCAGATGGAAATTTTTAAAAGCTAGTGCATGCGTAGTTAAAAATTATTCAGTAAGAATGTTCATATTTCGTAAAATATTTAACATTTTTGCATTCTGATTACAGTATGCTGCGTTTAATATTGTAAGCCGAGTTTTCTAAAAAAGGCTCTGCACTGGGTCTAATACCCTACGTGTTATAATTTAAAAATTTGCATATTTTTTTTAATCAATTTATACTTTTCGAACATACATATGTAAGGAAAGTATTGTAATCATGACAAAAATCTGGATTCGAGATTTTGGTGTTTCTATACGTTTTGAGATCCCCTGAGTCCGTTTTCACTATTTTTACCATGATGTATGTATGTGTGTATGTATATGTGTTTGTGTATGTGCGTGTGTGTGTGTGAGTGAAGACGCTAGCGTCTAAACACTTTGCTCGAATGAGCTGTAAATTGGTATGCATGTTGAAAGCCTCCGTAGTACAAACCCTATTGATTTTGGTGAATCTAGCACTTATAGGTTTTTACAGGAACACAAAGAAAAATTCTTTGTCATTATGGCCTACGGGACCAAAACATTAAAAGTGCGATAGCATCTAAACACCTTATTCAATTGAGCAAAAAATTTGTACACATATTGTAGGTCTCCGTTACGCAATCTGTATATATTTTGAAGAATCTGGCACTCATAGTGTATTTACAGGGACACAAAGAAAAATTCTTTATCATTATGGCCTAAGGGACCAAATTTTAAAAAGTGCGATAGCATCTAATCTCCTTATTAAACTGCACAATCAATTTATACACTTTTTATAGTTGCATGACCTGCATAGATTTTTGTGAGTCCTAGCACTTATAGTTTTTTTACAGGGACATAAAGAAAATTTCTTTATCCTTACGGCCTATAGGACCAAATTTTAAAAAGTGCGATAGCGTCTAAACGCCTTATTCAATTGAACAAAAAATTATACACATGTTGTAGGTCACAGTTGCACCAATTGTATAGATTTTGGTGTATTTAGCGCATACAGTTTTTTTACAGGGACACAACAAAAAATTCTGTATCATTATGGCCTATGGGGTGAAATTATTTAAAGTGTGAGAGCATCTAAATGTCTTATACGTTTGAGGGAAAAACTTAAGTACGAGTTATGTAGGTCACCATCACACAAACTGTATAAATTTTGGCCATTCTAGCTCTTAACGAAATTTACAGGGACACGAATAAAAATTGTTCATAATTAAGACCTTATAGGCTCAAATCATTTAAAGTGCGACAGCGACTAAACACCTTATTCAAATGAACTGAAAATTTATATACATGTTATACGTCAGCGTCGCACGAACTTTAGGAACTTTAGAGAGTTTAGCATTTATGGTTTTTTTTTACAGGGACAAAATGCAAATTTTTTCATCATTGTGGGATATAGGCTCAAACTTTAAAGTGCGATAGCGTCTAAAAGCCTTATCCAATGGAGCTGAAAATTTATATAAATATTATAAGTCACTTTTGCACTGACTATAAGCATTTTGGTGAATCTAGCATTTGCAGGTTTTTACGGAGACACAAAGAAATATACTTATGATCTACGTGTTCGGTAAAATAGCGTTAAATTAAACATCGTGTACTGTATAAAGAAAAATACTCAAACACCCTCTATTATAAAATTCTCTTTTGTTTATTTAACAACTCCTCTTACTTTACTTTATCTACAGATCCGTTAAATACTCAATGTTCGGAAACTCGAGTGGAGTCAATCCAGATTTTTTAAATAAGCTGTTATGTCCCCATGAATACATTCGGTAGTCTCATAAAAAAGTTATACAGATAAGTAAAAATGTCTCATAATCACATGCCAAACGCATTTCAGACATTACTTTTTTAAAGGGTGGTCCAAAACAGTTTGATTTTCGTTTAATTTTTTTCTGGTCCCGTTTTTTTCTTCAGGACACAATTATGTTGAAATATATTTGAGATATAACATGTTCTTTACACTACCAAAGTTTCAAGATGATTCCTAATGAACTTTCTTAGATATTTTACTAAACGTAAAAATTCGAAATTGTCCAACTACTTATTGGTACATAGTGCATACTGGACAAGTGAATTGCTGTTTTATTACTGCTATTATTGCTATTATTATTATTATTATGATGATTATGACATTCTTATCACATTGTGTATATGTATATGCAGTCGGTAACAAAAGTGTCCGAAAACTAGCAAAAATTCCTTTGTAAAAAAAAGTACACTTCATGCGGTTTAGTTAAATAAATCTTTGTCGAATCCTGTTCTTAGTCAGTGTAAGAACAAGATTCGATAAGGATTTATTTAATAAAACCGTATGAAGTGTACTTTTTTTTACATAAGAAGTTTTGCTAGTGTTCGGACACTTTTGTTTCATAATGGAAATAGACACAAAAATGAAGAAAATAAACGAAGAAGAAGTTACTGAATAAATCTGAGAAAAAAGACTTTCTTTAATTTCTAAAACAATGAAAAAAAAAAAAAAAAAAGATGTATCCTGTTTAAGAAGATTTATATAGCCTGACTATTTGTGCACAGGGTTCCGTAAAATAATTCAGATTAATTACGGCCTGTGACATGTATTTCATGAAATCAAAATTTAATATCTTCATATGGCACAAAATATAATGAAACCAACCTACATTATCCAGATGCACAAAAATATGTTTCTCATGGTATGAATAATTTATAGATATAGTAATAATACATAGATTGATCATTGGGGAGAAAAAAGTTATTCCTTTTCTCTTGAGAAAAGACGGCAATTTTACCAAAATATGTCCATCTTTTCCCGAGTGAATACACATGGGAATACACACGAATATTTTAGCAAATAAAATTTACGAATAATTTAATTAGTAAAGGTGAATATAAAACTCCAGATACAGTTTCAAATTCATTCTTCTGTTTTTTTTTTTTTTCGATACCATTTAATGGCTGATTCCAAGGTATTTTTTCGGCATCAAAAACCTTTGCACTATAACATATGGATTATAGATCTATATATATTACTATATCTATGAAATAATTAGCATTAGTGATTAATTTACAAAGCTACACAATATTTCGGGGTAAGAAGAAAAAAAAAGGGAAGGGGGAGGACCACTTTCAATCCATATTTTATTATAGTGCTTCCATATATAGAATAAAATATAAATTAAAGATTTAAAACTTATGACTTTATAATTATAATAATCATTCCAAGTCAGAAACACTAACGACGAGTAGACTAACTGTAAAACAATTGAAAGCAACTCTCAAAATATCGAAGCATACAAATATATATATATATATATATATATGTATGTATATAAGTATTGTTACAATGAGAGTAGAATACAATAAAAATCCATGATTCAATGCAGAATTTACCAATAGATCCAAAATTAGGATATCCAGTAATAACTTTAGAGATGAGAAAGAATAAAAATATGCATCAAATATGTAATACTAACATGTAGAAATAAAGATAGTAATATGCATTGTAACATTACATATATGTATATATATATATATATATATATATATATATATGGGGGGGGAGTGTCTGGGTGTGTTAGATTATTCATGAAAGTGTTCTAAAACAGTTAATTTACTATATCAAATTGAGATTATTTTTAATTGGTGTATTTAAATAATACGAAATATTCTCTACATAATTACTGGTATCTTTAAAATTACTCAACTCTTCTTTTCTCTCATTTCTAAGAACTTAAATGATTGGAAGGAAGGTGTTCCCATTTCAATCTTTCTTCTTGTCTTCTTCCCTGCCGATCTCTCTGTCTCGGTAATAAATTTTAAATTACTGTATGAGTTGTAAAGTGCGTTACGGATAATTTGCGATATCTCTGTATATTATCGATTTTCTTTTCTTTTTTCGAATTAAACTTTTTCTGAAATAATTCGTTTTTGATCTGCAATGAATCACTCAACATAGTTTAAAATGTTTCTTTATCTTACAGTTTGTTTGTTAATAAACTACTCATATTGGTTCGTATATGAAAGATCATTATTTATTTCCAACTTATTTTAATGTAAAAAAAAAGAAAAAAAATTTAACACATAAGTTTTTTTTTTATGTTTGTTTGTTGTAATAGCATTTTCCATGGTGACAATAATTTAAACAGAATTCAGGTTAAAAAAAAAAAAAAAAAAAAGACAATCCCTTGAGTCAGTCACAACGAAGTACAGATAAACATATTAAAGCACTTTTAAAATTGTCATATTTTAAATACATGAATTAAGCCAGGTAGACAATATAATCATTATTTGATAGTTAAAAGTGGTTCTTTCAAAATAAATATATAGCTGAAATGAGAACCCTCATTTCGTGAGTAATTCGAAGTTTCACGAAGAACTATTTTTATATAATTACAGTTAAAAAGTTTTCAAATTTTTTCTTGCCTCGAATAATATACTTTGTAATTATGAAAAATATTTCCCATAAAATCGATTAGCGTTTAAAAAGCAAATAGTAAAAGCATGAAAAAGGCGTGGATTAAAATAAAGTTTAATTACTTAAAAAATCGATTTGCAATATTGATTAGGGTGAACAGACGCAAGTTAGTTAAATTAGAAAATTCATAGTAAATGATGTTCATACCAGTATCATAAAGTATTTTTTAAAGTAGTGTAACATCTTTCAAACGAAAATATCCCTCAAAATAGACGGTTTTATAAAATTTTACCTTATTCGCCATGTTAAAAAATTCGTAAAGTTCAAATAAGATATGAAGTTTTCAAAATTGAATTTTCATACTTAAGCATGTTTATGACAGCATGAGATCTGAAATCTTAAAGCTGGTCTCAGATCTTTGCATTAAAATTATTCCTTTTAATACACGTTTAAAGGAAAATTTTCCCTATACTTTCATATAAAGAAAATCATAAATTTCGAATAACTTACGAAGTTGTTTTGTTAGTATTTTGCAAATCAATAGGGTTCCTGCTAGATTCATAAGTAATATTTCAAAACTAGTTTTACTTCTCTGAAATTTTTTGTTCTTGAGCCATCGAGTACACTGACTACCAAACCGACACAGTAACACACTAAGACATTAACAGACAGATACCCTCTTCTCACGGACACCATGTTAATTTTGTCATTTTCGGATTCATCTTTCCTCGAAACGTGCAAAACAATCAAAAACTAGAAGTCGAAAATTTTTACGAGTATCTAAGTTTCCCATACTTATAATACGACGTGACGTTACACTAATTGGCATAGGTGTACTCTGATCAGTTCCCCATCATATATACTATATATCTTCGCATAAATTTCTAGTACAAGACATACTATATTCATGTTAAAAGAAAGGAATTTGACCGATTGCTCCATATGGTGACAGACTGAACTGTCCCACTTAACAGGCTATTCAGTTCTATACGTTTATCTTATCCTAATTTGTTAATTTGTTTTATAAAAGTTTCGTAGTTTAATGTTCATTTATCTCCAATAAAGCTTTAGATCAGCGGTCGTCAGTCGCCAGTTGGCGACCATTGCATTGCAAATGGAAACATAGAATTCAAACCCTAGTTACCCAATGTAGCAACCATTTTACTTTATTTATTTCTTATTATTATAATCACTATTTAATCGTAAGCAGCGAATAAAATGCCATATCAGCCAACAACTATGGAATCTCAGTATTTTCTGCAGAGAGCATTAGTAAACTACGGAACTATTGCTCCCCAAGATGTTGAAAAATGTGGAATCAGTATACTCTAGCAATTATTAGTGCTAGAGGCCTATTTCAGTCGATACAGCGTTGTCTAATTTTTATACGTCACTCTTAATAGTGCTAAGGGCCTATTTCAGTCGGTTTATTGAATGGGGATTTAATGAATGAAGTCCCCCCAAGGCACAACTTTGACATGAGTCCCCCCAAGGCCCAGCGTTGTCGAATTTTTATACGTCAATCTTAATATTGCTAAGGGCCTATTTCAGTCGGTTTATTCAATGGGGATTTATTGAATGAAGTCCCCCCAAGGCACAACTTTGACATGAGTCCCCCCCAAGATACAACTTTGACATGAGTCCCCCCAAGGCCCAGCGTTGTCGAATTTTTATACGTCACACTTAATAGTGCTAAGGGCCTATTTCAGTAGGTTTATTGAATGGGGATTTATTGAATGAAGTCCCCCCAATTCACAACTTCGACATGAGTCCCCCCCCAGGCCCAACTTTGACATGAGTCCCACCCCAATGTACAACTTTGACATGAGTCCCCCCAAGGCGCAACTTTGACATGAGTCCCCCCCCCCCAGGCCCAACTTTGACATGAGTCCCCCAAGGCCCAACTTTGACATGAGTCCCCCCAAGGTACAACTTTGACATGAGTCCCCCCCCAAGCCACACCTTTGACATGAGTCCCCCCCCAAGGCACACCTCCCCCTCATTGGGAAAAAGAGAAAAAACGTTGTTTTGCGGCTATAAGACAGTTTGGACTTCCAACGTTATTTGTTACAGTATCTGCAGCTGAAACACATTGGTTTGATTTAATGAAAACTTTATCATGGAATTTAGATCGTCACGAATTAACTAAAGAAGAATTTGTCGATATTAACAAGTTTAGCAGTAGGCCTCTGGCACTAAATTAAAATCTGTCAATGTCAGATTTTAATGTTTTAAATAATGAAATAATATCGTAACTGTATAATTTTTTTTTTATTTTTATTAGTGCTAGAGGCCTATTTCAGTCGGTACAGCGTTGTCGAATTTTTATACGTCACTCTTAATAGTGCTAAGGGCCTATTTCAGTCGGTTTATTGAATGGGGATTTATTGAATGAAGATTTTGTAGATAATTTGATTACTCATAACGAAGGTTACAAGTTTTAAAAAATATAAAAAATTCTCCCAAGGTACAACTTTGACATGAGTCCCCCCCAAGGCACAACTTTGACATGAGTCCCCCCCCAGGCCCAACTTTGACATGAGTCCCCCACAGGCCCAACTTTGACATGAGTCCCCCCCCAGGCCCAACTTTGACATGAGTCCCCCCAAGGCCCAACTTTGACATGAGTCCCCCCCAAGGTACAACTTTGACATGAGTCCCCCCCAAGGCACACCTTTGACATGAGTCCCCCCCAAGGCACACCTCCCCCTCATTGGGAAAAAGAGAAAAAACGTTGTTTTGCGGCTATAAGACAGTTTGGACTTCCAACGTTATTTGTTACAGTATCTGCAGCTGAAACACATTGGTTTGATTTAATGAAAACTTTATCATGGAATTCAGATCGTCACGAATTAACTAAAGAAGAATTTGTCGATATTAACAAGTTTAGCAGTAGGCCTCTGGCACTAAATTAAAATCTGTCAATGTCAGATTTTCATGTTTTAAATAATGAAGTAATGTCGTGTCTGTATAATTTTTTTTTTCTCTATTTATTTATTTTTTAACACTGAACGCAATCACGATTTCAAACGTTTTTAATGAAGGATCGTATTTGGCATCTACAGCAGAAAACGTGGTCTCATCCTCAGAATGCATGACTACCGATGTTTATTCATGAAAAGGCGAAAATTGAAAAAAAAACGAAGAGTAAAGAAAAGAAATACGAATTTTATTGATTAACGGCGAATAATAGCCTATTTTAGTAGCTGATTGCGATTAAGCCTAAATTAAGTGGGCGAACGGTGAAATATCTTGTCATTTCAAAATAGGTCGAAAAATTGGTGCCTATTTCAGGAAATGGCTTTGAAGAACTGCGATTTTTACTTCCATTATCTTAATACCGTAGATAATAGAAGTATTGGCTCCAAAAATTTGATATCGAATTTTACATGATTTACATGTTTTAAGATCTCCTAAGTCCAAAAAAGTAGTTTATGGCAGTTGGTCAGTATGTGTGTGTATGTATGTGTACGCGGAATCTTCTGGCTATTATATCGTAGAAACTAATAAAGACATTACTAGAAACTTCAGAACTGATATAGGTCTGGTGTACAGATGCATTTTCTAAATTTTGGTGAAAATTGGAAAAGAAGTGGGTCATCGGAAACCGGAATTGGGACCGTAAGTCCGTATCTCAAAAACAGCTCTAACGATTTTTTTCAAATTTGCTATATAGACAGTCTTTTAGATGTTTTTTCGAATGATGAAGTTGGTTAGTTCCGAAAAATTGATAGGCATTCTGTATAAATAGCTCAATTACAGGTCTCGCAAGTGCATTCCCTTAAAAATGGCTGTACGGATTTTTTTCCAAACTCGCCGTATTAACTCCTTTTAAAATATCCTTTTGTATGTAATTATTCTTTTCCGGTCAATAATTGAGTATGTCAAGTTTTGGTAAAATTTGGTATCTCAAAAACGGCTCTAACGATTTTCTTGAAAATTGTTACATAAATCCATTTTAAATATTCTTTCTCATGTATTGCGTGGTTATTACAGAAAAATTAACGGTCATTCGCTTAGGTAGGTTAGTTTTAGATCTCGAAATTAATGTTTAAAAAAATAACTGCACCAATTTTCTTTTCTTTTTTCTTTTTTCCTTATTTTGTAACTTGCCATGTAAACTTTCTTTCATATGTCTTTACACGTGTATTGAGTTTCTGTTACAAAGTGCATTTAATGGGTATAATAGAAGTCGTGTGGTGGTTTCACATCAGATTTTTATCAATTAGCATCAAAATGATTGTACATTTCGGCAATTATTTACTTTACAAAACTTATGTTTTGAGAATTAGCGGAAAAATTATTACGCTTTTCAATAATGAGCCGCAAAAATATTTTATATTTCGGTAAATAACTTTGTAAAAATGTTGAATTTATCAATTTGCAACTAAATAACAGCCTATTTCTACATTTATTTGCGTCATCGGACGTAAATTTTAATAATGAGCAGCGAAATTATTTCATACTAGCAGGCTCTGCCCGCTTCGCTGGTCATTATATTGAAATGAATCCCCAAAACAGCATATCATTAATAATAATAAAATATCTTTATATAAAAAAAAAAAAAAGAAGAAAGAAAAAATCATTGAAATCCGTCAAAATCTAAGTTTAAGTTGCCCAATGCCTTCGGCAGTCCCTTACCTGCTTTTTACTCTCCCTCCCTCGCGGTTACAGTTGAAAGTTTTACAAAATCTCATCAAAGTGCATATTTCGCACACTTAATTAACACCCACACACCAAAATTCGCCATTCTTAGGTAATTTGGACGGATTTAAGCTTCAAAATGTGGTTTTTGCCCCGCCCGCCCCAAGAGGAAGGGGGGGGGGGGGTAAATTTCCAAAAGTACTTTATATTGCATGTTGCATACACATACCTAACCGACACATCAAAAAATTGAGATCATGAAATTATTTAAAGCTGAGCTATGCTTTAAAACTTTTTTTTTTTTTTTTTTTAAATCTCTCCCCCCCCGTTCTTAAAGGATGGAAGGAGGAGGGAATTTCGCAAAATCTCTTCATACTATGAGTTAGATACATATAATCGTCCCTTACATAAAAAATGTCCAACCTTAGATAATTTAGTGCAGCGTTACGCATGAATACATGTTTTTGCCCCCCATTCTCCAAAGGGCGGTAGGGTGGAATTTCATAAAATCCCTTTGTAGAGTGTGTTCAGTTCGATTTCCTCGTGTGTTGAGTACCCTTCTTCCAAAACCTTTTCCCTTCCCTCCCCCCCCCCTTAAAAATCCAAAATTCCAAAATCGCAGAAAATAATTTTTTTGTACTCAAGTCTGGTCTTTTCATCTGCAATTTCTTCACCGTTAAGTAATTTGGAGCCAAATTAAGCCTTCTGCCCCCCAAGGGAGGCAGGGGGGGGGGGGATTTTGAAAAATTTCGTCTCTTAGTTGGGGGTCAGGCTCCGAAAACCAACCTAGTCACTAAAATTTGTGAACCTCTTTCCCACAGAATCGCCATGGCAGTGTTGAGTCAGTGAATCATTGAGTTTACTCTTTTATATGTACAGATTTGTTTATATTTTTTTATGGACTACTTGGCTTAAGGTTGCTGTCACAAAAATTAGAGTCCTTGGCGAAAAATGTCCTATCTACTTCAGTATTAAATTTAAAAATATACCCAGGATTATCAACTAATAAAGCTCTTTGATTCAGATCTGAATTAGCTTTCATTTTCTTATTATTTAATTTTGATAATAACGTTATGTTGCCATGTGCCTAAGCAAATTTAATATTTATTATTATTTTTATTATTATTCGCGTGAAATATTCTTTGGCAACAATTAAAAATTAAAATAAATTATTTTAAAGTTTTATTTTAGAAGAAATATCTATATTATATATTAATTAAAAATTTACATTTTTTTTTTCGGTATAAATAGTAGCCTATGTCTTATTCCAGACTATTATCTATCTCTGTACAAAATTTCATCCAGATCCGTTTAGCCGTTGTGGCGTGATTGAGTAACAAACATCCATCCAAATTTTCGCATTTATAATTTTAGTATAGACTAGTTATCATGTGCATGTGTTAGATTGAGTTATTTTGCTGTCATATTGACAAAAATTTAATTATAAATTTCAAAACTCTGTCGCTCTTGGCGCTTATTGTATTTGGTGATCAAAAACGTAATACGAAAATATGCATGCCAGATGTATATTTTCGTAATATGCATTGTACCAAATATTGTTTCATATTATTCATTACTCTCTTAATATAAGTTGTTAAAATAACCATGATTTTTGAAATGAATTAAATTATTTTCGCCAAATAATTTGTCGATATTTTTTTTTTCTGCTAAGGATGACCGATATCAAATCTATTCCACTGCAACATATCAGTATCTTATATCAGATACTTTATTTAGACATTTGAAAACAAATTTGACTTCAAATTATGATAGAATATTTATCATTTTCCTTTTAATTAGTATATTAGCTGGATATTTATTGTTTAAATATCATCTTTTGAAATGAAATGTTTGTGTTTTCAATCGAATATGGAAATTTGCCATTTTTTTCCCCTAGAGTTTTGAAATTAAAAATTCAAATTTGTCAATTTTACAACAAAAATAACTTAATCTAACGCATGGACATGATAATTAATAAATACCTATACCTAAATATGGGGATTAAAATCGGGAAATAATTTTACAAAAAATCCAATGGACGTTTAACAGAGGAAATATTTTTCTTGCATCCACGAACGGCCAGTGACGTCATCACTTCGCTTGCGTATTAGCACTTTATCAATGTGTAAATCAAATTTTTAATTAAAAATTACGTCAATTTTTGTGAGATGCATAATTTTTTTTTATAATTTTTTATCGTTCACGTTTAGATAAATGTATTTATTTTCCTGTTGAAAAAAAATAAATAAATTCGTTTTTTTTTTTTTTTTTTTTGCAACAATTAAATTATGGATAAATTTAAATGGCTAATTTTTTGCTATTATTAGCTTACAAAATTGCTATTTTATGCATAAAAATCGCAAAAACAAATTTTTTTTCGGAATAAAAAGTAGCCAACTTTTTAAGTTAAGCTATCTTTAAGTATAAGCTATCTCCATTACAAATTTCATCGAAATCCGTCGAGCAGTTTTGGCGTGAAACTCAGTCAAATAAATTCACGGACATTCACATTTATATATATATAAGATTTCAGTAATGTGACGCAAAAATATTACGTATTTCAAAAAATAATTTTAAAGAAAAGGGTGATGTTTATCGAATAGAAAATCGCATACTTCCGAAATTAGCTGCAAAAATATAACATATTTCGAAAATCATCTTTAAAAAGAGAAATGTGCCAATTTTATTGATTAGTGATGTATTACTTATATATCTAAAAGAGGCTACCTAAAGCTCAAAAATGGCTACCATTTTTCAGCCATCTAGTAGCAAGCGGTTAGCATGTATAGTTGTTAGTCTAGAGCAGGTTCGCCAAACTTTTCGAATTCACGGACCACTGAATTCACAATTTAAATTCCCACGAACAACTAACACGTTACCTTTCTAAAAATTAACATAATATTTTTATTTCAGACATTTTGTCAAATATCTAAAGAAGTAATTGGCAATTCACCTATAGCATGTAATTATGCGGCTTCTTTTAATTATTACCATAATTTTATTAACTTCTATTCTTGTTTGTTTGTTTGTTTGTTTGTCAGGTACAAATCTTGGAATCGAATTTTAACTAACTTCCTTACTAGCTAGACATTTGAAACTTCCACAGTAGCTTAGAACCCGGTGACAACACAATACTTCGAAGTTCGATTTTCGAATTTTTGATTAGTTTTCTTATAATTAATTAAAATGTGAAAATAATAACATCCTAATATCATATAAATAGCCATTAAAATATTAGCTAATTATATAATAATAATATTAGTATATTATTAATATTAGTATGATATTAATATTAGCTAATTAATTGTTGCCAAAAAAAAAAAAAAAGTACGAGTTAATTTCCTTTTGTCATAAAAATAAATACATTTAATTAAACGTGAGCGTTAAAAAAATTGTAAAAAGTTAAATTATGCATCTCACAAAATTTGACGTCATTATCAATTTAAAGATTTCATACTGTTGCGTACTTGGGGGTTCATAAGTTGTCCGAGAATGAGAGGCGAAACTTGCAAAAATTCGAGAACTTTATTTACAGAAAATTCCATAAGAATACAAGTCTATAAACTAAGTATCAGCTTCAGTTCTACCAATAAACAGAGCTTAAAGAAACAGCTGTCAACAGCAAATCCACTGTACACACTGTATAGCAATAACACATAAAGCAGTTCTGCAATCTAATGAGGAAGAGAGGTTCAGAAAATTTTGAAGTTAAAATTAACATCTGTAAAATATCTATTAAAAAAAATATTTAAAAATGCAAATAATGTCAAGATTTTTTTGCGGTTCACCGTTTCACGACCACTGGTCTAGAGCACTAATTTCCAGTGCAACAATCACCATAACTTTTATGAAATATTGTTCTATTCTGCTATCTTAAAAAAATCGTAAATTTCAAATAACTCACAAAATTTCCAAATTAGAAAATTCATAGTCAATGATGTTCAATCCAGTATCATAAGCGATATCTTAAAAGTAGTCTGACATTTTTAACATGAATGCATCCCTTAAAATGAACATTTATGCGAAGTTTTGCTCTATACTGCCATGTTAATAAAATCGTAAATTTCGAATTACTTACGAAATTTTTAAATTACAAACTTAAAAGTAAATGATGTTCGTGCTGGTATCCTTCCTTCAAGTGGGTTATGTAATATTACATCCTATTATATCATGTTATGAAATTCGTAAATTTCAAAAGGATAACGAAATTTTCATACTTAATCAGCATCATAACTGATATTTTAAAGCTGGTCTGACATCTTTACAGCATTTTTTCTTTCATGTTAAAAAAAATTGCAAATGAAATAGTTCTTCCCATTGTCATAAGTGATATTTTAAAGCTGGTCCAACCACTCTATGATCATTTGTTCGTGAGATATCATGTACACAAACTAACAAACTAAAACATTAACAGACTAATTAACACATTAACAAGCTAACATACTAACACACTAACACATTAACAGACACCCTACAGATGGACACTATATCAATTTTGTCATTTTCGGATTCCTCACACCTCAAAACGTGCAAAACTAAAGGTCTAAAAATTTCGCGATTTCCCTAGCACCCCATATCATAGTAAATGATGGGGAACTAAAAAAAAGATAAGGATATTCGATTTTATTGAAAATTAAAAGAGAGAACTGAAAAACCAAAGTAAAAATTATGATGCAGGTTCCACATGATTGCTTTATACACCCTTTGAATTATGCATATTTCTACGAAAACATTGACGTTATTGTGTGAGATTATACACTCCTTCTCATATTTATAAGGACACTTTATATTTTGAAATAACTAATGTAAAAGTAATTGTGAACAATATTAACTAAGTGCACTTAATATATCTAGTATTCTAAAAACCAAAATTGCTATAATTTTTTTAATATGAAACAAAATTAATAAAAAATAATGCAAAATGTGTTTTTCTCCACGTTTTTAGATGTTTATAATTATAGGGACAATCCAGATTTTTTCGTTTTATTTAAATTACTAGCGGATAAATTACAGTTGACATGCGAATTCGTTAACTACTGGGCTAGATTAATTCATATATAAGCCTTCAATTTTTCTTGGACGGACATTACTGATAATTCCTCGAAAAAAGAACGTTCAAGTACTGAAGTATGATAAATGTGTCTTTTAAGTGGAAGGATAATTTTAATCCGCCGAATTTCTAATGAAATTCGAAGATCTAAAATTGTTGAAGGAAATGTGATCAAATGTTGAACTGCTGGTTCGATAGGAGAAAGATCTGATGCAAAATCAGAGTTATTTTACAGAGATCGAAGACTCATAATTCCTCTTACTGTTCTACTCATAATGACTGCTGCTAAATTTGCTCGTATTTTTTAACGAAAGGTTAGGTTCCACATTTATGCATGTTTAAAATAATTAATAATATGTTAAAATGAATAAAAAACCTGCAATAATCAATCAGCATTTAATGGGGGAAAGAACGTCTGCGTTAAAGTTGAATAAAGACAATATTAAATGGTAAAATGTTGCATTTTTGGATGAAAAACATTTTGTTCTTGATTAACCAAATGGATTTAACAGTTACTGGCACGATCTGAAGAGAGCGAAAGACAGAGCAGATTTTTTAAAGGCAGATATGAATCGGGCATTTAAAAGTTGGATCTATCGTGCTCTGGGAAGCTGCTTCTACTGAAGGCAGAATGAATTTAGTATTTTTTTCAATTATTATGAACATCAAGAGAATATCCGCAAATTTTAAACGTCGAATTATTAGATTTTTGTTAGATTTTGGGGGGGTAATAATATTTTTTTTCAACAAGACTTACATTTTTTCTCTACTTTTAGAGCAATAGGAAATAGTTTGAAGAAAGAAACGTCTGTATTATTGCCTTTCCCATGGTCTAATAGTTGAAAAAACCTTAACTTATGATATTAGAAATGTGCATGCAAGTGGAAAGCAATTTTAAATTGTTTAAATGTATTAAAAATATCATATATCCTATATGAAATGGTATTGAAATTGAATATTAAAAAAAATGTATATATATATACCAGAGAGAATGTCTGACTGTTTTACCCTAAAAAGAGACCCCATAAAATATTAATTTAAAGAAAAACTCAAAAAAAAATTCGAGCTGTCCTTATAATTGTGAACACCTGAAAAATCATCTTTTTACCATATTTAAAGTTTTTTAAGATAGAAAAACGATAAAACTTTTTAAATATAGTCTATTAATGAAATTCAAATTAATTAAAAATATATTTGTTTCAATTATAGTGTTCAGTGTTTAGTTAATATAGAAAAACGGGTGTCCTTATAATTATGAGAAGGAGTGTAGTTAGGTTCGTAAATAAACAAGCAGCTTACACTTCACAAACATTTCTGAAAACAAGCAAAGAAAAACTATTGCTCCAACCACAAAAGTCATGGTAAAATAGAATTATATACACGGCCAAAATTGAATATCGTTTGTAGAGGAATAGTGAGTAGTCTTAAAGTGAGAACAGTGGGAATTCTGTAATGATAGTGTTCCACAGATTATTACAGAATCCCTCATTGGCCAATGCAAAGCTTGGAGTTCAACAGAATTCACTCGAGTGTAAATAGTTTGCTTTTGTTTCTTTTTCGAAAATATTTTTTTAATGTGAGATATTTTGAATTATTTGTACTAAAGTAATACATTGTTTTTAGTATACACACTGCAATAAATCAATTTATATAATGTAATCAACTATAATTTTACATTGACTATTTTTCGATGAATTTCGTATCAATTCACCAAGTTTTTCTCCAACACTGATTTTGGGATTTGCATCAATTTTGGTGACTTGACTGCCAACATTTGTCGAAAATTTGTAATTTAGGGTTGCCAAAGTTGTGAGGTATATTAGCGTAATGCTACAATTAAAATTCGCACTTTACGGGTGAAACGTGAATACGAAGAATTTAGGATTCGGCTGATCAATAGAGTTAGTTCCTGGATTGAACGAAATTGTAATATGTTAATTTTATAAAGTATTTTGGAAAGAAACTGTATAAAAGGAGAAGGAAGATTGCTTTTGTGTGTTAGTTGGAGAGAGAGAGGATGGTAGTGAGTTAGAGGAAAGGTAGCCGATTAGAAGGTAGGCCGTTGAGTTAGCTGCTTAGAGTAGTATATTAGATGATGGTTGTCGAGTAGTACCGTGGTAAGGGAATCCTCCCGTGTACGAAAGATTAGTAGCAGCAGTAAAAGTTAATGAAGTTAAAGATAGTAGCTAAAATTAATTGCGATTAATTATTTAAAGTTAGAATAGTTAGTATGGCTGCCCATCTTAAGTTATAAGGATATTAAATATAATTAAAGTCCAACGCAAGCCTTTTTCTATTAAGCTCAAATAAAAGCTCATTTATTTTACAAATCTGACTTTGTCATTTCTTCATGAATTTATTAAGTAATTAAGTAAGTTTCAGCTTCAACTTAAAGTTAAATGAGCATGACGACGACTTTGAGGTCGTCACAAAGTTTGGAAGCTCTCACTTCAATAAGAACAGAGGTCTGGAATTTTTGGAAAGATTCATTCATTTCTAGCGCACAACTTACTTCTTCGAAAGACTTATAAAGGTTTAATAATATTATATAAGTGACTAACAAGATTATACAAAAAGAAGTTTATAGTAATGAGTGTAGGCTAGAACTTGCCTATTTTTTTACGCGCTAATTTCTACACGGTATTGCACTAAAAATGGAAACAGGTGTTCGTTTTTTTCATTTTCATGAAAATGGGCGTTCCCTTAGCACCAAATTAGACAGTATATATTCAAAATTTGGCTGAAAGTGGTAGTTTAGAATTTCTAAATTTTGGAATCTCTAACTTCAATAGGAGTCGAGTTCTGGAATTTACAGAAATAACTCATTGGTTTCGAGCCCAGAACTACCTCAAAAATTCTATAAATCACACATATGGTTCTCGACGAATTAAAATTCTGTTGATTTCGTACTGTGTGATGGTTGATCACTGTTCCTGAATTAGCGAAATTTGTGCTCTGTAGTGTATTTAACCCTTTTAACTTGACTTCTGCAATACGAATGACTGTTTTATTGGATTGTTTCGAGAGTATTTGTTTATTATTGATTTTTGTGGTTTAGTTTTATTCAACTGTTTCCAGAGTATCCATCAAGTAAAATGCTTTCGCCGATTTGAGCCTACTTATAAACTTCTTCACATACCATAAAATTAATATAAGAGCAATACCAGTTTCGAAGAGACGTGGTCTATCTTCTGGTACAAAACACGTGGAGCCTTGGAGGCAAAAGCAAGACAGTCTTGCTTTTGCCTCCAAATAAGTAGCACATGTTTTGCATCTGTAGAAAGAAGGAAAAAATAAAAATAAAAATAAAAAATGAAAAATAAAAAATCAATTGAGGTAGTGAATCAACGAATGCTTTGCCAGCTTCGCTGGTCACTATATTTAAAGGGGACTAATGTGCAAGTTGTACCTGACGGGACGAAAGTGAAAGTTGTTCCTCAAGAGACTAATGTGAAAGTTGTACCTCACGGGACTAATGTGCAAGTTGCACCGAACGCAACTTTCTTTCTTCATTTCTTTCAACGAAAATGCCTACTAACCCTGGACGATAGGTCTAATATATCGTATCATATTATATATCGTATTTATCGTAATATAACTCAATACTTATTTCGCTTCCTTCTTCGACTCGTTTTAATACGCATTTTTTATATGCATGAGCAGCCCCCGAAAAACAAAAACATTAAATCATTAAATTCATTTTTTTACTTATTTTTATTTCATATTATTTCATGCGCACTTTTTATTTCCTAATTCAAAATTATTAAAAAAAACTTTTTCGATATCGCTTGTAACGATACTGATTATTATTAATTTTCTTTTCTTTTTCTTTCAATAATAATAATAATAATAATAATAAAGATTTTGATGAAATTCTGGCAAAAGCAGATTTTAGTTTAGGACGGAGGACTATTAGTTTATTTATTTATTTATTTATTTTTTTTTTTTTTCAAATTATAACATTGCCTTCAAGTTATTCAATTATATTTTCGATAAATTTTAGATTTCGACACATGTCCAACTATCGAAATAGACAACGCAAAAATCCCAGATTGAGACTAATAGGCCCTCAGCCCTAATAAAAATAGAACTTTCATAAATAAAATTCTTTTTTTTTATTTGCGCATATTTTTAGCAGTATAAACTTTCGACATAACACTCAGGTACTCAAATTTTTATCAATCTAATAGTTGTTTTGTCTTAGAAAAAAAAAATCTGTAGTCGAGATTATAGTGATGCTACATCTATACAAATTACTGTGTCTACGCCTTTTATCATTACAGTTTTAAGAAACTTCAAGATTAACAACTTTCTACTTTAGGTATTTTTTAATATAAAAGAATACGCGTATAAAATGGAAAAGTGCATAAAAAACAAAAGCACTTTTAAATACCTTCTTAACGTCGTAAGAAAATAATTTTTGAATTCTGCAAATCTGGCAAATAATATATTTCGAGTGATACCATTTTAAAACCCTCTACCTCCATAAATAATATGTAAAAAATTACCACAAATTTCATGTTTTCCTATTAATTATATAGAATTTCATTTGCTCTCAAATTACTTTATCTATATAAATAAAGAAAAAGGTTTATCGGCGAAACACATCCGGGTGAACCAACCACTCCTATTTTTGATTGATCTAGATTTAATTAGTTTGATAATGAAAATCAGCCTTTTTTTTTTAAAGTAAAAACTGAGGATTTTTTTTTTTTTTTTTTTTTTTAATACTGCATAGATGTTATACTATATTTTAAAAGAGTTCTAAAAATTGTTCATTTTTTGTGAGGACACTATCTACATTCAGTTACTAGATTTATAGATATTAAATTGCAAAGTTTTCTTTTAATTTATTAAAATATGAAAATAAGTATTAGCTATAATTTAATTGCCGCCAGAAAAAAAAAAAAAAAAATAAATAAATAAATAAATCAATAAATAAATCAATAAGAAAAAAAAAAAATACGAGTTCATTTTCTTTTGAGATAAAAATAAATACTTTTAATTAAACGTGGACATTAAAAAATTGTAAACAATTAAATTATGCATCTCAAAAAATTGACGTCATTATCACTTTAAAAATTTTCTACACATTGATAAAGTTCTAATGTAGTTCTATAAGTACTAGTTAGTTGTAGGGTGACTAAGTCGCCCGTTGAAAAATGAGCATTTCATTTTATTTATTTCTCACTTCAAATAATTCATTTGCTAGCAAGTCCGTGCGATATTTTCGCACTTTATTTATGTCGATGGCATTTTTTCATATGTATGAGCAAATCTGATATTATATATATATATTTTAAAGCTTTTATTTTCATATTTTAATTAATTTAAAAAATCCAATCATAAATTCGTTGCAAATAAGGTACCAAATGAAAGGGGCTATTTTTCTGAATCCGTCGGATTAAACAGTTTATCGATCGGACAATCAGGTTTTTTAAAATTAACTAAAGTATGAAAAGTAGGTGGCAACTTTCGTTCATACACAGAGTGCAAGAAAATCTCTTAAGCCTAAAACGTGACAGAGTCAGGCACTGATGAGCGTAACTATATATGCTGATAAGATTCAACAGAAAATTTAAAAACACGGTACATAAAAAGATTTTTTTTTTTTTAAATCTTGTAATTATTTATGTTTTTGTTGTCATTTCGGCGATGAGTTGATATGGGTATCGCTAATCAGTAAGTAAACATTTTGGCGAGAAATTTCCGAGCTACTTCAGTGCCAAATTTCAAATTCCGCCAAGAGATCCAAGCTGTTTCGATTTTTTGCACACTTTTTCTCAATTTTATTTTAAATATTTTTGTGATGCGAGTGGGAAAAAAGGAAAAGCATTTTGTTAAATTGGTCTAATTATACAAAATATCTCCATGTCAAATATTATGCGTTTTCCGTTATGTTTATTACCAAAAAGAAAATGACTATTGCAGTTTGTTCTATGTTATTGACATCTCTATAAATTAAATTAAATTAAATTATCCAGTACCAGGACGTTGTGGTGAAGAAGTCTCTGCCGATGGCAGCGAGGGCCCGAAGCGAAGTTTTTAAGCAATTCCAATATATTTTCTTTTTAGTTTTAATTTGTAAGACGGTATAAAAAATATTCACTCTTTTTCAAATTCCTTTAAACTGCGAAGCGAACAAAGTCTGCTAGTATTTTATTACATTTTATTTTATTTCCTTTTTATTTATTTATTTATTTTTTGCAAGTTCTGGCAAGCAACTGACGGTTATTTGCTTATTTCTTATTATATAAAGAATGCCTTACACCCAGTTTGGTGTGGTAGAAATAACAGTAAAATTTGTTTATTTATTTTTTTTATTGTTTAGCGAATTCAAGACCCTCTTACTCCTACCTTCACGACGGATGCGGAGACTGACATTATTTTGCTCACACCATTCAAATTATTAAAAATTGGAATGGGTCGGTATGATATCACAACCAAAAATTTACTACTACCTCCCGTAGTATAAAGTCTAGGGTCCATT
This sequence comes from Salticus scenicus, assembly GCA_963930645.1. Taxonomy (NCBI): domain Eukaryota; kingdom Metazoa; phylum Arthropoda; class Arachnida; order Araneae; family Salticidae; genus Salticus; species Salticus scenicus. Next base: position 30,848,006 of record OZ005662.1, read on the forward strand.
AGCTGTGACGTCAAACTACCGGCACGGAGTCTTTCATGTAGGATGCACTCACACAATTCGTACAAGAGAGAGGTGGAGCTTTTCACTTTAAATATCTCTTATTCATATACTATGTTACATGCAAAGTATTGTTTTTGGGTTAAATTTTTAAAATTCAGTTTTTTTATTATATTTACATGTTTCGGGGTCCCCTGAATCCAAAAATCATGTTTTTAGTGGTTGGTCTGTGTGTGTATGTGTGTGTTTGTTCGTTATCAACATATCTCAAGAATAAATAATAGCAAAAAGTCTAAACTTGGTATTTCTAATGTGTATCCTTTAGGGAAGCTGCATTAAACTTTTCGTTGAGATCAAGTAAATGGTTCGTGTACAGGGACATCCAAGAGAATTTAAATACATTACGTCTATGGGGGAAATATCAGGTAAATAGAGTTTAGCATCTATAGACTGCACTAAAACAAATGAAACGAATATATATATTCTATACACATAAAAACATGTTTCATGTAGAATATAGTACGGAAATTATTCACTGTTCATTTGTTCTGTTGTCTGCTCTTCACAAAGAACCAGATTTTAGTGCGACAATGCTTGAAGATTGATAAAAGTGTATTTCAGGTTGTGCGGTGTGTTATTAATATAGGATTATGTTAATGTGCACCATGTTGTGTGTGCATAATCTTCAAAAGTTATATACAGGGCTGTTGATATGTAAGCAATAGCATTCTTTTTTACTTCCTTATACAAAGTATAAGGAAGTATAGTAATCCCGATTTGCGAAATGGATTTTGTATTTCACATTGCTCGAAAACGAATGATCGCTGAATGTTGCCAATTTATACGTGTGACTGTCATGATGTCTAGTTGCACACCTGCAACTGTCGTCTTAACACGAGCTCTCGTTTTAGAGATATAAGGGATTTTACACGATTTTTCGTGACGTCTGTATGTGTGTGTGTATGTCGCATAACTCAAAAACGGTTGGACGTAGAAAGTTGCGAATTGGTACATAGGTTTGTTATAACATCTAGTTGTGCACCTCCCTTTTTGGACTTTCTATGATTTTCCGTTTTGGAGATATTTAGGAAATTTAGGTTCATAATGACAAAAATACATAGGTTTTGGCCATAATGTATCAAAAAATGGTAATAACTCAAAAACGGTTTAGACAAATCTTGCAATTTAACTGACTTTCCGACTAGCTAGACATTTAAAACTTTCAGAAAAGCTCAGAACACGTTGACAATGCATTTTTTTTTTTAATATTTTTAGCCAACTGTTTCCGATACCTGCTGCCTTCAGCAGCGTTTATGCGATTCAACAGAAAATTTATTTAACTAACTTCCCGACTATAGCTAGACATTTGAAACTTTCAGACTAGATCAGAACATGGTGAAAATGCATTTTTTAAATACTTTTAACCAACTGTGTAGGTTCCCTGCTGCCTTCGGCAGCGTTACCAGTTCAAATCTTGGAATCGATTTTTAACTAACTTCCCGACTAGCTAGACATTTAAAACTTCCGGAAAAGCTAAGAACATGGTGACTATGCATTTTTTAAATATTTTTGGCCAATTGTTTCGGGTCACTGCTGCCTTCGGCAGCGTTTACATGGTTCAACAAAAAAATTATTTAACTAACTTCCCGACTAGCTAGACATTTGAAACTTTGAGAATAGTTCAGAATATGTTGAATGTGCATCATTTAAATATTTTTAGCCAACTGTTTCAGACCCTGCTGCCTTCGGCAGCGTTTATATGGTCCAACAAAAAAATTATTTAACTAATTTCCCGACTAGGTAGACATTTCAAACTTTCAGAATAGTTTAGAACACGGTGAAAATGCCTTTTTCTAATACTTTTAGCCAATTTTTGGGGGTCCCTGCTGCTTTCGTCAGCGTTACCAGTACAAATCTTGCAATCGGCTTTTAACTAACTTTCAGAAAAGCTCACAACGCGATGATAATTCAATTTTTTAAATATTTTTAGCCAACTATTTCGGGTCCAATGTCAATGTTTTCTAACATTATGTATATTTATAAAAGTGTATAAGGAAGTCATGTGGTGCCCACATCAGATTTTTATATTTAGTGAAAGTGCTTTACTATAATATTTTACCATGTCCAGGAAAGCTGCTCAGGAATTGAAATTAATTCCTCATAGCCGTGTGGTAAAAAAATGTATTTTCTTAAGCTAAATATTCATCGCTGTTCTTTTGTATATTTACACGTTTCGAGGCTTCCTGAATACGAAATTCAAATTTCTAACGTTTGCGTTTGGTCTTTGTCTGAATACTTTTAATTTGCTCACTTGCAGTGAATAAAAAACAAATAATTTCAGGATCCACTTGTTATATTTTGAAGCTAATACGTTTGTTACTAGAAAAGTTTGATCGAGATTTATAAGTTTCGAGGAATGTTGCGTGTGAAAGTTCTCTGAATAATTTTAAATGAACTTTTGAATTTAATAACAGATTTGAATTCTTTACAAATGTAGGTACAATAATGTTGAAGGGGTCTCTAACCCCCCTAATGCCGAATTATGTGTGAAAAAAAAGCTGTTCCGCAGCCTGATTTAAATTGTATTAACATACGTTTACACAATAGTACTCCTTATCTTAACCATTGATTTCCAATCTGTACTTATAGTATTAAATATGAGGGTAATAGAAAGTTGTGTGAGTGACACACCAGATTATTTCCTGTGTTCTGGGAATACAGATTCATTTCTAATGATCAATTTTTTTTTTTTTTTATTGAAGACTATAATTACTGGATGACAGTCAACTATACGAAAAATAACGTCGACCATTCGACAGATTGGTATAATTATTATTATTATCTTTTTTTTTTTTTCTAAAATAAATGTACACAAAATTTCTCTATTTAAATACGAAATATTTTAAAGTAATCAAACATGCAATTTAATATTGATTTTCAATAGTTAAGCTTAATCAAATATTTTATATCAATGCTTTTTTATTTTTATTTTTATTTTTATGAAATATAAATATTCAACATTGACTTTTCAAGTTTGTTTCTGTTTATAACCATTGCTATAGTTATGTCTTTCGTTTCAATTTAGAATAAGTACGATCTTTCCAATATTTCGCAATATTTGTCTTTCTGAAGCAACGCGAATGATATTTGTTTTCAAATAACTTTGAAAAGGTTTATTTCAAATATTTAAATAAAGGGAATATTTTATAATGGGATGAAAGACTGATAACTTGCGTCGTGATTGCATGAAAATGCACTTTAAAAAACTGAAACTTGATTAAGAATATCAACAGTAATAAAAATTAAAGCAACACGCATTATTTGCAAAGCTATGGGAGAAGCACTATTAAGCAGTGTACACTTTTTTTGCACCACTCTCTGAGAGAAGAGCTGGGAATGATAACCAAAATCTGTGAACCAATATGCCGGACAAGTAAATAACGTAACAGCATATATTTTGTATTAAAGGTATATTGCTCTATTTACTACAATTGTATTGATACTATACACTTTACAAGGAACAACCGAATTGGTAAGAGCACACTGTCCCGCACTAATAATTACGGTATGTTTTCCTCAAACTGAAGTTAAAATATCAATCATGTTCTACATTGTACACTGTGTTAGTATACATTAAAATACTGTTTTAACATTAGGGGAAACACAAAAGTACATTTGTTTCTTATTCTGAAATGAGAAAAATTATGAAGTATTTTTAAAAGTGTCTGTATTCTGCTGTCTAAAAGCCGTGATCTCGAATGGTACGGTTTTATTTACTATTTTCTCAGACATTTAACAAAATATTTCATAAAACAACAAATCATCTACTTACTATTTTATTGAAACGTTTACAAATAGGTTGGTTGTGGTTAATGATTTAAAATAAAGAAGGGAAATGAAAAATGAATACTTTTATGTCACTTTTGTAGCGACAAAGTTTGTCACATGGATAATAATGATGTAACGAAATATAATTTTGTAGACTCCATGAAAATATAAGGAAAACTACTTTGTTAAAAAACTAAAAAAAAAAAAAAAAAAAAAAAAAAAGCTTTCTTTAAGAGAAATGTACATTCTGAAACACTTTTTAATTTTTTAACATTGAAAGAAAATATCTGAGAAATTCATTCAAAACTACTCAAGAATATTTTTTAAAAATTATTTTTTAAATCGGTAATTTTATGTTATTCCTTGTTAAGAGAATTCCTCATAGAATTGAAACTAAATTACTTTAGTTATTTTTATAAGAGTAGAAAACATACAAAATTTCTAAAGCGTTTTCAACAGGAAAGCAAAGAGTAAAAAGTAAATGCAAACGAAATTTCCTATATAAAGAAACAAATTTAAATTTATTAGAGACAATCAATATTTTGACAAAGAATGTATTATGATTTGTACAAATATACTTAAGAATTGAAAAAAAAATTTAAAAAAAAAAAAGACTACGAAATCAGTAATATTTTAGAAGGAAGTCACACTACTTGACTCAAAAATTTAAATTTACAACTTCTTTTACAGCACATTTTTATACTGAAAAAAGGTTTTAATAACTGAGTGATATGGAAATTCGGAAAAATATAAAACTTGGTTTTTCGCTTTTTCCATGGCAAGAGTATATTGCAAATGCAAGTTATGACGAACAGATTCGATTTCTTTCATCTCAAGGACATGTGCAAGGTCATTTACTTCTTGCACTTAAAATCTACCTCGAACAACACACACAAATGTTTGACAGAGTTGATTTTGTTTTCGGACCTTCATATAATGGTACATATTCAGAACAGTTTGAAAAAGTGAAGCACTCTGAAATTGATATGGGTTGTGCACCAATAGCTATGTCTGAAAATCTCATGCAATCAGTTGATTTATGCTACCCATACCCAATGATTGATTATACATTTGTAACCCGGAAACCAGAATATAAGCCACAAGTGTTCGGCATCTTTCAAACGTTTTCACAGTCAGTTTGGATGATAATCGTATCAGTCTTGATTGCGATGATGCTAATACATTACATAACCTTAAAGTGGAAAAGAAACGCCGACAAAAGTTTGCTTCACGTTTTTGCGATACTAATGAAGCAGAGTGCACTTATAACTCCGTTGTCGTTTGCAGAAAAGCTCCTCATGTATTCATGGGTGATCGGAGCCATGATCCTCTGCCTATATTATGACTCCGTGTTTCTGTCTTTCCTCTCATTTCCTCCGGTGGTTAAAATAAAAGATTTATCTGTCTTGGCTTCGGCCGTTGAAAAAGGAAACATCCGTTGTATTGCATACATAAAAGGTGGTGTCCAAAATTATTTGTGGTATACAAATCAGAGACATTTAAGAGTGATTGAAAGAGACATCGTCGAGAATAACTTAAGCTATGGAAATGTCTTTTTAGACTTTATTCGTGAAAGTAAGAAGCAAAATCTTGCTTTTATCGTGAGTACGGAAATCTTAGAATCTTTAACTGGAGAATACTTCATCTCAGAAGATCGTTTTTGTCAAACTTTGCCCGCAATGATGGTTCGAAAAGATTTCTGCTGCAGAGAACTTATAGATACTTTTGTGCATCGAATAATGGCTTCAGGTATTTACTTTAAGTTAATTGGAGAAGGTTTGTTTGTGCTTCACCTTCAGATTTTGTCGTATAGCTCAGAGTCAGAAACCTCTAATCGAAAGTTGACTCTCACAGACGTTGCTCCAGCGTTTATATTCCTTTTGTGCGGCTACTTTATATCATTTTTGGTTTTTCTTGGAGAATTGTATTTTGGTCACAAGAAAATAAAGCGCAAGAAAATTTTAAAGGATAAAAGAAGAAATGTGCGAAGAATAGCTTTTGCAGTATGATTCTATTTCTATTTATTTATTTTTTATTTTTTTTAGTTGCTGTTAGAATATTAGTCTGATATATATATATATATATATACATATATACATATATTAGGCACGAGTTGCTGCTTTGACTGCAGCACTCGTGCCTACTTTGTTCCCCTGAAAAAGGATCGTGTGCTTTTTCAACCCGAAATAACTCTTTCGAGATCATTGCATATGGAGAGATCATATGGTGTTTATTCAAAGATTTGTATATATATATTATGAACATTTAGAGGTAAATATATATATATATATATATATATATATATATATATATATATATATATATATATAATTTGTTATGTTTTTAAAAAAAGAAATTAATACTCACTCTAAAGTGACTGTACTTTTCCTTGAAACTTTGCACTTCACTCACTTCATACTTCAAGAAATATATTTCCGGTACTATAATGATACGTTCTCAGTTCAATGAACTTCAACTGAATTCTTTTATGCCTAATAGACAACTTATATCACTCACCTGTATCACGATTTATTTGTATTAACTGTATCACACATTGTATCACGATATACACAGTATTCCTCATTGTATAACTATCACTGTATCCCATTTTGTCAATAAGATTCATAAATCTTATTAACACAACATTTTCACTTGCATGAAAATTACAAGATCACAAAATTGGTCCTCTATTACCCATGCAATGGTTTAAAAGAACAATACTCTCTGGTGCGCTGGTTTAAATTTTTCCGGTGCATAATGAAACTATTTTTTCGTTTGCATATAAGATCGAAAATGAAATACTAATTCTCTACTATCTAAGTAATAGGACAGTTAGAAAAAAAAAAAAAAAAACGCCACCCCCCAACTAATTTTGTCGCAAATCGGCCTATAAAAATGGGCTGGATCCAATCGATTACAAATAAAGTCTAGTTTAAAATGGCGCAATTAGATTTTGCTTAAGAGGTCGTCCACATATTAAAACTGACATAAATTTCCCTTTTCTCAGCGGCAACCCTCTTTTATCACAATTTTTGGGGGCTATTTGGAAAATGAGTAGCCAAGAAAATAGTACAGTTTATATATTTCTCTCAATTTTTCTTAAAGTTTTAATCTGTCAAAATAAGGGAATGCTAATGTTAAGTGAATGTGACGAACATTTATTCATATTTTCCCGAAAAATTATTATATTCAATTCGTTTCATTTTTCGAGTATTAGTAGAAAGTGACTCATACATATTCCAAGCATATTTTTGATTAAAAAACATATTTTGAATAATGAAAATTGTTAATATATTCATATTTTATAAAATTATGAAGTATGAGTTATATTAAGTTTTGTACGAACTTTTATAGAACAGATTTCATCAAAAATATACGTTTCCAAAGTTACAGGTTATTCCTATCATTATTTTTAGAGTTGCAGTGGAAATTCAATTTTTATTGTTCTTAGGGGGCTATTACTTTTTATCATTGGTGTCAACTATAACTTTGCATATACACGACTTAAAATAGCTATTTATGATAGTTTAGACGCACATCTCATTTATTAATAAGCATTACTTTAGTTTATCTTATATTTTAAATTGTCATACTTTTTTTCCTGATAATATCTGAATGGACATAATACTTTTCTGTATTAGATCATAATTTAATTTTTTTAAATATAGGGATTTAACACATTTTCGCTTGTAACTGTATCAAGAATTAATTTAAATTATATAAACCACACCTTTATCCGAACCTCTTTGATCTCAGAAATTTGAAAATGCAGTAAAAATAGGTGTTATTATTCGAAAAAGTAAAGTTAAGGAAAATTTTAATATTTAGATGACCCCTTAAGCAAAATTTTATATAATAGCAGATATATGAATATTTGTGAAATCGTTTATAATATATTCTCTCTTACTGTGGCTGAAAAGAAAGCGTTTCCAAGAAGCCACAGATGGATACGTACTGTAATACTGAAAAGTCTAGAAAATTGTTGGTGATGTTAATGAGTCAAAATGAAGAAGTGAAAGGAAAAATGCATAATTTTATATGACTTTGTGTAAGAGATGAATTTTTTCATTTGAATAATAAAAATAATAACGCAATACAATTTTCCTTAAAAACAAAATAAAAGAAAATTTTCAAATAGGTAACATAAAAATAATGAAACACTTTTTTTTTTTAAAGAAAATCTGTCTTTAAGAAAAAAAAAAGTACATTCTTGTACACTTCTTAATAGTTACTTTCCCAGAAAAAGAGAGTATGGAAGAAATTGATTTAAAGCAGCTCAAGTATACTTTTCATATATATATATATATATTATGTCGGTAATTTTATGTTGTTCCTTGTGAAGATAATTTTTCATTGGAGTTGTAATTAAATCACTTTAAATATTTTTATAAGTGCAGAAGACATAGAAAAATGCTAAAGTGCAACAGTTAGCAAAGGGTAAAAGGTAAACAAAACGAAATTTCCTAAATAAAGAAATAAATTTAAAAATACTGCAAAACAAGAAAAGCACTTTTTCGAAGAATCTATTATACTTAATACATAAATACTTAAAAAGAAAAAAGAAAAATCTCCGAAAACAGTAAAACTTTAGAAGAAAGCCACACCACTTGACTCGAAAATTTAGAATTGCCACTTCTTTTATGACAAATTTATATACCAAATTGTTATTTTAACATTCGAGTGTAATGAAAATTCAGAAAACAGTAAAACTTTGCTTTTCTCTTCTTCCATGGCAGGAATATATCGCAAATGCAAGTTAAAACGGACAGATTCGACATTTTTCAATTAAAGGAAATACGCACATTCAATTACCACATAAAATATACCTTGAACAATACACAGAACTGAACTGTTTGATAGAGTTGATTTCATTTTCGGACATCCATCTAATGATATATTCAGAACTGCTTGAAAAAGCTAAGCACTCTGAAGCTGAGATATTTGTCGGGTCAGTAATAATGGATGAAGATGTGACGCAATCAGTTGATTTCTGCGACACACAGATGATGAATGATTACATATTTGTAACCTGGAAACCAGAATAAAAGCCACGTGTATTCGGAATCTTTCGAAAGGGTTTCAAAAGGGTCTGATCGAATGGTTGTAAAGAATTTTAAAATTTAAATCATCCGTTCAGCACAATTTTAAATAATAGCAGATATATGAATATTTATGAAATCGTTTATAATATGTTTTTTCCTACTGTGGCTGAAAAGAAAGCATTTCTAAGAAGAAACAGATATGCTATACGTACTGTAATATCGTAAAGTCTAGAAACTCGTTGGTGGTGTTAATGAGTCAAAATGAAGAAGTGAAAGGCAAAATGAATCCTTTTACATTTGTAGAAATAAATTTTGTCGTTTTAATAATAATAATATAACGCAATATAATTTTCTTAAATAACGGAATAAAAGAAAAATTTCAAATAGGTAATATAAAAATAATAAAATATTTTTTGATTAAAAAAAAAAAAAAAAAAAAAAAAAAATCTGTGTTTAAGAATAAAAGTACATTCTTGTACATTTCTTAGTACTTTCATAGAAAAAGAGAACCTCTAAGAAATTCATTTTAAGCAGCTCAAGTATATTTTTCATAAATAATTTTTTATATCGGCAATTCTATGTTTTTCTTTGTGAAGATAATTTTTCATTGCAGCTGTAACTAAATCACTTTAATTATTTTTATAAGAGTAGAAGACATAGAAAAATGCTAAACAGAGGGTAAAACAGAAGCAGAGGGTAAAAAGTAAATTTCCTAAATAAAGAAATAAATTTAAAAATACTGCAAGACAAATAATTTTTAGACAAAGAATGTATTATAATACGTACTTACTTAGAAATTAGAAAACAAAATTCTTCAAATTCAGCAAAACTTTAGAAGAAAACCACACAACTTGTCTCAGTAATTTAGAATTGCAACTTCTTTTATAACAAATTCGTATACTGAAATATTCTTTAAACCATCTACTGACATGGAAATTCAGAAAACTGTTAAAGTTGGGTTTCCGCTTTATCCATAGGAAGAATATATTGCAAATGCAAGTTATGACGATCACATTTGACATTTTTCAATTAAAGGAAATGCGCACGGTCAATTACCACTTAAAATGTACCTAGAACAACACACAGAAATATTTAACAGAGTCCATTTTCTTTTCGGACCTCTATCTAACGGTATATATCCAGAACTGCTTGAAAGAGAAAAGCACTCTGAAATAAACACACTTGTTGCGGTAGTTATAATGAATGAAAATGAGATGTAATCACTTGATTTCTGCTACACACACACATAATGAATGATTTTATATTTGTAACCCGGGAACCAGAATATAAGCCACGAGTGCTCGGAATCTTTCAAAAGTATCACTGTCAGTTTGGATGGCAATCGTATCAGTCTTGATTGAAAATGGTGCTAATGCATTACGTGGTCTTGAAATGTAAACAAAACACCGACAAAAGTTTGTTTCACATTTTCGCAATACTGCTGAAGCAAAGTGCGCTGATAGCACTTTTGCAAAAAAACTTCTCCTGTATTCATGGGTGATCAGAGCCATGATCCTCTGCCTATCTTACGACTCCGCGTTTCTGACTTTTCTCTCATTTCCTAGGAATGTTAAAGTAAAAGATTTATTGAACTTTACATTTGCCGTTGGGAAAAGAGATTTCCGTTGTACAGCAAGCGTTTAAGGAGATGTCGTTCAGCATTAGTGGAATACAAAACAGATACATTTAAGAGTGATTTAAACTACGGGCCTCTCTTAGGAAATTTTATGCATGAAAGTAAGAAGTGAAAGCTTGCTTGTTTCGCGAATACGGTTCCCGGTGAAATTTTAACTGGAAAATACTTGAAAATTCTACCTCTCAGATGATTGTTTTTGTGAAGCTTTACCCACAAAGACGGTTCGAAGAGGCTTCTGTTGCAGAAAGTTGATACATAGTTTCGTGCATCGAATAATGGCTTCAGATATGTGAATAAAGAAAACATAAAAGCTAATAAAAGCTTTAAATAAAAGCTAATTGGAGAAATTTTGTTTTCGATTCCTCTTTAATTTTGTCAGACGCCTCTAACCGAAAGTTGACACTCACAGACGGTGCTCCGGCGCTCGTATTCCTCTTGTTTCGCTATTTTACATCATTTCTGGTTTTTCTTGAAGAATTGTATTTAGGTTGCAAGGAAATTGAAAAGAGAAAAGAAAGGATGTGGTGAAAATAACTTCTGTTGTAGGATTTTGAAAGACTTTTTTTTTTTTTTTTTTTCTAACTGCTGTTAAGACATAAACTGATGATTTTTTTCCTGAATTACAACTCGTTTACTTACCAATTAATTACTTCCTACTATATATATATATATAATGAACGTTTAGAAATTAAATATTTATTTTATTTATTTAAATTTACATTTAAATTAATTTACTAATTAATTAATATATTTAATTGTTAAAAACATTCTTTCATATTCACTATAAAGTGACACTATAAAGTCTGTAAAACTGTTTTCCCTTGTTACTTCATACTTTACTCACTTTATACTTAAAGAAAAATATTTCCGATTCTCGAATGACACATTCTCAGTTCGGTAAACTTCAACTGAATTCTGTTATGTCTAACAGACAACACATATCACTCATTGTATCACGATCTATCTTTATAGTAAATTTTATTGTCATAATTTATTCACGTTACAAGATCACAAAAATAATCCTCCCCTTCTTTATATGCGCAGTGGACGCTTTTGTTCGTTGCATTATTTTTTTCCTGCGCATAGTGAAACTATTTTTTCCTGTGCATGAAAATCAGAAAATGACAGATTAATTCTCTATTACCTACGCGATAGCACAACTGATTCATCTTTTGGTGTTTATTGGACTTTTTTTTTTTTTTTTTTTTTTTGAAAACTGCTAAACTAATTTTTTAAAATTGTTAAACTCATTTTTAATTGACTAATAGTACTATAATAAACTAATAATTATTCTAATAATTATTTGCTAGATAAACTAATTGATTAATATAAACTAAATTGATTAATAAACTAATAAATAATTGCTAAACTAATTTTTTTTAATCGTTATTAGACATATATCTGTTTTATAAATAACTTCCAATAAAAAAGACTAGGTCGTCAAGGTTTTGTTCCGAAACATCTGTTATTTCACCAGATTCAAACCAAATAATATTTAATTTAGTAAATAAGTACTTTAAATTGAAAAAAAGTTCACAACAGTTGTTTCAGTTCAAAATGACAGCACGCCCTTCACCGTATGAAAAAAACACTAGGAAAGAGAGCACTCCTAAAGCAGCAACTACGTACTGTGTATGAAAATTAATAGAGAGGCAATTTATTGTTAATTTCGTTACCCATCTGATCAAAGATTTCGAGTTCTGTTGATTTAATCCCGTAACACGGCAAAAGTAAACATTCTGAAAGCAGTAAATTAGATTAAACTTAATGGAACACGGAATAATCATGAAATTATTATTAATAAAAATAATTTACAAATAGAATAAACAAATGCTAGAGATTTCGAGATTATTTATATTTTTTAATAATTTTCTCTTGTTTTATTTTATTTATTTCTTTCCTTATTAAATTCGCTATCAATAAATCAGTCGAAGAAGTAGAAACTCCATTTAACATGATGTGTAAATCTGTTCTACAAGCGACGTTGATAATAAACGGTCATTTATGTAAAAATGGAGAAAAAAAGCTTGAAAGTAGCTGTGTGTTTCACTGTTTCACTTAAATTTTTTAAAGAAAGGTTAGAAACAAAATTATTTCAGAACTTTTTGGATATTGAAGAATTTTTGTCGTAGAGACCCATTTATAAAGCAAAATAAATTGCATAATAAACGTGATGATTACTGTTCGAAAATTCTTTTGAACTTACTTAAAAATGTTGCAGTTTAGCTGTTTCATGAGAACTTTTACAATTAAAATTATTGTTACAACATAAAATTCCACAAGATCAAAATAACTTCTATCTAAGTTCCCCAAGAACTTATGTCAAAAGAACTTTTTAATAAAAGTTCTGTAAAAATATAATTTCTTGTCAAAACCTTTTTTATAAAAGTTCTAAAAACAAAAGTTCCTATTATAGCATTACCTTATTATGACCATAAGTTTTCACGTGTAAGTTCACAAACTAGTGGCTTATGTCTCGATGTATGATTATCGGAAAGAAACCTCGGGAGACAATGGTTTTAGTGAGGTATTCTACTAGTGTTCAATTCATGAAATAAATACCCTAATAAAGGCACAAGTTACCTTTATTCCTTACAATTTTTTTTTTTTTTTTTTTTTCAATTTTATAGCCTCCGTTACTTCTTTTAATGTATCAAACTTTTTCCAACACTCTCCAAACATATTTCTCAGGATGAAAAAAAGTTATCTTAAATTTACAATTTAAAAATTGAAATAAAACAAATATATTAGCATCAAAATAATTTACTTCAGTGACTGGCTTGATTAGCCAAATCTTAACTTCAAGATAATCAGATATTCATTTACTATTTTTTCGTTGCTATTAAATGGAGGGGGGTGGGTTAATCTCCTGGTTTTTGATACAAGATTCTCTAAAAGAGTACTGTTTCATAAACTTAATTCCACATTCTTCACTTAGCGGGTAGCAATTTCTCTCCTTTTTCCCTAGAAAAGGGAAAACGAAGAATATTATAGGGATAAAGTATTAGAATACATAAACACACACTTTCTGTAGTCAAAACGTATCAAAGAAATTGAAAAACACACACTTCAAAGTTTTAAAATTGATAAATAAATGTACACATTGTTTCACTTCAGAACTAACAATAACTGCTTTTATAAATTTATAACATTTACTACACATCACTAACACTTTGGTTATCCGCAAGCTTTGATGTTAAATTAAGTGTACTGAGTGTAAATCATTTTACGTCACTATATTTTTTGTCACGAAAAGAAAATGTTTCCACCCATCTGTTTTCTGATTAAAATTTATGTTATGGTATCTGTTGTCAAGTCATAAAGTAACCTTAAAGTGCAAAATGTCACTTGCTTAAATGTTTCACTACAGCCGTGTATCTGAGTGTTCAATAAACTTTGATTGCATGAAGAATTTGTAATGTGTAAATTTTTACTAATACTAAAACAAAACAAATACAAAAATTTACAAATAACGAAAACACAAAGTCGTCTCTTTTTCTTTTCCTTTCTTTTCTTTTCTTCTTAATTGTTTATTGAAAAACTTATAATCTGCATTGTTTTAACCCGTTATCGACCGACGGTATTGGTTGGTTGGTTGGTTGGAGGATTAAGGCCGATTGACTCCTTATGTGTCCTAGGCCTATAGGGGGAATGCCCTCCGTGGGGGGTCTTTCTAAGGGGTCCCAGCCCGTATTTACGCGACCGACGGTATTGGAAAGTATCATTAGATAAAAAAGCGTGTAAAAATGAATTTATGGAAAAAATGTTAAAAATATTTATAAGAATACATTGTATATATACATTACTTTAATCTCACAACATGGCACTCGACGCTACATGTAGCCGGTTTTGCTTCAGGAAGAATTTTATAGGGTGCTTTTCCGCTCTTACATTCATAAAAATTACAGTCAAAAAATGTATTTATTTAAATTAAATATATTTTAATACATTTAGCAAATAGAACTGAAAAGGTTTTTTGATAAATTTTATCGAACCCGTGTAATAAAAAGTTTATGAACGGAAAATTGTATTTTTTTTTTTTAATATTAATGTATATGCTATGCTAAAAATCGGGCGTCAATGGTGAGTTAATTATTAATTTAATCAATTTGAACTTTTTTCTAAACCAGAGCATCTTAACCGGTTTTCCAAGAACATACAAAGAGCGTTCCGATGATTGATTGGTATATCTTTATATGTAAACTGTTATGTTCTCTTTAGCTTATTATGCAATAAAAAAGTCACATAATGTTCTATTTTAAGCTACAACACAAAAATCTCAAATGAATTTCAAGTTAATTTAAATTTTCCGTAATTAACAAAGGCTGTTCATATATGATCATTAGGTTTCAATTTACACATTTGTAAAAAAATATATATGACAAAATTGTGGTTATTTAAGGTAATTTGACTTAAATTTGACTATTTCATTATTTAATTTTTACATTCCGAACATACGTATGTAAGGAAAATATTGTAATCATTCAAAAATCCGTATTTGAAATTTTGATGTTTCTATACGTTTTGAGGTCCTCTGAGTCCGTTTTCACTATTTTTACGTTGATGCATGTTTGTGTGTGTGTATGTATGTATGTATGTGTGTGCGTATGTATATGTGTATGTATGTGTGTGTATGTGAGTGAACACGTTAGAGTCTAAACGCTTTGCTCGAATGAGCTGAAAGTTGGTACGTATGTTGTAAGTCACCGTTGCACGAACCCTATTGATTTTGGTGAATCTAGCCCTTATAGCTTTTTTTTTTACAGGGACACCAAGAAAAATTATTTATCATTATGGCGAATGGGGCCAAATTTTTAAAAGTATGATATCGTCTAAACGCCTTATTAAACTGAGCAATATATATATATATATATATATACTCATATTTTAGATCACAGTTGCACGAACTGTATAGATTTTCGTTAATTTAGTACTTACAGTTTTTTTACATGGATACAAAGAAAAATTCTTTATCATTATGGTCTGTGGGATCAAATTTTTAAAAGTGACATAGCGTCAAAATGTCAATTGAGCAGAAAATTTATACACATATTATAGGTCACAGTTGCACGAACTGTATAGAGTTTGGTGAATTTAGCACTTACAGTTATTTTACAGGGACACAAAGAAAAATTCTTTATCATTATGGCCTATGGGACCAAATTTTTAAAAGTGCGATTGCGTCTAAACGCCTTATTCAACTGAGCTGAAAATTTATATGAATATTGTAAGTTACTATTGCACTAACTATAAGCATTTTTGTGAATCGAGCACTTATAGGTTTTTACGGGGACACAGCGAAAATTTCTTTATTGTTATGAAATATGGGCTCAAAGTTCAATAGCGTTAAATTAAACATCGTGTACTATTTGGAGAAAAATACTCAAACACTCTATTATATTTTCTCTCTTTTGTTTCTTAACAACTCCTCTAACTTTACTTTATCTACAAAACCGTTAATTACACACAATGTTCAGAAAGTCCAGTGTAGGAATTACTTCAGATTTTTTCTTTTTTAAATTACTCCTTTCAATCCTGAAAAGAAAATATATACCTAACAGAATTCCGCTTCGCTGTTCACTGCATTTTAATGAATTTTAAAAAATAATCACTTAAAATTTTTATTAATTCTTAAGAATCTTGCTTTGGGTCTCCACTGCCTTCAGCACCGTCTTCCTCTCCAGCAAAATCTCGAGTCTGTGTCCCTATCGCCTGCGACAACACCTCACCCGTGGACTTCCATTTGGGTGCTTATCGGATGACAAATTCGAAAAAACCGAATAGAAACTCTTTTAATTAAAGTAGCTCTTGAAATCCCTGTTACATTGAACAACATGGCACGTGCTATACATAGAATTTACTTTCAGGTTGTTTCCTATGTTTTATTTGATCTACTAGGAAACCAATAAAATGATAACAAGTACATTCCAAATACATTAGGCTATGAGAGCTATTTCAGTCATATAAGGCACAGTAAAATTTTTTATGGTTATATATGTTTTCCATTTCAAATATTTACTGGTTAATTAACCCGTTAACGCCTGAATTAATTTTGCAAAATATTTTTTGATGAGTATTTCAATTCTAAATTAATATAGACAACTGACAGTAAAATATATTAAATTTAAACAATTCTTCTTATAGTTTCAAATTTAAAGCCTATCGTCATTTGAGGACGTTTAGTGTTGTAGCGAGAAAACTTCGAGATAGAAAAACTTCGAGATAACAGATTAATTTCCTCTCATACGACAAAGACCTCAAAGGTAAAGTATAATATATAATACATCTGCCCCCCCCCAAAAAAAAAAAAATTCTATGCGATGAATGAAAAATCATAAAATAGCTATTCAAATAATATTATTATAATTAATAGCACTCACATAAAACTTTTAGGAATCATTTATAGTGATAAACTGCAATAAGTGATAAACTGTAAAAATCTAGAGTTATAAAATGTCATTAAAAAGCAGAAATCGTTCTAAGAAACCACAAAAAATACACTTGCTATTTTATTAGATGTCCTCAAATGAGGACGATGGGCGTTAACGGGTTAATAGTGGTTGATATATAGAAAAATAAATAAATATGTAAATCTGATCATGATACAGACTTATTGTAGATCCTCTTGGCAATTTTTTGAATTTTTGTCGCCATTTTGGCGATAGAATTATTTGTAAAATTTTCTATATAAAAATGAGAGAGCATTTTTGAGTTCTTATTTTGCTAATATTTTTAATGATTGCATCTTTTCTTAATTTGTAAGAATTCAGAAGCTTCACTTTCTGCTCGCTGCGCTCACCAATCCCCGAGAGCGGTTTTAAAAAATCTCGGTTATTTTCAAATGTTTTCACAATTCTAAAAATAATTTTCTTCTCTCAAGCATCGCAAAGTGGCCAGTTTTTAATTTCTTTTCTTTCTTTCTTTCTTTCTTTTTTCTTTTCTTTTTCTTTAAATTTTCTTTCTTTTTCTTTTCTTTTCTTTTCTTTTTCTTTTCTTTTTGTACTTCTTTTCTCTTTCTTTCCCTTTTTATTTCCATTACCCGACTACCGTAGGTAATGTGAATATTGTACTTGATCAAAAAATTCAATATCTAGATTTCACCTGATTTACACGTTTTAAAGTCGCCTGAGCAGAAAAAAATTTCTTTTCAGCAATTGGCCGCAGTGTGTGTATGTGTGTAGGGAATTTTCCGACTATCATATCTTCGAAACCAATAAAGATAGAAGGACGAAACTTCACAATTAAGACTGGTGTGAACAGATAAATTTTGTAACTTTTGGTTAAAATTGGAAAATCGGAAGTGGGTCATTCGAAATCAGAGGTGGGACATAAGTCAGTATCTCAAGAAACGGCCCTAACGACTTTTTTGAAAGTTGCTATACAAACACTCTACTAGATGTTCTATCGTATAAAAAAAGAAAAAAAAACTGATAGTCGTTCTGCATTAGTAGCTTAATTTCAGGTCTCGCAACTACGTTCCTTAAAAACGGTTGTACGGAATTCTTTGAAACTCGCATTTTTTTTTTCTTTTTTAACTCACTATGTAAACTATGTTTTATATGCCTTTGTACATATATCAGCTTTTCCTTATAGAAAATTTTTAAGGTATCTCCATCGTCAGGTGAGTCTTCTGGTCACATTACCTCCAAAAGGTACACATAAATTGTGTAATGGTGGGGTATTGGAATTCGTATGATTGTTTCACACCAGATTTTTTTTTTTTCATTTAATTTTCTAAAAGTAGAAAAAAGATAACTGCAGACAAAAAATTACAATCCTAAGTTCATTTATATATATATATATATATATATATACTATTATCTAAAAAAGTACTAGATGAAATGACCTGAAACTTCATACATGAAAGGACATTTAAAAACTGACACTTTCCACTATCAATTTAGTCCAGAGTGCAATTAGAGGCCCAAAAACAAATTGAAGAAGAGTGAAAATACTTTGGATCACCCTGTATCATAAAAAGCAACAAATGACCTGTAACTTTAATGCATTGTTGCACAAACTATGTATAATATTTGTATGGTTTGGTGCGGGAATTGCGCAATTATTTAGGCAGATATATATATATATATATATATATATATATATATATATATAATACGCGGCGTCTGTAAAACCCCTTATGAAATTTCAACTCTGGAAGATACGATATCCTCCTAAACTAGATGCCTTTCGCGTGGCTCGGAAACTTGGCGGTAGACAGAACAACCTGGTACAGATTGCGTGACATTTTCATTTAACAGCCACCAAAAGTTATTTAAAGTGGAATTTGATATACATAAAAGGCGAATAGAATCGAAGAAACGTCGATTATATATCATATATCACTTCTTTAAAATATTGGTGACAGTGGAATAAGGAATCAGTACCAGATCGCGCTGTCTACCGCTTAAACTGTTGCCAAGTTTCCGAACCACGCGGATGGCATCTAGTTTAGGAGGCTATGAAAATAACTAAAATCTAGCTCGTTCTGTACAAATTTGCTTAATTTTTACTCTATTCAAATGAGCTTTTGACAAAAATTGCTCAATATATCTAGATTTCAAACTGTAATACACGGTGATTCAAAGTATTTTTGCTCGTCTTCTATTTGCGGTTGATCTCCTAATTGCACTGTGGATTAAATCGATAGAGATTTTTTTTTTTTTTTCATTTATAAAGTTTTAAGCCATTCCGTTTAGTTTTCTTTTAGATAATCAAACAAATGTCGAAATAATAATAATAATAAATTAATAATTTGAACATCCAGTGTGGTATGTATATTTTTATTTCTAAAGATTTCAACATTTCGATAGTGAAAATTGAATAATTTAAGCATCGTGGTGATGGAAATTGTTGTTCAAAATATTGTTTTATCCGTTAAAAATAGCTAAATAAGTATGTTGCACATATTAATTTGACATTTATACATATTTTTAAAATTTTATTAGAGCAACAATCTGAAATATGCTGAATGGCAAATTTATAAATGAAATTGTTCGCCTTTCCAATTTCACGATTTAGAAGCAAAAATTTATTTTATAAATATCTGAGATTTAAACGTACATTTAAATTTTAAATTTTAATAGAAATATAAGTGTGAACTAAGTAAGTGTAATATTTTAATTAAATTTAAATTTTGTGGGAAGCAACAAAAATTATTATATTTTAAAAGGCGCTCGAATCAGCAAACCCATGGCGCTTGACTTTACGAAGACGGCCACGGCCATGTTCTGTGGGTCATTTTTTTGTGATAAATCTTTTGAAAATCAAATATTTTTGTTACGAAGAACAGAAGGTGACACGATAAGCTGTCGGAAGATGGCAGCACTATAGAATAAACAAACACTGTTAATCGTGAATAAGGAAAGGACCAGCTTGTTTCCAATCGATATCGATGTATGTTAAATTTAATGATTAAACTTTGAAAATTAAGTAATTAAGAAACCAGAGTAGTAATCACCAATAAGTATTTAACATGGGCGTAACCAACATTTGACTTAGAGGGGTGCAAAATATTTCAGGCTCAAAGTTGCATGTAAATTATGTTTTTTAAGGATAACAGAATAATAGTTTTTATTGAGCACGATGGTGTGTGTATATGTATAAGTTTGTGCATGGCAGAAGGTTTTACTAAAAATACCCATAATTAGCTCCTGACCTTAAAAAAAAATGTGTTATAAGTTTGCAACAAAGTTTTGTTTGTTTGAAAATGTTATAGTTTACAAGCATCCAACTCCACTTTGAAGATTTTAAATTAGTCACGAGTTTTATTAAACTTTTTTTTTTTTTTTTTTTTTTTTTTTTTAATTTTAACAAAACTGTAGAACTATCTATAAAAAGTCCAAAAACCTCTAAATTTGATTGAAAATTGGAAGATTTTCTGGAGATTTTTCAAAAATAAAATTTTGTTATTATTTTCCAGGCAACTTTACACTGATACATTAAAATTCGCGAGCTGCCAATTACCCTACTGATATTAGATAATAAGTTTTTTTTTTCCTTCTTCTTCTTTTTTCTATGCATAAAAATATTGTTTAAAAATATCTATTGACATTAGATGGTAAGATCTTTTTTTTTTTTCTTTCCTTTTTTTATGTATAAAAATATTACTTAAGAATCTCAATTTTTTAACTAATTTTGATAAAAATTAAAATTTAGCTAAAAATTGTGGTTATGAGTTCGCAGTCGAAAAATTGTTAAGGTCTGTTGAAAATTAAGTTAAAAATATTATTTACATCTGTTTAATTCACGAGTTTTTATAAATCTAGCTTTACATTTGGTGTAATGATATAAGTATGTGCAACTAATAAAAGTTTATTAAAAATTAAATCAAAGTAGTTAAAATAATAAAAATAATAATAATGAGTATTTTTTTTTTTTTTTATATATATATATATTCAGCAAAAACTCCATGCTTTCGCCCTATATGCGGGAATGTTTTGTAATTTGTGAAACGGTAAATGTTTTCAATTAATTTTATTTTAAAAAATTGTCTTTAGGAGTATATAAGTGACAACTTTGAAAAGTCAGATTAGTACGCTTTTTCTTTTTTTTTTTTCCTCACTCTGCAAATTTAAATCCTTTTTTTAAAAAAATTTTAGTTTTATGACACATTCAAGGAAATTAACACTTATCAAAGATTAATGTAAAACTCTCCGATATGTTGCTATACGGATATGTTGCTATTGCTTATAAACAAACTGAATTTGGATTAATCATTTCAAAAGACCTTCTACCAGTCTTGGTTGTCCTGTACAGCTTGCCATCGTGGTTCTTCGCTACTTTTGCAAATTTTCGAAATATTTTTTAATTCATGAATATGTGTCAATTACGGATACAAATTGCTAATTTACACCAATAAGAATTTTTTTACAGAAAATGTTAGATGGATGGATGGTTGGGTTTTACGTCACACTAGTGCTGCGCAGATGGGCAATTGGCGACGGTCTGTAACACACCCCTAGAGGTGGTCCGGTGACATGCCATCACATTTTGATCCTCCACGGAAGGGGTAGCTCTCCCGCTTCGGTAACCCCCAGAGGTATAATTTTTGATGGGATTACGGGAGATGACATTTCGGCCACGAGAGATTTTACGTGCACCAGCCACCATTGGTGTACACGACGGTCTTTGGCCGGCTCGAGTACCGAACCCACAATCTTCCAATTACTAGGATGGCGCTCTATCGACTGGGCTACCACGGCCCCAGAAAATGTTAGAACAGAAAATATATCATTTCTAAACTTTTACCAGCTACTACATGTAATATAAATTTTCATTTCTATGTCTATGATTTAGGGAGTGTCCTTGCACCACCTGCACCCTCCCCCCTCGCTACGCCCATGGTATTTAATAGAATTTATAAAAGAAATTTATAATAAGAGAGACCAAATGAAGAGATTTTTAACCATTTACACCACGGCTTAAGAATCCTTTTATATGGCAAAACACTATTTTAGGATATATTTAATGTTGAAGCAGGGAAAAACAGTTATAAAAGTTATATAGATTCAAAAACTTGGATATATTGGGGCTATATTTGAACATTTTTGGAAGTATATTTCTTTTTGAATTATGCGTTTTCATACAGGACTAATTTTATGTATATAATTACTGCGCATGTACTTTATAAAAAATACCCAGGGTTACCCAAAATTAAGCTACATTTTCTTTTTCATAGAATTTAATTGATGGAAGTGCTTTGCTACATTTTGGGATGTCGACGAACACTCCTCAAAAAAGGACAATTTTTCATATACCCATACTGTAAACAAAGTTTTTTTTTTCGTTCTATTTTCAACTCTTGTTTTTATATAATATCATGTTTTGAGGTTCCCTGAATATGAAAATCCAGTTTTTACTAGTTGAACTATCTGTATATTTTTTATCAGTATAAATTAGAAATAAATAAATGCAGGTAATTCAGATTTTCCATTTTAAAGTTCGTGTAAAGTTTAAAGGTTTCCACTTGAAAATTTCATCAAAATTGCCAAATTTGAAAGCAAATTAATAAAAGATTTGAATATATATGTAGTGAAAACGCCAGCCTTGTCCAGTCATTTAATTCCAAAACCTGCTTTGTTATAAATCCAGTTCTGTCACTGTAGCAACGAGCAAACGAGCAGCCTTGACGGAGTGACGCAACCAAGACGTAGTTGTGATGTCAGAAAGACTTCATCACTCTCACCTCTCCTGCGCGAGCATTCTCCTGTGTGGAATTTTCGAGCAAGTGCGTTGGAGCTGGAGCGTCAGACCAGACGGTTGTTTGGATTTGACGATGGCAAACCCCGGTTCTATCGACGGCTATTTTAAAAATGGCAATGGAAACTTATTAATGGAAAGTTGTACCGAACATTATATCATCTAGTGATAATAAGTGAACTATTTGCATAATCTAGTTGGACAACAAGCATCGGACGGTCGTTTTATAATATGCATAAATATGAACTTCTGTTTTGACTATTATAATACAAGTAACTGCTGAACGTTCTTGACGATATAAGTTATGAGTATAACCCGGCTGTTTAATATTAATTCATAATATCATCCTGTATATAGTACTGAACATAATGTTTCTTTATTAAAGTTAAATAGATAATAGTATTCGAGTAATTAATTAATCGAACGCCCAATACCGCACCCACTATATATATGTATATATATATATTTTTTTTAATGTAAACATTATAATATATCGGGGTGTTGAGGAGTGCTGCAGACGCCTTCACACAGAACATATCAATTATATATCAAATAAAAAAGTCCCTAAAACTATTTTAGATTGTTTTTAAAACGGATTTAACTTAATTATCTTACCGTATTGATTTTACGACTTAATCTTTAATCGATCTATATAGCATTGAAACACAAGATAAGAGAAAGTCATGTGAGTGACGCACCAAATTGTTATTTATATAGTAGTAGGCTTTGCCCGATTTGCTGGTTTCTGTATTTTAATGAGTTTTCAAAAAATAAATCAATAATTGAATTGTTTGAATAAATGTATTTCGAATAGAGACTATTTTCTCCAAATTCAAACCATGCCCCAAAATCGTAATATACAAAAGTTAATAAAATGTTTTTTTTTTTTTTTTTTTTTTTTTTTTAATAATGCTTATAAGCATGGTTAAATAGACTAGACAATAAAAATCAAGGAAAAAAGTGTATTTGAACATTTAATAAATTGCAATTATAAATAATTAAAAATAAAATATTTAAAATGGAAAACTTCTTTATTTATTTATTTATTTAATTCCCGCAGAAAGCATGTATAATTTTAAAGACCTTGGCGAGAAACGTCGGAGCTAACTCGGTGACAAATATCGAATTCCGAAAAAGGGCTCCATACAAAAGATCTTCCAATTCTTCAATACGATTTTCCTCGATTTTACTTTAATAAAAAAAAAAAAAAGCACTTCTTTTCTTTTCTTTCTTTCTTTTTCCTCTCCTTTCTTTTTTTCATTCTTCCTTTTTTTTTTTTTTTTTTTTTTTTTTTTTTTTAACATAAAAAGAAATACTTTTACTTATTTATTTATTTTTGGCATCAGTTTTTATATTGTTTTAAATAATATAAAGTTAAAATAGGGTTTTCACTTAATTGTTCTTAACCAATTATCCAGCTGAACTAAAAAATACAGCGGTAACTAGATTTTGTCCTTATGAATAAGTGTGCCAGTTTTTGATAAAATCAAATATTCCTTATACATACGATGACAAATTTTTAGCTTTATATATTTTCAATAAAAACAAAAATGCTTGCAAGTTCATTCAAGGTGTAATATAATAAAAGACGACAACACAAAATCGTTGTGTGAAAGAAATAGTACGAACTGTGGTACTAATTTTTGGAAAAAAAAATAAACTGTAAATAGTAAGATTGCGAGTATTTTGATACGTCAAAATCAGTATTAAATTAATGTAATCGTGTTTTGAATGATATATTCTCTAAGATCAACACTTGTAATGATAAATATTATCTTGTTCTGTACTATATTGAATGAGGTAAATTTCGTTAATAAACTTAAAAACTTCTTCACCCACAATAAAATTTATGATGACATTGCCGGTTTCGAAACCGGTGGCCTTTTTTCTGGTGGAAAACACGTGCGACGGCCTTGGAGGCACTTTCATTAATTTTACTATGTGTGAAGAAGTTTTTGAGTATAAATATTGATTCTACGCCAGTTCTTTAATTTAGTATTGCAAATGTTGTTAGTTTAACTCATGTAAGTTACTGGACGGCGCTCGGAATGCCAACGCCACGAAATGCTCAAATTCTGGACTAATAACTTTACAACCCACTATTATCGTAGCTGTTTTTTTTTTTTTTTTTTTTTTTTTTTTTCACTTATTTGAAGTATGGTCTGTCATACATAGGAATTTCTTGCAATATAAAATGAATTTATATTTTTAAATTTTTCTACTGGTCCAGACTAGAGACCAGAATCCAGCATTTACAATGTCACTGATATTTTCCTGTTGTTTATTATATAAAAAATCCCCAATACTAAAATTGGATAGAAACGAATTTATTTTTAAATGTACTTTTTTACAAATTCGTATTAGCCTCCATGTATGCTACGATTGACGTTTACTCTGGTTTCTGTTGATACATGTCCAATTTCTGAAAATAGGAATCGGTACGTTTGAATAAATTACCAACAGCGGAACGCTATCTTCCCTACTGTTATCAAACTTATGTTCTCAGCAATAACGATCAACGTTTGAGTAATTGACTAGGGTATTTTTAAAATGATATATGCCATACCTTCAATATTTATAATAAAATATATAATGTCAACTGTATGTTTTACGGGGTAAATGTTGTCAGTTTCTCCATGTAATTTACTTGACCGCATTCGGACTTTATATTCACGGTCTCGGTGGACGGTTTTTCATTCTCTACTAAAGCGGTTGATATATTTTTCCCCCCTTATTACTTGATGCATGAAGAATAATATGGACGAATTTCATGCACTATGAAATTACTTTATATTTATTTTATTTTATTTATTTTTTTTATTTTTGCAAGTTCTGGCTAGCGGCTGATGATTAATTGCATGTTGTTTATTCTATAATGAATTCCGTTACCCATTTTGGAGTGGTAGAAATAGCTGTGAAACTTAACTATTTATTTATTTATTTTATAAATATTAGACCGTCTTTACCAAATTACCTAAATTGCACAAATTGTGATGGCATATCTCCGGACCATTCTTAGGGATGTGTCCCAGACCGTCGCCAATTCTCCGTTGTGCAGTACTAGTGCGACGTGAAACATAACCTACAAACCTACCTACATTCCTCTATCACGTATGTGGAAACGGACGCCTCCTTTGTATACTGTTTTGATACCTAATCATTTACTAGAAATATGAATTGATCTGTATGAAATCACTACCGAAAATTTATAATACTATCTCCCGTAGTAACAAGTCAAGTCCATTATAACCGGGACGTCAAACTATTTGAACGGAGGTTTTCTTTTTTTTTTCCTTTCTCTGTCGGATGCATTGTTCACTCACATAATTCATACAACAGAGAGATAGAGCTTTTCATTTTTTCATATGTTCTCGGAATGCACATTCATTTCTAATGATACAATTTTTATTTGTTTAAGTCTATAATTACTGGATAAAAATGAAGAATGGGAACAATAACGTCGAGTATTTGATAGATTGAACATTTTTTTTATTTATTTCTAAAATACATGTATACAGAATATCTCTATTTAAATCTGAAATATTTTAAAGCAAAGAAACATGCAATTTTCAAATTGAGCTCGGTGCTTAAGATCAGTCAAATATTTTACATCAATGCTTTTTTATTTTTTATTTTATGAAACATGAAATATCTTACT
Source organism: Salticus scenicus (assembly GCA_963930645.1). NCBI lineage: Eukaryota > Metazoa > Arthropoda > Arachnida > Araneae > Salticidae > Salticus > Salticus scenicus. The sequence goes on from OZ005662.1 coordinate 30,874,368, forward strand.
TTAGCTTTTGAAAGGTGTTTGTGTTTATAACAATTGCAGCAGTTATATCTTTTCAAATTAGAGTAGAGTACGAATTTTCTAAAAATTCGCAATGTTCATCCTTTTGAAGTAACGTGAATGATTTTTATTTTCAAATAACTTCGAAAAGGTTTATTTCAAATGCTTAACAAATGGAAACATTATACAATAGAATAAAAGTTGCATTGTTAACGTCATGATTGCATGCAAATGCACTTTGAAAAAATCGAATCTTGATTACCAATATCGACAGTAAAAAAAATTAATGCAACGTGTATAATTTGAAAAGGTGTGCGAGAAACACTCGGAAACAGAGTATACTTTTTGCATCACCTTCTGAGAGAAGAACTGGAAATAGTGACTAAGATTTGTGAAAGAATATGAGGGAGAGGTAAATAATGTAGCAGCAAATATTTTGTATAAAAGGTACATTGCTGTGTTCACTATAATTTTATTGATACTATACACATTATAAGGAACAACCCAATTGCTGAAAGCGTTCAGTCACGTTTGAATTATTACTGTACCTTTTTGAAAATAAACTAAAATATTCAATCGTATTCTACACAGTACTGTGTATATTGAGTTAGTGTACGTAGAAACATCCGGTAAAACACTAAAGTGCATTTATCTCTTATTCTGAGGTAAGAAAAATTATGAAGTATTTTTAGAAGTGTCTGTGTTCTGCTGTCTAAAAAGCAGTGATCTCGAAAAATATGGACTTACTTAGTATTTTCTTATACATTCAAACGAACAAATTAGTGGAGTAGATATCTTTTCAATTACAGAAAGTTTACTGCCCGAATTGTTCCCGCTAAATTTAATTCGATGAATATTTCAAATTTAGATTAATTTCAAAGAAATATTATATCTTAATTTTTAGATTAAATGTTTTGTCAGCGAGAGAAATCGCGGAATTTTAAGTAAAAGGAGATACATAAATATTTGTGAAATTGTTTGCAATACACTCTCTTCTACTGTCACTGAAAATAAGATATTCCAAGAAGCCACAAGTATACTTAGTACTATTTTATTGCAACGTTTACAAATAAGTTGGTTGTTGTGAATTAGATAAAATAAAGAAGTGAAATAAAAAAATAAATAGTTTTATATGACATTGTAGAGATAAATTTTGTCTTCTGAATAATAATACTATAACGCGATGGAATTTTTCTAAATAACTAAATACAAGAAAAATTTCAAGTACATTCCACAAAAAGTTAAAGAAATGCATTAAAAAATAAAATAAAAATAGAAACAGAAAAATAAAAATAAAAAATGTCTTCAAGAAAAAAATATATTCTAGTACACTTTTTTTTTTTTTTTTAACATAAAAAGAAAATACCTAAAAAATTTATTTAAAACTTCTCAAGTATATTTTTTATAAATTGTTTTTCATGTTGGTAATTTTATGTTATACCTTGTGAAGGGAATTTTGCACAGGAGTTGAAACTAAACCACTTAAGTTATTTTTATAAGAGTGGAAGACATACAAAAATGCTAGAGTGTTTTCCGACAATAAGTAAAGGATAAAAAGTAAATGCAAACGAAATTTCCTACGTAAAGAAACAAATTTAAAATTACTATAAGACAAGCGATTTTCCGACAAAGAAGGTATTATGATGAGTACATATGTACTTAGGAATTAAGAAAAGAAATCTAAGAAATTAGTAAAATTTTAAAAAGAAGCTACACTACTTGACTTAATAATTTAGAATTGCAACTTCTTTTATGACAAATTCGTATACTGAAATATTCTTTTAACATCCCAATGATAGGGAAATGCAGAAAATTGTAAAACTTGGGTTTCTGCTTTATCCAGAGCAAGAATATATTGCAGATGCAAGTTATGACGAACAGATTCGACATTTTTCAATGAAAGGGAACGTGCAAGGTCAATTACTTCTTGCACTTAAAATGTACCTCGAACAACACACAGAATTGTTTGATAGAGTGGGTTTCGTTTTCGGACCACCACCTAATGGTACACATTCAGAACTGCTTGAAATGGTGAAGCGCTCTGAAATTGATATACATGTTATACCAACAGTTACGCATGAAATTCTCATGCAATCAGTTGATTTCTGCTACCCATATATGATGAATGATTTTACATTTGTAACCCGGAAACCAGAATATGAGCCACAAGTGTTCGGCATCTTTCAAACGTTTTCACAGTCAGTTTGGATGACAATCGTATCAGTCTTGATTGCGATGATGGTAATACATTACGTAGTCTTGAAATGGAGACAAAACACCACCGACAAAAGTTTGCTTCACGTTTTCGGGATACTAATGAAGCAGAGTGCACTGATAAAACCTCGGTCGTTTGCAGAGAAACTCCTCATGTACTCATGGGTGATCGGTGCCATGATTCTCTGCCTATCTTACGACTCCGTGTTTCTATCTTTCCTTTCATTTCCTCCTGTGGTTAAAATAAAAGATTTGTCGAACTTGGCATTGGCTGTTGAGAAAAAAGATATTCATTGTATAGCAAACATAAACCATGGTGTCATTCACTATTTGTGGGATACAAAGCAGAGACATTTAAGATTGATTGCAAGAGATATCGTGATGAATAACTTAAGCTACGGGCTCCCCTTCACAAATTTTATTCGTGAGAGTAAGAAACAAAATCTTGTTTTTTTCTTGAATACGGTTTTAATGGAAGCTTTAACTGCAGAATACTTCATCTCGGAAGATCGTTTCTATCAATCTTTGCCGGCAATGGCGGTTCGAAGAGGCTTCTGCTGCAGAGAGCTGATAGATTCTTTCGTGCATCGAATAATGGCGTCTGGTATTTACACTAAGCTAATTGGAGAAATTTCGTTTTCGAGTCATCTTTTCATTTTGTCCTATAGCTCGGAGTCAGAAGGCTCTAACCGCAAGAAAATAAAGCGCAAGAAAATTTTAAAGAGAAAAAGAAGAAATGTGTGGAAAATAACTTCTGCAGTATGATTCTTAAAAATTTCTTTTTTTTTTTTTTTTAATTGCTACTAGAACATTAATGTCCTTTCTCTTTCTTTTTTTTCTGAATTACAACTTGTTTTCTTATTATAAACTTGTTTTCTAATTATTTAACTTGTTTTCTAATTATTTAATATATACAATTATATATATATATATATATATATATTATGAACACTTAGAAATTATATATGTTTTAGTTGACAATTTGTGGCAAATACATAATTGATATTGTTTATTAATACTAAGTGTTTTTTTTTTTTTTTTTTTTGTACAATACACTGTAATAAATGCTACAGTAAAATTACGGGCAAAGCCCGGCAGCAGATATTCCAGTCAAAGCCCGTAAAAGTACATTTAGACGATGAATGATGTATCGCCAGTAATTTTACGTTGTGATGAAACATACAACCAAACTGCAAAAAAGTAGTATTGACCGTAAAATTAAAAGTTAAAATTTGAGTTTCTCGAATGCTTTAAATAAGTTTCTTGCAATTATTACACATGCGTGCAGGGAGAAATCCACAACACTAAAAAAACTTATTTATTTTTTTACACGCAAAAGCTAATTTATTAATTTTCATGCGTACCAAACCGTCTTGGGTAACCCGGGATTCGAACTCACAAGTACCTGTGTCAGAGGACAGCGCTTTGCCAACCGAGCCGTTGGGATCACGAAGCCATTGCTTTACGAAAACAGATAAAGTCAACATCAGAACTGACTAGTTGATAAATCTTGTCATACGCACGAAAAGACTCCTGGAAAAAAATTTAAACCGATTTACAGCACAATGTGAAGTAACAAATCTTCAATTATTTTTACAGAACTAGCTAAACAAATTTACAGCAACCTATGCTGTATTTATGTTAAAAAAAAGTGCTTTATTTTTACAGAAATGTTTTACAGTGATTAAATTGTTAACGTTCAAACTATGCATAAAAAATATTTTATTTTAAGACTATTTTAAAACCTAAATTTGCTATGTTTGACAAAATTAAGAAGTCAGTCAATTCTCATATTAAAAAAACAAAAGCTTTTTTTTTTTTCTATAAAGACTACGATACTAAATTTTGTGAAAGAAAACTATTTTTCGAAATCATTTTTATTTATACACGGACTGGACTGGATTTGGGAATGAGGACGATTGACTGCTGTAGGTCCTAGGCCTGAGGGGGAGTGCCCTTCGAGGGGTCTTTCTGAGATGTCCTAGCCCGTATTTACACAAGTTTCGGAGGAAACCACAGAAAACTCCGAACGGCTAGGCCGACGGCGCGACTTGTAATCGAGCCCGGCATCTCACGTCTACCAGCTTTGAGCGCAGAACCGCTCGGCCACTGGTGGGCCTTTTTTATTCGTAAACACTAACACTAAAGAGGTAGTCTTATTTCAAGGTTCTCGTTAGAGCTAAATAATGGGTGAGAATTTCTCACCCTTTTTCAAAAACAAAATGAAACTTTTGAAAACTATGTGAGATCTCTCAAAATTAACCGAGACGAAGAATAAACTTTGAATAATAATATATCTTTTACATAAATACAGAGAATTTGTATCTCCAATTAATACGAATTTTTTCATGGTTTTCGATCTTTATGGTCAAATCCATTGAATGAAGAAAGGACTGAAGTATTTCGAGAGCAGAACCTGCTATATATGATGTAATGTACATAACTGATGGTCATATTCAGATAAAACAGCTTTGTTTTTTAACAGTGCAGATCATACATAATAATTATAAGACTTGCCTTCAAATGGTTAATTACATATTCATTTCATATTGAAATAAACTTTATTTTAGCATATTGCAAAAAATGTATTGTGGAAACAACATTAAAATTTTCCGTTTTCGAAGGCTTAACTGAAGATTTAAGAGCAATTAGAATGCTGTATGCTTAAAAAAAATAGTAATCGGACAACTCACCCGAAATTACCTTAATATTTCACGTGCATAAAAATTACAAGATCACAAAATTAACCATTAACTCTCTATTCTCTATACAATGGCCCAAAAGACCAACACTATCTAGTTCACTGGATTAAATTTCCGGGTGCGTAATGAAATATTTTTTTCGTGTTCAAAAAAGTCAGAAAGAAAGGCCACCTCCCAAATAAGTTTGTCGCAAATAATCCTACAAATATGCGGTTGATGCCGATCAGTTATTAATAACGTCTAGATTATAACGGTACAGTTAGATTTTGCTTTAGGAGTAGTTTACATATTAAAGCTGGCATGAATTTCATTTTTTTTCTTCTAGTGGTAACCCTCATTTTTGACAATTTTTTTACATTTATTTGGAATAATTGAACACGGAAAAGGGTATAGAATATATATATTTCTCTCAATTTTTCTTAGAGTTATAATTTGTCAGAATATGGGATGCTAATGTCAAATGAATGTGAGGAACATTAATTCATATCATCCCGAAAAATTATAATATTCATTTCTTTTTTTATGCGTTAAAATGACGGAACTCGAACATATTCCATGCATAATTTTGATTAAAAAACATATTGAAGAAATAATATTTAATAAAGAAAATTTATGATGTAAGAAAATTTGAATAATGAAATATTGAATAAAGAATATTAATAATAAATTAATATTTCCAAAAAATATGAATTATGAATTATATATTATTTTTTGCACGAATAAAAATGACATCATCAAAAATATATGTTTCCAAATTTACAGCTCATTCCGATGATTTTCCGAGTTACAGTGGTATTTCAATTTTTAATGCTCTTAGGGGGCTGTCACTTGTTATCATTTTTATCATCTATAACTTTACCTATATGTGATTTAAAATAGTTATTCAGAAAAGTTTACATGCACACATCTTTTTATAATTAGCCTATTTTAAATTATCTTACATTTAAAATTGTCATACATATTTTTCGGTACTTATCAGATTGGACATAAAGGGCGATTCCAGCCAAGATCCTCTGCCTATCTTACGACTTCGCGTTTCTGTCTTTCCTCTGAATCCAGATAGTGGTTAAAATAAAACATTTATTGAACATTGCATCGGCTGTTCACAAAGACGATTTAGTTGTATGGCACACATTATAGGAGGTGTTCGTTGAGTATTTATGGAATACAAAAGCAGAGATATTTAAGAGTGATTGCAAGAGACATCGTAAAGAAAAATTTCAACTACAGGCCTGTCTTTGGAAATTTCGTTCGTGAAAGTAAGATGCAAAATCTTGCTTTTTTTTTTTTTTTTTTTTGGTGAAAACAGTGCCCGTAGAAATTTTGTCTGGAAAGTACTGCATCTCAGAAGATCGTTTTAGGAAAACTTTGCCATTAATGACGTTTCGAGAACGCTTCTGATGCGGAGAGCTGATAGATACTTTCGGGGATCGAATAATGGCTTCTGGTATTTACTTCGAGCTAATTGAAGAGATACTGTTTTCCACTCATCTTTTGATTTTCTCCTATAGCTCGGAATGAGAATCCTCTAACCGAAAGTTGACTCTCACAGACGTTGCTCCAGCGTTCATATTCCTCTTGTGTGGCTTCTTTATATATCGCTTCTAATTCTTCTTGGAGAATTTTATTTAGGTCGTAAGAAAATTGGAAAGAGAAAAAAAGAAATGTGTGGAAAATGACTTCTGCAATGTGATTTTCAAAGTTTTTTTTTTTTTTTTTCTTCTTTTTTTTTTTTAAATTTGCTATTAGGACATTATACTGATGATTTTTTTCTGGATTATAACTTGCTTATTTATTAATTATTTATTTGCACAATATATACATATATATATATTATGGACATTTAGAAATTAAACTAAAGATTTTTTTTTTTTTTTTAGATATTAATAAATTTATTTTAACTAATTAATTAATAAATTGAAAAAAATTCTTTAGTTTTCCCTATGAATTCACTCTACAATGTCACTTCAAATTTTTTCCCTTGTAACTTCATTCTTCACTTATATTATACTTCAAGGAAAATATTTCTGTTTCTAGAATGCCACATTCTCAGTTTGGTAAACTTCAACTGAATTCTATTATGTCTTATAGACAACATATATCACTCATTGTATCACGATTTATCTTTATAATAAATTTTATTGTCTTTATTTATTCACGTGCATGAAAAGCATAAAATCACAAAAATAATCCTGCCCTCCATTATCTGCGCATTGGACCAAAAGGCCAGTACTCTATAGTTCGTTGCATTAAATTTTTCGTGTGCATAGTGAAACTATTTTTTCGTGCGCTTGAAAATTAGAAAATGTCAGATTAATTCTCTGTTAACTACAGATATTGGTTTCATTAGCCAAATCTTAACTTCAGTTATTAACTTATTATATTTTGCATTGCGATTAAATTGAGGGAGGAGGGATTAATCTTCTGGTTCTAGATACAAGATTCGCTAAAAGCAGTGCAGTTTCACACACTAACGGATACTTTTATTCATATATTCATATAAATACGAAACTTAATGCCACATACTTCACTTAGCTTGTAGTAATTTCTCCCCTTTTTTCTTTGAAAAGAAGAAGCGAAGAACATTCTCGTGATGATGTATTAGAATACATCAATGCATACGCTCTGTAGACAAAACGTATCAAAGGAATTGCAAAATGCACACTTAAAATTTTAAAACTGATAAATAAATATGTCCATTGTTTCGCTGCAGAAGTAACAATAACTACTGTTATAAATTTGTAGCATTTACTCTACATCACTACTACTTTGATTATGCGCAAGCTTGTACCTGTCAAATAAAATGTATTGCATGTAAATCTCTATATGTTAACATATTTTGTGTCACGAAAAGAAAATGTTTCCACCCACCTGTTTTCTGATTAAAATTTATGTTATGGTACCTTTTGTCATGTCTTACAGTAAACTTCAAGTGCAAAATGTATTTCGCTGCAGCCATGTATCTAAGTGTTCAATAAACTTTGATTGTATGATGAATTTGTATTGTGTAAATTTTAACTAATAGTAAAACAAAACAAATGCACAAATTTACAAATAAGAAAACACAAACTTATTTATGTTATAATCTGCATTGTTTTAACCGTTTACCGACCGACGGTACTTTAAAGTATCGTCAAAAATACTTTTAAGAAAAAATACCTCACTTTAATATAACTACAAGGCGCTATACACGGAGCCGCCTTTGTTCCAGGAAGGGTTTTATGGAGTGCTTTCACTGTTTCTGGTTTGAATTTTTCGAAATCTTTACGAGTGTTATTGTTAACTCCTATATTATTTCAAGTACATTCCATGAATTTTAGAAAAAATATAAAGAACATGTAATGTAAATATTTTTACACATTTTAAGGTTCAAATATGTTTTTCGACCTCTCTGTACCAGTGGTACACTAAAGAACCACCTCACGGTATCCTCATTCATAATTGTGATGAGGTGATATCAATAATTTGGTTGCTTATATCATTAGAAAAAGAGTCTTAAGTAACTAAAAAAATATGTTTCAAATACTCTTTGGTCTGTTTCATAATGAGGAGAGAGAGTTGAAATGCCATTGATTTACAGCATTTTTTGCAGTAACACTGTTATTTATTTGTTTATTTATTTATTTATTCATTTTTTTTATCACTGACTTTATTGGTAAGTGAAACAAAACCATTTAATGCAATGTGCAAATGTGTTCTAATAAAAAGTTGATATATGGTTATTTATGTAAGAATGGAGAAGAAAAAAGATTGAAAATAGGCGTACATTTTATTTACATTTTTAAGGAAAGTTTAGAAACACAATTTTTTCTGAACTTCCGAGATATTGAGGATTATTTTCGTGGAGACCCATTTGTAAAGCAAAATAAATTACATCTTAAACATGATGATTAGGGTTCGAAAATTTTTTTCAACTTACTTAAGAATGTTCCAGTTTAACTGTTTCATAAGAACTGTTAAAATTCAAAATATGTTTATAATATAAAATTCCACGAGATCAAAATAACTTATAAGTAAAATAACTTTTTTCAAAATAACTTGTATATAAGTTCGGTAAATATACGTTCTTGTCAAAACTTTTTTTATAAACGCTCTTAAAACAGAAGTTCCTATTAGAGCAACTTCATGACAAGTTCTCACGTTTAAGTTCACAAACTAGTGGCTTATGTCTTGACTGTGATTACAGAAAAGAAACATCGGGAGACAATGGTTTCAGTGGCGTATTCTTCCAGTGTTCAATTCATGAAATAAACACCCAGATAAAGAGGCAAGCTTGCTTTATTCCTTATTATTTATTATTATTATTACTATTTTTTATTTTTCAGTTTATATGCATCCGTTATTCTCCTAATGTACCAGACTTAGTTGTAAGACTCTCAAAACATATTTTCCTGGATAAAAAGTGTTATTTTAAATTTACAATTTAAAAATTGAAATAATATAAATATATTAGCATCAAAATAATTAACTTCAGCATATGGCTTTATTAGCAAAATTTTAACTTCAGTTATTCATTTACTACCTTTTGCTTCGGAATTAAATGGATCAGGGAGGGATCTACTGACTTTTGAGATGAGATTCGCTAAAAGCAGTACTGTTTCATACACTAACACTTTTCTTAACAAATATACACATTCATACAAATACGAAACTTAATGTCACATACTTCACTTAGTGGGTAGTTATTTATCCCCTTTTTCTTTTGAAAAAAAGAAGGGAAGATACTCGTGATGATGTATCAGAATATAGCAATACATACGTTCTGTATGACAAAACGAATCAAAAGAATTGAAAAATACCCACTTTAAAGTTTTAAAACTGATAAATAAATATGCCTACATTGTGTCACTTCAGAACTAACAACAACTACTGTAATAAATTTATATCATTTACTACACAACACTACTACTTTCTTCATCCACAAGTTACGTACTTTGATGTCAAATTAAATGTATTGCATGTAAATCATTATATGTCAATATATTTTGTGTCACGAAAGAAAATGTTTCCACCCGTCTGCTTTCAGATTAAATTGTATGTTATGGTACGTGTTACTAAGTCATAAAGTAACCTTCGTGTATAAAATGTTGCTTGCTTAAGTGTTTCGCTACAGCCCTGTATCAGGGTGCTCAATGAACTTCGATTGCATGAGAAATTTGTAATATGTAAAGTTTTAGTAATACTAAAATAAAAGATATACACAAATTTACGAATAACAAAACACAAATTTATTTATCTTTTTTTTTTTTTTTCTGTTAAAATCTTCATTGTTTTAACCCTTATCGACCAACAGTAATTTAATGTGCCATTAGTTTAAAAAGCGAGTAAAAATGAATTTATGGAAGAAATGTCAAATAGTTTTATAAGAATAGATCGCGTATACATAACTCTAATCTCACAGCATGGCACTCGACGCTACATGTAGCCGGTTTTAATTCAAGAATGATTTTATAGGGGGCTTTCACTGTTACAGTCAAAAAATGTTTTTGTTTAAATTAAATTTATTTAAACAAATTTAACACTTAGAACTGATTTTTTTTTTTTTTTTTTTTTTTTTTAATATATAAATTTTTTCCAATCAGTGTAATAAAATGCTTATGATCGGAAAATTGTATATTTCCAAAATTAATGTATTATATGCTATGCTAAAAATCGGGTATTAATAATGAGTAAAAAAATAATTTAATCAATTTGAATTCGTTCTAAACCAGAGCACATTAACCGGTTTTTCAAGAACATGCAAAATGTGTTCCGATGTTTAATTGGTATTTCTTAATATATAAACCGTTATGTTCTTTTTATCTTATTATGCAATAAAACAGGTATATAATGTTTTATTTGAAGCTATAAGATGAAAGTCTGAAATAAATTTCATGTTAATTCAAATTTTCCGCAACTAACAAAGGCGATCATCAGATTTCATTTTACACGTTTATAAATAAATATATGTGACAAAATTGAGGTTATAAATGTGTTTATTTAAAGTAATCTTACTTAAATTATTGTTTTGGGAAGAGCAGAGAAGACATTTTAATTAGAGAGTATTAAAATAACAGATTTGTTTGGAATTTCATTGTATCGCCAAAGAACGATAAATAGCCAAGAAAAGGACACTTAAATTATTTTTTTACATACCGTATATACAGATTCCTCCGAACTCCTTTTTCATAAGCATACTTTAAGGGAAAAGTCTTTTGTAACTTTTTGAAAAATTTCTGGTCATACGCATATGAAGACTTCCCTTGGTAGAAACACGGTGGCGATATATTCAGGGTGGCGATAGATCCGCTTTTTTTCCTCTGATTCCTCTACCAGCATATTTAAATAATAATTTGGAAGATTTAGGGATAAAACTTGGCGCACTGTCACCCTGATATCACAAACCACTGCATTTTTATTCAAAGTATTAAAATTCATCCCGGATTTCTTTTTTTTTTTTTTTTAACTTTTAAAACATAGCAGAAAAAGAAAGAGAGAGAGAAAATATTTACCGTAATTTTCGGTGTATAATCCGCAGGTGAAGTATATTATTCCTTTACAAGAAATTTTGTTTAACAGAAAAATTTCGAAGACACAGCTGATACAAATCTAACTTAACTTGTAATTTAAAATATTTAGTACAAAACTTACTCATCTGACCAGCCGATTATACGTCGAAACTTACGATATTTCTTTTCTTTTAATTTTCATTTTAAATTCTTTAGGCTGTCGATATAAAATACGCATAATTACTCTGTGTCTCAAAGGCTTAAAATGTGCTACAAAAAAAAAAAAAAAAAAAAAAAAAAAAAAAAAACCACTGATAATGAACAGTTATAAGATTTAAACTTTAGTTTTTATCTTTTTAGAGTATAGTGCTATGATAAAAACGTACCACATACCACTGGTATTTTTTTGCTGCCAACTACCATTTATGTTTCCATTTATGTTTAAATGCATCTATTAAAAAAATATATATATTAAATATTATATGTTACATTTAAAAAGTTATCAGTTTCAGCTTCAATAGCATTATTTTGACTAGTAAATATGATACTCATATAAAACATTGAAAAAACGTTAAAAAAAGAAAAAAAAAGGATAATATTATTATGACTTATGGCTTAAGAGACTTATTCAATAATATATAGAAATCGAATTTATGTTTGAAAAAAAAATGGGATCCCATCACTGGAGGGAAGGAGGAGGGGGGGGGGGGATGCATGTGTATATTCTGTTTCACCTTAACTTAGCAGCACTTTTTTACTGTGAGCGTAATCTTAGTTACGATAATATGCAACTGTAATGTTTTATTGAAGATAAAATATTTTTTCATGCTAATATTATTTCTCCTAAATTGGTTATATTAGATCAACCTTCTTAATTAACTATAACGAACACTCCTCTTAATAATTAATTAATTGACTTTTTAGACTTGAAAATTCAACTTAAAGTTAAAAAAGAAAAAAACAAAATCTGGCATTTATGACAAATGAGGGGAGATTTTTGTTTTAATGTTAATTATTCATAATTTATCACATACACTGCACATCAGATAACGTAATAATGGCTAGTTTGTCCGCGTCTAAACACTAATATAAATCAAAATGATGAAATAGGCGAAATAAAAATGTGGCATTTGCTATTGTATAACATTATAATTATAAAAAATTGTTTTTTGGACTTGATGTATTAAAACATTTTACAAATTACTAAAATTTATTTTGAAAATTTTTTCATATCCTGTGCTCCGTAAAGAAAACATTTCCATTACGTATATTATATGTATATATAATGCTATTCTCTTGCTTTTGAAAAACAATTTATTACAAGGAAAAAATACAACAATTAAAAAAAAAAAAAAGTTTTTTTAAATATACGAATAAGTTTAAATTGTTGGATAGTGAAGCGTAGTTAATACTTTGGAGGCTAAACATAACTAGGGCTAAATATAACAAAGAAAGGTTTAATCAAATAAATATAAAGTCTATTAGGTAAAATTTAGCTTATTAGTTGATTTATATATAAGGTAGAATTATACACTTATCCCATGGTTACAGTTCTTCCACTTCATCTTACTTAATGTATAAATAAGTCAGAAAAGCACAAACAGAGCTACAAATCTTGGTGGAAAGGTAGCTTCGACCCTATGGTGGCACATCTCATCGAAATTTTTTCCTTTTTTATTTTTTTTTATTGAGTTTTTTCTTTTCTTTTCTTTCTTCTTCTTTCTTCTTTCTTTCTTTTTTTTTTCAATTTTATCCATTGATTTTTTCTGCTTCATTTTCTTAAATACATTCTTTCATTTCAATTGTCTGCACTTCTTAGCAACGACTATTTAATAATTTACTTTTTACTTTCCGAACATACGTATGTAAGGAAAGTATTGAAATAATGTGAAAAATCCGAATTTGAAATTTTGATGTTTCTATACGTTTTCAGGTACCCTGTTTTCATTATTTTTACGTTGATGTATGTATGTGTGTGTGTGTGTGTATGTGTGTGTGTATGTATGTAGGTGTGTATATATGTGTGTGTGTGTATGTGTGTGTATGTATCTGTATATGTGTGTGTGTGTATGTATGTGAGTGAACACGCTAGCGTATAAACGCTTCGCTCGAATGAGCTGATAGTTGGTACGTATGTTGTAAGTCGCCGTACCACGAAACATTTTGATTTTGGTGAATAGCCCTTATAGTTTTTTTGCAGGGACATTAAGAAAAATTCTTTATCATTATAACCTATGGAAGTATGATAGCGACTAAACGCCTTATTAAACTGGGCAAAAAAAAAATAGATACATATTTTAGGTCACAGTTCCACGAACTGTATCAATTTTGGTAAATTTAGCACTTACAGTTTTTTACAGGGACACAAAGAAATATTTTTTATCATTATGGCCTATGGGACCAAATTTTTAAAAGTGCGATGGCGTCTAAACGCCTTTTTCAAATGAGCTGAAAATATATATTAATATTACAGGTTACTATTGCACTAACTATAAGCATTTTGGTGAATGGAGCACTTATAGGTCTTTACAGGGACACAACGAAAAATTCTTTATCATTATGATCTATGAGCTCAAAGTTCAATAGCGTTAAATTAAACATCGTGTACTATTTGGAGAAAAATATTTAAACACTCTATTATAATTTTCTCTCTTTTTTTTATTAACAACTTCTCTTACTTTACTTTATCTACAAAACCGTCAAATACACACAGTGTTCAGAAAGTCGGATGGAGGAGTCACTCCAGATTTTTCTTGTTTAATTTATTCATTTCAATCATGAATAGGAAATATATACCTAACAGATTTCCGCCTCGCTGTTTACTGCATTTAAATGAATTTTAAAAAATAATAACTTAAAATTCTTATTAATTCTTTATAATTCTTAAGAATCTTGCTTTGGGTTTCCACTGCCTTCAGCGTCGTCTTCCTCACCGGCAAAATCTCGAGTCCGTGTCCTTATCGCCTGCGACAACACCTCACCCGTGGACTTCAATTTGGGTGCTTATCGGATGACAGATTCGAAAAAAAACGAAAAGCAACTCTTTTAATTAAAGTAGCTCTTTAAATCCCTGTTAGATTGAACAACATTGCACGTGCTATACACAAAGTTTACTTTCGGGTTATTTCGTATGTTTTATTTGATCTACCAGGTCAACAATAAAATGACAACAACTTCATGTCAAATATACTGGTACAGTAGGCTATGAGAGATATTTCAGTCATATAAGACACAGTAAAAATTTTTATGGTTATTTATGTTTTCCATTTTAAAACCCGTTAACGCCAGAATTAATTTTGCAAAATATATTTTGATGAATATTTCAATTCTAAATTAATATAGACAACTGACAGTAAAATATATTAAATTAAACATTTCTTCTAATAGTTTCAAAATTAAAGCCTATCGTCATTTGAGGACATTTAGTGTTCTAGCGAAAATGTTCGAGATAGAAAAACTTCGAGATAACAGATTAATTTCCTCTTATACGCTGACAAAGACCTCGAAAGTAAAGTATAATATATAATATTATTCACTTTAACTTAAGTTGGCACATCTGCGCAAAAAAAAAATTTATATGCGATGAATGAAAAATCATAAAATAACTATTCAAATTATGTAATTATAATTGATAGCAGGTACATAAAACTTTGAGCGATCATTTAGAGTGATAAAGTGTATCAAGTGATAAACGGTAATCATTTAGAGCTATAAACTTTCATTAAAAAGCAGAAATCATCCCAAGAAACTACAATAAATACACTTGCTATCCTCATATGAGGACGCTGGGCGTTAACGGGTTAATAGTGGTTGATATATAGAAAAATAAATAAATATGTAAACTTGATCATGATACAGCTTTATTGTAGATCCTCTTGGCAATTGTTTGAATTTTTGTCGCCATTTTGATGATAGATTTATTTTTATAATTTTCTATATAAAAATGAGAGGAAATTTTTGAGTACTTATTTTCCTAATACGTTTAACGATTGCATCTTTTCTTTAATTTATAAGAATTCAGAAGCTTCGCTTTCTGCTCGCTGCGCTCACCAATCCCCTAGAGCTGTTTTAAAAATGTCAGTTATTTTCAAATGTTTTCAGAATTCTAGAAAAAATTTTCTTCTTTCAAGCATCGCGAAGAAGCCAGTTTTTAATGTTTTTTTTTCTTTCTTTTTCTTCTCTTTTCCCCTTTTCCCCCCTCTTTCTTTCTTTCTTTCTTTTTTTTTTTTTTTTTTTTTTTTTTTTAACTCACTATGTAAACTATGTTTTATATGCCTTTGTACATATATCAGCTTTTCCTTATAGAAAATTTTTAAGGTATCTCCCTTTTAGATATCCTTTCCTATGCATTTTTTTTTCAATCAACAATTGTGTATGAAAATTGTTACATAAACCCATTTTAGATATCCTTTGACATGTATTAAGTGGTTATTACAAGAAAATTAATAGTCATCCTGATTAGGAAGATCAGTTTTAGAACTCAGAAATAGGTGTTTTAAAAATCGGCACTAACGATTTTTTTTTTTTAACTCACTATGTAAACTATGTTTTATATGCCTTTGTACATATATCAGCTTTTCCTTATAGAAAATTTTTAAGGTATCTCCCTTTTAGATATCCTTTCCTATGCATTTTTTTTTCAATCAACAATTGAGTATGAAAATTGTTACATAAACCCATTTTAGATATCCTATGACATGTATTAAGTGGTTATTACAAGAAAATTAATAGTCATCCTGATTAGGAAGATCAGTTTTAGAACTCAGAAATAGGTGTTTTAAAAATCGGCAATAAATATATATATTTTTTTTTTTAACTCACTATGTAAACTATGTTTTATATACCTTTGTACATATATCAGCTTTTCCTTATAGAAAATTTTTAAGGTATCTCCCTTATAGATATCCTTTCCTATGCATTTTTTTTTTTCAATCAACAATTGAGTATGAAAATTGTTACATAAACCCATTTTAGATATCCTTTGACATGTATTAAGTGGTTATTACAAGAAAATTAATAGTCATCCTGATTAGGAAGATCAGTTTTAGAACTCAGCAATAGGTGTTTTAAAAATCGGCACTAACGATTTTTTTCTTTTTTAACTCACTATGTAAACTATGTTTTATATGCCTTTGTATATATATCAGCTTTTCCATATAGAAAATTTTTAAGGTATCTCCATCGTCAGGTGAGTCTTCTGGTCACATTACCTCCAAAAGGTACACATAAATTGTGTAATGGTGGGGTAATGGAAGTCGTGTGATTGTTTCAAACCAGTTTTTTTTTTCCATTTAATTTTCTAAAAGTAGAAAAAAGATAACTGCAGACAAAAAATTACAATCCTAAGTTCATTTTTTCCATTGAAAATATCTAAGTAGCGCTTTCTATTTATTTGCAGACCATAAACATCTTCGGTACCAATAGCAACACAGACAATGTACCAGTAGCAGCAATGCAATTTTTTCCCCTCTACAGCTGAATTTATATATATATATATATTCATTTAGAGATTATATGATGTCGGAAATAGAATTTTCTAACCAATATAAACATGTTACTTTGACTGTTCGGCAAAAATCGGTACCTTTGTGACACTGAGGACCCTCTTGTTCTAAAAAAAAAAAATGCCATCGCAGACAAAAAAAAAAAAAAAAAAAAAAAAAAAAAAAAAAAAGAAGAAGAAGAAGGAAAAGAAACAAAGA
This sequence comes from Salticus scenicus, assembly GCA_963930645.1. Taxonomy (NCBI): domain Eukaryota; kingdom Metazoa; phylum Arthropoda; class Arachnida; order Araneae; family Salticidae; genus Salticus; species Salticus scenicus. The sequence goes on from OZ005662.1 coordinate 30,891,471, forward strand.
AAGAATTCGGACATCGACGGCAGTAACTTTTTTTTTAATATATAGAGATACTTCATATTCTGTTTATATTTTTAATAGACGGGTAGCTTGTAAAAAATATAAATAGAGTTTGTAATATGAAATGTAATGTTTGTAATGCAAAATACACCATGTGAAAATATTTTTCATTATTGTTTCTGTGTCGTTATTTTTTGCAATATTTTATAATTTATTTTTATATTTTTGATGCGTTACTTGACTTAAAATAGCTATCGTGAAAATAATGTCCATAGCGATTTACTTCAGCATCAAAATTTTAAAAATTGCCCAGGTGGATCTCTAATTAAACCTTTTCTTAATATGATATGTGATTAGTTTTCATTCTAAGCATATTACTTGCGTAAAAACACACTATTTCAATAATCTAAAATTGAGGTATTATTATTATTTTATTATACTATTATTTTATTGTTCTTCTATTCTAAAAATAAATAACCACCGATGCCATTTTTTAAATTTTTCGTTTCTTTTTTCGCTTTCATAGCTTATACCGTAAAAAATACTTTGCATAAAAACATGAAATTTGACAGTTTTGTATAGAAATTTGCAATACCTAAGATAAAACAAACCGTTTATATGCCAGAACATTATTTTAGGAGATATTTAATGTTGAAGTAAGGTAAAACAGTTATAAAAGTTTTATAGATTCAAAAAGTAGTCATGGAAACCTTATCAGATTTTGCTAAGACACACTTCAGTTAATTGCATTGTGCAGTATGTAACAGTTTTTTTCTCTCTCTCTCTCTCTCCCTCTCTCTCTCTTTTTTTTTTTTTTACAAATATTTATATCTATATCGATTTTTTTTTTATGTTTTATAAGATTTTTGCTTTTTTTCCCCGACATTTTTCTTTCACTGTTAATTTCTATAAGGTGCCACCAAACATAAAATTCGTATAATATTTTATTTTATTTATTTAATTTTTAACATAAAAAATATAGTTTCACGCGAATAAAAAAATAAAATAAAATAAAATAAATAGATTAAAAAAAAGAACAAAAAATCATGCAGTAAGCATTGGTTATTAACACTTTCCAACTGTACGCACTGTTAAAAGTGGTTTCTTAAAAATGAGCTAAATTGTCTCAAATTAGTACCGAAACAATATATACTTAAATTTGAAAATCTATGTAGACATTTTTGAGTATATTGACATGTCAAAAATGGGGATATTGGGATTTTTAATGGTCAACTCCATTTTTGAGAATGTCAATACACTGAAAAATCAGTACATGGGTATTCAAATTTAAGTATATATTGTTTCAGATCTCCTTTCAGACAATTTAGCTCATTTTTAAGAAACCAATTTTTACAGTGTATAAATTTCCATATTCGTTTCCTATGTTATCACACAATGGATAGAAAAAAAGACTGAAACACATACATATATATTAATTCAATTCATAATCACGGCTAAACATTCTTGAAAGTATTAAAAATGCTTAACGCAAATGAAAATGCAGCCCTTAGACTCTAATTGCAGCCCATAATGTATCTGAGTATTTTAATGAAGTTCTGTAAATCTACAGGTTAATCATTTCATATTCTATACAAAACATTATTTTTGCATATTAACAATAAATGTCAATTTTTGTATGACTTTTTTAGTAGAAAGCTATTTAAATGGGATTTATACAAAATGTCTGACCTAAATCTGAATGTATAAGCATTTTTAAGTGTTCTGAAAACATTTACGGACGCTGGTGGTGGGAAGACAGACAGAAACATATTTAATTATTTTTTTTATTTTTCGCGTCAATATTTATTTTCTTTTAAATAATTGTTAAGTTAAAATGAGGTTTTCACTAAATAGTTTTTAATCAATTATCCAGTTGAACTAAAAAATACAGCGTTAACTAGATTTTGTCCTTATTAATAAGTGTACAAATTTTTGATAAAATCTAATATTTCTTATAGATACGATGACAAACGTTTAGCTTTATATATTTTCAATAAAAAAATAAATGTTTGCGCGTTCATTCAAGGTGTAATATAATAAATGTCAACAACGCAAAATCGCTGTCTGAAAGAAATAGTACGAACTCTCGTTACTATTAATTAGGAAGAAACAAACTGTAGTAGCAAGATTGCGAGCATTTTGACACGTCGAAATGAGTATTAAATTAATGTAATCGTGTTTTGAATGATGTATTCTATAACTTCAACACTTGTAATGATAAATATTATCTTGAGCTCTACATCGAATGGGGTAAATGTAGTTATAAACTTAAAAACTTCTCCACACACCATAAAATTTATAAAGGCATTGCCGGTTTCGAAACGATGTGGACTTTTTCCTCGTGCAAAACAGGTGCTATGGCTTTGGAGGCGCTTTCATTAATTTTACTATATGTGAGGACGTTTTTGAGTATAAATATTGATTCTACGCCAGTTCTTTAATTTAGAATTGTAAATGTCGTTAGTTTACTCATGTAAGTTTCTCGATATCGCTCGGAATGTCAACGCCACGAAATGCTCAAATTCTGGACTAATAGTTTTATAACCCACTATTAACGCAGCTGATCTTTCTTTTTTTCAGTTGTTTCAAGTATGAACATGGGAATATTTTGCAGTTTATAACGAATTTATATTTTAAAATTTTTTTACTATTTGAACTAGAGACCAGAAACCAGCTTTTACAATGTCATTAACATTTTCTTGTTGTTTATATTGTGTAAAAAAATCCCCAATACTAAGTTTGGATAAGGATGAATTTATTTTTAAATGTACTGTTTAACAAATTCGTATTACCCCTCCACGGATGCTACGATTGACGTTTACTCAGGTTTCTGTTCATACATGTCCAATTTCTGAAAACAGGAATCGGTACGTTTGAAATAATTACCAACAACGAAACGCCATCTTCCATACTGTTAGCAAACCTATGTTCTCAGAAATAACGCTCAACCTTTGAGTGAATGCTTAGGGTCTTTTGAAAATGATATATGTACACTGACCAAACGTCCCCATTTTCTGGGGACAAATGGGGACGCCTTTGTTTTTTGAAGGCATTTTTCAAAGTTTTAAAAAATTCTAGGAACTAAATTATTAATCAATAACACTTTATTTTTAGTCCTTATTTATTAGGAATGAAAAAATACATCCATAGTATGATAATTCTAGCAATTTTTAATGCTTCCCAATGATAAAGGTACTTTGATCTGGTCAGCCTAGATATGTGCCATACCTTCAACATTTATAATAAAATATATGATGTCAACTGTATGTTTTACGGGGTAAATGTTGTCAGTTTCTCCATGTAATTTACTTGACCGCATTCGGACTTTATATGCCACGGTATATTCATGTTCGCGGTGGTCGATTTTTACATCAGTACTAAAGTGGCTGATATATTTTTATTTTTCCCCTTATGGCTTGGTGCATAAAGAATAATATGTATTAATTTCAGGCAATATGAAATTACTTTATTTTATTTTATTTTTTTGCAAATTCTGGCTAGCGACTGATGACTAATTGCATGTTGTTTACTATATAATGAATTCCATTAACCCATCTTGGAGAGGTACAAATAACTGTCAAATTTATATATTTTTTAAATTTTATTTATTTCTTTTATGAATTTTAGACACTCTTTACCCAAATTGTGATGGCATATCTCCGGAACATTTTTAGGGATGCGTCCCAGACCGTCGCCAATTATCCATTGCATAATACTAGTGCGACGTGAAACATAACCTATCAACTTACCTACATACCTCTATCACGGACGTGGTCATAGACGCCTCCCTTGTTTACTGTTTTGACACCTAACCATTTATTAGAAATATGAATTGATCGGAATGAAATCACTACCAAAAACGTATATTACTATCTCCCGTAGTAACAGGTCTAGGTCCATTATAGCCGAGACATCAAACTATTTGAACGGAAGTTTTTTTTTTTTTTTTTTTTTTTTTTTTTTTTTGTAGGAGGCGTTGTTCAATCACACAATTCGTACAACAGAGAGATGGAGCTTTTCATTTTTTCATATGTTCTGGGAATGCATATTCATTTCTAACGATAACATTTTTATTTATTTAAGTCTATAATTTTCATATCAATGATGAATGGAATAATAAAGTAAACTATTCGATAGTTTCGACGAATTATTTTTTTATTTCTAAAATAAATCTACACAAAACTTCTTTATTTAAATCTGAAATATTTTGAAGTAAAGAAACATGCAATTTTCATATTGAGCTCGATAATTAAGGTCCATCAATTATTTTACATCAATGCTTTTTTATTTTTTATTTTACAAAACATGAAATATCTCACTTTACCTTTTGAAAGGTGTTTGTGTTTATAGAAATTGCAACTGTTATATCTTTTCAAACTGGAGTAAAGTACGAACTTTCTAATAATTCACAATCGATGCCCTTTTGAAGTAACGTGAATGATTTTTATTTTCAAATAACTTTGAAAAGGTTTATTGCAAATGCTTAACAAAGGGAAACATTATACAATAGAATAAAAGAAGCTTAGTTAACGTCATGGTTGCATGAAAATACACTTTGAAAAAATCGAATCTTGATTACCAATATCGACAATATTAAAATTTAATGCGACTTGTATTATTTCTAGAGGTATGGGAGAAACACTTTTAAGCAGTGTACACTTTTTTTCATCACCTTCTGCGAGAAGAACTGGAAATGGAGACCAAGATTTGTGAACGAATATGAGGGAGAGGTAAACAATGTAACAGCAATCATTTTGTATTAAAGGTAGATTGCTCTGTTTACTACAATTTTATTGATACTATACATATTATAAGTAACAACCCAATTGCTAAAAGCGTTCAGACATGTTTGAATTATTACTGTATCTTTTTGAAAACCCAAGAAAATTGTCATTCATATTCTACATTGTAAGGGTGTACTGTGTTGGTGTGCGTAGAAATTCTGTTTTAACATCGGGTAAAACACTAACGTGTATTTATCTCTTATTCTGAGGTAAGAAAATTTATGAAGTATATTTAGAAGTTTCTATTCTCTTCTGTCTCAAAAGCCGTGATCTCGAAATGTATGGAGTTATTTAGTATTTTCTCATGCATTTAAACGAACAAATTAATGGAGTAGAACTCTTTTCAGTTACAGATTATTTATTGCTCGACTTGCTTCCGCTAAATTTATTTCGATGAACATTTAAAAATTAGATTAATTTGGAAGAAATATTATATCTTATTTTTTAGATTAAATCTTTAGTCTATACAAATCACGATACAAATACGAAATACAAATCACGATACAAATACGAAATACAAATCACGATACAAATCACGAAATATTAAGTAAAAGTTGATACATGAATATTTGTGAAATTGTTTATAATACACTCTCTTCTACTGTCACAGAAAATAAGACATTCCAAGAAGCCACAAGTATACTTCGTACTATTCTATTGCAATGTTTACAAATTAATTAGTTAAAATAAAGAAGTGAAATAAAAAAGAATCGTTTTATAAGACTCTGTAGAGATAAATCTGGTCGTCTAAATAATAATAATATAAAGCAGCATAATTTTATAAATAACTAAATACAAGACAATTTTCAAGTAGATTCCATAAAATGATAAGAAAATTTATTTTGTTAAAAACACAAGAAAAAGAAATGTCTTCAAGAAAAAAATACATTCTAGTACACTTATTAGCTTTTTAACATAAAAATAAAATACCTGAGAAATTCAGTTAAAACTGCTCAAGTATATTTTTTATAAATTGTTTTTTATGTTGGTAATTTAATGTTATATCTTGTTAAGAGCATTTTTCATAGGAGTTAAAACTAAGTCACTTTAGTTATTTTTATAAGAGTAAAACACATACAAAATTGATAAAGTGTTTTCCGACAGTAAGCAAAGGGTAAAAAGTAAATACAAACTAAATTTCCTATATAAAGAAACAAATTTAAAATTACTATAAGACAAGTAATTTTTCTATAATCAAGGTATTATGATAAGTACATGCACTCAGGAATTAAGAAAAAAAAATATACGAAATTAGTAAAATTTTAAAAGGAAGCTGCACTACTTGACTTAATAATTTAGAATTGCAACTTCTTTTGTGACAAATTCGTATACTGAAATATTCTTTTAACATCCGAACGACATGGAAAATCAGAAAATTGTAAAACTTGGGTTTCCGCTTTATCCAGAGGGAGAATATATTGCAAATTCAAGTTATGACGAACAGATTCGACATTTTTCAATGAAAGGAAACGTGCAAGGTCAATTACTTCTTGCACTTAAAATGTACCTCGAACAACACACAGAAATGTTTGATAGAGTTGGTTTTGATTTCGGACCACCATCTAATGGCACATATTCAGAACTGCTTGAAAAGGTGGAGCGCTCTGAAATTGATATAGGTGTTATACCAACAGTTATGCATGAAATTCTCATGCAATCAGTTGATTTCTGCTACCCATACAAAATGAATGATTTTACATTTGTAACCCGGAAACCAGAATATAAGCCACACGTGTTCGGCATCTTTCAAACGTTTTCACAGTCAGTTTGGATGACAATCATATCAGTCTTGATTGCGATGATGCTGATACATTACGTAGTCTTGAAACGGAGACAAAACACCACCGACAAAAGTTTGCTTCACGTTTTCGGGATACTAATGAAGCAGAGTGCACTGATAAAACCTCTGTCGTTTGCCGAGAAACTCCTCATGTACTCATGGGTGATCGGTGCCATGATTCTCTGCCTATCTTACGACTCCGTGTTTCTGTCTTTCCTCTCATTTCCTCCTGTGGTTAAAATAAAAGATTTGTCGAACTTGGCATTGGCTGTTGAGAAAGGGGATATTCATTGCATAGCAAACATAAACCATGGTGTCGTTCAATATTTGTGGGATACAAAGCAGAGACGTTTAAGATTGATTGCAAGAAATATCGTGATGAATAATTTAAGCTACGGGTTCCCCTTTACAAATTTTATTCGTGAGAATAAGAAACAAAATCTTGCTTTTTTCTTGAATACGGATTTTTTGGAAGCTTTAACTGGAGAGTACTTCATCTCAGAAGATCATTTCTACCAATCTTTGCCGGCAATGACGATTCGAAGAGGTTTCTGCTGCAAAGAGCTGATAGATTCTTTCGTGCATCGAATAATGGCTTCTGGTATTTACTTCAAGTTACTTTGGGAAGTTTTGTTTTCGTATCATCATTGGATTTTGTCGTATAGCTCTGAGTCAGAAGAATCTAACCGAAAGTTGACTCTCACAGACGTTGCTCCAGCGTTTATATTCCTTTTGTGTGGCTACTTTATATCGTTTCTGGTTCTTCTTGGAGAATTGTATTTAGGTCGCAAGAAAGTAAATCGCCGTAGCATTGAAAAGAGAAAAAGAAGAAATGTGCTAAGAGTAATTTCTGCAGTATAATTCTAATTTTTTTTTTTTTTTTTTTTTTTTTTTTTGCTAATATACATATTGTCTGAGTTACAACTTGTTTATTTATTAATTCTTTATCTTATACAAATATACATGCATATTTATGATAAACATTTAAAAATTATATGTATATATATTTCATTTCTTATGCTTTTGAGAAAAATCTATAATACTCACTCTAGAGTGACATTATTTTCCTTTGTAACTTTATACTTCACTCATTTTATACTTCAAGAAAAATATTTCCGATTCTAGAATGACACATTCTCAATCATATGTACTTCAACTGAATTCGAATATGTCTAACAGGACACTCATATCGCTCACCTCTATCACGGTTTATTTGTATTTACTGTATCACTCACTATGTAACTATAACTGTATCACATTTTTTCAATAAGATTAATAAGTCTTATTAACAACACTTTTTCACGTGCATGAAAATTACAACATCAAAAAATTAATCCTCCATTACCTAGGCAATGGTTTAACCCTTTCAGTCACAGTGTACCCGTTGATGGAACACCTAATGTTAATTTTCTAGTGCAAACACTCCTCCCGGAAATTTTTTAGTAAAAATTTACATTTATAACATAGCTGAAAACTTTTTTTAACCTGAAAATTTAAAATTTCTTTTATTTCAATTCTGTTTGTAAATTCCGGTGGAAGTAAAATTTAAATGATCCGTATTACCCTGTGTCGCAAAGGGTTAAAAGGCCAATACCCTCTATAGTTTATTCAGCGAAAGAAGAGAACGAAACTAAATAAAAGGGTTGCACAAAAATAGCCAAGAAGGTTCACTTTCAGCCGAAATCCTCAATTTGGAGAATTTATTTTTTTTCCCTTACTTAAATGTTTTTTTTTTAATTCTCTTCTTCACTGGACTCAAAGAACTTTTCTCACTCTCCATTATAATAAAATACGAAATCACACGAAAAAATTATCAAATTTAACAATCAGACAACAGCACGAGCAAAACAGTGCAAATAAAGAAAAAAAAGAAAATCGCACTTTCTGTTTGGCACTCCTGGAAAAATGCCAGGTTTTTCAACGCAGCCAAACCGCACGTGCGTTTATTTAGTTTCGTTCTCTCGATAGAATGAATGGACTACAGTGCACTGGATTAAATTTTTCCGGTGCATAATGAAATTATTTTTTTTTCTGCATATAAGTCAGAAAATGAAAGTGTAATTCCTTGCTATCTACACAATAGGACAGTCAGAAAGAAAATAAAAAAAAGAGGCCATTTTCCAACTAATTTCGCAAATCCTCTTTAAATATGGGCTGGACCCAATCGATTACTAATAACATCTAGTTTATAATGGTACAATTCGAATTTGCTTAAGGGGTCCTCTATATATTAAAACTGATATGAACTCCATTTATGTCAGCGGCAACCCTCATTTTTCACAATTTTTTAGGGTTATTTGGAAAAAATGAGCGGTGAGAAAAATAATACAGATTATATATTTCTCTCAATTTTTCTTAGAGTTGCAGTTTGTCAAAATAAGGGGATGTTACTTTCAAATGAATGTAACGAACATTAATTTATATCTTCCCAAAAAATTATTGTATTCATTTCATTTTTTATGCATTCGAATGAAGTAACTCAAACGTACTTCATTCATATTTTTGATTAAAAACATATTTGAGGATCAAATATTCAAACGGTGTCTTCTCCTTTGGTTACAATTTTTCAGACAACACAAAAATTAATAGATTGAAAAATAACTAAACTTAAAACCTAATTATCGTTTATTTAAATGTATTCCTAGATACTAGGAAAATATGTAGATGTACTATTTTTATGTTATATTTAAAAAAATATCACTAACTCTTTTTTTTTGGGGGGGGGAGGGGGGGGGAACATGATTTGAATGTTTGCTCCTCATTTTGAATAATAAAAATTGTCAATATATTCATATTTTACAAAATTAATAATTATGTGTTACATTAAGTTTTAAACGAATAGAACGGACTTCATCAAAAATACAAGTTTCCAAATTTAAAACTCAATCCTATTATTACAATTTGTGTTACAGTGGTATTTCAATTTTTATTGCTGTAAGGTGGCTGTCGCTTGTTACTATTTGAGCCATCTATAACAGTGATTAAAATAATTTAAAATTGTTATTTAGGAAAGTTTAGACGCCCACGCCATTTGTTTAGTTTATTTAGCATTACCTTAGTTTATCTTACATTTAACATTGTCATACTTCTTTTCCCATTAATATCTGAATGATCAAACTACTTTTCTGCGTGAGATCTTAATTTAATTTTTTCAAATATAGGAATTTAACCCTAACACATTTCGTTTGTAGATCTGTAAAGAATTAATTTAAAGTATATAAACCACACCTTTTTTCGAACGCTCTGATCTCAGAAATATGAATATACAGTCAAAAATAAGTGTTATTATTCGAAAAAGTAAAGTTGAGGAAAATTTTATTATTTAGATGACCCCTTAATCAAAATGTTAAATAATAGCAGATATATGAATATTTGTGAAATCGCGTTTATAATATATTCTTTCTTACTGTGGCTGAAAAGAAAGCTTTTACAAGAAGCCACAGATGGATACGTACTGTAATACTGAAAAGGCTAGAAACTCGTTGGTGATGTTAATGAGTGAAAACAAAGAAGTGAAACGGAAAATGAATAATTTTACATGACTTTGTAGAAATAAATTTTTTCGTTTCAATAATATTTTAATAACGCAATATAATTTGCCTTAAAAACGAAGTAAAAGAAAAATTTCAAATAGATAGCATAAAAATAATGAAACATTTTTTATTTAAAAAGAAAATCTGATTTTAAGAAAAAAAGAACTTTATTGTACATTTCTTAATACTATCACATAAAAAGAGAACATCTAAGAAATTCATTTAAAGCAGCTCAAGGATACTTTTCATATATATATATATATATATATATAGATTTATTTATGCCGGTATATCTATGCTTTTCCTTGTAAAGATAATTTTTCATTGGAGTTGTAACTAAATCACTTTAAATATATTTATAAGTGCAGAAGACATAGAAACATGCTAAAGTGTTTTTCAACCGTAAGCAAAGGGTAAAAGGTAAACAAAACGAAATTTCCTAAATAAACAAATAAATTTCAACATACTGTAAAACAAGAAAAGCAATTTTTCGAAGAATCTATTATACTTAATACATATATACTTAGAAATTAAAAAGAAAAATCTCCGAAATCAGTAAAAATTTAGAAGAAAGCCATACCACTTGACTCAAAAATTTAGAATTGCAACTTCTTTTATGACAAATTTATATACCAAATTGTTATTTTAGCATTCGAGTGGTATGGAAATTCAGAAAACTGTAAAACTTAGCTTTTCGCTTCTTCCATGGCAAGAATATATCGCAAATGCAAATCACAGCGGACAGATTCGACATTTTTCAATTAAAGGGAATACGCACATTCAATTACCAATTAAAATGTACCTCGAACAATATACAGAAATGTTTGATAGAGTTGATTGAATTTTCGGACCTCCATCTAATGGTATATATTCAGATCTGCTTGAAAAAGCGAAGCACTCTGAAACTGACATATTTCTTGCGGCAGTAATAATGGATGAAAATGAGACGCAATCAGTTGATTTTTGCTACACACACACAATGAATGATTTTACATTTGTAACACGGAGACCAGTATATAAGAGACGAGTGTTCGAAATCTTCAAACATATCACTGTCAGTTTGGATGGCAAACGTATGAGTCTTGATTACGATGATGCTACAACATTACGTAGTCTTGAAATGGAAAAAAAACACCGACAAAAAATTGCTTCACGATTTTGCAAAACTAATGAAGCAGAGTGCGCTGATAACACCTTTGCCGTTTGGAAAAAATCTCCTCATGTATTCATGGGTGGTCGGAGCCATGATCCTCTGCCTATCTTACGACTCCCTTTTCTGACATTCCTCTCGTTTCCACCAGTGGTTAAAATAAAACTTTTATTGAACTTGACATCGGCCGTTCACAAAAGAGATTTCCGATGTATGTGGCAGGAGGTTCCGTTGTATGCAAAGGAAATTTCCGTTGTATTTCATACATTATTAAAGTAGGTGTTGTTGAGTATTTGTGGAATACAATGAAGAGACATTTAAGAGTGATTTAAACTATGGGCTTGTCTTTGGAAATTTTATTCTTGAAGATAAGAAGCAAAATTTTGTTTCTTTCGTGAATTCGATTCCCGTAGAAATTTTAACTGGAGAATTCTTCAACTCAGAGGATCGTTTTTGCAAAACTTTGCCCGAAAAGGTAGTTCGAAGAGGCTTCTGCTTCAGAGAGCTATTAAATACTTTCATGCATCGAATAATGGCTTCAGGTATTTACTTCAAGCTAATTGGAGAAATATCATTTTCGACTCATCTTTTAATTGTGTCTTATAGCTCGGAGTCCAAAGCTTCTAACCGAAAGTTGACTCACACAGTCGTTGCTCCAGCTTTAATATTCCTCTTTTCTGGATACTTTATGATGTTTCTGGTTTTTCTTGGAGAGCTCTATTTAGCTCGCAAGAAAACTGAAAATAGAAAAAGAAGAAATATGTGGAAAATAACTTCTGTAATATGATATTTAAAAAAAATTTTTTTTTTCTGAATTATAACTTGTTTACTTAATTTTTATATATTTTATACTATATATCTATATTATAAACATTTAGTAGTTAAAGTTTTATTAGTATTATTATTATTTATCTTTTACTGTTAATTTAAATTTAAATTTTAATATTAACTAATTTATATATATATATATTTATTTATTTCTTGTAAATTGAAATTTAAGTTTTAATATAAAATTATTTATTTATTTATTTATAAAAAAAAAATCTTTCATCTTCGTTGAAAAATGACTGTATAAGGTCACTAAAAGTATTTTTCCTCTTAACTTTATGTTTCACTCAGATTATACTTCTAGTAAAATATTTCCGATTCTAGAACGACGCATTCTCAGTTCAGTAAACATTAAATGAATTATTTTATGTCTAACAGACAACACGTATCACTCACTGTATCACGATTTACCTTTCAAGTAATTTTTATTATCATAATTTATTTACGTGCAAGAAAATTACAAGATCGCAAAAATAATTCTCCCCTCAGTAATTTGCCGCAATGGTACAAAAGACCAATACTCTGTTGTTCATTGCATTAAAACCTTTCTGTGCATAGTGAAACCATTTTTTTGTGTACATAAAATTCAGAAAATGACGGGTTAATTCTCTATTATCTACACAATACTACAACAGATTAATTATTTTTCTGTTCACTCGATATATATATATATATATATATATATACATTTTTGTTCTTGAAAATTGCTAAATTAATTTTTTTAAATAGTTATTAGACACGTAGCTGATCATGAATAACAAAAAAGTAGTATTTTTAATTTTCGTCAAATTTTAGTTCCGAAATATCTACTTGTTCACCACATTCAAATCAAATAATAATTAAATTAGTAAATAAATACTGTAAATTGCGAAAAACATCACCACAGTCGTTTCGCCTGAAAGTAACAGCACGCCCTTCATCGGAGGAAAAAATAAAATATAATGAGCATTTAGGTGGGCAAGAGTGCATATCTAAAGCTGCAATTAAGCAATCGTGCCTGCCAAGAAATTTAAAGTGACTTCCAAATTTCCCTTTCTCTGTAGCACCGTTTGTTAAATTTCGTAGTAGTACTGCTATTCACAAATAAGACAAGAACGAATATTTTAACAATCGATTAAAACAGTGAAAATATATTGATAAAATGTCGCATAAAAAAATGCTAAAGGTTCAATTTTAGTGTGAAAACAAAAACCTTTAAAGGGTTTCTTAAAGCGTATGAAAATTAAGACGTATAAGACGCAACTCTCTGTTGTCAACTTTGTTATCCAATTGACCAAGGATTTCGAGTTCTGTTGATTTAATCCCGTTACGCGGCAAAAGTTAACATTTTGAAAAAAGTTAACAGGTAGAACGCAATGTAACACTATATAAAAAGAAAATTAACAAATATAATATTAATTAGTAAAATAAAAAAATATATTAAAATATTTCGGGATACTTTATATTTTTTAATCGTTTTCTCTTGTTTTATTTTATTTTTTAATTCGCTTTCAATAAAGTAGAACTAAAAGTAGTTATACCTTTTAACATAATGTGTAAATCTGTTCTAATAACAGCGTTGATGATGAATATATAGAAAAATGTAGAAAAATTTGCAAGTAGCTGTACATTTCGCAATCATGTTTTTAAGAGAAACAAAATTATTCCTGAACATCGAGATATTGAAGAAGACTGTCGTGCAGACAAATTATAAAGCAAAATAAATTACATCGTAGATGTGACGTTCAAAATTCTAAACAGTTTTTGAACTTTTTCAAAAATTTTCTGTTTGTTTCACATAAACATTTACAATTAAAATTATAACATAAAATTCTACTAGAACTTTTATCAAAATAACTTGTAGATAAAAAGTTCCCCAAGAATTTATACCAAAAGAATTTTTGATAAAAGTTTGATAAATATAAGTTCTTATCGAAACTTTTTTTTAAATAAAAGTTTTAAAAACAGATGTTTCTATGAGAGCAACTTTATATCCATAAATTTTTGCATGTAAGTTCACCAACCTATTCATAAACATTCGCAAACAATTCTCAAACTTATTCGCTTTACACTCACATGTAAATTCTCAAGCTTAGAGATTGACCTGCGATCATCGGGAAGACACCTCGGGAGACAGTGGTTTGAGTGACGTAATCTTTTAGTATTCAAAGTACGAAAAAACACCCAAATAAAGGTGCAAACTACATTTATTCTTTAACATTTAATTATTATTATTATTATTGTTGTTATTATTTAATTTATCGCCTCTGTTACTTCTCCTAATGTTCCAAACCTTGTTGTAAGTCTATCAAAGCCTATTTTGCTGGATAAAAGGAGTTGTCTTAATTTCACAATTTAAATCCAAAAGTAATAACAATAGTAATTATAAATAACTCCAGCTACTGTATAACATTAGCCAAAACTTATCTTTATTCTCTTTACTCACTTATTTTATTTTGCATAGCGTTGAATTAGTGGAAGGGGGTATATTTAATGTCCTGGCTCTTAATACAAGGATTCGCAAAAAGTGTGCTGTTTCACTTACAGACACATTTATACACACACACTCATACAGAAACGAATGCGACTTGACAGGCTCAGAGCTGCCAACATCTTAATTAATGATCCGGAGGATTGTTAGTGTCCGTTTTTCCTTCTCATCAGTCTTTTTTTAGGTAACTTTTGTTCTTATTTCATCGTCAATGCATTTAAAGGGAATTACTATACAAATTAAGCGGTGTGGAAAACGGGCAGGTACTAACAGTACTCCGGATTACGTTGGGTGCTATGCATACTTCATTCAGCAGGTAATAATTTCTCCCCATCCTCCTTTGAAGGGAAAAAATATATATTATTGTGATGTACAGCAGCCAACTTGTGTGTTTTTCTACTTTCGGAAATTTATAATAGAAATTTTTAATAAACTTTTTTGTAGTTTTCTCTGATTAAACAGGATGGAATTTTTTGCAATGAAATGGTTGTGTTAAAAAAACGTACGAGTTGGCACCTATCGTGTTATATTCTAGAGAACGTTTAAAAGAAATTGAAAAATACTCACTTTAATGCTTTGAAATTGATACTCATTGTTTCACTGCAGAACAACTATTGTTATAAAATTCTAGCAATTCCTACACATCACTACTACTTTGGTTATCCGCAAGCTATGTACTTCGATGTAATATTAAATGCACTGAATGTAAATCATTATATATACACATATTTTGTATCACGAAAAGAAAATGTTTCCACCCATCTGTTTTCTGATTAAAATATATGTTATGGCATCTGTTGTCAAGTCATAAAGTAACCTTCAAGTGCAAATTGTTGCTTGCTTAAATGTTTCGTCACAGCCATGTATCCGAGTGTTCAATAAATTTTGATTGCATGAGGAATTTGTAATGTGTATAGTTTTACTAATACTAAAATAAAAGAAATGCACGAATTTACGAATAACAAAACACTTTTTTTTTCTCGTGAACTACTATAATCTGCATTGTTTTAACCCTTCGTCGACCGACGGTACTGTAAAATATCATTCGTTTAAAATGCGTTTAAAAACGAATTTATGGAAGAAATGCCAAAAATATTTGTATGAATCTCTATCTCTACTTTAATCTCACTACAAGGCACTAGGCAGTACACGTAGCCGGTTCTGTTCCAGGATATTAAAAAAAATATATATTTATTTAATTTTTTTTAAACTAATTTAGCTAGTTGAATTGAAAATGTTTTTTGATAAATGTTATCTAACACGTGTAATAAAACCTTTATGATCGGAAAATTGTATAGTTTCAATATGATTGTGTATGCTATAACTAAAATATTCGGCTTTAATGTTGAGTAAAAATTATTTTAATCAATTAAAATTTTTTTTTCTAAACCAGAGCATCTTAACCGGTTTTCCAAGAACATACAGAAAGCGTTCCGATAATTGATTGGTGTTTCTTCACGTGTAAACTGTTATGTTCTTTATAACATATTATGAAAAAAGAAAAAAAAAAGTATATAATGTTTTATTTGAAGCTATAACACGAAGATCTCAAATAAATTTCAATTTAATTTTAGTTTTCTGCAATTAACAAAGGCTGTTAATAAAAGATCATTAGATTTCAATTTACACGTTTATAAATAAATATATATGAAAAAACTGTGGTTATAAATGTGTTCATTTAAAGTAATCTTGCTTGAATTATTTTTGACAGAAGAGCAAAAAAGAGATTTTTTTTTTTTTTTATGGATTATGAAAATAACAGTTTTGTTTCGAATTTCTTTATTTCACCAACAAACGATAAATAGCCAAGAAAAGGACATTTAAATTATTTTTTTACAGACCACATGTACAGATTCCGCCGAACTCCTTTTTTATAAACATACTTTAAGGGAACTCTCTTCTATAGCTTTTTCAAAAATTTCTGGACATGCGCAAACGGACACTATAGCACAAATAATAATAATAAATAATTAAAAAAAAGAAAAAGAAAGAAAAAAAAAACATTAATTATTTTCGGTGTATAATCCGCATATACGATATGTCATTCCTGGACTAGAAATTTTGTATAACAGAAAATCTATATTATTTCAAAGATACAGCACATACATATGTAACTTAATTTCTAATTTAAAATTTCTGGTACAAAACTGATCGATCTTACCTGCGCATTACACGCCGAAAATTACAGTACTTCTTTTCTTTTAACTTTCCTTGTAGTTTCTGTAGGCTGTCGATTTAAATAAGCATAATTACCTTATGTCTCGAAGGCTTAAAATGTGCTACAAAAAACCGCTGATAACAAACAATTTTAAGATTTAAATTTTTGTTTTTATCTTTTTTAGAGCTTAGTGGTATAAAAAACATATTATATACTCAAGTTTTAACCTGAATCATTACAAACTGGTATTTTTTTGCTGCTAAAAATATCATTTATATTTAAATACTTCTATTTAAAAAACATATTAAATATTATGTACTGTATTAAACCTCTCAGCGTGTAGCCTCAAATGACCATTCTACTTAAAAAATAATCTTATTGCCTAAAAAAATAATCTTATTGACTACGCTAGCTTCATGATTTTAAGTTACAATTTTACGTCTCGCACGATTTAGAGAGAGATTTCTTCCTTTACAAAAGTCAGTCTCAAACCATTTGAAGGGTGTCTATTGGAGTTACAAAAATCCGGTTCAAATGCTTAGAGGGTTTAAAATATTATCATTTTCAGCGTTTTGACTAGTAAATTTAACACTCATATGAAGTATTTAAAAAACAAATCTCAAAATAAATAAATAAATAAATAAAGGTGGATAGCATTATCGTGATTTATGACTTTAAAGACTTATTCAGTAATATATAAATATCAAATTTATGTTCGAAAATTTGGGATCTCCACACAGGCGGGAGGGGGGAGGGGGGATGCAGCTGTATATTCTGTTTCATCTTAACTCAGCAGCACTTTATTATTATGAACTCAATCTTAGTTACGATAATACACAACTGTAACGTTATATTGAAGATAAAAAAAAAATTCATAAAAATAATAATTTTCCTTAATTGATTAAATTAGATTATGCTTCTAAATTAACTGTAACGAACACTCCTCTTAATAATTAATTAATTGACTTTTTAGACTTAGAAATATCAAATTAACGGTAAAAAAAAATAGGGGGGGGGGGGTAAATCTGTGAATACGTTTAAATCGATGTCTTGTCAAATGAAGTTAATACTTTGGATGCTAAACCATAGATACTGCAGGAAAACAAAATAAACTCGCATGTTGTATCCACCACAAGATGTATTTTCCTGTACAATTTCACTAAGTGTGAATAATTTATTAAAACTATATAACATGATGAATGCAAATGATTTTCATCTACGGGAATTCTAACACTAAATATCCAAATAAAGATAGTTTTATCGTCTATAAATAACATCTTAAAAAATGCGGTTTTATAATGGTTATCTCGTATTTCAAGTTTCGTACAGTTATATGCAACAGACGTTGAGATAGTGTCGTGCCATTATCGGTGAAATTTGCTGTATAGCAGCGACACTTATTGGCCGATAAGCATTCAAATTGAGTTAGCATAATGCCTCATAATGGTCTTCTCACATATCAATTTTGTTTGATGATACGCAACTAAACTTGAGATATAGCCTTCCTTTAAACTGTGGCAATCACTGTGTAGCAGCGCCACCTTTTGAGCACTTTAAACGAAAGCGTGACAGGAACTAAGTTATATTAAAGTGCATCGACATATAAATCTATATGCGATTCCA
This sequence comes from Salticus scenicus, assembly GCA_963930645.1. Lineage (NCBI taxonomy): Eukaryota > Metazoa > Arthropoda > Arachnida > Araneae > Salticidae > Salticus > Salticus scenicus. Next base: position 30,909,794 of record OZ005662.1, read on the forward strand.
TGAAGTAGTTCCTAAGATATAGCCTTTCCTTAAATTGTGGAAATCGCTGTATAGCAAGGCCACTTGTGAATGATAAGTATTCAGATTGAATCAGCATAATACATCATAGTGGTCTTCCCACCTATCAAGTTTTGTTCGATTATACACAACAGAGCCTGAGATATAGCCTCCCTTGAAATTGCAGAAATCGCAGCCTAGCAGCGCCCCCTGTTAACCCTTTCATGGTCACGAACGTGTATACACGGTCGGAGATTTCTACTTCTAAATGGTCACGACCGTTTATAGACGGTCAGCATTTGTTACTTCTAAATGGTTATGAACGTTATAGCACGGTCGAGAGTTTGTACTTGAAAATGGTCACGGGCGCGTATTCACGTTTGTGCTTTTCCCCTTCGCTCCACACTGGGAGTTAAAGAAGGCGTTTTTCAGCCACTCCTTCTTTCACCGACACAATAGTCGTACAACAGGTCATCCATTCATCATATTATTTGTATTCCAGCGGAATGTCAAGGATTTGGTTAAAAAATGCTTTTGAGAATTTCTTTAGATGGTTAAGAAAAACCTTGTATTTCAAAACAGATACTAGGTTCGATTATTAGCAACTTCACAGAACTTCATTGTTTATTTATTTCATTTTATATTCTTGTGCTTAATAATCTAATTCATAATAATTATTATTATTATTATTTAAAATCCGTTTCAAGTGAATAGTTTACTTAATTTTTAGTTTCAAAGAATTCTTTTTCTTTTTTTTTTTTTTTAAAGACCAACAGCATTTTTTCCATCCCGCTTAATTATTATACTAAATAACTAAATACTACTCGCAAGTGGAGTTTAGAATGTTATGATAGACAGAACCGACACTTCCTATAAAGATGATTTGTAAAGAAAATACAGAATAGAAAATAAGTAAAATTCAATCTAACAGACACCCTCAAGCTCTAATATTTTTCAGGGCCATATATATATTTTTTTAAAGACAATTTTATAAACCATTTATTTTAAATAAATATTAAAAAATATTTTTTTTTTTTTTTTTTTTTTTTTTGGTTCAGAATAATTGAATTTCAATGTAACATAAATTACTGTACGTATGAAAATATGGAATGACACATTATTTTTTTTTTCCCGTTTATCTTTTGTGATAAATTTGCTGGAGTTGCCTTTTCGTATCCATTAAGCGTTTTAAAATTTTCTACCATTTTTTATGTACGAATATGATTTCAATTTGTGCATATGTCTGTCGGACTGACCATCTGTTTGTCAATTTGTCTGCTTACCCCCAGCGACTGTAACTAATTTTATAATTTTTTTAATTTATATATATTGTTGAAGTACACTATGGAATGTTTCTTATTTCAAATGGTATTAATAGTTCGGGTACAACTGGTTTACGTACATGAATTCCCCCCCCCCCCCCCGCCGAATATATATATATATATATATATATATATAAAATATAAAAAATAAAGAAAGAAAATTAATTAATTAATTTTAAAAAAATTGCTAATGCATTGCGTTTTAGGAAAGATATTTATATGAATTCCATTTAAATAATTTCCTACTGCAAATTCTTTCAGTCCTCCAGTCCGCCCGTTGTATGATGATGTAGGCAAAGAACATTAAAAGTTATACGATACAACAAGTACGTACAGTTGGAAAGTGTTGTTAATCAATGCGTAGCGCATAATTTTTCGTTTTTATTTATTTATTTATTTTTATTTATTTATTTATCAAGTCTGAACTAATGGAACATAACTAATGGAATTTCAGATGCTGTTTCTCAAATTATAAAATATTTGATTTTTTTTTTTTTTTTTTTTTTTTTTTTTTTGTTCAACTAAATGGCGTAATTAGAGATTAATACATATAAAATATCATTGTTCGTAGTAAAATTTTATATTAACGGGCTTTCTTATTCACCGAATTATTGCATAAAGATTTATTATTATTATTACCATCTTTAATATTATTTTCTTGTGTGTGCGCAAATTATTTTTTTAAATCTTTTTATTCAGAAAGAAAGAATCAAATGGTGTATTTCTTTTCAGTATAAATATAATTCGAGTATCATAAAAAATAAATGTTATATGCTGATCCTTTTTTTTTTTTTTTTTTTTTGGTGTGTGTATATGTGTGATTTTTTAATCATCAAAATATATAAAGAATATTCATTTTAGTAGCCATTTTGATGAATACTTAAATAAATAAATACGAATACGACAAAAATTGTCTAATTGCGTACTGAAAAATGATTTATAGGTACACATAGCTAATATATTTCGATTATAAATAACGAAATTTGTAATAATTTACTTGTTAGAGCAACTAAAGAGTTTAATTAGCATTATATATTTTTTAAATTATTAGTAGTTAGTTGCTTCATACTATTTTTCTCAGAAAATTAATTTAAATGGTATTGTTTTAGTTAGAAACGCTATTATTCATTAGTACTTTTTTAATTTTATTATGTTAAAGCATTTTAAATTGTATTTACTAAATACTCTTTTATAAAATGGGATTTAAAATTATATATATGAACTTATATAAAGGATAAATTCTTCTTGATTTCCGAAGAGCATATTTGGGAGTACAGAAAATTCTATTTCACCCTTTTCGATTGTTCTACGATTAAAGATAATCTTTACTAAGGGGGATTTGTCAATTTTGACAGATCCGATAACTTTGATGCACACATTTGTTATAAGACAAGAGGTGGAGGGAGAGGAGAAGTAGAGAAGCATTATTTTCAAGCAGAGTGATGAATACTGAAATTGATAGCATACTTTACAAATACATACTACAAAAAATATTTTAATAAAAATAATATATTATTTTACCTTTTAACGTGAATCCATTTTAAATCATTATTTAAAAATGATTTCAAGTTAACTGAATATCACCATTTTTATCGTTGATAAATTTTCTACAGCTATTTTTACCGCGTACCTGACAATATCCAAAAAAAAAAAAATCTTACTATAACCTAAGAATTATTTTTATAATTATGCTTATTTTTAATAATAAAAAGTTTGTTGCATATTTTCCTTGCGAAGATACTATTTTCCTTGAAGGTTTCATTCCCTCCCTTTTTTCAACTGCTTGTTCACCCTGCGCAGTTCTAAGCTAATAAACCTGAGGATATTAAAAAATTTTGAGAAAAATTTCTAGAGCTGTAATTCACCTTTACTGAGAATCCTTTCTTCCGATTATCTATTGTATACTTTCCAGAAAGAAACGATCCAGTTTATTCTTCTTATCAGTTATCGTTTCAGTCTTTATGTTTATTTAGGTTTACTTCCTCCTATAACGGGGGAAAATATTGTTACTCGTTATTTAAAATAATTTATGTTATCATTTCTATAAATTGCATTCTAATTCTGAAGAAAAAATTTTAATTGACTCATCATTCAACTTTTATTCACCTAAATGTGAACTTTTGTAGCTGTGCGATCAGTAGTTGGAGCACCAGATCGCAGATACACACACAGACATACACTTCTTTTTATTTATACAGATAATTATTTATTAAAATTATTTTCCATGAATAATGAAGACGATTTTTATCTCACAGAATTATAGCACTAAATAATAAATACAAAACTTTGGATAAACACCATAAAATGCAAGAAAATCGCAACAATTGTTTCAGATCAAAAGCTGCTTTGATTGCAGCACCGGTGCCTACTTTGGTCGCCTAACGAAGGACTTGTTTTCTTTCTACACGAAACAATTTTTGCAAGTTTCTTGCATTTCATGGCGTTTATCCAGAGTTTGTACTTATCAGTTTAAAACACCAGTTCTGTGGTGTTTTTTATTATAACAATAAAAGGCAGAAGAACGTCAATATTGGATCAACATCAGAAGAATATTTTTTTTTTCGTTATAAATGAAAAAATAGATACTTTGTTTTAAATTACTACAGTTCAAACATTCGTTTCAAAAGTATTGATAAGTTCTTTCGAAAGATACTCATACTGAAATTTTATACCTCCTTTTTTTTCCCCTTGCATTTTAATTAACTGAAACTGACTACTTATTTTTAAAAAGTGGATTTATTACTTGCTACGTATATAACTAGTAATATATATATATATATATATATATATATATATATATATATATATAACTAAGTCAATTCCTACTTAGGTCAACAAAGAAAATTTTTATTTTAGTTAATAAATAGAAATAAACGCGCGTGCAAAATCAACTAAAAAGTAAAATAAAATTTATAAATGGACAATATTTAAACTCGTGGACTCAGTTCAGTTATATAATAAGAATAATTACAAGATAAAAAGAACTTTTTATATACCATGTTTTTAAGTTTTCTGTTGAATTATATAAATGCTACCGAAAGCAAGGGGAACCCGGAACAATTGGCTAAAAGTATTTAAAAAAAATTCATTGTTATCGTGCTTTGAGCTATTATAAAAGCTTCAAACGGCTTGTTGGCTAGCCGGGAAAATAGTTAAAAATCGATTGCAAGCTTTGTATTGGTAACGCTGCCGAAGGCAGCAGGGACCCGAAACAGTTGGTTAAAAGTATTTTAAAAATGCATTTTCACCGTAATTTGAACTATTCTGAACATTTCAAATGTCTAGCTAGTCGGGATGTTTGTTAAATAAATTTTCTGTTCAATCATATAAACGCTGCCGAAGGCAGTAGGGACCTGAAACAATTGACTAAAAGAATTAAAAAAATATATTGTCACCATGTTCCGAGCTATCTTGAAAGTTTCAAATGCCTAGCTAGTCGGGAAGTTAGTTAAAAAACGAATGCAAGCTTTGTACTGGTAACGCTGCCGAAGGCAGCAGGAACCCAAAACATTTGGCTAAAAGTATTAAAAAAATGTATTGTCACCGTGTTATGAGCAATCCTGAAAGTTTCAAATTTCTAGCTAGTCGGGAAGTTAGTTAAAAATCGATTGCAAGATTTGTACAAGATATATATAGGGAGAGTGTGAACTAATAATAGGAATTGAAAAAGAAAGCAGAAGATGTAAAAAATTTTCGATTTCCGGTTTTTGACGTATTTACACGTTTTGAGATTCCTTGCATTTCAGTTAACTGAAATTGACTACTTATTTTTTCAGAAAGTGGATTTATTATTCTATCTTCTGCATATATAAGAAGAAAGTATAAGAATAAAAAAAAAAAAAAAAAAAAATTAGATTTCTGGTTTTCGATGAAGTTACACGTTTTGAGATTACTCAAATAGACCATTTTTAGAAAAGGTCTGTTTTTTTAGTTTGAACACTGTACTTCATGGTCGAATCGTGCCTATAGACCAATAGGTATCGCTGCTGTGCTGCAATTTAATTCCGTTTATGAGAAGGCAATATTTTTGCTTTGCTTTGTTTTGTAAAAAGCTGTCGAATTTCGACCACTGGGTGATACTAATGCAAATAAATAAATAAATAAAATCAGTTAAATCTCCAAAAGTTGTCGAATTTAGATGAGATTTACGGCGCAATATAGACATGCATAATAATGCACACACATTCATTCTTATTGAAAAGTGATATATTTTAGCAACATTTGACTATTGTTTGTTTTCGTTAGCTGTGACCCTGCTCACCTATGCGCATGCGTGAGGTCTGCATTGATTTTGTTAAAATAGGGTAGAAGCGTAGAAGATGAGAGAATGTTTACATTTTACGAGTGAGAGATAAGTTGCGGTTTCTTTTTTCTTTTTTTTTTTCTTTTCAGGACATTATTGAATTTTGAGGCGATACTTCTTCGTTATATTCGTATAAAGGCAAAATGCTGATTTTTCCCCCTTGTAATTTTTAAATAAGTGTAGAAGATCAGTTTTATTCTTCGATGCAAAATAAAATCCGTAAACTTAAAAGTAAATGCCTGTTTTCTTTCTTCTTCTTCTTTTTTTTTTTTTTTCAGTTAAAATTAATTTAATTTGCTTACTTGATCTCTAAATTCGTACTATATCTGTCATACCTGAACACTTGTTTCATGCACTGATTATAGTAGTAAATTAATTAAAAATGACTTAAATTAGGTAAAATTTACATAATTCATTAATAAAAGAAGAGAAAAAGAACAACGTTTACAGTAGACTTTACCTGTAGTAAAAGTAATATATTTTTTTCTTTTAAATTATACTGCTAAAATAAAAATACCATATTTTTGGATCTCTATTTTACAGAAATTTACAGAAAATCGTATTTAAATCAAATCATTAGATTTTTTTATCATGATTATTTTACACCTTTTATTTTTCGCGCATATTGTCATATAAATTACATTAAATAAAATATTGTTAATTAAAATTAAAAATTAAACTTTAAATTCGCGTAAAAAGGTAAAATAAATATTGAAGACTCATAAAAAGAAAACGAACACGTGTAGAACGAAAAGCGCATTTGGCTAAGTGCCCATCTCATTCAACGCATCACCCCTTTTCCGAGTAGGATCGTTCCGCGAGAGGTAGACATGGTTTACGAAAACGGACAGTATGTTAAATTTCAGGCACTTCATGAAAAATCGCAATGTTTATCAACACAAAGAGGAGAAAAATGTCTTTTCAACTTCGATCTCTGGCGTTAACGATTATATGACATTTGAAAACGCAAGATGGTAAATGGGTTTATCTAAATAAAAGTATTCGTAACAAAATTTTATGTTTTTCAATTAATTAACAAAAAAAAAAATTATTAAGATATCGAAAATGTAAGCCCAGGCGCACCACTTCAGGTCGAACCATACCTTTATGTCAAATTCCTTAGCTCTGCTTGCGATATTCTTTCCTCAACATCTCAAACAGGCAAACGAGATTTTCATATGTTATAGATTGTACTGGGGAAAAAAAGAGAGAGAGAGAGAAAGAGAAGAAAAAATGCTATACTGGAATTATTCCTATGATCGGAATTTTCTTTGAGAACTTTTCGAACTAAGCTTTGAGTATATAATTTAAAAGCTTTTAAACATTTTGAGCACATCGCTAAAAATTACCACTTTAATTTGAACACCAATTAAATTATTATCCGTCTTCAGTAAGAAACAATAGAGCGTGCATTTATTAACATTGTTTTACTTTAGAGTATATTTATATAGGTAAACTCAAGCTCTTTCTTTCTTTCTTTTTTTTTTTTTTTTTTTTTTAAATTAACCTAACGAAAAGATCACCTGTTTAGCAACTCTCGAAACTACAAGTAATTCTTTCTAAAGTACCGAGAACTTTTACTTTACAGTTTGTGATATCTTTAGTTTTTTTTTTTTTTTTTTTTTTTTTTTTTTTTTCCCTTTTTCTTTTAATCTGATAGAGATTTGTATAGATTTGACCACTCAAAGAGTTCATGAAACTGTGGCCTGACCACTCAAGAAGATCATGAAACTAGAATTTGAATTGTTCAGAAACAGGAAGGGAGATCAAAGAAAGGTAGAAAAAGAAAGAAAAAAATTGAAGTAATTAAATAAAATAATAATAGTAGGCAATTAAAAAAAAAAAAAAAAAAAATACAAAAATATGTAAAACCTATAAAATTTGAAAGAAAATTTTTTTTGTTGTATGCTATATAATAAATTTAAAAAATGAATCCACTTTTACTTTAGTATCGATTTTCAAACTTCTGTTTATTACATCCACATTTAAATTTAATTGACATTTGATATCAAAGCAAAAATATTAATTAAAATTTTTCGAATTTTAAGTGTCTTGCTTTTTGCCTCCAAAGTTTTTGCACATGTCTATTGCATCTGAAGAATAAAAGAAACGCCCTTTCGAAATCGGAAGTGCTTGCATATATTTTACGGTACGTGAAGAAGTTAGTTTTAATAAAATAAAAGATGAATGAAAGATTAGATTATATATATTTAAAACTGTAAATATTTAGATCTGACAACAAAATTAAATAAAAATTATTTTATTACGAAACTTATATTATTTTTGTTATAAAAACTAAAACATTTTAAAGAAAAATTTCCCATTGCATAAGATATAATAAAATTAAAAATTGAATTCGTCCTTATTTTAATATCGATTTTCAAATTTCTACTTAGGAACAACACTATGTCCATATTTTAACTTAATTAACATCCGATATCATATTAAATATTATTTAAAACTTTTAATTTATTTATATCAGCTGATACATATTTTAGTTTAGGTAGTTTTAGAACTAACAAAATATTTAAATATTAATTAATTTTGTTTACATTCTTTATCTTATATTTTTAACTGTAAATTGTTATGGATGTATTATTTTTAAGAATTTATAAAATAAATAAATATATATATATATATATATAAACATTAGGAAGTTTACTATCAATGGCACCTTGAAAATATACTGATATTTTTTTTTATATAAAGTTTATTTATTGAAACAAATAAATCCATATTTGAATCTATTTACATTAATTTAAAATAAAAATATTTAATTTATAAAATTTTATAATTGAAAAAAAAAAATAATAATAATAATAAAACAAAACAAATAAATAAGCAAATAATTTTGTTATATTCTTTGGTGTCGGTAAAACAGTCTTGGAATCTGCTCTTTTTTTTTTTTTTTTTTTTTTTATTACATATTTATAATCTTTTAAAATCATTTCCTTAGAAAATTTTCTATCTAAATCATCTTAAAAAATAATTATCTCCTTTAACTTTGATTTAATAGTAATAATAGTAAAATGAATCAATATGGCAATTTAACTGCATCTGAAATTATATTAAAAATTTCTGCAATGTTAGAAGAATTTACAGCTATGATACATTTCATTATTCGTGGAATGAATAATTAAAAATTAATTAATGAATAATATTAAATTAGCATCATGGATTGCAATTCAATTTCATGCAGCAATTTTTCCATATAATAGTTCAGATTTGCTGTTATAACTTTTATAAAATCATGTGTTTTCTCACTATTTTTATTTTAAAAGGATTTACTTCGCTTAAATGCAGAAGATCAGTTCTTCGAAAAAGCATTGCAGATTTTGAGGTTAGGGGACGTCAATCACGAGGAAAACGCCCACAATGGACTTCAATGCTTTTGTTTGTTAAGAAGCTGCTGCAGAATGGGGGAAAAATTTCATAGAGTTACTGCTAAACTTTTAACATTGAAAGTGGCTGACCTTTTACAGAGATAGATAACACGTGCTAGTGAAACCATTTTCGAAGTAAAAGAATTGAAACCGCGTGACCACGAATGGGTTAAGCAGTGGACACCAAAAGTTGATAGGCACTAATTTAGGTCATGGTGCATCTACATATAAATTAATATGTAATTCTGAACAGTAATTACGGAGATACATCTGCCACAAAATTTTTGTCACACACACACACACACAGACAGACGGGCGGACAGACAGACATTCTCTAAAAGTGATCAAATCGTGTTTTAGACATCTCAAAACGTGTAAATCCGTCGAAAACCGAAAGTCGAAAACTTTTACGAATCCAATACTTACTTGTATTGAATATAGAAGACAGTAATAAATAAGTAATAAGTAATGCAGAGACTGGCAAACTATCTTTTATACAGAATTTAAACAATGGAGACGGATGAAGACAGACAGCTCTATTCTATGTTTATAAAATATAATGTTTCTTCCTAGCAGTTAATTAAAGTAGCTTTTCTTTTTTTTTTCATTTCATTTTTTTCATTTTTCTTTCATCTTTCTTTCATTTTTCATTTTTTTTTTTTTTTTTTTTTTTGAATTATGAAAGCTGAAGCAATTGAAATGCATTTTGCATATCAAGGGGAGAGCTGTTTCCCGCCCTCCTTCTTATGAACGAATTTGCAGAACATACATTCGCTCACATGTCACACATAACACAAGTAACTTATTAGAAAAAATAGCGTGGCAGTACTACGTTCACGATATTAAATTTTAATTGAAATAATTTTATTAAATTTATGACTCGCTGAACAAGATATATGCAAGTATGCATATGAAATAGAGATGGTGTTCCACCCTCTTCACATCAATAAATTTTTCATATGTATATAATACATGGATTAAAATTCTATGTAAAAGTACTATGCAAAAGCATGCATTCGCAAACCAAATTTATTGTGTAATACAAATAACATTTGTACCTTTGAACCTTTTTTAAAATTAAATTAAATGAGTTTTAATACCTAATTCTTTTATAAATACATATCAAGATATTATAATAAGTCTCGTAATAAATATAAGTATACAGATATACATATATATTTTTCTTTTTTTTTATGTTTTAAATTTTTAATTAGACACTACTCCTTAAAAAGCTACGTAAGAAAAATTTTCTTTTAGAAGATCTTCCTAATTGTCCGATCAATAAGCGGTTTAATCCGACGGATTCAGAAAAATTGCCCCTTTCCTTTTGTACCTTATTAGTAACGAATTTTTGATTAGATTTTTTAAAAATTAATTAAAATATGAAAATAGACATAGCTTTAAAATAGACATTTTAATTTTTAACTGTTGCCATTTTTTTCAGTATAAATAAAATGAAATATGGTTTCACATGAAAAAAAAAAAATCTAAAATATTGAATATTAAATTTGTTCATGCATATGAAAAAAATAACGTCTATAAAATAATAATAATAATAATTTTAAATTTTAAAGCCTTTTTTTATTGTGTGTGTGTGTGTGTTTAATTTTAAGTCATTTAACAAGAGATAACCCACAATATATTTTTTACATGAATTGCAATTGCTTTCACCAAGTGAATATATTACGTTTTTTTAAGAAAGGCAGGACTATTGCTTTTGACAAAAAAAAAAAAAAAAGAGCAGTTTTTCTTTCTTTCTTTCTTTTTTCCTCTTCTCTTTTGTCAACAAGTTAAAAAATAAATTAAAAATACGTAACGTTGTAAAATCGAGAAAAAACATGTTTTTGAGATTTTTTTTTTCTGTATTTTGTATATTTAAACCAACTGAAGAAATTTCCTATTTTTTTAATTCATCAAATTATACATATATATACTATATATAATAGCTAAAAAAAAAAAAAAAAAAATTATATATTCATTGTAAGCAGAATTTTATTTAGTACAATATCTATATCTATTCTTCCCTATAAAGGCATGTAGTAACTGCGTTTTATTCCCTGGCATTGGTTACTAAATTGATTTCTAAAAAAAAAAAAAAAATAAATGATGCAGCTTCGACATAAGAGTTCCTTCGCTGCTTTTAAATTTCTGTTGCCGTTTTGGTGATGAATGAAAAAGGCTATCGCCATTGCGTAAGTAAACATCTTGGTGAGAAACATCCGATCAACTTTAGTGCCAATTTTCAAATTTCTTCAAGGAGTTCTATGCTGAAACTGTCCCAATTTTTTAACACTATTTATCTCAATTTTATTTTAATTACTTTTAAAATATGTTTGCACGTGCATTGCTTTTCGACATAATTTATATAATATATTTATTTATTTAGTTAGTTTTAGCTCGTGAATCATAGAATAGAATATATATAGATAGATAGATTTATAGATTTAATAAAATTTTAACAATCCAAATTTATGTAACAAATTTTGAGTTACGTCATAACGGAGTTACGTCATATCTTCACATGGAAGAAATAGAAAGAGTCTAAATAAAAGACTCGTTTTGTCCTAAATTAAATTCCATTTTCTACAGAAGTTTATATGTATTACAGAAATGTAAATACAGGCTTTAGTGTATTTTAATGAATAATTTTATTATTATCATTACTATTATTATCATTAAATTACTAAGCTTTGTATTTGTTACTTTTACAATGAAGCATTTTATGTCTAATTTTATATTTTTATTCGTATCTCATTTCACTTGAAAGAAACGTCCTCCGTCTGGATAGCTTGGAAGGAAGGATTTTCTAAGCAATTATATTTAAACGCATGCATTTGCATCAACAAAGGGCTAAACATTTTTTAAATATGGGGGAAGCATATTCTGAAAAACCCTATTTGGTTTAGCTATCTCACTTACACGCTGTATTAAAACCATTCACTAGTTATATATAGAAAAATATTCTAAAAAGTGTAAGATCTTAACCCCCTTTTTAATATGCAAATCGTGATCTGGAGGGGAAAAAAAAAGGAAAGATAAAGAAAAGAAAATTACAGAAAGAAAAGGGGGAAAAAATGCATTGCAGTTTGACCAAAGATCTTTCAATACGTAAAGTTCTTTGGTTTGACTGCTTATGACTCTTTTCTGATATATAAAACTAATTTATTGATCAATACTAAACACCATAAAACACATGATCATTATTTCTTTTTTTTTACTTTTGGAGATGATATTTTATGCTTTATCTCAGATAAAAAGCTTTTCAATTGTGAATCTTTCTGTAAAATATCTTCTGAATAGTCTCATTTAAGGTATTTGCACACACAGGACTAAAAATGATCTCACTGCGCAGAAGAAAAAAAAAATTCGAGCCTGATACCATTTTTGCTGATTCTTGTGTAAAATGACTTCATGAATCCGAATATGACTCCCATTTCGCCCAGTCACCCACCGTTTTCACAGGACCCTATCCCACCTCCCACAATTTTTATCACTGTTCGGTCATTTTATGGCCATGAATTTGATTTGGAGAAAGAAAAAGAATTAATTTAACACTGAAAAACAATATACACTCATGAACAATTGCTAAGGACGGTATATATATAATGTTTAATAAATAACATTAATAATAGATTTAAAAAATATAAGAAGTGTAATACGTAATTTCAGTGGCAAATTCCCCCTAAATTTTCTCTTTGCTGCGAATGCTCATGTTTTAGAATTTTCCAACTCTGTAGCCCCTCAGAAAATATTTAACAATTAAATTAATTCTACCCCTCCCCTAAAAATTGATAACCATAAAATGATCGAAAAATGATAAAAATAGGGCGTCGTCCCAAAAAACGGTGGGTCATAGGGCAAAGTGGGCGTCCTATTCGGATTCAGGAGATTATTTTACATACGAATTTGTAAAAATGGAGTTGGGGACAATTTTCAAACAGAGCAGTGTCATTAATTAAGCATTGAATCCAGGATTCTTTGTAAAATATTACTAAAAGTTGCGCCTCTAAATTTATACAAGTGATGCTCAGTTCATTTAAAACATGCAGAGATACTGATTTTAGCTGCTTATGACTTTCTTTTGTTATTTAGTTATTCAAGTTGTTCCATATATATATATATATATAAAGAAAAAATCTCAAGTATTATTTAATAGATTTAAAACTTTAACCAAAAAAAAAAAAAAAAAAAAAAAAAAAACAGAGAAGAAGAAAAATAAAGAAAGAAAGAAACTGAGCCTATTTTTTGTTTTTTGAGAAATTAAGTTCTGGACAAAACATAATTTAATTTAGTACAACAGAACTACATTTTAGGTCTATTCTTCCGTTTAAAAGCATGCGGTAACTGTGTTGCATTTCTTAGCAACGGTTATTGTATTCATTTCTTAAAATTTCTTTGTTACAGCTTTAGTATAGGTCCCCCTCGGCGTTTTTAAAATATTTATTTCTGTTTTGGCGATGAATTAAAACGGCTATTTTAGTTGGGTAGGTGGACCTAGAATTAACCTTATTTAGAAATTTGGTGCCAAAGCTACTTCGGTAACAAATTTGAATTTTAGTAAAGGGGTCCTGTACTAAAGATATTCTATTTCTTTCGTGGGATTTTTCTAATTTTTATTTTCAATATTATTATTATTATTTTTAATTGATGCGAGAGAAAGAAAAGGAAAAATATTTTTAATTGGGATACAAATGATAAATACTATCTATACAAAAACCGAAAATAATAATGATAAATATAAATATAATATTAATAATAATAATAAATGTAATGTCCCTCAAATTTCATTCTTCATAACAAGAAATATATTTCTTTATCACGTGTAACTAAATTTCTTTTTATAAGGGGATTTTTTGTTTTCTGTTTTTCTTTTCTTTTCTTTTCTTTCTTTCTTTAAAGAAAGAAATGAACGCGTATTTTTTATTTATTATCTTTCCACATAAACTTTTTTTCCCCTTTTAATAATTTAAAGTTAAAGTGAAGTTTTTATTGAATATTTTTTTTGAACCAATAATCCGATTGAACTAAAAAATACGTCATTAGCTGGATTTTGTTCTGATTAACAAGGGTACTAATTTTTCCTAGCGATCAGTTGAACAGTATAGCTTTGCATAGCGAATTAAACCCTTTATATTCAAGGTAACACACAGCAAATGAAGACAATGCCTACTGGAAGAATCAGTCCTGTCGTACTAAAATATGTTTTCAGATTTTCTTTGTTAGGTTCATTGTTGTAAAAAAGTTAATTTTATGGAAGACTAGAATTTGACTTTTTGTAACTAATATTCAACTCAACTGGACTCTGGATACATTCCAACAAAACATTTTCTTAAATCGTAGCCTTGATACTCAAGATGTAAAGAGGATAAAATTTTTACTCATCTCAGTTTGATTTTTTGATATAATTGGAAGACCTTGGACAAAATGGAGCATGTTATTCATTCAGATTATATATGCCAGCATGCCATATGCCACCACAAGACATTCTTCTACAAATTCACGTAATACAAATTATTTTTTGAATTATTTTCCATAATGAACGCAGACTTTTTTTTTTTTTTCGTAGAGAAGTTTAACACTAGATGCTGAAAGAAAGTTGATTTTATGACAACATCAGAGCTAATGCGATTTTCTTTTTCTTTCTTTCTTTCTTTGTGTGTGTGTGTGTGTGTTAAAAGTGAAATAAGTAAACAAATAAATAAAATGAATAACTTTGTTTAAATTTGCATACATTTATGGTTCAACCAATCGTTTTAAAAGTATTGACGAATTCTTTTGAATAATATCTATATTGAAAATGTACAGGATGTAATGGACTTTTCACTCTGAAAATAATTATTTAAAAAATACATAGAGCATTACGTAATTTTTAAGTATACCAGCCATGAAATTGGAGCCAATAAAAAAAAAGCGGAAAAAGAGAACGTTTTTGAAATTTATTTCACACACAAAAAAAAAAAGGTTTAATGCACTATTAAAATCCCAGTCCTTCTACATTAATTGAAAAAGAAAGATAAATTATAGATTAAAAAACTTTGGCCACATCTCAATTTTGAGAAAATGTTTAGTGCTGCCATCTATGTATAATAATTAATACTAGATGTATTATTTTTCACGTTAGTGTAATTTTCGAGTGTTGGGGTTAATTTAACACTTAAGAAGACCAATTCAGTATGCTAGTATTCTAGGAATGTCCTACGTGGGTGGTCTTTCTAAGGGGGCCTAGAGCGTATTTATGAAAGTTTTGGAGAAAACCATGAGAAAGCCATGTAAATCTGAAGGTTAATCATATTACAAAATATTATGTTACAATATTAACAAAACATTTTTTTTTTTTTTTTTTTTTTTACCTGTAGAAAGATATATAAATGTGATTTTTCAAAGTGTATCCCCTAAAACGCAATGTATTGGAATTTTGTTTTGTTTGTCCCTGTACATAAACTAGTTGTACAGGACATAGTAATGTCATTTTAAATAGGAAACATACCATAGTGAACTTGACTAATATATAACATTTTTTAAAAATTCTGAAAATATTAACGGACGCTGGGATGGGAGAAAGACAGATAGAAAGATAAACAATCGCACAAATTGAAATCATTTTCACACTTAAAAATTTTTTGAAAGCACTAAAAATGCTTACTCTAAACGAAAGTTCAATTCAGCAAATTTTTATTAATATCTCTTAAAGAAACCAAATATTTTTGTGTGCCCCTGTAAATCTAATGCTCATCATACAATGTTCTATAGCAAGCATTCTTTTGCGCATATGAATAACAGATTTCAATTTCATTAAACTTTGTGAAAAGTAAAGTTATTAAAATTTGGCTTATAGAAATACTTCACATAGAACGCAATGCTATGGAATACTTTTGAGTGTCCTTGTACACAAACCAGTGCTGGTATTTACGCCATTTTACATAAGAAACATTCATTAGTGAACTGGAATGGCATATTTCAATTGTATTAAGTTTTGTCTACATTAAAGGTATTAAAATATGGCTTATATAAATGCCTTTCTCAGAACACAAAAATCTGGAAAACTTTCGGGTATCCCTGTACACAAACCGGTTGAGGTATTCACCTCATTTTTGATAGGGAACATCCGGTAGTGAACTTGAATAACATATATCAGTTTCATAAAATTCTATAAGTATTTAAGGGAGTTAGACGTGGACAGACAGACGAACAGGCAGACACACACACAAATTAAAATCATATTCACACTTAAAACTTGTTAGAAAGTGTTAAAAATACTTAATATAAACGAAAGTGAAATTCCAGCAAACTTTTATTAATATTTTTTAAAGTAACTGAATATTTTTGTGTCGCCGTGTAAATTTAATGCTAATCATACTATATAGAAAGCAATCTTTTGTGCATATGCATTACATATTTCAATTTCATTACGCTTTGTGCAAAGTAAAGTTAGTAAAATTTGGTTTATAGAAATACCTCTCGTAGAATGCAATGCTTTGGAATACTTTCGGGTGTCCCTGTACACAAACCGGTGGTGGTATTTACTCCATTTTACATAAGAAACATCCGATAGTGCGTTTGAATAACATATTTGAATTTCACTAACATTTGTGTACAGTAAAGGTATTAAAAGATGCTTTATAGAAATACCTCCCTTAGAACTCAGTGCTTTAGAATACTTTCGGTTGTCCCTGTACATAAACCAGTAGAGGTACGCGCTCCATTTTCAATAGGGAACATCCGATTGTGAACTTGAATAACATATATCAGTTTCAGAAAATTCCATAAATATTTACGGGAGTTAGAGTGCGGGCAGAAGGACAGACAGGCAGACAAGCCGAAGTCAGTAGCACTTTTCAACGTTGTTGGAAAGTGTTAAAAGCTTCTTTTTTTTTTTTTTTTTTTTTTGTATTTTTTTAAATAAGCTGTTATATTTCTATGAATATATGCGCTAGCCTCATAAAAATTTACACAGATAATGAGAAAAATCCTGATAATCACATACTATAGCCAAAACACATTTAAAACATTTCTTTTACAGTGTGATCCAAAACATTTTGATTTTTTTTTCTTCAGGACACAGTTATGTTGAAATATATTTGAGGTATAACATGCTCTTTACACTGCCAAAGTTTCAAGATGATTCCTAATGAATTTTTTTAGATATTTGACAAAACGTCAAACTTTGAAAGTGTCCGAATACTTATTGGTAGATGGTGTATACTCGACAAGTGAATCGCTGTTATTATTATTATTATTGTTATGACATATTTGTCTCGTTATGCAAGTGTATGTATATATTGTATTTCATAATGGAAGCAGACACGAAAATGAAGAAAATAAAAATAAATAAACGAAGAAGAAGTTACTGAATAAGTCTGAGAAAAAAACTTTCTTTAATTTCTAAAAGAGTGAAGAAAAAAAAAAAAAAAGTTTCCTGTTGAATATGATTTATATAGCCTGACTATTTGTGCATAGAGTTCCGTAAAATAATTCAGATTAATTACTGCCTATGAGATGAATTTCACGAAAGCAAAATTTATTATCTTAATATGGCAGAATATATAATGAAACTAACATACATTATCCAGATGTACAAAAATATGTTTTCATGGTATAAATTATTAGCATTGATGATTAATTTAGAAGGCTACACAATATTTCGAGGGAAGAAGAAAAAAAAAGAGGCAGAGGACCACTTTCAATCCACATTTTATTACAGTGTTGCCCTCTATAGAATAAAATATAAACTAAAGATTTAAAACTTATGAGTTTATAATTATAATAATCATTCCAAGTCAGAAACATTAACGACGAGTAGACTAACTGTAAAACAATTGAAAGCAATTGTCAAAATATCGAAATATACGTATACGTACATGTATGTACATAAATACTGTTACAATGACAGTAGAATGCAAGAAAAATCTATGATTCAATGCAGAATTTACCTATAGAGCCAAAAATAAGATATCTAGTAATAACTTTAGAGATGAGAAAGAATAAAAATATGCATCAAATCATAGATATAGTAATATATATATAGATCTATCATCCCCATGTTATCGAGCAAAAACTTTTGATGCCGAAAAAAAGTTCTAAAATCAGCCATTAGAAAGTATTGAAGAAAAGATAAAACAGAAAAATGAATTTGAAACTATATCTGAAGTTTTTCGTTCACCTTTAGTAAATAAATTATTCATATATATCTATATTTTTTTTTTACTAAATTATTCGTGTGTATTCCTGTGCGTAATTTACTCGGGGAAAGACAGCCATTAGAGAGACTTTTCCCGAGGGAAAAAAAAGCCCCCTTAAAATTAAAGCTTCATTTCTCAAACTTAAATAATTCTACCTTCCACTAATTCACTGATAGCGCCCTAATTAATTCATTTTCTAAATATTCCATTAATTACAAATTCTTTAACTAATCTCAATTCTTAAAGTTATTTTTTTTTTAAAAGGTTTAAATTAATTTTACAGCAATTGCATGCTTTAAAAAGTTGGATTATTCATGAAAGTATTTTAAAACAGTTAATTTATTATATCAAATTGAGATTATTTTTAATTGGTGTATTTAAATAATACGAAATACTCTTTATCATAATTATTGGTATCTTTAAAATTACTCAAATCCTCTCTTCTTTCATTTCTAAGAACTTAGGGTCAGGTGGGGTAAAGTGGGTATACTTAAAAAAAACTGCTACATATTTAAAATAATACAACATTTTTAATTTTATCTTTTTCTTTTGTATTTATTAGATGGCTACACAGTTTTTCCGCTACAGAAAAATATAGTGGCAACTTAAAAATTGTCGTTTTTAATTTAAATTATTGTTCTACATTTTTATACGAAAATTATAAATATTTTACAAAAGAATAACAAATATAAAATATCAGAGAACATTTATTCACTTAAAGGTAAATTAAATGTATTGTATTTCGTATTCTATGGAATATTTTATCAGCTGGGTTAAATTGGGTATAGCATTACGCTTAATTATATGACTAAATTATTATACTGGTCATTCTCACGAAAGCTGTCATTATGAGAAAATTGAAAGAAATGAAAAGCTCTAAAATTTTTTTAAACAGATATATGTAATAGCTACATTAGAAAAATATAGATCCTGCATATATATTTCACAATATTTAAATTAGTAAATTTATTCTGAATACTGAAAAGTGAGAGAATGGCAGTTATAATAAGAGGATGATATTTTATTAGTATACACTACTTTTTACAACTTTTTATTTTTTGTGTAATAAATGACAATATCATTGTGATTTGTGCAAAATAAAACATGAAACATTAAAACATGAAAATTTATGGCAATACCTCTCATAGAACTCAATGCTTTAGAATTATTTCAGGTGTCCCTGTATACAAACCAGCTGTTGTACTTCCTCCATTTTCAATAGGAAACATCCTATACTGAACATGAATAGAATATATCAATTTCCAGGAATTCCATAAATATTTACGAGAGGTAGAGCGCGGACAAGCAGACAGACAGCCAAACCGAAGTCATAAACTCTTTTCAACTTTGTTGGAAATTGTTAAAAACTCTTTTCAGCTTTGTCGGAAAGTTTTAAAAAGGATTTACGTGCAATTTTGGTCCCTTTTTATTAATTACTCATATTAACTCTCTGACTACTCACTTTACCCCATGCCATGGGGTAATGTGAGTATAAAAGTCTATTTCAAATCGTTATTATTTTTTTATTTTTAAGAGTCATTTTTTTTTTTAAGTTGGACACTTTTGATAGTTGACATCTTCAATTTTTCCGAAACTTTCAGTCGTCATTCAAAAGTGCAGTTTTCGTTGATTTTTTCCATGTTTTCAGTCTGAATATCTGCTAAGGCAATGAGTGCCCCATAGAAATAATTATGGGGTTAATTACACACCTTAGTACAGAACTTAAAAATATTTAAAATTGCATGGGTCACTCTTGGCTTTAGTAGATAAACGGTCTCAAAGTTGAAAATTTTCAAAAAAAGGTCGAATTTGATGGTAAATTACTCTATAAGCCCTGATTCAATAACTATGCGGGGGAGTTTTAATTATACCCTAGATGGTCTAGTTTTAGACCCAGGTTACAAACCTATGGGGCTTGCAAGATTTATTTAGATATAGTTTATTTTATATCGCCAATGTGTACCTGTTCTGTGTAGTACAAAACGCTTGAGACCCAATTTTGTAATACATTAATGCTTGTTTAAAACTTCCCATTTTAAATTACAGAGGACAGCATCAAAATAAATATATAAAATAAATATAAAATTAAAAAATCTGGAGTGACTCCACTCGACTTTCCGAACAATGAGTAATTAACAGTTTTGTAGATAAAGCCTATAAATGCTAGATTCACCAAAATGCTTATAGTTAGTGCAACAGTTTTTTATAATATTCATATAAATTTTCAGCTCAATTGAATAAGGCGTTTAGATGCTATCGCACTTTTAAAAATTTGGTCCCATAGGTCATAATGATAAAGAAACCTATAACATGTGTACAAATTTTTTGCTCAGATTAATAAGGCGTTTAGACACTATCACACTTTTAAAATTTTGGCCTCATAGGTCATAATGATAAATAATTTTTCTTTGTGTCCCTGTAAAAAAAACATAACTTCTAGATTCTCCAAAATCTATACAGATTGCGTATCTGTGACCTTTAATATGTGTATAATTTTTTTTACTTAATTGAATGAGGCGTTTAGATACTATCGCACTTTTAAAATTTTGGTCCCATAGGCCATAATGATAAAGAATTTTTCTGTGCGTCCCTGTAAAAAAACTATAAGGGCTAGACTCATGAAAATTAATAGAGTTCGTGCTACGGTGACTTTCAGCATGCGTACCAACTTGCAGCTCATTCGATCAAAGCGTTTAGACGCTAGCGTGTTCACTCACACACATACACACATACATATATACATCATCGCAAAAATAGTGAAAACGGACTCAGGGGACCTCGAAACGTATAGAAATATCAAAATCTCAAATTCGTATTTTTGACATGACTGCAATACTTTCCTCACTATAGTGTTCGGAAAGTAAAAATTACATAAGGTCGACAAGAAAAACAGAACTGAGGTTTAAAAGTAATAAGTACAAAACTTTGAACTCAGACATCTTTTGTGACTCTTTGCTTTTAAACTGTGCTGTCATAATGTTAGAACCACCACACATATAATTTTTTTCTGGATTGTGTTTTAACAACTGCACTTCCCTCTTTTTTGACTAAAAGAAAGAAAAAAAAGTAATTATCAATCCATTCTCATATGAAGCTTTTATGTACATCCATATTGCTTACCGCTATAGTACTGAAAGACAAGTTAGCTGTGTAAAATGATCTTTTTTTTATCAGGTACTGAAGGCATATTGCTGATTACATATATGCATATGATACATACATGCATATGATACATACATGCATATTATTGATTGCTGCAGTAGAAAATTTCATGTAAAGTGAAGTATAATCATCTCTCAAAAATGCACAATTCTCTGAAATCTGCATATCATTTGTAATGTAAACAAACACTGTCATAACTGATTTGTTGATTAGTGAATCGCAAAAATTCAGCTGTATTAGGAGATAAATCAATTATTAATTTGTGCTTGTGAATCACCAATCACTCAGTATATTGAAGTATTTAAAAGGTAAACAAACATATCATAATATTACAGATAACTGAATATATTATGTATCTCTTTTTAAATTGAAAATTGTAAGTGTTTTATTTTGAACAAACTATTTTAAAGAATGTATTTTTATTTCATTTTTACTTATAAAATTAAAATTCATAATTTTACTGAAATATCTGAAATGTAAACAAACAAATACAGCAAAATTACTAGTACAGCAAAATTTACATATTTTAGATTTTTTTAAACAAATACGTGCTCTTTCTTTTGAGCAAAACATTTAAATAACTGCATTTTTCTTTCATTTCATTTTAATATAATTGAAATTAATCGTCTTATTGAAGTAATTCATGACAATGTTGAAGTATTTAAAAGGTAAACAAACATATCATAATATTACAGATAACCTCATATATTGTGTATTTTTTTTTTAAATTGAAAAATATAAGTGTTTTATTTTGAACAAATATTTAAATAATTACAAGATAAAAAGATCTTTTTATATACCATGTTTTTAAATTTTCTGTTCAATCATATAAACGATACCGAAGGCAGCGGAAACCCGGAGCAATTGGATAAATTAAAAAAAAAAATCATTGCTCTCGTGTTTTGAGCTATTATAAAAGTTTTAAATGTCATAGCTAGTTGGGAAGTTAGTGAAAAATCGATTGCAAGCTTTGTACTGGTAACGCTGCCGAAGGCAGCAGGAACCCGAAACATTTGGTTACAAATATTTAAAAAATGCATTTTCACCATATTCTGAACTATTCTGAAAGTTTCAAATGTTTAGCTAGTCAGGAAGTTAGTTAAATAAATTTTCTGTTGAATCATATAAACGCTGCTGAAGGCAGTAGGAACCTGAAACAGTTGACTAAAACTATAAAAAAAATGTATTGTCACTGTATTCTGAGCTATCCTGAAAGTTTCAAATGTCTAGCTAGTCGAGAAGTTACGGAAAAATCGATTGCAGTCTTTGTACTGATAACGCTGCCGAAGGCAGCAGGAACCCGAAACATTTGGCTAAAGGTATTAAAAAAATGCATTTTAACCGTATTCTGAACTATTCTGAAAGTTTCAAATGTCTAGCTAGTCGGTAAGTTTGTTAAATAAATTTTCGTTCGAATCATATAAACTCTGCCGAAGGCAGCAGGGACGTGAATCAGTTGACTAAAAGTATAAAAAAAATGTATTGTCACTGTATTCTGAGCTATCATAAAGTTCTCAAATGTCTAGCTAGTCGAGAAGTTAGTGAAAAATCGATTACAAGCTTTGTACTGGTAACGCTGCCGAAGGCAGCAGGAACCTGGAGTAGTTGGTTAAAAATATTTAAAAAATGCATTTTCACCGTGTTCTGAACTATTCTGAAAGTTTCCAATGTCTAGCTAGTCGGGAAGTTAGTTAAATAAATTTTCTGTTGAATCATATAAACGCTGCCGAAGGCAGTGGGGATCTAAAACAGTTGACTAAAAGTGTTAAAAAAATGTATTGTCACCGTGTTTTGAGCTATCCTGAAAGTTTCAAATGTCTAGCTAGTCGGAAAGTTAGGAAAAGATCGATTGCAATCCCTGCACTGATAATGCTGCCGAAGGCAGCGGGAACCCGAAACAGTTGGCTAAAGGTATTAAAAATATGCATTTTAACCTTATTCTGAACTATTCTGAAAGTTTCAAATGTCTAGCTAGTCGGGAAGTTAGTTAAATAAATTTTCTGCCAAATCATATAAACGCTGCCGAAGGCAGCGGAACTTGAAGCAGTTGACTAAAATTATTAGAAAAATGTATTGTCACCGTGTTGTGAGCTGTCCTGAAAATTTCAAATAGTCGGGAATTTAGTTAAAAATCAATTGCAAGATTTGTCCCTGACAAACACACAAACACACAAGAATCGAAGTTAATAAAAACATGGTAAAATTACATAAGGTCGACAGGGACAAGTTGAAGTACGGGGTAAGTTGAAACACGGAAATAAAAAATACAATTTTTATGTTCTTATTCATTGCCAATAAAGGGAAGTACAGACACACAAAACCTACTTTACAATGTAAAAAAAGATGTGTATGTAAACGTCTGTCGATTTTATGAGGATAAAACTGTTTTTGAGTACTGTGTTTTACTGTGAGTAAAAATTCAAAATTTTAAGTGATGTTGCATTTTATTTAACAAAAATTGGTGAATGTTTCTGATTGATTCAGCGTTTATAGTGTATAGGTGCTGCTTGCTAATCATATGATTTGAAACGCCCACGAGCATAAGTACTGGTAGCTTAACATCTCGTGAAGTGAAAATTGTGGGCAGGGGCCAGCTGAAACAAATATAGGGGAAGCTACTTGAAACACCTGTTTCAATTAGTCTCATGAGCAATTTTTATTTTTATTTTTATTATTATTATTTTTTTGTATACAGTCTTGTTTTCATCACCCTATATATATTTTACATAATATAACAATATGCACATTTCAGATGTATCTTAGGTTATTACTTTCCGAACACTATAGCGAGGAAAGTATTGTAATCATGTCAAGAATCCGAATTTGAGATTTTGATGTTTCTATACGTTTCGAGGTTCCCTGAGTCCGTCTTCACTCTTTTTACGATGATGTATGTATGTGTGTGTCTATGTGTGTGAGTGAACACGCTAGCGTCTAAACGCTTTGCTCGAATGAGCTGTAAGTTGGTACGCATGTTGCAAGTCACCGTAGCACGAACCCTATCGATTTTGATGAATCTAGCACTTATAGTTTTTTTACAGGGACACAAAGAAAACTTGTTTATCATTATGGCCTATGGGACCAAAATCTGAAAAGTGCGATAGCATCTAAATGCTTTATTCAATTGAACAAAACATTTATACACATATTATAGGTCACAGATACTCAGTCTGTATAGAATTTGGAGAATCTAGCATTTATAGCGTTTTTACAGGGACACTAAGAAAAATTCTTTATCATTAGGGCCTATGGGACCAAATTTTTAAAAGTGCGATAGCATCTAAACGCCTTATTCAATTGAGCTGAAAATTTATATGAATATTATAAATCACTGTTGCACTAACTATAAGCATTTTGGTGAATCTAGCATTTATAAGCTTTATCTACAAAACTGTTAATTACTCAATGTTCGGAAAGTCGAGTGGAGTCACACCAGATTTTTTAATTTTATATTTATTTTATATTTATTTTGATGCTGACCTCTGTAATGTAAAATGGGAAGTTTTAAACAAGGATTAACGTATTACAAAATTGGGTCTCAAGCAATTGTACTACATAGAACAGGTACACATTGGCGATATAAAATAGACTATATCTAAATAAATCTTGCAAGCCCCATAGGTTTGTAACCTGGGTCTAAAACTAGACCATCTAGGGTATAATTAAAACTCTCTCTCATAGTTATTGGCACATGGCTTATAGAGTAATTTACCATCAAATTTGACCTTTTTTTGAAAATTTTCATTTTTGAGACCGTTTATCTACTAAAGCGAAGAGTAACCCATGCAATTTTAAATATTTTTAAGTTCTGTACTAAGGTGTGTAATTAACCCCATAATTATTTCTATGGGGCACTCATGGCCTTAGCAGATATTCAGACTGAAAACATGGAAAAAATCAACGAAAACTGCACTTTTGAATGACCCTGGCCTTTAAAGCCATAAATGACCCACCACACTGTTTATGCTAAAATATACTTAGTATCAAGTAGTATCCGTATTTAAAAAAATTGACATGCGTCATTCATGGCTTTAGGAGTAAAATGATATTAAAATGGCGCCCTTTATTTACGGCCTCAGCCTTTGACCCGCTCTCTAGGCCAAACAAATGAAATTCAGAAAAAAAAAAAATTTCACTTTTTCTTATCACAGTACTACTAACATATCCTGAAAGTTTCGGGAAAATTGAAAATGTCAACTATCACACCTACATAGACTTTGTCCAGGTTTTAAAAAAATGGCTCTTAAGTAAGTCAACACTTTTAATGTATATATGCAACAAAAAGTTATCTAATTTTTTGAAATCTTGTAATGATTTTGTTCTACTGATTTTCAAAAACGGTGTTTGGTACCCATATAACCCCACCTGACCCTAGATAATTGGAAGGAAGCTTTTCCCCTTTCAATCTTTCTTCTTGTCTTCTTCCCTGCCGATCACTCTGTCTCTTAGTAAATTTTAAATTACTGTATAAATTGTAAACTGCGTTACGGATAACTTGTGATATCTCTGCATATTATCGACTTTTTTTCTTTTTTCGAATTAAATTTTTCCTGAAATAATACTTTTTTGATCTGCAGTGAATCACTCAGCATAGTTTATAATATCTTACAGTGTGTTTCTTAATAAACGACTCATATAGGTTCGTATATAAAAGATCATTATTTATTTCCAACTTATTTTAACGTGAAAAAAGAAAAAAAAATGAACACATAAGTTTTTTTTTTTTGAATGTTTGTTTGTTGTAAAATCATCTTCCATGGTTACAATAATTTAAACAGAATTCAGGTTAAAAAAAAAAAAAAAATGACAATCCCTTGTATCAGTCACAACGAAGTACTGATAAACATATTAAAACACTTTAAAATTGTCATATTTTAAATACATAAATTAA
This sequence comes from Salticus scenicus, assembly GCA_963930645.1. Classification (NCBI taxonomy): domain Eukaryota; kingdom Metazoa; phylum Arthropoda; class Arachnida; order Araneae; family Salticidae; genus Salticus; species Salticus scenicus. The sequence continues at coordinate 30,936,031 of OZ005662.1, forward strand.
GCCAGGTAGATCATATAACCAATATTTGATATTTAAAAGCAGTTCTTTCAAAATAAAAATATAGCTGAAATGAGAACCCTTATTTCGTGAATAATTCGAAGTTTAACGAAGGACTATTTTTATATAATTACAGTTAAAAAGTTTTCAAATTTTTTCTTGCCTGGAATAATATACTATGTAATTATGAAAAATATTTCCCATAAAATCGATTAGCGTTTAAAAAGCAAATAGTAAAAGCATGAAAAAGGCGTGGATTAAAATAAAGTTTAATTACTTAAAAAGTCGATTTGCAATATTGATTAGGGTGAACAGACGTAAGTTAGTTAAATTAGAAAATTCATAGTAAATGATGGTCATGCCAGTATCCTAAATCATATTTTTAAAGTAGTGTGACATCTTTCAAACGAAAGTATTGTTCAAAATGATCGTTTTAATAAAATATTTCCCGATTCGTCGTGTTAAGAAATTCATAAATTTCAAATAAGATAAGAAGTTTTCAAAATTGAATTTTCATAGTTAATTATGTTTATGATAACTGATATCTTAAAGCTGGTCTGAGATCATTACATTAAAATTATTCCTTTAAATACATGTTTAAGGAAAAATTTGCCCTATACTCTCATGTTAAGAAAATCGTAAATTTCAAATAACTTACGAAGTTTTTTAATTAGTATTTTGCAAATCGATAGGATTTCTGCTAGATTCATAAGTAAAATTTTAAAACTGGTTTTACATCTCTGCGATTTCTTGTTCTTGATCCATCGAGTACACTGACTAACAAACTCACGATAACACTCTCAGAAATTAACAAACAGACACCCTCTACTCACTGACACAATGTTTGTTTCGTCATTTTCGGATTCATCTCTCCTCAAAACGTGTAAAACAATCAAAAACTCGAAGTCGAAAAATTTCATGATTACCTAAGTTCCCCATACATATAATACAATGGGGAGTTAGTTACACAAGTTGGCATAGGTGTACTTTGCTCAGTTCCCTATCATATATATATATATATTCGCTGAATTTCTAGTACAAGACACTTTAGAAATATTTATTTTAAGATAAGTTAATTTGACCAATTGTTCGATATGGTGACAGACTCCACCTAATAGGCTTCCTACTATTCAATTCGGTGCATTTACCTTATCCAAATTCTTTAATTTATGTTATCGGGATAAGTTTCGTAGTTTAATGTTCATGCATTTCCAATAAAGCTCTAGATCAGCGATCATCATTCACCAACTGGCGACCATTGCATTGAAAATGGCGGTAAAAATTCAAACCCTAGTCGCCCAACGTGGCGACCATTATATATATATGTATAAATTTTAATCAAAAACATTTATGTTATCGGGATAAGTTTCGTAGTTTAATGTTCATTCATTTCCAATAAAGCTCTAGATCAGCGATCATCATTCACCAACTGGCGACCATTGCATTGAAAATGGCTGTAAAAATTCAAACCCTAGTCGCCCAACGTGGACCATTATATGTATATATGTATAAATTTTATCAAAAGCATGGAATAAAATGTCATATCAGCCAACAACTACGGAATCTCCGTATTTTCTGCGGAGAGCTGTAGGAAACTACCCAAGACGTTAAAAAATGTGGAATCGGGATTCTCTCACAATTAATTTATTTTTTCTATTTATTTATTTTTTAACCTTGAACGCAATCGCGATTTCAAACGTTTTCAATGAAGGAACGTATTTGGTATCTAAACCTTAAAAAATTGTCTCATTCTCAGAATGCATCGCTACTATCGGTTATCCATCTATAAAAATGCAAAAATTAAAAAAGGAAAAAAAAAATGTGAATTTTATTGATTAACGACGAAATAATATGCCTGTTTTAGCAGCTGATTACGATTAAGGCTAAATTGTGTGAGCGAACGGGAAAATGTCTTGTCTTTTCAATAATAGGCCGCAAAATTGGCGCCTATTTCTAGGCATGGCTTTGAAAAATCGCGAATTTTATCAATTAGCAAGGAAATGGTTGTATATTTCGGCAATTATTTACTTTACAAAACTTAAATTTTGACAATTAGCCACAGAATAATTACGCATTTCAATAATGAATAGCAAAAATGCTTCATATTTCGGTAAATAACTTTGTAAAAATGTTGAATTTATCGATTGGTGACGAAATAACAGCCTGTTTCTGCAATTATTTGAGTCATCGAACGTAAATTTTGATAATGATCAGCGATATTATTTCATATATCAATAACATGACACAAACATATTGCTTACTAGCAGGCTTTGCCCGCTTCGCTGGCTATTAAACTTAAATAAGTTGTCAAAATCCCATATCTTTATTAATAACCTAAGTTCTCGCTGTGATTGGTAGAGGTTTTCTCGCTCGCAAAGTGAGGAGTTTGGGTCTCCACTGTCTTCGGCACAACTTACCCACTCCTTACTACCCCTTCCTCAGCGGGTGAGTTCGAAGTTTTGCAAAATCACACTAAGGTACATTATGCGTACACTTAATCAATATCCAGTCTGGGTCCCCACTGTCTTCGGCACAACTTACCCACTTCTTACTTCCCCTTCCTCAGCGGATGAGTTCAAAGTTTTGCAAAATCCCACTAATGTACATAATGCGTACACTTAATCAATATCCGCACACCAAAATTCGCCATTCTAAGATAATTCAAAGCGAATTCAAACGGAAAAACATGTTTTTACACATGTTTATTGGGAACAACTTCAGTATAACCCCACAACGATATTTGGCGATTTTTTTTTGTTGGCGATTATGGCTAAATCAAAAATCTAAAAATCATAAATCATATATGATCAATGATAAAATCATAATATAAATCATAAAACATAAAACATAAAATCATAAATCCAAAATAAACAACATATTAGGCTGCCATATTATATCGCAAACAGTCCAGAACGACATCGTTATCCTTCAAAACGGCGCCAAAGAAAAATCGCCAAATTCAGCTGTTGGGTTATACAGAAGTTATACCGTTTATTGCCCTCCGACTCCGAGAAGGGGGGGGGGATTTCGAATTTCGTGAAATCCAGTTACAATAAGTGCCGGATGCAAACAAACAATTTACGCACCAAATTTCGTGACCACAGAAGTCTTTAATAGAAAATATTACAAATAAATAAATACAAAAAGCACAGCTTTAGTATGGGAGCCCTTTGGAGAATTTAAATATTTTAAGCCATTTTTGCGATGAACTGAATTGGCTATCTCAGTTGTGCAATTATTAAAGATCTTGGCGAGAAACGTCCTAGCTACGTCGGTTCCGAATTTCAAATTTTGCCAAAGGGATCCAATACTAAAGCTGTTCCATACACAAAATAAATAAATAAATAAAATAAAATAATATAATATAATAAAATAAAAAATCTTTTCCCATATTTACAAAATAAAAATGAAAAATCTTAATAAAATCCAAATTATAATCATTTACAATTAATGGGAGAACAAAAAAAAACCCTCATAAGGTACATAATAACAACAAAAAATTTTGTTTTACTGCAGGAAAGAAAAGTACTGCTTAATTAAATAAAAATATTAAACTAATGCCAAATATCTCTATGAAATAATTTATCTACGTGCAAATTCCTCATAAAAAAAAAAAAAAGTCACCAATTTTTGTAGGTATTTTTCTCTCTAATTTTTATTATTATTCACGTGAAATTAAAAATATTTCATTTTGTTTCTCGAAAATAAAAATATATATAAATGCATATTTATAAATATAAAACCTTTTACCGAATCCGCGTTGAAAACGGAAAAAGGGTAAAATAAATTAGAAATATCAGACCTATATTTATAAATTTGATACCAAATGAAAGGGGTGATTTTTCTGAATCCAGGGGTGCAAACAGTTTTTCGATGCGACAATTAGATTTTTAAATAATAACTAAAGTATGAAATTTAAGTGGCAACGGAAAAACAGAAAAAGGGGAAAATAAATTAGAAGTATCAGACCTATCGTTACAAATTCAGTACCATATGAAAGGGGTGATTTTTCTGAATCCTGGTGTGTAAACAGTTTTTCGATACAACAATTAGATATTTTAAAATTAACTAAAGTATGAAACTCAGATGGCAAAACTTCATTTCAATCTTTTCCTAATTTGTAGTGCGAATCACGCGAATAAAAAAAGCCTTTATCTTAAAAATTTATTTTTGCATTTTATTTTTCCATTCAAAGCGTTTTACTGAAAAAATATTTATGGCGCATGCGCAGGAGTTTTTTACACACAATTTAAACACTAATCAGAATTTTGAAAATTTCTGTAGATATAATTTTAAGTTGGGTGAAGACCTAAGTTTCTGCCAAGCGCCGTTGAATTCCGTCCAGCCGTTCTCGAGTGATGCCCGGACAAACGTGTTTTAGTCTTTCACCCCCCAGGGGGTAACGGGGGGGAATTTATGAAAAGTTGATAGATATAATTTTAAGTTGGGTGAAGACCTAAATCCCTGCCAAGCGCCGTTGAATTGCGTCCTGCCGTTCTCAAGTGATGCCCGGACAAAAAAAGCGAAATACGGACACGATGACACACACACACACAGGCAAAATTTTCTGAAGTCATTTTCGGCTTTCATGGGGTGTGAAACGTGAAGATATCGCAAAATTTTTCGATTACGACAAATTTACAGACAAAAGTCTGATTTTATTAATATAGATTTCAAAAAATAGTTTTAAAGAAAACGATGATTTTCATCGAATAGAAATCGCATACGACGGAAATCAACTGCAAAAATATCACATATTTCGGAAATCAGCTTTTAAAAGAAAAATGTGCCAATTTTATTGATTAGAAAATTTAAGAGTCAGTGATGTTCATGCCAGTATCTTAGATGATATTTTAAACGCGAGTGACATTTTTATGGCGAAATATCCCTTAAATTGGTTATGTAAAATTATGCCCCATTCTGCCATGTTATGAAATTCGAAAATTTCAAATGACTTACGAAGTTTTCATAGTTAATGCAATCATCTTTATGCGAGCATCATAATTTATATTTTAAAGCTGGTCTGGCATCTATACAATAAACATATATTATATTTTATTATTCTTGGTCAAGTAAAAATTTGCCCTATACTTTCATATAAGAAAATCGTAAATTTCGAATAACTTACAAAGTTTTTATATTAGAATGTTGTAAATAAACAAAATTCTTGCCAGTCTCATTAGTGAAATTTTAAAACTGGTACAACCCCTCTACGATCATTTGCTCTTGAGATATCATATACGCAGACTAACAAACTAACACACAAACACACTAACAAACTAATACACTAACACATTAACAGGCATCCTACAGATGGATACTATATCAGTTTTGTCATTTTCGAATACCTCACACCTCAAAACTTGTAAAACAGTCGAAAACTCGAGGTCAAAAATTTTCCCGATTACCTCTGTTCCCAATACCTATTTTTGACGGGGAACTAAAAAAGACGAAGGTATTAGGTTTCATTGAAAATAAAAAGATAGAACTGAAAGTCCGAAGTAAAATATCTGAAGCAGATACCACATCACACCTTGAATACACCCCTTGAATACACCAGATATACACCCGTTGAATTATACATATTGCTACGAAAACATTATTATGTGAGATTATAGTTAGGTTGTTAAATAAACAGGCAGGATACACTTCATAAACAATCTTGGAAACAAGCTACGAAAGACTATTACTCCAACCACGAAAGTCATAATAATACATTAAAGAGAAAAGAAAGAGACATTGCTGTTGCTTCTACGTCCTCAAATTTAAAAAGACGGGGAAGAGCTTTACCATATTTACCCTAAAAAAATCAAAAATATTTATTTCAATTCGACAATTAAAAATTAAAAAAAAAAAAAAAAAAAAAAAGAGGAAGAAATTCTGTCTATGACAAAATTTAATTTAGTACGACAGGACTACTTATATTTGCATTTCAACACCCTTTCATGAAAAGAAAATAATAATAATAATAATAGAGGGCACTCAGTAAAATTCTTAAACACATTTTCAAATAATGTGTTGATTTTTAAATCCAAATAAATAAATAAAATTCGAATGCCTTAATTGTATAGTATCTTCCACTAATTGCTTAATACTCATTTACTAAATATTTTAATTAGTAAAATAATCTTAACAACAATTTCGTATTTATTATTAATAATTTACAGTTTCAATTTCTACAGAATAAAACATAATATTTAAAGAAAAAAAACTATAAACCAATTACTTGATATTCAAATTATACACAAAACTCATAACACATTAATTAATATTAATCCATTAATTTCTCGAAAACATAATTAATATCAACATACTCGTCTTATAAATCGGAAAATAACACACATTTAAAATAAATTTCATAGTTTTAGTCTAAAAATATCTGAAAACACTAGTCTAAATAAACAGAAGTTTTCAGCCAAGGCCCGTTGGCTCTGTGGTCGGAGCACGCAACTACAGTCGGTAACAAAAGTGTCCGAACACGAGTGAAAATTCCTATGTATAAAAAGTACACATCATACGGTTTTGTTAAATAAATCCTTGTCGAATCCTCTTCTTAGTCAGTCTAAGAACATGATTCGATAAGGATTTATTTAACAGAACCGTACGAAACGTACTGTTTCTACATAGGAATTTTTGCTAGTGTTCGGACACTTATGTTACCGACTGTACGAACCCGAAGGTTGTGAGTTCAATCCTCACAGTTGGGAGGTGGAAAAAAAAAATTTTACGGATTTCACAAAATATTTTAAGATAGAGTAAGAAATTAAAGGGCAAAATTGAATATTGACAGGCATTTTTGAAGTGGAACACTATAAATTGGTAACGACGCAAAATGGGAGATTGAAAAAAATAGTCGTGTCGTACTAAAAAAAAAAAAAAAAAAAAAAAAAAAAGGCTGCACTTTGACGGTTTCCATTTTTTTTTTTTTTTTTCTGCAATCGCCAGTACGATGAGGCATTAACGATACTACATTTTTTTTTTTTTTTTAAGAGTGAAAAAAAAAATACATGCGAGATGACAAAATGATTAAATGTTAACGAAATACTGATGAGCTGGTTTTTAGTAATATATGAAATTTTTTGGTTACTTAAATTGGGAATTTGTCTCTTGGCGGTCACGTTGCTCATTCAATCAAGATGACCGCAAGTTAAAAAGCCAGTACTTAAAAGATAAGTTTGTTCTACACTTAGAACATAGAAGAAATACGGAAAAAGTGTTAAGTAACATAATTTATTTAAATACAGTGCAACAACGATTTAACAAAGTATGTTTAATTGCCAGAAAATCTGAAAAAAAAAAAAAAATTCCTTTCTTAACGAAAGAATTAGTAAAGCAAGACTTCAAAGGGTTAACAAAACTAAAAAATGATCAGTTAATTATTGGGTTTAAGTGGTTTTCTCTGATGAGTCAAATTTATTTCGAGCTGACGGGAACAAGCAGGTCTGATGACGAAAACGTGACCGACCTAATGGAAATCGCACTTTTAAAACAGTGATATATTATCCGTATATTATGATACGAAAGTGAACTACTACTTTCTAATGAGTCGGACAAATTTTCATGGTTAATCGATCAATAACCCGAAATAAAACTCGTCCATTAAAAATTTGGTGCCTGACCGACTATTTCAGAGGTATTTCAGACTTTTCCACAAACAGCATTTCAAGCTGATAATGCACCTTTTTACATGGCACCCGTGGTACGTTTACTTGATTTAAGGTTTTAAAATTACCTATCCATTCCCATGGGCATCTATAATTTTGAAAGTTATCATAATTTTTTTTTACTTACTTAAAATTAAATCCCACAAAAATTATATCGTAGAATTTCTTCTTTACTAGACATGAAAATAGTCCTAATCTCAATCCGCTCGAAAATGTTTAGTCTATAAAAGGGAGTGGGGATTCGAAATTTGTAGCCTACAAGTTAGCAAGAACTAGAAAAAAATATTTATGGTATTTGGTACCGTGAAATTTCTGAGTTTCAAGTTAAAAAACTGTAAAATATTATACCATCGTGCATTAAACCAGTAATTCCATATAAAGGTGGGATTATTTAATGCAGAATACATATTTTTATTAAGTAATTGTAACAGATCTAACAAATAAATGTTTTCATTTCATACATTAAAATATAAAGTATTTATTTCATATAATAAACAATAATAAAACACAAAGTATATATCTATTATATTACGTTTAAAAAGAAAATTTTATCTAGATTTTTATTAAATGCTTTGTAGAGTGCAATAAAGAAAATTATTAAATAATAAATATACATAGGTATGATTTCATGTCTTTAGTATTATGCAAACATGAAGTTTTATTTGTTTCAGCCATTAGTTTTCAAGTTATTACAAACAAAAATTGTACCAATTTTTCTGCAGTGTGGCTTTTTTTTTTTTTTTTTTTGTCGCTTAGTGTATTTAAAAAACATTGTATAATTGAAAGAAAACGCGCAATAGAAACTTTACAAAAGGAAAATTGTAACCGTTTCTAGTTAAAAATTCTTTATCATTATGCCCTATGGGGCCAAATTTTTAAAAGTGTGATAGCGTCTAAACGCGTTATTAAACTGAGCAAAAGAAATATGCACATATTATAGGTCACAGTTGAACGAACTGTATAGATTTTGGTGAATTTAGCACTTATAGTTTTTTTACAGAGACACAAAGAAAAATTCTTTATCATTAAGGCCTATGGAATCAAATTTTAAACAGTGCGATAGCGTCTAAACGCCTTATTAAACTGAGCAAACAATTTATATACACATTAAAGGGAATAGTTCCATGAAATGCATAGATTTTGGTGAATCTAGCACTTATAGTTTTTTTACATGGACACAAAGTAAAATTCTTTATTATTATGGCTTAAGGAATCAATATTTAAAGTGTTCGATAGCTCTAAACGCCTTATACAGTTGAACAAAAAATTAGACAAATATTATAGGACACAGTTTCACGATCTGTATAGGTTTTGGTGAATCTAGCACTTCTAGTTGTTTTACAGGGACACAACAAATAATTCTTTGTCATTATGACTTGTGGGGGGGGGGGAGGAATTATTTAAAGTGCGATAGCATCTAAATGCCTTATCCGTTTCAGTGGAAAATTTACATACGAGTTATAGGTTACCATCACACAAACTGTATAGATTTTGGTGACTCTAGCACTTAACGAGTTTTACAGGGACACAAATAAAAATTGTTCATCATTAAGACTTATAATCTCAAATAATTTAAAGTGCGACAGCGACTAAACGCCTTATTCAAATGGTCTGAAATTTATATACATGTTATACGTCACCCTCACACGGACTTTAGAGAATCTAGCACTTATGGTTCTTTTTACAGAGACAAAATGCAAATTTCTTTATCATTGGGGCATATAGGCTCAAAATTTAAAGTGCGATAGTGTCTAAATGCCTTATCCGATGGAACTGAAAATGTACATAAATATTGTAAGTCACTGTTGCACTAACTATAAGCATTTTGGCGAATATAGCCTTTGTAGGTTTTTACAGGGACACAACGAAATATCTTTATCATTATGATCTATGTGTTCTGTAAAATAGCGTTAAATTAAGCATCGTGTACTATATAAAGAAAAATACTCAAACATCTTATTATAATTTTCTCTTTTGTTTATTTAACAACTCCTCTTACTTTACTTTATCCAGAAAACCGTTAATTACTCAATGTTCGGAAAGTCGAGTGGAGTCACTCAAGATTCTTTTATATTATATTATGAATAAAAAAAAAATACCTACATTGAAATTGCTCTAAACTTCGCTTCGGGTACCCGTTGCTCACAAAGACACTTACATCCATAAAAGTCTATAAAACACGTATAAAAGTTGAAAAATAATCCATTAAACTTCTATAAATGTCCTACAGATATCTATTAGCACGACCAATGTCACTCTTTTTTACATCCATTAGATGTCTGTTACATATCCAGTAAATCTCCAAATATCCAGTAATTGGACTTGTTAGATCTAATAGATATTGGAAATATCTAAATCTTATTTTGGTCTAACATGTTATCGGAAAAGGCACAGTCTAAATTTCGTCTATATTTAAACATCTAATAGATAGCTGTAATTAGTACAGGATATCCAGGACTTTTAATGGATATTTTTTAGATATTTTGTATCTTTTATGGATCATTGTATGTAATTTAGATGTCTAATGGATATCAGTGACTGTATGGGTGCCTACGCCAGATTCTTTTTCGACCAAGTTGCATCGGGTGCAGGTTCCCATTACCTGCAGTAAGGCCTTTCCCCGTCACTTCAGTCTGCGTATTTATCGACGACAGGTAGATTTGTTATTATTTAATAACTGTAATTTTAAAGATGACTGTATTTCAGCATCTATTAAATATTTTAGTTTTTGAACCATGTATTTTATAGACCCCGCTCTTTACACTATATTAAACTTTGATTCCGATCAATATAATAAATAAAAAAGTAGATTATCTTTTAAAAGGAATTTAATGCATTAAAAAAATAATAATTAAACTGAAATTTTAATCTGTTTAATCCTTTCTACTATATACACTGCTTTCCCCCCACCCCCCGATAAAAACAGTAAATTAAAAGGAAAAAAAAAGGGAATAATAATAATAAAAAATATATATATATATACACTCTAAAAATTATACATAAACATAACTGTTATAAATACGTTTTTAAATTTAAAATTTATTATATTTAATTTTTTCTACTGCATTACCATTTAATTTTCTATAAATATAAAAAATTAAGTGGAAAAAAAATTTCGCCTTCAAATGATTGAATTAAGTAAATAAAAAATAAACAGCTTAATAGCCGTTGCTAAGATGCGCAGACGATTAAAACGAAATAATAAATTTCAGAAAAATGAAACATAGAAGCCAGTATTTACCAGGTTATTACTTTCATATTTTAATTATTTAAAAAAATAATAATAATTGAAAATTCGAAAATCGTGCATCGAGGTTCATCAGAACAGGTTATCCCGAAGCATCGTGCAAATTTGTGTAGCTCTGGGATCAGCCGTTTTCTTAAAAAGCTCCGGATATAAATACACACTCACACACACATACACCTATCTTATATTATTATATATATATAGAATAGATAATATATATAATATCAACTGCATGTTTTATAGGGTAAATGTCATCAATTTCTCCATGCAATTTACTGGGCCGAATTCGGTCTTCTACGCAGCGGTATATTCAAGGACTCGGCGGACGGTCTTTCGATCACTACTAAAAGGACTGATTCATTTTTTATTTTTATTTTATTTATTTATTTTTTTTTTCAGATGCATGAAGAATAATATGTATGAATTTCATGCGCTATCAAATTACTTTACATTTTAAAACCTTTTTACAAATTTTGGCTAGCGACTGACGGTTATTTTCTTGTTGTGTATTATACGCTTAGATTCGCATACACAGTTTGGAGCGGTAGAAATAACTGTAAAATTTATTTATTTATTTATTTATTTTTATTACTATTATTTTTATCAATTGGAGACCCTCTTACTCCTACTTTTACCAGGGATGCGGCGACTGACATTTACTTTGTTTACTATCGGTACCTAACCATTTATTAGAAATATAAATTAAGCAGTGTGAACCTAACACTATCTCCCGTAGAATAAAATCTAGGGTCGATTTTGCCATGACGTGAAACTACCTGCACGAAGGCTTCCTTGTAGGATACGTTGTTCTCTCAAACAATTCGTACAACAGAGAGATGGAGCTTTTCCTTTTTTTTTTCATTTGTTCTGGGAATACAATTTCATTTCCAATGATCAAATTTTTATTTATTTAAGTATAAAATTACTGGTTGACAACCAACAATACGAGCAATAAACGTCGATCATTAGATTGATTGGGCAAAATATCCATTTTCATTTATTTATTTTTATTTTTATTTTTTTTTAATAAATGTACACAAAATTTCTCTATTTAAATACGAAATATTTTAAAGTAAAGAAACACGCAATTTTCAAATTAAGCTCGGTACATAAACTTAATAAAGTATTTTATATCAATGCTTCTTTTTTTTTTTTTTTAATGATAATTTTAAATATCCTCAATTAGTTTTTGAAGCTTGATTCAGTTTATAACGATTGCAACAGTTATCTCTTTAGTTTCAAATTAGAGCAAGATACGAGCTTTCCAATATTTCGCAATGTTTGCCTTCTGAAGCAACCCGAATAATATTTGTTTTCAAATAACTTTGAAAAGATTTATTTCAAATGTTTACCAAAGGGAAACATTATACAATAGAATGAAGGACGCGTTGTTAACGTCATGATTGCATGAAAATGCACTTTAAAAAATCGAAACTTGATTACGAATATGAACAGAAATAAAAATTAATGCTGGATTTGAAGAGGTATGCGAGAAACACTATTAAGCAGTATATACTTTTTTTGCACCACCCTCTGAGAGAAGAGCTGGAAATGATGACCAAAATCTGCGAACTAATATCATTGACAGGTAAATAATGTAACAACAAATATTTTGCACTAAAGGTACATTTCTCTATTTACTACAATTGCATTGATAATATATATGTACAAAGATCAACCAAATTGCTAAAAGTGTTCAAGCATGCTTGAATTATTACAGTAACTTTTTGAAAACTGAAGTAAAAATATCAATAGTGTTGTACATTATACACTGAAAAAAAAAATAATAATTTTATGTGACTTTGTAGAGATAAATTTTGTTGTCTGAATAATAATAATAATAATAATATAACGAAATATATTTTTTCTGAATAACTATACATAGGGAAAATTTACGAAAAGAAAATATCTAACAAATTCATTTAAAGTTGTTCAAGGATTTTTTTTTTTTTTTTTTTTGTTAAGAGAATTTTGCATAGAATTTGAAACTAAACGTATTTAGTTATTTTTATGAACGCAGAAGACGTAGAAGGATGTTAAAGTGTCCTTCAACAGTTATAAGCAAAACATAAAAAGTAAATACAAACAAAATTGTCTAAAAAATGAAATAAATTTAGAAATATTATTGCATTTAAACTTTTTTTTTCACAAACAGTGTATTATGCTTAGTAGATATACACTAAGGAATTAAACATAAAAAGTTTCTGAGAGCATTTAAACTTTGGAAGAAAACCACACTACTTGTTTCAAAATTTTAGAGCTACAACTTCTTTTATGACAAATTCATATACTGAAATATTATTTTGACATCTGAGTGATATGGAAATTCAGAAAATTGTAAAACTTGGCTTTCCGCTTTATCCATGGCAGGAATATATTGCAAATGCAAGCTATGACGAAAATATTCGACATTTTTCAAGTAAAAGAAGCGTGCAACGTCAATTACTTCTTGCACTTAAAATGTACCTCGAACAACACACAGAAATGTTCGATAGAATTGATTTTGTTTTAGGACAACCATCTAGAGGTGAACATTTCGAACTGTTTAAAAAGGTGAAGAGTTCTGAAATTGATATAGATGGTACAATAAGAGTTACAAATGAAATTTTCATGCAATCAGTTGATTTCTGCTACCCATACACAATGAATGATTTTACATTTGTTACCCGGAAACCAGAATATAAGCCACAAGTGTTCGGCATCTTTCAAACGTTTTCACAATCAGTTTGGATGGCAATCATATCAGTCTTGATCGCGATGATGGTAATACATTACGTAGTCTTAAAATGGAAACGAAACACCACCGATAAAAGTTTGCTTCACGTTTTCGGGATACTAATGAAGCAGAGTGCACTGATAACACCTCTGTCGTTTGCAGAGAAAGTCCTCATGTACTCATGGGTGTTCGGCGCCATGATCCTCTGCTTATCTTACGACTCCGTGTTTCTGTCTTTCCTCTCATTTCCTCCGGTGATTAAAATAAAAGATTTATCGAACTTGACTTCCGCCGTTGGAAAAGGAAACATCCATTGTATAACAGACCTAAGCAATGGTGTCGTTGACTATTTGTGGGACACAAATCAGAGACATTTGAGATTGATTGCAAGAGATATCGTGACGAATAAATTAAGCTACGAGATCTCCTTTACAAATTTTCTAAGTGAGAGTAAGAAACAAAATCTTGCTTTTTTCTTGAACACGGTTTTCTTGGAAGCTTTAACTGGAGAATATTTCATCTCAGAAGATCGTTTCTATAAATCTTTCTCCGCAATGCCGGTTCGAAGAGGCTTCTGCTGCCGAGAGCTGATAGATTCTTTCGTGCATCGAATAATGGCTTCTGGCATTTACTTCAAGTTAACTGCGGAAAATTTGTTTTCGACTCATCATATGATTTTGTCCTATAGCTCTGAGTCAGAAGACTCTAACCGAAAGATGACTCTTACGGACGTTGCTCCAGCGTTTATATTCCTCTTGTGTGGCTACTTTATATCGTTTCTGGTTTTTCTTGGAGAATTGTATTTAGGTCACAAGAAAGTAAATCGACGTAAAATTGAAAAGAGAAAAAGAAGAAATGTGCTAAGAGTAACTTCTGCAGTATAATTCTTTTTTTTTTTTTTTTAATGTTTTTTTTTTAATGTTTTGCTATTATATATATATATATATATATATATATATATTGTCTGAATTACAACTTGTTTATTTATTAATTCTTTATCTTATACAAATATATATACATATTTATAATAAACATTTAGAAATTATATGTATATATATTTAATTTGTTATGCTTTTGAGAAAAATCTATAATACTTATTTAAAGTGACATTATTTATTCTTGTAACTGTATACTTCACTCATTTTATACTTCAAGGGAAATATTTCCGATTCTACAATGACACATTCTCAATCATATGTACTTGAACTGTATTCGATTATGTCTAACAGACAACTCATATCACTCACCTGTATCACGATTTATTTGTGTTCAATGTATCACTCACTGTGTAACTATAACTGTATCCCATTTTGTCAATAAGATTAACAACACTTTTTCTTGTGCATGAAAATTACAAGATCACAAAATTAATTCTCCATTACCTAGGCAATCGTTTAAGAGACCAATACTCTCTGGTGCACTGGTTAAAAATTTTTTTCGTTGCCTAATAAAACTTTTTTTTTTTTGCATATAAGTCAGAAAATGAAAGATTAATTCTCTACTATCTACACAATAGGACAGTCAGAATTTTGAAAAAAAAGAAAAAAGAAAAAAAAAGGCCAATTTCCAAGTAATTTTGTCGCAAATCGCCCTATAAATATGGACTGGATCCAATCAATTACTAATAATGCATAGTTTATAATGGTACAATTAGATTTTGCTTAAGGGGTCGTCTACATGTTAAAACTAACACGAACGTCATTTATGTCAGCGGTAACCCTCATTTTTCACAATTTTTTAGGGTTATTTGGAATAATTGAGCGGCGAGAAAAATAATACAGGTTATATATTTCTCTCAATTTTTCTTAGAGTTGCAATTTGTCAAAATAAGGGGATGATAGTGTCAAATGAATGTAACGAACATTAATTTATATCTTCCCAAAAATTATTTTATTCAATTCATTTCATTTTTTATGCATTCGAATGAAGTAACTCAAACATACTTCATGAATATTTTTGATTGAAAGACATATTTGAGGATCAAACATTCGAACCGTCTTTTCTCCTTCGGATACAATTTTTCAGGCAACACAAAAATTAATAGATTAAAAAATAACTAAACTTAAAACCTAATTATCATTTATTTAGATGTATTACTGGGGGGGGGGGGGGCAACAAGGTTTGAAGGTTTTCTCCTCATTTTGAATAATAAAAATTGTCAATATATTCATATTTTACAAAATTATGAATTATGTGTTACATTAAGTTTTAAACGAATAGAACGGACTTCATCAAAAATACACGTTTCCAAATTTACAACTCAATCCTATTATTACTATTCGTGTTACAGTGGTATTTAAATTTTTATTGCTGTAAGGTGGCTGTCACTCGTTACTATTTGAGCCATCTATAACATTGAATAAAATAATTTAAAATTGTTATTTAGGAAAGTTTAGACGCACACGTCATTTGTTTAGTTTATTTAGCATTACCTTAGTTTATCTTACATTTAAATACTTCTTTTCCCGTTATTATATGAATTGTCGGACTACTTTTCTGCATGAGATCTTAATTTATTTTTTTCAAATATAGGTATTTAACCCTAACACATTTCGCTTGTAGATTTAGAAAGAATTAATTTAAAGTATGTAAACCACACCTTTTTCCGAACCACTTTGATCTTAGAATTTCGAACATACTGTCAAAAATAAGTGTTATTATTCGAAAAAGTAAAGTTGAGGAAAATTTTATTATTTACACGACCCCTTTAGCAAAATTTTAAATAATAACAGATATATGAATATTTGTGAAATCGCGTTTATAATATATTCTGTCTTACTGTGGCTGAAAAGAAAACGTTTCCAAGAAGCCACAGATGGATACGTACTGTAGAATTGAAAAGGCTAGAAACTCGTTGGTGATGTTAATGAGTCAAAATGAAGAAGTGAAATGAAAAATTAATAATTTTACATGACTTTGTAGAAAGAAATTTTGTTGATTGAATAATAATAAATAACGCAATACAATTTTCCTTAACAACGAAATAGAAGAAAAATTTCAAATAGATAACATAAAAATAATGAGATATTTTTTGTTTAAAAGGCAAATCTGTCTTTATGAAAAAAGTACATTCTTGTACACTTCTTAGTACTTTAATAGAAAAAGAGAACATCTAAAAAATGTACTTAAAGCAGCTCAAGTATATTTTTCATAAAGTATTTTTTATGTTGCTAATTTTATGTTTTTCTTTGCAAAGATAATTTTTCATTAGAGTTGTTACTGAATCACTTTAATTATTTTTATAAGAGCAGAAGACATAGAAAATGCTAAAGTGTTTTTCAACAGTTTGAAAAGGGTAAAAAGTAAATGAAACGAAATTTCCTAAATAAGGAAATAAATTAAAAAATACTACAACGAGCAATATTTCGAAGAATCTATTATAATTAATACATATATATATATATATATATATATATACTTAGAAATTAAAAAACAGAAATCACCGAAATCAGTAAAAATTTAGAAGGAAGCCACAATACTTGACTCAGAAGTTTAGAAATGCAAGTTATTTTATGACATATTTATGTACCGAAATGTTATTTTGACATTTGAGCAATATGGAAATTCCAAAAACTGTAAAATATTGGTTGTTGTTTCTTCCATGGCAAGAATATATTGCAAATGCAAATCACAGCGGTCTGATTCGACATTTTTCCATTATAAGAAATACGCACCGTCAATTACCTCGAACAACACACAGAAATGTTTGATTAGAGTCCATTTTGTTTTCGAATCTCTATCTAATGGTATATATCAAGAACTGCTTGAGAAAGCAAAGCACTCTCAAATTGACATATTTGTTGCGGTAGTAATAATGGATGAAAATGAGACGCAATCAGTTGATTTCTGCTACACACACATGATGAATGATTCTATATTTTAATACGGGAACCAGAATATAAGCCACGAGTGTTCGGAATCTTTCAAATGTATATCACTGTCGTGTTTCTGTCTGTCCTTTAATTTCTTCCGGTGGTTAAAATAAAAGATTTTTTGAACTTTAAATTTTTTAACATTGAAAGAAAATATCTGAGAAATTCATTCAAAACTACTCCAGAATATTTTTTAAAAATTATTTTTTAAATCGGTAATTTTATGTTATTCCTTGTTAAGAGAATTCCTCATAGGAGTTGAAACTAAATTACTTTAGTTATTTTTATAAGAGTAGAAAACATACAAAATTTCTAAAGTGTTTTCAACAGGAAAGCAAAGAGTAAAAAGTAAATGCAAACGAAATTTCCTATATAAAGAAACAAATTTAAATTTATTAGAGACAATCAATATTTTGACAAAGAATGTATTATGATTTGTACATATATACTTAAGAATTGAAAAAAAAATTAAAAAAAAAAAAAAAAGACTACGAAATCAGTAATATTTTAGAAGGAAGTCACACTACTTGACTCAAAAATTTAAATTTACAACTTCTTTTACGGCACATTTTTATACTGAAAAAAGGTTATAATATCTGAATGATATGGAAATTCGGAAAAATATAAAACTTGGTTTTCCGCATTTTCAATGGCAAGAGTATATTGCAAATGCAAGTTATGACGAACAGATTCGATTTCTTTCATCTCAAGGACTTGTGCAAGGTCATTTACTTCTTGCACTTAAAATCTACCTCGAACAACACACACAAATGTTTGACAGAGTTGATTTTGTTTTCGGACCTTCATATAATGGTACATATTCAGAACAGTTTGAAAAAGTTAAGCACTCTGAAATTGATATGGGTTGTGCACCAATAGCTATGTCTGAAAATCTCATGCAATCAGTTGATTTATGCTACCCATACCCAATGATTGATTATACATTTGTAACCCGGAAACCAGAATATAAGCCACAAGTGTTCGGCATCTTTCAAACGTTTTCACAGTCATTTGGATGACAATCGTATCAGTCTTGATTGCGAAGATGGTAATACATTACATAACCTTAAAGTGGAAAAGAAACGCCGACAAAAGTTTGCTTCACGTTTTTGCGATACTAATGAAGCAGAGTGCACTTATAACTCCGCTGTCGTTTGCAGAAAAGCTCCTCATGTATTCATGGGTGATCGGAGCCATGATCCTCTGCCTATGTTATGACTCCGTGTTTCTGTCTTTCCTCTCATTTCCTCCGGTGGTTAAAATAAAAGATTTATCTGTCTTGGCTTCGGCCGTTGAAAAAGGAAACATCCGTTGTATTGCATACATAAAAGGTGGTGTCCAAAATTATTTGTGGTATACAAATCAGAGACATTTAAGAGTGATTGCAAGAGACATCGTCGAGAATAACTTAAGCTATGGAAATGTCTTTATAGACTTTATTCGTGAAAGTAAGAAGCAAAATCTTGCTTTTATCGTGAGTACGGAAATCTTAGAATCTTTAACTGGAGAATACTTCATCTCAGAAGATCGTTTTTGTCAAACTTTGCCTGCAATGATGGTTCGAAAAGATTTCTTCTGCAGAGAACTTATAGATACTTTTGTGCATCGAATAATGGCTTCAGGTATTTACTTCAAGTTAATTGGAGAAGGTTTGTTTGTGCTTCACCTTCAGATTTTGTCGTATAGCTCAGAGTCAGAAACCTCTAATCGAAAGTTGACTCTCACAGACGTTGCTCCAGCGTTTATATTCCTTTTGTGCGGCTACTTTATATCATTTTTGGTTTTTCTTGGAGAATTGTATTTAGGTCACAAGAAAATAAAGCGCAAGAAAATTTTAAAGGGTAAAAGAAGAAATGTGCGAAGAATAGCTTTTGCAGTATGATTCTATTTCTATTTATTTATTTTTTATTTTTTTTAGTTGCTGTTAGAATATTAGTCTAATATATATATATATATACATATATTAGGCACGAGTTGCTGCTTTGACTGCAGCACTCGTGCCTACATTGTTCCCCTGAAAAAGGATCGTGTGCTTTTTCAACCCGAAATAACTCTTTCGAGATCATTGCATATGGAGAGATCATATGGTGTTTATTCAAAGATTTGTATATATATATATTATGAACATTTAGAGGTAAATATATATATATATATATATATATATATATATATATATATAATTTGTTATGTTTTTAAAAAAAGAAATTAATACTCACTCTAAAGTGACTGTACTTTCCCTTGAAACTTTGCACTTCACTCACTTCATACTTCAAGAAATATATTTCCGGTACTATAATGACACGTTCTCATTTCAATGAACTTCAACTGAATTCTTTTATGTCTAATAGACAACTTATATCACTCACCTGTATCACGATTTATTTGTATTAACTGTATCACACATTGTATCACGATATACACAGTATTCCTCATTGTATAACTATCACTGTATCCCATTTTGTCAATAAGATTCATAAATCTTATTAACACAACATTTTCACTTGCATGAAAATTACAAGATCACAAAATTGGTCCTCTATTACCCATGCAATGGTTTAAAAGAACAATACTCTCTGGTGCGCTGGTTTAAATTTTTCCGGTGCATAATGAAACTATTTTTTCGTTTGCATATAAGATCGAAAATGAAATACTAATTCTCTACTATCTAAGTAATAGGACAGTCAGAAAAAAAAAAAAAAACGCCACCTCCCAACTAATTTTGTCGCAAATCGGCCTATAAAAATGGGCTGGATCCAATCGATTACAAATAAAGTCTAGTTTAAAATGGCGCAATTAGATTTTGCTTAAGGGGTCGTCCACATATTAAAACTGACATAAATTTCCCTTTTCTCAGCGGCAACCCTCTTTTGTCACAATTTTTGGGGGCTATTTGGAAAATGAGTAGCCAAGAAAATAGTACAGTTTATATATTTCTCTCAATTTTTCTTAAAGTTTTAATCTGTCAAAATAAGGGAATGCTAATGTTAAGTGAATGTGACGAACATTTATTCATATTTTCCCGAAAAATCATTATATTCAATTCGTTTCATTGTTCGAGTATTAGTAGAAAGTGACTCATACATATTCCAAGCATATTTTTGATTAAAAAACATATTTTGAATAATGAAAATTGTTAATATATTCATATTTTATAAAATTATGAAGTATGAGTTATATTAAGTTTTGTACGAACTTATATAGAACAGATTTCATCAAAAATATACGTTTCCAAAGTTACAGGTTATTCCTATCATTATTTTTAGAGTTGCAGTGGAAATTCAATTTTTATTGTTCTTAGTGGGCTATTACTTTTTATCATTGGTGTCAACTATAACTTTGCATATACACGACTTAAAATAGCTATTTATGATAGTTTAGACGCACACCTCATTTATTAATAAGCATTACTTTCGTTTATCTTATATTTTAAATTGTCATACTTTTTTTCCTGATAATATCTGAATGGACATAATACTTTTCTGTATTAGATCATAATTTAATTTTTTTAAATAGAGGGATTTAACACATTTTCGCTTGTAACTGTATCAAGAATTAATTTAAATTATATAAACCACACCTTTATCCGAACCTCTTTGATCTCAGAAATTTGAAAATGCAGTAAAAATAGGTGTTATTATTCGAAAAAGTAAAGTTAAGGAAAATATTTAGATGACCCCTTAAGCAAAATTTTATATAATAGCAGATATATGAATATTTGTGAAATCGTTTATAATATATTCTCTCTTACTGTGGCTGAAAAGAAAGCGTTTCCAAGAAGCCACAGATGGATACGTACTGTAATACTGAAAAGTCTAGAAAATCGTTGGTGATGTTAATGAGTCAAAATGAAGAAGTGAAAGGAAAAATGCATAATTTTATATGACTTTGTGTAAGAGATGAATTTTTTCGTTTGAATAATAATAATAATAACGCAATACAATTTTCCTTAAAAACAAAATAAAAGAAAATTTTCAAATAGGTAACATAAAGATAATGAAACACTTTTTGTTTAAAAAGAAAATCTGTCTTTAAGAAAAAAAAAGTACATTCTTGTACACTTCTTAATAGTTACTTTCCCAGAAAAAGAGAGTATGGAAGAAATTCATTTAAAGCAGCTCAAGTATACTTTTCATATATATATATATATATATATATTATGTCGGTAATTTTATGTTGTTCCTTGTGAAGATAATTTTTCATTGGAGTTGTAACTAAATCACTTTAAATATTTTTATAAGTGCAGAAGACATAGAAAAATGCTAAAGTGCAACAGTTAGCAAAGGGTAAAAAGTAAACAAAACGAAATTTCCTAAATAAAGAAATAAATTTAAAAATACTGCAAAACAAGAAAAGCAATTTTTCGAAGAATCTATTATACTTAATACATAAATACTTAAAAAGAAAAAAGAAAAATCTCCGAAAACAGTAAAACTTTAGAAGAAAGCCACACCACTTGACTCGAAAATTTAGAATTGCCACTTCTTTTATGACATTTATATATACCAAATTGTTATTTTACCATTCGAGTGTAATGAAAATTCAGAAAACAGTAAAACTTTGCTTTTCTCTTCTTCCATGGCAGGAATATATCGCAAATGCAAGTTAAAACGGACAGATTCGACATTTTTCAATTAAAGGAAATACGCACATTCAATTAACACTTAAAATATACCTTGAACAATACACAGAATTGAACTGTTTGATAGAGTTGATTTCATTTTCGGACATCCATCTAATGATATATTCAGAACTGCTTGAAAAATCAAAGCACTCTGAAGCTGAGATATTTGTCGGGTCAGTAATAATGGATGAAGATGTGACGCAATCAGTTGATTTCTGCGACACACAGATGATGAATGATTACATATTTGTAACCTGGAAACCAGAATATAAGCCACGTGTATTCGGAATCTTTCGAAAGTGTTTCAAAAGGGTCTGATCGAATGCTTGTAAAGAATTTTAAAATTTAAATCATTCGTTCAGCACAATTTTAAATAATAGCAGATATATGAATATTTATGAAATCGTTTATAATATGTTTTTTCCTACTGTGGCTGAAAAGAAAGCATTTCTAAGAAGAAACAGATATGCTATACGTACTGTAATATCGTAAAGTCTAGAAACTCGTTGTTGGTGTTAATGAGTCAAAATGAAGAAGTGAAAGGCAAAATGAATACTTTTACATTTGTAGAAATAAATTTTGTCGTTTTAATAATAATAATATAACGCAATATAATTTTCTTAAATAACGGAATAAAAGAAAAATTTCAAATAGGTAATATAAAAATAATAAAATATTTTTTGATTTAAAAAAAAAAAAAAAAAAAAAATCTGTGTTTAAGAAAAAAAGTACATTCTTGTACATTTCTTTGTACTTTCATAGAAAAAGAGAACCTCTAAGAAATTCATTTTAAGCAGCTCAAGTATATTTTTCATAAATAGTTTTTTATGTCGGCAATTCTATGTTTTTCTTTGTGAAGATAATTTTTCATTGCAGCTGTAACTAAATCACTTTAATTATTTTTATAAGAGTAGAAGACATAGAAAAATGCTAAACAGAGGGTAAAACAGAAGCGGAGGGTAAAAAGTAAATTTCCTAAATAAAGAAATAAATTTAAAAATACTGCAAGACAAGTAATTTTTAGACAAAGAATGTATTATAATACATACGTACTTAGAAATTAGAAAACAAAATTCTTCAAATTCAGCAAAACTTTAGAAGAAAACCACACAACTTGTGTCAGTAATTTAGAATTGCAGCTTCTTTTATAACAAATTCGTATACTGAAATATTCTTTAAGCCATCGACTGACATGGAAATTCAGAAAACTGTTAAAGTTGGGTTTGCGCTTTATCCATAGGAAGAATATATTGCAAATGCAAGTTATGACGATCACATTTGACATTTTTCAATTAAAGGAAATGGGTACGGTCAATTACCACTTAAAATGTACCTAGAACAACACACAGAAATATTTGACAGAGTCCATTTTCTTTTCGGACCTCTATCTAACGGTATATATCCAGAACTGCTTGAAAAAGAAAAGCACTCTGAAATAAACACACTTGTTGCGGTAGTTATAATGAATGAAAATGAGACGTAATCACTTGATTTCTGCTACACACACATAATGAATGATTTTATATTTGTAACCCGGGAACCAGAATATAAGCCACAAGTGCTCGGAATCTTTCAAACGTATCACTGTTAGTTTGGATGGCAATCGTATCAGTCTTGATTGCGATGGTGCTAATGCATTACGTGGTCTTGAAATTGAAACAAAACACCGACAAAAGTTTGTTTCACATTTTCGCAATACTGCTGAAGCATAGTGCGCTGATAGCACTTTTGTCGTTTGCAAAAAAGCTTCTCATGTATTCATGGCATGGGTGATCGGAGTCATGATCCTCTGCCTATCTTACGACTCCGCGTTTCTGACTTTTCTCTCATTTCCTAGGAATGTTAAAGTAAAAGATTTATTGAACTTTACATTGGCCGTTGAGAAAAGAGATTTCCGTTGTATAGCAAGCGTTTAAGGAGGTGTCGTTCAGCATTAGTGGAATACAAAGCAGAAACATTTAAGAGTGATTTAAACTACGGGCGTGTCTTTGGAAATTTTATGCATGAAAGTAAGAAGTGAAACCTTGCTTGTTTCGCGAATATAGTTCCCGGTGAAATTTTAACTGGAAAATACTTGAAAATTCTACCTCTCAGATGATTGTTTTTGTGAAGCTTTACCCACAAAGACGGTTCGAAGAGGCTTCTGTTGCAGAAAGTTAATAGATAGTTTCGTGCATCGAATAATGGCTTCAGATATGTGAATAAAGAAAACATAAAAGTTAATAAAAGCTTTAAATAAAAGCTAATTGGAGAAATTTTGTTTTCGATTCCTCTTTAATTTTGTCAGACGCCTCTAACCGAAAGTTAACACTCACAGACGGTGCTCCGGCGCTCATATTCCTCTTGTTTCGCTATTTTACATCATTTCTGGTTTTTCTTGAAGAATTGTATTTAGGTTGCAAGGAAATTGAAAAGAGAAAAGAAAGAATGTGGTGAAATTAACTTCTGTTGTAGGATTTTGAAAAACTTTTTTTTTTTTTTTTTTCCTAACTGCTGTTAAGACATAAACTGATGATTTTTTTCCTGAATTACAACTCGTTTACTTACCAATTAATTATTTCCTACTATATATATATATATATATATATATATATATATGTATATATATATATATAATGAACGTTTAGAAATTAAATACTTTTTTTTTATTTATTTTAATTTACATTTAAATTTAAATTTAAATTAATTTACTAATTAATTAATATATTTAATTTTAAAAACATTCTTTCATATTCACTATAAAGTGACACTATAAAGTCTGTAAAACTATTTTCCCTTGTTACTTCATACTTTACTCACTTTATACTTAAAGAAAAATATTTCCGATTCTAGAATGACACATTCTCAGTTCGGTAAACTTCAACTGAATTCTGTTATGTCTAACAGACAACATATATCACTCATTGTATCACTATCTATCTTTATAGTAAATTTTATTGTCATAATTTATTCACGTGCATGAAAATTACAAGATCACAAAAATAATCCTCCCCTCCATTATATGCGCAGTGGACCAAAAGACCAATACTCTGTTGTTCGTTGCATTAATTTTTTCCTGCGCAGAGTGAAACTATTTTTTCCTGTGCATGAAAATCAGAAAATGACAGATTAATTCTCTATTACCTACGCGATAGCACAACTGATTCATCTTTTGGTGTTTATTCGACTTTTTTTTTTTTTTTTGGAAAACTGCTAAACTAATTTTTAAAAATTGTTAAACTCATTTTTAATTGATTAATAGTACTATAATAAACTAATTAATATACTAATAATTATTTGCTAGATAAACTAATTGATTAATATAAACTAAATTGATTAATAAACTAATAAATAATTGCTAAACTAATTTTTTTAATTGTTATTAGACATATATCTGTTTTATAAATAACTTCCATTAAAAAAGACTAGCACTCTTAATTTTCGTCAAGGTTTTGTTCCGAAACATGTATTTCTTCACCAGATTCAAACCAAATAATATTTAATTTAGTAAATAAATACATCTGTAAATAAGTGTTTTAAATTGAAAAAAAAAAGTTCACAACAGTTGTTTCAATTCAAAATGAGAGCACACCCTTCACCGTATGAAAAAAACTAGGAAAGAGTGTATTCCTAAAGCAGCAACTACGTACTGTGTAAGAAAATTAGCAAAGAGGCAGCAATTTATTGTTAACTTTGTTACCCAGCTGACTAAAGATTTTGAGTTCTGTTGATTTAATCCTGTTACACGACAAAAGTAAACATTCTGAAAGCAGTAAATTAGTTAAAACGTAATGAAGCGCTGAATAAAAATCAAATTGTTATCAATAATAATAATTTAATAATAGAATAAACAAATACTAGAGATTTCGAGATTATTTATACTTTTTAATCATTTTCTCTTGTTTTATTTTATTTATTTATTTCCTTATTAAATTCGCTATCATTAAACCAAAAGAAGAAGTAGAAACTCCATTTAACATAATGTGTAAATCTGTTCTGCTAGCGACGTTGATTATAAACGGTCATTTATGTAAAAATGGAGAAAAAAAGCTTGAAAGTAGCTGTACGTTTCACTTACATTTTTTAAAGAAAGGTTAGAAACAAAATTATTTCAGACCATTTCGGATATTGAAGAAATTTGTCGTAGAGACCCATTTTTAAAGCAAAATGAATTGCATGATAAACGTGATGATTAGTATTCGAAATAATTTTTGAACTTACTTAAAAATGTTCCAGTTTAAGCGCTTCCTAAGATCTTTTACAATTAAAATTATTGTTACAACATAAAATTCCACAAGATCAAAATAACTTGTACGTAAGTTCCCCAAGAACTTATGTCAAAAGAACTTTTTAATAAAAGTTCTGTAAATATAATATCTTGCCAAAACCATTTTTATAAAAGTTCTAAAAACAGAAGTTCCTATTAGAGCAACTTTGTGACCATAAGTTTTCACGTTTAAGTTCAATTTAAAAATTGAAATAAAATAAATATATTAGCAACGAAATAATTAACTTCAGTGACTGGCTTGATTAGCCAAGCCTTAACTTATTAGTATATATATATATGTTTGATTAGTATATATATATTTTTTTAATTAGCAGGCTTTTATTTATTTTTATTTATTTATTTATTTATTTATTTTTTTTTTTTTTTTTGTAAATATACAGTAAACCACTTTCACGGCATGTTTTGTTTAATTTAATTACATGTTTCTTTTGTGCACATACATGTATAAATATGCATAATTATTCATTTATTATATTTTACACTACTTTTAAATGGAGCGGCTGGGTTAACTTCCTGGTTTTTGATACAAGATTCTCTAAAAGATTCATAAACTAACACTTTACGTAA
This sequence comes from Salticus scenicus, assembly GCA_963930645.1. Lineage (NCBI taxonomy): Eukaryota > Metazoa > Arthropoda > Arachnida > Araneae > Salticidae > Salticus > Salticus scenicus. Next base: position 30,962,982 of record OZ005662.1, read on the forward strand.
AAAATACTTATAAACACATATTCATACAAATACGAAACTTAATGCCACATACTTCACTTAGCGGGTAGCAATTTATCTCCATTTTTTTCTATAAAAGAGAAAACGAAGAATATAATCATGATGATGTGTTAGAATTCATAAGCACATACTTTCTGTAGTCAAAACGTATAAAAATTTGCAAAATACACACTTTAAATATTTAAAATTGATAAATAAATGTACACATTGTTTCACTGCAGAACTAACAATAACTGCTTTTAAAAAATTATAACATTTATTAGACATCATTAACACTTTGGTTATAGGCAAGCTTTGATGTTAAATTCAGTGTATTGAGTGTAAATCATTATACGTCACTATATTTTGTGTCACGAAAAGAAAATGTTTCCACTCATCTGCATTCTGATTAAAATTTATGTTATGGTATCTTTTGTCAAGTCATAAAGTAACCTTCAGTTGCAAAATGTTACTTGCTTAAGTGTTTCGCTACAGCCATGTATCTGAGTGTTCAATAAACTTGAATTGCATGACTAATTTGTAATGTGTAATTTTTTACTAATACTGAAACATAACAAATGCACAAATTTACAAATAACGAAACACAAATTCGTCTGTTTTTCTTTTCTTTTCTTTTCTTTTTTATTGTTTGCTGAAAACCTTATAACATGCATTGTTTTAACCCTTCATCGACCGACGGTATTTGAAAGTATCATTAGATTAAAAAGCGAGTAAAAATGAATTTATGGAAGAAATTTAAAAAATATTTTTAAGAATAGATTGTATATGCATCATTTTAATCTCACAACGTGGCACTCGACTCTACAGGTAGCCGGTTTTGCTTCAGGAAGAATTTTATAGAGTGCTTTTTCGCCCTTACAGTCATAAAAATTACAGTCAAAAAATATATTTATTTAAATTCAATATATTTAAATAAATTTAGCACGTAGAACTGAAAATGTTTGTTCATAAATTTTATCGAACCCGTGTAATAAAAAGTTTATGGACGGAAAATTGTAATTTTTTTTTTAATATTAATGTATATGCTATGCTAAAAATCGGGCGTCAATGGTGAGTTAATTATTAATTTAATCAATTTGAACTTTTTTCTAAACCAGAGCATCTTAACCGGTTTTCCAAGAACATACAAAGAGCGTTTTGATGATTGATTGGTATATCTTCATATGTAAACTGTTATGTTCTCTTTAGCTTATTATGCAATAAAAAAGTCACATAATGTTCTACTTTAAGCTACAACACAAAAATCTCAAATGAATTTCAAGTTAATTTAAATTTTCCGCAATTAACAAAGGCTGTTCATATATGATCATTAGGTTTCAATTTACACATTTGTAAATAAATATATACGACAAAATTATTGTTATTTAAGGTAATTTGACTTAAATTTGACTATTTCATTATTTAATTTTTACATTCCGAACATACGTATGTAAGGAAAGTATTGTAATCATTCAAAAATCCGTATTTGAGATTTTGATGTTTCTATACGTTTTGAGGTCCCCTGAGTCCATTTTCACTATTTTTACGTTGATGTATGTTTGTGTGTGTGTATGTATGTATGTACGTATGTGCGTATGTATGTGTGTATGTATGTGTGTGTGTATGTGAGTGAACACGTTAGAGTCTAACCGCTTTGCTCGAATGAGCTGAAAGTTGGTACGTATGTTGTAAGTCACCGTTGCACGAACCCTATTGATTTTGGTGAATCTAGCCCTTATAGCTTTTTTTTTTACAGGGACACCAGAAAAATTCTTTATCATTAGGGCCTATGGCGCGAAATTTTTAAAAGTGTGATATCGTCTAAACGTCTTATTAAACTAAGCAAAAAAAAAAAAAAAAAATTTATATATATATATATATATACTCATATTTTAGGACACAGTTGCGTGAACTGTATAGAGTTTGGTGAATTTAGCACTTACAGTTAATTTACAGGGACTCAAAAAAAAATTCTTTATCATTATGGCCTATGGGACCAAATTTTTAAAAGTGCGATTGCGTCTAAACGCCTTATTCAATTGAGCTGAAAATTTATATGAATATTGTAAGTTACTATTGCACTAACTATAAGCATTTTGGTGAATCGAGCGCTTACAGGTTTTTACAGAGACACAACGAAACTTTCTTTATCATTATGATCTATGGGCTCAAAGTTCAATAGCGTTAAATTAAACATCGTGTACTATTTGGAGAAAAATACTCAAACACTCTATTATAATTTTCACTCTTTTGTTTATTAACAACTCCTCTTAGTTTACTTTATCTACAAAACCGTCAATTACACACAGTGTTCAGAAAGTCGAGTGAAGGAGTTACTCCAGATTTATTCTTTTTTAATTTATTCATTTCAATCATGAATAGGAAATATATACCTAACAGATTTCCGCTTCGCTGTTCACTGCATTTAAATTAATTTTAAAAAATAATCACTTAAAATCCTTATTAATTCTTAAGAATCTTTCTTTGGGTTTCCACTGCCTTCAGCACCGTCTTCCTCACCAGCAAAATCTCGAGTCCGTGTCGAGACATAAATTTAAACATTATCGTGATATTAAATTTAAACAATTCTTCTGATAGTTTCAAATTTAAAGCCTTTCGTCATTTGAGGACGTTTAGTGTTGTAGCGAGAAAACTTCGAGATAGAAAAATTTCGAGGTAACAGATTAATTTTCTCTTATACTACAAAGACCTCAGAAGTAAAATATAATATACAATACATCTGCACAAAAAAACAAATTTATATGCGATGAATGAAAAATCATAAAATAACTATTAAAATTACGTAATTATAATTAATATCAGGCACATAAAACTTTGATTGATTATTTAGAGTGATGCTATAAACTGTCATTAAAAAAGCAGAAATCATTCCAAGAAACCACAAAAAATACACTTGCTATTTTATTAGCTGTCCTCAAATGAGGACGGTGGGCGTTAACGGGTTAATAGTGGCTGATTTATAGAAAAATAAATAAATATGTAAACCTGATCATGATACAGCTTTATTGTAGATCCTCTTGGCAATTTTTTGAATTTTTGTCGCCATTTTGACGATAGATTTATTTGTATAATTTTCTATATAAAAATGAGAGGAAATTTTTGGGTACATATTTTGCTAATACTTTTAACGATTGCATCTTTTCTTTAATTTGTAAGAATTCAGAAGCTTCGCTTTCTGCTCGCTGCTCTCACCTATCCCCGAGAGCGGTTTTAAAAAATCTCTGTTATTTTCAAATGTTTTCACAATTCTAGATAAATTCTTCTTTCAAGCATCGCAAAGAGGCCAGTTTTTAATGTATTTTTCTTTCTTTTTCTTTTCTTTTACTTCCCCCCCCCCCTTTTTTTTTTTTTTTTTTTTTTTTTTTTTGCATTTCTTTTCCCTTTCTTTCCCTTTTTATTTCCATTACCCATCAAAAAAATCAGTATCTAGATTTCTTCTGATTTACACGTTTTAAAGTAGCCTGAGTTGAAAAAAAAAAAAACTGCTTTCAACAATTGGCCAGTGTGTGTGTGTATGTGTGTAGGGAATCTTCCGATTATCTTCGAAACTAATAGAAGTAGAAGGACGAAACTTCACAATTAAGACAGTTGTGTACAGATAAATTTTGTAACTTTCGGTTAAAATTGGAAAATCGGAAGTGGGTCATTCGAAATCAGAGGTGGGACATAAGTCAGTATCTCAAAAAACGGCCCTAACGACTTTTTTCAAAGTTGCTATACAAACACTCTACTAGATGTCCTGTCGTATAAAATAGTTATTTAGTTAAAAAATATGTATATATATATATATTAATAGTCGTTCTGTATAAGTAGCTCAATTTCGGGTCTCGCAAGTACATTCCTTAAAAACGGTTGTTCGGAATTTTTTGAAACTCGCCATATTAGCTCGTTATTAGATATCTTTTCGAATGTTTTTTTTTTTTTTTTTTTTTTTTTTTCCTCAATCAACAATTGAGTATGAAAATTGACACATAAACCCATTTTAGATATCCTTTGACATGTATTAAGTGGTTATTACAAGAAAATTAATAGTCATCCTGATTAGGAAGATCAGTTTTAGATCTCAGAAATAGGTAATTTAAAAATCGGCACTACCGATTTCTTTTTTTTTTTTTTAACTCACTATGTAAACTATGTTTTATATGCCTTTCTACATATATCAGCTTTTCCTTATAGAAATTTTTTAAGGTATCTCCATCGTCAGGTGAGTCTTCTGGTCACATTACCTCCAAAAGGTACACATAAAAAGTGTAATGGTGGGGTAATGGAAGTCGTTTGATTGTTTCACACCAATTTTTTTTTTTTTTTTTTTTTTTTTTTTACATTTAATTTTCTAGAAGTAGAAAAAAGATATCTGCAGACGAAAAATTACAATCCTAAATTCATTTTTTCCATTGAAAATATCTAAGTAAAACTTTCTATCAGTGGCAGCTCGTGAACCGAAAATAGGTGATTTGAAGAGCTCAAAAATAACATTGGAGTATTTTTAATTAATAATTTTTATTAAGCAGCGTCTTAACTAAAATTAACTAAAAATACTTATTTAAATGTAAATTTATATTCTATAAATGAAAACAGTGTAAAATACAGTGTGCCTCTTTACCTATTTTCGGTGCACGAGCCGCCACTGGTTTCTATTTATTTGCAGACCATGCATTTCTTTGTTGTCAATAGCAACGCAGAAAATGTACCAGTAGCAACAATGCCTTTTTTATTTTCCACCACAGATAACATTTTTTAAAAAAATATATATTCATTTAGAGATTATATGATGTCGGAAATAGAATTTTTTAACCAATATAAACATGTTACTTTGATTGTTCGGCAAAAGTCAGCACTTTTGGGAAACTGAGGAGCCTCTTGCTCGCAAAAAAAGTGCGATCGCAGACAAAAAAAAAAAAAAAAAGAAAAAGAAGAAGAAAAAGAAAAAGAAAGAATCGGACATCGACGGCAGTAACTTTTCTTTTAATATATAGAGATACTTCATATTCTGTTTATATTTTTAATTGACGGGTAGCTTGTAAAAAATATAAATAGAGTTTGTGATGCAAAATACAGCATGTAAAAATATTTTTCATTATTGTTTATGTGTCGTTATTTTTTTGCAATATTTTATAATTTATTTTTATATTTTTGTTGCGCTACTTAACTTAAAATAGCTATCGTGAAAATGATGTCCTTAGCGATTTACTTCAGCGTCAAAATTTTAAAAATTGTCCAGTAGAATCTCTAAGTAAACCTCTTCTTAATATGATTTGTGATTAGTTTTCATGTTAAGCATATTACTTGTGTAAAAACACACTAATTCAAAGAATCTAAAATTGAGGTATTATTATTGTTTTATCATACTACTAGCAGGCAACGCCCGCTTCGCTGGTCCCTATTTTTAAATGAATCGCTATAATTACTGAATTCTCAAAATTGCATTAATTTTTATCACGTGAAAAAAAACAGAAAAAAAATCTTATTAGGAAAAATGTCGCACCGGGTTCTCACTGCCTTCAGAAAAAATTCCCAAAATGCTCTAACTCTTATTTCTATTATTTTCCCCCTTCGCCCCGCCCTCCCGTCTATCCTAATAATTTTAAAAATTTGAAAATATCCGCAATCGATTTGTAGGTATCGAAAACCTCTATATACCAGTTTTGAATGCTCTAACTCTATTCTACTTTTTTTGCCCCTCCGCCACCTTTTCCCGGCCCTCCTAATAACTTTATACTTTCGAAAATATCCCCACTCGACTTGCTGGCCTCTAAAACCTATCTGTACCAATTTTGAACGGCCTAACTTTATTTCTATTTGTTTTTGCCCACACCTCCCCTTTCCCGTCCCTCCTAATAATTTTACAAATTCGAAAATATCCGCAATCGATTTGTAAGTATCGAAAACCTCTATATACCAATTTTGAACGATCTAACTCTATTTTTATTTTTTTGCCCCCCCCCTCTCCCCTCCCCCCTTCTCGCCCCTCCTAATAACTTTACACTTTCGAAAATATCCCCATTCGACTTGCAGCCCTTTAAAACCTATCGGTACCAATTTTGAACGGCCTAACTGTATTTCTATTTGTTTTTGCCCATAGCCCCCCCCATACTGCGCACCCCTTCCCACCCCTTCTAATAATTTTACAAATTCGAAAATATCCGAAATCGATTTGTAAGTATCGAAAACCTCTATGTACCACTTTTGAACGATCTGACACTAATTTATTTTTTTGCCCCCCCCTCCCCCCCCCTAAAAAAAATCGGAAAAAATCAAAAAATGAGTTTTTGGAAATATTTTCAAGAACACGCTTGGCGGTTTTTTTTTTTTTTTTTTTTACATCTTTGAGCTATTACTTTTACTCGAAAATACGTATTTTTCTAAATTTGCCTCCGACAATCATTTATACCCCCTTCTCCCGTTAAAAATCCAAAATTCCAAAATCGCAGGAAACGATTTTTTCGTATTCAAGTCTAGTCTCCCCATCTGCAATTTCTTCACGGTGAAGTTATTTGGAGCCGAGTTATACTTATAAATGTGTTTTTGCCTTATGCGCCTCCGAAAATCATTTATACCCCCTTCCCCCTTTAAAAATCCAAAATTCCAAAATCGCAGAAAATGATTTTTTTTAAGTCTAGTTTCTCCCTCTGCAATTTCTTCACCGTGAAGCAATTTAGAGCCGAGTTGTGCTTATAGAGGTGGTTTTTGCCTTCTGCACCTTCGAAAATCATTTTCAGCCCCTCTCCCCCCTTAAAAATCCAAAATTCCAAAATCGCAGAAAATGATTTTTTTGTACTTAAGTCTAGTTTCCCCATCTGCAATTTTTTCATCGTGAAGTAATTTGGTGCCGAGTTATGCTTATAAAGGTGTTTTTGCCTCCTGCGCCTCCGAAAATCATTTTCACTCCCCCTTAAAAATCCAAAAAACCAAAATCGCAGAAAATAATTTTTTTGTATTCAAGTCTAGTCTTCCCATCTGCAATATCTTCCTCGTGAAGCAATTTGGAGCCGAGTTATGCTTATAAAAGTGTTTTTGTCTTCAGCAACTCGGATAATCATTTTCACCCCCTTCCCCCCCAAAAAATCAAAAATTCCAAAATCGCAGAAAATGATTTTTTCGTATTCAAGCCTAGTCTCCCCATCTGCAATTTCTTCCCTGTGAAGTAATTTGGTGCCGAGTTGTACTTATAAATGTGTTTTTGCCTTATGCGCCCCTGAAAATCCCATTTTTACCCCCTACCCCCATTAAAAATCCAAAATTCCAAAATCGCAGAAAATGATTTTTTTGTATTCAAGTCTAGTCTCCCCATCTGCAATTTCTTCACCGTGAAGCAATTTGGAGCCGAGATATGCTTATAAAGGTGATTTTTGCCTTCTGTTTCCCCGGAGGGGGGGGGAACGGGGGGGGGGGTATTTCGCAAAATCACGTCTTAGTGAGCGTCAGGGTCCTAAAATCAACCTGCTCACCAAAAATTGTGACTCTATATCCCATAGGATCGCCACAACCGTGTTGAGTCAGTGAATCAGTGAATCAGTGAATCAGTGAGTTTACTCTTTTATATATATAGATTATTTTATTATCCTTCGATTCTAAAAATAAACAACTAACGCTCCGTTTTTTAATTTTTCGTTTCTTTTTTCGCTTTCATAGCTAATACCGTAAAAAAAATTTTACATAAAAACATGAAATTTGACAGTTTCGTATAGAAAAGTGCAACATATACGATGAAACAAACCGTTTACATGCCAGATCATTATTTTAGGAGATATATAATGTTAAAGTAAGGTAAGACAGTTATAAAAGTTCTATAGATTCAAAAAGTAGTCATGGAAACCTTATCAGATTTTGCTAAGACACACTTCAGTTAATTGCAGTGTGCAGTATGTAACAGTTTTTTTTTTTTTTTTTTTTTTTTGACAAATATTTATATTTTTATCGATTTTTTTTTTTAAATCTTTTATGTTTCATATGATTTTTGCTTTTTTTCCCCGACAGTTTTCTTTCAGTTGTAATCTCTATAAAATGCCAAATATTTTATTTTATTTATTTAATTTTTAACATAAAAAATATAGTGTCACGCGAATAAAAAAATAAAATAAATAGATTTAAAAAAGAAAATAAAGAATTAAAAATCATGCAGTACGCATTGGTTATTAACACTTTCCAGCTGTACCCACTCGTACACTGTTAAAAATGGTTTCTTAAAAACGAGCTAAATTGTCTCAAAATAGTTCCGAAACAATATATACTTAAATTTGAAAACCCATGTACACATTTTTGAGTACATTGACATGTCAAACATGGGGATATTGGGATACTTATTGGTCAACCCCAATTTTGAGCTTGTCAATATACTCAAAAATGAGTACATGGGTATTAAAATTTAAGTATATATTGTTTCGGAGCTACTTTCAGACAATTGAGCTCATTTTTAAGAAACTAAATTTTACAGTGTATAAATTTCAATGTTTGTTTCCTATGTTATCACACAATAGATAGAAAAATAGGACTGAAAAACATACATATATATTAATTTAATTCATAATCAGTGCTAAACATTCTTGAAAGTATTAAAAAGGTTTAACGCAAAAGAAAATGCAGCCCTTAAACTCTAATTGCAGCCCATAAAGTATCTGAGTATTTTAATGAAGTTCTGTAAATTTATAGGTTAATCATTTCATATTCTTTACAAAAAATTAGTTTAGCATATTAACAATAAATGTATATTTTTGTATGATTTTTGCTGTAGAAAGTTATTTAAATGTTATTTATAAAAATGTCTGACCTAAATCTGAATGCATATGCATTTTCAAGGGTTCTGAAAACATATACGGACCCTGGTGATGGGAAGAACCACCGAAACATATTTACTTATTTTTTTTATTTTTGGCATCAATTTTTATTTTCTTTTAAATAATTGTAAAGTTAAAATGAGGTTTTTACTTAATAGTTTTTAATCAATTATCCAGTTGAACTAAAAAATACAGCGTTAACTAGATTTTGTCCTTATTCATAAGTGTACCAATTTTTGATAAAATCTAATATTTCTTATAGATACGATGACAAACGTTTAGCTTTACATATTTTCAATAAAAATAAAAATGTTTGCACATTCATTCAAGGTGAAATATAATAACTGTCGAAAACTCAAAATCGCTGTCTAAAAGAAATAGTACGAACTCTCCTTACTACTAGTTAGGAAAAAATAAACTGTAATAGCAAGATTACGAGCATTTTGATACGTCGAAATCAGTATTAAATTAATGTAATCGTGTTTTGAATGATATATTCTATAAATTCAACACTTGTAATGATAAATATTATCTTGTTCTGTGCATTGAATGTGGTTAATGTCGTTATTAAATTTAAAAACTTCTTCACACACCATAAAATTTAGGAAGGCATTGCCGGTTTCGAAAGGACGTGGACTTTTTTCTCGTGCAAAACACCTGCTGCGGTTTTGGAGGTGCTTTCATTAATTTTACTATGTCTAAAGAAATTTTTGAGCATAAATATTCATTCTAAGCCAGTTCTTTAATTTAGAATTGTAAATGTCGTTAGTTTAACTCATGTAAGTTACTGGACGGCGCTCGGAATGACAACGCCACGAAATGCTCAAATTCTGGACTAATAGTTTTATAACCCACTATTAACGCAGCTGATCTTTTTTTTTTTTTTTTTTTTTTAGTTATTTGAAGTATGGACATAGGAATTTTTTGTAATATGAAACGAATTTATATTTTTAATTTTTTTTACTATTTCTACCTAGAGACCAGAAACCAGCTTTTACAATGTCACAAATATTTTCTTGTTGTTTATATTGTATAAAAAAAATCCCCAATACTAAGTTTGGATAGGAATGAATTTACTTTTAAATGTACTGTTTAATAAATTCGTATTACCCCTCCACGGATGCTACGATTGACGTTTACTCAGGTTTCTTTTCATAGATGTCCAATTTCGGAAAATAGGAATCGGTACGTTTGAAATAATTACCAACAACGGAACGCTATCTTCCCTACTGTTAGCAAACTTACGTTCTCAGCAATAACGCTCAAGCTTTGAGTGAATGCTTAGGGTCTTTTTAAAATGCTATATGCCATACCTTCAACATTTATAATAAAATATATAATATCAACTGTATGTTTTACGGGGTAAATGTTGCCAATTTCTCCATGTAATTTACTTGACCGCATTTCGACTTTATATGCCGCGGTATATTCATGGTCTCGGTGGACGGTTTTTCCATCACTACTAAAGCAGTTGATATATTTTTATTTTTCCCTTTATTGCTTGATGCATGAAGAATAATATGTATGAATTTCATGCAATATGAAATTACTTTTTTTTTTTTTTTGCAAGTTCTGGCTAGCGACTGATGACTAATTGCCTGTTGTTTACTATATAATGAATCCCATTAACCCATTTTGAAGAGGTAGAAATAACTGTGAAATGTACATTTTTTTTATTTTAATTTATTCCTTTTATGAATTTTAGACACTCTATACCCAAATTGTGATGGCATATCTCCGGACCATTCTTAGGGATGCGACTCAGACCGTCGCCAATTATCCACTGCGCAGTACTACTGCGACATGAAACATAACCTATCAACATACCTACATACCTGTATTACGGACGTGGAAACAGACGCCTCCTATGTTTACTGTTTTGACACCTAACCATTTACTAGAAATATGAATTGATCGGAATGAAAGCACTACCAAAAATGTATATTACTATCTCCCGTAGTAACAAGTCCAGATCCATTACAGCCGGGACGTCAAACTATTCAAAAGGAGTTTTTTTTTTTTTTTTTTTTTTTTTTTTGTAGGACGCGTTTTACACTCACACAATTCGTACAACAGAGAGATGGAGCTTTTCATTTTTTCATATGTTCTGGGAATACAAGTTCATTTTAACGATAACATTTTTATTTATTTAAGTCTATAATTTTGATAACAATGAAGAATGGGAACAATAACGTCGACTATTCGATAGGTTGGACGAATTATTTATTTATTTCTAAAATAAATCTACACAAAGCTTCATTACTTAAATCTGAAATATTTTGAAGTAACGAAACATGCAATTTTCAAATTGAGCTCTGTACTTAAGCTCAATCAAATATTTTGCATCAATGCTTTTTTATTTTTTGTTTTATGAAACAGGAAAACTTTTGAAAGCTGTTTGTGTTTATAACAATTGCAACTGCTATATCTTTTCAAATTAGAGTAAATTACGAACATTCTAAAAATTCGCAATGTTCGTCCTTTTGAAGTAACGTGAATGATTTTTATTTTCAAATAACTTTGAATAGGATTATTTCAAATATTTAACAAAGGGAAACATTATACGATAGAATAAAAGACGCATAGTTAACGTCATGATTGCATGCAAATACACTTTGAAAAAAATCGAATCTTGATTACCAATATCGGCAGTAATAAAAATTAATGCAACGTGTATTATTTGAAAAGGTGTGGGAAAAACACTTTTAAGCAGAGTATACTTTTTTTGCACCACCTGAGAGATGAACTGGAAATGGAGACCAAGATTTGTGAAATAATATGAGGGAGAGGTAAACAATGTAACAGGAATTATTTTGTATTAAAGGTACATTCCTCTGTTTACTACAATTTTATTGATACTGTACACATTCTAAGGAACAACCCAATTGCTGAAAGCGTACTGTCCCGTTTGAATAATTACTGTATCTTTTTGAAAATGAAGTAAAAATGTCAATCGTATTCTACATTGTACAGTGTGTGAGTTAGTATACGTAGAAATTCTGTTTGAACATCGGGTAAAACACTAACGTGTATTTCTTTCTTATTCTGAGGTAAGAAAAATTATGAAGTATTTTTAGAAGTGTCTGTGTTCTTCTGTCTAAAATGCTGTGATATCGAAAGGTATGCACTTATTTACTAATTTCTCATGCATTTAAACTGACAAATTAATGGAGTAGAACTTTCTTCAATTACAGACTATTTACTGCTCGAATTGCTTCCTCTAAATTGATTTCGATGAACCTTTCAAACTTAGATTAATTTGGAAGAAATATTATATCTCAATTTTTAGATTAAATCTTTGGTCGGCGACCAAATCACGAAATTTTAAACAAAAGAAGATATATGAATATTTGGGAAATTATATGTAATATACACCCTCCTACTGTCACTGAAAATAAAATATTTCGTGAAACAACAAATCAACTACGTACTATTTTATTGAAACGTTTACAAATAGGTTGGTTGTGGTTAATGATTTAAAATAAAGAAGGGAAATGAAAAATGAATACATTTATGTCACCTTTGTAGCGACAAAGTTTGTCATATGGATAATAATGATGTAACGAAATGTAATTTTTCTTAAAATTACATTTCAAGTAGACTATATGAAAATATAAGGAAAACTACTTTGATAAAAAACTAAAAAAATAAAAATAAATTAATAATAATAATAAAAAAAATAACATTCTTTAAGAGAAATGTACATTCTGAAACACTTTTTAATTTTTTAACATTAAAAGAAAATATCTGAGAAATTCATTCAAAACTACTCAAGAATATTTTTTTTTAAATTACTTTTTAAGTCGGTAATTTTATGTTATTCCTTGTGAAGATAATTTCCCATAGGAGTTGAAACTAAATTACTTTAGTTATTTTTATAAGAGTAGAAAACATACAAAATTTCTGAAGCGTTTTTCAACAGGAAAGCAAAGAGTAAAAAGTAAATGCAAACGAAATTTCCTATATAAAGAAACAAATTTAAAATTATTATAAGACAATCAATATTTTGACAAAGAATGTATTATGATTTGTACATATTTAATAATTAGAAAAAAAAAGACTGCGAAATCAGTAATATTTTATAAGGAAGCCATAATACTTGACTCAAAAATTTAAATTTACAACTTCTTTTAGGGTACATTTTTATACTGAAATAAGGTTTTAACATCTGAGTGATATGGAAATTCGGAAAAATATAAAACTTGGTTTTCCGCTTCCTCCATGGCAAGAATATATTGCAAACGCAAGTTATGACGAACAGATTCGATTTTTTTCATTTAAAGGAAGTGTGCAAGGTCAGTTACTTCTTGCACTTAAAATCTACCTCGAACAACACACACAAATGTTTGATAGAGTTGATTTTGTTTTCGGACCAGTATTTAATGGTACATATTCAGAACTGTTTGAAAAGGTGAAGCACTCTGAAATTGATATAGATAGTACACCTATAGCTATGCATGAAAATCTCATGCAATCAGTTGATTTCTGCTACCCATACCCAATGATTGATTATACATTTGTAACCCGGAAACCAGAATATAAGCCACAAGTGTTCGGCATCTTCCAAACTTTTTCACAGTCAGTTTGGATGGCAATCGTATCAGTCTTGATTGCGATGATGGTAATACATTACATAGTCTTAAAATGGAAACGAAACACCGAGAAAAGTATGCTTCACGTTTTTGCGATACTAATGAAGCAGAGTGCGCTGATAACACCATTATCGTTTGCAGAAAAGCTCCTCATGTATTCATGGGTGATCGGAGCCATGATCCTCTGCCTATCTTATGACTCCGTGTTTCTGTCTTTCCTCTCATTTCCTCCGGTGGTTAAAATAAAAGATTTATCGAACTTGGCCTCAGCCGTTGAAAAAGGAAACATCCGTTGTATTGCATACATAAATAGAGGTGTCGAAAATTACTTGTGGAATACAAATCAAAGACATTTAAGAGTGATTGCAAGAGACATCGTGCAGAATAATTTAAGCTATGGAAATGTCTTTATAGACTTTATTCGTGAAAGTAAGAAGCAAAATCTTGCTTTTATCGTGAGTACGGAAATCTTAGAATCTTTAACTGGAGAATACTTCATCTCAGAAGATCGTTTCTATCAATCTTTGCCCGCAATGATTGTTCGAAAAGACTTCTGCTGCAGAGATCTTATAGATACTTTTGTGCATCGAATAATGGCTTCAGGTATTTACTTCAAGTTAATTGGAGAAGGTTTGTTTTCGATTCACCTTTGGGTTTTGTCCTATAGTTCGGAGTCAGAAACCTCTAATCGAAAGTTGACTCTCACAGACGTTGCTCCAGCGTTTATTTTCCTTTTGTGCGGTTACTTTATATCATTTCTGGTTTTACTTGGAGAATTGTATTTAGGTCACAAGAAAATAAAGCGCAAGAAAATTTTAAAGGGTAAAAGAAGAAATGTGCGAAGAGTAACTTCTGCAGTACGATTCTAAATATCTATCTATCTATCTACCTAACTCTCCATATATATATATATATATATATATATATATATATATTGTTATTAGAACAGTATTTTGATATATATATTTTTTTTCTGAATTACAACTTGTTTATTTATTAATTATTTATTTTATACAAATATATATATATATATATATATATATATATATATATATTATGAATATTTAGAAATTAGAAGTATATATTTTTTTATTTGTTATGTTTTTGAAAAAAAAAAAATATATATATATATATATATAATACTCACTGTAAACTGACATTACTTTCGCTTGTAGCTTTACACTTCACTCACTTTATACTTCACTCGTTTTATACTTCAAGGGAAATATTTCCGATTCTGGAATGACACATTCTCAATTCAGTGAACTTCAACTGAATTCTATTATGTCTAACAGACAACTTATATCACTCACTGTATCACGATTTATTTGCATTAACTGTGTTATTCACTGTATCATGTACTCACTGTATCACTATAGTGATATACTATATTACTCAGTGTATTCACGATACCTATATAACAGATTGTCAATAAGATTCATAAATCTTACAGATTAAACATTTTCACGTGCATGAAAATGACAAGATCACAAAATTAACGCTCCATTATCCACACAATAGTTTAAAATGACCAATACTCTCTAGTACATGGGAATAAATTTTTACAGTGCATAATTAAACTATTTTTTCGTTTGCATAAAAGTCATAAAATGAAAGATTAATTCTCCACTATATACGTAACAGCACAGTCAGAAAAAATAATTCCAAGAAGACACAGTTATACTATACGTATTTTATTATTGAAAATTCTACTAACTCGTTGGTTGATGTTAATGATTTCAAATGAAGAAGTGAAATAAAAAATGAATAATTTTATATGACTTTGTAGAGGTAAACTTTGTTGTTTGAATAATAATATTATAACGCAGTACAATTTTCCTTAATAATGAAATAAAAGAAAAATTGCAACTGGTTAACATAAAAATAATGAAAAATTTTTTTTGTTTTAAAAGGAAATCTGTCTTTTAGAAAAAAAAGTACATTCTTGTACATTTCTTAGAACTTTCATAGAAAAAGAGAACATCTAACAAATCTATTTAAAGCAACTCAAGTATACTTTTCGTAAATTATTTTTTATGTCGGTAATTTTATGTTTTCCCTACTGAAGGTAATTTTTCATTGGCGTTGTAACTAAATCACTTTAATTATTTTTATAAGAGCAGAAGACATACAATAATGCTAAAGTGTTTTTCAATACTAAGCAAAAGATAAAAAGTAAATGCATACAAAATTTTCTAAATAAAGAAATAAATTTAAAAATACTATTACATTTAAGACAAGCAATTTTTTTTTCAAGGAATGCATTATGATCAGTACATATGCACTTAGACATTAAAAATAAAAAATCTTCGACATCAATAAAACTTTCGAAAGAGGCCATACTGCTTGGCTCAAATATTTAGAATTGCAACATCTTTCATGACAAATTCCTACACTGAAATAACGTTTATCCTCTGAGTGATATGGAAATTCCGAAAATTGTAAAACTTGGCATTCCACTTTTTTCATGGCAAGAATACATTGCAAATGCAAGTTATGACGAACAGATTCGACTTCTTTCAAATAAAAAAGACAGGAATGGTAAGTTATTTCTTGCACTTAAAATGTACTTCACAGAATTGTTCGACAGAGTTGATTTTGTTACCTGATCTATACCTGATGGTACATATGCAGAACTGTTTGAAAAAGTAAGGCTCTCTCAGATTGATATGTATATATTAAATAAGAACGTATGGAGGAAATTATTATGCAATTAGTTGATTTCTGCTACCCTTACCATATGAATGATTTTTCATTCGTAAATCGGAAACCAGAATATAAGCCACAAGTGTCCGCCATCTTTCAAACGTTTTCACTGTCAGTGTGCATGACAGTCATATCAGTGTTGCTTACGATGATGCTGATACATTACATAGTCTTGAAATGAAAACAAAATATCGGTAAAAGTTTGCTTCATGTTTTCGCAATACTGGTGAATCAGAGTGCGCTGATAACGCCTTTTTCCTTTACAGAAAAATTCCTCATGTATCCATGGGTGATCGAAACCATGATCCTTTGCCTGTCTTACGACTCCGTGTTTCTGTCTTTCCTCACATTTCCTCCAGTGGTTAAAATAAAAGATTTATCAGACTTGGCCTCGGCTGTGGAAAAAGGAAACATTCATTGTATGGCATACATAAAAACTGGTGTGGCTTATCATTTGTGGAATACAAATAAGAGACATTTGAGAGTGATTGCAAGAGACATCGTGGAGAATAATTTAAGCTATGGAAATGTCTTTACCCATTTTATTCGTGAAAGTAAGAAGCAAAATCTTGCTTTTCTCTTCAATACGGAAATCATAGAAATTTTTAACTCATCATGTATTCATGGGTGACCTCATGTATTCATGAACTAAACTCCTCATGTATTCATGGGTGATCGGAACCATGATCCTTTGCCTGTCTTACGAATCCGTGTTACTGTCTTTCCTCACATTTCCTCCAGTGGTTAAAGTAAAAGATTTGTCATACATGGCACTAGCCGTTGAGAAAAGAAATTTCCGTTGTATGTCGCACATAAGTCAAGGTGTCACTCATTATTTGTGGAATACAAAGCAGAGACATTTGAGAAGAATTGCAAGAGACATTGGGAATAATAAATTAAGCTACGAGAATATCTTTGGATGGTAAGAAGCAAAATCTCGCCTTTTTCACACCTACGGCTTTTGCAGAACCTTTTGCTAGAGAATACTTCATCTCAGATGATCGTTTTTACCGATCTTTGCCCGCAGTATCGGTTCAAAGAGATTTCTGTTGAAGAGAGATGTTAGCATCGAATAATGGCTTCAGGTATTTACTTCAAGCTGATTGGAGAAATTTTGTTTTCGACTAATCTTACGATGTTATCTTATATCTCGAAGTCAGAAGCCTCTAATCGAAAGCTGACTCTAGCAGACGTTGCTCCAGCGTTTATATTCCTTTTGTGCGGCTACTTTATATTATTTCTCGTTCTTCTTGGAGAATTGTATTTAGGTTCTTAGAAAAACAATCGGAAGAAAAATTAAAAAAGAAATAGATGAAATGTGATGAAAATAACTTCTATAGCATGTTGCTGAAAGATTTTTTTAAAAAAATTGCTATTTGGAACACTACGCTGATGATTTTTTTTTTTTTCTGAATTATAACTTATTTGCATATTAATTATATGTTTTATGCAGTATATATATTATGACCATTTAGAAATTGAACTAAAGATATTTTTTATTTTTTATTTATTTTTAATTGAAATTTTAAATTTAATTGTAATTAACTAATCAATTAATTAGTTGATTAATTAATTTAAAAAAGTTTTTTCATATTCACTATAAAGTTACACTTTAAATTCACTATAAATGTTTTCCCTTGAAACTTCTTTCTTCTTTCACTTTAAACTTCAAGGAAAATATTTCCGAATCTAGTTCAGTAAGCTTCAACTGAATTCTATTATGTCTAACAGGCAACACAGATCACTCTCTGTAGCAGGATTTATCTTTCTGCATTAATTTTTTTCTGTGCACAGTGAAACTATTTTTTTTTCTCTCTCTGTGTGTGTGTGTGCATAAAAGTCAGAAAATGACATTAATTATCTATTATATATGGAACAGTACAATAGATTCATCTTTTTATAGTCAGCTCATGTTATTTTTTTTATTATTATTTTAATTTTAATTTTTTATTTTTTTTATTATATATTTATTTATTTAATTATATATATATTTTTTGGAAAATTTCTAAACTAATTTTTAACAATTTTTATTAAACACATAGCTGTTTCATAAATAACTCTTAATGTAAAATTAGCATTTTTAATTTTCGGCAGGTTTTTGTTCCGAAACATATTTGTTCACCAGATTCAAACCAAATAATATTTAATTTAGTAAATAAATACACCTGTAAATAATTAGTTTAAATTGAAAAAAGCTCACAACAGTTGTTTCAATTCGATGTTACAGCACACCCTTCACCGGATGAAAAAAACTAGACAAGAGTGCGTTCATTAAGCAGCAACTACGCACTCGTGACTACCAAGAAATGTAAAGTTACTTCTGCAGTTGTCTTTCTCTGAAGCATATTTTATTAAATTTCGTAGTAGAGCTGCTATTTACCAATGAGAGAAGAATCAAAGTTTAAAAATCGATTTAAACAGCGAAATATTATTGATAAATTGCTGTCTAAAGTAAATTGTAAAAATTGGGTTTTAGTGAGAAACCAAAAAATGTTGAAAGGTTAAAAATAATACGTAAAATAAATACGTTCATTGCTTTGCTGCAGAATACTACTGTTGCACTACTGTTAACTACTGCTGAATACTACTGCTGCACTACTGTTATAAAATTCCAGCATTTACTACACATCACTACCACTTGCGGTTATCCGCAAGCTATGCACTTTCATGCCAAGTTAAATGTATTAAATGTAAATCATTATATTTCAACATGTGTTATGTCACGAAAAGAAGATGTTTGCACCCATCTGTTTTCTGATTAAAATGTGTGTTATGGTACCTGTTGTCAAGTCACAAAGGAACCTTCAAGTGCAAATTGTCGCTTGCTTAAATGTTTCGCTACAGCCATGTATCTGAGTGTTCAATAAATTCTGATTGCATGATGAACTTGTAATGTGTAAAGTTTTAGTAACACTAAAACAAAACCAATGCACAAATTTACGAATAACAAAACATAATTTTATTTATTTATTTATTTAAATACTAATAATCTGCATTGTTTTAACCCTTTGTCGACCGACGATATTTTAAAGCATCATTAGTTTCAAAAGCTTGTAAAAACGAATTTATGGAAAATATGTCAAAGATATTCATGAGAACATATACCTCACTTTAATCTCACTACAAGGCACTAGACGCTACATGTAGCCGGTTTTGTTTATAGGGTGCTTTAATTTTAATACAAATGAACGTATAAATGTAAAATTTGGATGAAACATTCGCTATTAAATAATTAATTGAATTTCATATAACTTTAGCAGAAATGAAAATTTTTAAACTGATATAACTTCAAATTTCTCAAAAATAAGCATTGGAAGAAATAAAAACATTAAACAATTTTTGTCAAAGAAAACTAAATGAGAAAGAGCGTCAAAGGTGTATTACAGATAGTTGAAGATACCCATGCCTCCAAATGTTCGATTAAAACTAGATTTTTCTTCCAGTATTCACTTTTCTGCGTTTTTTTTCTTTTTTTCTTTTTCCTTTTTAGTATATGAATAACTTTAAAAAAAAAATAATAATAAAAATTCGAGCATGAAAATTGGGTGAGTTGTTCATTTTAAAATTATTTATTGACATTTTTATTAATTTGAAGATGTTCAATGTTTACAAATTAATAATTATATTTTTTCGAAAAGTTCCTTATGGAGGAAATAGAAAAGGGAGTACAGGAAGAAAAATCTGGGTTTAATCTAATATCTGGAGAAATGTGTACCTTCAGCTATCTGTAACGCCCCCTTTAACACTCTTTCTCATTTAATTATCTTTGCTAAAATTGTTTAAATTTTTCATCTCTTCAGTGACTACTTTTTTAAATATTTGAAGTTAAAGCAGTTTAAAAATTGTTATTTGAGTTAAAGTTATATAAAATTTCTACTATATATTTGATAACAAGTGTGTCATCCAAATATTATATTTCTTAGAGTATTTGTTCCAAAATTATGTGCAAAAGAAGAAAATGAGCTCCATTAGAAACATATATTTGCCTATTTAGAGAGTTCATCATATGTATATGCATGTATTATCTATAAATATAAAAGAGCAAACTCACTGATCACCGGCTCACTGATTGAACAAAGCCATGGCGATTCTATGAGAGATAGAGTCACAAATTTTGGTGAGCAGGTTGTTTTTACGACCTTGACCCCCACTAAAATGGGATTTTGCGAAATACCCCACCGTTACCCCTTGTTGGGGCCGAAATCAAAAACGCCTTTATAAGTATAACTCGGCTTCAAATCACTTCACGGAGAAGAAAAGGAAGATGGGGTGACTAGACTTGAGTACAAAAAAAAAAAAAAAAAAAAATTCATTTTCTGTGATTTTGGAATTTTAGGTTCTAGGCCGGAAGGGGGGGAACTATTTTCGGGGGCATATTTAGCAAAGTACCGATTTTCGAGAAGAATACTGCCAATAATAGCACAAAGATATAAAAATCCGCCAAGCGTCTTCTTGAGAGTATTTCAAAAAACTCATTTGATTTTCAATTTCGAGGGGGGGGGGGGGAGTTACGAGGACACAAATCTGAACCCTGACGATGTATACAGCAAACGAAAGATGATGAATGATGATATAAAATGGATTAAAAATTATGATGTAATAATAATAATAATAATAATAATAAAAATACAGATTAAATCGGATTGAGGAAAAATAAGAATAGAAAATGTGTTATTTTAGCGATCGCTGTAGACATAGAAAACGTCTTCCACTCTTTGATTATCTTTGTCATGTAAATTAAGACGTCAGGTGGGAAGAGTCCATTAGAGTGTTCGTAATAACAGTAATCATTTCTTGATTTAAAAATGAAATATAAAATTTTGTGACAAATTCACAGATTAACATTCGCACAAATTTTCAAAGGGATTGGATGAAAACAAATTAGCAAGGAGAATTATTAATAATTAATTATTCCCGAATTGTGGAGTTTAAGATTTAAAAAAAAAAAAAAAAAAAAAAAAATTAAATAATATCTGATAAGCTATGGAATGATATTATTTTAAAACTATCACATAGCTTAATACGTTCTATAATAATCGTCTAGATATTTTTAGTTGCATCGATTTTAATAAATTTCATCATCAAGGAAGAATAATAATAAAAAAAATGTGGTTCGAGATCGGCATTCAAAAGTTTATATTCATAAACAATATATCGGTATTTATTATCAGGGCTTTAATTCTCCAGATTAAAAAGAAATTCCGTGAGACGCGTGAATTGACCCGCAGACCAAAAATTAATACAGATCTGACCCGCACCTAGAAATCCTGATTCACACCGCGGGTAACTGCAGTTATTTGACACGACACAGGACTCTAGTGGGCATCTACGAATGGAATCTCATGAGGGGTTTTACAGGAGTGATATAGCTTTGTAGAGAGCCGCATATCTATGTTCAATAGATAATTTAGTTAACGAATGAAAAAGAAAAAAAAAACGTTTTGGAAACTTCGACTTAAAAAGATGGTTGGGTAAAAAAAATCATGCGAGATGTTTTTCCTTATCGCTTTAATATTTTAATAAAAAAAAATCAACAATAATTTTATATAAAGAAAAATGAATTCGCCTTTTAAAAGGGGGGGGGGGCGATGACCTTTCTCTCCCTCTAAAAAAATGAGGGCCCCTAGGCGATCTGTGCTCACTTAACTTTTGAACCTTGTGCACGCTAGTGCGTTAAAGAGAAATATTTCATGCTTATTAAGTTCGCCACGTGTAGAACAAACTACTTATATTTTTTCTCATTTTATTTATGAGAAATTCATTTCGAATGATTATGATGTGAAACTACGTATCGACATTTTTCACTGCTTACGTACTAAGTAACATCTCATTTTTCTTAAAGTTAAGTTAAAAAAGAAAAAAGAAAAAAAAATCCCAACAAAAGTGGGCTATTAGATCGATTGTTGCGTGTTAAAATCCTCGTCCCTTTTATAATATTTTTCGTTTTCATTTGATATGAAAGTTTCTTTGTTTATACGCCCTTTATGAAGTTTTTCTTTTGAAAAAATGGTAACAAGTAACTCTATCACTGCATTATATGATAACAGCTAACTCTACCCCTACGTTACATATATGGAAAGAGAATTTTAACAAAATTAAAGATTTTTTTTTTTCTGGGGGGTGGGGGGGGTGGCACGGTTGATATGCTAATAACGACACGTGATATTTAATATGCAAAGCGTAGCAACGGATGCCAATACATTAGATAAGCGCTCGCCAACATTTTCGACACTAAATTTACAATTTAAACTCCTACGGGCCACTAACTTCATAATCTAAAATTAGACCAACCGATAATATTCTTAATAAAGAAATAAGAAACATAAATTTATTTTTAGATTGGTTGTCATAGAACGTCCATTTTATAAACATGCAATAAATCTATTTAATATAAATCTATTTAATATAAATTATTACATATTCTTATTTTATCCTGAGGAAATCGTAAATATTTAGTTAACCTTCTGAAAGATATTTAACCTATCAACACACAACGCCCTCGCCACGAGGACGGAATTACTAATTCACAACTGTTAAAATTCATATCGGAAATCTTCAATATTTTTTTTTTATTATTAACACAACGGAAAAGGAAGTTAGTTATTTCTTTTCTTTTATTTTTCATCGCAAATTCTGGTGGAGTTACTTATTAAATGACATTAATTAGGTTGTCCCTCAAAGGGTTAAAATTTGTTTGATAGTGATAAACCATTATAAGGGAAAAACGTGAATACTATTTTATTGCTTCCTTATTACAAGAAACTCAGACGAGATTTAACTTCGGTGACAAATTGCTTTTTATATATATAAAACTGTATTAACTAAATCTAGTAATATTAATAAGTATTGTTAGCTTATACTTTTGATGTCATTTTAAATCTTTGAATAATTCCAATAAACTAATAAATTTAGAACAATTTCTAGCTAAGTATCAAACGCAGATTAGAAAGTCAGAGTGTTAATTGTAACTGATACTTACATTTTTTTTTTTTTTTTTTTTTTTTTTTTTGTGGTAAAAGACTAATCTTCGCTTTCATCAGAAAATTTTGAATTTTAATGTTGTAAATATGAGAATTTAAAAAAAAAAATCTTAAATCAAAAAAAAAAAAAAAAAATCTTAAATTAAAAAAAAAAAAAAAAAAAAAAAAAAAAAAAAAATCTGAATATTATTTATAATAAAGCACTCAAATATGCAAATATTATCCTGAAATTTATTCTGAGAGTGAACATTTTGTCTTGTACTATTAAACGCCCATGGACCACCGACTGGAGACCACTGTTTTAGGTAAATTTTCTAAAATTAGTTACCAACCAACTAACCTAAAATTAGCATATCTATGCAACAGAAATCTAAGTTTGAGTTGAATTTTTTCATGGATAATCCTTGAAATAACTAATATATTGTGCATTTAATCTATATTTTCCTATAGAAATTCACTCAGCACAAATACTTTATTAAAATTGCTTTTTATTAAAATTATTTTCCGTGATGAATGCACTCGACTTTCATTCTAGAGAAGTAATGCGACACTAAATATCTAAAGAAAGTAAATTTTACTCTTTATATGACATCTAAAAAAAAAAAAAAAAAATTTTTACTTTATTTTGTTTTATTTGCACATTTGTTTTTATTTTATTTTATTGTGTTTTATTTTATTTTACTTTATTTTATTTATTTATTTATTTATTATTATGATTTCTTTTTAGTTGTTGTTAAAAAAGAAAAAGATGTCGATAATTTTATTTTTAATTATCGCAGATCGATGGTTTATTTTGGTTTTCAGTTTATTGAAAAAGTCTTTTGGAAAATTCCCATACTGAAAAAAAAATTTCCTTCGGAGGGGGGGGGGGGAATAATACCCATCCATACACAATTTTTTTTTTCCAGTTAACTGTCGCTGTTATAAATAATTCTTCTTAATTTCATAATCATTCTTAAAAAGCAATTCTCTTTTTGTACATTTACATGAAATTTTGTCCTGCGCCCCAATGTTAAAAATTTAGAAAAAGCGGGTTCGCAACGGCACTTGATGGATTATTTTCATCCAAATTTGATAGTCTCTAATTTATCTCAATGTGCAACCACCTATCGATTTGTATGAAATTCGGTGCAGTAATTCCTGAAACACAGCTGCTAGAAAATATTGTCACACACACATTCACACAGAGAGACATTTTCTAAAAATGATCAAATCGTGTTCTAGAACTCTCAAAACGTGTAAATCCATCAAAAACCAGAGATCAATGTTTTCTTCGAAACCAATACTTTCCTCTATGAAATACAGATCAAAGTAAAAGGACTAATGTTACAAAAAATTAAATTTTCTTCATAAATAACATTTTTATTTGATAATGTTGTCTAAGTATATAAAAATATTTCCATTGAATAAAATGATACAAATTTGAAAGAAAAAAAAATAATAGTAATATTAATTCAAACTAAATATGCATAATAAGTTATATAATTAATTTAAAATTGGCGAAAGCTAAAATTTGTTAATGAATTCTTGAAAAAGATGTTTGGTAAAGTAACCAAGTGAATAAAAATAAGTAAATATTCGTATGGATTTCATGCGATGTTATCGATGTTAATGTTTAACAGCTTGAACGTGTTTTCAAAAGTCATTTACAT
The DNA here is from genome assembly GCA_963930645.1 of Salticus scenicus. Classification (NCBI taxonomy): domain Eukaryota; kingdom Metazoa; phylum Arthropoda; class Arachnida; order Araneae; family Salticidae; genus Salticus; species Salticus scenicus. Next base: position 30,987,704 of record OZ005662.1, read on the forward strand.
ATTTGGAGAATCACAATACATCCTCTTTTATGATACAGCATTTCTTTAACAAATACATACCATTATAATCGCGCATATGCAAACAAAGTGCAAAGATATGCGTATTATTTTTGCATATATTCTCATGCAATATTATCAGTATTCAAATGTATATTCAATATTATCAGTATTCAAATTATTGTGCTATGTTACGTACAGCCTATAGTTATATACTTGTTTTTTTACCAATTAATTTAATGTGATTTTAACTTGTATTTCACAAAGTGTCATTTTTTTTACTTTACATGACTAATAAATCAAGTAGCGTGTCACGTTTAGTAAAATTACGTTATCAAAATTTCAGTTAAATGTCCAGCACTAGTGTAAATGTGCTGCCTGATTTAAAGGCCACTATTTTTCTTTTATAACTTTTAGCGCTGAAATTTGTTTTAAGTAGTGTTTACTTTTTCTTATATTCATTTTACGCAACTCTTGCTTCGAAAAGTTCTGTAACAACTTACCCATTCGCTGCATTTTCTGTCGAAAATGAACTCTAACTAAATTAAAGTTTTTCTTTTTATTTGACATAGTTGATAACGACACGTGATATTCCAGAATGCAAAATTTCACAAGCGATGAGAATATTTTATACTAGTTAGTAGTAGGACGATTAAGACGATTAATTCATTTGCTAGCAAGCCAGTGCGAAATTTTCGCAATTTATTTATCTCTTCGTTACCTTTAAAATTCAAAATTATTATTATTATTTTATAGACGTCATTCATTAGATCATCACGACATCATATAGACGCAAATATATTATACATATAGATACATTCATATGAAAGCATATTTTATTTTATGCTGTGGGAAAAAAAAAAAAAAAAAAAAGAAGAAGAAGGTAACAATTAAAAATTTAAATGTGTATTGTAAACCGATTATTTTCATACATTAATTAATTTTAAAAAATGTAATCAAAAATTCCTTACGAATAAGAGACCAAATGAAAGGGGCGATTTTTTAATCCACTAAACACCTTATCGATCGGACAATTAGATATTTTTTTTAAATTAACTAAAGTATGATAGTATTAGATAGATTGGCTGAGTTACTTGTTTATTTATTTTTTATTTTTTTAGCTATTTCTAAAAAAAAGAAGAAAAAAAGAAAAAAGAAAAAAAAAAGAAAATCACATAATTTCTGTGTTTAAATCTGATATATTTCAAAGTAAAGAAATATGCAACTTGTAAATTTAACTCGGTACTTAAGTTTAGTAACATATTTTATATCAATGTTTTTTTTTTTAAATTACATTTTAAATATTGTAGATTAGCTTTCGATGAGTGTCAATGTTCAGAACAATTACAACAGTTATATCTTTTTCGTTTCCAATTAGAGTAAGTACGAGGTTTCCAATACTTCGCAATATTTGTCCTTCTCAATCAACAATAATGATATTTGTTTTCAAATAACTTTTTGAAAAGTTTTATTTCAAATGTTTAATAAAAGGCAATATTTTACAATAGAATGAAGGACGCATTGGTAACGTCGAAACTGTATGAAAAAGCTCTTTAGAAAATCGAAACCTGATCACGAATATGGACAGTAATAAAAAATAAGTGCATGATTTGAAGAGGAATGGGATAAACACTATTACAGAGAGTATAGTTACAGCACTTTCTGAAATTAAAGCTGGAATTGATGCCCAACGTCTGTGAACTAATATGAGGTGCAGGTAAATAATGTAACAGCATATATTTTAGATTAAAGTAATATTACTCCACTTACTACAATTGTATTTATAATACGCACTTTATAAAGAACAGCGAGACTGGTAAAAGCGTTCAAATACGCTTGAATTTTTATTGTATCTTTTTGAAAACGAAAGTGGAAATATAAATCGTGTTCAACATTGTACACAGTGTTGGCATACGTAGAAATTACGTTTTAACATCGGGGAAAACACTAACGTATATATGTTTCTTATACTGAGGTAAGAAACATTATGAAGTATTTTTAGAAGTGCTGTGTTCTGCTGTCTAAAAAGCCGAGATCTCGAAAAGTATGGACTCATTTACTACTTTGTCAACCATTCTTACAAATTAACGGAATAGAACTTTTTTTCAATTACAGAATTTTAATTCTTTACTGCCCGAAGTTTTCCCGCTAAATTTATTTTGATGAACATTTCAAATTTTGATTTATTTCGAAGATCTTAATTTTTAGATTAAATTTTTATTCGGCGTTACAAGTCGCGAAATTTTAAAAGCCGTATAGTTAACGTCATGTATGCATGAAAATACACTTTGAAAAAATCGAATCTTGGTTACCAATATCGACAGTAATAAAAATTAATGCAACGTGTGTTATTTGAAGAGGTATAGGAGAAACACTTTTAAGCAGTGTACATTTTTTTTTGCATGATCTTCTGAGAGATGAACTGGAAATGGTGACCAAGATTTGTGAAATAATATGAGGGAGAGGTAAAAAATGTAACAGGAATTATTTTGTATTAAAGGTACATTCCTCTGTTAACTACAATTTTATTAATACTGTACACATTCTAAGGAACAACCCAATTGCTGAAAGCGTAGTGTCCCGTTTGAATAATTACAGTATCTTTTTAAAAATGAAGTAAAAATGTCAATCGTACTGTACATTGTACAGTGTGTGAGTTAGTGCACGTAGAAATTCTGTTCGAACATCGGGTAAAACTCTAACGTGTATTTATTTCTTATTCAGAGGTAAGAAAAATTATGAAGTACTTTTAGAAGTGTCTGTGTTCTTCTGTCTAAAATGTTGTGATATCGAAAGGTATGGACTTATTTACTAATTTCTCATGCATTTAAACGGACAAATTAATGGAGTAGAACTTTTTTCAATTACAGACTATTTACTACTCGAATTGCTTCCTCTAAATTGATTTCGATGAACATTTCAAACTTAGATTAATTTGGAAGAAATATTATATCTCAATTTTTAGATTAAATTTTTAGTCGGCGACCAAATCACGAAATTTTAAACAAAAGAAGATACATGAATATTTGGGAAATTATATGTAATACACACCCTCCTACTGTCACTAATGTAAAATATTTCGTGAAACAACGAATCAACTACTTACTATTTTATTGAAACGTTTACAAATAGGTTGGTTGTGGTTAATGATTTAAAATAAAGAAGGGAAATGAAAAATGAATACTTTTATGTCACTTTTGTAGCGACAAAGTTTGTCACATGGATAATAATGATGTAACGAAATATAATGTTTCTTAAAAGTTAGATACAAGAAAAATTTCAAGTAGACTCCATAAAAATGTAAGGAAAACTACTTTGTTAAAAAGAAAAAAAAAAAAAAAAAGCTTTCTTTAAGAGAAATGTACATTCTGAAACACTTTTTAATTTTTTAACATTGAAAGAAAATATCTGAGAAATTCATTCAAAACTACTCCAGAATATTTTTTAAAAATTATTTTTTAAATCGGTAATTTTATGTTATTCCTTGTTAAGAGAATTCCTCATAGGAGTTGAAACTAAATTACTTTAGTTATTTTTATAAGAGTAGAAAACATACAAAATTTCTAAAGCGTTTTCAACAGGAAAGCAAAGAGTAAAAAGTAAATGCAAACGAAATTTACTATATAAAGAAACAAATTTAAATTTATTAGAGACAATCAATATTTTGACAAAGAATGTATTATGATTTGTACATATATACTTAAGAATTGAAAAAAAAAAAATTAAAAAAAAAAAAAAGACTACGAAATCAGTAATATTTTAGAAGGAAGTCACACTACTTGACTCAAAAATTTAAATTTACAACTTCTTTTACGGCACATTTTTATACTGAAAAAAGGTTTTAATATCTGAGTGATATGGAAATTCGGAAAAATATAAAACTTGGTTTTCCGCTTTTTCCATGGCAAGAGTATATTGCAAATGCAAGTTATGACGAACAGATTCGATTTCTTTCATCTCAAGGACATGTGCAAGGTCATTTACTTCTTGCACTTAAAATCTACCTCGAACAACACACACAAATGTTTGACAGAGTTGATTTTGTTTTCGGACCTTCATATAATGGTACATATTCAGAACAGTTTGAAAAAGTGAAGCACTCTGAAATTGATATGGGTTGTGCACCAATAGCTATGTCTGAAAATCTCATGCAATCAGTTGATTTATGCTACCCATACCCAATGATTGATTATACATTTGTAACCCGGAAACCAGAATATATGCCACAAGTGTTCGGCATCTTTCAAACGTTTTCACAGTCAGTTTGGATGACAATCGTATCAGTCTTGATTGCGATGATGCTAATACATTACATAACCTTAAAGTGGAAAAGAAACGCCGACAAAAGTTTTCTTCACGTTTTTGCGATACTAATGAAGCAGAGTGCACTTATAACTCCGTTGTCGTTTGCAGAAAAGCTCCTCGTGTATTCATGGGTGATCGGAGCCATGATCCTCTGCCTATGTTATGACTCCGTGTTTCTGTCTTTCCTCTCATTTCCTCCGGTGGTTAAAATAAAAGATTTATCTGTCTTGGCTTCGGCCGTTGAAAAAGGAAACATCCGTTGTATTGCATACATAAAAGGTGGTGTCCAAAATTATTTGTGGTATACAAATCAGAGACATTTAAGAGTGATTGCAAGAGACATCGTCGAGAATAACTTAAGCTATGGAAATGTCTTTATAGACTTTATTCGTGAAAGTAAGAAGCAAAATCTTGCTTTTATCGTGGGTACGGAAATCTTAGAATCTTTAACTGGAGAATACTTCATCTCAGAAGATCGTTTTTGTCAAACTTTGCCCGCAATGATGGTTCGAAAAGATTTCTGCTGCAGAGAACTTATAGATACTTTTGTGCATCGAATAATGGCTCCAGGTATTTACTCCAAGTTAATTGGAGAAGGTTTGTTTGTGCTTCACCTTCAGATTTTGTCGTATAGCTCAGAGTCAGAAACCTCTAATCGAAAGTTGACTCTCACAGACGTTGCTCCAGCGTTTATATTCCTTTTGTGCGGCTACTTTATATCATTTTTGGTTTTTCTTGGAGAATTGTATTTAGGTCACAAGAAAATAAAGCGCAAGAAAATTTTAAAGGGTAAAAGAAGAAATGTGCGAAGAATAGCTTTTGCAGTATGATTCTATTTCTATTTATTTATTACTTTCTTCTATATGTAATATAGAGAAAGTATTGGATTCGCGAAAATTTTCGACCTCCGTTTTTTGACGGATCTACACGTTTTGGGATGTCCTGAACACGAATTGATAGTTTTTAGAAAATGTCTGTCTGTGTGTCTGTCTGTCTGTCTGTCTGTCTGTGTGTCTGTGTGTCTGTCTGTCTGTCTGTCTGTCTGTCTGTCTGTGTGTCTGTATCATTTTTTTGTGGACGCTGTATCTCACGAACATATGAATGAAATTTAACCAAACTTGGTATTTAGTTGCACCCTGACATGAACTGGTGCCCATTAGATTTGGGGATCAATAGCTCAACAGGTGGCGCTGTAATCGCATTTTATGCAAATTTTTAACATGGCAGCATAGGACAAAATTCCGTATAAATGGGCATAATGAGAGTTATTTTAAACTTGTGATTGTAAAATGAATTTGAATTATTGATGATAGTAGTAGTTAACTAGGAAAAAAAAATTGTGCATGGGGGGGCATCGGTTCCCCCCCTGGGGGGGAAGTACCCCCCCGGGGGGGTTAAATTTTGAAGATGGGTATCATTCGAAAGATCTCGTCAATACCTTTAAAACGAATGGTTGAACCATAAATCTGTGATAATTTAAAACAAAGTTATCGATTTTTTTTACTTTTAACAAAAAAAAAAACTTTGAAAAATAATCGTATTTTTTTTTTTTTTTTTTAACGAAATTTTACCAAACTTGGTATTTAGTTGGTCCCCGACATAAACTGTTGCTGATTATATTTGGGGATCAATAGCTTAACAGGTGGCGCTGTGATAGCATTTTATCTAAATTTTTAACATGGCAGCATAGGACAAAAATTCGTATAAATGTGCATAATAAGAGTTATTTTACACTTGTGTTTGTAAAATTAATATGAATTATTGATAATAGTAGTACGTAACTAGGAAAAAAATTTTGTGCATGGGGGGGCATCGCTTCCCCCCCGGGGGGGGTAAATTTTGAAGATGGGTATCATTCGAAAGGTCTCGTCAATACCTTTAAAACGAATGGTTGAACTATAAATCTGTGATAATTTAAAACAAAGTTATCGATTTTTTTTACTTTTAACCAAAAAAAAAAAAAAAAAAACTTAGAAAAAAATTCTATTTTTTTTTTTTTTTTTTTTTTAAATATTGTTAGTGATTGAATATGTATTAATTTTCACACAAAAAAAAAAAAAAGGAAAAAAAAATCTTTTTTTTTTTTTTTTTTTTATTGTTACTGATTGAATATGTATAGGAAAATATAGAAGAAAGTCTTGTGGTGGCCACAACATACTAGTTTTTTATTTTTTTTTAGTTGCTGTTAGAATATTAGTCTGATATATATATATATATACATATATTAGGCACGAGTTGCTGCTTTGACTGCAGCACTCGTGCCTACTTTGTTCCCCTGAAAAAGGATCGTGTGCTTTTTCAACCCGAAATAACTCTTTCGAGATCATTGCATATGGAGAGATCATATGGTGTTTATTCAAAGATTTGTATATATATATATATTATGAACATTTAGAGGTAAATATATATATATATATATATATATATATATAATTTGTTATGTTTTTAAAAAACGAAATTAATACTCACTCTAAAGTGACTGTACTTTTCCTTGAAACTTTGCACTTCACTCACTTCATACTTCAAGAAATATATTTCCGGTACTATAATGACACGTTCTCAGTTCAATGAACTTCAACTGAATTCTTTTATGTCTAATAGACAACTTATATCACTCACCTGTATCACGATTTATTTGTATTAACTGTATCACACATTGTATCACGATATACACAGTATTCTTCACTGTATAACTATCACTGTATCCCATTTTGTCAATAAGATTCATAAATCTTATTAACACAACATTTTCACTTGCATGAAAATTACAAGATCACAAAATTGGTCCTCTATTACCCATGCAATGGTTTAAAAGAACAATACTCTCTGGTGCGCTGGTTTAAATTTTTCCGGTGCATAATGAAACTATTTTTTCGTTTGCATATAAGATCGAAAATGAAATACTAATTCTCTACTATCTAAGTAATAGGACAGTCAGAAAAAAAAAAAAAAAGCCACCTCCGAACTAATTTTGTCACAAATCGGCCTATAAAAATGGGCTGGATCCAATCGATTACAAATAAAGTCTAGTTTAAAATGGTGCAATTAGATTTTGCTTAAGGGGTCGTCCACATATTAAAACTGACATAAATTTCCCTTTTCTCAGCGGCAACCCTCTTTTATCACAATTTTTGGGGGCTATTTGGAAAATGAGTAGCCAAGAAAATAGTACAGGTTATATATTTCTCTCAATTTTTCTTACAGTTTTAATCTGTCAAAATAAGGGAATGCTAATGTTAAGTGAATGTGACGAACATTTATTCATATTTTCCCGAAAAGATATTACATTAAATTCGTTTCATTTTTCGAGTATTAGTAGAAAGTGACTCATACATATTCCAAGCATATTTTTGATTAAAAAACATGTTTTGAATAATAAAAATTGTTAATATATTCATATTTTATAAAATTATGAAGTATGAGTTATATTAAGTTTTGTACGAACTTTTATAGAACGGATTTCATCAAAAATATACGTTTCAAAAGTTACAGGTTATTCCTATCATTATTTTTAGAGTTGCAGTGGAAATTCAATTTTTATTGTTCTTAGGGGGCTATTACTTTTTATCATTGGTGTAAACTATAACTTTGCATATACACGACTTAAAATAGCTATTTATGATAGTTTAGACGCACACATCATTTATTAATAAGCATTACTTTAGTTTATCTTATATTTTAAATTGTCATACTTCTTTTCCTGATAATATCTGAATGGACATAATACTTTTCTGTATTAGATCATAATTTAATTTTTTTAATATAGGGATTTACCCCTAACACATTTTCGCTTGTAACTGTATCAAGAATTAATTTAAATTATATAAACCACACCTTTATCCGAACCTCTTGGATCTCAGAAATATGAAAATGCAGTAAAAAAAAGGTGTTATTATTCGAAAAAGTAAAGTTAAAGAAAATTTTAATATTTAGACGTCCCCTTAAGCAAAATTTTATATAATAGCAGATATATGAATATTTGTGAAATCGTTTATAATATATTCTCTCTTACTGTGGCTGAAAAGAAAGCGTTACCAAGAAGCCATACGTACTGTAATACTGAAAAGTCTAGAAAATCGTTGGTGATGTTAATGAGTCAAAATGAAGAAGTGAAAGGAAAAATGCATAATTTTACATGACTTTGTGTAAGAGATGAATTTTTTCGTTTGAATAATAATAACGAAATACAATTTTCCTTAAAAACAAAATAAAAGAAAATTTTCAAATAGGTAACATAAAAATAATGAAACATTTTTTGTTTAAAAAGAAAATATGTCTTTGAGAAAAAAAAGTACATTCTTGTACACTTCTTAATAGTTAGTTTCACAGAAAAAGAGAGTATCGAAGAAATTCATTTAAAGCAGCTCAAGTATACTTTTCATATATATATCTATCTATATATATATATATATATATATATTATGTCGGTAATTTTATGTTGTTCCTTGTGAAGATAATTTTTCATTGGAGTTGTAACTAAATCACTTTAAATATTTTTATAAGTGCAGAAGACATAGAAAAATGCTAAAGTGTTTTACAACAGTAAGCAAAGGGTAAAAGCTAAACAAAACGAAATTTCCTAAATAAACAAATAAATTTAAAAATACTGTAAAACAAGAAAAGCAATTTTTCGGAGAATCTATTATACTTAATACATAAATACTTAAAAAGAAAAAAGAAAAATCTCCGAAAACAGTAAAACTTTAGAAGAAAGCTACACCACTTGACTCAAAAACTTAGAATTGCAACTTCTTTTATGACAAATTTATATACCAAATTGTTATTTTAACATTCGAGTGTTATGAAAATTCAGAAAAAAGTAAAACTTTGCCTTTCGCTTCTTCCATGGCAGGAATATATCGCAAATGCAGGTTATAACGGACAGATTCGACATTTTTCAATTAAAGGAAATACGCACATTCAATTACCACTTAAAATCTACCTTGAACAATACACAGAACTGAACTGTTTGATAGAGTTGATTTATTTTTTGACCTCCATCTAATGATATATTCAGAACTGCTTGAAAAATCAAAGCACTCTGAAGCTGAGATATTTGTTGGGTCAGTAATAATGGATGAAGATGTGACGCAATCAGTTGATTTCTGCTACACACAGATGATGAATGATTACATATTTGTAACCTGGAAACCAGAACATAAACCACGTGTATTCGGAGTCTTTCGAAAGTGTTTCAAAAGGGTCTGATCGAATGGTTGTAAAGAGTTTTAAAATTTAAATCATCCGTTCAGCAAAAATTTTAAACAACAGCAGATATATGAATATTTATGAAATCATTTATAATATTTTCTTTCCTACTGTGGCTGAAAAGAAAACATTTCTAAGAAGAAACAGATATGCTATACGTACTAATATCGTAAAGTTTAGAAACTCGTTGGTGGTGTTAATGAGTCAAAATGAAGAAGCGAAAGGCAAAATGAATACTTTTACATTTGTAGAAATAATAATATAAATTTATTATTAATTATATAATATATGTAATAATAATAATATAACGCAATATAATTTTCCTAAATAACGGAATAAAAGAAAAATTTCAAATAGGTAACATAAAAATAATAAAATATTTTTTGATTAAAAAAAAAAAAAAATCTGTGTTTAAGAAAAAAAGTACATTCTTGTACATTTCTTAGTACTTTCATAGAAAAAGAGAACCTCTAAGAAATTCATTTTAAGCAGCTCAAGTATATTTTTCATAAATAATTTTTTATGTTTGCAATTCTATGTTTTTCTTTGTGAAGATAATTTTTCATTGAAGCTGTAACTAAATCACTTTAATTATTTTTATAAGAGTAGAAGACATAGAAAAATGCTAAACAGAGGGTAAAACAGAAGCAGAGGGTAAAAAGTAAATTTCCTAAATAAAGAAATAAATTTAAAAATACTGCAAGACAAATAATTTTTAGACAAAGAATGTATTATAATACGTACGTACTTAGAAATTAGAAAACAAAATTCTTCAAATTCAGCAAAACTTTAGAAGAAAACCACACAACTTGTCTCAGTATTTTAGAATTGCAACTTCTTTTATAACAAATTCGTATACTGAAATATTCTTTAAACCATCGACTGACATGGAAATTCAGAAAACTGTTAAAGTTGGGTTTCCGCTTTATCCATAGAAAGAATATATTGCAAATGCAAGTTATGACGATCACATTTGACATTTTTCAATTAAAGAAATGCGCACGGTCAATTACCACTTAAAATGTACCTAGAACAACACATAGAAATATTTGACAGATTCCATTTTCTTTTCGGACCTCTATCTAATGGTATATATCCAGAACTGCTTGAAAAAGAAAAGCACTCTGAAATGAACACACTTGTTGCGGTAGTTATAATGAATGAAAATGAGACGTAATCACTTGATTTCTGCTACACACACATAATGAATGATTTTAAATTTGTAACCCGGGAACCAGAATATAAGCCACTAGTGCTCGGAATCTTCAAACATATCACTGTCAGTTTGGATGGCAATCGTATCAGTCTTGATTGCGATAGTGCTAATGCATTACGTGGTCTTGAAATGGAAGCAAAACATCGACAAAAGTATGTTTCACATTTTCGCAATACTGCTGAAGCAAAGTGCGCTGATAGCACTTTTGTCGTTTGCAAAAAAACTTCTCATGTATTCATGGGTGATCGGAGCCATGATCCTCTGCCTATCTTACGACTCCGCGTTTCTGACTTTTCTCTCATTTCCTAGGGATGTTAAAGTAAAAGATTTATTGAACTTTACATTGGCCGTTGGGAAAAGAAATTTTCGTTGTATAGCAAGCGTTTAAGGAGGTGTCGTTCAGCATTAGTGGAATAAAAACCAGAGACATTTATGAGTGATTTAAACTACGGGCTTGTCTTTGGAAATTTTATGCATGAAAGTAAGAAGTGAAACCTTGCTTGTTTCGCGAATACAGTTCCCGGTGAAATTTTAACTGGAAAATACTTGAAAATTCGACCTCTCAGATGATTGTTTTTGTGAAGCTTTACCCACAAAGACGCGTCTTTGAACGCGTCAAAGACGCGTCAAAGAACCGTCTAGACGGTTCGAAGAGGCTTCTGTTGCAGAAAGTTGATAGATAGTTTCGGGCATCGAATAATGGCTTCAGATATGTGAATAAATAAAAAATAAAAGCTAATAAAAGCTTTAAATAAAAGCTAATTGGAGAAATTTTGTTTTCGATTCCTCTTTAATTTTGTCAGAAGCCTCTAACCGAAAGTTGACACTCACAGACGGTGCTCCGGCGCTCATATTCCTCTTGTTTCGCCATTTTACATCATTTCTGGTTTTTCTTGAAGAATTGTATTTAGGTTGCAAGGAAATTGTAAAGAGAAAAGAAAGAATTTGGTGAAAATAACTTCTGTTGTAGGATTTTGAAAGACTTTTTTTTTTTTTTTTTTCTAACTGCTGTTAAGACATAAACTGATGATTTTTTTCCTGAATTACAACTCGTTTACTTACCAATTAATTATTTCCTACTATATATATATAATGAACGTTTAGAAATTAAAGATTTTTTTTTATTTATTTAAATTTACATTTAAATTTAAATTAATTTACTAATTAATTAATATATTTAATTGTTAAAAACATTCTTTCATATTCATGATAAAGTGACACTATAAAGTCTGTAAAACTATTTTCCCTTGTCACTTCATACTTTACTCACTTTATACTTAAAGAAAAATATTTCCGATTCTAGAATGACACATTCTCAGTTCGGTAAACTTCAACTGAATTCTGTTATGTCTAACAGACGTATCACGATCTATCTTTATAGTAAATTTTATTGTCATAATTTATTCACGTGCATGAAAATTACAAGATCACAAAAATAATCCTCCCCTCCATTATATGCGCAGTGGACCAAAAGACCAATACTCTGTTGTTCGTTGCATTAATTTTTTCCTGCGCAGAGTGAAACTATTTTTTCCTGTGCATGGAAATCAGAAAATGACAGATTAATTCTCTATTACCTACGCGATAGCACAACTGATTCATCTTTTGGTGTTTATTCGACTTTTTTTTTTTTTTTTTTTTTTTTTTGGAAAACTGCTAAACTAATTTTTAAAAATTGTTAAACTCATTTTTAATTGACTAATAGTACTATAATAAACTAATTAATATACTAATAATTATTTGCTAGATAAACTAATTGATTAATATAAACTAAATTGATTAATAAACTAATAAATAATTGCTAAACTAATTTTTTTTAATTGTTATTAGACATGTATCTGTTTTATAAATAACTTCCAATAAAAAAGACTAGCACTCTTAATTTTCGTCAAGGTTTTGTTCCGAAACATCTGTTTGTTCACCAGATTGAAACCAAATAATATTTAATTTAGTAAATAAATACATCTGTAAATAAGTACTTTAAATTGAAAAAAGTTCACAACAGTTGTTTCAGTTCAAAATGACAGCACACCCTTCACCTTATGAAAAAAACACTAGGAAAGAGTGCACTCCTAAAGCAGTAACTACGTACTGTGTATGAGAAAATTAATAGAGAGGCAGTTTATTGTTAATTTCGTTACCCAGCTGATCAAAGACTTCGAGTTCTGTTGATTTAATCCCGTAACACGGCAAAAGTAAACATTCTGAAAGCAGTAAATAAGGTTAAACTTAATGGAACACGGAATAAACATAAAATTATTATTAATAAAAATAATTTAAAAATAGAATAAACAAATGCTAGAGATTTCGAGATTATTCATATTTTTTAATAATTTTCTCTTGTTTTATTTTATTTATTTCTTTCCTTATTAAATTCGCTATCAATAAATCAGTCGAAGAAGTAGTAATACCATTTAACATAATGTGTAAATCTGTTCTACAAGCGACGTTGTTTATAAACGGTCATTTATGTAAAAATGGAGAAAAAAAGCTTGAAAGTAGCTGTACGTTTCACTTAAATTTTTTAAAGAAAGGTTAGAAACAAAATTATTTCAGAACTTTTTGGATATTGAAGAATTTTTGTCATAGAGACCCATTTATAAAGCAAAATAAATTGCATAATAAACGTGATGATTACTGTTCGAAAATTTTTTTTGACCTTACTTAATATGTTGCAGTTTAGCTGTTTCATGAGAACTTTTACAATTAAAATTATTGTTACAACATAAAATTCCACGAGATCAAAATAACTTCTATCTATGTTCCCGAAGAACTTATGTCAAAAGAACTTTTTAATAAAAGTTCTGTAAATATAATATCTTGCCAAAACCATTTTTATAAAAGTTCTAAAAACAGAAGTTCCTATTAGAGCAAATTTGTGACCATAAGTTTTCACGTTTAAGTTCAATTTAAAAATTGAAATAAAATAAATATATTAGAAACGAAATAATTAACTTCAGTGACTGGCTTGATCAGCCAAGCCTTAACTTCAATTATTCATTTATTATATTTTACACTGCTTTTAAATGGAGCGGCTGAGTTTACCTCCTGGTTTTTGATACAAGATTCTCTAAAAGATTCATAAACTAACACTTTACGTAAAAAATACTTATAAACACATATTCATACAAATACGAAACTTAATGCCACATACTTCACTTAGCGGGTAGCAATTTATCTCCTTTTTTTTCCTAGAAAAGAGAAAACGAAGAATATAATCATGATGATGTATTAGAATTCATAAGCACATACTTTCTGTAGTCAAAACGTATAAAAATTTGCAAAATACACACTTTAAATATTTAAAATTGATAAATAAATGTACTCATTGTTTCACTGCAGAACTAACAATAACTGCTTTTATAAAATTATAACATTTATTAGACATCACTGACACTTTGGTTATAGGCAAGCTTTGATGTTAAATTCAGTGTATTGAGTGTAAATCATTATACGGCACTGTATTCTGTGTCACGAAAAGAAAATGATTCCACCCATCTGTTTTCTGATTAAAATTTATGTTATGGTATCTTTTTTCAAGTCATAAAGTAACCTTTAATTGCAAAATGTTACTTGCTTAAGTGTTTCGCTACAGCCATGTATCTGAGTGTTCAATAAACTTGAATTGCATGACTAATTTGTAATGTGTAAATTTTTACTAATACTGAAACATAACAAATGCACAAATTTACAAATAACGAAACACAAATTCGTCTGTTTTTCTTTTCTTTTCTTTTCTTTTTTATTGTTTGCTGAAAACCTTATAACCTGCATTGTTTTAACCCTTTATCGACCGACGGTATTTGAAAGTATCATTAGATTAAAAAGCGAGTAAAAATGAATTTATGGAAGAAATTTAAAAAATATTTTTAAGAATAGATTGTATATGCATCATTTTAATCTCACAACGTGGCACTCGACTCTACATGTAGCCGGTTTTGCTTCAGGAAAAATTTTATAGAGTGCTTTTTCCCTCTTACAGTGATAAAAATTACAGTCAAAAAATGTATTTATTTAAATTCAATATATTTAAATAAATTTAGCGCGTAGAACTGAAAATGTTTGTTCATAAATTTTATCGAACCCGTGTAATAAAAAGTTTATGGACGGAAAAATGTATTTTTTTTTTTAATATTAATGTATATGCTATGCTAAAAATCGGGCGTCAATGGTGAGTTAATTATTAATTGAATCAATTTGAACTTTTTTCTAAACCAGAGCATCTTAACCGGTTTTCCAAGAACATACAAAGAGCGTTCCGATAATTGATTTCTATATCTTCATATGTAAACTGTTATGTTCTTTTTAGCTTATTATTCAATAAAAAATTTACATAATGTTTTATTTCAAGCTACAACACGAAAATCTCAAATGAATTCCAAGTTAATTTAAATTTTCCACTATTAACAAAGGCTGTTAATATATGATCATTATGTTTCAATTTACACATTTGTAAGTAATTATATATGACAAAATTTTGGATATTTAAAGCAATTTGACTTAAATTTTTTTTAGTCTGAAGAGTATAGAACATATATATATATATATCATATCTTTATGTATATATTTCTTTTGTGCGTGTGTATGTCACTGAAATCCTCCTAATTGGCTGGACTGAGTTTAATGAAATTTTTTGTGTGTCTTCAGGTGGATTCAAGAATGGTTTAGATTTACAAATGAAAGTTGTAACTTAATTAGTTCTTTCTTAATTAATTTTTAACCAACTCTTTCAACAACTTTTCCACCTAGATGGCATTAGTTGTCGTAAACACGTTGTCAGAATTTATTTAATGTTGAAATGAAAAATGAATTTTTAACCGTATCTTACGAAGTGTTTAAAATATTTTTTCAAAGTTAATATTTTAGAATCGTAAACACGATGTCAGAATTTATTTAATGTTGAAATGAAAAATGAATTTTTAACTGTAAGTGTTTAAAATATTTTTTCAACGTTAATATTGTTAAAATGTTAAAATTAGTAAAAATGGTATATTCTTTTAAAAAAATCGTCAATATCCGACGGAATTATTTTATGTTAAAATGAAAAATGAATTTTTAGGCCATTATTATTTGTGCAGATGGAAAATGTACTAAAAGTTTTCCGAAAAATTTCACGATCACAAATGTTGACTGATATCCAATATATCGTCGAAGAAATCCCGATAATGACGGACAATCTTATCATCTATGGCGGTCATCTATGTCAACAACATAGATATTGACATTGATAACCGTTGGGTGGACCCATATTCGCCTCTGCTGAGCAAAACATTCAATGCTCATATTAATAGCAAGAAATTCAAACTTCTTCACACAACATAAATTTTAAATCAGCACAACCGGTTTCGAAAGGACAGCCTTTCTTCATCAGGTGCAAACACGTGCAACTGCCTTGGAGGCAAAAGCAAGACTGAAAGCAGGACAAAATCCAGAGGGGGAGGAGCAACACAAACAACCAATAGGAAGCAACATGCAGGACAGGACCAAACAGAGAGGAACACACGTACACACACACCACAAAATGAGGAGGGAATAAAGGAGTAAACAATTATTTTTTTTTCCAATAATATAAAACTAATAAGTAAATTTAATAAAATTTATCCATTAATTATTATTATTTTTATTTAAATTAGAATTATTTTATTATAACTAATATGATGTTATAAACATAATGAAGGAAATCATTTAATTGAATTAAACAAATTTTTCCAGGCTGTAGACAACAAAGTGGAATCAGATTTTTCATTGACAATTTTATCACGATTAAGGTAAATAGCTAAATTTTCTAAAAAATCCAGTTAATGTCGTTTACGTGAACATTATCGGTATGTTGTTAATCAAGAAATTTCTAAATCTTCTATTGCGAAGCACAGTTGGGAATTTGATCATAGTTTTAATTTTAAGAGTGCCAAAATTATCTTTCATGCCAAACGCGTTTTCGAACTGGATTTTTTAGAAAATTTAGCTATTTACCTTAATCGTGATAAAATTGTCAATGAAAAATCTGATTCCACTTTGCTGTCTACAGCCTGGAAAAATTTGTTTAATTCAATTAAATAATTTCCTTCATTATGTTTTTATAACATCATATTAGTTATAATAAAATAATTCTAATTTAAATAAAAAAAATAATAATTAATGGATAAATTTTATTAAATTTACTTATTAGTTTAATATTATTGAAAAAAAAATAATTGTTTACTCCTTTCCCCCTCCTCATTTTGTGGTGTGTGTGTACGTGTGTTCCTCTCTGTTTGGTCCTGTCCTGCATGTTGCTTCCTATTGGTTGTTTGTGTTGCTCCTCCCCCTCTGAATTTTGTCCTCTTTCAGTCTTGCTTTTGCCTCCAAGGCAGTTGCACGTGTTTGCACCTGATGAAGAAAGGCTACGTCCTTTCGAAACCGGTTGTGCTGATTGAAGATTTATGGTGTGTGAAGAAGTTTGAAGAAGTTTGAATTTCTTGCTATTGTCTGTACGCCAGATTTTTTAATTTTTTTTTTTGGTGCTCATATTAATGTTCAGTTCTGCAGTTCAGTGAAGAGCATCAAATACATTTGCAAGTATGTGAATAAAGGAAGTGATATGGCTGTATTTCGAGGTGAAAATACCAATGTGAATGCTCCTCCGGTGAATAACAACGATAAAATAACACTTTATCAAATTGGCCGGTACGTCAGCTCCAATGAAGCTGTTTGGCATATATTTGGTTTCCCAATTCATGAACGGGATCCAGCAGTTCTTCATTTAGCCGTCCATCTTGAAAATGGCCAGCGCGTATATTTCACGAGCGAGACAGCGATTGATCGTGCTATAAATCCACCAAAAACTACACTCACCGAATTTTTTGAATTGTGTAATCGTGCGGATGCTTTTGATGCTTTTGCACGGACATTACTCTATTCAGAAGTACCACGCTATTTCACATGGGCTCCAACAAAAAAAATGGATGCCCCGCAAGCAAGGAACGCCGATTGATGCATGTCCCGGTTTATTCAAATCAAACACCTTGGGACGAGTATTTACAGTCAATCCAAGGCAGACTGAGTGCTTTTATCTTCGACTGTTATTGGTTAATGTCATCGGCCCTTTGTCATTTCAAGATTTACGTAAAGTGAATGGACAACAGTATCCAACGTATAAAGATGCATGCCTTGCACTCGGCTTGCTGGAAGACGACAACCAGTGGGAGTGTATGCTTGCTGAAGTAGGACTGAACTGTACAGCAAAACAAATTCGTCTACTATTCGCTATAGTGTTGACTACATGTTTCCCGGCCCGAGCAGAGACCTTGTGGGATAATCACAAAGATTCAATGACTGATGGTATATTGCATCAACATCGTTCACGGTGCAACGATCTAACGATAGTATTCAGTGACGCTATGTACAATGAAGCATTGATTGCTATTGAAGATCTTTGCATTATCATTGCCAACTTACCACTCAGTCATTTCGGTATGCATTCAACAAATCGAAATGCATCTGATTTAATAAGCACTGAATTGAATCGTGAACTACAATACAATACTGTAGAAATGGCAGCGATTGTTGCTCGCAATATCCCACTAATGAATGAATAACAAAGAACCATTTACGACCGCATTATGCTCGCACTTTTGGCAGGACACGGTGGATTCTTTTTTTTTTTTTTTTTTTTTTTTTTTTGGATGCACCAGGTGGAACTGGCAAAACATTCCTTATTTCGCTAATTCTCGCCGAAATACGATCAAATAATGGCATCGCATTGGCTGTTGCATCATCTGGCATTGCGGCAACTTTATTGGATGGAGGCAGAACAGCTCATTCATTATTTAAATTGCCACTAAATATTCAAAATAACCCAGACGCAGTGTGCTACATAAAAAAACAATCGTCCATGGCCCCAGTGCTGATATAGTGTAAAATTCTTATCTGGGATGAATGCACTATGGCACACAAACATTTGATTGAGGCGTCGAACAGGACATTGAAAGATATAAAAAACAACGACAAACTATTTGGCGGCACTCTGTTACTCTTTTCAGGTGATTTCAGACAAGCACTTCCTGTTATTCCGCGTTCAACAAACGCTGATGAGATCAACGCGTGCTTAAAATCATCGTCATTGTGGCGTAATGTTGAAAAAGTACAAATGAAAGTAAATTTGTGCGTTCAAAAGCTTCATGATCCATTCGCTGAAACATTCTCAAAACAATTGTTAGATATCGGCGATGGAAAAGTTACTACAGATGAAACTGGATGCATAAAATTACCAACTGATTTCTGCACAATCATTGATTCTCAAGATGCTCTTATTGACCAGATATTTCCCGATATACACAGACGATACACAAATCATGAGTGGCTGGCAGAAAGAGCAATTTTAGCAGCAAAAAATGTGGACGTCAACGAATTGAATCTCAAGATACAACATTTGTTACCAGGAGACTTGGTGTCATACAAATCTAATGATACAGTTTGCGATGCCACCGAAGCTGTAAATTATCCAACAAAGTTTTTAAAATCATTGGATTTACCAGACATGCCACCGCATATTTTACAGCTGAAGGTTGGATCTCCGGTTATTTTGCTTCGTAATTTGAACCCACAACGGTTGTGCAACGGCACGCGATTAGTCATAAAAAAATTAATGAAAAATGTTATCGAAGCCATCATTTTAAATGACAAATTCCGAGGTGAAAATATATTACTACTGCAAATCCCTATTATACCCACGGATATGCCAATTCAATTTAAACGCCCTCAATTTCCAATTAGATTGGCATTTGCAATGACTATCAATAAGTCTCAGGGCCAAACGATGTCTGTCTGTGGCTTAGATTTGAGCACATCATGTTTTTCACACGGACAATTATACGTGGCTCTCGAGTGGGCAAACCATCCAGTTTGTTTGTATTGGCGAAAGATGGGATAACAAAAAATATTGTACACTCTGTTGCATTAAGGGATTGATATTGTTTTTTAGTAATATTGTTATAAGTAGCGATATGTATATAATTTTAAAGAATCAATTTTAATAAATTAAGAAAATAAATGATTGGTGTTTTGTTATTTTTATATTCTTTCACCGTTCACAGCGCTCCATACATCTTCCACTTATATACCACATCCTTACACACTTACAATAAGTTAGTTATTTTTTTCTAGCAAAATATTCTCTAGTAATAATTTATATGACAAAACAACGTTTGTCGGGTCAGCTAGTATATATATAGTTTAGTTCCTCATCATACTATAGGTATGGGGAACTTAGGTAATCCCGGACAAACATGTTTTTGTCTTTTGCCCCCAAGGGGGGGAACGGGGGTATTTTCTGAAAAGTTGATAGATATAATTTTAAGTTGGATAAAGATCGAAATTTTAGCAAAGCGCTGTTGTATTCAGTCCAGCCGTTCTGAAGTGATGCCCGGACAAACGTGGTTTTGTCTTTTGCCCCCATTGGGGGAACGGGGGGGGGATTTCGGAAAAGTTGATGGATATAATTTTAAGTTGGGAAAAGGTCTAAATTCCTGCTAAGCGCTGTTAAATTCAGTCCAACAGTTCTCAAGCGATGCCCGGACAAATGTGTTTTTGTCTTTTGCCCCCCAGGGCGAACGGGGGGAAATTTCCGAAAAGTTGATAGATATAATTTTAAGTTGGATAAAGATCTAAGTTTCTGCCAAGCGCTGTTGAATTCAGTCCAACAGTTCTCAAGTGATGCTCGGACAAACGTGTTTTAGTCTTTTGCCCCCCCATGGGGGAACGGGGAGATTTCGGAAAAGTTAATAGATATAATTTTAAGCTGGGTAAAGACCTAAATTCATTTCACGCGCCGTTGAATTCCGTCCAGCCGTTCTGAAGTGATACCCTTACAAACATGTTTTTGTCTTTTGCCCCCAAGGGGGGGGACGGGGGTATTTTCTGAAAAGTTGATGGATATAATTTTAAGTTGGATAAAGGTCTAAGTTTCCTCCAAGCGCTGTTGAATTCAGTCCAACAGTTCTCAAGTGATGCCCGGAGAAACGTGTTTTTGTCTTTTGCCCCCGCCCAGGGGGGAAGGGGGGAAATTTCTTAAAAGTTGATAGATACAATTTTAAGTTGGATAAAGCTCTAAGTTTTAGCCAAGCGCTGTTAATTTCCGTCCAGCCGTTCTCAAGTGATACCCGGACAAACGTGTTTTTGTCTTTTGCCCCCCAGGGGGGAACGGGAGGGGATTTCGGAAAAGTTGATGGATATAATTTTAAGTTGAGTAAAGACCTATATTCCTTTCAAGCGCCGTTGAATTCCGTCCAGCCGTTCTGAAGTGATACCGTTAGAAACGTGTTTTTGTTTTTTGCCCCCCAGGGGGGAACGGGGGGGGGAATTTCTGAAAAGTTGATAGATATCATTTTAAGTTGGATAAAGATCGAAATTTTAGCAAAGCGCTGTTGTATTCAGTCCAGCCGTTCTCAAGTGATGCCCGAACAAACATGTTTTTGTCTTTTGCCCTTAAGGGGGGGGGGTATTTTCTGAAAATTTGATAGATATAATTTTAAGTTGGATAAAGATCTAAGTTTCCTCCAAGCGCTGTTGAATTCATTCCAACAGTTCTCAAGTGATGCCCGGACAAACGTGTTTTTGTCTTTTGCCCACCAGGGAGGGAAGGTAGGGAATTTCTTAAAAGTTGATTGATATAATTTTAAGTTGGATAAAGATCTAAGTTTCTGCCAAGCGCTGTTGAATTCAGTCCAACAGTTCTCAAGTGATGCTCGGACAAACGTGTTTTAGTCTTTTGCCCCCCATGGGGAAACGGGGGGGGAATTCGGAAAAGTTGATAGATATAATTTTAAGTTGGGTAAAGACCTAAATTCATTTCACGCGCCGTTGAATTCCGTCCAGCCGTTCTGAAGTGATACCCTTACAAACATGTTTTTGTCTTTTGCCCCCAAGGGGGGGAACGGGGGTATTTTCTGAAAAGTTGATAGATATAATTTTAAGTTGGATAAAGATCTAAGTTTTAGCCAAGCGCAGTTGATTTCCGTCCAGCCGTTCTGAAGTTATACACGGACAAACGTGATTTTGTATTTTGCTCCCATTGGGGTAACGGGGGGGGGATTTCGGAAAAGTTGATGGATATAATTTTAAGTTGGGAAAAGGTCTAAATTCCTGCTAAGCGCCGTTCATTTCCGTCCAGCCGTTCTCAAGTGATACCCGGACAAACGGGTTTTTGTCTTTTGCCCCCTCCACCAGGGGTGAAAGGGGGGGAATTTCGGAAAAGTTGATAGATATAATTTTAAGTTGAGTAAAGACCTAAATTCCTTTCAAGCGCCGTTGAATTCCGTTTATCCGTTCTCAAGTGATACCCGGACAAACATGTTTTAGTCTTTTGCCCCCCAGGGGGGAACGGGAGGGGATTTCGGAAAAGTTGATGGATATAATTTTAAGTTGAGTAAAGACCTATATTCCTTTCAAGCGCCGTTGAATTCCGTCCAGCCGTTCTGAAGTGATACCGTTAGAAACGTGTTTTTGTTTTTTGCCCCCCAGGGGGGAACGGGGGGGGTAATTTCTGAAAAGTTGATAGATATCATTTTAAGTTGGATAAAGATCGAAATTTTAGCAAAGCGCTGTTGTATTCAGTCCAGCCGTTCTCAAGTGATGCCCGGACAAACATGTTTTTGTCTTTTGCCCTTAAGGGGGGGGGTATTTTCTGAAAATTTGATAGATATAATTTTAAGTTGGATAAAGATCTAAGTTTCCTCCAAGCGCTGTTGAATTCATTCCAACAGTTCTCAAGTGATGCCCGGACAAACGTGTTTTTGTCTTTTGCCCGCCAGGGAGGGAAGGTAGGGAATTTCTTAAAAGTTGATTGATATAATTTTAAGTTGGATAAAGATCTAAGTTTCTGCCAAGCGCTGTTGAATTCAGTCCAACAGTTCTCAAGTGATGCTCGGACAAACGTGTTTTAGTCTTTTGCCCCCCATGGGGAAACGGGGGGGGAATTCGGAAAAGTTGATAGATATAATTTTAAGTTGGGTAAAGACCTAAATTCATTTCACGCGCCGTTGAATTCCGTCCAGCCGTTCTGAAGTGATACCCTTACAAACATATTTTTGTCTTTTGCCCCCAAGGGGGGGAACGGGGGTATTTTCTGAAAAGTTGATAGATATAATTTTAAGTTGGATAAAGATCTAAGTTTTAGCCAAGCGCAGTTGATTTCCGTCCAGCCGTTCTGAAGTTATACACGGACAAACGTGATTTTGTATTTTGCCCCCATTGGGGTAACGGGGGGGGGGATTTCGGAAAAGTTGATGGATATAATTTTAAGTTGGGAAAAGGTCTAAATTCCTGCTAAGCGCCGTTCATTTCCGTCCAGCCGTTCTCAAGTGATACCGTTAGAAACGTGTTTTGGTTTTTTGCCCCCCCCCGGGGGGAAGGGGGGGAATTTCTTTAAAGTTGATAGATACAATTTTAAGTTGGTTAAAGATCTAAGTGTTAGCCAAGCGCTGTTAATTTCCGTCCAGCCGTTCTCAAGTGATACCCGGACAAACGTGTTTTTGTCTTTTGCCCCCATTGGGGGAACGGGAGGGGATTTCGGAAAAGTTGATGGATATAATTTAAGTTGAGTAAAGACCTAAATTCCTTTCAAGCGCCATTGAATTCCGTCCAGTCGTTCTGAAGTGATACCGTTAGAAACGTGTTTTTGTTTTTTGCCCCCAAGGGGGAACGGGGGAGGGGAATTTCTGAAAAGTTGATAGATATCATTTTAAGTTGGATAAAGATCGAAATTTTAGCAAAGCGCTGTTGTATTCAGTCCAGCCGTTCTGAAGTGATGCCCGGACAAACGTGGTTTTGTCTTTTGCCCTCATTGGGGGAACGGGGGGGGATTTCGGAAAAGTTGATGGATATAATTTTAAGTTGGGAAAAGGTCTAAATTCCTGCTAAGCGCCGTTCATTTCCGTCCAGCCGTTCTCAAGTGATACTCGGACAAACGGGTTTTTGTCTTTCGCCCCCCCTCCCTCAGGGGTGAAAGGGGGAGAATTTCGGAAAAGTTGATAGATATAATTTTAAGTTGAGTAAAGACCTAAATTCCTTTCAAGCGCCGTTGAATTCCGTTTATCCGTTCTCAAGTGATGCCCGGACAAACATGTTTTTGTCTTTTGCCCCCCAGGGAGGAACGGGGGGGATTTCGGAAAAGTTGATAGATATAATTTTAAGCTGGGTAAAGACCTAAATTCATTTCACGCGCCGTTGAATTCCGTCCAGCCGTTCTGAAAAGATACCCTTACAAACATGTTTTTGTCTTTTGCCCCCAAGGGGGGAACGGGGTATTTTCCGAAAAGTTGATAGATATAATTTTAAGTTGGATAAATATCTAAGTTTCCTCCAAGCGCTGTTGAATTCAGTCCAACAGTTCTCAAGTGATGCTCGGATAAACGTGTTTTTGTCTTTTGCCCCCCAGGAGGGAAGGGGGGGGAATTTCTTAAAAGTTGATAGATATAATTTTAAGTTGGATAAAGATCTAAGTTTTAGCCAAGCGCTGTTGATTTCCGTTCTGCCGTTCTGAAGTGATACCCGGACAAACGTGCTTTTGTTTTTTGCCCCCATTGGGGGAACGGGGGGGGGATTTCGGAAAAGTTGATGGATATAATTTTAAGTTGGGAAAAGGTCTAAATTTCTTCTAAGCGCCGTTCATTTCCGTCCAGCCGTTCTCAAGTGATACTCGGACAAACGGGTTTTTGTCTTTTGCCCCCCCTCCACCAGGGGTGAAAGGGGGGGAATTTCGGAAAAGTTGATAGATATAATTTTAAGTTGAGTAAAGACCTAAATTCCTTTCAAGCGCCGTTGAATTCCGTTTGTCCGTTCTCAAGTGATGCCCGGACAAACATGTTTTTGTCTTTTGCCCCCCCAGGGAGGACCGGGGGGGATTTCGGAAAAGTTGATAGATATAATTTTAAGCTGGGTAAAGACCTAAATTCATTTCACGCGCCGTTGAATTCCGTCCAGCCGTTCTGAAGTGATACCCTTACAAACATGTTTTTGTCTTTTGCCCCCAAGGGGTGAACGGGGGTATTTTCTGAAAAGTTGATGGATATAATTTTAAGTTGGATAAAGATCTATGTTTCCTCCAAGCGCTGTTGAATTCAGTCCAACAGTTCTCAAGTGATGCCCGGACAAACGTGTTTTTGTCTTTTGCCCCCCCTCCACCAGGGGTGAAAGGGGGGGGATTTCTTAAAGGTTGATAGATACAATTTTAAGTTGGATAAAGATCTAAGTTTTAGCAAGCGCTGTTAATTTCCGTCCATCCGTTCTCAATTGATACCCGGACAAACGTGTTTTTGTCTTTTGCCCCCATTGGGGGAACGGGAGGGGATTTCGGAAAAGTTGATGGATATAATTTTAAGTTGAGTAAGGACCTAAATTCCTTTCAAGCGCCGTTGAATTCCGTCCAGCCGTTCTGAAGTGATACCGTTAGAAACGTGTTTTTGTTTTTTGCCCCCCAGGGGGGAACGGGGTGGGGATTTCTGAAAAGTTGATAGATATCATTTTAAGTTGGATAAAGATCGAAATTTTAGCAAAGCGCAGTTGTATTCAGTCCAGCCGTTCTCAAGTGATGCCCGGACAAACATGTTTTTGTCTTTTGCCCTTAAGGTGGGGGGGGGGGGGTATTTTCTGAAAATTTCATAGGTATAATTTTAAGTTGGGTGAAGACCTAAGTTTCTGCCAAGTGCCGTTGAATTCCATCCACCCGTTCTCTAGTGATGCCCGAACAAAAAAAAAAAGAGACATACAAGCACGATGACACACACACGCACACACACACACACACACAGACGGACGAACAGACAGACATTCACTAAAAGTGATCAAATCTTGCTCTAGACATCTCAAAATGTGTAAATCCGTCTAAAACCGGAAGTCGAAAATTTTTTCGAATCCAATACTTTCTTGTGTCGAATATAAAAGAAAGTAATAAATAAGTAATAAGTAATGCAGTTGCAGAGACGGGCAAACAATGTTTTATACAGAATTTAAACAATGGAGACGGATGGAGACAGAGAGCACTATTCTATATTTATAAAATATAATGTTACTTTTCTAGCAGTTAATTAAAGTATAGCTTTTTTTTTTTCTTTTCTTTCCTTTCTTTTTTTTTTAATTTTGAAAGATAAAGCAATTGAAATGCCTTTTGTATATTAAGAGGAGAGTTGTTTCCGGCCCTCTTTCTTATGAACGAATTTTCAGAACATGCATTCGCTCACACGTCACACATAACATTAGTAATTTATTAGAAAAAATAGCGTGGCAATACTACGTTCACGATATTAAATTTTAATTGCGATAATTTTATTAAATATTACTCACTGAACAAAGTATATGCATGTATGGATATGAAACAGAGATGGTGTTCCAGCCTCTTCACATTAATAAATTTTTTATATGTATATAATATATGGATTAAAATTCTATGTAAAAGTACTATGCAAAACCACGTATTCGCAAACCAAATTTATTGTTAATACAAATAACAATTGTACCTATATATATATATATATATATATATATATATATATATTCTTTTTTTTTTTTTTTTTTTTTTTTTAATTGGACACAACTCCTTAAAAACCTACGTGAGATAATTTTTTTTTTAGATCTTCCTAACTGTTCGATCGGTAAGCTGTTTAATCCGACGGATTCAGAAAAATTGCCCCGTTTATTTTGTACCTTATTTGTAACGAATTTTTGATTACATTCTTTTTAATTAATTAAAATATGAAAATATACATAGCTTTAAAATAGACATTTTAATTTTTAACTGTTGCCATTTTTACTTTCTCTTACCCATAAGGTAGAGAAAGTATTGTTTTTCGGTCAAATTTTCGAACGCGAGATTTTGTTATATTTACACGTTTTGAGGTCCCCTGAATACGAAAATCTTGTTTTTAGCAAATGGTCTGTGTGTATGTCTGTGTGTCTGTGTGTCTGTCTGTGTGTCTGTGTGTCTGTCTGTGTGTCTGTCTGTATGTCTGTGTGTCTGTCTGTGTGTCTGTCTGTTATCAGCATATCTCAAAAACAAATTATGGCAGAAAGTTCAAACTTGGTATTCTAAATGTGTATCATGTAGGGATGCTACAGTAAGCTTTTCGTTAAGATCAAGCTAATGGTTTGTGTACAGGGACAATCAAGAGAATTCTAATACATTACGTCTATGGGGGAAATTGCAGGAAAATAGAGTTTAACGTCTATACACTGCATTAAACCAAATGAAACGAATATATATATATTGTAATAGAGATAGTTAACTGGGAAAATTTTTTTGTGTATGTAGGAGCCTCGCCTCCCCCCTGGGGGGGGGGGAAGTCCCCCCTCGAGGTGAGTAAATTTTCATGATGGGTATCTTTCAAAAGAGCTCGGCAATACATTTAAAACGAATGGTTGAACCATCGATCTGCGATAATTTAAAACAAAGTTATCGATTTTTTTTACTTTTAACGAAAAAAAAACTGAGAAAAAAAATCGTACTTTTTTTTTTTAATTTTGAGAATAAAATGGAGTTTTTTTTTTATATTTGGTGTTATACTACTTCTCTAATATGTAAATCGTCTGCATTATCATGAAAGATAATTTTTTAAAGTAATAATTTTAATAAATTATCTTTTAAAAACAGACTTATTTTTTAATAACCGAATTAAATTTTATAAATGTAAGTGCATTAATGAAACGGGGAGTTGAGAGGGGCGATAGCCCCCCTCACACAGAACTAATTATCATATAAAACTCTTCAGAAGCCTAATATGAATTGTTTAACATAGGTTTACATAACAGTACTCGTTATCTTACCTATTAATCTGCAACCTGTATTTATTGTATTAAATTTCAGGGTAAGAGAAAGTCGTGTGAGTGGCATACCAGATTTTTTTTTTTAATATAAATAAAATAAAATATGCTTTCACATGAAAAAAAAAAAAAATAAAATATATATATATATATCTAAAATATTACATATTAAATTTGCTCATGCATATGAAAAAAATGACGTCTATAAAATAATAATGATAATTTTAAATTTTAAAGATAACGAAGAGGTAAATAAAGTGCGAAAAATTCGCACGGGCTTTCTAGCAAATGAATTATTTGAAGTGAGAAATAAATAAAATTATCACTTTTCGACGGGCGCCTTAGTCGCCCCACAACTAACTAGTTTATATAAATTTTTAATTTATATTACTGGGAAGCTTTTTTTTTTTTTTGTGTGTGTGTGTGTGTGTGTGTGTGTGTGTTTAATTTTCAGTCATTTAGCAAGAGATAACCCACAATATATTCTTTACATAAACGGCAACTGCTTTCACGAAGTGAATGTGTTATGTTTTTTTAGGAGGGCAAGACTATTGCTTTTTGACAAAATAGACCAAATAAGAGCAGTTTTTCTCTCTTTCTCTCTTTTTTCCGTTTCCTTTTTTTTTTTTTTTTTTTTTCCTTCTTCTCTTTTGTCAACAAGTTAAAGAATATATTAAAAATATGCAACGTTGTAAAATGGAGAAAAAACGTTTAATAGAAGCTTTACAAAAGGAATGAAGTAAAGGGGATCTTTGCTAAATAATGTTTTTGAGATTTTTATTTATTTATTTATTTATTTATTACGCATTTTGTGCATTTAAACCAACTGAAGAAATTTCTTCTTTTCTTGATTCATCATATTATATATATATACTATGTACAATAGTTAACAAAAAAAAAAAAAAAAACTGTGCACATTCATTGTAAGCAGAATTTTATTGAGTACAACATATTTTATCTATTCTTCCCTATAAAGGCATGTAGTAAATCCGTTTCATTCCCTGGCATCGGTTACTAAATTGATATCTTAAAAATAATTTGATTCCTTGGCTGCTTTTAATTTTTTTTCTGCCATTTTGGTGATGAATGAAAATGGATATCACCATTTCGTAAGTAAACATCTTGGTGAGAAATATCCGAGCAACTCCAGTGCCAATTTTCAAATTTCTTCAAGGAATTCTATGCCGAAACTAACCCAAATTTTTAACACGATTTATCTCAATTTTATTTTAATTACTTTTAAAATATGTTTACACGTGCATTTGCTTTTCGACATAATTTATATTATAGACTTATTTATTTATTTAGTTTTAGCTCATGAATCATAGAATACAATATATATACATATTTATAGATTTAATAAAATTTCAACAATCCAAATATATGTAACAAATTTTGTTTATTTTCAGAAATTTCCATTTCTTTTATCAATTCTTTTCTATTTAGTTTAATGTTTTAAAAATCGCCATCATTATTTTAGATACTTTATTTTCAGTATTTTAAAAAATGTTAATTATAAATATTTTCTTATAAATTTCTTAGTTAATTAATAAGTCACATCCTTCTAAAATCATAATAAAAACATGTAAGTTAACTTTTCTTGTAATATTTTCTTCAACGCATTTAAATAATAATAATACTAATACACAATATATATCGTTCTATACTGAAGCTGTTGAATTTCCGTAGTACGATTTCATTAAATTTTATTTTATTAAAATAAATAAATAAATAAAAGTTCGAACTTATTACCCCCCCCCCTCCCCCCGACATAAAAAGAAGTATATAGGAAAATAAAAGGGTAATACTACAATCTGTGACACCGTAAAATCGCATATTGAAAGAAATAGTAAGACCTGTTTTAGTAATAAAATTGAGTGATAAAGTACGAAAGAAAATTTTATAAATGAATATTTTAACCGTTGCTAAGGAACGCGACGGATAACGGAATTACGTCATATCTTCACATGGAAGAAGTAGAGTAAATAATAGAGTCGTTTTGTCCTAAATTAAATTCCATTTTCTACAGAAGTTTATATCTATTACATAGATATAAATACAGGCTTTAGATTCTTTTAATAAATAATTTTATTATTAGTATTATTATTACATTACTTAGCTTTGTATTTGTTACTTTTACAATGACGTATTTTATGTCGAATTTTATATTTTTATACGTATCTCATTTCACTTGAAAGGAAAGTCCTCCATCTGGATAGATTGGAAGGAAGGATTTTCTAAGCAATTATATTTAAACGCATGCATTTGCATCAACAAAGGGCTAAACATTTATTAAATATGGGGCGAGAAGCATATTCTGAAAAACCGCATTTGATTTAGCTACCTCACTCACACACTGGATTAAAACCATTCATTAGTTATATATAGAAAAATATTCTAAAAAGTGTAAGATTTCTTAATATGCAAATCGTGATCTGGAGGGGGAAAAAAAAAAAAAGAAGAAAAAGAAAAGAAAAAGAAAGAAAGAAAAGGAGAAAAAAATGCATCGCAATTTGGCTGTTTATGACTCTTTTCTGATATTTAAAATTAATTTATTGATCAATACTAAAAACCATAAAATGATCTTTTTTTTTTTTTTTTGGACATGGTATTTTATGCTTTATTTCAGATAAAAAGCTTTTTAATTGTGAATCTTTCTGTAAAGCCTTTTCAGAATACTCTCATTTAAGATGTTTGCACGCACAGGACTAAGAAAGACCACACTGCGCTGAAAAAAATAAATAAAATAAATTCGAGCCCTGATACAATTCTTGCTGATTCTTATGTAAAATGACCTCATGAATCCGAATATGAATCCCATTTTGCCCAGTCACCCACCGTTTTCACAAGACTATCCCCCCCCCCTTTACCTTTTTTTTTTTCACTGTTCGGCAATTTTATGGTCATGAATTTGATTTGGAGAAAAAGAATTAATTTAACACTGAAAAACAATATACACTGGTGGACAATTGCTAAGACGGATGACAACAACTAAGTTATTGTCATCCGTCCTTAGTAATTGTCCGCCAGTGTATATATATATATACATATATATATGTATATAATGTTTATTAAATAACATATTTAAAAAATATAAGAAATGTAATATGTAATTTCCGTGGCAAATCCCCCCTAAATTGTCTCCTTGCCGCGAATATTCATGTTTCATAGAATTTTCCAACTCTATAGCCCCTCAGAAGAAATTTAACAATTAAAATAATCCTCCCCCCTCCCATAAAAATCAAATTGATGACCGTAAAATGACCTAAAAGTGATAAAAATAGGGCGTCGTCCTTAAAAAACGGGGGTTATAGGGCAAAATGATGTCCTATTCAGATTCAGGAGGTTATTCTACATACGAATTTGCAAAAATGGTGTTGGGGACAATTTTCATACAGAGCAGTGTCATTAATTAAGTATTGAATCCAGGATTCTTTGTAAAATATTACTCAAAGTTGCGCCTCTAAATTTATACAAGTGATGCTCAGTTCATTTAAAACATGCAAAGATACTGATTTTAGCTGCTTATGACTTTCTTTTGTTATTTAGTTATTCAAGTTGTTCCATATATATATATACATATATATATATATAAAAAAGAAAATCTCAAGTAATGTTTAATAGATTTAAAATTTTAACAAAAAAAAAAAAAAAAAAAAAAACAGAAGAAGAAGAAAAAGAAAGAAAGAAAGAAACTGAGCCTATTTTTTGTTTTTTGAGAAATAAAGTTCTGGACAAAACATAATTTAGTACAACAGGACTACATTTTAGGTCTATTCTTCCATTTAAAAGCATGCGGTAACTGTGTTGCATTCCTTAGCAACGGTTATTATATTCATTTCTTAAAATCTCTTTGTTACAGCTTTAGTATAGGTCCCCCTTGGCGTTTTTAAAATTTTTATTCCTGTTATGGCGATGAATTAAAACGGCTATTTTAGTTGGGTAAGTGGACCTAGAATTAACCTTATTTAGAAATTCGGTGCCAAAGCTACTTCGATGACAAATTTCAATTTTAGTAAAGTGATCCTATATTAAAGATATTCTATTTCTTTCGTGGGATTTTTCTAATTTTTATTTTCAATATTATTATTATTATTTTTTAATTGGTGCGAGAGAAAGAAAAAGAAAAATATTTGGGGTACAAATGATAAATGCTATCTATACAAAAACCAAAAATAATAATGATAAATATAATAATAATAATAATAATAATAATAAATGTCATGTCCTTCAAATTTCTTCCTTCATAACAAGAAATATATTTCTTATTCACGTGTAACTAAATTTCTTTTTATAAGGGGATTTTTTTTTTTTTTTTTTTTTTTTTTTTTTTCAATGATCGCGTATTTTTTATTTATTATCTTCCCATACATATTTTTTCCCCTTTTAATAATTTAAAGTTTAAATGAAATTTTTATTGAATATTTTTTTGAACCAATAATCCGATTGAACTGAAAAATACGTCATTAGCTGGATTTTGTTCTGATTATCAAGGGTACTAATTTTTCATAGCGATCAGTTGAACAGTGTAGTTTTTTTTGCATAGCGAATTAAACCCGATGTATCCATGGTAACCATCAGCAAATGATGTCAATGCCCACTGGAAGAATCAGTACTGTCGTACTAAAATATATTTTCAGATTTATTCTTTGTTAGGTTCGTTGTTGTAAAAAAGTTAAATTTATGGAAGACTAGAATTTGATTTTTTCTAACTAATATTCAACTAAATTGGATTCTGGATACATTCCAACAAAACATTTTCTTTTTTCCTCACTCACCGCCGTCGGAAGCCGAAGCTAATGTTATTCTATGGGAAATTTTTCTTTACAAATATCTTATTAACTAATACATATTTTTAAATTCCGTTTTCACATTCTGAAAATTCCCAGCTGTTAAATGGACGGACCTTTTATAAAAAATTATTTTTTTAATTTTTATATTTTATTTTGAAGCTGCAAAATACGAATTTTCAATATGTGAAATTTTTTCATTTTCCAATTTCAAAATAAAATTTTTAAAATTAAAAAAATATATTTTTAAAAAAGGTCTGTTAATTTAACAATTGGCAAATATCTGAATTTGAAAACGGGATTTAAAAATATGTATTAGTTAATAAGTTATTTGTAAAGAAAATTTCCCCATAGAATAAATGACATTGTCTGGGGCTTCCGGCGACGGTAAGTGAAGAGGGCCGTTAAATCGTGGTTTGATACTCAAGATGTAAAGAGGATAAAATTTTTACTCATGTCAGTTCGATTTTTTGATATAATTGGAAGACTTAAGACAAAATTGTGCATGTTATTCATCCAGAATATATATGCCAGTATTATATGGCCACCACAAGACTTTCTTCTATAAATTCACGCAATACAAATTATTTCTTGAATTATTTTCCATAATGAACGCAGACGTTTTTTATTTTTTTTTTATTTTTTTTTCGTAGAGAAGTTTAACACTAGATGTCGAAAGAAAGTTGATTTTATGCCAACATCAGAGCTAATGCGAATTTCCTTTTCTTTCTTTCTTTGTGTGTGTGTTAAAAATGAAATAAATAAATAAATAAATAAAT
The DNA here is from genome assembly GCA_963930645.1 of Salticus scenicus. Taxonomy (NCBI): domain Eukaryota; kingdom Metazoa; phylum Arthropoda; class Arachnida; order Araneae; family Salticidae; genus Salticus; species Salticus scenicus. Next base: position 31,020,790 of record OZ005662.1, read on the forward strand.
AAAATGAATAACTTTGTTTTAAATTTGCATAGATTTATGGTTCAACCAACCGTTTTAAAGGTATTGACGAGTTCTTTTGAATAATAACTATATTGAAAATGTACAGGATGTAATGGACTTTTCACTCTGAAAATAATAAATTAAAAAATACATAGAGCATTACGTAATTTTTGAGTAAACCAGCCATGAAATTGAAGCCACAAAAAAAAAAAAAAAAGCGAAAAAAAGAGGAAGTTTTTGAAATTTATTTCACAAAAAAAAAAAAAAAAAGGTTAAATGCACTATTGAAATCCCAATACTTCTACATTAATTGAAAAAGAAAGATAAATTATAGATTAAAAATCTTTGGCCATATCTTAATTTTGAAAAAATGTTTCGTGCTGCCATCTATGTATAATAATTAATACTAGATGTATTATTTTTCACATTAGTGTAATTTTCGAGTGTTGGGGTTAATTTAAGACTTAAGACCAGTGCATGATTATCCAAAAGGCTCAGGAAGCAAGAGCTTCCCCTCTAAATTTAAGAGGGGGGCCCCATAGGGATTAAAAACATGGTCTTGAATTTTTTGTTTCATATTTTCACACTGAGATTGAATATTTTTTGAGAAAGGTTACTTAAAACAAGACAAAACATTCACTATTTTGGGAAAAATCTATTATTTAACCTCAAAAATCTGAATGTTCTTAATTAAAAAGTTGTGTGATTTTAATGTTCTATGTAGAAGCCACCCAGATGTATGAAAAAATAATAATAAACACACAGTATTTTTTTTACCTATAGCATTTTTATATTACAATATGTAACAGGAAAATAAGATTTTCCGAAATGAAAGGGGGCCCCGAAATGATGCTGAACTTCCCCTAGCTTCAAAGCTTAATCGGGCCTTGCTTAAGACGAATTCAGTGTGCTAGGATTCTAGGAATTCTAAGGGGGCCTAGACCGTATTTACGAAAGTTTTGGAGAAAACCATGAGAAAGCCATGTAAATCTGAAGGTTAATTATATTACAAAATATTATGTTACAATATTGACAATACATATTTTATTTTTTATTTATTTTTTATTATTTATTTATTTTTTCTGTAGAAAGATATATAAATGTGATTTTTCAAAGTGTATCCCCTAAAACGCAATGTATTGGAATTTTGTTTTGTTTGTCCCTGTACACAAACTAGTTGTACAGGACATATTAATGCCATTTTAAATAGGAAACACACCACAGTGAACTTGACTAATATATAACATTTTTTTAAAAATTCTGAAAATATTAACGGACGCTGGGGTGGGAATAAGACAGATAGAAAGATAAACAATTGAACAGACAAATGCACAAATTGAAATCATTTTCACACTTAAAAATTGGTTGAAAGCACTAAAAATGCGTAATCTAAACGAATTTTCAATTCAGCAAATTTTTATTAATTTCTCTTAAAGAAACTGAATATTTTTGTGCGGCCCTGTAAATCTAATGTTCATCATACAATTTTCTATAGCAAGCATTCTTTTGTGCATACGAATAACATATTTCCATTTCATTAAACTTTGTGAAAAGTAAAGTTATTAAAATTTGGCTTATAGAAATACTTCACATAGAACGCAATGCTTTGGAATACTTTCGAGTGTCTTTGTACACAAACCAGTACTGGGATTTACGCCATTTTACATAATACGCCATTTTACATAAATAGTGAATTGGAATGGCATATTTCAATTTTATTAAGTTTTGTCTACATTAAAGGTATTAAAATATAGATTATATAAATGCCTTTCTTTGAACACAAAAATCTGGAAAACTTTCGGGTATCCCTGTACACAAACCGGTTGAGGTATTCACCCCATTTTCAAGAGGGAACATCCGGTAGTGAACTTGAATAACTTATATCAGTTTCAAAAAATTCTATAATTATTTAAGGAAGTTAGACCATGGACAAACAGACAGACAGACAGATGAACAGGCAGACACACACACAAATTGAAATCACATTCACACTTAAAACTTGTTAGAAAGTGTTAAAAATACTTAATATAAGCGAAAGTGAAATTCCAGCAAACTTTTATTAATATTTCTTAAAGTAACTGAATATTTTTGTGTCACCGTGTAAATTTAATGCTAATCATACTATATAGAAAGCAATCTTTTGTGCATATGCATTACATATTTCAATTTCATTAAGCTTTGTGCAAAGTAAAGTTATTAAAATTTGGTTTATAGAAATACCTCTCGTAGAATGCAATGCTTTGGGATACTTTCGGGTGTCCCTGTACACAAACCGTTGGTGGTATTTACTCCATTTTACATAAGTAACATCCGATAGTGAATTTGAATAACATATTTGCATTTCATTAAGATTTGTGTACAGTAAAGGTATTAAAAGATGCTTTATAGAAATACCTCCCTTAGAAATCAATGCTTTAGAATACTTTCGGTTGTCCCTGTACATAAACCAGTAGAGGTACGCGCTCCTTTTTCAATAGGGAACATCCGATTGTGAACTTGAATAACATATATCAGTTTCAGAAAATTCCATAAATATTTACGGGAGTTAGAGTGCGGAAAGACGGACAGACAGACAGACAAACCGAAGTCAGTAACACTTTTGAACCTTGTTGGAAAGTGTTAAAAAGTTTTTTTTGCAATTTTTTAAATAAGCTGTTATATCTCCATGAATATGTGTGGTAGCCTCATAAAAATTTACACAGATAATGAGAAAAATCCTGATAATCGCATACTATAGCCAAAACACATTTAAAACATTTCTTTTACAGAGTGATCCAAAAGATTTTGATTTTTTTTTTTTTTTTTAAGGACAAATTTTTGCTGAAATATATTTGAAGTATAACATGTTCTTTACGCTGCCAAAGTTTCAAGATGATTCCTAATGAATTTTTTTAGATATTTGACAAAACGTCAAACTTTGAAAGCGTCCCAATACTTATTGGTAGATGGTGTATAATCGACAAGTGATTCGCTGTTATTATTATTATTATTATTATGACATATTTGTCCCGTCATGTGTGTGTATATATATATATTGTATTTCATAATGGAAGCAGACACAAAAATGAAGAAAATAAAAATAAATAAACGAAGAAGTTACTGAATAAGTCTGAGAAAAAAACTTTCTTTAATTTCTAAAAGAGTGAAAAAAAAAAAAAGTTTCCTGTTGAATATGATCTATATAGCCTGACTATTTGTGCATAGAGTTCCGTAAAATAACTCAGATTAATTACTGCCTATGAGATGAATTTCACGAAAGCAAAATTTATTATCTTCATATGGCACAAAATATAATGGAACCAACCTACATTATCCAGATGTACAAAAATATGTTTCTCGTGGTATGAATAATTAGCATTGATGATTAATTTAGAAGGCTACACAATATTTCGAGGGAAGAAGAAAAAAAAAGGTGGGGAGTGGACCACTTTCAATCCACATTTTATTACAGTGTTGCCCACTATAGAATAAAATATAAACTAAAGATTTAAAACTTATGACTTTATAATTATAATAATCATTCCAAGTCAGAAACATTAACGACGAGTAGACTAACTGTAAAACAATTGAAAGCAAGTGTAAAAATATCGAAATATACGTATACGTACATGTATGTACATAAATATTGTTACAATGACAGTAGAATGCAAAAAAAATCTATGATTCAATGCAGAATTTACCTACAGAGCCAAAAATAAGATATCTAGTAATAACTTTAGAGATGAGAAAGAATAAAAATATGCATCAAATCATAGATATAGTAATATATATATAGATCTATCATCCCCATGTTATCGAGCAAAAACTTTTGATGCCGAAAAAAAGTTCTAAAATCAGCCATTAGAAAGTATTGAAGAAAAGATAAAAAAGAAAAATGAATTTGAAACTATATCTGAAGTTTTTCGTTCACCTTTAGTAAATAAATTATTCATATATATGTATATTTTTTTTTTTACTAAATTATTCGTGTGTATTCCTGTGCGTAATTTACTCGGGGAAAGACAGCCATTAGAGAGACTTTTCCAGAGGAAAAAAAAAAAAAAACCCTTAAAATTAAAGCTTCATTTCTCAAACTTAAATAATTCTGCATCCCACTAATCCACTGATAGCGCCCTAAATAATTCTTTATTAATTCATTTTTTAAATATCTTATTAATTACAAATTCTTTAACTGTTCTCAATTCTGAAAGATATTTTTCGTTTAAAAAGGTTTAAATTAATTTTACGATAATTGCATACTTTAAAAAGTTGGATATTTCATGAAAGTGTTTTAAAACAGTTTATTTATTATATCAAATTGAGATTATTTTTAATTGGTGTATTTAAATGACACGAAATACTCTTTATCATAATTATTGGTATCTTTAAAATTACTCAAATCTTCTCTTTTTCCATTTCTAAGAACTTAGGGTCAGGTGGGGTAAAATGGGTATACTTAAAAAAAAACTGCTACATATTTAAAATAATTCAACATTTTTAATTTTTTCTTTTTCTTTTGTATTTATTAGATGGCTACACAGTTTTTCCGCTACAGAAAAAAATAGTGGCAACTTAAAAATTATCGTTTTTAATTTAAATTATTATTCTACTTGCAACATATTTCAGCTATTACTGTTCCAAACTTTTTCCTCCCTCTTTTTTTATACGAATATTATAAATATTTTACAAAAGAATAACAAACATAACGTATCAGAGAACATTTATTCAATTGAAGGTAAATTAAATTTATTGTATTTCGTATTCTATGGAATATTTTATCAACTGGGGTTATCAATATATAGATCCTGCATATATATTTCACAATATTTAAATTAATAAATTTATTCTGAATACTGAAAAGTGAGAGAATGTCAGTTATAATAAGAGGTGATATTTTATTAGTATACACTACTTTTTACAACTTTTTATTTTTTGCATAATAAATAACAATATCATTGTGATTTGTGCAAAATAAAGGTATTAAAACATGAAAATTTATGGCAATACCTCTCATAGAACTCGATGCTTTGGAATTATTTCAGGTGTCCCTGTATACAAACCAGCGGTTGTACTTCCTCCATTTTCAATAGGAAACATCCTATACTGAACATGAATAGAATATATCAATTTCCAGGAATTCCATAAATATTTACGAGAGTTAGAGCGCGGACAAGCAGACGGACAGACAAACCGAAGTCATAAACTCTTTTCTACTTTGTTGGAAAATGTTAAAAACTCTTTTCAGCTTTGTCGAAAAGTTTTAAAAAGGATTTACCTGCAATTTTGCTCCCTTTTTATTAATTACTCACATTAACAGACTGCTCACTTTACCCCATGCCATGGGGTAAGGTGGCTATAAAACAATCTATTTCAAATCGTTATTATTTTTTTATTTTTAAGTATTGAGTCAAAAATTCAAGCGCTGTGTGTTCTCAACACTTGTAATGTATATATGCAACAAAAAGTTATCTAATTTTTTGAAATCTTATAATAATTTTGTTCTACCGATTTTCAAAAACGGTGTTTTTATACCCATATTATCCCACCTGACCCTAAATAATTTGAAGGAAGGTTCCCCCCCCTTTCAATCTTTCTGCTTGTCTTCTTCCCTGCCGATCACTTTGTCTCGGTAGTAAATTTTAAATTACTGTATGAGTTGTAAAAGTGCGTTACGGATAATTTGTGATATCTCTGTATATTATCGATTTTCTTTCCTTTTTTCGAATTAAACTTTTTTTGAAATAATTCGTTTTTGATCTGCAATGAATCACTCAGCATAGTTTAAAATGTTTGTTAATAAACGACTCATATTGGTTCGTATATAAAAGATCATTATTTATTTCCAACTTATTTTAATGTAAAAAAAAAAATAAATAAAATAAAATAAAATAAAATAATTTAAACAGATAAGTTTTTTAAACGTTTGTTTGTTGCAAAACCATCTTCCATGGTGACAATAATTTAAACAGAGTTCAGGTAAAAAAAAAAAAAAAAAAAAATCCCTTGAATCAGTCACAACGAAGTACAGATAAACATATTAAAGCAATTTTAAAATTGCCATATTTTATATCGATAAATTAAGTCAGGTAGATCCTGTAACGAATATTTGATACTTAAAAGTGGTTTTTTCGATATAAAAATATAGCTGAAAACAGAAACCTCATTTCGTGAGTAATATGAAGTTTAGCGACGAACTATTTTTATATAATTACAGTTAAAATGTTTTAAATTTTTTCTTGCATCGAATATTATACCTTATAATTATGAAAAATATTTTCCATAAAATCGATTAGCGTTTAAAAAGAAAATAGTAAAAGCATGAAAAAGGTTGCGTGGATTAAAATTAAGTTTAATTGATTAAAAAATCGATTTGTAATATTGATCAGGGTGAACAGGGATAAATGAAACAATGTTTTGATATAGTTCGATTTTAACCTCGTTTTGTCCAGTTCTACTCTACTTACACACCAGAAAATGTCTTGACTTATAAGCTACAACTGATAACTAGCTTTGCCAAAGTGTGAATTTTTTTTATTTAACAATGTGCAATTTAAAGGAAGAAAGAAAAAAAGAATAATATGGTGCGTCACTCACATGAGTTTCCCGACATAATTAACAAAATTTTTAAATTACGAAATTTATAGTAAATTATGTTAATGCCAATATCCTAAATCATATTTTGAAAGGTGTGTGTGACAACTTTCAAACGAAAATATCCTTCAAAATGGTCGTTTTAATAAAATATTTCCCAATTTGTCATGTTAAGAAATTCGTAAATTTCAAATAAGATAAGAAGTTTTCAAAATTGAATTTTCATAGTTAATTATGTTTATGACAGCTTGATAACTGATATCTTAAAGCTGGTCTTTGCGGTCCGCGATTGAATTCACGAAACTCAAAATCTTTATATATGTAAATGGCTAAGAGATTTTCTTGGTGTCTGTTTGTCTGTGTGTTGACGCAAATTGCCACCAGCTTTTCATACTTTAGTTAATTTAAAAAAATCTAACTGTCCGATCGATAAGTTAATTAAACCAACGGATTCAGTAAAAATTCCCCTTTCATTTGGTACCTTATTTGTAACGAAATTTTGATGAGATTTTTAAAAATTAATTGAAATGTGAAAGTAATAGCCTGGTAAAAGCTTTGAAAATGGACATTTAAATTTTTATTTGTTGCCAAAAAAAAATATATATATATATATATATATTATTTTTTTTTTCAACATAAAATAAAGTATGCTTTCACGCGAAAAACAAACAAACATATATATTAAATATTAAACTTGCTCCTGCACATGAAAAAATGAGAATATGAAAATGGAGTAAAAAAAATAAAAAAATAATAATAAAAAAAATTTTAGATTTTCCCCCCCTTTCATTTAAACAGTATGTTAAATAGACGAATCGCGCTTCGCATGAAAGCCAATTCAACACTGCATTAAAGAGCTTTACTTATTGATAATCCTGGGTAATTTTTAAAATTTTGATGCTGATATAGATCGGACATTTTTCGCCAAGGATTCCACTTTCGTAAAAGCCACTTTAAACCAAGTAGCGCATAAAAAATATAAATTAATTATAAAATGTTGAAAAACAGAAAAGAAATAAAAGGAAAGAAGGGGAAAACGAAAAGAAAAGAAAGAAACAACAAAATAATAATAATAATAATAATAACATAAATTATGCATTTTTGTCTAAAGTGACGATAAACCTTCAAAAGTCGCCAAAAATGGGGAGCTACATTATGACTGTACCATGATCAGTATAGGTTTACATATTTCATTATTTCATTTTTTATTTTTCTATATACCAACTACTATTAACTAACTCAACTACTATTATAACCACAAAAATTAATTGTCTCATGCGATAGACGTAGCCGATCATAGCACATTGTAATATTATTTTTGGTGTGAATTGTGGCCCCAGTATTTTGCCTCCGGGAAATCTCCCCCCCCCCCCCCGGAAATTTCGCCCCCGGAATTTTCACCCCCGGTAATTTCGGACCCGAACAGTGGATTTCGGAAATTTCGCCCCCAGCGTCTCACCCCCGTGTTTTGAAAAATATATATGTAATGACAAATAAAAATAAAAATATACATGTACTAATTCTCGATATATTTCTATTTAATTCACACTATTTTCCCTTTTAATTTAAATATAAAACATATGAATTAAAATAAGGTTTTCGAATGCAAAAATTTTTCGATTAATTTTTCATCGCTGTTAATTAAAAAAAAAAAGCTTAAGTCTACAGTAATATTATTTATTTATTTATTAAATTGTTAGTGCACACATAATAATTTTATTAAATTATCAAATATTATTTTACTTTATTTTATTTATTAACCAATTTGATCATTATTGATAAATAAGGACATAAGATTACAGAAGCAAGAAATTTTCATCTACTTTAGGGTAATGAACTTATACTAGGCGAGTCGTATTAACCCCAGACGATATATTGAACGCCCCAGCCCAACCGTTACCGTCCTTCGATGTCTTTTTCTAGTCAAATTTTTCCTTTTATCCTTTCCAATGTTAGCTTCTTTTTTTTTTCCACACTTGACATTGTGAGTTTTTTTTTTTTTTTTTCATCCCATGCATTTTTATATGTAATTTTGACTCATTTTTTTTCCCCTCTTTCTATGAATTTTCAGCCTTTTTCCCTCGTTTTCTACATTCTAAGGTGTGGTCCGAAAATTCGATATCGAGTTTTCACCTGATTTATAGATTTTAAGGCCTCCTGAGTCCAGAAAATTAGTTTCTGACTCACAGTTGGTCAGAGTGTGTGTATGTATATGTATGTATGTGTATGTATGTGCGGAATCTTCTGGGTACCATATCTCCGAAGATAACAAAAATAGAACTATGAAACTTCAGAACTGAGACAGGTCTGGTATACAGAATTTTTTTTCAAATTTTGGGGGAAACTGAAAAACCGGAAATGGGACAGCAGAAAACAGAAATGGGACCGCAAGTCCGTATCGCAAAAACGGCTCTATCAATTTTATTCAAAGTTTCTATATGATCACTCTATTAGATGATCTTTCAAATAATATAGTTGGTTAGTTCAGGAAAATTTATAGGCGTCCGGTAAAAGTAGCTCAATTCCAGGCTTCCATTCCTTTAAAAATGACTGCTCGGGTTTTTTTTTTTTTTTTTTTTTTTTCCAAATTATATTAAAAAACATTTTTTTTGTATGTTATTATTATTTTCCGGTCAATAATTGAGTTTGCCAAGTTTTGGTAAAAGTTGTATCTTAAAAACGGCTCTAACGATTTTTTTTTGAAAATTATTACATAAATCCATTTTAGATATCTTTTCTCCTGTATTACGTGGTTAACACTTTTCAACTACACGTGCACTTTACCTCATTTAACTTTTAATGTACTTCGCCTACATGATCACTTAACGGGCAGAACAGAGGGACAAAAAGAGAGAGAAGCAGATTAATTCAATTCATAATCACTTTAAACATTCTTGTAACGTGTTAAAAACGCTTAAAAAGTCGAAAATGTAATATCAGCAATTTCTGGTAATAATCCTTAATGTATGTGAATACATTTGTGTGGCCCAGGAAATCTGGATGCTAATCTTATATTGTTCTATAGAAACCACCCCCCCCCCCCTTTTTGTTATACATAGGTATAAAAAATTTAAATTTTATTATATTTGTGAAATATGCATATATATATATTCAAACATATGTTAATGACAAGAAATTACATGAATATTTACGAGAGTTAAAGCACGGTAAGACAGACAGATAGTCAAACAGAAGTCATACAGTTTGCTGGAAAATATTAAAAACTTTTGTTTTAAATAAATAGATTGAAATGTCTTAAATAATCGTCGGCTTATAAATTATATACATGCGAGATAATTTTGTTCAGAATTAGAAAATATGTAAAGGAGTCTCATCAATTAATTATCAAATGATAAATAAAATTATATCAAATTAAGACATAAATGCAACTTATATTGCACATGGACTAACGTTAATTTAACATATAAATGATAACATAAATGAGGAAAAAAAAAGTATATATATATATATATATTGGTTTATATTTTGCTCTAGTTACATTATTTTTAACTCTCACTAAAAGTATATACCTAATAACAAAATACAATGAAATTATACTGCATATAAACTGTAACTAAGTCAATATATAACTTACTTAGTTACGTAGGTTAGTCAAAAGACAATAATTATGATGGCTATAATTTTATGTCAATTCGAAAAATGAATATTTATTAATTTGATTTACATTTACGTTTGTCATATAAATTTAAAAATCGAGTCAAAATTATGCCTAATTGTAAAAATTCTTAAGACACAAAGAAAATATTTTCTATTAAATTAATAGAAAATAATTTTCAGGTATTTCATTACTTATAATTAAAAAATTAATATAAAGTTTTAAAACCAAACAAATAAGTTAGTAACCAGAATATACTTTGAAATACTACTACTACTACTGCTACTTATTATTATTAAAATTATACTTTAATCCCGTAATTTTACTTGTTTCATTTTCATTAAAAGAAATCGTATTGTTAATTTTCTTTTTTTGTCTTGTTTACTATTTTTTTTTTAACAATATGGGAAAGATAACTTACTAAAGGTAGATGAAATGTAAACTGTATTTGTAGAAATAATCATTAAAGACAATAGATCAATAACAGTCATGGGCTAGTTATCAACACGTTTTAAATTATTACTAATATTAAGCATTATGAAAAACTACCTAATTGCTTTAAATAAGATTTTAAAATAGTTGAAACAAACTTATAGTAAATACCCACATATATTTAGGAATTTCAAAAAAAAAAAAAAAAAACTTATTGCAAATAAATTCAGAATTTAAGAATTATTGGAAGAAAATTAAAATTGTTCAGGAAAATTATCCATCTTCCATGCAAGTGAACAGAAGATATACTGGAATTTATGTTGTTAGAGCAGGTGTTGGAAAGGTAAGGTGGGACCTCGGTTGCTGACGTCAGTGGAGGCGCGAATTTTTGTTCAAAGACTTTGTATTAATCGAGCAGGTGTTGCCTGATCAGGCCTATCGTTACAAATTTGATACCAAATGTAAGGGGCGATTTTTCTGAATCCAGGGGTGCAAACAGGTTTTCGACACGACAATTTAATTTTTTTAATTTAACTAGCGTATGAAATTAAGGTGACAGACTTCATTTTAATCCATTTTAGTCATTTTAAAAAATTCGAGTCTAAGTTTTACGGTAAAAGAAAAATTAAATAAAAATTAATTAAAAACTTAAAATAATAATTTTACAGACTGAAATTAATACTTCTCTGTTCTAAACCAAATTCTGTCTTTAGCAAAAATTTTAATGATTTTTTTTTTTTTTTTTTTTTTTTTTTTTTACTTCCTTATACAAAGTATAAGGAAGTATAGTAATCCCGATTTGCAAAATGGATTTTGTATTTCACATTGCTCGAAACGAATGAACGCTGAATGTTGCCAATTTATACGTGTGACTGTCATGATGTCTAGTTGTACACCTGCAAGTATCGTCTTAACACGAACTCTCGTTTTAGAGATATAAGGGATTTTACACGATTTTTCGTGACGTCTGTATGTATGTGTGTCTGTGTGTGTGTCCGTATGTCGCATAACTCAAAAACGTTTGGACGTAGAATGTTGCGAATTGGTACAGAGGTGTGTTATAACATCTAGTTGTGCACCTCCCTTTTTGGGCTTTGTATGATTTTCCGTTTTGGAGATATTTAGAAAATTAGGTTCATAATGACAAAAAATACATAGGTTTTGGCCATATTGTATCAAAAAACGGTGACAACTCAAAAACGGTTTGGACAAATCTTGCAATTTAACTGACTTCCCGACTAGCTAGACATTTGAAACTTTCAGAACACGTTGACAATGCATTTTTTAAACTATTTTTAGCCAACTGTTTCCGATACCTGCTGCCTTCAGCGGCGTTTATGTGATTGAACAGAAAATTTATTTAACTAACTTCCCGACTAGCTAGACATTTGAAACTTTCAGACTAGATCAGAACACGGTGTAAATGCATTTTTTAAATATTTTTAGCCAACTGGTTAGGGTCAATGCTGCCTTCGGCAGCGTTACCAGTACAAATCTTGCAATCGAGTTTTAACTAACTTCCCGACTAGCTAGACATTTAAAGCTTCAGGAAAAGCTAACACGGGGACAATGCATTTTTCAAATATTTTTAATCAACTGTTTCGGGTCACTGGTGCCTTCGGCCGCGTTTATATTGTTCAACAGAAAAAATATTTAACTTAACTTCCCGACTAGCTAGACATTTGAAACTTTCAGAATAGTTCAGAACACGGTGAAAATGCATCTTTTTAATACCTTTAGCCAACTGTTTCGGTTTCCTGCTGCCTTCGTCAGTGTTATCAGTACAAATCTTGCAATCGGTTTTCAAATAACTTTCAGAAAAGCTCAGAAAACGGTGATAATTCATTTTTTCAAATATTTTTAGCCAACTGTTTCGGATCCAATGTCAATGTTTTTTAACTTTATGTATATTTCTAAAAGTGTATAAGGAAGTCATGTGGTGCCCACATCAGATTTTTTTCTATGGGTACCCTTTCATATTTATATTTTCATTTAAGAAAATATCCAAACTTTCTTCCATGCAATAACATGTTCTTTGCACTACCAAATTTTCAAGGTGATTTTTAAAAAACTTTTCTAGATATTTGACAAAATTTCTAAGTTCGAATATGTTCAAATACTTATTGCTGGATAGTGTATATATGACAACGTTGTTTCATAATACTTTTTCCATCTTCTCTTTTCGTTTTATTTTTATGTTCTCTCACTCAAATATATGGTAGAAAAGGTATTGTTTTGGTGGTAAAATTTTCGAAAGTAAGTTTTTGTTATCTTTGATCATTTTGAGGTCTGAGGAATCCGAAAATCATATTTTTAGCGGTTGGTCTGTATGTCTGCCTGTCTGTGTGTGTGTGTGTTATTAGAATGTAATCAAGAACAAATAATAACAGAAAGTACAAACTCAGTATTCTATATTGGTATCATATAATCATGCTACGCTAAACTTTGTGTTGAGATCAAGCAAATGGTTAGAGTACAAGACCATTCAAACGAATTCAAATACATTACAACTAGGAAAGAAATTTATGATTAGTACAGTTTAACGTGTATAGCCTGCCCTAAACAAAATGAAGAACTTTTTTGTTTTATGCATGAAAGCATGTTTTGTGGTATGAATATCATTCTTCATCAGTTACAGTAAAGCGCCGTTTATACTTCTTTTAAGGGACTGACGTAAAAGGATGTATAATCGAAATTTTAATTATAATAACTCAATTACTACAAATGTAATGACACCTAAGCAAAATTTATATGAAAATACTAATTAATAAAGTTTTTTAAGTTAGTAAATGTATATTATACTTTTAAGACAATAATTAATAATAATTAAAATAATACTATAGTTTTAAAAAATTAAAGAACACGCTTTTATAGAAATGTGATCTAAACAGCACAAAATATCTATCTTAGTATTAAAATTCAGGGTAAGAAAAAATCATGTGAGTGACACACCATAATATTTACATACATTAAATCGTTAATTAAAATAATTTAGAATTAAACAAAAACCATTTGTAAAAAATCTCCCCTGACTGGGATCGAACGCTAGACCTTTAGGTTCGTAGCGCGGAGCTATATCTCAACGCCCCGCCGTTCACGCATGGAAAGTCATTTTTTACAATATAAATTTTTTGTTTGCTCTCAGAGAGGTTACAAACATACAAACATACATACAAACATACATACATACATACAGGTGAAGCTAATAAAAGCGTGTTAAAAAGATTCATTATAAAAAGTGAGAAAAATCATACTAATAATGTATGACTGGGTACTAATACATATGTCATATATTGAGTATTATATTACATTTCTTAAGAATTATGTGAACACATTTTGAATATTAATTATATATATTGCGTACCTTTAACAATAAGCATACGATTTATGCCCATACAAATAGTTATTTAATGACATTAAAAAACTTTAATATTCGTCTGATTTGCTGCTTGTCTATGAAGTACGAGCATTCAAAATTCTATTGACTCTTTGATCAGTATTCTTCCATCTTTCCTGTGTTTCTCCATTTAAGATGCTTTCTAGGAAAAATACGTCTTATTTGGAATGGAAAATAATAACAGGTGGACAAACTCTGCGAATTTCGATAAAGTAAAAAAGTGTATAACCGATATTAGCGGCGTTTAAACGAAGAAATTTTGCATTAAAATCAATAGGAATGTAACGAGTTTTCACTAAAAGGACGTATAAACGAGAGACGTATGAACGATGTTTTACCGTATTTACAGGATTATCCAAAATATTTGGATATATTGGGGCTCTATTTGAAAATTGCTGGAAGTGTGTTTCGTTCTTTATTATAAGTTTTCATATAGAACTAATTTTATATACACAATGTGATTTGTACATAGTTTATAAAAATTACGCAGTGTTACCCAAAATTAGGCTACATTCTCTTTGTTATTGAATTTAATTGATGGATGTGATACGTTTTGCTATGTCGACGAATTCTACTCAGAAAAGAACAATATTTTGTACCCATACTGTAAACAAAGTTTTTTTTTTTTTTTTTTAGGTTCTATTTTAACTCTGGTTTTTTATACAATATCTTGTTTTGAGGTTTCCTGAATAGGAAAGTCCAGAGTCACCAGTTGATCTGTATGTATGTTTCTTAACAACATAAATTAGAAACAAATAAATGTAAATTATTTATATTTGGTTCTTTAAAGTTCATGTTAGGTTTCCACTTGAAAAATTTCAGCAAAATTAGCAAGTTTAATGAAATCTTTAATTTCTTTTTTTGAAATAAAGGTAGGCATTATTATTGATCGGATGTTTGAGAAGTGCTGTAGCTCCCTTCATACAGAATTATATATCGAATGGAAAAGCTCCTAAGCCTATTTTAGATTATTTTTAAAATTGGTTAATCTTTATTATTTCACCTTATTGATCTGACGACTTGATCTGCAGTGTATATTTATAGCACTGAAGAGAAAGCGATGCGAGCGAGACATTAAATTGTTATCTATGAAGTAGCAGGCTTCGCTACTGATCACTGTATTTTAATGAGTTTTCAAAAAATAAATGAATTATTTAAATGATTAAATAAATGCATTTCGATTGGCGACTATTTTCTCCAAATTAGAACCATGCCCCAATATCGTGATGTACGACCGTTCACAAAATTATATATATATATAGTTTCATTATGTTACTTAGAAACACGATTAATTTTAAATAAACTAAATATGCATTCGCATTAAATTGCGGACAATAAAAATCAAGGAAAAAAGAACATTTGAATATTTAATAAATTGAAATTAGAAATGGAAAACGTAATTTTACTTTTTATTTTGTTTTATTTTATTTTACTTTTTTATTTCTGCAGAAAGCATGTATAATGTTAAAGCTATTATGACTTCAGTTTTGTCAGATTTTTTTAAAAATTGATGTTTAAGTTTTTTTTTTTTTTTTTTTTTTTTTTTCTTCACGGGTAAAAATACCTTTTATGTTAAATAAATGAATAAACTAGTATGTTGTGGCCACCACATGACTTTCTTCTATATTTTCCTATACAAATTCACTAAATAAAAAAAAAATTATTAAAATTATTATTTAAAAAAACTAGGGGGCTCTGCCCCCTGCTCGCTCCGCTCACCAACCCCCAAAGGATGCTTCGCCTCCTCCCCGACTCACTTTACTTATTAACACATGCAGAATCCTGCCCGCCTATTCGCTGCTTTCTTTCACTGAAAAGGAATATTCATAGAGCATATTACAAGACAAAAGCAGAAAATTATTATGGAAATCCTCACATTCAATGTCAAGTTGAAATATAATATATATATATATATATATATATATATATATATATATATATTTAATAGAAAGAAAATCATAATATCTAGACCATTTTGCATTACAGCTTTAGTATACGACCTTTTTATTTCTTTTTTACAACCTTAAATTCGAAGGTTCTCGAGCCAAAGACCGTCGTGTATACTAATGGTGGCTATTGCACGTAAAATATATCGTGGCCGCAATGTCCTCCGTGTCCCCATCAAAATTATACTTCTGACAGCCACCGAAGCTGGGGAGCTATCTCCTTCGAGTAGGACCAAAACTGTGGTGGCATGTCCCCGGAACACCCGTAGGGTGCGTCCCAGACCGTCGCCAATTATCCATAGCGCAGTAATGGTGCGACGTCAATCACAACCTACATAATTATCTACCTACCTATAATCATGGATCAAATTTTAATTTTCCCGAGTAAGAAGATTAATTTTAATAGAGAAAAGTAGTTGATATTTATTTTCTTTTTTTTTACATCCATTGTTTCGGGCCGCGGTACCCTAGTCGGTAAAGCGCTTAGCACGTAATTGGAAGATTGCCGAATCGATACTTGAGCCGGCCAATGACCGTCGTGTACACTTATAGCGGCGAGTGCACATAAAATCTGTCGTGGTTGCAAAATCTTCCATGTTCCCATCCCCACTATACTTCTGGGGATCACCAAATCGGAGGGGGTTCCCCTCCGTGAAGGTTCAAAATTGTGATGTCATGTCTCCGGAACATCTCTAGGGGTGCGTCCCAGACCGCCGCCAATTACCCATAGCGCTGTATTGGTGCAACGTTAAATCCAACCAACCTACCTACCTACGTAGAACCATGGATCATATTTAATTTTCTCGTGTAAAATGACTTCATAACAAAAGAACAACGTCACTGGGAAAAACTTTTTTCAAAATGGCAAACAGAGTACTTTCAAAAACTTGTCGTTTTTGTTAATAACTTCATCAATTAAAATGATAGAAATTTCTAAGCGTCTTCCTTGGAGTACTCGGAACACATTGATACCTCTCATGACGCGAAGGACCCTGCCCTGCGATAGAAGATACTGTCGCAGACAAAAAAAATCTGACGCCAGTGACAGTAACTTTTTTTTAATATAGAGAGATTATTTAGAAAAAATATCTTCCATGATAATGCAGACTATTTCCATATTAGAGAAGTAGTATAACACTAAATATCCAAAAAAAGTCAATTTTATTGTCAATAGTACATTTAAAAAAAAAAAAAAAAAACTTTAAAAATGAAAAAAATCGATTACTTCATTTTAAATTATCGCAGATCTGTGGTTCAACCATTCGTTTTAAAGGTGCTGGCGAGCTCTTTTGAAAGATACCCATCATGAAAATTTACTCCCTTCGAGGAGGGACTTCCCCCCCCCAGCTGGAGGGGGGAGGCGAGGATCCTAGTTTTTTCCCCCAGTTCACTATCTCTATTATAAAAAATTCTTTTACATTTCATAACGATTATTAAAAAATAATTCTCTTTATGCACATTTATACAAAATTTTGTCCTATACCACCATGTTAAAAATTTAGAAAAAGCGGGATGGCAACGCAACCTGTAAGACAATTATTACCAAAGGTTGATAGGCACTAATTTATGTGAAGGTGCAACTACTTACCAATTTGTATGAAATTCTGTGCAGTAGTTCCTGAGACACAGTTGCCACAAAATTTTGTCACACACACACTAAGACTGACAGACAAACTGACATTTGCTAAAAATGGTCAAATCGTGTTCTACAGCTCTCAAAACGTCTAGATCTATTAAAACTCAAGGTCGAAAATTTTTAGAATCCAATACTTTCTTCTATTGAATATAGAAGAAAGTAATAAATAAAAAGTTGTAAACATTCAAATTTTAGAGGCATCATCTCGAAACCTCGTAATTACATAGCAGAGAAAAATATTGAGGAAAAAACATGAAAAATCGTGTAAAATATAATTTTTACATGATCAATAAAAATATCGAAAATGTAAAGTATGTTGCAAAACTAAATGCAGTCATTTTCAGAAATTGTACGTGCCATTATTCCTACTGTACTTCGCACACAGACAGACAAGCAAACACTTTCTTTTATTAGCATAAATTTAAAGAGCATAATTTTTATTAGCATAAATTTATTCTCAGATTTCTACGTAAATATATTACTGCAAATATATTTCTACGTAAATAACTAAATTTCTTTTGCCTTTAACAGAAATGAAGATTTAGATTAAATATGTGTATGGGTTTGTATAAGGAATCATGAACGCAGTTACTCACACACATACATAAAAGAAGATAGAAAAATAAAGAAAAAACATGCTCTTCGCACTGATTATTAACATTTTGCAACTGTAGGTGTACTCGTTGCTTTAACCATTATCATTCTTTGTGTGCGTTATCTCACAACGGACACGCAGAAGGACGGCAAGACAGACTAACTGAATTTATAATCAATCTTGAATATTATTGGATAGTGTTAAAAACGCTGAACACAAGCGGAGACGCAATTTCAGCAACTATCGATTGTAGCCCTTACTATATCAGAATATTTTACTGTAGTTCTATAAATCTGAACGTTAAACATACCACATTATAAACAAGACTGTTTTTTAGCCTATTAACGACAAATGTCAATTTCATTATATTTTTTTCAGTAGAAAGTTATTTAAATTTGATTTATAAAAATGACTCCCATAAAACGCAAAACATTGAAATACAGTTAGTCCCCACCTAATCGGGTAGCAGATAATCGAATATCCCGCTTATAAGAATATAAAGTTATAGAACCAATTTTTTGGATGTCACTGTTTACAAATCATTAGTGTTATTAATGCCATTTTAAATAAAGAACATTCCATAGTAAATTTGAAAAAACATACATCATTTAAAAAAAAAAAAAAAAAACGAAAAATATTTGCGGTCGCTGAAGGCGTGCAGACTGATAGTCTAATTAAAATCATAGAAACTCCCAAACAATTTTAGAAATTGTTGAAAATGCTTACTAATACTGAAAATGCTACTTGAACAATTTCCATTTATAGACCTAAATATATATGGATATTTTTGTGTGGCCCTATAAATTTCAATACTAATAATACTTTATGCTATAGTAAGCAGTTTTTTTTTCTTTTGTATGTGTGCATATAAAACTTACACAAAACAAAGGTGTCCAAATAGGCTTTTTAGAAATAACTATTCATTGAATGCAATACTTTAGAATTCCTTCGGATATCCTTGTATGCAAACCATTGGTGTTATTTACTCGATTTTCAATAGGGAATATTCGATAATGACATTGAATAACATAAGGCCTGTTTCAAGGTATTTTATTAATATTTACGGGAGTTAAAGCGCGACAGACAGACAAATCGAAGTCATAAACACTTGGAAATATTCATAGACTTCCTTTAAACGGACGTATGTTATTCAATTTCACTGTCGGATGTTCCCTGGAGGGAATATGGAACGAATATTTCCACTGGTTTGTGTGCAAGGATACAAGAAAACATCCCAGAGCATTGCTTTCTATGAGAATTATTGCTTATGAACTGACTTTAATATCTTTATTTGCATAAATCACAAAGAAATTGACATTTACTATTCATTTACACAAAAAGAAAATAATAATTATAAAGGTTTTCTTTAAAATAAAATTTGATTAACATGAAGATTTTCTGGGCCACACAAAAATATTCAGATACATTAAGGTGTAATTGAAATTTTGAAAGTGTGATTAATCTGTGCAAAACGAATGATTTATTGTTTTTGTTATTTCGATATATTATTAATATATTTATATGTATATAGGGAAGAGTCGGGAGGGATGGGATAGTTCTGACAAAAATATTTTTTTTTAATTTACTTTTACTGGTACAACACTGTCAGTTTCAGAGAAACAAATTAAAACATTTTAACACCTTTTAAAAATATAAATTTTATGGTAATTATTAAAATATTAATTTTATAAGCCAATTAACATAGTCATAAAAATGTCCCATCCCTCCCTTGTATGAGGGAGGGAAGGGACATGTTTATAAAGTTAAAATAAATATAAAATGTACAGACATACTATGAAAAATGACAAAAACAGTGGGACATGATGTATGTAAGGTTAATTAATTACTAATAACATCTATTTTATCCAACATTATAATTTAATGTATCACTTAAATAAAAATTTTCAAATGCTCAATCATTTCATCTTTTTTTTTTTTTTTTTTTTTTTTTTTTTTTTTTTTACTTCTAGCAAAATATTTACAAACGCGCACATTAACACACATAAAAATACATACATTCTAAAAGTAACATTTCAAAATTAGCTTTTGAAACCTTCTAAAACATTCTTTTCGCCACTT
This sequence comes from Salticus scenicus, assembly GCA_963930645.1. NCBI lineage: Eukaryota > Metazoa > Arthropoda > Arachnida > Araneae > Salticidae > Salticus > Salticus scenicus. Next base: position 31,041,061 of record OZ005662.1, read on the forward strand.
CTTCTTTCTCTGCTATTCACATTCTAATCTCTCCGCAGCCTTCTGATGCCACACAGAAAAACTAAAAGTTCGCAAACGATTCGAATAAAGTTCGAATATGATCTTTACACGCCCCCCCCCCCCATGGAAGCGCATCCGTCGCTGGAGGGACGATGCAGCTAAATCTGAAAAGAAAAACACTGAAAACAAAATACAACATATAAAAGTGGACTCTTCTCTGCAGGTTCGATGAGAGCTCTTAAATAAAAAATGCAAAATCTCCCCAAAAAAGATAAAACTAAAATTATATATATACATATAAAAAAAATGGAAACTAATATATGTATACATATATGAACGTGCAAATTACGTTAATATTCATAAAATACTGATAATATATTTACAAAACACAACAATGTAATTTATCTCACAAAAAAAAAAAAAAAAAAAAAAAAAAAAACTGACTGTAATCTAGGTAGATATCTTTAATCTAGATATCAATCTATTTTTAATCTGAATAATGCATCAGCATTACCGTGTTTTGACCCTTTGCGATACGAGACCGTGAGGTTATAACTTTGCAATGCCAAGGCCCATCTAGAGAGCTTAGCACTGTGGGAAGCGCTGTGCGTCAGGTACGTGAGAGGATTATGGTCTGATACAATTTGTATATGCGCTCCAAATATCCAGGTGTCAAATTTTTTTCAAGGCTTCGAGCATGCAATAGGCTTCACGTTCAATTGTACTCCATTTGATTTGACAGGGTGTGAGTTTCTTGCAGATTAAAGCTATAGGCATCTCTTTCCCTACGTCATCACTTTGTGCTAAACAGGCTCCAATGGTGGTGGCTGAAGCATCTGTAAATAATAGGTATGGACGTTCCATATTTGGAGTGTACAGAGTGAACATCCTCAAAAGTTCTTTCTTAAGTTTTAAAAAAGCTTCCTCTTCTGTATCCATCCAGGGAATATCTACTCTGTGACAACTTGAATGCTTTCTTCGAACACAAGACGGACTAGCATAACGATCAGAAAAACTTGAACCTCTTCTTGTCAGAGGAACTGTAAATCAATAATAGTTTTTTTCTGTGATCAAAGAAGTAAGAATTACCATAATAAGGAGCATTCTCAAATCTTCTAAGATAGGATGAAATTGCATGCGGTATATTCTGATATCTCATTGTCCTTTGCCGAGGCATTTTCCTCTTCACCTTTTTATCACAAATAGGTCATTTAGGATCTTGGAAATATCCGTGGTAATAACTTTGATCACTACGTACTTGATCACCTGCAGAGCCTGACACTGATGAAGGGTTCTGTCTACCGGTATGAGAATAATTATGGTGATAAGTACTTTCATCCACTTTATTCTCAAATAAAGTAGTAGTTGGAGAAGATGAATCAGATTCAGAGTCATCATAAAAACTGGATTCAGATCCTGAGGGCTCAAAATTTGACTCAGATTCGGAAGAATTAGTTTCTGAATCAGTATCTTCATTAGAACTGCTGAATGACAAATGAAAACTAGAATCACTGGATACAGAATCCGATTCAAAACCGATACTAGAACTTTGCTTTTCAACTCCACTGAATATAAAAGACTCTTCTGTTTGTTCAGAGAAATGGCTTTCCAAAGAAACAAAGTGTTCTTGAAATGGTTTGGGCGCTGATTCTTCGTCTACAGGCACTTTTGTATTTCGCTTCATTTTACCACTGAGTTGAGGAGTACTTTCAAAACTAGGTTTTCCAGGAAACGATTCTGTACGTTGAACCTCATCTCCTAATTTTATATATATAGAATTACTTTCAGATTTATCTGGCAATTCAGCATGGACAACTTTCTCGCCAACCAAATTAGCATTAGAATTAGTTTCATTATTTTCTTTTTCATCATTTTCATTCTTAGAAATATATGAGCAATCCTTATTATCTTGAAAATTTTTCAAAAATTTGTAAAAGAAATCATTCTTTTGAGATTTCAATTTATTAAGCATATCTATAGTAATAAGATTCTTATCAGAATCATCCTTTGGCAAACTAACATTATCAAATGTAACTTTTGATTTCCCTCACAAAAGTTCTTTGTTTGATTCATATGTATTTACAAATGTTTTTATTATATCATTCAGTATATCGAAAAGTTTGGAAATATTTTTCTGCCCAGAATTTACAAGATCATCTTTGTCTTTTAGGCAATCCTTTGGTTCAGGTATTTCAGGTATCTTACCTACAGGTTTTTCATTTAGTTTTCCCCTATCAGTTTCAAAATATTTGCCTACATTACCATTAACACTTACTATATCTTGCTTTTCTAATACATTTGTAACATGAAAATCAACAGTTTTTTATAACTATCACATGTGCAAGGTTTGTCAAAAAACTTACTATCAATAAATTCTTTTTCATTACATTCGTGCACAAAATCAGAATTCTTATTTTTGTTTAGTCCTATACAGTTATCAGTATATTCATTCTGTAAATTTTTATCAGTTATTTCTTCATTAAGAACAACAGTTTTAGGATTTTTATTCTTTGAAAGAGCGTCATCATCTTTAAAGGAATCGTCAAGCTTTACGTTACATTCTACAATGTCTTTGGTTGATTTTACATCTGCAGCTGCAGTTATCACTGCTGGCTCATTATTACTAGCATCATTACTAACAGCACGATTAGCCTTAGGAGCACATTTTTGCTGAAAACTTTTAGAACTAGCTTCATCTTTTAAGTTACCATCAACTTTCTTTCTCAACCCGAACGCACCGGAAACTTTTGAATCCTCATTTTGTGTAACATAAAGTGTATGGCCCTGACGCAGTTGGACACTCTCTGGGAAGAACACTCTCTGGGACACTCTCTCTCATTAAGAACAACAGTTTTAGGATTTTTATTCTTTGAAAGAGCGTCATCATCTTTAAAGGAATCGTCAAGCTTTACGTTACATTCTACAATGTCTTTGGTAGATTTTACATCTGCAGCTGCAGTTATCACTGCTAGCTCATTATTACTAGCATCATTACTAACAGCACGATTAGCCTTAGGAGCACATTTTTGCTGAACACTTTTAGAACTAGCTTCATCTTTTAAGTTACCATCAACTTTCTTTCTCAACCCAAACGCACCGGAAACTTTTGAATCCTCATTTTGTGTAACATAAAATGTATGGCCCTGACGCAGTTGGACACTCCCCAGACAGCACATCACCTCCTCAGGATATCTTCAAGGTGTCTTCTGGATGAAAAGACATCCCAGAAACATCCTTAAGACGTACTGCGGATAAGTTAAGCCTAACTGTGCTGTTAGGGTCTCTGGGAGAGCGTTCACGGACATACTTAGAGGAAGACCATTGACTACTTTTTCGAGACAGCACAAGCCACTGGCACTGGCCCATGTATGCAATCGTCTAGTTCGAAATTGAAAATCCTTAAGGAAACTCTTTCTCCCCAAAAGCTAACTCAATCACTATCTGGCTCTTTCCCTCAAACTGTTCATCAGCCAACAGATCTTCCCACACAACTGAAATTTGTGTACCTGAATCTATAAATCCGATTAATGTCTCACTTCCGCAACGGAAATTCACAGTTTGTAATTTCCCGACAATTTCAATAGGGGAGGAAACTGGGGCATTTATTTTTGCGGTTAATACTGAATTTTCGATCTCTGGTTTCAGCTTGCTGGTTTTCATTAAATTATTCTGACCAGATGAATTTGAAGCTTTCTTTTGAATAGGCTTAGAAGAACAATGACGTGAAAGGTGACCTTAAGCCCCACATAAAAAACAGGTAGGTGTGAATGTCTGTTTAGTCTTATCAGTTTTCTATTGTGATGGTGCTGGTGGGATTTGAAAATTAGTGCTTTCGGAACTGTTTTTATTTTTCCCAAATTTTTCATGGAAATGATTTTGAGGTCGATATTTTTCCGCTTTTCTTTCACTAGTCCAGTTTTCTTATTATTGATTCGGACACTCTCATATGCATCCAGCTTGTCGGCTAATTCCGATGGAGATATTAATTTTACCCATTCACCAACGAAGTGTTCTCTGATGTCTGGGGATACTCGCCTTTTTATCTGGTCGGTAATAATCAAATTCTTTAAACTTTCGAAGTCTTTTACTTCAAGACCATATATCCATTCTTGGAAATAATTTATGATTTCATATGTGAAATCCCGATTTTTCTGAACTTTTCTGATGCGTGACAAATTTCTTGCGGAAGGACTCTGCTGTGAATTTAAATCTTGACAATAATATATTCCTGATGTATATATAATCTTCAAATTTTTCTTCCGACTCTCTTGCAATGAGCTGCACTATTTCAGACGGAAGTCAATAAAGCAGACACCCAATTCTTGTCTTCTACCTTAATTCTTTTAGCTTGACGCTCGAAAAGAGATAAGAACAACACGATATTATCATTTTTAAAATCAAATTTTGGCATCATCTTTACCAATTCATAACATGCCGATGCGCTTTCACGAGAGGGAGGAGTGTCAACCTGAGCTTTCTGGGCTTCTATTTTCAATTGCTCTAGCTGCAGTTCGTAATTCATACGCTATTTCTCTCTACGGTAATTTTCTTCCTCACGATCTTTCTCTCTACGGTAATTTTCTTCCTCACGATCTTTCTCTCTACGGTAATTTTCTTCATCGTTTCTAGTTTTTACAATTGTCTCTAACAGATTTTTCACTGTCTCTTCCTCGTAATTTTTACTGCTGGTAATTAGATTTTTTAACCCGATGACTTTTAGATCGGGGCCTTCTTCTGCAAGAGATCGCAGATCATCCTTGGACCCTACCTACTCACGCCAATGATAATTTCCTTCAACTTTTCGGAATTTCGACGTCGCAATACATTCATGGTATCGGCAGCTAATCTTTCCATCACAACTAAAGTGGGTGATTTTTTTTATTCCCCATCATGCTATATGCATGGGGAACTTAGGTAATCGCGAGAATTTCCGACCTCGGTTTTTTGACTTTTTTACACGTTTTCAGGTGTGAGGAGACCAAAAATATCAAAATGGATATGGTGTCCGTCTGTAGGGTGTCTGTTACTTTTTAGTCCGTTAGTGTCAAATAAATAAGTAATTGAATTGTTTAAATAAAAGTATTTCGACTGGCGACTATTTTCTCCAACTTCAAACCATGCCCCAATATAGTAACATAGGGGAGACTGGGGCACAGTGGACCACCCCTATTTAAATCTCTTAATATTTAACTCTTTTAGTTTATATTGAGACACATAGATGGCTGCATGGTACTACTTGTATACATCCAAAAAAACCTCATGGTAAATGCTAAGGAAGCCATTTTATACAATTTTTATGTTTTGAGCTGCTCAAAGTAATTTTTCAAGTTTGAAGTTTTTTTTTATTTTATCAAGACTGAACAATGGACTACAAATATTGGATAGTTGTTAAGGAAAGGTAAGATATTTTTGTTTTTAAATTTATAAAAATTATTAGCATATTTATAGTCTATGAATAATTTTAATATTATTATTTGTTTTTTCTGGACATGGGGCACAGTGGACCACCTCTACATGGGACACATTGGACCGCCTTCCAGTGTGCCTAAAAGTCCAAATTATATTTAATACCTTATTTATTTTAGTTAAATTTACATCTATATTAATAAAATCAGAGTTTTGTCTGTAAATTTGTCAGAATCGAAAAATTTTGCGATATCTTCACGTTTCACACCCCAAGAAAGCCGAAAATGACTTCAGAAAATTTTGCCTGTGTGTTTGTGTGTGTGTGTGTGTGTGTGTGTGTCATCGTGTCCGTATGTCGCTTTTTTTGTCCGGGCATCACTTGAGAACGGCTGGACGGAATTCAACGGCGCTTGGCAGGGATTTAGGTCTTCACCCAACTTAAAATTATATCTGTCAACTTTTCAGAAATCCCCCCCATTACCCCCTGGGGGGCAAAAGACTAAAACACGTTTGTCCGGGCATCACTCGAGAACGGCTGGACGGAATTCAACGGCGCTTGGCAGAAACTTAGGTCTTCACCCAACTTGAAATTATATCTATAGAAATTTTCAAAATTATGATTAGTGTTTAAATTGTGGGTAAAAAACGCCTGCGCACGCGCCATAAATATTTTTTCACTAAAACGCTTTGAATGGAAAAATAAAATATAAAAATAAATTTTTAAGATAAAGACTTTTTTTTAATTCGCGTGATTCGCACTACAAATTATGAAAAGATTGAAATGAAGTTTTGCTATCTAAATTCCATACTTTAGTTAATTTTAAAAAATCTAATTGTCGTATCGAAAAACTGCTTACACCCCAGGATTCAGAAAAATCACCTCTTTCATTTGGTACTAAATTTGTAACGATAGGTCTGATATTTCTAATTTATTTTCCTCTTTTTCCGTTTTTCCGTTTTTCCGTTGCCACTTAAATTTCATACTTTAGTTATTTTTTAAAAATCTAATTATCGCATCGAAAAACTGTTTGCACCCCTGGATTCAGTAAAATCACCCCTTTCATTTGGTATCAAATTTATAATTATAGGTCTGATATTTCTAATTTATTTTACCCTTTTTCCATTTTCAACCGAGATTCGGTAGAAGGTTTTATATTTATATACATTTTTATTTTCCAGAAATAAAATGAAATGTTTTTAATTTCACGTGAATAATAAACAAAATTAGAGAGAAAAATACCTGCAAAAGTGATCAGGAATTTGTATGTGGATAAATATTTTCATAGAGATATTTGGCATAAGTTTAATATTTTTATTTAATTACGCAGTACTTTTCTTTCCTGCAGTAAAACAAAATTTTTTGTTGTTATTTATGTACCTTATGAGGTTCTTTTATGTTCTCCCCTTAATTGTAAATGATTATAATTTGGATTTTATTAAGATTTTTTATTTTTATTTTGTAAATATCAGAAAAGAGTTTTTATTTTATTTTATTTTATTTTATTTTATTTATTTATTTATTTTGTGTATGGAACAGCTTTAGTAACGGATCCCTTTGGCAAAATTTGAAATTCGGCACCGAAGTAGCTCGGACGTTTCTCGCCAAGATATTTAATTGCACAATTGAGATAGCCAATTCAGTTCATCGTAAAAATGGCTTAAAATATTTAAAGTCACCAACGGGGTCCCATACTAAAGCTGTGGTTTTTTTCTTTATTTATTTATAATATTTTCTTTTAAAGAGTTCTGTGCTCACGAAATTTGGTGCGTAAATTGTTTGTACGCATCCGGTACTTATTGTAACTGGATTTCACGAAATTCGAAATCCCTCCCCCCCCCCCGCACACACACACACACACACACTTCTCGGAGTCGGAGTGCAATAAACATGCGTAAAAACATGTTTTTCCGTTTGAATTCGTTTTCAATTATTTTAGAATAGCGAATTTTGGTGTGTGGATATTGATTAAGTGTGCGCATTATGTACATTAGTGGCATTTTGCAAAACTTCGAACTCACCCGCTGAGGAAGGGGAAGTAAGAAGTGGGTAAATTGCTGCCGAAGGCAGTGGGGACCCAGACTCCTCACGTTGCGAGCGAGAGAACCTCTACCAATCACAGCGAGAATTTACGTTATTAACAAAGATATGGGATTTTGACAACTCATTTAAGTTTAATGTTCAGCGAAGCGGGCAAAGCCTGCTAGTATACAAATATAATGCGACTCAAAATAAATAATAAAAAAACAATAATCTTAAATTTATAATAAAATAAATTTCTGAAAAGGGAAAATAGTTGAATAGTCGTATAATAATTATGAATATCTAATATTAATAACTATTTGAATTATTTAATATTAAAAAAATAAATAAAATGATTATGTAATATAATAAATTAGTAGGTTATATAAATTTATTGTTGTTGATTTTAGAAATAACATGTAAAAGATAAAAGTAGAATAATTTTAGTTAAACTTATCTCACAATTATATATTTCATAATTTTTATAACTATATAACATTAATAAACAAATTAAAAATATATCTTATAGTTTTTAGTGATGGCACGTAAAAGATAAAGGAAATCTGATAGGATTCTTCCTCTACTTTGATTTCTTATTTATTTTGGTTTCCTTTAAATTTTGGTAATTTTATTTCATGAAAATGTTTGAATTATGTTATTTAGACTAGAATTGTATAAGAAACTAATTTTAGAAAAGGAAAATAAAAAAAAAAAAAAAAAAAAAAAAGATGAGTAATTTATTGTAATTGAACCTGAGCAACAGAGGTTGGTCCACTGTAACCCGGGTTGTGGACCACTGTGTCGCGGTAATGGGGAACAGTGATTCACATTGTGGGTGCACACAATTTATTTTTTTATTCGTTATGTATTAGAAGTATTGATATAAAATAAATTAGGACGTGTCAAGAAAGGTTTAATGAATGTTTGCTACATTTTTCAAGCATCTTGCTTTTTTATTTTTCGTGAAAAAAATTAATTAAAATAAAAGTGAAAAAGTGGTCCACTGTGCTCCGGTCTCTCCTACAGCTATTAATAAAACATATATATACATTTTTTTTTTTTTTCATTATTTTGCTTAGAAACACGATTAATTTTAAGTAAACTAAACATGCATCCACTTTAATTTTCAGACAATAAAAATCAAGGAAAAAAGTATATTTGAATATTAAAAAAAAACGAAATTATAAGTAAACCAAAATAAAATATTAAAATAGAAAACTTTATTTTTACCATGTTTTTATTAACTTCGATTCTTGTTTGTATGTTTGTTTGTTTGTCAGGGACAAATCTTGCAATCGATTTTTAACTAACTTCCCGACTAGCTAGATATTTGAAATTTTCAGGACAGCTCACAACACGGTGACAATACATTTTTCCAATAATTTTAGTCAACTATTTCAAGTCCCGCTGCCTTCGGCAGCGCTTATATGATTCGACAGAAAATTTATTTAACTAACTTCCCGACTAGCTAGACATTTGAAACTTTCAGAACAGTTCCGAATACGGTTAAAATGCATTTTTTTAATACCTTTAGCCAACTGTTTCGGGTTCCCGGTGCCTTCGGCAGCGTTATCAGTACGAAGATTGCAATCGATTTTTCACTAACTTTCCGACTAACTAGACATTTGAAACTTTCAGGATAGCTCAAAACACTTTGACAATACATTTTTTTAATACTTTTAGTCAACGGTTTCAGGTCCCCACTGCCTTCGGCAGCGTTTATATGATTCAACAGAAAATATATTTAACTAACTTCCCGACTAGCTAGACATTTGAAACTTTCAGAATAGTTCAGAACACGGTGAAAATGCATTTTTTAAATATTTTTAACCAACTGCTCTGGGTTCCTGCTGCCTTCGGTAGCGTTACCAGTACAAAGCTTGTAATCGATTTTTCACTAACTTCTCGACTAGCTACACATTTGAAACTTTCAGGATAGCTCAGAATACAGTGACAATACATTTTTTTGATACTTTTAGTTAACTGTTTCAGGTCCCTACTGCCTTCGGCAGCGTTTATATGATTCAACAGAAAATTTATTTAACTACTTTCCTGACTAGCTAGACATTTGAAACTTTCAGAATAGTTCAGATCACGGTGAAAATGCATTTTTTAAATATTTTTAATCAACTGCTTCGGAATCCTGCTGCCTTCAGCAGCGTTACCAGTACAAAGCTTGCAATCAATTTTTCACTAACTTCCCGATTAGCCAGACATTTGAAACTTTCAAGACAGCTCAGAATACGGTGGCAATACATTTTTTTAATGCTTTTAGTCAACTGTTTCAGGTCCCTACTGTATTCGGAAGCGCTTATATGATTCAACAGAAAGTTTATTTAACTAACTTCCCGACTAGCTAGACATTTGAAACTTTCAGAATAGTTCAGGATACGGTGAAAATGAATTTTTAAATATTTTTAACCAATTGCTTCAGGACCAGTACAAAGTTACCAGTACAAAGCTTGCAATTAATTTTAACTAACTTCCCGGCTAGATAGCCATTTGAAACTTTTATAATAGCTCAAAACACGAGAGCAATGAATTTTTTAACACTTTTATTCAATTGCTCCGGGTTCCCGCCGCCTTCGGTAGCGTTTATATGATTCAACAGAAAATTTAAAAACATGGTATATAAAAAGATCTTTTTATCTTGTAATTATTATTATTATTATTTATTTATTTATTTTTTAATTCCCGCAGAAAGCATGTATAATTTTAAAGAAGACCTTGGCAAGAAATATCCGAGCTAACTCGGTGAGGAATTTCAAATTCCGAAAAGGGGCTCTATACTGAAGTTCTTCCAATTCTTTAATACAATTTTCGTCAATTTTATTTTAATTATATGCATATAAAAAATGCTCTTTCTTGTCTTTTCTTTCTTTTTTCTTTATTTCTTTCCTTCTTTTTTTTTTTTTTTTTTTTTTTTTACACGAAAAAAATATATTTACTTATTTATTTATATTTGGCATGAATTTTCATTTTATTTTAAATAATTGTAAAGTTAAGATGAGGTTTTCACTTAATAGTTTTTAATCTATTATCCAATTGAAATAGCTAGATTTTGTCCTTATTAATAAGTGCACTAGTATTTGATAAAATCTAACATTCCTTATAGATACGATGACAAACTTTCAGCTTTATACTTTTTGAATGAAAACAAAAATGTTCGCACGTTCATTCAAGACGTAATAAAATAAAATGGCGACAAGGCAAAATCGCTACCTGAAAGAAATAGTACGAACTGCCGTTACTAATAATTAGGAAAAATAAATAAACTGTAATAGCAAGATTGCGAGAATTTTGATACGCCAAAAAAAAAAAAAAAAAAATTATATAATCGTCTTTTGAATGATTTATGCTATAAGTTCAACACTGGTAATGATAAATATTATCTTGAGCTTCATATCGAATGGGGTAAATATCGTTATTAAACTTAAAAACTTCTTCACACGCAATAAAATTTATGAAGGCACAACCGGTTTCGAAAGGATGTGGCCTCTTTTCTGGTGCAAAACACGTGCTACTTACCTTGGAGGCACTTTCATTAATTTTGAGATGTGTGAAGAGGTTTTGAGCTTAAATATTGATTCTACGCCAGTTCTTTAATTTAGTATTGCAAATGTTGTTAGTTTACTCATGTAAGTTACTAGACGGGGTTTGGAATACCAACTCCACGAACTTTTCAAATTCTCGACTAAAAGTTTTACAACATTAACTTAGGTGTTTTTTTTTTTTTTTTGTTGTTGTTGTTGTTGTTTTTTTTAGGACGGAGAACTATTAGTCTCAATCTACGGATAAAGAGTTGTTGCGTGTTTTACGAAGATTGGCCATTTATCGAAATCAAAAATTTGTCGAAAATATAATTGAATAATTTGAAAGCGATGTTATAATTTTAACAGGAAAACTAATAGTCCTTCGGATTAAACTAAATTCTGCTTTTCCTAGAGACTCATCATTTTTTTTTTTTTTTTTTTTTTTTTTTTGTAAGAAAAAGAGAATTAATAATAATCAGTATCGAAAAATTTGAAGAAGTCTTTTTTTAGACCAGAATACGTAATTTATTTTAATTTTTAATTGCTGCCAAAAATGTTTACGAGTTGATTTTATTTATTTATTTATTTAAATGAAAAGAAATTCAAGCGTAAATATTAAAATTTTTATAAAACATTGCGAAAAAATAAAAATGTAGGGTAAGTTTGACGTCATTATATCTCTAAAAGTTTTTTTTTTTTTTAATTATTACTATTATTATTATTATTATTTTGTTTGTTTCAGTTGTTTGAAGTACGGACAGTTATATATAGGAATTTCTTGCAATATGAAATGAATTTATATTTAAAATATTTTACTGGTTCTGACTAGAGCTCCTCCAATCCGCGTTTGTAATAATCGATAGATGGCGCTTTCTCAACTGGAGTTGTTAGTAAATATAATAGCCACGTGTGTTTATTATTGTTCTTTCTCCGCCATTACATCATGGAAAATTGATTGCATAATAGGATTCAATGAAAATTATTGAGTTTTATTATTTAACTAGTTGGCATAGGTGGACTCTGCTCAGTTCCCCATCATATTTATGTTCTCATAAATTTCTAGTGCGAGACATATTATAATCATGGTAAAAGAAATGAATTTGGCCAAAGCTTGATACAGTGACAGAGTGAAATCCCCGCCTAATAGCTATCCACCGTTCAATTCGATACATTTATATTATTCTAATCTATTAATTTATTTTTATCAGGGTCAATTCCTTTGTGTAGTTTTCATGCTACTATTTCCAATGCAATAATTCTCAAAATTCATATTTATATGAAAAATTTACAATTTCGCTATGTTGATAAAATCGTAAATTACGAATAATTTACGAAATTTTCATATTAGAATATTTGTATTCAATCATGTTCAAACAAATATCATAAATGTAATTTTGAAGTTGTTTAATGTATTTATGATCCTCAAAATGGAAGTTTATGCTCAATTTTGCCTCATTCTGACATGTTAAGTTAATCGTAAATTCCAAATAACTTACGAATTTTTTAAATTGGAAAAACCATAGTATATGATATTCATGCCAGTATCCTAAATAATATTTCGAAAGTTGTTTGACATCTTTACGATGAAAATATCCCTCGAGATTGACGTTTATGTGAAATTTTGCTCTATTCTCCCATGTTAAGAAATTCGTAAATTTCCAATAACTTGCAATTTTCAAAGTAGCATATTTATAGTTACTGATGTCCATTCCAGCATAAAAATTGATATTTTAAAACTGGCCTGACATTTTTACAGTAAAAAGTTTTCATTTAATGCACGTTTAAGTGAATTTTTGTCCTATTCTCCCATGTTAAGAAAATCGTAAATCTCTAATAACTTACGAAGTTTTTAAATTCGAATGTTTCAAATGAATAGGGTTCTTGCCAGTGTCAAAAGTAATATTTTAAAACTGATCTGACCTCTCTGCCATAATTTTTTCTTGAGATATCGTGTACACAGACTAACAAACTAACGGACTAACGGACTAACACACTAACACACTAAAATACTAACAGACACCCTACAGACAAATACCGTACAAATTTTGACATTTTCGTATTCCTCACAACTGAAAACGTGTAAAAAAGTCAAAAAACCGAGGTCGAAAATTTTCACGATTACCTAAGTTCCCCACACCTATAGTATGATGGGGAACTAATAACACTGTATTTTAACTGCATCTATATGTTATCTTACAACAAAGGTAGATTTAAATATATATATATAAATAAATATAAATAAAGGTACGACTATAGATTTGGTCCATAACTGGATTTGGCGATTTTTCTTTGGCACCGTTTTGAACGATAACGATGCCTTTCTGGATTCTTTGCAATAAAATACGCTTTTGTTTACGCTTGGAATCCATCGCAACCATTTGCAAAAACGACATTTCGCCATAATCACCAAAGAAAAATCACCAAATGCACTTGTGGACCAATACTATATGTGTTCCATGACATCCATGAAATGTAATCGTTTTGCTTTTGCGCGTTAGCGAAGGAAACGATCGGCTTTATCTAAAATATTTTATAATAAAAACAAATTAAACGTATTATTACTTGTGAAATCCTCAGGTGCGAAATGTTTCATACAAACAGTCATACTTGACGATACTTCTTTCCCAATTCGTAAACGTCTAATCCATTCACACTTTCTACTAACTAAAGCTTTTTTTTTTTCATCAGCGGACGCAACTGGAATTTTAAATTTGTCATTTGGAAACAAATGGAAGCTTAATTCCGGATTCCTTGATCCATTGGAGTTACACTGTAGCACACAGCAGTATGTGTTATCTCTTTTGCCGTATTTATTCATCCTATCGAATATACAGCAGCAGCAAGCAATGGTGTCTCGACGAAAGCGTGAAAGCTATCAGTCCAGTTTTATTGTTAATTTTACCTTAGCCCACCAGAGGGCGAGCATTTCATTACAATCACGGATAGAGTCTGGAGCGTAAATCATTTTGTTTCCCACTCAGCGATTGTTGCCCACGCAGTCCGAATTTCGAGTGTTATCAAATTACATAAAAAGGGAGTTGGGCAGCCAAAAATTGCTCAAATCATACCGGAGCTGGTTTTAGAAAGTTTAGATTTGCAACAGATGAAGAAAGACGAAAGAAATGGGCCATTAATTGTCGAAGAGAATTGTACGCCTAGCTTTCAATCACAAATATGCAGTGTTGTCATATGTTTTCTTTCATTTTTTTGTATCAATTATTTGTTTTTATTGTTGCTTGATTATCTAAATGTTATATTTTACAACAGACTCTACTTTTCAACGTGTATAAATATTTAAAATTTTTAATTTTTAACAGAAGCAGTGATGTCTACTTTTTACTAGGTTTATGAAAAATTTTTGCAAAATATTACCGCCAAATTTATCAAGTGCAAACAATAATTCGCTCTCCTGTTTAGGCAGACTCGCCATATTAGGCGATAAAGACGGCGAGTAATGTGTCTGAAACTAAACGTCACCAATCTATATTTCCGCTGAACAACAATGATCGGCTGTGAGTCAACTCGTATTATAGGAGACTTAGTTCTGACTAGAGACCAGAATGCAGTATTTACAATGTCACTGATATTTTCTTCTTGTTTATTATATAAAAAAAATCCCCAATACTAAGTTTGGATAGGGATGAATTGATTTTTAAATGTACTCTTTAACAAATTCGTATTACACCACCGCGGATGCTACGGATTGACTTTACTTTGATTTCTGTTGATACATATCCAATTTCTGCAAACAGCAATAGGTACGTTCAGAATAATTACCAACATATACAAATTCAAAGTAGTATGTTGTGGGGACCAAAAGACTTTCTTCTATATTTTCCTAAACAAATTCACTAAGGAGAAATAATTTATTAAAACTGTTATTTATTAAAACTATATAACATGATGCATGCAAACGGTTTTCATCTTGGAGAAAACTAATAATAAATATTCAAAGAAAGACAGTTTTATTGTGTATAAATAACGTCTTAAAAATGCGTTTTTATAATGATTATCTCACATGTCAAGTTTTGTACAGTTATATACAGTACAAGTTGGGATATAGCCTTCCCGTTATGGAGGACATTTCCAATGTAGCAGCACCATCTACTGGCCTATGAGCATTCAACTTGAATCAACATAATGTCTCATAATGGCCTCATCACATATCAAGTTTTGTTTGATTATACGCAATAGAACCTTAGCTTTAGCCGTTCCTGAAATTTCAGAAATCACTGTGTAGCAGCGCTACCTGTTGAGTGGTTGACACCAAAAGTTGAAAGGTATTAACATATGTCAAGGTGCATCTACATATAAAGTTATATGCAATTCTGTGCAGTAGTTCCTGAGATATAACCTTCCCTTAAATTGCAGAAATAGCTGTATAGCAGCGCCACTTCTTGGCCGATGATCATTTAAATTGAACCAGCATAATGTCTCATAATAACCTTCTTACATATCAAGTTTTGTTTGATTATATGCAATAGAACCAGATATATTGTTTTCCATTAAATTGCGTAAATCGTTGTATAGAAGTGTCACCTGTTGAGCGGTTGACACCAAAAGTTGATAGACACTAATTTAGATCAAGGTACATTTACATACAAATTTGTATTTAATTCTGAGTAGTAGTTCCGGAGATACAGTTGCCACAAAATTTTTGTCCCACACACACTGACAGACATTTTCTAAAAATGATAAAATCATCTCCAAGGTCTCACAAAACGTGTTAATCCGTCGAAAACCGGAAATCGAAAATTTTTACGAATCCGATACTTGATAGAAGAAAGTAAAAATTGGAATAATTGGGCGTCCGTTAATTACGTGAGGTGTTCAGGGGGGAGGAGGGTCGAACCGAATCTCACCCAGTCTCCCGTGGAGGAGAGACGGAAAATATCACGTAATTTTTTTTCCTGCAAAAAACAGCGTAAAATTGCGAGAAAATTGAGTTAAATTCAAGTAAAACGTGTTTCTTGACTTAGATATGGCAAAATCTGACACGATAATATTTATCATGGCTATCCGAACGCCGCGAAGCAGCACAGACTACGATCTATTCTAGCTACGATCTATGCAATCTTAAAAACTATTTCGTAACTACTCTTCAATAAAAATAATAAAGTAAATTGTGTTTTTTGAAATAAATCCAACGCATTTACAATAAAAGTACGAATTTAAAAAAGTCTTACGTGAGATTAAGGGTGGGGGAGGGGGTCGAGCCAAATCTCATGAAATCGCACCAGGGGGAGGGGGGGGTCAAAAAATCCTCAAAACCGCATCACGTAATTAATAGACACTCCCTAAGTACCTTGAAATTTGAAAAAAATACAGACAACGGAACGCTATCTTCCCTACTGTTAGCAAACTTATGTTCTTAGCAACAACGCTCAACCTTTGGGGGATTGCTTCGGGTCTTTTTTTTTAATGACTAGGGGGCTCGCCTCCTGCTCGCTCTGCTCACCAACCTCCCGACTCACTTTAGTTATTAACACATGCAGAGCTCTGCCCGCCTATTCGCTGCTTTCTTTCACCGAAAAGGAATAATAATCGTGCATATCACAAGACAAAAACATAAAAATATTTTAATTTTCATCATATTTTAATTTTCCCGTGTAAGAAAATTATTTTTTTTTAAGTAGAGAAAAAAAGTTGATATTTATTTTCTTTCTTTTTACATCTATGGTTTCGGACCGCGGTACCCCAGTCGGCAAAGTGCCGAGAACGAAATTGGAAGATTGCCGATTCGATACTTGAGCCGGCCAAAGACCGTCGTGTACACTAATGGTGGCTGGTGCACATAAAATATGTCGCGGCAGCAAAGTCCTCGATGTTCCCATCCACACTATACCTGTGGGAATCACCAAAGCGGGGTGATCATCCACTCAGTGAAGGATCAAAATTGTGATGACATGTCTCCGGAACATCTCTGGGGGTGCGTCCCAGACCGTCGCCAATTACCCATAGAGCAGTACTGGTGCGACGTTAAATCCAACCTACCTGCCAACTTCCTACCTACCTACATAAAACCATGGTACATATTTTAATTTTCCCGAGTAAAATGACTCCATGACAGAAGAACAACGTCACAGGGAAAACTCTTTTCAAAATGGCAAATAGAGTACCTTCATAAACTTGTCGATTTTAGTTGATAACTTCTTTAATTAAATGATAGAAATTTCTAAGCAGCTGAAATGTCTTCCTTGGAGTATTCGGAACACATTGATACCTCTCATGACACGGAGGACCCTGCCCTCCGCTAGAAGATGCTGTCGCAGAAAAAAAAAATTGACGCCCAAAACAGTAACTTTTTTTTAATATATAGGGACATATACTATACCTTTAACATTTATCATAATATATATAATATCAACTGTATGTTTTACGGGGTAAATGCTGTCAGCTTATCCAAGTAATTTACTTGACCGCATTCGGACTTTCCATGCCGCGGACTTTCTCATGTTCTCGGCGGACGGTTTTCCCTCACTACTAAAGCGGTTGATATTTTTTTTCTTTATAATTTGATGCATGAAGAATAATTAGAATAATATGTATGAATTTCATGCGCTATAAAATTACTTTTATATTTATATGTTTTATTTATTTATTTTATTTTATTATTTATTTTTAATTTATTTTTTCTTTTTTTTTTTTGCAAGTTCTGGCTTGCGACTGAAGGTTATTTGAATGTTGTTTATTATATTATAAATTCGCTTTACCCATTTTGTTGTGTAGAAATAACTGTGAAATGTGTTTATTTTTATTTATTTATTTATTTATATATTTATTTATTTTATGAATTCGAGACCCTCTTTACGGAAAATGTGATGCATATCTACGGACCATTCTTAGGGATGCGTCCCAGATCGTCGCCAATTATCCATTGCACAGTACTAGTACGACGTGAAACATAACCTACCAACCTACCTACCTACTTATCTCTACCGCGGATGCGGACACATACGCCTCCTTTGTTTACTGTTTTGATACCTAACCATTTATTAGAAATATGAATTCATCGGTATGAAATCGCTACCAAAAATGTAATACTATCTCCTGTAGTATAATGTCTAGGTCCAGTTGCTGGGACGTCAAACTACTTGAACTGATTTTTTTTTTCTTTATTTCTTTTTTTTTTTTTCTTTTCTTTCTTTCTTTCTGTAGGATGCGTTGTTCACTCACACAGTTCGTACAATAGAGAGATAGAGCTTTTCATTTTTTCATATTTTCTGTGAATACAAATTCATTTTTCATGATAAAATTTGTATTAATTTACTTCTGTAATTGCATGTGAACAATGAGAAAAATAACGTCGACTATTCGATAGATTGGACGAATTATTTATTTCTTTGTTAAATGAATCTACACAAAATTATCTACTTAAATCTGTAATTTTTGAATTAAAGAGACATGCAACTTTCAAATTAAACTTGGTACTTCAGCGCAATCAAATTTTTAACATCAATTTTTTTTTTTTTTTTTTTTTTTTTTTTTTGGGGGGGGGGGGAGATGGAGGGATGGGGGGGGTGAAACGTGAAATAACTTACTTTACCTTTTGAAAGGTTTCGTGTTTATAATAATTGCAACATCTTTTCAAATTAGAGTAAGCACGAACTTTCTAATAATTCGCAAAAACATTTTTCTAATAATACGATGGGTAAAAAATGTAACAGCATATATTTTGTATTAAAGGTACATATTGCTCTGTTCGCTATAATTTTATTGATCCAATACACATTATAAGGAACAACCCAATTGCTGTAAGTGTTCAGTCACGTTTAATTATCACTGTAACTTTTTCAAAACCGAAGAAAGATGTCAATCGTATTCTACATTGTACAGTGCGTACTGTGTTAATGTACGTAGAAATTCTGTTTGAACATCACGTAAAACACTAACGTATATTTGTTTCTTAATCTGAAATGAGATAAATTATGAAGTATTTTTAAAAGTGTCTGTATTCTGCTGTCTAAAGCAGAGATCGTGAAAGGTATGAACTTATTAACTATTTTCTCATGCATTCAAATGAACAAATTAATGGAATAGAAATTTTTACAATTACGGATTTCTTTTTACCGCCTGAATTGTTCCCACAAAATTTATTTTGATGAACATTTTAAATTTAGATTATTTTGTAAGAAATATTATATCTGAATTTAAAGATTAAATTTTTAGTCGGCGACACAAATCACGAAATTTTAAATAATAGCAGATACATGAATATTCCTGAAACTCTATATAATGTACTCTCTCTTACAGTCTCTGAAAATAAGACATTCCAAGAAGCCACAATTATACTTCATACTGTTTTTTTGAAACGTTTACAAATAGGTTGGTTGTGGTTAATGATTTAAAATTTAAAAAAGTTAAGTGAAAAATAAATAATTTTATATGACTTTGTAGAGATAGATTTTGTCGTCTGAATAAAAATAATAATAATAGTACAATGCAATATAATTTTTCTAAATAACTAAATACAAGAAATATTTCATGTAGATTCCAAAAAAAATATAAGGAAATCTACTTTGTTAAAAAATTGAAAAAAAAAAAAAAAAAAAAAAAACATTGTATTCAAGAAAAAAGTGCATTCTTGTACACTTTTCAATTATTTAAAATAAAAAGAAAATGCCTAAGAAATTCAATTAAAGCTGCTCAAGAATATTTTATATAAATCATATTTTGTGTCAGAATTTTATGTTTGACCTTGTGACAAGAATTTCGCATAGCAGTTGAAACTAAATCACTTTAATTATTTTTTTAAAAGCAGAAGACATACAAAAATGATAAAATGTTTTTCAACAGGAGGCAAAGAGTGAAAAGTAAATGCACACGAAATTTCCTAAATAAAGAAACAAATTTAAAATTATTATGAAAAAGCGAATATTCGACAAAGAATGTGTTAGGATTTGTAGATATATACTTAGGAATTAAAAAAAAAAAAATCTACGAAATCAGTAAAATTTCAAATTGTACTTGAATCAAAAATTTAGAATTGCAACTTCTTTTATGACAAATTTGTACACTGAAATAACGTTTTAAAATCTGAGTGATATGGAAATTCAGAAAAATATAAAAATTGGTTTTCCGCTTTATCCAGAGGAAGAATATATCGCATATGCAAGTTATGACGAACAGATTCGATTTCTTTCATTTAAAGGAAGTGTGCACGGTCAATTACTTCTTGCACTTAAAATGTACCTCGAACAACACACAGAATTGTTTGATAGAGTTGATTTTGTTTTCGGACCTCCATCTAATGGTACATATTCAGAACTGTTTCAAAAGATGAAGCACTCAGAAATTGATATAGATGGTAAACCGAAAGTTATAGATGAAATTTACATGCAATCAGTTGATTTCTGCTACCCATACACAAAGAATGATTTTTCATTTGTAACTCGCAAACCAGAATATAAGCCACAAGTGTTCGGCATCTTTCAATCGTTTTCACTGTCAGTTTGGATGGCAATCGTATCAGTCTTGATCGTGATGATGCTAATACATTACATAGTCTTAAAATGGAAACAAAAGACTGACAAATGTTTGCTTCACGTTTTTGCGATACTAATGAAGCAGAGTGCGCTGATAACACCATTGTCGTTTGCAGAAAAACTCCTCATGTATTCGTGGGTGGTCGGAGCCATGATCCTCTGCCTTTCTTACGACTCCGTGTTTCTGTCTTTCCTCTCATTTCCTCCAGTGGTTAAAATAAAAGATTTATCGGACTTGGCCTCGGCCGTTGAAAAAGGAAACATCCGTTGTATGACATACATAAACAAAGGTGTCGAAAGTTATTTGTGGAATACAAAGCAGAGACATTTAAGACTGATTGCAAGAGACATCGTGGAGAATAATTTAAGCTATGGAGATGCCTATATAGATTTTATTTTTGAAAGTAAGAAGCAAAATCTTGCTTTGCTGTTGAATACGGAAATCATAGAAATTTTTACAGGAAAATACTTCATCTCGGAAGATCGTTTCTACGAATCTTTGTCCGCAATGATGGTTCGAAAAGGCTTCTGCTGCAGAGAACTTATAGATACTTTTGTGCATCGAATAATGGCTTCAGGTATTTACTCTAAACTAACTGAAGATTTTTTTTATTTGTTTCGTCTTTTTATTTTGTCCTATAGTTCGGAGTCAGAAGACTCTAAACGAAAGTTGACTCTCACAGACGTTGCTCCAGCGTTCATATTCCTCTTGTGTGGCTACTTTATCTCGTTTCTGGTTTTTCTTAGAGAATTGTATTTAGGTCGCAAAAAAATTAAACACAAGAAAATTGAAAAGGGAAAAAGAAGAAATGTTCGTAGAATAACTTCTGCAGTATGATTCTAATTTTCTATCTATCTATCTATCCATCTCTCTGTCTCTCTGCCTTTATACATATATAGCTATTAGAACAGTGTATTCTAATTTGTTTTTTCTGAATTACAACTTGTTTATTTATTAGTTATTTATTTTATACAAATATAAATATACAATAGATATATGTATAATAGATATATATTATTAACATTTCAAAATTATATATATATATATTTAATTTATTATGTTTTTGAAAAATGTTCTATAATACTCAATCTAAAGTGGCATTACTTTCCCTTCTAATTTTTTGTTCCACTCACATTATGCTTCAAGGAAAATATTTCCAATTCTAGAACGACACGTTATCAATTATCTGAACTTCAACTGAATTTCATTATGTGTATCACTCATTGTATCACGATATACTCTGTATCACTCATTGTATCACGATATACTCTGTATCACTCATTGTATCACGATTACTATATCACATTTTGTCAATAAGATTCATAAATCTTATTGACAAAACTTTATCACATGCATGAAAATTACAAGATCACAAAATTAATGTTCCGTTGCCACGCAATAGTTTAAAAACCAACAATCTCTAGTACATGTGATTAATTTTTTCCAGTACAAAATTATCTATTTTTTCGTTTGTACAAAAGTCAGAAAATTAAATATTAATTTTCCACTATCTGCGCAAAAGATTTTTGTCAGTAACAACCCTCATTTTTCACAATTTTTGGAATTTATTTGGAATAAATGAGCAGTCGGGAAATTAGTATAGATTATATATTTGTGTCAATTTATCTTACTGTTACAATTCTCCAAAGTATGGGGAAGCTAAAGTTAAATAAATGTGACGAACATTAATTCGTTTCTTCCCGAAAAATTATAGTATTCAATTCATTTCATTTTTTTATGCGTCAGATGAAAGTGACTCAAACATATTCCATGCATATTTTTGATTAAAGACATATTTTTAATTATGAAAATATATTCGTATACCAAAAAATTATGAATTATGAGTTATATAATGTTCTACACAAATATAGCGATGTCATCAAAAATATACGTTTCCAAATCTACAGCTTCTTCCTATTATTATTTTTCTTGTTACAGTGGTATTTCAATTTTTATTGCTGTAAGGTGGCCGCCACTTGTTACTATTTGTGTCATCTATAACGTTAAATAAAAGGACTTAAAATTGTTATTAAGGAAAGTTTAGACGCATACCTCATTTAGTAGAATTACTTTAGCTTATCTTACATTTAAAATTATCATACTTCTTTCCCGGTTATTATCTGAATGGACATCGTATTTTTCTGCGTGATATCTTAATCCATTTTTTGTTTTTTAATATAGGGATTTACCTCTAACACTTTTTCGCTTGTACATGTATAAAGAATTAATTTAAGGTATGAAAACCATACCTTTTTCGAATCGCCTTGATCTCAAAAATTCGAATATGTAGTCAAAAATGGGTGTTAGTACTCGAAAATTAAGGTATAGGAAAATTTTAAAATTTAAACGAATTATTAAGCAATATTTTAAGTAATTTCAGATACATGAATATTTATGAAACATTTATAATACGTTCTCTCCTACTGTCACTAAAAAAAAAGAAAAAAAATTCCAAGAAACCGCAAATATGCTATGTTTTATAACACTGAAAAAGCTTCAAATTCGTTGGAGGTGTCAATGAGTTAAAGTGAAGAAGTGAAATGAAAAATGAATAATTTTATATTATTTTGTAGAAATAAATTTTGTTGTTTAAATAATAATAACGCAACATAATTTTCCTTAATAACGAAATACAAGAAAAGTTTCAAATAGTTAACATTTAAAAAAAATGAAAAATTTTTGGTTGAAAAAGAAAATCTCTCTTTAAGAAAAAGGAACATTCTTGTGCACATCTTAGAACTTCCACAGAAAAAGAGAACATCTAAAAAATTCATTAAAAGCAGCTCAAGGATACTTTTCATAAATTATTTTTTATGTCGGTACATTTATGCTTTACTTTGTGAAGATAATTTTTCATTGGAGTTGTAACTAAATCACTTTAATTACTTTTATAAGAGCAGAAGACACAGAAAAATGCTAAAGTGTTTTTCAATACTAAGCAAAGAATAAAAAGCAAATGCAGACAAAAATTTCTAAATAAAGAAATAAAATACCATTACATTTAAGAAAAGCATTTTTTTTTTTTTTTTTTTTTTGTTAGGAAATGTATTATGATCAGTAGAGATACACTTAGACATTAAAAATAAAAATATCTTCGACATTAGTAAAATTTTGAAAAGCCCTACTACACTGTTAAAAATTTCAGTTCAAGGTTGAACCAAATGTTGGTACTACAGTAGCTTCAGAAACCAAAACATGGTACATTTTTGCTGCCACCATGCGATGGTGAAACCTTCTACTATGATTTAGCGTTTCTTGTTTTAAAAAAGCACCAAATTATGGTAAAAAATTTCTCCGTCTTATGGATGTAGCTATTGAAGTACCAAGCCTTGGTTTAGTAAAGCACCAAATAATGGTAAAAGGTTTCACCATCGCATGGTGGCAGCAAAAATGTACCATGTTTTGGTTCAACCTAGGAGAAAATTTTTAAGTGTACTTGACTCGAAAATTTAGAATTTCAACTTCTTTTATGACAAATTTCTATACTGAAATAACATTTTCACATCTGAGTGATATAGAAATTCCAAAAATTGTAAAACTTGGCTTTTCACTTTTTTCATGGCAAGAAAATATTGCAAATACAAGTTATGACGAATTGATAGGAATCGTCAGTTACTTGTTGCAGTTAAAATGTACCTCGAACAACACACAGAAGTGTTCGATAGAATTGATTTTACTTTCGGACCTATACCAGATGGTACATAGCCAGAATTGTCTGAAAAATTGACACACTCTGAAATAGATATGTATGTTAAACCAGAACGTATGGAGAAAATTATTATACAATCAGTTGATTTCTGCTACCACTACCAGATGATTGATTTTTCATTTGTAACCCTCAAATCAGACTATAAGCCACAAGTGTTCGGCATTTTTCAAACGTTTTAATTGTCAGTTAGAATGACAATCATATCAGTCTTGATTGCGATGATACTGATGCATTACGCAGTCTGAAAATGGAAACAAAATATGGACAAATGTTTGCTTCACGTTTTTGTAATATTTATGAATAAGAGTGCGCTGATAACACCTTTGTCGTTTGAAGAAAAACTCCTCATGTATTCATAGGTGATTGGAGCCATGATCAACTGCCTATCTTACGACTCCGTGTTTCTGTCTTTCCTCTCATTTCTTCCATTGGTTAAAGTAAAAGATTTCTCGGACTTGGCGTCGACCGTCGAGAAAGGAGATTTCCGTTGTGTGGTACTCATAAGTCAAGATGTCACTCATTATGTGTGAAATACAAAGCAGAGACATTTAAGAAAGATTGCAAGAGACATTGTGAAGAATAAATTAAGCTGCGGGAAAATCTTTGGAAGTTTTATTCGCGAAAGTAAGAAGCAAAATCTGGCTTTTTTCACACCTACGGTATTTTGTAGAAGATTTTGCTAGAGAATACTTCGATATCAGAAGGTCGTTTTTACCAACCTTTGTCGGCAATAATGGTTCAAAGAGGCTTCTGCTGTAGAAATTTGATATATACATTCGTGGATCGAACAATGGCTTCAGGTATTTACTTCAGGCCAATTGAAGAAATTTTCTTTTCGACTCACCGTAAGATTTTGTCGTATATCTCAAAGTCAGAAGGCTCTAACTCAAAGTTGACTCACACAGAACTCTCCAAGTAAACTCTCCAGCGTTTTTATTTCTCATGTGCGGCTAACGTTTATCGTTTCTGGTAATTGTATTTAGGTCACAAGAAAAACAAGCGGAAGAAAATTGAAAAGAGAAATAGAAATTTATAGAAAATAACTTCTGTAGCATCTGAAATTTTTTTTTTTTTTTATTGTTGCTAGGACATTACGCTGATGATTTTTTTTTCTGGATTATAACTTGTTTACTTATTAATTATTTCTTTTATACAATATACAGTCCCTGGCCAAATTATTAGACGCACTGTAAGATTCTATGTAAAATCTTAATTATCAGGTGATACTATACAGCTTTATTGTTTTTACTAGATACAATGTATTTTTTTTTTTTATTATCCACCTTATTACCTGTTTTTTAACACAAATAAAATACCATAGTTATAGAAAAAATATGTATTTATTAACTCTTGAAAAAATTTGAAATTAATGCAATTAAATGTTAATATTTTGTTGAGTCACTTTTAGCCGCTATGAGAGCTTCAATTATGCATCTGAGGATGGTGATTCCACACATGAATGACCTTTTCTAAGAGTTGCGTTTTGTTTATGATCACACCTTTAGCCACTTCTCTCGTCATCAGCTCCCTCACGTTTTCAGTAGGTTTCATATCTGGGCTATTACCCGGCCAATCCAACAGAGGGATTTTTGGCACTTCCAAACAATCTTTAACAGGCCGTTCTGTGTGGCAGGGAGCTCCATCTTGCATAAAAATGAATGGTAATCCATTTGGAAACCATTATATGAGCTGCAAAACATGTAATTATTAAAAAGCAATAGTGCGTCTAATAATTTGGCCAGGGTCTGTATATATTATGAATATTTTAAAATTAAACTAAAAGCTTTTTTTTATTTATTTATTTATTTTTTATATTTAAAATTTAAAATTTAATTTTAATTAACTAATTAATTATTTAATTAATTTGAAAAAGCTCTTTCATATTCACTATAAAGTGACTCTATAAAGTCACTATAAATATTTTCTGTTATAACTTTATACATCACTCACTTTATACTTCAAGGAAAATATTTCCGATTCTAGAATGATTCATTCTCAGTTCAGTAAACTGCAGCCGAATTCTATTATGTCTAACAGGACACTGTTTCACGATTTACCTTTCTAGTAAATTTTACTATCACAACTTTTTTCACGTGCATGAAAATTACACGTTCACAAAAATGATTCTCCCCTTCATTATTTGGTCCAAAGGACTAATACCTTGTAGTTCGTTGCATTAATTTTTTTTTCCATATTGAAATTATTTTTCGTGTGCATAGAGGTCAGAAAATGCCATTAATTATCTTTTTTTACGCAATTGTACAACAGATTCATCTTTTTTCTGTTTACACCATATCATTTTTATTTTATTTTATTTATTTATTTATTTATTGGAAAATTTCTTAACTAATTTTTAAAACTTGTTTTTAGACACATAGCTGTTTCACAAATAACTAATAATAATAATAAACTTTTAATTTTCGGCACGTTTTTGTTCCAGAACACCTATTTGTTCACCAGATTCAAACCAAATAAGTATACAAATACATCTGTAAATAAGTACATTAAGTTGAAAAAAGCTCACAACAGTTGTTTCAATTCAAAATTACAGAACACTTTTCACCGGATGAAAAAACTAGGCAAGAGTGCGTCCATAAAGCAGCAACTACGCACTCATGACTAACAAGAAATTTAAAGTTACTTCTGCATTTCCTTTTCTCTGAAGCATCTTTTGTTAAATTTCGTAGTAGTGCTGCTATTTACCAATCAGAAAAGAGTCAAAATTTAAAAATCGATTAAAACAGCGAAAAACTATTTATAAATAGCTGCATAATGTAAATATTTAAAATTGGGTTTTAGTGCGAAACAAAAAATCATTGAAGGGTTAAAAGGTTTCTTTAATTGCATGGAAATCAACAAATATAAGACTTTTTTGTAAACTCTTTATTACTGACTCTTTATTGTTAACTCTTTATTGCGGGACTCTGAGTGGTTTCCTGTGCCCCTTGAGGCGCCCTTCTCACCTCTTAATTCCTTTTCACTGTCCAGACCGTCTCGTCAACGTACGTAACTGCCCTTCTGTAACACTTAGTTTTTTTTTCTTTTTTTTCAAAGAGTTATTATTATTATTTTATTTATTATATTATTATTTTTTTTATGTTTTTCTCATTTTTCGTTGGAGGTAAGCATTCGTTGCGACCAATTGAGGGTACTCCGAAGCACTCAGGTTGGCGTTGACATTTTTATTAGCTCTTTATTGTTGACTCTTTATTGTTAACTTTGTTACCCAGCTGACCAAGGATTTCGAATTCTGTTGATTTAGTCCCGTTACACGGCAAAAGTAAACGTTTTGAGAGCAGTATATGAATGTCAAATTATTTTTATTAATAATAATTTAATAATAGAATAAACAAATACTAAACAATTTCGAGATTATTTAAAGTTTTTAATCATTTTCTCTAGTTTTATTTTATTTTTTAATTCGCTTTCAATAAAGCAGAAGGAAAAGTAGTCATACCATTTAACATAATGTGTAAATCTGTTCTGATGAAAATGTTGATAATAAACGGCTATTTATGTAAAAATGGACAAGAAGAAATCTTAAAAATATCTGTACATTTCAGTAACATTTTCTAAAGGAAAATTAGAAACAAAATTATATCTGAACTTTCAGGATATTGAAGAATTTTGTCTTGGAGACACATTTATAGAGTAAAATAAATTACATCATAAACGTATGATTAGAGTTCGAAAAACTGTTTTTGAACTAATTTTGAAAAGTTTCACAAGAATATTAATGGAAGGAGAGGCGTGGGACTATAAAAACGAGGAAAACAGCAGCATCTAGAACGTCAAACAGAAAGAATAAGAAAGCAGACAGATGTTTCGGTAGCATTTAGCGTTCCGTCTTCATTGCATAAAGGAATGAGAGAGAAGTGCTCTTTATAGATAGGAAAGGGGTTCGAATTCAGCTCAGGATTATAAGCAAGTATAATTATGCGAAATGTGTGTGATTTGCCAAAAGGGAATTACAAAACACTAGCTGTGAAAAGTATGGAAGAATTGTCAATCTTTCAAGTGCTGAAATTTCCAGTATTCAATTTTCAGTTCTTAAACTTAATTCAAAGTCTGCTATTTCTAAATCACCTTAATTTCCTCAGTTAATTGCTCCTGTTGAAAAAGCTTTCAAAAATTCTCGTCTCACTGACCAACAGTTGGAAAATCTTCGACATTTAATCCTTAACAATGCCAACTTCAATTGTAAATATATTAAATGTAATCTCACTCCTGCAGAAAAAAAGCCTTGAATGAATTAAAATCTAATGAAAATTAGAGCAGTAACACATCCGTAACGCTGATAAAGATGGTCAGATTGTTATTTTAGATGAGAAACAATATGTCGACAGTGTAACTACATCACTTAAGGATGGCCCTTACGTTCCTCTGTTCCGTGACTGTTCTTCTCAAGTGTTAATCAAAATTAAATCTGCTATAAAATCTTGCTCATTGCTGTTGAACTTAACTAAATCTCATCTTATTCCTGCTATAGTTAACTGTGCCAGATTTTATGCTTTACCGTAAGTCCACAAACCAAATATCCCATTTCATCCCATAGCCTAAATACTGCTTCCTACCGTTTAGCTAAATTTCTCACTACACTTTCTTTCTGTAAATATCTACTCCGTAAAAAAATTCATTAACTTCGCAAAAAATATTTAAAACTGCTCTCACACTAATCTTACTATGGTTTCTTTCGATGTAAAATCCCTTTTCATTAATGTTCCAATAAGTGGCGCCTTCTGTTGACTTGAAAAGAGATTAAATTTGAAATACAAGTCCTTTGAAATACAAGAATTAATTTCGCTCACCCACATTTATTTATCACAAACTATTTTTTCAAAGAAAATTTTATCTTCAATCTGAAGGGTTCTCCTGAATCATGGGTTCTCCTCTCTTTCCCATTCTCACTGATATTTATATGCATTATTTTGAAAGTACACTGTTTATAAAAATGTCTTTCTATTTTTTGGACACGTTACGTTGATGACACCTTCGCGCTTATCGACACATTTCGCCAAAATATCGACCATGTCTTACAAACTATAAATTCTATACACAGTAATATTCGATTCACATATGAAATAGAAAATAATGACTCACTTCCATTTCTTGATTATCTTGCTTCACAGCAAATAGATTTTCCACCATCGTCTATCGTAAAAATTTTACAGTCTCTCTACCTCCACCATGCATGCACCTGTCACACACCTACCTAAAAATAGCAGCTTTCTATACTTTCCTTAACCGTGCCCTTAATATTTGTTTCGATCCTGTTTTATTAAGCTTTGAAATCAAATATATTGTTGCGTACTTGGGGGTTCGTGAGTTGTCCGAGAATAAAAGGCCAAACGTACAAAAATTCAGTAATTTATTCACAGAAAGTTCCAGAAAAAATACAGGTCTATAAACCAAGTATCAGCTTCAATTCGACCAGTAAACACAGCTTAAACAACAGCTGTCAATAGCAAATCCACAGTACAAACTGTATAGCAATAACACTTAAAGCAAGTCTCTCTCAAAGAGGCTCAACACAATACAAGCATTAGCGAAGCTGGCTGAGATCTGAACTGAACTGCCTTGGCGAGAGAGCGCTTCTTATATACTGTTCCATGGAACCCAGATTTTTCGAGAAAACTCTAGAAAGTGGTCAACCAATCAACTTACAGCTTCCATATTTGGTATATCCCTAATAAGTATTTTCTCGCCAAGGTCGCCAAAAAAATCGCCAATGTAGGAAAAAAGTCGCAAAATTTGGCGCCAAATCCATTACCTGCCTTATTGGGGCTTTTTAATGCGTTTTTAAGGGAAATTAAGGCTATTTCAACGCTAAAACGACTAGAAATGCACAAAATTAGCACTTTATCAACTTACTAAGCCTCTTTGAAAGAATTCATACAAAAATAAACACAATTATTTACAATTTCGTAACAATATGAAAGCCATAACTATTGACAGAGGTTGAAGCACTTCCATTATTGATAAAGCTATCCAAAAATTACAACTTCGTCGTATATCGTCTACTAAATCAGTCTCTTCTAATACCAGTATTGTTTTACCATATTTTCTTAAATCCAATCATGCCATTGCTATAATTCTGAAATAATATGATTTTAAAACAATTTTTTCACCTTCCAATAAACTCACCTTTTCTCAAATAAAAAATCATACAGATATGTATAATTCTTGGGGCACCTATAGTATCTCCTGCAGTATGGTTTATCATACATTGACCAAATTAAACGCAGTCTTAAAATCCGCCTTAACCCGTTAACCCGCGCTGTCCTTGCTGCGAGGACGCAAAATATAAGATCCGGCTGCGAAAATTCATCCCGGAAAATTTTTAGCAAAAACTTACGTTTATAACATATCAGAAAAGGGCCGGTTTTTTTTTACCTTAAAATTTAAAATTTCTTTTAGTTTAATTTAGTTCATGAATTCCGGTGGCAGTATAATATAAATGATCCGAATTGTCTTGCGCCGCAAAGGGTTAATGAACATACTAAGTCCGTAAGCAAGAAAACAATAAATCGGCTATTTCTAAGCACTGCTAGGAGGAAAGCCATAAACTTAAATTTCATGCAGCTAAAATAATTTGCAGGCCTAAATCTACTCATGAACTGGATTTCTTTGAAGATTTTTATAGTTATAAAAAGCTTTAAAATATTGTGAATTGCGATTTCGCTATTCCCCTTTGTCTGATTGTTGGAAATTTTACATTCAGTCCACATTTTCTTAATTTCTCCTACATTTTTCACAGCTAGTGTTTCGTAATTTCCATTTGGCCAGTCGCCCACATTCCGCGTAATTCTATTGACTAATCATCTTGAGCTGAAATCGATCCCTTTTCTATATATAAGAGCACTTCTCTCTCATTTCTTTATGCACTGAAAACGATACTCTAAATCTTGCCGAAACAGCTGTCTGCTTCCCTGTTATTTCTATTTGACGTTCTAGACGTTGCTATTTGCCTTGTTTTGGTAGTTTCACAAGAACTTTTACAATTAAAATTCTAAGAAAAAAAAATTCCACAAGATCGAAATAATTTGTAGGTAAAATAAATTTTATCAAAACAATTTGTAAATAAAATGTTTCAGAGAACGTATATCAAAAGAACATTTTAATAGAAGTTCAATAAATACACAATATAACAAAAAAAAAAAAAAAAAAAAAAGACGCACCAAGAAGAAGTGGGGACAAAAATTGGTAGATGGGGTGAAATTGGTGGTATGAGTGGGACAAAAATTGGTAGATGTCACGTACATGTGGACAAAAACAATTAATTACAGTTTCAGAAAATTTGAATGATTTCATCAAGAGAAAGAGCCTCACAAAGTAAACCAGTCAATAACACGTTGGTCCACTTCTGGCCCTTATGTACGCAGTTATTCGGCTTGGTATTAATTCATAGAATTGGCAGATGTGCTTATGTGAATTATTGTGCCAATTTCTCTCCAATTGTTGCATTAGATTGGTAAAATCCCGAGCTGGTTGTAGGACCCTTTTTATGATGCTTGAAACGTCCTCAGTGGAAGAGAGATCCGGGGACTGAGTTAAATTCACTGAGCCGCCTATTAAGGGTATTTGAAGTCACTGAAGTACTAGTAGATCGACGATAACGATGAATTGGTGCTTGATTCCATCAAAACCTGTATGTATGTCAATTTGCGTCCAGTTCACATTACTCCTTCTTGGTGCGTCACTTTTTTTGTTATAGAGTATATAAGTTCTCGTCAAAACTTTTTTATGAAAGTTCTCAAAACAGACGTTCCTACTAGAGCATTGTTATAACCATGAATTTTCACATGCAAGTTCACAAGCTTACAACTTTGTGCTTGACGTGTGATCATCGGGAAGAAATTTCGGAAGACAGTGGTTTCAGTGACATCTTCTTCTTGTGTTCGAAGTGTGCAATCAACACCCAAATAAAGGTAGAAGCTACCTTTATTCCTTATTAATTATTTCTTATTAATTTAGTTTTTTTCTTTCAATTGAAACGTCTGTGTTACTTCTCCTAATGTACCAAAATTTGTTGTAAGACTCTCCAAACATATTTACCTGGATAAAAAGAATAATCTTAATTTCACTGTTTAAAAATTGAAATAAAATAAGTGTATTAGCATCAAAGTGATTAACTTCAGCAACTGGATTAATTAGACAAATATTAACTTCAATTATTCATTTACTATATTTTAGATTTCGATTAAATGGATTGGGGGAGGGTTAATCTCCTGGTTCTAGATATAAGATTCGCAAAAAGCAGTACAATTTCATACACTAACCTTTTTCTTAACAAATACTTATAAACACACATTCATACAGAAATGAAACATAATGCCACAAACTTCACCTGGCGTGTGGTAATTTCTCTCCTTTTCCCCTAGAAAAGAGAAAACGAAGAGTATTATCGTGGTGATGTATTAGAATACATAAGCATATACTTTCTGTAGATATAACGTATCAAAGAAATTGAAAAATACACACTTTAAAGTTTTTAAATTGATAAAAATATACCTATTGTTTCACTGCAGAACTAACAATAACTACTGTTATAAATTCATAGCATTTACTACACATCACTAACACTTTGGTTATCCGCAATCTATGTACTTTGATGTTTAATTAAGTGTATTAAATGTAAATCCTGATATGTCAACATGCTTTGGGACATGAAAAGAAAATGTTTCCACCCATCTGTTTTCTGATTAAAATGCATGTTACGGTATCTGTTGTCAAGTCTTAAAGTAACCCTCAAGTGCAAAATGTTACTTGACGAAGTGTTTCGCTACAGCTCTGTATCTGAGTGTTCAATAAACTTTAATTTTATGATGAATTTGTAATGTGTAAATTTTTACTAATACTGAAACGAAACAAATGCACGAATTTACAAATAACGAAGCACAAATTTGTCTGTTTTTATTATATTTTAATTTTATTTCTTCATTGAAAAACTTATAATCTGCATTTTTTTAACCCTTTATCGACCGACGGTATTGGAAAGTATCATTAGATTAAAAAGAGTGTAAAAATGAATTCATGGAAGAAATGTTAAAAATATTTATAAGAATAGATTGTATATACATTACCTTAATCTCACAACATGGCACTCGACGCTACATTTAGCCGGTTTTGTTTCAAGAATGATTTTATAGGATGCTGTTACAGTCATAAAAATTATTGTCAAAAAATGTTAAATTTATTTAAACAAATTTAGCACGTAGAACTGAAAATTTTTTTTATATAAATTTTATCCAATCTACGTAATAAAATGTTTATGATAGGAAAATTGTATATTTTTAATATTAATGTCTGTGCTATGAAAAATTCGGGCGTTAATGTTGAGTGAAAAAATAATTTAATCAATTTGAATTCCTTCTAAACCAGAGCATCTTAACCGGTTTTCCAAGAACATAACAAATTGTGTTCCGGTGATTGTTTGGTATTTCTTTATATGTAAACTGTTATGTTCTTTTTAGCTTATTATGCAATAAAACAGGTATATCATATTTTATTTGAAGCTAAAACATGAAAATCACAAGTACATTTCAATTTAATTAAAGTTTCGCGCAACTAACAAAGGCTATAAATATACGATCATCACATTTCATTTTACACGTTTATAAATAAATGTATATGACAAAATTGTGGTTATAAATGTGTTTATTAAAAGTGATCTTACTTAAATTATTTTTGTGGAAAGAGCAGAGAAAAGGTTTTAATTAGAGAGTATAAAAATAACAGCTCTGTTTCGAATTTCCTTGTATAGCCAAGAAAAGGATATTTAAATTATTTTTTTACACAGCATAGATACAGATTCTGTCGAACTCTTTTTTTATAAACATACTTTAAGAGAAGAGTCTTCTGTAAGTTTTTAAAATTTTCTGGTCATACGCATATGAAGACTTCCCATGTTAGAAACATGGTGGCATTATAGGTGGCGATAGACCCGCCTTTTTTACCTCTGATTCTTCTACCAGTATATTGATATAATTATTTGGAAGAATTAGGAAAAAAATTTGGACCTGCTGTCACCCTGATATCATAAACCACTTCATTTTTATTCAAAATATGAAGATGCATCCCGGATTTTTTTTTTTTTTTACTTTTAAAATATAGCAGAAAATGACAGAGAGAGAGAGAGAACATTTACCGTAATTTTCGGCGTATAATCCGCAGGTAAGGTATATTATTCCTTTACAAGAAATTTTGTTTAACAGTAAATCTATATTATTTCGAAGTAACAACTCATACAAATCTAACTTAACTTGTAATTTAAAATTTCTAGTACAAAACTGACTTATCTGACTTGCCGATTATACGTCGAAAGTTACGGTATTCCTTTTCTTTTAATTTTCATTGTAAATTCTTTAGGCTGTCGATATAAATAAGCGTAATTACCCTGTGTCTCAAAAGCTTAAAATTTGCTACAAAAAAAAAAAAAAAAAATAAAAAAAAAAGAGCACTGATAATGGACAGCTATAAGATTTAAATTTTAGTTTTTATCTTTTTAGAGTATAGTGCTATGATAAAAACGTACCACATACTCAACTCAAGCTTTTCCTAGATCATTACATGCTGGTATTCTTTTGCTGCAAACTTTTATTTATGTTTAAATGCATCTATTAAAAATATATATTAAATATTATGCACTATATTTAAAAAGTTATTAGTTTCAGCTTTAATAGCATTGTTTTGACTAGTAAATGTGATACTCATATAAAACATTGAAAAAACAAACAAAGAATCAAAAAAAAAAAAAAAAAAAAAAAAAAAAAACAGGATAACTTTATCATGATTTATGAATTTAGTGACTTATTCAATAATATATAGAAGTCAAATTTATGTTTAAAAAGTTGGGTACCCATCACGGGCGGGAAGGGGGGGGATATGCAAATTTTGATTTATGTTTAAATGCATCTATTAAAAAATATAGCTTTAATAGCATTGTTTTGACTAGTAAATGTGATACTCATATAAAACATTGAAAAAAAAACTAAAAAAAAAAAAAAAAAAAAAAAAAAAAAACAGGATAACAATATCATGACTTGTAACTTTAGAGACATATTCAATAATATATAGAAAACAAATTTATGTTCAAAAAGTTGGGATCCCATCACAGGCTATTGGGGTGGGGGGGGGGGGGAGATACAGTTGTATATTCTGTTTCACCTTCACTTAGCAGCACTTTATTACTGTGATCGTAATCTTAGTTACGATAATATGCAACTGTAACGTTATATTGATGATGAAATTATTTTTTATATTGATATTAGTTCTCCTAAATTGGTTAAATTAGATTAACCTCCTAAATTAACTGTAACGAACACTCCCCTTAATAATTAATTAATTGACTTTTTAGACTTCGAAATTCAACTTAATGGTAAAAAAGAAAAAAAAGGTATTTATGATAAATGAGGGAAGATTTTTGTTTTAATATTAAAGATTCATAATTTATCACATACACTGCACTTCAGATAACGTAATAATGGCTAGTTTGCCTGCGTCTAAACACTAATATAAATCAAAATGATGAAAGGCGAAATAAAAATGTGCCATTTGCTATTTTATAACATTATAATTATAGAAAATAATATTTTGGTCTTGATGTATTAAAACATTTTACAAATTACTAAAATTTATTTTAAAATTTTTTTCATATCCTGTGCTTAGTAAAGAAAACATTTCCATTTTGTATGTTATATATACATATTATGTTATTCTCTTGTTTTTGAAAAATAATTTATTACAAGAAAAAAATACAACAATTTAGGAAAAAAAAAAAAAGTTTTTTAAATCTACGAATAAGTTTAAATTGACGGCTAGTGAAGCGTAGTTAATACTTTGGAGGCTAAACTACAGGTGCTGTTAGCAGTTTTTCAAATTTCTAAAACTATCTCTATTTTACATTTGATTTGGTTTCATTGGGCTAAATATAACAAAGAAAGGATTAATCAAACAAATATGAAGTCTATTAAGGTAAAATTCAGCTTATTAGTTGATTTATATATAAGCTAGAATTATACACTGATCCCATGGTTACAGTTCTTCCACTTCACTTTCATAAATAAGTCAGATAAGCACAATCATAGCTACAAATCTTGGTGGAAAGGTACCTTAGACCCTATGGTGGCACATATCATCGAAATTTTTTCCTTTTTTAATTTTTTTTATTGAGTTTTTTCTTTTCTTTTCTTTCTTCTTCTTTTTTCTGTATTTTTCTTTAATTTTTTTTTTCAATTTTAACCATGGATTTTTGTGTTTCATTTTCTTAAATACATTCTTTTATTTCAATTGTCTGCACTTCTTAGCAACGACTATTTTATTATTTATCTTTTACTTTCCAAACATACGTATGTAAGGGAAGTATTGTAATAATGTGTAAATCCGAATTTGAGATTTTGATGTTTCAGTACGTTTTGAGGTCCCCTGAGTCCGTTCTCACTATTTTTACGTTGATGTATGTATGTGTATGTGTATGTATGTGTGTATGTATGTATGAGTGTATGTATGTGTGCGTGTATGTATGTGAGTGAACACGCTAGCGTCTAAACTCTTTGCTCGAATGAGCTGAAAGTTGGTACGTATGTTGTAAGTGATCGTAGCACGAACCCTATTGATTTTGATAAATCTAGCACTTATAGTTTTTTTACAGGGACACCAAGAAAAATTCTTTATCATTATGGCCAATCAAATTTTGAAAAGTATGAGAGCGTCTAAACGCCTAATTAAACTGAGCAAATATATATATATATATATATATATATATATACACATCTTTTTGGTCACAGTTGCACGAACTGCACAGATTTTGGTGAATTTAGCACTGACAGTTTTTTACAGAGACACAAAGAAAAATTCTTTATCATTATGGCCTATGGGACCAAATTTTTAAAAATGCGATAGCGACTAAACGCCTTATTCACTTGTGCTGAAAATTTATATGAATATTGTTAGTTACTGTTGCACTAACTATAAGCATTTTGGTTAATCGAGAATTTTTAGGTTTTTACAGGGACACAACGAAAAATTCTTTATCATTATGATCTATGAGCTCAAAGTTCAATAGCGTTAAATTAAATATCGTGCACTATTTGGAGAAAAATACTCACTCTATTATAATTTTTTCTCTTTTGTTTATTAACAACTCCTCTTACTTTACTTTATTTACAAAATCGTCAGATACACACAGTGTTCAGAAA
The DNA here is from genome assembly GCA_963930645.1 of Salticus scenicus. Lineage (NCBI taxonomy): Eukaryota > Metazoa > Arthropoda > Arachnida > Araneae > Salticidae > Salticus > Salticus scenicus. The sequence continues at coordinate 31,078,411 of OZ005662.1, forward strand.
GTCGATTTGAGGAGTCACTCCAGATTTTTAGATCCTCTTGGCAATTTTTTGAAATTTTGTCGCCATTTTGAAGATAGATTTATTTGTATAATTTTCTATATAAAAATGAGAGGAAAGTTTTGAGTACTTATTTTGCTAATACGTTTAACGATTGCATCTTTTCTTTAATTTATAAGAATTCAGAAGCTTCTCTTTCTGCTCGCTGCGCTCACCAATCCCCGAGAGCTGTTTCAAAAATCTCGGTTATTTTCAAATGTTTTCGCAATTCTAGAAAAATTTTTCTTCTCTAAAATATCGCGAAGAGGCCAGTTTTTTTTTTTTTTTTTTTTTTCATATTTATTTTTCCTTTCTTTCCCTTTTTATTTCCATTACCCGACTACCGTAAGTAATTGGAATATTGTACTCGATCAAAAAAATCAATATCTAGATTTCACCGGATTTACACGTTATAAAGTTGCCTGAGTTGAAAAAAATTATTTTCAACAATTGGCCAGTGTGTGTGTGTGTGTGTATGTGTGTAAGGGATGTTCCGACTAACATATCTTCGAAACTAATAAAAATAGAAGGACGAAACTTCACAATTAAGACAGGTGTGTACAGATAAATTTTGTAACTTTCGCTTAAAATTGGAAAATCGGAAGTAGGTCATTAGAAATCAGAGGTGGGACAAAAGTCAGTATCATCTCAAAAAACGGCCCTAACGACATTTTTCAAAGTTGCTATATAAGCACTCTACTAGATGTCCTGTCGTATAAAATAGATGGTTAGTTAAAAAAAAAAAAAAAAAAAAAAAAAAAAAAAGAATAAAAAAAGAAAAAAAAAAAGATAGTCGTTCTGTATAAGTAGCTCAATTTGAGGTCTCGCAAGTACGTTCCTTGAAAACGGTTCTACGGTTTTTTTTTCAAACTCGCCATATCAGCTCCCTTTCGTTTTTTTTTTTTTTTTTTTTTTTTTTTTTTTTTTCAATGAACAATTGCATATGAAAATTGTTACATAAAACCATTTTAGATATCCTTTGACATGTACACTAAGCGAAAAAAAAAAAAAAAAAAAAAAAAAAACGCACCGCAGAAAAAATGACTTATAACTTTTTTATTTGTAATAACTTTAAAATTAAAGTTTGAAACAAATAAAACTGCCTTGTTTGCATAATACCAAAGGGCTGAAATTATACCTATGTACATTTTCGATTTAATTATTCGTCGATTTAATAATTCGTCTACGTAAAACTTTCTTTTTGAACATAATGCAATAACCATACCATTTGTATTCTATTAGAATTTATTATATAAAATAAACAAGCCATATTTTATCATATGAAATAAAACTAATTGTTTGTTAGATCTAAGCTATTTTTTATTAAAAATATGTATTCTGCATTGGGTTAATTCCACCTTTATATGGAATCACTGTTTTAATGCGCAATGGCATAGTTGTATACAGTGTTTTAATATAATCTCAGAAATTTCAATGCGCCAAATATCACAAATAATTTTTTGTAGTTCTGACAGAGTTATAGGCTGAAAATTTCGAATCCTCTCCCCTCTCCCCCGCCTTTTTATAGACAAAACATTTTCGAGCGGATCGCGATTAAGACTGTTTCCATGTCTGGTAAAGAAGAAATTCTACTATATCGTTTGTGGGATTGAACTTAAAGTGCAAAAAGGTATGATTATTTACAGAATTATAGGTTCTCATGGGAATGGATTTAAATTTAAACAATTTGAAGTGAATAAACTTACCACAGACGCCGTGTAGTAAGCTGCATTACCATTTTGAAATGTTGTTTGCGGAAATGTCCAAGATACCTCCAAAAGTCGATCAGACACCACTTTTATGAAGATTGTGTTTTATTTCGAGTGACTTGATCCCTTGAGCATAAAAATTTGCCCGACTTTTTGAAAAGTTATGCACCTTCGTACTATAATGTACGGAGAAAGTGTCACTGTTTTAAAAGTGCGATTTTCATTAAGTCGGTCATATTTTCGTAGTCAGAACTGCTTGTTTTCTTTAGCTCGAAATGAGTTAACTTGACTCATCAAAGAGAACCAGTTCAGGCCAATAATTAACTAACCATTTTTTAATTTTTTTAGCCATCTCAGGTCTTGCTTTCCTATTTCTCTTCACTAAGAATGGGATTTTTTCAAATTTTCTGTCATTTAAACCTGCTTTGTTTAATAGTTTATGTAGTGTAGTTAAAGAAATTATGCTGCTAAACACTTTTTCTGAATCTCTTTTATGTTCTAAATGTAATACAAACCGATTTTATAAGCAATGGCTTTTTAACTTACGGTCATATCGCTTGGATGAGCAGCATGACCGCCTAAAACCAAATTTCCAGTTTAAACGGCCAAAAAAATTTATATCTTGCTAAAAACCCTTTTACCAATATTTCGTTAACATTTAATTATTTTGCCATCTCATGTATTAAAATATTTTTTGATTTTCATTCAAAGATTTATACTTTTTGTGGTATCGTTAACTGCCTTATTCTTACCACTTTTGAAATAATTTCTAAAATTACAATTTTCCTGACAATTGCATTTTGTTTTTAACACTGGACTCAAAGCTAAAGTGTATGTGGAGGACAGCATAACAAAATCTGTTCGAGAATTTGCTTTTTAAACTATAAAATTGGTGGTTGTAGAAGGCGAAAAGGAAAATATCCAGACGCGGCATTTTTTCTTTTTTTTTTTTTTTTTTTTTTTTTTTGTCGCTTAGTGTATTACCTGGTTATTACAAGAAAATTTATAGTAATCCTGATTAGGAATATCAGTTTTAGATCTCAGAAATAGGTATTCTAAAAATCGACACTACTGATTTTTTTTTTCTTTTAACTCACTATGTAAACTATGTTTTATATGCCTTTCTACATATATCAGCTTTTCCTTATAAATTTTTTTTAAGGTATCTCCATCGTCAGCTGAGTTTTCTGGTCACATTACCTCCAAAAGGTACACATAAAATGTGTAATGTTGGGGTAATGGAAGTCGTGTGTTTGTTTCACACCAGATTTTTTTACAGTTAATTTTCTAAAAGTAGAAAAAAGATAACTGCAGACGAAAAATTAAAATCCTAAATTCATTTTTTCCATTGAAAATATCTAAGTAACGCTTTCTATTTATTTGCAGACCATAAGTTTCTTTGTTTCCAATAGCAACACAGGCAATGTACCAGTAGCAACAATGCCATGTTTTTTCCACCACAGATAACATTTTTTTTTTTTTTTTTAACATGTATTCATTTAGAGATTATATGATGTCGGAAATAGAATTTTCTAACCAATATAAACATTTTACTTTGATTGTTCGGCAAAAATCGGTACCTTTGTGACGCTTAGGACCATCTTCTTCACAAAAAATAAAAAAATACGATCGCTGACAAAAAAAAAAAAAAAAAAAGAAGAAGAAGAAGAGGAAAGAATGAAATCGGACATCGACGGCAGTAACTTTTTTTTAAATATACAGAGATACTTCATATTCTGTTTATATTTTCAATTGACGGGTAGTTTCTAAAAAATATAAGTAGAGTTTGTAATATAAAATATAATGTTTGTAATGCAAAATAGAGCATGTAAAAATAATTTTTATTATTGTTTCTGTGTCGTTATTTTTTGCGATATTTTGTAATTTATTTTTATATTTTTGAAGCGCTACTTCACTTAAAATAGCTATCCTGAAAATAATGTCCTTAGCAATTTACTTCAGCATCAAAATTTAAAAATTGCCCAGGTGGATCTCTAATTAAACTTTTTCTTAATATGATATGTGATTAGTTTTCACGCTAAGCATATTGCTTGTGTAAAAACACACTATTTCAAAGAATCTAAAATTGAGGTATTATTATTATTTTATTATACTATTATTTTATTATTCTTCTATTCTAAAAATAAATAACCACCGATGCCATTTTTTAAATTTTTCGTTTCTTTTTTCGCTTTCATAGCTTATACCGTAAAAAATATTTTACATAAAAACATGAAATTTGGCAGTTTTGTATAGAAATGTGCAATACATAAGATGAAATAAACCGTTTATATGCCAGAACATTATTTTAGGAGATATTTAATGTTGAAGTAAGGTAAAACAGTTACAAAAGTTTTATAGATTCAAAAAGTAGTCATGGAAACTTTATCAGATTTTGCTAAGACACACTTCAGTTAATTGCAGTGTGCAGTATGTAACAGTTTTTTTTTTTTTTTTTTTTTTTTTGATAAATATTTATATTTATATCGATTTTTTTTTTTTTTTTTTTTTTTTTTTTTTTCGCGACATTTTTCATTCAGTTGTAATTTCTATAAGATGCCCCAAAAATAAAATTCGTATAATATTTTATTTCGTTTATTTAATTTTTAACATAAAAAATATAGTGTCACGCGAATAAAATAATAAAAAATAAATAAATAGATAAAAAAAAAAGAACTAAAAATCATGCAGTGCGCATTGGTTATTAACACTTTCCAACTTTACGCACTCGTACACTGTTAAAAGTGGTTTCTTAAAAACGAGCTAAATTGTCTGAAAGTAGCTCCGAAACAATATATACTTAAATTTGAAAACCCATGTACACATTTTTGAGTATAATTGACTTGTCAAACATGGGGATATTGGGATTCTTATTGGTCAACCCCATTTTTGAGCATGTCAATATACTGAAAAATGAGTACATGGGTTTTCAAATTTAAGTATATATTGTTTCAGAGCTACTTTCAGACAATTTAGCTTATTTTTTAGAAACTCAATTTTACAGTGTATAAATTTCGATGTTCGTTTCCAGTGTTATCGCACAATGGATAGAAAAAAAGACAGAAAAACATACATATATATTAATTGAATTCATAATCCCTGCTGAACATTCTTGAAAGTATTAAAAATGCTTAACGCAAAAGAAAATACAGCCATTAAAGTATCTGAGTATTTTAATGAAGTTCTGTAAATTTATAGGTTAATCATTTCAAATTCAATGCAAAACAATATTCTAGCATATTAACAATAAATGTCAATTTTTGTATGATTTTTTTAGTAGAAAGTTATTTAAATGTGGCTTATAAAAATGTCTGACCTAAATCTGAATGCATAAGCATTTTTAAGCGTTCTGAAAACATTTACGGACGCTGGTGGTGGGAAGACAGACAGAAACATATTTACTTATTTTTTTTTTTTTTTTTTTTTGGCATCAATATTTATTTTCTTTTAAATAATTGTAAAGTTAAAATGAGGTTTTCACTTAATAGCTTTTAATCAATTATCCAGTTCAACTAAAAAATACAGCGTTAACTAGATTTTGTCCTTATCGATAAGTGTACCAATTTTTGAGAAAAATCTAATATTCCTTATAGGCAAACGTTTAGCTTTACATATTTTCAATAAAAACAAAATTGTTTGCACGTTCATTCAAGGTGTAATATAATAAATGTCAACAACGCAAAATCGCTGTCTGAAAGAAATAGCACGAACTCTCGTTACTATTAATTAGGAAAAAATAAACTGTAGTAGAAAGATTGCGAGCATTTTGATACGTCGAAATGAGTATTAAATTAATGTAATCGTGTTTTGAATGATGTATTCTATAACTTCAACACTTGTAATGATAAATATTATCTTGAGATCTACATCGAATGGGGTAAATGTAGTTATAAACTTAAAAACTTCTCCACACACCATAAAATTTATGAAGGCATTGCCGGTTTCGAAACGATGTGGACTTTTTTCTCGTGCAAAACACGTGCTACGGCTTTGGAGGCGCTTTCATTAATTTTACTATGTGTGAGGACGTTTTTGAGTACAAATATTGATTCTACGCCAGTTCTTTAATTTAGAATTGTAAATGTCGTTAGTTTAACTCATGTAAGTTTCTCGATATCGCTCGGAATGTCAACGCCACGAAATGCTCAAATTCTGGACTAATAGTTTTATAACCCACTATTAACGCAGCTGATCTTTCTTTTTTTCAGTTATTTCAAGTATGAACATAGGAATATTTTGCAGTTTATAACGAATTTATATTTTAAATTCTTTTTACTATTTCTAACTAGAGACCAGAAACCAGTTTTTATAATGTCACTAACATTTTCTTGTTGTTTATATTGTATAAAAAATCCCCAATACTAAGTTTGGATAGGAATGAATTTATTTTTAAATGTACTGATTAACAAATTCGTATTACCCCTCCACGGATGCTACGATTGACGTTTACTCTGGTTTCTGTTCATACTTATCCAATTTCTGAAAACAGGAATCGGTACGTTTGAAATAACTACCAACAACGGAACGCTATCTTCCCTACTGTTAGCAAACTTATGTTCTCAAAAATGACGCTCAACCTTTGAGTGAATGCTTAGGGTCTTTTGAAAATGATATATGTATACTGACCAAACGTCCCCATTTTCTGGGGACAAATGGCGACGCCTTTATTTTTTGAAGGCATTTTTCTAAGTTTTAAAAAATTCTAGGAACTAAATTATTAATCAATAACACTTTATTTTTAGTCCTTATTTATTAGGAATGAAAAAATACATCCATAGTATGATAATTCTAACAATTTTTAATGCTTCTCAATTATAAAGGTACTTTGATCTGGTCAGCCTAGATATGTGCCATACCTTCAACATTTATAATAAAATATATGATGTCAACTGTATGTTTTACGGGGTAAATGTTGTCAGTTTCTCCATGTAATTTACTTGACCGCATTCGGACTTTATATGCCGCGGGATATTCATGGTCTCGGTGGACGGTTTTTCCATCACTACTAAAGCGGTTGATATATTTTTATTTTTCTCCTTATGGCTTGGTGCATGAAGAATAATATGTATTAATTTCAGGCAATATGAAATTACTTTATTTTATTTTATTTTTTTGCAAGTTCTGGCTAGCGACTGATGACTAATTGCATGTTGTTTACTATATAATGAATTCCATTAACCCATCTTGGAGAGGTAGAAATAACTGTGAAATTTATATATTTTTTAAATTTTATTTATTTCTTTTATGAATTTTAGACACTCTTTACCCAAATTGTGATGGCATATCTCCGGACCATTCTTAGGGATGCGTCCCAGACCGTCGCCAATTATCCATTGCATAATACTAGTGCGACGTGAAACATAACCTATCAACTTACCTACATACCTCTATCACGGACGTGGTCACAGACGCCTCCCTTGTTTACTGTTTTGACACCTAACCATTTATTAGAAATATGAATTGATCGGAATGAAATCACTACCAAAAACGTATATTACTATCTCCCGTAGTAACAAGTCTAGATCCATTATAGCCGAGACATCAAACTATTTGAACGGAAGTTTTTTTTTTTTTTTTTTTTTTTTTTGTAGGAGGCGTTGTTCAATCACACAATTCGTACAACAGAGAGATGGAGCTTTTCATTTTTTCATATGTTCTGGGAATGCATATTGATTTCTAACGATAACATTTTTATTTATTTAAGTCTATAATTTTCATATCAATGATGAATGGAATAATAAAGTAGACTATTCGATAGGTTGGACGAATTATTTATTTATTTCTAAAATAAATCTACACAAAACTTCTTTATTTAAATCTGAAATATTTTGAAGTAAGGAAACATGCAATTTTCATATTGAGCTCGGTAATTAAGCTCAATCAAATATTTTACATCAATGCTTTTTTATTTTTTATTTTACAAAACATGAAATATCTCACTTTACCTTTTGAAAGGTGTTTATGTTTATAGCAATTGCAACTGTTATATCTTTTCAAACTGGAGTAAAGTACGAACTTTCTAATAATTCACAATAGTTGTCCTTTTGAAGTAACGTGAATGATTTTTATTTTCAAATAACTTTGAAAAGGTTTATTTCAAATGCTTAACAAAAGGAAACATTATACAATAGAATAAAAGAAGCATAGTTAACGTCATGGTTGCATGAAAATACACTTTAAAAAATCGAATCTTGATTACCAATATCGACAATATTAAAAATTAATGCGACTTGTATTATTTGAAGAGGTATGGAAGAAACACTTTTAAGCAGTGTACACTTTTTTTCATCATCTTCTGCGAGAAGAGCTGTAAATGGTGACTAAGATTAGTGAAAGAATATGAGGGAGAAGTATATAATGTAACAGCAATCATTTTTTATTAAAGGTAGATTGCTCTGTTTACTACAATTTTATTGATACTCTACATATTATAAGTAACAACCCAATTGCTAAAAGCGTTCAGACACGTTTGGATTATTGCTGTATCTTTTTGAAAGCCCAAGAAAATTGTCATTCATATTCTACATTGTACTGAGTGTACTGTGTTGGTGTGCGTAGAAATTCTGTTTTAACATCGGGTAAAACACTAACGTGTATTTATCTCTTATTCTGAGGTAAGAAAATCTATGAAGTATTTTTAGAAGTGTCTGTTTTGTTCTGTATCAAAAGCCGTTATCTCGAAAGGTATGGAGTTATTTAGTATTTTCTCGTACATTTAAACGAACAAATTAATGGAATAGAACTCTTTTCAATTACTGAAACTTTACTGCCCGAATTGTTCCCGCTAAATTTATTTCGATGAACATTTAAAATTTAGATTAATTTGGAAGAAATATTATATCTTATTTCTTAGATTCAATCTTTAGTCGGCAATACAAATCACGAAATTTTAAGTAAAAGTTGATACATGAATATTTATGAAATTGTTTATAATATACTCTCTTCTATTGTCACTGAAAATAAGACATTTCAAGAAGCCACAAGTATAATTCGTACTATTCTATTGCAACGTTTACAAATTAATTAGTTAAAATAAAGAAGTGAAATAAAAAAGAATAGTTTTATAAGACTCTGTAGAGATAAATCTTGCCGCATGAATAATAATAATATAACGCAGCATAATTTTATAAATAACTAAATACAAGACAATTTTCAAGTAGATTCCATAAAAAGATAAGAACAATTATTTTGTTAAAAAAACAAGAAAAAGAAATGTCTTCAAGAAAAAAAATACATTCTAGTACACTTTTTAATTTTTTAACATAAAAAGAAAATACCTAAGAAATTTATTTAAAGCTGCTCAAGTATATTTTTTATACATTGGTTTTTATGCTGGTAATTTAATGTTATACCTTGTGAAGAGCATTTTTCATAGGAGTTAAAACTAAGTCACTTTAGTTATTTTTAAAATTGCTAAAATGTTTTTCAACAGGAAGCAAAGGGTAAAAAGTAAATGCAAACGAAATTTACTATATAAAGAAACAAATTTAAAATTTCTATAAGACAAGCAATTTTTCGACAAACAAGGAATTATGAGTACATACGTACTTAGGAATTACGAAAAAAAAAAAAAAAATCTACGAAATTAGTAAAATTTTTAAAGGAAGCTACATTACTTGACTCTTGACTTAATAATTTAAAACTGCAACTTCTTTTATAACAAATTCGTATACTGAAATATTCTTTTAACATCCTAATGATATGGAAATGCAGAAAATTGTAAAACTTGGGTTTCCGCTTTATCCAGGGGACGAATATATTGCAAATGCAAGTTATGACGAACAGATTCGACAATTTTCAATTAAAGGAAACGTGCGAGGTCAATTACTTCTTGCACTTAAAATGTACCTCGAACAACACACAGAAATGTTTCATAGAGTTGGTTTCGTTTTCGGACCCCCATCTAATGCTACATATTCAGAACTGCTTGAAAAGGTGAAGCGCTCTGAAATTGATATAGATGTAATACCAACAGTTATGAAGGAATTTATCATGCAATCAGTTGATTTCTGCTACCCATACAAAATGAATGATTTTACATTTGTAACCCGGAAACCAGAATATAAGCCACAAGTGTTCGGCATCTTTCAAACGTTTTCACAGTCAGTTTGGATGACAATCATATCAGTCTTGATTGCGATGATGCTAATACATTACGTAGTCTTGAAATGTAGACAAAACACCACCGACAAAAGTTTGCTTCACGTTTTCGGGATACTAATGAAGCAGAGTGCACTGATAAAACCTCTGTCGTTTGCAGAAAAACTCTTGATGTACTCATGGGTGACCGGTGCCATGATTCTCTGCCTGTCTTACGACTCCGTGTTTCTTTCTTTCCTCTCATTTCCTCCTGTGGTTAAAATAAAAGATTTGTCGAACTTGGCATTGGCTGTTGAGAAAGGAGATATTCATTGCATAGCACACGTAAACAATGGTGTCATTCACTATTTGTGGAATACAAAGCAGAGACATTTAAGATTGATTGCAAGAGATATCGTGATGAATAACTTAAGCTACGGGCTCCCCTTCACAAATTTTCTTCGTGAGAATAAGAAAAAAAATCTTGTTTTTTTCTTGAATACGGATTTCATGGAAGCTTTAACTGGAGAATACTTCATCTCGGAAGATCGTTTCTACCAATCTTTGCCCGCAATGCCGGTTCGAAGAGGCTTCTGCTGCAGAGAGCTGATAGATTCTTTCGTGCATCGAATAATGGCTTCTGGTATTTACTTCAAGTTAATTGGGGGAGGTTTGTTTTCGACTCATCATTGGATTTTGTCGTATAGCTTTGAGTCAGAAGCCTCTAACCGAAAGTTGACTCTCACAGACGTTGCTCCAGCTTTTATATTCCTTTTGTGTGGCTACTTTATATCGTTTCTGGTTTTTCTTGGAGAATTGTATTTAGGCCGCAAGAAAGTAAATCGTCGTAAAATTGAAACGAGAAAAAGAAGAAATGTGTTAAGAGTAACTTCTACAGTATAATTCTATTTTTCTTTTTTTCTATTAGAACATTACACTTATATATATTTATATATATATATATATATATATATATATATATATATATATATATATATATATATATATATATATAAATATTTTGTCTGAATTACAACTTGTTTATTTATTAATTCTTTATCTTATACATATATATATACATATTTATTATAAACATTTAGGAATTACATGTATGTATATTTAATTTGTTATGCTTTTGAGAAAAATCTATAATACTTACTCTAAAGTGACATTATTTTCCCTTGTAACTTTAAACTTCGCTCATTTTATTCTTCAAGGGAAATTTGCCGGTTATAGAATGACACATTCTCAATCATATGTACCTCAACTGAATTCGATTGTGTCTAACAGACAACTCATATCACTCACCTGTATCACAATTTATTTGTATTCACTGTGTAACTATAACTGTATCACATTTTGTCAATAAGATTAATAAGTCTTATTAACAACACTTTTTCACGTGCAAGAAAATTACATGACAACAAAATTAATCCTCCATTATCTAGGCAATGGTTTAAAAGACCAATACTCTCTGGTGCACTGCATTAAATTTTTCTGGTGCATAATGAAATTATTTTTTCGTTTGCATATAAGATAGAAAATAAAAGATTAATTCTCTACTATCTACACAATAGGACAGTCAAAAAAAAAAAAAAAAAAAAAAAAAAAAAAACGGCCATTTTCCAATTAATTTTGTCGCAAATCGCCCAATTAATTTGGGCTGAATCCAATCGATTACTAATAACGTCTAGTTTATAATGGTGCAATTAGATTTTGCCTAAGGGGTCGTCTACATGTTAAAACTGACATGAACTTCATTTATGTCAGCGGCAACCCTCTTTTTTCACAATTTTTTGGGGTTATTTGGAGTAAATGTTCGGCGAGAACAATAATGCAGACTATATATTTCTCTCAATTTTTCTTAGAATTGCAATTTGTCAAAATAAGGGGATGTTAGTGTCAAATGAATGTAACAAACATTAATTTATATCTTCCCGAAAAATTACAGTATTCAATCAACTTCATTTTTTATGCATTCGAATAAAGTAACTCAAACATACTTCATTAATATTTTTGATCAAAAGATATATATGAGGATCAAACATTCAAACTGTGTTCTCTCCTTCCGATATAATTTTTCAGACAACACAAAAATTAATAGATTGAAAACTAACTAACCTTAAAGCATAATTATCAGTTGTTTAGATGTATTACTAGATACTAGGAAAATATGTACACGTACTATTTTTATGTTATATAAAAAAAATATATCACTAACTCTTCTTTTTTTTTTTTTTTTTTTTTTTTTCGGGGGGGGGGGGGGGGGAGGACACTGTTTGAATGTTTGCTCCTCATTTTGAATAATAAAAATTGTCAATATGTTCATATTTTACAAAATTATGAATTATGTGTTACATTAAGTTTTAAACGAATAGAACGGACTTCATCAAAAATACACGTTTCCAAATTTACAACTCAATCCTATTATTACTATTCGTGTGACAGTGGTACTTCGATTTTTATTACTTTATGCTGTCTCTCACTTGTTATCATTTGTGTCAACTAAGTTTGCATACACACGATTTAAAATAGTTATTCAGGAATGTTCAGACGCACACATCATTTGTTAATTAGAATTACTTTAGTTTATCTTATATTTAAAATTGTCATACTTCTTCTCCGGTTATTATCTGAATGGTGAAACTACTTTTCTGCGTAAGATCTTAATTTATTTTTTTCAAATATAAGGATTTAACCCTAACACATTTCGTTTGTAGATCTATAAAGAATTAATTTAAAGTATATAAACCACACCTTTTTCCGAACCACTTTGATCTCAGAAATTCGAATATACAGTCAAAAATAAGTGTTATTATTCGAAAAAGTAAAGTTGAGAAAAATTTTATTATTTAGATGACCCCTTAAGCAAAAGTTTAAATAAAAACAGATATATGAATATTTGTGAAATCGCGTTTATAATATTTTCTCTCTTACTGTGGCTGAAAAGAAAGCGTTTCCAAGAAGCCACAGATGTATACGGACTGTAATATTGAAAAGTCCAGAAACTCGTTGGTGATGTTAATGAGTCAAAACGAAGAAGTGAAACGAAAAATGAATAATTTTACATGACTTTGTAGAAATAAATTTTTTCGTTTGAATAATAATAATAATAACGCAATATAATTTTCCTTAAAAACGAAAAAAAAAAAATCGTATAGATAACATAAAAATAATGAAACATTTTCTGTTTAAAAAAAAAATCTGTCTTTAAGAAAAAAAAGTACATTCTTGTACACTTCTTAATACTTTCACAGAAAAAGAGAACATCTAAGAAATTCATTTAAAGCAGCTCAAGGATACTTTTCATATATATATATATATATATATATACATATTTATGTCGATATATCTATGCTTTTCCTTGGGAAGATAATTTTTCATTGGAGTTGTAACTAAATCACTTTAAATATATTTATAAGTGCAGAAGACATAGAAAAATATTAAAGTGTTTTTCAACAATAAGCAAAGGGTAAAAGGTAAATAAAACGAAACTTCCTAAATAAACAAATAAATTTTTAAAATACTGCAAAACAAGAAAAGCAATTTTTTGAAGAATCTATTATATTTAATACACATATACTTAGAAATAAAAAAAAAAATCTCCGAAATCAGTAAAACTTTAGAAGAAAGCCACACCGCTTGACTCAGAAATATAGAATTGCAACTTCTTTTACGACAAATTTATATCCCAAATTGTTAGTTTAGCATTCGAGTGGTATGGAAATTCAGAAAACTGTAAAAACTTAGCTTTTCTCTTCTTCCATGGCAAGAATATATTGCAAATGCAAATCACATCGGACAGATTCGACATTTTTCAATTAAAGGAAATACGCACATTCAATTACCACTTAAAATGTACCTGTAACAATACACGAAAATGTTTGATAGAGTTGATTTCATTTTCGGCTTTCATCTAATGGTATATTCAGAACTGCTTGAAAAAGCAAAGCACTCTAAAACTGACCTGTTTGTTGCGGCAGTAATAACTGATGAAAATGAGACGCAATCAGTTGATTTCTGCTACTCACACACAATGAATGATTTTACATTTGTAACCCGGAAACCAGAATATAAGCCAGGAGTGTTCGGAATCTTCAAACATATCACTGTCAGTTTGGATGACAAACGTATCAGTCTTGATTGGGATGATGCTAATACATTACGTAGTCTTCAAATGGAAACAAAACACTGACAAAATATTGCTTCACAATTTTGCAAATTTGATGAAGCAGAGTGCGCTGATAACACCTTTGTCGTTTTCAGAAAATCTCCTCATGTATTCATGGGTGGTCGAAGCCATGATCCTCTGCCTATCTTACGACTCCATTTTTCTGTCACTCCTCTCGTTTCCACCAGTGGTTAAAATAAGTTTTATTGAACTTGACATCGGCCGTTCACAAAAGAGATTTCCGATGTATGTGGCAGGTGGCATACATTAAAGGAGTTATCGTTGAGCGTTTGTGGAACACAAAGGAGAGAGATTTAAGAGTGATTTAAACTACGGGCCTGTCTTCAAAAATCTCATTCGTGAATATAAGAAGCAAAATCTTGCTTCTTTCGTGAATTTGATTCCCGTAGAAATTTTAACTGGAAAATTGTTCAACTCAGAAGATCGTTTCTGCAAAACTTTGCCCGAAAAGACGATTCGAAGAGGCTTCTAAAGCAAAGAGCTAATAGATACGTTCGTGCATCGAATAATGGCTTCAGGTATTTACTTCAAGTTAATTGGAGAAATTTTGTTTTCGACTCATCTTTTGATTTTCTCCTGTAGCTCGGAGTCAGAAGGCTCTAACCGAAAGTTGACTCTCACAGACGTTGCTCCAGTGTTTATATTTCTCTTGTATGACATGTTCTCGGACCACCTCTAGGGGTGAGTCCTAGACCGTCACCAATTGCCCATCTGCGCAGCACTAGTGCGACGTAAAACCAAACCAACGAATCCTCTTGTGTGGTTACTTTATATCGCTTTTGGTTCTTCTGGGAGAATTGTATTTAGCTCACAAGAAAATTGAAAACAGAAAAAGAAGAAATGGTGTGGAAAATTACTTCTGTAATATGATTTTGAAAGATTTTTTTTTTCTGAATTATAACTTTTGTTAACTTATTAATTATTCATTTTATACTATATGTGTATATATATAATGAACATTTAGAAATTAAAGTAAAACAATTTTATTTATTTATTTATATATTTATTAATTTTATTTTATTTATTTAATTTTTAATTAATTTATTTATTAATTCATTAATTATTATTATTATTATTATTATTATTATTATTATTACTATGTAAATTAAATTTAAATTTTAATATTAATTCATTTATTCATTTATTTATTTACTTATATATATAAATTCATATTCACTGAAAAATGATTCTATAAATTTAAATTTTAATTTAAATTTTAATATTAATTAATTCATTTATTTATTTACTTTTATATATAAATTAATATTCACTGAAAAGTGACTTTATAAATTCACTAAAAATATTTTCCCTTTGTTACTTTACGCTAGACTCACTTTACACTTCAAAATATTTCCTATTCAAGAATGACGCATTCTCAGTTCAGTAAACTTCAAGTGAAGTCTAACAGACGACACATATCATTCACAGTATCACGATTTATCTTTCAAGGAAATTTTATTGTCACAATATATTTACATGCATGAAAATTACAAGATCACAAAAATAATATTTCCCTCCAACATCTGCGCAATGGTGCAAAAGAACAATATTGTTCGTTGCATTAAATCTTTTCTGTCCATAGTGAAACCATTTTTTGGTGTACATAAAATTCAGAAAATGACAGGTTAATTCTGTATAATCTACACATTAGTACAACAGATTAACTGTTTTATCTGTTCACTCGATATATTATTATTATTATTGGAAAATTGCTAAACTAATTTTTAAAAATTGTTATTAGACACGCAGCTGATCATGAATTACTATTAATAAAAAACTAGCATTTTTAATTTTCGTCGAATTTTAGTTCTGAAATATCTACTTGTTCACCAGATTCACATCAAATAATAATTAATTTGGTAAATAAATTCATCTTCAAATAAATACTGAAAATTGCAAAAAATTCACAACAGTAGTTTCGCCTCAAAGTAACAGCACGCCCTTCATCGGAGGGAAAAAAAAATACAAGGAGTGTAGCATTTAGGAAGGCGAAAGTGTATACCTAAAGCTGCAGTTAAGCAATCGTGCCTACCAAGAAATGTAAAGTGATTTCTGCATTTCCCTTTCTCTGAAGCACCGTTTGTTAAATTTTGTAGTAATGCTGCTATTCACAAATAAAACAAGAACGAAAATTCTAAAAATCGATTAAAACAGTGAAAATATATTGATAGATTGTCGCATAAACAAAAATGCTAAAGCTTCAGTTTTAGTTTGAAACCAAACAACGTTAAATGGTTTCTTTAAGCAAATGAAAATTAAGACGCATAAGATGCAACTTTCTATTTCAACTTTGTTATCCAACTAAACAAAGCTTTCGAGTTCTGTTGGTTTAATCCCGTTACACGGCAAAAGTTAACATTTCGAAAAAGTAAAGTCGTTAGAGCGAAATGTAACACTATATAAAAAGGAATATAATAAATGTAATATTAATTAGAAAAAGAAAAACAAGTTCTAAAACATTTTTGCATTCTTTATATTTTTTAATCGTTTTCTCAAGTTTTATTTTATTTTTTAATTCGTTTTCATTAAAGTAGATCAAAAAGTAGTAATACCGCTTAACTTAATGTGTAAATCTATTCTAAAAACAACGTTGATAATAAATGTATATAAAAATGTAGAAAAACTTGTAAGTAACTATACATTTTGCTACCATGTTCTTAAGATATACAAAATTTTTTCTGAGCTTTGGAAGTATTAAGAAAGACTGTTGTGCACACATGTTATAAATCAAAATAAATTACATCATAGACGCGACGATTAATATTCTAAACAGTTTTTGAACCTTTTTAAAAAAATCAAGTTTGTTTCAAAAACATTTAACAATTAGAATTACAATGTAAAATTCTGCTAGAACTTTTATCAAAAAAACTTGCAGATAAAAAGTTCCTCAAAATTTTATAAGAAAATATTTTTTCTTATAAAAGTTTGGTAAATACAAGTTCTTGTCGAACCTTATTTTATGTATAAAAGTTCTAAAAACAGACGTTCTTGTAAAAGATATTTTATAACCATAACTTTTCGCATGTAACTTCACCAACTTATTCATAAACATTTTCAAACTTATTCACTTTACACTCACTTGTAAATTCTCAAGCTTAGACCCTGACCTGGGATCACCGGGAGGAAACCTTGGGAGACAGTGGATTCAGTGTCGTAATCATTTAGTATTCAAAGGGCGAAAAAACACTCAAATGAAGGTGCAAACTACATTTATTCTTTATTCTTTAATTATTATTATTATTACTATTATTATTATTATTATTATTATTTAAACGCATGTGTTACTTCTTCTAACGTTCCAAACTTTGTTGTAAGACTATCAAAACGTATTTGGCTGGAGTTGCCTTAATTTTACAATTTAAAAATTGAAATAAAATAAATATCCAAAAGTAATAATAATAATAAGTAACTCCAGTTACGGTATGAAATTAGTCAAAGCTTATCTTTAATTATTCCCTTATTTTATTTTGCATTGCGATGAATTAGTGGGAGGGGGTATATTTAATGTCCTGGCTCTTGATACAAGGATTCGCTAAAAGCGGTGCTGTTTCACATACAAACACACATGGGCCCACCAGCGGCCGAGCGGTTCTGCGCTCAAAGCTGGTAGATGGGAGGTGCCGGGTTCGATCCCAGGTCGCGCTCATCGACCTAGCCGTTCGGAGTTTTCCGTGGTTTCCTCCGAAACTCGCGTAAATACGGGCTAGGACCCCTTAGAAAGACCCCCACGGAGGGCGTTCCCCCTATAGGCCTAGGACACATAAGGAGTCAATCGGCCTTAATCCTCCAACCAACCAACCATACAAACACATTTGTACGCACACACTCATACAGAAACGAATACGACTTGACAGGCTCAGAGCTGCCAACATCTTAATTAAAAATCCGGAGGATTGTTAGCGTCCGCCTTTTCTTCACATCAGTCTTTTTTTAGAGAACTTTTGCTCTTATTTCATTGTAAATGCATTTAAAGGGAATTACTATTGAAATTAAGTGGTGTGAGAAGCGGGCAGGTACTAACAGTACTCCGGATTACGTTGGCTGCCATGCGTACTTCATTCAGCGGGTAATAATTTCTCCCCTTCCTCCTTTGAAGAGAAAAAGAAAAAAATATTATTGTGATGTATAGCTGTCAACTTGTGTGTTTTTCTGCTTTTGGAAATTTTTAATAGAAATTTTTAATAAGCTTTTTTGTAGTTTTCTCTGATTAAACAGGATGGATTTTTTTGCAAAGAAATAGTGGTGTTAAAAAACCATACGAGTTGGTACCTGTCGTGTCATATTCTAGAGAATGTTTCGAAAAAACTGAAAAATACTCACTTTAATGTTGTGAAACTGATACTCATTGTTTCACTGCAGAACTACTACTGTTATAAAATTCTAGCATTTACTACACATCACTACTACTTTGGTTATCTGCAAGCTATGTACTTCGATGTGAAATTAAATGCATTGAATGTAAATCATTATATGTACCCATATTTTGTATCACGAAAAGAGAATGTTTGCACCCATCTGTTTTCTGATTAAAATGTATGTTATGGTATCTATTGTCAAGTCACAAAGTAACCTTCAAGTGCAAATTGTTGCTTGCTTAAATGTTTCGCTACAGCCATGTATCTGAGTGTTCAATAAATTTTGATTGAATGATGAATTTGTAATGTGTATAGTTTTACTAATACTAAAATAAAAGAAATGCACGAATTTACGAATAACAAAACACATTTTTTGTCTGTTGAACTACTTATAATCTGCATTGTTTTAACCCCGTTGTCGACCGACGGTACTTTAAAGTACCTTTACTTTAAAACGCGTTTAAAAATGAAATTATGGAAAACATATTTGTAAGAATCTATATCTCTTCTTTAATCTTACTACAAGACACTTGCCGTTACACGTAGCCGGTTTTGTTCCAGGAAATTCCAAAAATTTATTTTTATTTTTTTTTAAACTAATTTAGATAGTAGCATTGAAAATGTTTTTTGTTAAATTTTATCCAATTAGTGTAATAAAAACTTTCTGACCGGAAAATTGTATATTTTCAATATGATTGTGTATGCTATAATTAAAACATTCGGCTTTAATGTTGAGTTAAAAATTATTTTAATCAATTTAATTTTTTTTTCTAAACCCTAGCATCTTAACTGGTTTTCGAATAACATACAGAAAGCGTTCCGATTTGATTGGCGTTTCTTCACATGCAAACCGTTATGTTCTTTTTAACATATTATGAAAAAAGAAAAAGAAAAAACGGGGTATATAATGTTTTATTTGAAACTATAACACGAAGATCTCAAATAAATTTCAAGTTAATTCAAGTTTTCTGCAATTAACAAAGGCTGTTAATATAAGATCACTAGCTTTCAATTTATACGTTTATAAATAAATATATATTACAAAATTGTTGTTATAAATGTGTTAATTTAGAGTAATCTTACTTGAATTATTTTTGTGGGAAGAGCAGGGAAGAGGTTTTATTTAGAGACTATAAAAATAACAGTTTTGTTTCGAATTTCTTTATTTCACCAACAAGCGAAAAATAGCCAAGAAAAGGACATTTAAATTATTTTTTTACTGACCACATGTACAGATTCAGCCGAACACCTTTTTTATAAACATACTTTAAGGGGAAAGTCTTCTGTAGCTTTTTCAAAAATTTCTGGACATGCGCATACGGAGACTATAGCACAAATAATAACAATAATAATAATAATTAATTAAAAAAAAAGGAAAAAGAAATGAAAAAAAAAAAACATTAATTATTTTCGGCGTATTAATTATATTCGGGCCGTTTCGGCGCCGTCGTTTTGGCGCAGCCGTTCCGGCGCGAAACCCATTTCGGCGCGGCTGTTTTGGCGCGGCCGTTTTGGCGCGGCCGTTTTGGCGCGAGGTCCATTTTGGAGAGGCCGTTTTCGCTCAGCCTGTCCTTCACGAAATGGCCGCGGCTTTCGTCTCAGCCTTTTCGGTTAAAATTTATTTAATGATAGATATGATTTCTTATTTATTTATTTTTTATGCGTGAACAAAAAATCTATTTTAAATTATTTACTAAATATATTAATGAGGAATAGAATTTTGCTTAATTTAAAGGAGCCAATGATAAGATTAGAAACTTGTTTTTTGCAATCGAAACTTATTAAACTTAGACATCAGATGGTAACACATACGCAGCAATTCTAAAGATTCTAACCTATTTGGTGATGGAGGTTCTTTGGGGAATAAAATAAACAATGTTAATTTCTGTTTTTTTTTTTTTTTTTTTTTTTTTTAAATGCTTGAACCAAAAAATATTTTTTATTTTTTATTAATAACATTAATGATAAATAGGATTTTTCGTAGTTTAAAGATGTCAGTGATAATCTGAGAAAAGAACTCTATTTTTTAACCGACTTCAAAAAAAGAAGGAAGGTTCTCAATTCAAACCGTATGTTTTTTTTATGTTTGTTAGCTCATAACTTCTGAACGGATGATCCGATTTTAATACTTTTTGTTTTGTTGAAAAGGTCTTGGTCTGCAATAGGTCCCATTGTAATATCTTTACGATCTAAAGAAAATACAGGGTGCCCAAAAAAATCAGTAACAACTCTTTTAACTGCTAAACGGCTGCAGCTATAGTGATAAAAATGGTATGTAAGTATAGTAAAGTGGCCCTGCAGTACAAGGTTAAACCGCTTGCTGCGCCACCTGGTGGAAAATAGTGGATTTAGTGTTCCTATCTCGAAAACGGTTTTAAAGAAAAAAAATTAATTAGAAAGTTGAAGATTATCTTCGATTTAGTACAAAAAGATAGTTTAGACATTCATGCTAGCGTTTCTATCTCGGAAACGGTTCAAGAGAGGGGAAAAAAAATGAATTATAAAATTGCAGAGCATCATCGATTTAGTACGAAAAGATAGTTTTGACAATGATGTTAAAAGTACAAGGCTAAAAACGTGCCTTTTTTTGTTCGCAATTTCTTACACTATACACACTTGAGCTACATTGCTCACGTAGTAGCGTAGCTGGTGAGACATACGCTATATAGTTCAAAATACGGTTACTTGATACTTTTTGCTTTGTTGTAGAGGTCTTGGTCTGAAGTAGGTCCCATTATAACATGTTTAAAATCTAAAGAAAATAAAGCGCCATCTGGTGAAAAACATCGGCATTAGCACTCCTATCTCAAAAATGGTTCAAGATGGGAGAAAAGTTAATTACGAAGTTGTAGAGTATCATCGATTTACTTCGAAAAGACAGTTTTCAGACATTATTGCTAAAAATAGAACGCTTAAAACGTGCAATTGTTTGTTCTCAATTTCCTACACTGTGCACACTTGAACTACGTTGCACGCTTTACAGCGTGTCTGTGGTTCAAAGTACTGTTACTGTAAGCGGTCACATCGATAAGCGCAAAGTCGTTTTCAACCAACTTCAGAAAGGAGGGTGTTCTTAATTCTTGCTATGTGTTGTTGTTGCTGTTTGTAAGCTTATAACTTCGTAAGAAATGCTCTAATTAACCGACTTCAAAAAGGAAGAGGTTCTCAATTCAAAGCGTATGTTTTTCTGTTTTTGTTTTTGTTTGTTAGCTCATAACTTCTGAACGGATGATCCGATTTTGATACTTTTTGTTTTATTGTAAAGGTCTTGGTCTGAAATAGGTCCCATTGTAAGATCTTTGCGATCAAAAGAAAATACAGGGTGCCCAAAAAAGTCAGTCACGACTCTTTTAACTGCTGAACAGCTGCAGCTAGAGTCATAAAAGTGGTATGTAGGTACAGTAAAGTGGACATGCGCTACGCGATTCAACCGCCTAAAGCGCCACCTGGTGGAAAAGAGTGAAGTTAGCGATCCTATCTCGGAAGAGTTTCAAGACAGGGGAAAAAAGTGAATTATAACATTGCAGAGCATCATCGATGTAGTACGCAAAGATAGTTTAGACATTAATGCTAAAAACAGAACGCTTAAAACGTGCATTTGTTTGTTTACAATCTCCTATTTTGTGCACACTTGAACGACATTGCATATGTTGTAGCGTAGCGAGTGACATTTATGCTATGTAAAATTCAAAGTATGGTTATTGTAAGCGGTCACATCGATTAACGTATAGACATTTTAAACCGACTTCATAAAGGAAGATGTTCTCAATACAAAACATGTTTCTCATTGTTGTTGTTGTTGTTGTAATTTGTTAACTTATAACTTCGTAAGAGATGATTTAATTTTAATACTTTTTTTGTTGTCGTAATGATCTTGGCCTGAAATAAGTTTCATTAGGATTTCATTAAGATATAAATAAATTTCAGGATTTTCACAAAAGTCTGTTCTCACTCTAACTGCTGAACGCAAGCAGCTACACTGGTAAAAGCAGTGTGTAAGTATCGATATTGAAACTTCTGTCCGTCAGCTGCAATGCATATTTTGTTCTTTGTTTGAACTTTACGCTGCGCGATTTCCAGCGCAGCGGGTGACACGTATTTACTGTAAAGTTCAATATATATGCCTAATAGAATTTTCGGTTACGAATACAGCGTAGCCTTTCTTTACATTTCTAAAGATTTTTTAATTTAAAACGTATGTTCGTTCAATAAATAGTTTTTTGGTCATATCCGATAAAGGCAAGAAAAGTGACACAATTTAAAAATGCAGGATTTGAGAAAAATCAACTCAAAAATAACTTGACAAGAATAAAACTGGCACAACCGTCTCTCGAGTGGATAACTTTCTAGATGGAGATGTAACTTTTTTGTTCACATTGGGTGCATTTAATGTATTTTTCAGTGACATAAACCATTTTTTGAGTAATGTCACTTTTCTTGGAAGTTGTGATTTGTGAAACTTCCGTCGAACGTCTTCTGATGCTCTGCTATATAAATAAGTTTTCACTGAAAAGAGAAAAATAAAATCTTTTTGTAAAAAAATAGAACCGACTCCAAAAAGGAACTACTGTTCTAACAACTAAAAATGAAAGAAAATTGGCAGAAAATGGAACTGCAGATTGCGCCTAAAAGTATAAAATAATTTCTCTCGCCAAACAACCTATGACACTACAATTAATCATAACTTTTGAAGTCGGCGCAAAATTAAATAAAAATTGATACCTTTATTCAATACACAAATCAAATCCTATTCAAAATACACGTCTCACATTGTTACCTGCAAAACGCAGCCGAAAACTGCTTTGATTCAAGAAAACAAATAAGATTTCGTAAGCGGCAAAAGTTGGCGAAGATGCTGGTATCTGACGTCCTTGGTGAACGAAAAATCGCAAAATTATCTGGCAAACATATTTAATTTCTTTGGGATATCATGATTATTTTAATAAGGTATATCAAGAGAGTAATCAAGAATATGAAACAACACATCGTACAATATATATTATGAAAATATACATCTTGTGTGTGTATTTTTACATTACGTTTTTATCGCCAAATTCAAAAGCCATCAAGGATGATCTAACTTCGTAGAAACATAAATACCGCATTGTGAAGAATGCTCTCTGTTCTATGTAGATGCTACTAATGGACCAATTGTATACAGTGATAAAATAATAAAGGAAACATGAAAATGGATCATTCGAGACAACAGCATTTGTTGCTACCGATCTAAAGACAAACCTTTAAAAACTAATTAAATTTTACTTAATTTTGCGCCGACTTCAAAAGTTATGATTAATTGTAGTGTCATAGGTTGTTTGGCGAGAGAAATTATTTTATACTTTTAGGCGCAATCTGCAGTTCCATTTTCTGCCAATTTTCTTTCATTTTTAGTTGTTAGAACAGTAGTTCCTTTTTGGAGTCGGTTCTATTTTTTTACAAAAAGATTTTATGTAGTTAAAACTTATTAAACCTATTGTCGTGCGGTTCTTTGGGTAATAAACAAAACAATGTAATTTCTGACTTTATATATATTTATATATATATATATAATATATATATATGTTTTATGCGTGAATAAAAAATTATTTTAAATTATTTGCTAAAGATATTAATGATGAATAGAATTTTCGTGATTCAAAAGAGCCAATGATAAGGTGAGAAACTAGATTTTTACAATTAAAAAAAAATCTGGAGTGACTCCACTCAACTTTCCGAACATTGAGTAACTAACAGTTTTGTAGATAAAATAAAGAAAGAGGTGTTGCTAAACAAACAAAAAAGAGAAAACCATAACAGAGTGTTTGAGTATTTTTCAACATATATCACACGATGTTTTATTTAACGCTACTGAACTTTGAGCCCTGAGATCATAAGGATAAAGAATTTTTCGTTGTGTCCCTGTAAAAATCTATAAATGCTAGATTCACCAAAATGCTTATAGTTAGTGCAACAGTGATTTATAATATTCATACAAATTTTCAGCTCAATTGAATAAGGCGTTTAGATGCTATCGCTGGTCTCATAGGCCATAAAGATAAAGAATTTTTCTTTGTGTCCCTGTAAAAAAACTGTAAGTGCTAGATTCACCAAAATCTATACAGTTGGTTCAAATGTGCCCTATAACATGTGTACAAATTCTTTGCTGAGATTAATAAGGCGTTTAGACGCTATCACACTTTTAAAAATTTGGCAAAGAATTTTTCTTTGTGTCCCTGTAAAAAAACTATAAGTGCTAGATTCTCCAAAATCTATACAGATTGAGTATCTGTGACCTATAATATGTGTATAAAGATTTTCTCAATTGAATAAGGCGTTTAGATGCTATCGCACTTTTAAGATTTTGGTCCCTTGGCCATAATGATAAAGAATTTTTCTTTGTGTCCCTGTAAAAAAACTATAAGTGCTACATTCACCAAAATCTATAGGGTTCGTACTATGGTGACTTACAATATACGTACCAACTTTCAGCTTATTCGAACAAAGCGTTTAGACGCTAGCGTGTTCACTCACAGACATACACACATACATACACACATACATACATACACACATACATACACACATACATACACACACACATACATACATCATCGTAAAAATAGTGAAAACGGACTCGTTGGACCTCGAAACGTATAGAAACATCAAAATCTCGAATTCGGATTTTTGACATGATTAAATTACTTTCCTCACTATAGTGTTCGGAAAGTAAAAATCTGGAGTGACTCCACTCGACTTTCCGAACATTGAGTAATTAACAGTTTTGTAGATAAAGTAAAGAAAGAGGAGTTGTTAAACAAACAAAAGAGAGAAAACCATAATAGAGTGTTTGAGTATTTTTCTCCATCTATTACACGATGTTTTATTTAACGCTACTGAACTTTGAGCCCATAGATCATAATGATAAAGAATTTATCGTTGTGTCCCTGTAAAAACCTATAAATGCTAGATTCACCAAAATGCTTATAGTTAGTGCAACAGTGATTTATAATACTCATATAAATTTTCAGCTCAATTCAATAAGGCGTTTAGATGCTATCGTACTTTTAAAAATTTAGTCCCATAGGCCATAATGATAAAGAATTTTTCTTTGTGTCACTGTAAAAAAACTGTGAGTGCTAGATTCACCAAAATCTATACAGTTAGTTCAACTGTAATCTATAACATGTGTACAAATTTTTTGCTCAGATTAATAAGGCGTTTAGACGCTATCACACTTTTAAAAATTTGGCCCCATAGGCATAATGATGAAGAATTTTTCTTTGTGTCCCTGTAAAAAAACTATAAGTACTAGATTCTCCAAAATCCCTACAGATTGAGTATTTGTGACCTATAATATGTGTATAAATTTTTTGCTCAATTGAATAAGGCGTTTAGATGCTATCGCACTTTTAAGAGTTTTCTCCCATAGGCCATAATGATAAAGAATTTTTCTTTGTGTCCCTGTAAAAAAACTATAAGTGCTAGATTCACCAAAATCTATAGGGTTCGTACTATGGTGACTTACAATATGCGTACCAACTTTCAGGTTAATCGAACAAAGCGCTTAGACGCTAGCGTGTTCACTCACAGACATACACACATACATACACACATACACACACACATACATACATCATCGTAAAAATAGAGAAAACGGACTCAGGGGACCTCAAAACGTATAGAAACATCAAAATCTCGAATTCGGATTTTTGATATGATTACAATACTTTCCTCACTATAGTGTTCGGAAAGTAATTATTAAAAGTAGTCATCAGATGACAATACATACGCAGCAATTCTAAAGATTCTAACCTATTTGGTGATAGAGCTTTTTTGGGTTAATAAAATAAACAATGTAATCTGATTTTTTTTTTTTTTTTTTTTTTTTTTTTTTTTATGCTTGAACCAAAAAATATTTTTTATTTTTTATTGATGATATTTATGATGAATAATAGGATTTTTCGTAATTTAAAGAAGCCAGTAGTAATCTTAGAAGAAAACTCGATTTTTTTAGTTAAAATTTATTAAACTTATTGTCGCGCAGTTCTTTGGGTAATAAAATAAGCAATGTAATTTCTGATTTATTATTATTTATTTATTTATTTATTTATTTTATGCGTGAACAAAAAATTATTTAAATTATTTACTAAAGATATTACTGATAAATAGAATTTTGCGCAATATAAAAGAGCCAATGATGAAATGAGAAACTAGTTTTTTTGCAATTAAAACTTATTAAACTTAGTCATCAGATGGCAATACATACGCGGCAATTCCAAAGATTCTAACCTATTTGGTGATAGAGCTTTTTTGGGCTAATAAAATAAAAAATGTAATTTCTGATTTTTTAATTTTTACTTTCTCTTACCCATACGGTAGAGAAAGTATTATTTTTGGGTCAAATTTTCGAATGCGAGTTTTTGTTAGATTTAAATGTTCTGAGGTTCCCTGAATACGAAAATCATGTTTTTAGCAAATGGTCTGTGTGTATGTCTGCGTGTCTGTGTGTGTGTCTGTCTGTTATCAGCATATCTCAAAAACAAATTATGTCAGAAAGGTCAAACTTGGTATTCTAAATGTGTATCATATAGGGATGCTACAGTAAGCTTTTCGTTAAGATCAAGCAAATGGTTCGTGTACAGGGACAATCAAGAGAATTCTAATACATTACGTCTATGGGGGAAATTGCAGGTAAGTAGAGTTTAACGTCTATAGACTGCGCTAAACCAAATGAAACGAATATATATTTTTTGTAATAGAGATAGTCAACTGGAAATTTTTTTTTGTGTGTATGTAGGAGCCTCGCCTCTCTCGAGGGGAGTAAATTTTCATGATGGGTATCTTTCAAAAGAGCTCGCCAATACCTTTAAAACGAATGGTTGAACCATCGATCTGCGATAATTTAAAACAAAGTTATCGATTTTTTTTTTTTTTTTTTTTTTTTTTTTACATTTAACGAAAAAAAAAAAAAAACCTAAAAAATATATATATTTTTTTTTTTTTCTAATGTATATATTGCGAATAAAATGGACTTTTTTTTTCGGATATTTTGTGTTATACTACTTGTCTATTATGGAAATCGACTTCATTTTCATAAAAGATAATTTTTTTAAATAATAATTTTAATAAATTATTTTTTAAAAACAGAATGATTTTTTAATAACCCAATTAAATTCTATATAAATGTAGGTGCATTAATGAAACGGGGAGTTGAGGGGGCGGTAGCCCCCCCCCCTCACACAGAACTAATTATCATATAAAACTCTCCCTTTGAATTGTTTAATATAGGTTTACATAACATCGTTTTCTTACCTCTTAATATCCAACCTGTATTTATAGTATTAAATTTTAGGGTAAGAGAAAGTCGAGTGAGTGACACACCAGGTTATTATTATTATTTTTTTTTTTTTTTAATGCTTAAATCAAGAAATATTTTTAATTTTTTATTAATGATATTAATGATGAATAGAACTTTTCGTAATTTAAAGAAGCCAGTGATAATCTTAGAAAAAAAATCTCGATTTTTGTAGTTAAAAATTATTAAACTTATCGTCGGGCGGTTCTTGGCGTAATAAAATAAACAATGTCATTTCTGATTATTATTATTATTATTATTTATTTATTTATTTTATGCATGAACCAAAAAAATATTTTAATTATTTATTAATGATATTACTGATAAATTAATCGTAATTTAATCGTAAAATGAGAACTAAAAATTTTAAAATATGTCCCGAAGGTTTTTGAGGTAAATTAAAAAACAAAAATAAATAAATAGATAAAAAATAGGAATTTTATTTTCTCTGAAGGTGGTAAAAACCATGGGAAAAACATGTTTTGGCCAAGATAGTAAAAACCGGCAAAAACCATTACACGGTAAATACACACCTGCTTTAAAGCTCGCATTGCTCTAAATTTCTGAAACTTATTACACATAGTAGAATACTTCCATACAACTTGTTAATTTTTAATACCATTTTTCCCCCTCAGCTTACTATTTACTTTATTTATTATAACTTAGTAACTCCCCACAGTTAAAATGTAGACTTAGATTCATTAATCACTAAATCAGTAAAAATCAACTGTACAAAAAGAAAAATGAGCAATTTACGTTTAGAAGTGCCAGATGAAAATATCGTGTACTTTTAAATCTCCACCAGTTATATATATATAAAAAAAAGATAAAAATAAAAAATAACTTTCTATAAAGTTTTCATTATCTTAAAGTTATCACTGCTATTCTTCTTCTTCTTCTTCTTTTTTTTGTTACACAAAATTTAATTATTAAAGATTTCTGTTTATTTTTATTTACAGTTTGCGTATTAAAATTTCTTATATAATAAAGCTTGCTGAGATAAAATAAAAGTTAACATTAGCAAGAAACAAAATAAAGAATGTATGCATTCTTAACCAATTCTTAAACTGCCTTCACTTAAACAAAGTCAATAATGATTAACTCGCGGGTTTATTTTAATCCCTATAATAATAAACAGTTATAAAATTCTTGAATATTCCCGACTATTTATTATTTTTACGGAAAAAAAAAAAAATTCTTACACTCAAAAAGTTCGGAATGTAAACATCTGGCGCCGAAACGGCCGGTGCCAAAACGGCCGGCGCCCCGAAACGGCCACGCCAAAACGGCCGCGCCGAAAAGTAACAAACCGCTTCTGATATTTAAAGCTAATTTATTGATCAATACTAAAAACCATAAAACACATCATTTTTTCTTTTTTTTTTTTTTTTTTTTTTTTTTGGACATGATATTTTATGCTTTATCTCAGATGAAAAGCTTTTTAATTGTGAATCTTTCTGTAAAGCCTTTTCAGAATACTCTCATTTAAGATGTTTGCACGCACAGGACTAAGAAAGATCACACTGCGCTGAAAAAAAAAAAAAAAAAATAAATTCGAGCCCTGATACAATTCTTGCTGCTTCTTATGTAATATGACCTCATGAATCCGAATATGAATCCCACTTTTCCTAGTCACCCTCCGTTTTCACAGGACCCCCCCCCCCTCCCTCAATTCTTATCACTGTTTGGTCATTTTATGGCCATGAATTTGATTTGGAGTTAGAAAAATAATTAATTTAACACTAAAAAACAATATACACTGGTGGACAATTGCTAAGGATGGATGACAACAACTAAGCTATTGTCATCCGTCCTTATCAATTGTCCACCAGTGTATATATATATATATATATATATATATACATATATAATGTTTGTTTATTAAATAACATTAATAATATATTTAAAAAATATAAGAAATATAATACGCAATTTCTGTGGCAAATCCCCCCTAAATTTTCTCCTTGCCGCGGATGTTCATGTTTTAAAATTTTCCACCTCTGTAGCCCTTCAGAAGAAATTTAACAATTAAAATAATCCTCCCCCTCCCCTAAAAATCGAATTGATAACCGTAAAATGACCCAAAAGTGATAAAAATAGGAGGTCTTCCTTAAAAAACGGTGGGTTATAGGGCAAAATGGGCGGCATATTCGGATTCAGGTTATTCTACATACGAATTTGCAAAAATGGTGTTGGGGACAAATTTCATACAGAGCGGTGTCCTTAATTAAGTATTTAATCTAGGATTCTTTGTGAAATATCACTAAAAGTTGCAACTCTAAATTTATACAAGTGATGCTCAGTTCATTTAAAACATGCAGAGATACTGATTTTGGTTGCGTATGACCTTCTTTTGTTGTTTAGTTATTCAAGTTGTTCCATATAAAAAAAAATCTCAGGTAATATTTAATAGATTTAAAACTTTAACAACAACAAAAAAAAAAAAAAAAAAAAAAAAGAAGAAGAAGAAGAAGAAAGAAAGAAACTGAGCATATTTTTTGTTTTTTGAGAAATAAAGTTCTGGACAAAACATCATTTTATGTAGAACAACAGGAGATCACATTTTAGGTCTATTCTTCCATTTAAAAGCATGCCATAACTGTTTTGCATTCCTTAGCAACGGTTATTATATTCATTTCTTAAAGTCTCTTTGTTACAGCTTTAGTATAGGTCCCCCTTGGCGTTTTTAAAATTTTTATTCCTGTTATGGCGATGAATTAAAACTTCTATTTTAGTTGGGTAAGTGGACCTAGAATTAACCTTATTTAGAAATTCGGTGCCAAAGCTACTTCGGTGACAAATTTCAATTTTAGTAATTGGTCCTATATTAAAGATATTCTATTTCTTTCGTGGGATTTTTCTAATTTTCATTTCCAATATTATAGTTATTTTTTTTAATTGGGGTGCGAGAGAAAGACTAGGAAAAATATTTGGGATACAAATGATGAATGCTATCTATACAAAAACCGAAAATAATAATGATAAATATAATAATAATAATAATAATAATAAATGTCATGTCCTTCAGATTTCTTTTTTTATAACAAGTAATATATTTTTTATTCACATATAACTAAATTTCTTTTTATAAGGGGATTTTTATTTTTATTTTTTTATTTTTATTTATTTTTTTATTTTTTTAACGAAAGAAATGAACAGGTATTTTTTATTTATTATCTTCGCATATATATATTTTTTTCCCTTTTAACAATTTAAAGTTAAATTGAAGTTTTTATTGAATATTTTTTTGAACCAATAATCCAATTGAACTGAAAAATACGTCGATAGTTGGATTTTGTTGTGATTAACAAGGGTACTAATGTTTCATAGCGATCAGTTGAACAGTGTAGTTTTGCATAGCGAATAAACCCGATATATTCAAGGTAACACGCAGCAAATAATGACAATACCTACTGGAAAAATCAGTCCTGTCGTACTAAAATATATTTTCAGATTTTCTTTGTTAGGTTCATAGTTGTAAAAAAGTTAAATTTATGGAAGACTAGAATTTGACTTTTTGTAACTAATATTCTGTACTGGTCTCTGGATACATTCCAACAAAATATTTTCTTAAGGGCCCTCTTCACTCATCGCCGTCGGAAGCCGAAGCTAATGTTATTCTATGGGATTTTTTTCTTTTTAAATAACTTATTAACTAATACGTATTTTTAAATTCTGTTTTCACATTCTGAAAATTCCCAGCTGTTAAATTGACGGAAATTTATAAAAAAATATTTTTTTACTTTTTTATATTTTATTTTGAAGCAGCAAAATAAGAATTTTCAATATGTTAAATTTTTTCATTTTGCAATTTCAAAGTAAATTATTAAAAATTTAAAAAAAAAATACATTTTTGAAAAAGGTCCGTCAATTTAACGGTTGGGAATTATCTGAATGTGAAAACGGGATTTAAAAATATGAATTAGTTAACAAGTTATTTGTAAAGAAAATTTCCCCATAAAATGACATTGGCTGGGGCTTCCGGCGACGGTAAGTGAAGAGGGCCGTTAAATCGTGGCCTTGATACTCAAGATGTAAAGATGATAAAATTTTTACTCATCTCAGTTTGATTTTTTGATATAATTGGAAGACCTAAGACAAAATTGTGCATGTTATTCATCCAGAATATATATGGGGACTTAAGACTTTCTTCTATAAATTCACGCAATACAAATTATTTCTTAAATTATTTTCCATAATGAACGCAGACGTTTTTTATTTATTTATTTATTTATTTTTTTTTTTTCGGAGAGATGTTTAACACTAGATGTCGAAAGAAAGTTGATTTTATGCCAACATTAGAGCTAATGCGATTTTCCTTTTCTTTCTTTCTTTGTGTGTGTGTTAAAAATGAAATAAATAAATAAATAAATAAATAAAATGAATAACTTTGTTTTAAATTTGCATAGATTTATGGTTCAACCAACCGTTTTAAAGGTATTGACGAGTTCTTTTGAATAATATCTATATTGAAAATGTACAGGATGTAATGGACTTTTCACTCTGAAAATAATTATTTTAAAAAATACATAGTATTACGTAATTTTTGAGTAAACCAGCCATGAAATTGAAGCCACACAAAAAAAAAGAAAGCGAAAAAAAGAGGAAGTTTTTGAAATTTATTTCACAAGAAAAAAAAAAAAAAAAAAAAAAAAAGGTTTAATGCATTATTGAAATCCCAATACTTCTACGTACATTAATTGAAAAAGAAAGATAAATTATAGATTAAAAATCTTTGGCCATATCTCAATTTTGAAAAAAATGTTTAGTGCTGCCATCTATGTATAATAATTAATACTAGATGTATTATTTTTTACATTAGTGTAATTTTCGAGTGTTGGGGTTAATTTAAGACTTAAGACCAGTGCCTGATTATCCAAAAGGCTCAGGAAGCACAAGCTTCCCTTCTAAAATTTAAGAGGGGGCGCCATAGGGATTAAAAACATGGTCTTGAATTTTTTGTTTCATATTTTCACACTGAGATTGAATATTTTTTGAGAAAGGTTACTTAAAAGAAGACAAAACATTCACTATTTCGGGAAAAATCTATTATTTAACCTCAAAAATCTGAATGTTCTTAATTAAAAAGTTGTGTGATTTTAATGTTCTATGTAGAAACCACCCAGATGTATGAAAAAATAATAATAAACACACAGTATTTTTTTACCTATAGCATTTTTATATTACAATATGTAACAGGAAAATAAGATTTTCCGAAATGAAAGGGGGCCTCGAAATGATGCTGAGCTTCCCCTAGCTTCAAAGCTTAATCGGGCCTTGCTTAAGACGAATTCAGTGTGCTAGGATTCTAGGAATTCTAAGGGGGCCTAGACCGTATTTACGAAAGTTTTGGAGAAAACCATGAGAAAGCCATGTAAATCTGAAGGTTAATCATATTACAAAATATTATGTTACAATATTGACAATACATATTTTATTTTATTTTATTTTATTTTATTTTTATTATTATTTATTTATTTTTTCTGTAGAAAGATATTTAAATGTGATTTTTCAAAGTGTATCCCCTAAAACGCAATGTATCGGAATTTTGTTTTGTTTGTCCCTGTACATAAACTAGTTGTACAGGACATATTAATGCCATTTTAAATAGGAAACACACCACAGTGAACTTGACTAATATATAAATTTTTTTTTTTAATTCTGAAAATATTAACGGACGCTGGGGCGGGAGAAAGACAGATAGAAAGATAAACAATTGAACAGACAAATGCACAAATTGAAATCATTTTCACACTTAAAAATTGGTTGAAAGCACTAAAAATGCGTAATAAAAACGAATGTTCAATTCAGCAAATTTTTATTAATATCTCTTAAAGAAACTGAATATTTTTGTGCGCCCCTGTAAATCTAAAGTTCATCATACAATTTTCTATAGCAAGCATTCTTTTGTGCATACGAATAACATATTTCCATTTCATTAAAGTTTGTGAAAAGTAAAGTTATTAAAATTTGGCTTATAGAAATACTTCACATAGAACGCAATGCTTTGGAATACTTTCGAGTGTCCTTGTACACAAACCAGTGCTGGTATTTACGCCATTTTACATAAGAAACATTCAATAGTGAATTGGAATGGCATATTTCAATTTTATTAAGTTTTGTCTACATTAAAGGTATTAAAATATAGTTTATATAAATGCCTTTCTGAGAACACAAAAATCTGGAAAACTTTCGGGTATCCCTGTACACAAACCGGTTGAGGTA
Organism: Salticus scenicus; assembly: GCA_963930645.1. Classification (NCBI taxonomy): domain Eukaryota; kingdom Metazoa; phylum Arthropoda; class Arachnida; order Araneae; family Salticidae; genus Salticus; species Salticus scenicus. Next base: position 31,112,341 of record OZ005662.1, read on the forward strand.
TTCGCCCCATTTTCAAGAGGGAACATCCGGTAGTGAACTTGAATAACTTATATCAGTTTCAAAAAATTCTATAATCATTTAAGGGAGTTAGACCATGGACAGACAGACAGACGAACAGGCAAACACACACACAAATTGAAATCACATTCACACTTAAAACTTGTTAGAAAGTGTTAAAAATACTTAATATAGGCGAAAGTGAAATTCCAGCAAACTTTTATTAATATTTCTTAAAGTAACTGAATATTTTTGTGTCACCGTGTATATTTAATGCTAATCATACTACACTCGAACCTCTCATTAAGGGACACCCATGGGACCAGACATTTTGTCCCTTAAATAGAGGTGTCCCTTATTCAGAGGGTCAATGAAAATTTTTTAACTTTACACTCAGTTACACATCAATTAACCAATGCACTTTGGCAATGCAAATTACACACTAATAAAGTCAAGTCTTTTTAAAAAGAAAATTACTTGCATGACATAGTTAATTATTATATTAGGACCAATTTTACTGAACTTGCCTGTGCACATAATTTTCTAATTCAAATTATAAAATTACAAAGCAAATGCATAGCTCAAGACTACTACACATTTTTAATATCACTATTTTTTAGTGCAAATTTTTGTCATATTTAAACACAGAAAATTTAAGGAAATGTACTAGAAATTTATGAAGAAAAAAAGAAGAAAAATGGTAGAGAAAAAATGGAGTAGTTGGCAGCTATGCAAATGCATACTGAATACAGAATTAAAAAAATTAAATTAAATTAAAAAAATAGAAACTTACGAGCCTGTAAAATATAACTGATTTTTATTTCATATTAGTTACACTTAAAATATTCCGAAATAAGTGTTTGTCTGTTTGCTGTTTTTGATTAGATTAACTGTTATTGCTTTGTGTTACTGGAAGCAGGTGCTAGATCTAAAATTCCAAACATCACTGTCCATTCATGTTATTTTTAGTTCACAATAAAGAGGGCAATTGTTCTTTTAACAGAAAATACATTTACATTTTGCAAAAAATGTAAACACCGACGTTTTATCTTGCATTTTAAAATTTTTATGTAATACAAATTATAAAATCTACAGCAAAATTAAAAAAGTTATAAATAATACAAATTGATTTTTTTTTCTGCAAATTTTAATGTCCCTTAAACAGAGTGTCCCTTCTACGGAGGTGAATACATTAACATCCCTATTCCTAGGGACTGGGACCGGAGAATTTGTCCCTTAAATAGAGGTGTCCCTTATTCAGAGGTGTCCCTTATGGGAGGTTCGAGTGTATATAGAAAGCAATCTTTTGTGCATATGCATTACATATTTCAATTTCATTAAGCTTTGTGCAAAGTAAAGTTATTAAAATTTGGTTTATAGAAATACCTCTCGTAGAATGCAATGCTTTGGGATACTTTCGGGTGTCCCTGTACACAAACCGGTGGTGGTATTTACTCCATTTTACATAAGTAACATCCGATAGTGAATTTGAATAACATATTTGCATTTCATTAAGATTTGTGTACAGTAAAGGTATTAAAAGATGCTTTATAGAAATACCTCCCTTAGAAATCAATGCTTTAGAATACTTTCGGTTGTCCCTGTACATAAACCAGTAGAGGTACGCGCTCCATTTTCAATAGGGAACATCCGATTGTGAACTTGAATAACATATATCAGTTTCAGAAAATTCCATAAATATTTACGGGAGTTAGAGTGCGGAAAGACGGACAGACAGACAGACAAACCGAAGTCAGTAACACTTTTGAACCTTGTTGGTATGTGTTAAAAAGTTTTTTTTTTTTTTTTTTTTTTTTTTTTTTTTTTTTTCAATTTTTTAAATAAGCTGTTATATCTCCATGAATATATGTGGTAGCCTCATAAAAATTTACACAGATAATGAGAAAAATCCTGATAATCACATACTATAGCCAAAACACATTTAAAACATTTCTTTTACAGAGTGATCCAAAAGATCTTGATTTTTTTTTTTTTCTTTTTTTTTTATTAAGGACAAATTTTTGCTGAAATATATTTGAGGTATAATATGTTATTTACACTGCCAAAGTTTCAAGATGATTCCTAATGAATTTTTTTAGATATTTGACAAAACGTCAAACTTTGAAAGCGTCCCAATACTTATTGGTAGATGGTGTATAATCGACAAGTGAGTCGCTGTTATTATTATTATTATTATTATGACACATTTGTCCCGTCATGTGCGTGTATATATATATATTGTATTTCATAATGGGAGCAGACACAAAAAAGAAGAAAATAAAAATAAATAAACGAAGAAGAAGTTACTGAATAAGTCTGAGAAAAAAACTTTCTTTAATTTCTAAAAGAATGAAAAAAAAAGTTTTCTGTTGAATATGATCTATATAGCCTGACCATTTGTGCACAGGGTTCCGTAAAATAATTCAGATTAATTACGGCCTATGAGATGTATTTCACGAAAGCAAAATTTATTATCTTAATATGGCACAAAATATAATGAAACTAACATACATTATCCAGATGTACAAAAATATGTTTTCATGGTATAAATAATTAGCATTGATGATTAATTTAGAAGGCTACACAATATTTCAAGGGAAGAAGAAAAAAAAAGAGGCAGAGGACCACTTTCAATCCACATTTTATTACAGTGTTGCCCTCTATAGAATAAAATATGAACTAAAGATTTAAAACTTATGAGTTTATAATTATAATAATCATTCCAAGTCAGAAACATTAACGACGAGTAGACTAACTGTAAAACAATTGAAAGCAATTGTCAAAATATCGAAATATACGTATACGTACATGTATGTACATAAATACTGTTACAATGACAGTAGAATGCAAGAAAAATCTATCATTCAATGCAGAATTTACCTATAGAGCCAAAAATAAGATATCTAGTAATAACTTTAGAGATGAGAAAGAATAAAAATATGCATCAAATCATAGATATAGTAATATATATATAGATCTATCATCCCCATGTTATCGAGCAAAAACTTTTGATGCCGAAAAAAAGTTCTAAAATCAGCCATTAGAAAGTATTGAAGAAAAGATAAAAAAGAAAAATGAATTTGAAACTATATCTGAAGTTTTTCGTTCACCTTTAGTAAATAAATTATTCATATATATGTATATTTTTTTTTACTAAATTATTCGTGTGTATTCCTGTGCGTAATTTACTCGGGGAAAGACAGCCATTAGAGAGACTTTTCCCGAGGAAAAAAAAAGCCCCCTTAAAATTAAAGCTTCATTTCTCAAACTTAAATAATTCTACCTTCCACTAATTCACTGATAGCGCCCTAATTAATTCATTTTCTAAATATTCCATTAATTACAAATTCTTTAACTAATCTCAATTCTTAAAGTTATTTTTATTTTAAAAAGGTTTAAATTAATTTTACAGCAATTGCATGCTTTAAAAAGTTGGATTATTGATGGAAGTATTTTAAAACAGATAATTTATTATATAAAATTGAGATTATTTTTAATTGGTGTATTTAAATAATATGAAATACCCTTTATCATACTTATTGGTATCTTTAAAATTGCTCAAATCTTCTCTTCTTTCATTTCTAAGAACTTAGGGTCAGGTGGGGTAAAGTGGGTATACTTAAAAAAAAAAAAAAAAAAACTGCTACATATTTAAAATAATTCAACATTTTAATTTTTTTCTTTTTCTTTTGTATTTATTAGATGGCTACACAGTTTTTCCGCTACAGAAAAAAAATAGTGGCAACTTAAAAATTATCGTTTTTAATTTAAATTATTGTTCTACATGCAACATATTTCAGCTATTACTGTTCCAAACTTTTGTCTCCCTCTTTTTTATACGAAAATTATAAATATTTTACAAAAGAATAACAAACATAAAGTATCAGAGAACATTTATTCACTTGAAGGTAAATTAAATGTATTGTATTTCGTATTCTATGGATTATTTTATCAGCTGGGTTAAATTGGGTATAGAATTACGCTTAATTATATGGCTAAATTATTATACTGGTCCTTCTCACGAAAACTGTCATTATGAGAAAATTGAAAGAAATGAAAAGCTTTGAAATTTTTTTAAACAGATATATGTAATAGCTACATAAGAAAAATATAGATCCTGCATATATATTTCACAATATTTAATTAATAAATTTATTCTGAATACTGAAAAGTGAGAGAATGGCAGTTATAATAAGAGGATGATATATTATTAGTATACACTACTTTTTATAACTTTTTATTTTTTGCATAATAAATGACAATATCATTGTGATTTGTGCATAATAAATGACAATATCATTGTGATTTGTGCAAAATAAAGGTATTAAAAAATGAAAATTTATGGCAATACCTCTCATAGAACTCGATGCTTTGGAATTATTTCAGGTGTCCCTGTATACAAACCAGCGGTTGTACTTCCTCCATTTTCAATAGGAAACATCCTATACTGAACATGAATAGAATATATCAATTTCCAGGAATTCCATAAATATTTACGAGAGTTAGAGCGCGGACAAGCAGACAGACAGACAAACCGAAGTCATAAACTCTTTTCTACTTTGTTGGAAAATGTTAAAAACTCTTTTCAGCTTTCTCGAAAAGTTTTAAAAAGGATTTACCTGCAATTTTGCTCCCTTTTTATTAATTACTCACATTAACAGACTACTCACTTTACCCCATGCCATGGGGTAAGGTGGCTATAAAACAATCTATTTCAAATCGTTATTATTTTTTTATTTTTAAGTATTGAGTCAAAAATTCAAGCGCTGTGTGTTCTCAACACTTGTAATGTATATATGCAACAAAAAGTTATCTAATTTTTTGAAATCTTATAATAATTTTGTTCTACCGATTTTCAAAAACGGTGTTTTTATACCCATATTATCCCACCTGACCCTAAATAATTTGAAGGAAGGTTCCCCCCCCCCCCCCCTTTCAATCTTTCTGCTTGTCTTCTTCTCTGCCGATCACTTTGTCTCGGTAGTAAATTTTAAATTACTGTATGAGTTGTAAAAGTGCGTTACGGATAATTTGTGATATCTCTGTATATTATCGATTTTCTTTCCTTTTTTCGAATTAAACTTTTTTTGAAATAATTCGTTTTTGATCTGCAATGAATCACTCAGCATAGTTTAAAATGTTTGTTAATAAACGACTCATATTGGTTCGTATATAAAAGATCATTATTTATTTCCAACTTATTTTAATGTAAAAAAAAAAAAAAAAAAAAAAAAAAAAAAAAATTAAAATAAAATAATTTAAACAGATAAGTTTTTTAAACGTTTGTTTGTTGCAAAACCATCTTCCATGGTGACAATAATTTAAACAGAGTTCAGGTAAAAAAAAAAAAAAAAAAAAAAAAAAATCCCTTGAATCAGTCACAACGAAGTACAGATAAACATATTAAAGCAATTTTAAAATTGCCATATTTTATATCGATAAATTAAGTCAGGTAGATCCTGTAACGAATATTTGATACTTAAAAGTGGTTTTTTCGATATAAAAATATAGCTGAAAACAGAAACCTCATTTCGTGAGTAATATGAAGTTTAGCGACGAACTATTTTTATATAATTACAGTTAAAATGTTTTAAATTTTTTCTTGCATCGAATATTATACCTTATAATTATGAAAAATATTTTCCATAAAATCGATTAGCGTTTAAAAAGAAAATAGTAAAAGCATGAAAAAGGTTGCGTGGATTAAAATTAAGTTTAATTGATTAAAAAATCGATTTGTAATATTGATCAGGGTGAACAGGGATAAATGAAACAATGTTTTGATATAGTTCGATTTTAACCTCGTTTTGTCCAGTTCTACTCTACTTACACACCAGAAAATGTCTTGACTTATAAGCTACAACTGATAACTAGCTTTGCCAAAGTGTGAATTTTTTTTATTTAACAATGTGCAATTTAAAGGAAGAAAGAAAAAAAGAATAATATGGTGCGTCACTCACATGAGTTTCCCGACATAATTAACAAAATTTTTAAATTACGAAATTTATAGTAAGTTATGTTAATGCCAATATCCTAAATCATATTTTGAAAGGTGTGTGTGACAACTTTCAAACGAAAATATCCTTCAAAATAGTCGTTTTAATAAAATATTTCCCAATTTGTCATGTTAAGAAATTCGTAAATTTCAAATAAGATAAGAAGTTTTCAAAATTGAATTTTCATAGTTAATTATGTTTATGACAGCTTGATAACTGATATCTTAAAGCTGGTCTTTGCGGTCCGCGATTGAATTCACGAAACTCAAAATCTTTATATATGTAAATGGCTAAGAGATTTTCTTGGTGTCTGTTTGTCTGTGTGTTGACGCAAATTGCCACCAGCTTTTCATACTTTAGTTAATTTAAAAAAATCTAACTGTCCGATCGATAAGTTAATTAAACCAACGGATTCAGTAAAAATTCCCCTTTCATTTGGTACCTTATTTGTAACGAAATTTTGATGATATTTTTAAAAATTAATTGAAATGTGAAAGTAATAGCCTGGTAAAAGCTTTGAAAATGGACATTTAAATTTTTATTTGTTGCCAAAAAAAAAAAAAAATATATATATATATATATTATTTTTTTTTTCAACATAAAATAAAGTATGCTTTCACGCGAAAAACAAACAAACATATATATTAAATATTAAACTTGCTCCTGCACATGAAAAAATGAGAATATGAAAATGGAGTAAAAAAAATAAAAAAATAATAATAAAAAAAATTTTAGATTTTTCCCCCCTTTCATTTAAACAGTATGTTAAATAGACGAATCGCGCTTCGCATGAAAGCTAATTCAACACTGCATTAAAGAGCTTTACTTATTGATAATCCTGGGTAATTTTTAAAATTTTGATGCTGATATAGATCGGACATTTTTCGCCAAGGATTCCACTTTCGTAAAAGCCACTTTAAACCAAGTAGCGCATAAAAAATATAAATTAATTATAAAATGTTGAAAAACAGAAAAGAAATAAAAGGAAAGAAGGGGAAAACGAAAAGAAAAGAAAGAAACAACAAAATAATAATAATAATAATAATAATAACATAAATTATGCATTTTTGTCTAAAGTGACGATAAACCTTCAAAAGTCGCCAAAAATGGGGAGCTACATTATGACTGTACCATGATCAGTATAGGTTTACATATTTCATTATTTCATTTTTTATTTTTCTATATACCAACTACTATTAACTAACTCAACTACTATTATAACCACAAAAATTAATTGTCTCATGCGATAGACGTAGCCGATCATAGCACATTGTAATATTATTTTTGGTGTGAAATTGTTGTCATTTTATGGTTGATCAAATAAGTCAAATAAATATAGAAAATAACGTGAAAGAAAATATTATGTACACCACGTATAGTGTTATTCATGGACAATTTCATGATTTCTTTAAATTTTATTTTTGTTTGTAAAGCGATATGGAAAAGAGTTTCTTTTAAATATAGTGACCAGCGAAGCGAGAAAAGCCTTCGTTGGTTCACTACCTTCATTGAATTCATGAATTAAAAAATGGTTTCGATAACAAACTTTGATCTATTGGCACGCAGGCAGAATCAGGCCGAGTTTTGTACATTTCGAGGATTCGGAATTCGGTTCGTTCCCGAACCGGGGCTTTGCTAGTGTTATCCTAATTTATTAATTTGTTCTATTATAGGGTAAGTTTCGTAGTTTAATGTTCATTCATTTTCAATAAAGCTCTAGATCAGCTGTCGTCAGTCGCCAACTGGCGACCATTGCATTGAAAATGGAAACAAAAAATTCAAACCCTAGTTGCCCAATGTAGCAACCATTTTACTTTATTTATTTTTTATTATTTAATAACTAATTAATCATAAGCATGGAATAAAATGTCATATCAGTCAACAACTATGAAATCGCCGTAATTTTTACGAGAGTATAGGAAACTACGGAACAGTTGCTCCCCAAGATGTTGAAAAATGTGGTATCCGGATTCTCTCACAATTAATTTTTTGTTCTCTATTTATTTTTTTTTAACACTGAATGCAATCACGATTTCAAACGATTTTAATGAAGGAACGTATTTGGCATCAAAAGCTGAAAACATTGTCTCCTTCACAGAATGCATCGCTACCAACGTTTATCTGCCCATGAAACGGCGAAAATTGAAAAAAAAAAAAAAAAAAAAAAAAAATAAGAAGAAGAAGAAAGAAAAGAAAAAAAAAATGCGAATTTTACTGATTAACAACGAATATATTTAAGTAGCTGATTGCGATTAAACCTAAATTATGTGGGCGAATGGTAAAAGGTCTTGTCGTTTCAAAATAGGTTGAAAAATTGGCGTCTATTATTTCAGGAAATTACTTTGAAGAACTGCGATTTTTACTTTCATTACCCTAATACCGTTGGTAATGCAAGTATTGTATTGGGTCCAAAAATTCGATATCGACTTTTCACTTGATTTACACGTTTTAAGGTCTCCCTAGTCCAAAAAAGTAGTATTTGGCAATTGGTCAGTATGTGTGTGTGTGGGGGGGGGGGGGATTTCTGGCTATTATACCTCGGAAACTAATAAAGACATTACTATGAAACTTCACAATTGATACAGGTCTGGTATACAGATGAATTTTTTTAATTTTGATGAAAACTGAAAACCAGAAGTAGGTCATCGGAAACCGGAATTGAAACCGTAAGCGCGTATCTCAAAAACGGTTTATAGAAATTTCTCCCCCAGCATCTCGCCCCCAGTATTTTGCCTCCGGGAAATCTCCCCCCCCCCGGAAATTTCGCCCCCGGAATTTTCACCCCCGGTAATTTCGGACCCGAACAGTGGATTTCGGAAATTTCGCCCCCAGCGTCTCACCCCCGTGTTTTGAAAAATATATATGTAATGACAAATAAAAATAAAAATATACATGTACTAATTCTCGATATATTTCTATTTAATTCACACTATTTTCCCTTTTAATTTAAATATAAAACATATGAATTAAAATAAGGTTTTCGAATGCAAAAATTTTTCGATTAATTTTTCATCGCTGTTAATTAAAAAAAAAAGCTTAAGTCTACAGTAATATTATTTATTTATTTATTAAATTGTTAGTGCACACATAATAATTTTATTAAATTATCAAATATTATTTTACTTTATTTTATTTATTAACCAATTTGATCATTATTGATAAATAAGGACATAAGATTACAGAAGCAAGAAATTTTCATCTACTTTAGGGTAATGAACTTATACTAGGCGAGTCGTATTAACCCCAGACGATATATTGAACGCCCCAGCCCAACCGTTACCGTCCTTCGATGTCTTTTCTAGTCAAATTTTTCCTTTTATCCTTTCCAATGTTAGCTTCTTTTTTTTTTTCCACACTTGACATTGTGAGTTTTTTTTTTTTTTTTTCATCCCATGCATTTTTATATGTAATTTTGACTCATTTTTTTTCCCCTCTTTCTATGAATTTTCAGCCTTTTTCCCTCGTTTTCTACATTCTAAGGTGTGGTCCGAAAATTCGATATCGAGTTTTCACCTGATTTATAGATTTTAAGGCCTCCTGAGTCCAGAAAATTAGTTTCTGACTCACAGTTGGTCAGAGTGTGTGTATGTATATGTATGTATGTGTATGTATGTGCGGAATCTTCTGGGTACCATATCTCCGAAGATAACAAAAATAGAACTATGAAACTTCAGAACTGAGACAGGTCTGGTATACAGAATTTTTTTTCAAATTTTGGGGAAACTGAAAAACCGGAAATGGGACAGCAGAAAACAGAAATGGGACCGCAAGTCCGTATCGCAAAAACGGCTCTATCAATTTTATTCAAAGTTTCTATATGATCACTCTATTAGATGATCTTTCAAATAATATAGTTGGTTAGTTCAGGAAAATTTATAGGCGTCCGGTAAAAGTAGCTCAATTCCAGGCTTCCATTCCTTTAAAAATGACTGCTCGGGTTTTTTTTTTTTTTTTTTTTCCAAATCCGTTATATTAAAAAACATTTTTTTTGTATGTAATTATTATTTTCCGGTCAATAATTGAGTTTGCCAAGTTTTGGTAAAAGTTGTATCTTAAAAACAGCTCTAACGATTTTTTTTTGAAAATTATTACATAAATCCATTTTAGATATCTTTTCTCCTGTATTACGTGGTTAACACTTTTCAACTACACGTGCACTTTACCTCATTTAACTTTCAATGTACTTCGCCTACATGATCACTTAACGGGCAGAACAGAGGGACAAAAAGAGAGAGAAGCAGATTAATTCAATTCATAATCACTTTAAACATTCTTGTAACGTGTTAAAAACGCTTAAAAAGTCGAAAATGTAATATCAGCAATTTCTGGTAATAATCCTTAATGTATGTGAATACATTTGTGTGGCCCAGGAAATCTGGATGCTAATCTTATATTGTTCTATAGAAACCACCCCCCCCCCTTTTTTTGTTATACATAGGTATAAAAAATTTAAATTTTATTATATTTGTGAAATATGCATATATATATATTCAAACATATGTTAATGACAAGAAATTACATGAATATTTACGAGAGTTAAAGCACGGTAAGACAGACAGATAGTCAAACAGAAGTCATACAGTTTGGTGGAAAATATTAAAAACTTTTGTTTTAAATAAATAGATTGAAATGTCTTAAATAATCGTCGGCTTATAAATTATATACATGCGAGATAATTTTGTTCAGAATTAGAAAATATGTAAAGGAGTCTCATCAATTAATTATCAAATGATAAATAAAATTATATCAAATTAAGACATAAATGCAACTTATATTGCACATGGACTAACGTTAATTTAACATATAAATGATAACATAAATGAGGAAAAAAAAAGTATATATATACATATATTGGTTTATATTTTGCTCTAGTTACATTATTTTTAACTCTCACTAAAAGTATATACCTAATAACAAAATACAATGAAATTATACTGCATATAAACTGTAACTAAGTCAATATATAACTTACTTAGTTACGTAGGTTAGTCAAAAGACAATAATTATGATGGCTATAATTTTATGTCAATTCGAAAAATGAATATTTATTAATTTGATTTACATTTACGTTTGTCATATAAATTTAAAAATCGAGTCAAAATTATGCCTAATTGTAAAAATTCTTAAGACACAAAGAAAATATTTTCTATTAAATTAATAGAAAATAATTTTCAGGTATTTCATTACTTATAATTAAAAAATTAATATAAAGTTTTAAAACCAAACAAATAAGTTAGTAACCAGAATATACTTTGAAATACTACTACTACTACTACTACTTATTATTATTAAAATTAAACTTTAATCCCGTAATTTTACTTGTTTCATTTTCATTAAAAGAAATCGTATTGTTAATTTTCTTTTTTTGTCTTGTTTACTATTTTTTTTTAACAATATGGGAAAGATAACTTACTAAAGGTAGATGAAATGTAAACTGTATTTGTAGAAATAATCATTAAAGACAATAGATCAATAACAGTCATGGGCTAGTTATCAACACGTTTTAAATTATTACTAATATTAAGCATTATGAAAAACTACCTAATTGCTTTAAATAAGATTTTAAAATAGTTGAAACAAACTTATAGTAAATACCCACATATATTTAGGAATTTCAAAAAAAAAAAAAAAAAACTTATTGCAAATAAATTCAGAATTTAAGAATTATTGGAAGAAAATTAAAATTGTTCAGGAAAATTATCCATCTTCCATGCAAGTGAACAGAAGATATACTGGAATTTATGTTGTTAGAGCAGGTGTTGGAAAGGTAAGGTTGGACCTCGGTTGCTGACGTCAGTGGAGGCGCGAATTTTTGTTCAAAGACTTTGTATTAATCGAGCAGGTGTTGCCTGATCAGGCCTATCGTTACAAATTTGATACCAAATGTAAGGGGCGATTTTTCTGAATCCAGGGGTGCAAACAGGTTTTCGACACGACAATTTAATTTTTTTAATTTAACTAGCGTATGAAATTAAGGTGACAGACTTCATTTTAATCCATTTTAGTCATTTTAAAAAATTCGAGTCTAAGTTTTACGGTAAAAGAAAAATTAAATAAAAATTAATTAAAAACTTAAAATAATAATTTTACAATTAATACTTCTCTGTTCTAAACCAAATTCTGTCTTTAGCAAAAATTTTAATGATTTTTTTTTTTTTTTTTTTTTTTTTTTTTACTTCCTTATACAAAGTATAAGGAAGTACAGTAATCCCGATTTGCAAAATGGATTTTGTATTTCACATTGCTCGAAACGAATGAACGCTGAATGTTGCCAATTTATACGTGTGACTGTCATGATGTCTAGTTGTACACCTGCAAGTATCGTCTTAACACGAACTCTCGTTTTAGAGATATAAGGGATTTTACACGATTTTTCGTGACGTCTGTATGTATGTGTGTCTGTGTGTGTGTCCGTATGTCGCATAACTCAAAAACGTTTGGACGTAGAAAGTTGCGAATTGGTACAGAGGTGTGTTATAACATCTAGTTGTGCACCTCCCTTTTTGGGCTTTGTATGATTTTCCGTTTTGGAGATATTTAGAAAATTAGGTTCATAATGACAAAAAATACATAGGTTTTGGCCATATTGTATCAAAAAACGGTGACAACTCAAAAACGGTTTGGACAAATCTTGCAATTTAACTGACTTCCCGACTAGCTAGACATTTGAAACTTTCAGAACACGTTGACAATGCATTTTTTAAAATATTTTTAGCCAACTGTTTCCGATACCTGCTGCCTTCAGCGGCGTTTATGTGATTGAACAGAAAATTTATTTAACTAACTTCCCGACTAGCTAGACATTTGAAACTTTCAGACTAGATCAGAACACGGTGTAAATGCATTTTTTAAATATTTTTAGCCAACTGGTTAGGGTCACTGCTGCGTTCGGCAGCGTTACCAGTACAAATCTTGCAATCGAGTTTTAACTAACTTCCCGACTAGCTAGACATTTAAAACTTCAGGAAAAGCTAACACGGGGACAATGCATTTTTCAAATATTTTTAATCAACTGTTTCGGGTCACTGGTGCCTTCGGCCGCGTTTATATTGTTCAACAGAAAAAATATTTAACTTAACTTCCCGACTAGCTAGACATTTGAAACTTTCAGAATAGTTCAGAACACGGTGAAAATGCATCTTTTTAATACCTTTAGCCAACTGTTTCGGTTTCCTGCTGCCTTCGTCAGTGTTATCAGTACAAATCTTGCAATCGGTTTTCAAATAACTTTCAGAAAAGCTCAGAAAACGGTGATAATTCATTTTTTCAAATATTTTTAGCCAACTGTTTCGGATCCAATGTCAATGTTTTTTAACTTTATGTATATTTCTAAAAGTGTATAAGGAAGTCATGTGGTGCCCACATCAGATTTTTTTTCTATGGGTACCCTTTCATATTTATATTTTCATTTAAGAAAATATCCAAACTTTCTTCCATGCAATAACATGTTCTTTGCACTACCAAATTTTCAAGGTGATTTTTAAAAAACTTTTCTAGGTATTTGACAAAATTTCTAAGTTCGAATATGTTCAAATACTTATTGCTGGATAGTGTATATATGACAACGTTGTTTCATAATACTTTTTTCATCTTCTCTTTTCGTTTTATTTTTATGTTCTCTCACTCAAATATATGGTAGAAAAGGTATTGTTTTGGTGGTAAAATTTTCGAAAGTAAGTTTTTGTTATCTTTGATCATTTTGAGGTCTGAGGAATCCGAAAATCATATTTTTAGCGGTTGGTCTGTATGTCTGCCTGTCTGTGTGTGTGTGTGTTATTAGAATGTAATCAAGAACAAATAATAACAGAAAGTACAAACTCAGTATTCTATATTGGTATCATATAATCATGCTACGCTAAACTTTGTGTTGAGATCAAGCAAATGGTTAGAGTACAAGACCATTCAAACGAATTCAAATACATTACAACTAGGAAAGAAATTTATGATTAGTACAGTTTAACGTGTATAGCCTGCCCTAAACAAAATGAAGAACTTTTTTGTTTTATGCATGAAAGCATGTTTTGTGGTATGAATATCATTCTTCATCAGTTACAGTAAAGCGCCGTTTATACTTCTTTTAAGGGACTGACGTAAAAGGATGTATAATCGAAATTTTAATTATAATAACTCAATTACTACAAATGTAATGACACCTAAGCAAAATTTATATGAAAATACTAATTAATAAAGTTTTTTAAGTTAGTAAATGTATATTATACTTTTAAGACAATAATTAATAATAATTAAAATAATACTATAGTTTTAAAAAATTAAAGAACACGCTTTTATAGAAATGTGATCTAAACAGCACAAAATATCTATCTTAGTATTAAAATTCAGGGTAAGAAAAAATCGTGTGAGTGACACACCATAATATTTACATACATTAAATCGTTAATTAAAATAATTTAGAATTAAACAAAAACCATTTGTAAAAAATCTCCCCTGACTGAGATCGAACGCTAGACCTTTAGGTTCGTAGCGCGGAGCTATATCTCAACGCCCCGCCGTTCACGCATGGAAAGTCATTTTTTACAATATAAATTTTTTGTTTGCTCCCAGAGAGGTTACAAACATACAAACATACATACAAACATACATACATACATACAGGTGAAGCTAATAAAAGCGTGTTAAAAAGATTCATTATAAAAAGTGAGAAAAATCATACTAATAATGTATGACTGGGTACTAATACATATGTCATATATTGAGTATTATATTACATTTCTTAAGAATTATGTGAACACATTTTGAATATTAATTATATATATTGCGTACCTTTAACAATAAGCATACGATTTATGCCCATACAAATAGTTATTTAATGACATTAAAAAACTTTAATATTCGTCTGATTTGCTGCTTGTCTATGAAGTACGAGCATTGAAAATTCTATTGACTCTTTGATCAGTATTCTTCCATCTTTCCTGTGTTTCTCCATTTAAGATGCTTTCTAGGAAAAATACGTCTTATTTAGAATGGAAAATAATGACAGGTGGACAAACTCTGCGAATTTCGATAAAGTAAAAAAGTGTATAACCGATATTAGCGGCGTTTAAACGAAGAAATTTTGCATTAAAATCAATAGGAATGTAACGGGTTTTCACTAAAAGGACGTATAAACGAGAGACGTATGAACGATGTTTTACCGTATTTACAGGATTATCCAAAATATTTGGATATATTGGGGCTCTATTTGAAAATTGCTGGAAGTGTGTTTCGTTCTTTATTATAAGTTTTCATATAGAACTAATTTTATATACACAATGTGATTTGTACATAGTTTATAAAAATTACGCAGTGTTACCCAAAATTAGGCTACATTCTCTTTGTTATTGAATTTAATTGATGGATGTGATACGTTTTGCTATGTCGACGAATTCTACTCAGAAAAGAACAATATTTTGTACCCATACTGTAAACAAAGTTTTTTTTTTTTTTTTTTTTAGGTTCTATTTTAACTCTGGTTTTTTATACAATATCTTGTTTTGAGGTTTCCTGAATAGGAAAGTCCAGAGTCACCAGTTGATCTGTATGTATGTTTCTTAACAACATAAATTAGAAACAAATAAATGTAAATTATTTATATTTGGTTCTTTAAAGTTCATGTTAGGTTTCCACTTGAAAAATTTCAGCAAAATTAGCAAGTTTAATGAAATCTTTAATTTCTTTTTTTGAAATAAAGGTAGGCATTATTATTGATCGGATGTTTGAGAAGTGCTGTAGCTCCCTTCACACAGAATTATATATCGAATGGAAAAGCTCCTAAGCCTATTTTAGATTATTTTTAAAATTGGTTAATCTTTATTATTTCACCTTATTGATCTGACGACTTGATCTGCAGTGTATATTTATAGCACTGA
This sequence comes from Salticus scenicus, assembly GCA_963930645.1. NCBI lineage: Eukaryota > Metazoa > Arthropoda > Arachnida > Araneae > Salticidae > Salticus > Salticus scenicus. Next base: position 31,128,200 of record OZ005662.1, read on the forward strand.
AGAGAAAGCGATGCGAGCGAGACATTAAATTGTTATCTATGAAGTAGCAGGCTTCGCTACTGATCACTGTATTTTAATGAGTTTTCAAAAAATAAATGAATTATTTAAATGATTAAATAAATGCATTTCGATTGGCGACTATTTTCTCCAAATTAGAACCATGCCCCAATATCGTGATGTACGACCGTTCACAAAATTATATATATATATAGTTTCATTATGTTACTTAGAAACACGATTAATTTTAAATAAACTAAATATGCATTCGCATTAAATTGCGGACAATAAAAATCAAGGAAAAAAGAACATTTGAATATTTAATAAATTGAAATTAGAAATGGAAAACGTAATTTTACTTTTTATTTTGTTTTATTTTATTTTACTTTTTTATTTCTGCAGAAAGCATGTATAATGTTAAAGCTATTATGACTTCAGTTTTGTCAGATTTTTTTAAAAATTGATGTTTAAGTTTTTTTTTTTTTTTTTTTTTTTTTTTTTCTTCACGGGTAAAAATACCTTTTATGTTAAATAAATGAATAAACTAGTATGTTGTGGCCACCACATGACTTTCTTCTATATTTTCCTATACAAATTCACTAAATAAAAAAAAATTATTAAAATTACTATTTAAAAAAACTAGGGGGCTCTGCCCCCTGCTCGCTCCGCTCACCAACCCCCAAAGGATGCTTCGCCTCCTCCCCGACTCACTTTACTTATTAACACATGCAGAATCCTGCCCGCCTATTCGCTGCTTTCTTTCACTGAAAAGGAATATTCATAGTGCATATTACAAGACAAAAGCAGAAAATTATTATGGAAATCCTCACATTCAATGTCAAGTTGAAATATAATATATATATATATATATATATATATATATATATATATTTAATAGAAAGAAAATCATAATATCTAGAACATTTTGCATTACAGCTTTAGTATACGACCTTTTTATTTCTTTTTTGCAACCTTAAATTCGAAGGTTCTCGAGCCAAAGACCGTCGTGTATACTAATGGTGGCTATTGCACGTAAAATATATCGTGGCCGCAATGTCCTCCGTGTCCCCATCAAAATTATACTTCTGACAGCCACCGAAGCTGGGGAGCTATCTCCTTCGAGTAGGACCAAAACTGTGGTGGCATGTCCCCGGAACACCCGTAGGGTGCGTCCCAGACCGTCGCCAATTATCCATAGCGCAGTAATGGTGCGACGTCAATCACAACCTACATAATTATCTACCTACCTATAATCATGGATCAAATTTTAATTTTCCCGAGTAAGAAGATTAATTTTAATAGAGAAAAGTAGTTGATATTTATTTTCTTTTTTTTTTACATCCATTGTTTCGGGCCGCGGTACCCTAGTCGGTAAAGCGCTTAGCACGTAATTGGAAGATTGCCGAATCGATACTTGAGCCGGCCAAAGACCGTCGTGTACACTTATAGCGGCGAGTGCACATAAAATCTGTCGTGGTTGCAAAATCTTCCATGTTCCCATCCCCACTATACTTCTGGGGATCACCAAATCGGAGGGGGTTCCCCTCCGTGAAGGTTCAAAATTGTGATGTCATGTCTCCGGAACATCTCTAGGGGTGCGTCCCAGACCGCCGCCAATTACCCATAGCGCTGTATTGGTGCAACGTTAAATCCAACCAACCTACCTACCTACGTAGAACCATGGATCATATTTAATTTTCTCGTGTAAAATGACTTCATAACAAAAGAACAACGTCACTGGGAAAAACTTTTTTCAAAATGGCAAACAGAGTACTTTCAAAAACTTGTCGTTTTTGTTAATAACTTCATCAATTAAAATGATAGAAATTTCTAAGCGTCTTCCTTGGAGTACTCGGAACACATTGATACCTCTCATAACGCGAAGGACCCTGCCCTGCGATAGAAGATACTGTCGCAGACAAAAAAAATCTGACGCCAGTGACAGTAACTTTTTTTTAATATAGAGAGATTATTTAGAAAAAATATCTTCCATGATAATGCAGACTATTTCCATATTAGAGAAGTAGTATAACACTAAATATCCAAAAAAAGTCAATTTTATTGTCAATAGTACATTTAAAAAAAAAAAAAAAAAAAAACTTTAAAAATGAAAAAAATCGATTACTTCATTTTAAATTATCGCAGATCTGTGGTTCAACCATTCGTTTTAAAGGTGCTGGCGAGCTCTTTTGAAAGATACCCATCATGAAAATTTACTCCCTTCGAGGAGGGACTTCCCCCCCCAGCTGGAGGGGGGAGGCGAGGATCCTAGTTTTTTCCCCCAGTTCACTATCTCTATTATAAAAAATTCTTTTACATTTCATAACGATTATTAAAAAATAATTCTCTTTATGCACATTTATACAAAATTTTGTCCTATACCACCATGTTAAAAATTTAGAAAAAGCGGGATGGCAACGCAACCTGTAAGACAATTATTACCAAAGGTTGATAGGCACTAATTTATGTGAAGGTGCAACTACTTACCAATTTGTATGAAATTCTGTGCAGTAGTTCCTGAGACACAGTTGCCACAAAATTTTGTCACACACACACTAAGACTGACAGACAAACTGACATTTGCTAAAAATGGTCAAATCGTGTTCTACAGCTCTCAAAACGTCTAGATCTATCAAAACTCAAGGTCGAAAATTTTTAGAATCCAATACTTTCTTCTATTGAATATAGAAGAAAGTAATAAATAAAAAGTTGTAAACATTCAAATTTTAGAGGCATCATCTCGAAACCTCGTAATTACATAGCAGAGAAAAATATTGAGGAAAAAACATGAAAAATCGTGTAAAATATAATTTTTACATGATCAATAAAAATATCGAAAATGTAAAGTATGTTGCAAAACTAAATGCAGTCATTTTCAGAAATTGTACGTGCCATTATTCCTACTGTACTTCGCACACAGACAGACAAGCAAACACTTTCTTTTATTAGCATAAATTTAAAGAGCATAATTTTTATTAGCATAAATTTATTCTCAGATTTCTACGTAAATATATTACTGCAAATATATTTCTACGTAAATAACTAAATTTCTTTTGCCTTTAACAGAAATGAAGATTTAGATTAAATATGTGTATGGGTTTGTATAAGGAATCATGAACGCAGTTACTCACACACATACATAAAAGAAGATAGAAAAATAAAGAAAAAACATGCTCTTCGCACTGATTATTAACATTTTGCAACTGTAGGTGTACTCGTTGCTTTAACCATTATCATTCTTTGTGTGCGTTATCTCACAACGGACACGCAGAAGGACGGCAAGACAGACTAACTGAATTTATAATCAATCTTGAATATTATTGGATAGTGTTAAAAACGCTGAACACAAGCGGAGACGCAATTTCAGCAACTATCGATTGTAGCCCTTACTATATCAGAATATTTTAGTGTAGTTCTATAAATCTGAACGTTAAACATACCACATTATAAACAAGACTGTTTTTTAGCCTATTAACGACAAATGTCAATTTCATTATATTTTTTTCAGTAGAAAGTTATTTAAATTTGATTTATAAAAATGACTCCCATAAAACGCAAAACATTGAAATACAGTTAGTCCCCACCTAATCGGGTAGCAGATAATCGAATACCCCGCTTATAAGAATATAAAGTTATAGAACCAATTTTTTGGATGTCACTGTTTACAAATCATTTGTGTTATTAATGCCATTTTAAATAAAGAACATTCCATAGCAAATTTGAAAAAACATACATCATTTAAAAAAAAAAAAACGAAAAAAACGAAAAATATTTGCGGTCGCTGAAGGCGTGCAGACTGATAGTCTAATTAAAATCATAGAAACTCCCAAACAATTTTAGAAATTGTTGAAAATGCTTACTAATACTGAAAATGCTACTTGAACAATTTCCATTTATAGACCTAAATATATATGGATATTTTTGTGTGGCCCTATAAATTTCAATACTAATAATACTTTATGCTATAGTAAGCAGTTTTTTTTTCTTTTGTATGTGTACATATAAAACTTACACAAAACAAAGGTGTCCAAATAGGCTTTTTAGAAATAACTATTCATTGAATGCAATACTTTAGAATTCCTTCGGATATCCTTGTATGCAAACCATTGGTGTTATTTACTCGATTTTCAATAGGGAATATTCGATAATGACATTGAATAACATAAGGCCTGTTTCAAGGTATTTTATTAATATTTACGGGAGTTAAAGCGCGACAGACAGACAAATCGAAGTCATAAACACTTGGAAATATTCATAGACTTCCTTTAAACGGACGTATGTTATTCAATTTCACTGTCGGATGTTCCCTGGAGGGAATATGGAACGAATATTTCCACTGGTTTGTGTGCAAGGATACAAGAAAACATCCCAGAGCATTGCTTTCTATGAGAATTATTGCTTATGAACTGACTTTAATATCTTTATTTGCATAAATCACAAAGAAATTGACATTTACTATTCATTTACACAAAAAGAAAATAATAATTATAAAGGTTTTCTTTAAAATAAAATTTGATTAACATGAAGATTTTTTGGGCCACACAAAAATATTCAGATACATTAAGGTGTAATTGAAATTTTGAAAGTGTGATTAATCTGTGCAAAACGAATGATTTATTGTTTTTGTTATTTCGATATATTATTAATATATTTATATGTATATAGGGAAGAGTCGGGAGGGATGGGATAGTTCTGACAAAAATATTTTTTTTTAATTTACTTTTACTGGTACAACACTGTCAGTTTCAGAGAAACAAATTAAAACATTTTAACACCTTTTAAAAATATAAATTTTATGGTAATTATTAAAATATTAATTTTATAAGCCAATTAATATAGTCATAAAAATGTCCCATCCCTCCCTTGTATGAGGGAGGGAAGGGACATGTTTATAAAGTTAAAATAAATATAAAATGTACAGACATACTATGAAAAATGACAAAAACAGTGGGACATGATGTATGTAAGGTTAATTAATTACTAATAACATCTATTTTATCCAACATTATAATTTAATGTATCACTTAAATAAAAATTTTCAAATGCTCAATCATTTCATCTTTTTTTTTTTTTTTTTTTTTTTTTTTACTTCTAGCAAAATATTTACAAACGCGCACATTAACACACATAAAAATACATACATTCTAAAAGTAACATTTCAAAATTAGCTTTTGAAACCTTCTAAAACATTCTTTTCGCCACTTCTTCTTTCTCTGCTATTCACATTCTAATCTCTCCGCAGCCTTCTGATGCCACACAGAAAAACTAAAAGTTCGCAAACGATTCGAATAAAGTTCGAATATGATCTTTATACGCCCCCCCCCCCCCATGGAAGCGCATCCGTCGCTGGAGGGACGATGCAGCTAAATCTGAAAAGAAAAACACTGAAAACAAAATACAACATATAAAAGTGGACTCTTCTCTGCAGGTTCGATGAGAGCTCTTAAATAAAAAATGCAAAATCTCCCCAAAAAAGATAAAACTAAAATTATATATATACATATAAAAAAATGGAAACTAATATATGTATACATATATGAACGTGCAAATTACGTTAATATTCATAAAATACTGATAATATATTTACAAAACACAACAATGTAATTTATCTCACAAAAAAAAAAAAAAAAAAAAAAAAAAAAACTGACTGTAATCTAGGTAGATATCTTTAATCTAGATATCAATCTATTTTTAATCTGAATAATGCATCAGCATTACCGTGTTTTGACCCTTTGCGATACGAGACCGTGAGGTTATAACTTTGCAATGCCAAGGCCCATCTAGAGAGCTTAGCACTGTGGGAAGCGCTGTGCGTCAGGTACGTGAGAGGATTATGGTCTGATACAATTTGTATATGCGCTCCAAATATCCAGGTGTCAAATTTTTTTCAAGGCTTCGAGCATGCAATAGGCTTCACGTTCAATTGTACTCCATTTGATTTGACAGGGTGTGAGTTTCTTGCAGATTAAAGCTATAGGCATCTCTTTCCCTACGTCATCACTTTGTGCTAAACAGGCTCCAATGGTGGTGGCTGAAGCATCTGTAAATAATAGGAATGGACGTTCCATATTTGGAGTGTACAGAGTGAACATCCTCAAAAGTTCTTTCTTAAGTTTTAAAAAAGCTTCCTATTCTGTATCCATCCAGGGAATATCTACTCTGTGACAACTTGAATGCTTTCTTCGAACACAAGACGGACTAGCATAACGATCAGAAAAACTTGAACCTCTTCTTGTCAGAGGAACTGTAAATCAATAATAGTTTTTTTCTGTGATCAAAGAAGTAAGAATTACCATAATAAGGAGCATTCTCAAATCTTCTAAGATAGGATGAAATTGCATGCGGTATATTCTAATATCTCATTGTCCTTTGCCGAGGCATTTTCCTCTTCACCTTTTTATCACAAATAGGTCATTTAGGATCTTGGAAATATCCGTGGTAATAACTTTGATCACTACGTACTTGATCACCTGCAGAGCCTGACACTGATGAAGGGTTCTGTCTACCGGTATGAGAATAATTATGGTGATAAGTACTTTCATCCACTTTATTCTCAAATAAAGTAGTAGTTGGAGAAGATGAATCAGATTCAGAGTCATCATAAAAACTGGATTCAGATCCTGAGGGCTCAAAATTTGACTCAGATTCGGACGAATTAGTTTCTGAATCAGTATCTTCATTAGAACTGCTGAATGACAAATGAAAACTAGAATCACTGGATGGATACAGAATCCGATTCAAAACCGATACTAGAACTTTGCTTTTCAACTCCACTGAATATTGAAGACTCTTCTGTTTGTTCAGAGAAATGGCTTTCCAAAGAAACAAAGTGTTCTTGAAATGGTTTGGGCGCTGATTCTTCGTCTACAGGCACTTTTGTATTTCGCTTCATTTTACCACTGAGTTGAGGAGTACTTTCAAAACTAGGTTTTCTAGGAAACGATTCTGTACGTTGAACCTCATCTCCTAATTTTATATATATAGAATTACTTTCAGATTTATCTGGCAATTCAGCATGGACAACTTTCTCGCCAACCAAATTAGCATTAGAATTAGTTTCATTATTTTCTTTTTCATCATTTTCATTCTTAGAAATATATGAGCAATCCTTATTATCTTGAAAATTTTTCAAAAATTTGTAAAAGAAATCATTCTTTTGAGATTTCAATTTATTAAGCATATCTATAGTAATAAGATTCTTATCAGAATCATCCTTTGGCAAACTAACATTATCAAATGTAACTTTTGATTTCCCTCACAAAAGTTCTTTGTTTGATTCATATGTATTTACAAATGTTTTTATTATATCATTCAGTATATCGAAAAGTTTGGAAATATTTTTCTGCCCAGAATTTACAAGATCATCTTTGTCTTTTAGGCAATCCATTGGTTCAGGTATTTCAGGTATCTTACCTACAGGTTTTTCATTTAGTTTTCCCCTATCAGTTTCAAAATATTTGCCTACATTACCATTAACACTTACTATATCTTGCTTTTCTAATACATTTGTAACATGAAAATCAACAGTTTTTTATAACTATCACATGTGCAAGGTTTGTCAAAAAACTTACTATCAATAAATTCTTTTTCATTACATTCGTGCACAAAATCAGAATTCTTATTTTTGTTTAGTCCTATACAGTTATCAGTATATTCATTCTGTAAATTTTTATCAGTTATTTCTTCATTAAGAACAACAGTTTTAGGATTTTTATTCTTTGAAAGAGCGTCATCATCTTTAAAGGAATCGTCAAGCTTTACGTTACATTCTACAATGTCTTTGGTTGATTTTACATCTGCAGCTGCAGTTATCACTGCTGGCTCATTATTACTAGCATCATTACTAACAGCACGATTAGCCTTAGGAGCACATTTTTGCTGAAAACTTTTAGAACTAGCTTCATCTTTTAAGTTACCATCAACTTTCTTTCTCAACCCAAACGCACCGGAAACTTTTGAATCCTCATTTTGTGTAACATAAAGTGTATGGCCCTGACGCAGTTGGACACTCTCTGGGAAGAACACTCTCTGGGACACTCTCTCTCATTAAGAACAACAGTTTTAGGATTTTTATTCTTTGAAAGAGCGTCATCATCTTTAAAGGAATCGTCAAGCTTTACGTTACATTCTACAATGTCTTTGGTAGATTTTACATCTGCAGCTGCAGTTATCACTGCTGGCTCATTATTACTAGCATCATTACTAACAGCACGATTAGCCTTAGGAGCACATTTTTGCTGAACACTTTTAGAACTAGCTTCATCTTTTAAGTTACCATCAACTTTCTTTCTCAACCCAAACGCACCGGAAACTTTTGAATCCTCATTTTGTGTAACATAAAATGTATGGCCCTGACGCAGTTGGACACTCCCCAGACAGCACATCACCTCCTCAGGATATCTTCAAGGTGTCTTCTGGATGAAAAGACATCCCAGAAACATCCTTAAGACGTACTGCGGATAAGTTAAGCCTAACTGTGCTGTTAGGGTCTCTGGGAGAGCGTTCACGGACATACTTAGAGGAAGACCATTGACTACTTTTTCGAGACAGCACAAGCCACTGGCACTGGCCCATGTATGCAATCGTCTAGTTCGAAATTGAAAATCCTTAAGGAAACTCTTTCTCCCCAAAAGCTAACTCAATCACTATCTGGCTCTTTCCCTCAAACTGTTCATCAGCCAACAGATCTTCCCACACAACTGAAATTTGTGTACCTGAATCTATAAATCCGATTAATGTCTCACTTCCGCAACGGAAATTCACAGTTTGTAATTTCCCGACAATTTCAATAGGGGAGGAAACTGGGGCATTTATTTTTGCGGTTAATACTGAATTTTCGATCTCTGGTTTCAGCTTGCTGGTTTTCATTAAATTATTCTGACCAGATGAATTTGAAGCTTTCTTTTGAATAGGCTTAGAAGAACAATGACGTGAAAGGTGACCTTAAGCCCCACATAAAAAACAGGTAGGTGTGAATGTCTGTTTAGTCTTATCAGTTTTCTATTGTGATGGTGCTGGTGGGATTTGAAAATTAGTGCTTTCGGAACTGTTTTTATTTTTCCCAAATTTTTCATGGAAATGATTTTGAGGTCGATATTTTTCCGCTTTTCTTTCACTAGTCCAGTTTTCTTATTATTGATTCGGACACTCTCATATGCATCCAGCTTGTCGGCTAATTCCGATGGAGATATTAATTTTACCCATTCACCAACGAAGTGTTCTCTGATGTCTGGGGATACTCGCCTTTTTATCTGGTCGGTAATAATCAAATTCTTTAAACTTTCGAAGTCTTTTACTTCAAGACCATATATCCATTCTTGGAAATAATTTATGATTTCATATGTGAAATCCCGAGTTTTCTGAACTTTTCTGATGCGTGACAAATTTCTTGCGGAAGGACTCTGCTGTGAATTTAAATCTTGACAATAATATATTCCTGATGTATATATAATCTTCAAATTTTTATTCCGACTCTCTTGCAATGAGCTGCACTATTTCAGACGGAAGTCAATAAAGCAGACACCCAATTCTTGTCTTCTACCTTAATTCTTTTAGCTTGACGCTCGAAAAGAGATAAGAACAACACGATATTATCATTTTTAAAATCAAATTTTGGCATCATCTTTACCAATTCATAACATGCCGATGCGCTTTCACGAGAGGGAGGAGTGTCAACCTGAGCTTTCTGGGCTTCTATTTTCAATTGCTCTAGCTGCAGTTCGTAATTCATACGCTATTTCTCTCTACGGTAATTTTCTTCCTCACGATCTTTCTCTCTACGGTAATTTTCTTCCTCACGATCTTTCTCTCTACGGTAATTTTCTTCATCGTTTCTAGTTTTTACAATTGTCTCTAACAGATTTTTCACTGTCTCTTCCTCGTAATTTTTACTGCTGGTAATTAGATTTTTTAACCCGATGACTTTTAGATCGGGGCCTTCTTCTGCAAGAGATCGCAGATCATCCTTGGACCCTACCTACTCACGCCAATGATAATTTCCTTCAACTTTTCGGAATTTCGACGTCGCAATACATTCATGGTATCGGCAGCTAATCTTTCCATCACAACTAAAGTGGGTGATTTTTTTTATTCCCCATCATGCTATATGCATGGGGAACTTAGGTAATCGCGAGAATTTCCGACCTCGGTTTTTTGACTTTTTTACACGTTTTCAGGTGTGAGGAGACCAAAAATATCAAAATGGATATGGTGTCCGTCTGTAGGGTGTCTGTTACTTTTTAGTCCGTTAGTGTCAAATAAATAAGTAATTGAATTGTTTAAATAAAAGTATTTCGACTGGCGACTATTTTCTCCAAATTCAAACCATGCCCCAATATAGTAACATAGGGGAGACTGGGGCACAGTGGACCACCCCTATTTAAATCTCTTAATATTTAACTCTTTTAGTTTATATTGAGACACATAGATGGCTGCATGGTACTACTTGTATACATCCAAAAAAACCTCATGGTAAATGCTAAGGAAGCCATTTTATACAATTTTTATGTTTTGAGCTGCTCAAAGTAATTTTTCAAGTTTGAAGTTTTTTTTTATTTTATCAAGACTGAACAATGGACTACAAATATTGGATAGTTGTTAAGGAAAGGTAAGATATTTTTGTTTTTAAATTTATAAAAATTATTAGCATATTTATAGTCTATGAATAATTTTAATATTATTATTTGTTTTTTCTGGACATGGGGCACAGTGGACCACCTCTACATGGGGCACATTGGACCGCCTTCCAGTGTGCCTAAAAGTCCAAATTATATTTAATACCTTATTTATTTTAGTTAAATTTACATCTATATTAATAAAATCAGAGTTTTGTCTGTAAATTTGTCAGAATCGAAAAATTTTGCGATATCTTCACGTTTCACACCCCAAGAAAGCCGAAAATGACTTCAGAAAATTTTGCCTCTGTGTTTGTGTGTGTGTGTGTGTGTGTGTGTGTGTCATCGTGTCCGTATGTCGCTTTTTTTGTCCGGGCATCACTTGAGAACGGCTGGACGGAATTCAACGGCGCTTGGCAGGGATTTAGGTCTTCACCCAACTTAAAATTATATCTGTCAACTTTTCAGAAATCCCCCCCATTACCCCCTGGGGGGCAAAAGACTAAAACACGTTTGTCCGGGCATCACTCGAGAACGGCTGGACGGAATTCAACGGCGCTTGGCAGAAACTTAGGTCTTCACCCAACTTGAAATTATATCTATAGAAATTTTCAAAATTATGATTAGTGTTTAAATTGTGGGTAAAAAACGCCTGCGCACGCGCCATAAATATTTTTTCACTAAAACGCTTTGAATGGAAAAATAAAATATAAAAATAAATTTTTAAGATAAAGACTTTTTTTTAATTCGCGTGATTCGCACTACAAATTATGAAAAGATTGAAATGAAGTTTTGCTATCTAAATTCCATACTTTAGTTAATTTTAAAAAATCTAATTGTCGTATCGAAAAACTGCTTACACCCCAGGATTCAGAAAAATCACCTCTTTCATTTGGTACTAAATTTGTAACGATAGGTCTGATATTTCTAATTTATTTTCCTCTTTTTCCGTTTTTCCGTTTTTCCGTTGCCACTTAAATTTCATACTTTAGTTATTTTTTAAAAATCTAATTATCGCATCGAAAAACTGTTTGCACCCCTGGATTCAGTAAAATCACCCCTTTCATTTGGTATCAAATTTATAATTATAGGTCTGATATTTCTAATTTATTTTACCCTTTTTCCATTTTCAACCGAGATTCGGTAGAAGGTTTTATATTTATATACATTTTTATTTTCCAGAAATAAAATGAAATGTTTTTAATTTCACGTGAATAATAAACAAAATTAGAGAGAAAAATACCTGCAAAAGTAATCAGGAATTTGTATGTGGATAAATATTTTCATAGAGATATTTGGCATAAGTTTAATATTTTTATTTAATTACGCAGTACTTTTCTTTCCTGCAGTAAAACAAAATTTTTTGTTGTTATTTATGTACCTTATGAGGTTCTTTTATGTTCTCCCCTTAATTGTAAATGATTATAATTTGGATTTTATTAAGATTTTTTATTTTTATTTTGTAAATATCAGAAAAGAGTTTTTATTTTATTTTATTTTATTTTATTTTATTTATTTATTTATTTTGTGTATGGAACAGCTTTAGTAACGGATCCCTTTGGCAAAATTTGAAATTCGGCACCGAAGTAGCTCGGACGTTTCTCGCCAAGATCTTTAATTGCACAATTGAGATAGCCAATTCAGTTCATCGTAAAAATGGCTTAAAATATTTAAAGTCACCAACGGGGTCCCATACTAAAGCTGTGGTTTTTTTCTTTATTTATTTATAATATTTTCTTTTAAAGAGTTCTGTGCTCACGAAATTTGGTGCGTAAATTGTTTGTACGCATCCGGCACTTATTGTAACTGGATTTCACGAAATTCGAAATCCCTCCCCCCCCCCCGCACACACACACACACACAGGTTGGGCGATGGTGGAAAACGAGGACGTGGTGTGAAAACCGCCAAACTGAGGACCTCATGAAATAATGACTTTTCCTTATATTTTTTTCAATGTTTACCATTCTAGACGATACTATATTATAAAACTGCTTTTAAAATGATAGATATAGGCTTCCTTCAAGAATGTATTTTTGCAAGGCAACCGAGGACTCACACACACATTGTGAATATACCTTCCAATAGAGGACATTCTAGATGTGCAACTTAAATGATAAGAAAGGTTCGTTGATTCTTAAATTTTGATATCTTTTTCCAACACATAATTACTTGCACGATACACTTTGTAATTTCTAGTTAATAATAAACTATTTTGTGCTTGATTTAAATACACGTGTTGTAGATGCGAATGTTCCTAGAATGTGTCTTTTCAGTTTGAGTTTAAATAAATAATAACAGGTATAATTTCGCAATGTTATAGAAATGTTACAAAATATAGATTCTTAAAACGTGCATTAAATATTTTTTTAATGCTCAAAACAGCTAAAGACTTATTTCTGGTTCAGACCGATGAGGATTTTCGTTTCTTTTACGTTTTCTTTTATTAAAATTAAACAGAAGACTTTATGAGTTACGAAAATATGTGACTGATATGCAAGTTAAAAAAAAAAATAATAAAAATAAAAATGTGTAAGTTTATATAATATTTAAATAGTCAATAGGATTGAATACATGCATGTATATGATTTAAAATATGATGTATATGATTTAAAATTTTCCCAGTCTCTTTTCTAATAATATACACCTTTTTCTTTCAATAGTTCCAAGAAATTTTAATTAAAAAATATACGAAATCGATCAGTATATATGTTTCCTTGTTAGCACTGTGCACGTCGTACATGCTGATTGAAATAGATGAAAATTTAATTTGGTTTGCGAATCAGACACAATGTCTAGACACTTAAGTACTGCAGATTTTGTACACACACAAGAGATACAAGGGTGATGCATACACACCGACATACTGATGACCCTGCATACACATAGTATAAACGAGGACCATGTGTACACACATTCAAACCGTGGGCTCTGTATACTCACAGTGGAAACGAGGACCATGTGTACACACATTCAAACCGTGGACTCTGTATACTCACAGTGGAAACGAGGACCATGTGTGCACACATACAAACTGTGGACTCTGTATACACACAGTGGAAACGAGGACCATGCACATATACATGCAAAACGTGGACTCTGTTTACGCACAGTGGAAATGAGGACCATGCATATACACATGCAAACCGTGGACTCTGTATACATACAGTGGAAACGAGGACCATACGTATACACACACAAACTGTGGACTCTGTATACACACAGTGGAAACGAGCGCTATGTGTACACACATGCAAATCGTGGACTCTGTATACACATAATAAAAACGAGGACTATGCATATACACATGAAAACAGTGAACTCTGCGTAACAATGGAAACAAGGACCTTACGAGAATTTTTAATAAATTAAACCCGCATGCGCAAATATTATTATTATTATTATATTTATTTATTTATTTTTTATTTATCTATTTATTTTATTTTATTTTATTTTTTGTAATCTACTAGCAAGATGTGTGAAGTTACTTTCAAATAAATCTCCAGAAAATATAGCAAATATTAAAAAAAATACCATTATTAAAATTATGTGAATTTAATGGCACCTTGAAAAGATTCAAAACAATAAAATGTTTTTGCCCATACCTTAAGTTTAAATCACTTTACATTATATTGTTGTTAATAATGGTATGGGTAAAACACCGTATTATTTTGTTTCTTTTGCAGAGCACTTAAACTTCAACTAATTTTATCGAAGATAGCTTTTTAATTTTTATGCTATTTTCTTGCATTACGCAACCGTAAAATTTAAGTTATAAATTATGCAAAAATTATGTCTTCAACCTTATGTTGGTACAGTTAAAAATACTCTGTAAAAATTATAATACTTATTACATATTTCATATATTTTTTATTCTAATTGTAATTGATTGTGTCTAATGTATTATGTCAATATATCCGTAAATTTCATTGCTAGGAACTGATTTACAACAGAGTATTTGGAGCACGTGCCTTTGAACACCAGACTAGTGTCCCCCCAAAAAAATCTTAGACATGTTTTGAAAGATTTCTTTAAAAATCATTAATATATATATATAATCATTTGAAAATTTTCCTTGCATAAATCGTTTTAAAATTTTCCCCTAAGAATGACGAGCATTAATTTTAAGCTGAGTTATTTAAAAGAGAAAACATCAAGGAAAGCTTTTATTTGAATATTTTTTAGTTAGGTTTTAAGATTTCTAAATTGAATTCCGCCATACTATTTAGATTTTTAATGAAGGCATATTTGCACGTTATTTTAAGCGGTATTTTTAAATATATATTTTATGTTTATTTTTCTTAAATCAGAGCAAGGTCTTCATGGCTATAAGTGATCAAAGGCTCCCCAAACATCTAAATCAATCCCTCCTCATTTTATTAGCTTGTAAATCTCATGCATGTTACATGCTATATATATATATATATATATATATATATATATATTCCTCCTATTGTGAATAATTCTTAAATAGTTCAATATATCAGCTTGAAATGTGGATGACATATTTATCAAAATAGTATTTGAATTTTATGATATCTTGATTTCAAGATTGTAAGTTGACATAAATTTACTTTTCTCTCAAAAGTAGGCTATTAAAGAAAAGGAAAAAATTAAATGATTTTAGAAAAGGTAAGTAAATGAAAGGTGCTGGCAAAATTATTATAGAGAGGTTAAAACTCGAATGTTTCCAAAAATTTTTTTTTTTTTTTTTTTTTTAATACATATAATATACATACAATAGACCCTCAATGGGAATCTCAAGGGGATAAAAAATCTGTTCATGTTATCAGTATTTGATTCTATCAGTAACAAACCTTCATATGACTAAAGTAATCTTCATTTTGATTGGGATTGTGAAAACAGTTAATGTTAATAGTAATTCACGTTAACAGTGATCACGTTAACGAGGTTCGACTGTGTATATATATATATATATATATATATGAACATGTAATATTAATGGAGTTTGCATTATAAAATCACTTTTTGAAATTTTTATTAACCTGACGATGTCGATAATTTCTAAATTAATATTTATATTTCTTGAAAAATTCTTCCATGGAAGGGAAAGAAAATGCACGCAGATTAGTTTTATAACTGTATATATTTTTTAAAGTCTATAGTTTTCAAGATATTTAATAAAAACTAAAAAGTTCCCCCGTTTTTATGCTCCCCTTGTCGACTGCCCGCCGTCTGCTGGCGGGGACTTTTAGTGCGTTCTTCAGGACACATTATGACTGTGCCCATTTTCAGAGCTGCACGATATATATATATATATATATATATATATATATATATATATATATATATATATATGTATATATATATATATATGTATATATATATATACATACATATATATATTTCCGGTTTCTGAATCTTGATTTTCGCTATCTGAATTGGTACTCAATACGCCATTTACCCCTACTTGCCTCAATTTATTAACAACATTAAAAGTAATATTGCTATATTAGCCTGACATAAGTCCTTCGTACCTAATTATTGCTTAAGTTGAAATTATTTGACCAGAACACTTTTAATTACAGAGTTTATTTGATTTTGCTATTGCAAAAATGCATTTTCCAAGAAAATATGATATTTCATATCCCTATTATTTCTAAACTGTAGATCATAGAAAGAAAACCTTATAGACATTTTTGTTCGACATTTAGTTTTATTAAATTTCCTTAGGTTTGATTTATTATGAAGGGATGGTGTTTTATGTTTAATAAGTTTATTTCTCTCATGGTTTTTTCCGTTTCATAAATTTATTAGGAAATAATTGGTGTTTGAAGTTTAATATGTTTAATTCTTTTCTGTTTAATTCTTTCCTGTTTTTTTTTTTTTTTTTTTTTTTTTTTCCACATCATAAGTTTGTTTCTATCTTGTTTTTTTCCACATATTAAATGAAATATTTTTCAAGTCTTTTAGGTGACATCGGGCATTGCCTCCTGTAAATTTTTAGCAGTTTGCATACAGCATGACAGAAATATCACCTATTTACATATAATATTCATTCAATCCCCTTGAAAAGTAATGAATATGTATGCTTCGATATCAAGTTGCTTATTTTTTCGTTTCGCCAACTTCATTCATTTTTTATAGTTATTCGTATAATACTTGGTTTCATATAATGTAATGTTTGAAAAGGTTTTCAATATATGTGTGCTGTTATTGTTTTGGTTCTATTAATTGCTAAATTTTAAGATTAAATTTTATTACGTTATCTATTATTTATATATATATATATATATATATATATATATATATATATATATATATATATCACACATATATATATATTGAATCGATTAATCGTTTCTAAACTTTTAATCTTTCCTTTTTACTAATGTTCGTTTGGCAACCTGTATATTTATACTATCTCTGTAAGTAATGTTTAACATGTGAATTCCTTAAATTACTTATTCCTTGTTTAAATTTTGGTTTGTGTTATTGATTAATTTAAATTCCTTTTTTAATTTAATTCAGTTTTCTTTTTCTTATTTTTTGTTTTGTTGCAAGATAGAGACTTGAGCTGTATATTGCTGGAATTAGCTATACAGGTTTACGAAATCTTGCATGTGCTGATAGAAATACAAGTTTTCTGACGAGTACATTTCTATTTTTCAGCATTTAAAATTCCAATTTTCAATTCATGAATTCCATTTTTTTTTTTTTTCCTTTGAACGGAACTCTTTGGCGATTTTATCCTTTTTCTTTTCTCTCAAATGTTGACTGTTACTAATAATTCATAGTTTTTGTATATTCTCTCATCGTTAGGCTTTATGTGTTATGTTAGTGTCATTTCTCTTCTGCGTAAGTACTTTAACTTGTTTTTAATTTTACTAATCATTGGTACTCAAATTAATACTGTGACTAATTTTAATCGAAATAAATCTCAATTAAAATTTATTTTATGTTGGTATCTTCATCTATCTTTTGTCTGCTGAGTGTTACAACGGTACTAAACAATTAAAATTATATATATATATATATGAGCTGAACTTTCATATATATATATATATATATATATGCTTGACTATTAATTTAGTTCTTATTTTATTCTATGTTAGAGTGTGAGTGACTGATTATTTACTGCTGCGAGAAGGACGTTGTTTATTTAAAAAGTATTCTAAAAAATGCCCTTATTTTAGAGTATGGATGTAATCAGTTTATTTAGCCGTTTTTATGAATAGGTTCTAAAAGCAAAATATTATATATATATATATTAATAGGAAATCAAAGTATTAAAAAATGTCATTATAAAATATATGGTATTTTATGTTAATAAATGAAATATAATTAAATGTATCATAGCAAACAGTCATAAACAGATATTAAAGGATAATATCTGATTCTAAAAATTGAAAATAAATAAATAAATAAAATAAATATTCACTGTGTAAATAATGGCAAACAAAATAGTTTACTTTAAAACAGATTTTATTTATTTATTTTTTCTTGATTTATAATTAAAAAAAATATTTTATAAAATGTTCTAATACTGAAATAGTGAAAGATTTTGATTCAAAACTACTCAAAAATCGCGTGAAAAATATGGGAAAATGTAGTCGTTCAATTATTGCTTTATAATATAACTCACCCCTAAAATAGTATTCAGTCCAATAAATTTATGTGTATAAATTTTACAAATCGTTTAATTTGAATAAATAAATAACATGGTCTGGCTTTCACACCACTTTCTCTTGCCTTGCATTTGTACAAAAGCAGATTATTACAATTTATCTATCTGTCTATCTACCTATTTTTTTCATCTCTGTCTCCCTTTATATATAAATAATCTCCTAACTCCCAAAAATCCTCACTCCTCAGGACTAAAAACTGTACTAATTTTTAAATTTTGTAGATTTTAGTTTTTTTTTCCTTTAAATTTACATTTCTGAATTAGAATTTTTATGCTATAAAAGTTTAAATATGATAATGATATAAATAATTACGTAAAATATGCATAATATTAAAATTAAATAAATAAATAAATAAATAAAGATAAATAAATGCAGGAAGTTTTATATTGTGTATGTATAAATATATATAAATTTAAGTTACCTCTCTCTCTCTCTCTCTCTCTCTATATATATATATATATATATATATATATATATTTATGACATCTGGTATAATTGACTAGTGCACTTAAAATAAAATATTATTATATTTAGAAATAAAAATAAAGCTTTTTTTTTTTTCGGTCATTAAATATTCGTTATTTTTATTTGTTTATTTATTTGTTTGTTTATTTTTTCAAACTAAATGAGACCTAGATTTGAATTAAAATCGCCTTTCCTTTTCTTATGATATTTAGTATCTAAAATATCACCATTGAATTAAATACTATCTTGATTTTTTTTTTCCTGGCTGTAAATTTCATTGTTTACATTTATTGCAATGTATGGATTTCTAGCAGTCTGCTGTATATATAGACTCCGAGAACGTCAGAAGAAAGTATTGATTCGTTTTTAATTTAATGATAGGTTAAAGCAACCCTGGAATAATGTGAATAATATTTACATGTAATTATAAATTATAACTGTTTTTGTGTAATATTTTGGAAGCTTTACCTCCTTTTCGCAAAGACAATTATCCCTTCCCGTCCCAAGAAGCGCAGTTCAGGTGAGGGTTGAGATGTCGAGCAAGTTGTACATTTTCTGGCACCTGCGAGAGCAGTTGAAATACACCGTGCACGCAATAGCCTCCCCCTTATCAATTATAGGTAACTTTCACTGTGATTTTAACCCATTCATGGTCACGACATTTTTAATTTTTTCGTTTCAAAGCCATTTTAGTGGGATGTGTTTTATATTTTTTTAAGTCATTAAGTACTAATAATATTACAAATTTATCACGAATACTGAGAAACTGATTGTTTTCTATTTAGCAAATCCGTAGCAATGAATAAAGGATTCAGAAGTAAAAAACTCTGACCGTGTATACACGTTCATGACCATGAAAGGGTTAATAAAATGTAAGTGGTAGTCGTACAAAGTCCCATATAAATAGGTTGCATGATGATATAAAAACAACCATTTTCTTCACTCTGCCCCCCCCCCCCCCAGCAAACCATCCAGATACGTGTAATACCAGCTCTAATTTTCCTTAAACAGTAAGTTGTATAGACACTTTTTTTTTTTTTTTTTTTTTTTTTTAATCAATAATAGGGTTCTTTAAAGAAGAAAATATTTTATTTCCATCTGCGCCTCCCTTGATCCCCAGGTTGTTGTCATTCTCATTGTTGTCACACTCATTGTGATCTTCATAAAAAGTAAGTGATGGTTGTAGAATATATCATTAAAATTGGTAAAATGGTGATATAAAAAATCATTTTATTTTCCTTTGCAACCCCGTCTTTAACCCCCCACCCCCACCCCCAAAATATGTCTGGCACTTACTGTAATTTTTTTACAAATTGTACGTGATTATACAATGTTTCATTAAAATCAGTAAGGTGATTAAAAAAAAACAATTGTTTTCTTTCAATCTCCTCCTAGTCCTTCCTTCTTCACCAGGTATGAACTAAATGAATGTTGTACCAAATCAATTTAAATTTCTAAAAATAAAATCTGTAAGTCAGTTTTTAAATTTATTATTTGATATTTATTATTTTTCGATTTGCGAATTGAAAAAGTGCCCTTTTTCCGGAATTCCTCTGTGATACGCAGACCTCTTTAATTTTTCATAAACAAGAAGTGATATTCATATAAAATTTCTATAAATGTGAAGCGGTGTAATTTAAAAACAATTATTTTCTTTCTCTCTGCCCCTCTTCCAATCTAGGTATATATAACACTTACAGTTTTTTTTTTTTTTTTTTTTCATTAAATAGGGGATAGTTGTTCAAATTTTAATTAGAATTGATAACATTATGATAATTAAACATTTTTCTCTTCTGTCTTCCACCCATAGCTGCTTCAAGATATGTAATAATCAGCATAAAATTTCCTAAACATTAAGTGATATTTGTAATAAATTTTATTACAATTAAAAGAACAGTTGTATAAAACATCTATTGTCTTTCCTCCTCTTTCAGCCCCCCCCCCCACACCACCCCTTCTCCAGTCATATGTAATCCTCACTGTAATTTTTTTAGTAACAGTAAGTGATATTTACACAAAATATTAACAAAAAATCAATAACAAGATGGTTAAAAAAAAAAAATGATTTTCATCTGCCCTCAGGCCTCCTGTCCCCCTCCACTACATGTCACTCACTGTAATTTTAATTAAAATAAAATGCTATCTATACAAATTTTCACATAAATAGTTAATATGGTGTTATAAAATCAATTAGGTTTCCCCTCTGCCTCCCCCCCCCCCTTCCAAGATATGTGTAAGAAAACTCACTATAATTTTTCTCAAGCAGTAATTGGTATTTATACAAATTTTCATTTAAATTGATAATAGTTTGCTTTAAAAAATATTTTATCTCCATCCACTTCCCTCCTGGTCCTCTCTCCTTGGTATATATAATGCTTATTGTTATTTTCATAAAGTGTAAGTGATAGTCATAGAATATATAATTAAAATCTGTAAAATGTTGATACAAAAAAAGCATTTTATTTTCCTCTACCCCGTTAGCTCCGTAATTATGTGTAATACTTATTGCATTTTGTTTTTTATAAATTGTATGTAATTATACAAGGTTTCTTTAAAATGGGTAAGAAAGTGGTGTAAAACAATTATTTTCTTTCAATCTGCTTCCCACCCTCAATTTTCCCCAAGTATGTGTAATCCTTACTTCTTATCTTTCTTTAGTACTAAAGTAGTGTAGTACCAGTTTAATTAAGATTACTGAAAATGTAATACAAAAGTCATTTTCTTTAAAGTCATTATTTGATATTTATTGTTTTTGTGACTTGCAAAGTGTAGAAGTGGCCTTTTCTCCAGCGCCCTTTTTTCTAGGATCCTTTTAACACACTCATTAACTAATAATTTTTATTTTCACTTTCAAGAAATTTTTAATCGTTTACTTAGTACTTTTTTCCAAAAAAGTTATTTAAAAGTACTTTAATATTTCGCTTTACAGTTTAATTGTGGATAAAGTACTTATTCATTTTCCGTATTTTTAAACTCAAAAATATAATATTACAAAATCTATTCTTGAGAAACTAGTACCAATTACCAATTTAATTTTTGTGAATTTCTTGAAAGTGAAAAAGGGATTTATAAAAATGCGTGTTAATGAGCAATTCTAGAAACTAATTCCCCCATAGAATAAATAACATGGGTTTTGTCTTTTGGTAGAATTTGAATTTTCCCCTTGTTCCTTTTCTTTTTCTATAAGAAATAAGTTGGAAGCACATTAAAAAAAAAAAAAAGAAGAAGAAGAAGCATTTGGTTATATGGCCTGCCGCTTGCATCAGAATTTCCGATCCTCAGGCAACATAAATTCTTTAGAACATGTGGTCAACACATTTCCACTATATACAGAAAAACGTTTAAAATTGAGGACTCCCGCGTCTCTTGTTCTTTTCGAAAAGTGATTAGCGCTGCAGGACATATCAGGGTTTTTTTCTTTCCTCTCCTAAGCAAAAATTTGAAAAAGTGTCCATACCAAGACCAAGAGAAGTTTCTCTAACACTTAGCGAAATGCACATAATTAATGAATCAGAAAATATTTTCCCCTAATTATTGTAATTATTATTATTATAGATTTTATTAATTTATTTATTTACTTGCTGAAGATTCCTTGAAATAAAAGCAAGAAGCTATTTAACAAAATAAATAAATAAAATAAAATAAAATAAAATAAATTAAAATAAAATTGATAAACACAGAAATCCTTTTTAAAATTTAAATTTCTTTTTTAAATTTTTCGATGTTTCACTATGTTGAGCCCTGAGGTTCAAATATGTAGACCTTACATTACTAGCTTCCTAAATTATCACCTGCAAAAATCAAACCTTTTTGTTGTCTATTATGCCAATGTTCTTACGTAAATACCATAGAATAAATTTTATGTAATTATTATTACTTCGGGTCTAAAGAGAATAAGAAATTTCAGTCATCATATATGAAAGTCATTGTACTACGCAAACATATCACAATAAGTTTAATCATAAATTAAATGATACTATTTGCAACTTTTAATTTGTAAAATATGAAAAGAAAAAAAAAGTTTATATTTATTTATAATATAACTACATATATATATATGAAATAAATAAATAAATAAATAAATAAAAAAAAGAAAGAAAATCGATTTAAAAAATAATAATTTACAAATTTTAAATGTTATTTAAAAGAATAAAAGTATTGGCAAATTCATTTTCAATGATTTGCAATGTGAAATAAAATTAATAAAAAATAATGCAAGATATTTTTTTCCCGACATTTTTAGACGTTCATAGTTATACGGACAATATATATATATTTTTTTTAACTTACGAAAGAATAAATTACATTTGATATACGGATTTGTTAGCTACAGGACAAGTTTAATTCATACAAGCTTTCATTTTTCATTTTTATTTATTTATTTATTTATTTATTTTCGAACACACAATACTGCTAATTTTTCGAAAAAAGAATGCTCATGTAGTGAAATGTGATAAATTTATTTTTTTAATTAAAAGGGTAATTTCAATTCGCCCTGCAGCTAATGGAATTTGAAGATCTAATGCTGCTAAAGCAAATGCAATCGGACATGTAATTGCTGGCTCGATAAAAGCGTACAATAGAGATGTGCAAAATCATAGTTATTTTACAAGGTCAAAGAATCATAATCTATCTTACTACTCTACTAAAAATACCTGCTACTGAATTTGCACGTAATTTTGATGGAAAGGCTTGAAATCAACATTTGTACGTATTCAAATTAATATATTTAAAAAAATAATAATAACAATAATAATAATGATAATAACCTGTAAACATATAAAGGGCAAAGGGATCCCAGGAAAAAGGGCACCCGGAGAAAAGGGCACAGGAAAAAAGGGCACTTTTCCAATTCGCAAATCGCAAAATAATAAATATCAAATGAGGAATTTAAAGAAAGACTTTCATATTATATTTTTAGAGATTTTAATTGATTTGGTACAACATTCATTTAGTATATACCTGGGTGAAGAAGGGGGGGGGGGATAGGACCAGATCGAAAGAAAATAATTGTTTTTGTATCACTCCACTTACTGATTTTAATGAAACTTTGTATAATCACATACAATTTGTGGAAAAATCACGACATGTGTCAGATGTATTTGGGGGGGGGGGGGGGGGAAGGATGTAATAGGGGTGGGACAGAGGAAAATAACATGATTTTTTTATATCACTATTTTAATGATTTTAATGATATATTCTATATTTATCACTTGCTTTTTAAGATCACAATGAGTGTATTATATACATGGGGAGAGCAAGGGTGGCGCAGATGGAAATAAAATGTATTCTTCTTTAAACTAACCTAATATCGGTTTTAAAAAACTTTGTGTATTATACCACTTACTGTCTAAAAAAAAATTACAGTGAGTGTTACACATATCTGGGGGGGGGGGGATTGCTAAGGGAGGGGATAAAAAAGTGGTTGTTTTTACATCACCATGCTACCTATTTATATGAAATTTTGCATGACTTATCACTTACATTTTATTAAAATGATAGTGAAACTTACCTACAGTTGAAAAAGAGGGTGGGGGAATGGGTGGCAGGTGAAAACAAAATAATCTTTTTAAACAACATTTGTAATCGATTTTTTATGAGCATTTTGTGTAAATATCACCTACTGTTAATGAAAATTTATAGTGAGGTTACATATGTCTTGGCGCGGGGGGGGGGGGGGCGCACCCACAGGTAATGGAAAACACCATTAAACAATGGGAGTAAGAAATACAATTTATTAAAATCACACAATCAACTGATTGGGAGGAAAATCATATTTCTTTAAATTCATTTTTCCAGCTGAGTGAAAATAATGCCTGGACGGGAGTCGAACCACGGATCTTTGAGCTATCAGGCCGACAACCGGTGGGGTTGATTTTCTTCCCAATCAGTTGATTGCGTGATTTTAATAAATTGTATTTCTTCCTCCCATTGTTTAATGGTGCTTTCCATTACCTGCGGCTAATTCTGTCGAGCTATCTACGTGATGGACCAGATGTTTCTGCCTAGAGGTTGTCTGAGTGAATAATGCCCACCGGTTGTCGGCCTGGATAGCTCAGTTGTACAGCGTTGGCCTTGTAAGTAAAAGATCCGTCGTTCGACTACCGGTCCAGGCATTATTTTCACTCAGTTCGAAAAATGAATTAAAAAAATATGATTTTCTTCCCAATCAGTTGATTGTGTGATTTTAATAAATTGAGACAATATTAATGGTAGCACAACTCCACAGACCACGAAATTTCAATTTAGAATTTTTTTGTTCAAGAATCCATCAACCGTGAATATTCATTTAAAATAGGTTGGAGTGTACAGGTTGATTGAATTTTTTCATAAAACCATCTTTGTGAAAAAGGCCAGAGCCAGGAATCGAACCCGGGCCCTTCCGCTTAACGCACGAATGCTCCTTCACGAGCACTTTGGCTGTTAACCAGCCTAGCATTTCTCACATAACAACCGTTGGCAAGGTCATCGTCTCTGCAAAAGCAGATGTAACAGGTGAGGCAATATTAGTGTAGCACAACTCCATAGACCACGAAATTTCAATTCAGAAATTTTTTGTTCACGAATTTATCAACTGTGAACATTCATTTAAAACAGGTTGTAGTGTAAAGGTTGCTTAAATTTTCATAAACCAACTATGTGAAAAAATGCCAGGTCAGTCAGTGTGTCTCAGTGGAAGAGCATCCGCGCGTTAAGCGGAAGGGCCCGGGTTCGATTCCCGGGCTGGCACTTTTCTCATAGTTGGTTTATGAAAAATTTAATCAACCTTTACACACCAACCACTTTTCACAATAGCTGCTTGTAAAAGATATGTTTTCAAAATTATTTAAGGGGTTCTAAGGGAGAGAAAAGAAGAATGATTTTATGATATGAAAAACATTATTTCGTTTTTCTCTGCACCTTTATCGCCAAATATTTTCGAAGCATACGTGTATTTTGCAAGTAGCAATTGTAAAAAATGCGAAAAAAAATGGCATTTTTCTTCATTTCTGCTTCTAAAACACATGTCATGCTAAACATCAACAACAGCGTAAGTTTTTTTATTTCTACATGGGGGGGGGGGGGGTGGGAGGAGGCAAAATGGACATATTAAAGAAGAATTTTTTTTTTTTGAATCACTTTTATACAGATTTACATTGAATTTTTGGGTACAAACTTAGGAAAAGAAAGAGACTGATACTTTTTATAAAACATTACAGTAAGAATTACGTAAGCAATATTTCTGCAAAGTTTCATTAGATCGACAACAAGGTAGTAAAAATATATATTCTTTCTATGTATCCCCTAGCCCTCACCAGATAGTGTGACCCTCTCTGCAATTTTTGATAAACAATAAGAGATATTTATATACAATTTAATATAAATATAAAGCAAAGTTTCCCTCATCATCTTCCCCCCTTCTAGGTATATGTAATACTCTTTGAAATTTTTCATTAAAAGTAGGTGATAGTTGCTGAAATTTTAATTAAAATTGGCAACATTGAGATATTTTTGCAATCATCCCCCCCCCCATATTTATAAAAAAAAAATTATTAAAACGCAAAATATAGGGATATTAACCCATTTTCGCCCAAGCCCAGAAATTTTATAAAATGTGGTATTATTTTCATTGAAATATGTTTAAATCACACTCATTAAGACACAAAAAATATTTCGTGCATGAAAAAAATTATTTTATTTAAGAAATAAAATGATGCATATTAAATGAAATAAATTTAAGCAAAATTTTAAGTCTTTTTCATGGCATTTGTTTTATTTTTATTTTATTTACAAAACTTACAAATTTAATTCATTATAAAAACATATATGATTAATCTTGAATCGAATAATTATAGATTTTCAAAAAGCTGAATTTGTCAATAATCGTTTAAAGTTAGAAAACTAGCGTATTTTGAAAATTTCTCAACAGAAAGTGTTTAATCCAATTGAATTACTAATATTTTGTAGATGTCTTCAGAACCTTTAAAAATAACAGTTAAATAAAATTTATACGTCACAGTGATAACAGAAAAATATTTATTGAAATGGTGCGTTTACGCATCTTTGGCAGAAATTGGATTAAACATTCATTTTCTCTCCTTCAGTACTCCTGCCCCCCTCCCCAAGACATATTTAACCCCATTATAAATTTTCATGAACCTTAAGTGATATTTACTGAAAATGACCATGAAAAATTGGTTATAAGTGTTGTTTAAAAGGATTCTTTCCTTTTTCATCGCCCCCCCCCCCCACGTACACATTTCCCCCCTTTTTCTACAATATATAACTTTTACTATTACGTATTTTAGTAAAAAGTATATGATAAGCCTTGCAAAATTTCGTATAAATAGGTAGCATGATGATATAAAACCCACATTTTTTAACACCCCCTTATCAACTAACCCCCCCCCCCCCCCCCCCAAATATTTGTAACACTCACTGTATTTTTTTTTTTTATTTTTTTTTTATTTAAGTAGTAAGTGATATATACACTTTTTTTTTTTTTATCGATATTAAGGTAGTTTAAAGAAGAATATATTTTATTTCCATCTGAACCCCCCTTGCCCCCCACAAATGTCTAATACACTCATTGTGATCTTCATAAAAAGTAAGTGATAGTTATAGAATCTCCTTATATTATGAAAATTTGTGCGCATCTGTGTGTGTGTGTGTGTCTCTGTGAAAAACGCGTTGTAATGGGTTTGTCTCCGGCTCTAATGATCGCAGCGTCTTGATACCGGTGCCATTAGACGCAGAATTTCTTCATCTCGACGTATTCACTAATTGTTAATTGATGCGACCCTAATTACAGGAGATATTAATTTAAACGTCGACCTATGTCTGATGAAAAAACGATTCAAAATGCCAGGCGACCGTCATTTTCATCCGGAACCGCGTACCTCAAAAGAAAAAGCAGAGTGGGTTTTTGTAAAGCGATCCTACGTGAACGGTTCGGGATATTGAAAATACACCTGTACCACGAGAAAGAGCATTTATTAGCGATTCTTACGGTACTTTTTTTTTTAATACGGATTTTTTATATTTTTAAAAAAAGTTTTAAAAAGGGTCCAAAATTTCTCTTTTTCTCGATCGACTTTTTTGAAACGACCTGTACGACTGAGTAACTCTTCCATTTCTTAACAACTAGTATATTTTCAAAGCTCATTTAATCCTCTTTCGAACCATATATACATTTTAACAAAATATGAATTAGCGATCCATATTTTTAAATTTTACGAAACATCGATTTTTTCACAAAACATTTTATAACTCAATATCTTTTAGAGATAAATCATTTCTTTTTTCTTGTGTATAGACCTGAATTAGAAGAATCATATCTCAAAAGATTGAGACATTATTTCAAAAACTGAATGAGTTATAATTTTTTTAATGTTAGGCATTAAACCATTGAATACCGCGAGCTTGATCCCGTAATAAGTTCTCCAGGCAAGTCCTTTGCGTTCTTTGTGGGTTACCGTTACCATGACAACCCATTCACAGAGAAAACCATATCTGGCGAAGAAAGAAACCTTTTAGAAATTGCGATCACGTGTTTTTCTACTAGGAACAAAAATTGCAAACTTCAAAATGCTTCAATTTTCTTCAAAATTCTTTCAAACTTACTGTGCACCGTTAACAGCACAAAGGATAGTTACAGTTCAAATTTCATCGATTTTGGAAAAAAAATTACATTTTAATTGCAAATTAAATTTTATTCTAATACGCGTATTTCAAACTCGAATTATGATTAAATTATTTTTAATACATCATTCGAAAGATATTTTAAAGTTCTTTTACTTTATTTAAAGTGGAATTCGAGATTTCACCTGATTTACACGTTTTGAGGTTTCCTGAATCGGTTTATTTTGTATCTCAGCTACTAATTAAAATAATTTCATAAGTAATACATCATTAGAAAGCTTTGTTGATTTGGAATCGAACAGTAGATTACAGAAATGTCTACCGCCAGACGGCGCTGTAATATTTTAAAATTTCAATATTTCAAATTCTAATTATGATTAAATTATTTTTTAATACATCATTCGAAAGATATTTTAAAGTTCTTTTATATCATCGAAAGTTTTCACCAGATTTACACGTTTTGAGGTTTCCTGATTAGGTTTTCTTTTGCATCTCAGCTAATTGAGTTAGACCGTTCAAAATTGTTATATGTAGCCATGTAGGTTAATTAGGACTGGCTGAAAGGGTGGGGAAGAAATAGGCGTGCACCGAGCGCGTATCGCCTAACTTGTGTTCGCGCAGCGCGCACGGGACTGCTCAGCCGAAAGCAGTGGGGACCCGGTCCGACTTTTTACCTGATGATAAATTATTTTTTTATTTTATTTTCTTAAGAATAAAAAATTAATTTGAGAAGGAATGTGTTCGCGCAGCGCTTGTATACCTTCACACGTGCGCGCGCAGCGCGCATGGGTCTGCGCTACCAATGGCAGTGGGGACCCGGTGTGAGTTTTTACTGGATCAGAAATGAATTTTTTTTTAAGGGGCAGGAAGGGTCAGGGAAGGAATAGGCGCGCGCAGCGAGCACGGGATTGCGCTGCTGAAGGCAGTGGGGACCCGGTGCGACTATTTACCCGATCAGATATGATTTTTTTTTCTTTTCTTAAGACTAAAAGTTACTGTTAGTGATTCATTAATTATAGTGATTCATTTAAAAATACTGACCCGCTAGCGGGCGATGCTCGCTAGTATATCATTAAAATCTGTAAAATAGTGATATAAAAAAATAATTTTTATTTTACTCTGCCTCCCCCTCCCCCAAAAGTACGTCTGACACTTGCTATAATTTTTTCACAAATTGTATGTGATTATACAAAGTTTCATAAAAATCGGTAAGAAGATGATAAAAAAACAATTATTTTCTTTCGATCTGGTTCTAGCTCCCCACACCTTTCCCCAGGTATAATACTAAATTAAATGTTGTACCAAATCAATTTAAATCTCTAAAAATATAATTTGAAAGTCATTCTGTAAATTCATTATTTGATATTTATTATTTTACAATATGCGAATTGTAAAAGTGCCCTTTATCCGGTGCCCTTTTACCCGTGCCCTTTTCTTCGGTGCCCCTTTTCCGGGATACAGGGAAAAAGAATATAAAATGGTAAATTGTTGCATTTTTTTGCTAAAAAATATTTTATTCTTAATAAATCAAATGGCTTCAACAGTTATTGGTACGATATGAGAATAATGAAAAACAGAGCTGAGGTTTTTTAAAAGCAGATATGGATCAGACATTTTAAAGGCAAATATACGATGATCTGGAGAGAGTAGTTTTACGTAAAAGGTAGGATTAATTTAGTACGTTTTGCAGATTACTATAAACATCAAGAGAATACCCACAAATTTGGAATTTGGAATTCTTAAGATTTGTGTTAGCTTTTAGAGAGGGAAGGGGTAATATTTTTTCAACATGACCGAAACTTTTGTTCTACTTCTAAACCAGTAAAAAATGGTTTCAAGGAATAAGTTTCTGCATTTTTACCTTTACCATTACCTAAAAAGATGACGAACTTATATATATATAAGAAGAAAAAGAACAGAAGTCTCCTTATAACTGTGAACTGAAAATAATAATAAAAATAATACTATTAATAATAAAGGAAAAATAAATAAAGACCGTATTTTCGATTTTTTTCAGATCAAAAAATAAAATAAAAATAAAATAAAATAAAAATAAATAAATAAATAAAAATAAAATAAATAAATAAAAATAAATAAATAAAATTTTATGAATGTCTTCTAATAATGTAATTGAAAATAATACAAAATGTATTTAATTCAATAATAGTTATCAGTATCCAGTCAAGTAGAAAAAGTGATGGTCTGAAAATTATGAGAACCAATGGAGTATTGCGTTACTTCAAGTATGCAAAAATATGCTTCAGGTTTAGTGCAGTGTTGTACCCGAATGCGTTCTTTTGAACTCGATCATGAGTTTAGCTCAAAAATTTTGAGTTTTGAGTTGAACCTCGCTCGTTTCTTAAATAATAAACTTGAGTTGAGCAAAGTTCGTTTTTTTTTTTTTTTTTTTTTTTTTTTTTGCGAATTTGAGCGGGAAAAATATTTCAAGCTCAAACTCATAATAACTCAATTTCTTGTGTAATTTTTTTTCGATCTTAGTAATCTTATAACGTCGACGGAATATGAGACGTTTGCCCTCCAAGCATTTTAAACATTAAATTTATAAAAAATATATATTGAACATACATATTTTTGTTTCCAGTTCTGATTTCCTCATCATTTACGATTTTTTTTTTTTTTTTTTTCGCTAAATAAATTATATGCATGCTTCCTACAAAATAAGGAATTGTTATTTTAATTTGCTAATTCCAAATTGTGCAATCTGTTTAAAGTATTTACATTACATAACGTGTTTAAAGTTTACATTGCACAGTAAAACAAATAAATTTTCATTAGAAAGTCCATGCTGAAATATGGTAGCCTTTGAAAATATAAAACTTTCCGCAAAAGTTTCCCGGAGATCCTGCTCTCAAATCTGTTAGATGGCAGGGTTCGATCCCAAATTGTGCCTATCCTCTTAGCCATTCGGAACTTTTCTCCTAAACTTGCTTAAATACAGGCTAAGTTCCTTTGAAAGGCCTCCCCGGAAGCTATTCCACTCCACCGAGGCAATATCATTGTCAGTCGTCCTCCAACTTAAGACACACAATGGAGCACGCACACACTTAAAAATACAACTTAAATATATATTTTGTTTAGTCGAGTCTGTCATCTTAGTAACGGATTTCGACTAAAGCGCATTTTCAATATAATTTTATTTAACATTAAATGTTGACTTATATATATGTAACGAAAATTCAGAGTTTAAATAATGGCATGGCTATTATTCGTAACTATTTATAGCTTTAAACAAACAACAACAACAACAACAAAAAATTACATAGTATTTATCTACATCTATACTTATTTAAATGGAAAACTTTTGTCTTAAATGAACAAACAATAAATTTGTATTGATTGTGGTGTGTATGTGCCTCAACCAAAATTATTTGTTGCTCACTGTTTTTTTTTTTTTTTTTTTTTTACTAATCATGAAAAATTAGTCTTGCATTATCCTTTGTTTTTTCTTTTCTTTTCTTCTTCTTCTTCTTTTTTTTTTTTTTATGTAGTTTTTATGATGTTTCATTCTTTCTTCTTTTTTTTTTTTTGTTGTAAACTTCTTGTAGTAATACATCCTCAAACCTCAAATGTACCTAAAAGTTAATTTCAAGTACACTGAAGAATGTAAATGAGATGAAGATAACTTTAAAAATTATCCCCCGCAAAACAGCGGATATATTTGACATATATTAGTGATTCATAGCAATTGGAAATAATTGATTATCGATATTACTGTTAGTAACAAAAATAAAAAACGAATTGTCTTCTGCCTGAAATTTCATTCAACATTTATTTTCATATACAATTTTCTTTTCATGAACACAGAATGATAGATATCAGAACTGTGTAAATTTGTTTTTGCTCTCGTGTAACTTTTAACGATTCTACTTCTAGATATGAGATTTTCCAAGAAAATTACTCTGATGCTTCCTGGACTTCAGACAAGCTCTTTTGCCCAGCTATATTTCCCGGGGGCCACAGAATATTCTCAGTTCTATTTGTTCTCTCACGCGGCCCTGATATTCCCCGATTTTCTTTCAAAAAAGGCGGGAATTCACCATTCGGTCATTCTCTATGGTCCTACCTGCAGCATGGGAGGTAGTGAGTGACTTGTTATGTTGCTATTCTAAACCTTGACTCCAGCAGTGACAGTAACAAAGACATACAATCACTGAGTATTAATTGTTTTTAAAACTGAAAGCTACGAGAGAGAGAAATGTTAAAGGAGAAACAGTTTTATTTTATTTTACTTTTTAGAAGAGCATTCAAAATTTTAAGTTTACAATTTATAAGTGCAGTTAATGATAATATGACAAATTAATAAAATTTAAAATTAATTGAACATTACAATATTTTTACAAATTATTACAATTTTTTATTGAATCATTATTTTTATGAATTAATATATTTTTTAATTACAGTATTTATCTAAATGTAATTAACTATACTATATAAATGAACATGAAAGGTAATTTTTATGCAAAATCTTACCTAGCCCTACGCTTTTCAATGTGCAATCTTTTAATTATAATTTAGACTTCTTTTAAAGTGCAATAATTACCTCACCATTTCAAAAATATTGCTTTCATTTGAATTTTTCAAGTGACCATATATATTATTCAAGTCTAAATATTTTTAATTTTGAGACGCAACTTTTAATTTCTAATATTTTAAAAGCAGATTTGCTACATTTGAGAGACAAAAATAAGATGTTAAAGTTTTTTTGCTGACAGATTAATTAAAATTTTATCCCTGTACTTCTAAACGATGAGATATTGAAGATAAAGTTTCAATTGAATGGTGTTGTTAAAGATGTATGAAAAGGTAAAATTTTAGAAAAAAATTTTTTCCACTTTTTCCTATATTATATGAAAAAACGAATTGAATTAGAAAAAAATTTCAGCAACCATATTTCCATTAAATTTAGACACATTTGGAACATGCAAAACACAATTTTACTTTTTCATAGAAAGCTTCATCTTTCTGTGTATGGTATAAATAAAATGGTCTCTTTAATTAGAAATAATTTACTAATTTCACGGAAGTTCTTGTAGAGCTGAAACATAAATATTGAATGATATTGATTAGATTTTGATGTATATCACTTGATAGACAACGCTTATGTGCCATGTTTTTTTTTTTTTTTTTTTTTTCTATATATATTATTTTTGCGGTTTTCTTTTGGTACTTAAAAAAAACAAACACACGAAATTTGATATACACAGAATGTTAATAATAAAGAAATTAATATTTTTGAAGTAGATCTTCTCATAGGTGAGCTGCCGAAGCGTTTTATTAATGAATTTCTTTGACTACTTTATATTAAATTTTAAGAAATGGAATTGTAAAAACTTCAGATGGGATTTAAAGGTGTTGCTGTTATATATATATATATATATATATATATATATATATATGACAAAAGAAGTAATGCAGTTTTGTAAATAAAATATGAATTTATAACATCGATTTGTTGACTTAACGTTGCGCTGTATCTGAGCATTTGAATATGCATAGCTACTCAAGGTCAAGGAAAGGGTTACATATATTGAATCGCCCAGTCGCTTCGCTTCAGACATGCTATGCCTCTTGATAACGGAATTTGTCTCCTGGTCAATTCTTTTGAATCAGTTTTTGAAGAGTAAAATTTGACATTGAAAAACTATTCTCAAAATTGAGGTGTCCTCTATTCGGAGGTGTCCACTATGTAAGGTTTTGCTATAATTTTCTTAATTTATCAAATTAAATTAACAAAAATCTTTTTGTAATTAAGAAACATTTAACAAAAATATAAGTTATTTAAGAAAGTGTTCGTAGAGAAGGGGAATATCTTTAGAAAAAATATATAAAAATCGACATAAAAATGATTCTTTAAAGAATTTCGTTGTTTTTTAAAAAGGAATTTGAATCGAGCAGATTCTTTTTTTTTTTTTTTTTTTTTCAAATATGAAAAATATCACTCCTTCTTTAGACATTGAACTTCAGTTTAAATTAGTTTTTTTTTTTTTTTTTTTTTTTTTTTTTTTTCCCGTGATTTTACACAACACAACACTGCACTGGTTATCTCACGTGTCAAGCTTTGTACAGTTTTATGCCACAGAAATTGAGATATAGCCTTCCATTTCTTAGGAAAGTTTGCAGTATAATAGGTTACTTTTTGGTTGATATGAATCCAAACGGAATCCGCATAATGTCTCATAATTGCCGTCTCATATATCAGCATCTGTTTAATTATACGTAATGTAACCTTAGATATAACCGTCCCTTAAATTACAGAAATCACTCGATAGCAGCGACATCAGTCACACGGATGACACCAAAAGTTTATAAGCATTAATTTAAGTTGAAGTTCATTTACATATAAATTTATATGCAATTCTGTGCAGTAGTTCCTGAGATATAGCCATCTCAAAAAATGCGAAATCGCTATAAAACAGCGAAACCTATTGAACTATTCGAACAAAATATTGATAAAAACTAATGCAATTACATATTATATGCAATTCTGAGCAGCAGTTAACGAAAAATGGCTTTTCCTCAAATTGTAAAAATCGCTCTAAAGCAGCGCCACCTATTGAGCGATGGACACCAAAAGTCGCTAGGCGCTAATTTAGATCGAAGTGCATATACTTATAAATTTATATTCAGTTTTGTTCAGTTAGTTCTTGAGATGCAGTTACCACAATTTTTTTGTCTCTCTCTCTCTCTCTCTCACGCACAGACATATATTTTCTAAAAATGATCAAATCGTATTCTGGACCTTTTTTCCGGGTGCCTTTTATTCCGGGTACCCTTTTTTCCGTGCCCTTTTTTCCAGTGCCCTTTTTTCCGGGATCCTTCGAAAACATCCAGTCGGTAGCAAAATAATTCGAGCGCTAGCAATAAAAAATGTACCCAAGTATTTATATAATAAAACAGTATCAAGTGTGCTTTTTTATATAGGAATTTTTGCTATTGCTCGAATAATTTTGCTGCGGACTGTAAGGCGATATAAAAACAATTATTTTCTTTCAATCTGCTCCTAACAACCCCCCCCCCCCCCAACCTTTCTACAGGTATAAGGTAAGTGTATGTTGTACCAATTTATTTTAAATTTCTAAAATTGTAACGGAAAAGTCATACCTTAAATTCATTACTTCATATTTATTATTTTTGCTATTTGCAACTTGAAAAATTGCCCTTTTTTTACAGGATCCATTAATAACACACGGTGAAGATAAATTTAAAACAATAATATTAATATTGATAATGAGAAATATATATATGTGTGTGTGTGTACAATTCTCTATGTTTGTTTGCTGTTTTGTATTTTCGAGCTGCGAAATATATGCCTTTAATCATAAATATATATATATGGTTTCTTTCATTTATTAAGATCGATATTTCCCATGTCCCTAACTGTTCTAATTTTCTCATGTATCTCATGGTCCTTTTTTTCTGTTAACTGTTAATGTTATAAATTAATGTAAATAAATATATACTATATATATATATTTATTTACTTAAGATAACTTGTTACCTTATTTTCATCTGTGTGTTTCCGTGGTAATTATATGATTGCCTCATCTTCATTCTCATTCTTTTCATTTTAATCACATAAATTAAACATTATATATATATATATATATATATATATTAAAAAAAAAAAAAAAAAAAAAAAAAAGTTAAACGAAACAGTCTTTTCTCCCTTTTCTTCTTTCATTCATCCGGCACCCCTAATACAGATAAGCGCACCTGTTTCAAGAATGTATGATTAAGCTAAAGCTAATCTTTTCTATAGGCAGAATTGAAACGCTGAAATACGCAGAGTTAATAATTAACAAATGATATCGTGGTTATAATTATCGCTAGAACATTGCTCCATTTTAAAAACAGAAAAACGTTAGGAGCATCTGGACAATTTTAAAACGAAGACAACAAAGGATAAAGATCTTTCTAGATTTTCTTTTTTCTTTAGAAATTTTCCAAGAAGGAACTAGTATCTGGATAAATCTAGGGATTCAATTTTTATATC
Organism: Salticus scenicus; assembly: GCA_963930645.1. Classification (NCBI taxonomy): domain Eukaryota; kingdom Metazoa; phylum Arthropoda; class Arachnida; order Araneae; family Salticidae; genus Salticus; species Salticus scenicus. The sequence goes on from OZ005662.1 coordinate 31,164,557, forward strand.
TGTATGTAAAATAATAATAATAATAATTTTTAATGTGAATCGATGGAAAAATCCAGTTAAATTTTAAGACAATTAAATATTATGTAACTTATATTATTTATAGATTAATCTTTTTTATATAAAAACACGAAAATGTTTCGTTAAAGACAGATGTTAAAATATTTTAAAATCCATATAGATGATATTTCTTATATTTTTCTAGTAGTAAAAATTATCCCATGCAAGAATTTCCAAAATTAGTATAAAATCAGTACAGTGAAAAGTACTTATTAAAATAAAATACAGTATATCTAGAGTGCTTTCGTATCTGACATAAATAATTAAAATTATTTAATTATTTATTCCACGTACAACAGTGAATTTGAGGGAAATGTTCCGCTTTTCTAAAATTTGAATATAATACAATTTCATATATCATGAATTTTTTAACTACATTTAACATTTTCATATTTTGTGATCCTCAAGATATGAAAATGTGGGATGTTGAAAAAAAAAAATTTAATTAAAAATAAGTAAACAAATTGGCATGAGTGGACTCAGTTCCCATCATATATATGTTCTCATACATTTCTAGTATATACTATTATATCTAGTATATTTAGGACATATTATAATCATGTTAAGAGAAATTAATTTGACCAAACAATTGATACAGTGACAGAATGAAATTGCAAATGAATAGGGTTGTGACCATTGTCATAAATAATATTTTAAAACTGGTCTGACCTCTCTGCGATAATTTGTTTTTGAGATATCGTGTACACAGTCTAACATACGAACACACTACCGAACTAACAAACTAACAGACATTCTACAGACGGACACCATACACATTTTGATATTTTCGAATTTCTCATATATGAAAATGTGTAAAAAAAAAAAAAGGGGGGGGGTCGAAAATTTTCACGATTACCTAAGTTTACCATACTATGGAGAACTTAAAAATAATGAAAGCAATATTTTATTATACATAAAGGGGGAATCGATTAAAGTTTGAAATTGATTAATTCTGGTTCTTCAAACAAGTACTCGGCTGATTGATTGCATTTTTAATTAGTTTTGATTTTTTTGTATGATTTTATTTCAAGAATAAATAAATTTCTGTATATGTTTTATTATTATTGTTACTTAGTTCAATTTAAAGACATATATATAAATACTATATTGAATGAATATTCAGCTTGTAGGTAGTTCCCGTTATGATATTATTATGAAACTTGTCAACATTTTTGCTTGTAGAAAGTAGATAAGCAGGTTCTAGTCGAGAAATGCACTTTATTTAATGAATATTAAGTTCGTAGATAGAGTCCGTAAATATATTGTATGAAGTTGTCGACGTATGTAGAAGTGTAATTTTTAAAGACATAAGGAGGTTCTAGCCAACGAATTCACTTTAATGAATATTCAGTCTATGGATAGAGTCCGTGATGATATTGTTAAAAAAGCTGTCGACATTTTTGCATGTAGAATGCAATACTTAAAGATATAAGCCGGTTCTAGTCCATAAATACACTTTCTTTAACAAATATTCAGTAAACACTAGAATAAATTTCTCTTTTGTGACACAAATTCAATTATCAATTATTCTCAAGAGTGCAATGAAATAGTTTCTTTTTTTACTACAGATATAAAGTAAACATTGTAAAATAAATACTCTACAGCGTCGACATTTTGTTAATCCAACCGAAAACTTCGAAGTCTGAATAGAATTTGAATTCATGGAGATCATTTTGAGTGGTTTATTTAATGAAAATTCGAAACTGCTTGTTCTTAGGAATACATCCCATAATATCAAATATAAATGATTTATTTATTTATTTTCATGTAGAACTTCGCCCTTACACATATTGTAAAGTAAAGAATAAAAGTATAAGTAAAAAGTCATAACATTCTCAATATTAAAATTTTGCTACATTCGCTCTCTCAGAATTTTATAAAATATTTATGTGTTCTGATATCAAGACACTTTTAATGAAATCATCCCTTGCTTCGCCCCCCCCCCCCCCCGCCTTCCACACACACATATAATAAACAGATACCTGCAAAAACATAGCTACCAGTATAGTGTATTGCATCTTCCTTAAAGTTTTATTAGAGATACTACAAATAGCACAAAAATACCAAATACAGATTTTTTTTTCTTTTTTATTCCGTACTCTCCCCCCTCCCCCCTCCCCAACCCTCCGAATCAAAGAAAAAATCCCACAGGGAAAAAAAAAAAAAAAAAAAAAAAAAACGCACGGACATAATCGTACAAGAAAAAATCGCAATATATATATATATATATATTGCGTACACACACGCCTCTCCCTCTAGGAATAAAATGTATCTCAAAATTTATATGGGCCTTAGGCAATGATTTTCAATTCTGTTTTACCTTACAAACGAAAAATAGAGAGGTAGAAGGTAGGTGACTAATATTGAATTATAATCCTTATCCCTCGGCCTCGTGAGACGGAAAGGTGATATGTTTGATAATTTAACAATTTGTGTTTGATAAGTACAAAACTTTGAATAAGCACTGTAAAATGTAAGAACACGCAACAGATATTTAGGGTCGAAAGAAAACATGATCTTTCGTCAGGCGGACAAAGTAGGCACGAGTGCTGCAAATAAAACGTTGCCGCTTTGTTTTCAGAATTAAATATTTAGATTTAGAGTCCTAGAGTTAGGAAATTTTGCATAAATGTGCATTAAAATGTATCAATATTAAATATATTAAAATTTATCGAAAACTATTAAAACTCAAACTACTAAAACTAGAAATTTTAATTTGAAAAAAATAATTAAATGCTCCATGTGATTGAGTTTTTAATTTTTTTCACTTAATTTCACATTGCTTTAGTTTATCAATGTATTCTAATGATTTTTGCGCAATAATAGGTTTGATTGATAAGTTAATTGTTTAAAAATATTTATAAGTCCAAATCCTGAAATTTCTAGTTATTAAAACCTAGTTATTATAATTATTTATTATTATTTCTGTCACAGTGTATTCATAATTGTTAGAAATTATCTCCTATATTAATCGCTCCCAAACAACGCATTTTTAAAATTTTTTGTTTTGTGTAAGACATAAGGCTTCACTTCCGTATGTGATTGTTTAATGAATAATTCAAGTCTTCCTTCCTTGTATTTGATCATTATAATGATAAAATCATTGATGGAAATAGAAATATAATAATGAATAAAAATAATTTTTATTTTTAGTTAAATAGGATAGACAGTTAAATGGAGATCATATATCATCGCTCAAAATTGAATTTTATATTGTCAGCTTGCACTTTCTGCAAATTAGAGTATATCTTAATGGAAAATTAATTATAAAATTTTATTGCTATAATTATTTGTTGCACGGATTTTTTTTTTTTTTCCTCAAAAGCGATTCTTATTTAGATTGAAGAAGAAAAAGATTCATTTTATATAAGTATGATTCCTATTTCATTATAAATAAATGTGACATGCCACCTATAGCTTTTGAATTTTTAAATTATCAAAATTTGTAACGAACATTAATTTTGGCAGACTATTACGAAGCATTTTACATTTTTTATATGAATATGGCAAAAACTGTCTGATTGCCAAGAACAAGAACCTAACGAAACACTTATATATGCATACAAATGATATTTTGGTAATATGAGGATAAAAAAAATTAGAATTTTGAACTTTAATAACTTCTGTAAAATAAATAAATAAAGGACAATGCTGAAATTTATCATACACAAATATATATAAATGTTATAGAATCTTATTTGCATCTCATTTTTATTTTTATTTTATTTTACTTTTGTCTGTGCCAGGATGACTATTTCAATCTATGTGAGGTAATCTTGGTATCTTATAAAGTTACAGTCCGAATACTTCGAAATTTGAAATTAATGGTCGTATGGTTGTGCAGTAGCAATGGCTATAGGGCTCTAGCAATGGGTAATGCGTAAAGGCCCGACACTCAGGTCGACCGTGTTATTTTTTGTCAGAGTCAAGAACTTACAAATACATAGAAAAGAGAAGTCAGCATAGGCGCCGCCTTTTGATTTTCAGGACGGGGACGAAATTTATTACTTACAACCAACTGAATTCTAAGGGGGGGGGGGGAGAAGAAAAAGTACTTGAAAAGAATTATTAAATATAATATCACATTACTAGAAATTAATTAATTAATAATGATAATGAAATTGTTAATTATATAGTCATTAATAAAATTTTATTCTTTTACAACTGCTTTAATATTTTGAAAGAAAATCACTAATTTAAGAAAACCAGGTGAATATAATTAAACCTTAGTAGCATCTTTTCAACTTTTTTAATTATTTTTTTTTTTTAATCTTTCTTTGTTATTAATAAGCACAGTAATTTTTACAGAAAAAACAGGAATTCCTTAAGAAATTTAATTCTTTTTTTTTTTTTTTTAAAGAATTTTTAATTTTTCTTCTACTGTTTTCTACATTTTGTTCCTAAATTTTTGTTGTAACCATAATAATGTGTGTTATAAATTAAAGGACACTGAGAAAAAAATATACTGCCTTCTTCTAGAATGGATAAATGGCCATTTTCTAAATTCCTAAACTAGAAATATAGATTTTTGAGCTATGCGCATAAGTCACGCCAATAAACTGAATAGACGAAATGATCGAGAATTTCTTGTTTACACATTTCTTGAGGATGAAATAATATTCTGAATCTTTTGTATTGCGAGAAATTCTCGCTTGATTTTTCAGAATTGGGTCATTAACCCTGATTATAGTTGTTGAAACTCGCCTCTTGTAGTCTCATTTATTTGCAGAGATTTTTAAATAATTTTGCCATCGATAATATGTGCAAACGCTCTAGAATACTGATAGAGGCGTCTAGAACTCGCTTTCCAAGGGGACTAGAATTTATAAGGATGACATGGAATTATTTTTTCTAGAGCCACAATTTAGATTCTAGATGTAAGTTACAGAATTTTTTCTCAGTGGATGGAAACGGACTTTAAAAATTTACTAAACTTATAACGATCAAATAAATTTTAAATTAATTTTTTTTTCTAATTTGTATTGGAAATGTCAAAGCACTTTGTTAGCGACAAAAATGTTAAATTGATATCTTCACTCATTTTGTTTTTCTTTTGAAAGACCAGGGACTAATGTATACTAGTGCAGTAAAATGCATTGACATGTTGTTTAAAAATAAAATGAATAAAATGTTTGCAATCACCATAAAGTTTCAAGAAGTCGTAACAATCATTTCGAATCGAAATACTCTTTAACTACATTTTTTGCGACCATGTTAGCCTCTGCGCAAGTGCGGATTCAACGAGTCCACTAATAAAATAGGGGAGACAAGCTTTTCGTTGAGAGAAAATCAGCGATAAGGGAATACCGAATGACTCGATGCTTACTAAATTAAAACATGTTGGTCAACTTGGAAACCCTCCAAGATTTTCGACTCGTCCTTACTGCTAGGCGTAGGAAACGTGGTTATACTATAATTGTACAAGACCATTTATCAAACGAAAAGATATAAAAGCAAGGCAGAGTGCAAGCAGAAACGCATTACATTTAGAACGTCGCGTTAAGTTCATTCAAAGACAGAGAGAGAGAAACATATCAACAAAATACTTGTATTTACTGATAAATAGATAGACGAATTTTGTGAAAATGAATCATAAAAAGGTGAAAACCCGCAATAGTTATTTCAGGTCGAAATAATTTAGTATGATCTTTCACCAGATGAAAAGTTAGGCATTAGCACAGCTTCTGCTTTCTTTAATGTTTTAAGAATGTTGAATAATCAAGCCTAATTATTTCGATTCGAAACAATCATTGTTTGTTTTTGGAATTCATGATGTTTGCGTACAAAATTTACTTCATTATTTTAATTTATTTCTAAAATTTACTCTTTCGTTCGAGTCTGTTTTAAAGTTATAAATCTTATCATTCAGAAAGATTTCTTTTAAACTCATCTATATTCATTCATTATTTGGGCACACACCAATTGCGCTTATATTAATCCCCTATTGTTAAAAAATGAATCAATTGCGCTCGCGAGAAAAATTGCTGATAACGTACATTGTCATCCCCCCAACCCCTTGTATACCGGAAGGTAACGAATGATAATTTCTAGGAAGGAAAAAATTCTCTTCTTATTCTCGTAGTATCTCCTGGGTAACGCCAATAGGCTCCAATAAATTCAAACAAGAGTAGTTTAAAAAAAATATTTATATTATATTATTTATTTAAAGAAATATTTATATTACAAAAATAAAACTTGTCTAATAAATAAAAGCAAATAAATACACAGATAAAAGCAAGTCTTTCTTTTGCCTCTAAGGCAGTAGTACGTGTTTTTTGCACCTGATGAAGAAAGGTGACGTCCTTTCGAAACCGGTTGTGCCTTTAAATTATTTGATTAATATATTAAAATTAGCGAAGAAAATGTTTATTTATCAATATTGTGAATTGTGGTGTGTATTTAATAAGAATATTCAACCTGTATAAATGCCAAAGTTGTAAAATTTCTTTTACAACTTTTGTCATAGTCTTACAACATTGGCATAGTCTGTACTTAAGCTACGGATTTCATTGAAAAAAAAAAACTGTGTTATATAAATTATCTAGTAAATATTTTCTAAAGCTAAAGTTTAATTTATGTTTAATTTAGAATGTTGCTTACCAAAAGTGAAATACACATATATTTTATTCTAGAATTTAGAAATATATTTACTTATTAATGCGTCGGCGGATTGGCAATTAGTGATAATAAATTCAGTTAAAATGTGTGAATAACTTTAATATAAAACGCCGTAAATAAAAATTAGCACATTTGTATTATTATTATTATTATTTATTTCATTTTCAGTGTATGTACAATTCAATATCTTCGAAATTGAACTCAGTTTTATTTAGATGAATTAAAATGGAGGTTTTTTGGTTTGTTACCAATATTTTATTTCATTTGTAACTCGGTTAACTGCAGTGCGGCTTTTTTTTTTTTTTTTTTTTTTTTTTTTTTGTCGCTTAGAGTATTTATTAATTTTATAGATTGGTAACCTAAAGCGTCTTGTAGAAATGTGCCGTATGCACTTGTCCGTTAAAATTATATTAAATATGAGATCTGGTCCTCTAAAACAACGGTTTTTTACCTATTAAATATAATTTTTAACAGCTTGTTCCTTTTCGACGGCCCCACCAGTGGTCAAGCGGTTCTGTGCTCACACACAAAAAATGCCGGGTTCGATTGAAGGTCGCGCTCTTAGACCTATCCGTTTGGAGTTTTCCGTGTTTTTCCAAATCTTGTGTAACTGCGGGCTAACACCCCTTTGAAAAACCTTCCATGGAGACTATTCTATCTATAGGTCTATGGTCCACAGTGTAGTCAATTGACCTTAACCCTTACTGCCAACGTTCAAGCTTATTCGTCTCCTTCTTCGTGCAAGATTGAATTTACTCTTAATGTTGTGACAGTAATAAACAAGGATTTAAAAGAAATAGACAGACTAATACAAATATAGATACATTTACATTAAATATAAATACAAAAATAAGTTTATATTTTTAACATCATTTTTAGCTTGTTTCCTTTTAAATATTAGTACTTTTCGCCTCAGTAACCGATTAAAAAAAATCATTGAACATGAATTCTTTTGTTCTATGGATAACAAATGCTATCCTATCTTTTCTTTCTCTATAGAGACAGGGACTGACCTTGACAAGGGGTTCACTTAAATCGACTACATGAACCACACTACACGAACCACACTACACGAACCACACTACACGAACCTAAAAAGTAAATGCAGATGTTTCGGAAGTAAAAAATCAAGTTTACAGGATAACTGACCATCTTTGCGGTTGCGGAAACAGGTGCCCTTTTGTTAATTAATCCCCATCCAGTTTTCGTTTATTACCCTCTAATTCCCCTCTAAAAAATACACCAGTTTTCTGAGAAAAATATATCACTATTAATTTGTAATTGATTATAATGACGTTATTTTTAATTCAAGTATACTTTAATTTCATTTTTTTCCATGCTTCTAATAGAAATTTTTTATTAAGAATTATGTTGCACTTTATTATTATTATACTTTTTTTTTTTTTTTTTTTTTTTTTGTCCGCGCTATATGCGTCAACTATAAAACTCATATATAATGAAAATAACTCTATGTGCAGCTCAAAAGAGAAAGAATTAGAAAAAGCACCTCACTGTTAAAAATATCAGCAGAAAACTCTATGTAATCTAGTATCTCAAGTCTTACGTAAAATTACAGAGAAAAATAAACGGAGATGTTAAAAAATTTATTTTACACATTCATTTTAATACCTAATATTAATTTAATTAATTATTGGTGAGAATGTATTTCGGACTTGTAATGCTGTTTCTAAAGTAGAAACAGTCATTTTTAATTTTAATTAAAAAATTAAATATTAAAATTACGTAAAAATACAGAATAAAGATTGAGAATCTCGATTATTCACTTTTAACTAAGAATTACTGTAAATTTACAGCGACTCTGGATAAATAGTTAAGTTAAATTTACAGAAATTTTTAACAGTGTGTTCGAAACATAAAAGCTGCTAAAATGGCATAATTTGGTGAGTGAGGGAGTGGGGGATCGATTACGTGTGTATTTGATATTGTAAAATTATTAAATAAGGATATCTAGAAAAGAATTTAAAAAAAAAAAAAAAAATTAATTGTCCTTTACAAAGCTCTAAAATAATAAATATTGAAAGTTTTTTCTTTTCTTTTTGATAAATTATTAAATTTAATCTAACTAAAGCAAGAACGAAAAATCATACGGTATCCATTGACTATTAACATTTTTAAATGTACGTCCTTGTTGTAATCATATAATTTTCAATGTTCTTTACCTACGCTATCGCACAATGCGCTTTTTTTCCGGGATCCGATGAAAAATAAAATAATATTTTTAAACAACACTTATTATAGATTATTTAATTGACATTTTGTGCAAATATCACTTACTATTAATGAAAAATTACAGTACGGTTACATATGTCTGGGGGGGGGGAGGGGGGGCACAGCACAGAAGGAAAGAAAATATATATTTATACCACTATATTTTGCATTTTAATAAAATTTATTATACATATCACTGAATAGTTAGGAAAATTTACGCTGATATCTTGGGGGCAATAGAGAGGGGGAGGGGGGCAAAAGTGAAAAATGATTGCATAAATATCAAAATGTTACCAATTTTAATTAAAAATTCAAAAATTATCAATTACATTTAATGAAAAGTTTTAAAGAGTGTTACATATATCTAGGAGGGAGAGAGCGGGGAGGTGAGGAAAAAAAAGATTGTTTTAAAATCACTTTGCTTTACATTTATAGGACATATTGCATAAACATCTCTTATGGTTTGTCAAAAATTGAAGAGAGGGTTACACTACCAGGTGAGAGCTAGGGGCCACATGGGAAAAAATATATTTTCATGCCATCTTGTTGCCGATTTAATGAAACTTTGTAGAAATATTATTTACCGTGTATGAAACGCTACAGTGAGGTTAAGTATCAATTTCTTTCTCTTTCTAAGTTCGTACGCAAAAATTCTATGTATGATTTAAATCTGAAAAAAGTTACTAAAAAATAAAATTTCTTCTTTTAATCTGTCTGTTTTGTTCCCCACCCTACCACCCACGTAGAAATAAAAAACTTACGCTCTCGTTGATGTTTAGCATGAGTTTTACATGGAGTAATTAAGAAAAATGCCCTTTTTCCCGGATCACTTTTCTTAATTGTTACTTGTAAAATACTTCTAAATACGAACGATAGCAAAATTTTTTTGTTTCTATGAGGGAAAGGGGAGGAGAAATGGAACAGATTAAACAAAAAATTCTGTTTCAGAATAATGTTTTACCAATGTTTCATATTAACTTTTAATTAATATCTGACGTGAACTATGCACTGAATTTTTGCATACTAACTTAGAAATTGAAAGATACTGCGATACGTAGCCCTCTCTAAAAATTTTCACAAACCAAAATGGACATTTATGCAAAATTTCCTATAAATATAAAGCAGTGTGATTTAAAAACAATCGTATTTTTTTTTCTCTATTCCCTCCCCCTTATACCCCAGGTATAGGTAACACTCACCGTAATTTTCCATTAAAGGTAGGTGATAGTTGTTAAAATTTTAATTAAAATTGATAACACTGTGATATCTATACAATCCTTTTTCTCCTCTGCCCCATAGCCCCCAAGATATATATATATATAACAGTCAGCGTAAATTTTCCTAAAAATTGAGTGGATAAATAAAAAATAAAATTTATTAAAGTGCAAAGCATAATGATGTAAAACACCATTTGTGTCTTTCTGTATCCAGCACCCCCCACCCCTCACCCAGACATATGTAACACTCACTGTAATTTATAATTAACAGTAAGTGACATTTGCACAAAATGTCAATAAAAAAATTGATAATAAGTGTTGTTTAAACAGACATGGTTTTTCATGTACCTCCCTCCTTGCCCCCTTTTTTAACTACAGGTAGCTTTCACTATAAGAAAAAAAAGTAAGTGATAGTCGTACAGAGTTTCATATAAATAGCTAGCATAGTGATATAGAAACAACTACTTTTTTTACTCTGCCCCCCCCTCCCTCCTTAGCAACTCCCCCCCCCCCCCCCCCCAAGATACGTGTAACACTCACTGTAACTTTTCTTAAATAGTAAGTGGAATGTACACAAAAATTTATTTAAATAGGTACTACGGTAGATATAAAAAAAAATATATATATATGTCCATGTGCAACCCTCCTCTCCCCCTCAGGTATATAATACACTCATTGCGATTTTCATAAAAAGTAAGTGATAGTTTTAGAATATATCATTAAAAACGGTAAAACGGGGATATAAAAAATTATTTTATTTTCCTCTGCGCCCCAATACTTCCCCCCACCCCAAATATGTCTGACACTTACTATAATGTTTTCACAATCTTTTCGTGATTATACAAATTTTTTTTTTTTTTTTTAAATCGATAATAGGATAGTTTAAAAAAGAATATATTTTTCCATCTGCCCCCCCCCTTGCCCCTCGGATATATAATACACTCATTGTGATTTTCATAAAAAGTAAGTGATAGTTATAGTATATATCATTAAAATCGGTAAAACGGTGTTATAAAATATCATTTTATTTTCCTCTGCTCCACATATCTTTAACCCCCCCTCCCCCCAGGAAGTATGCCTGACACGTACTACGGTAATGTTTTCACAAACTTTACGTGATTATACAAACTTTCCCTAAAATCAGTAGGAATGTGATATAAAAATAATTGCTTTCTTTCGATCTGCTCCTACCCCCCCCCCCCTATCCCTCCCACAGGCATATAGTAATTGAATGTGGTGCCAAATCAATCGAAGTTTCTAAAAATGTAATTTGAAAATCATTCTTTAAATTTTTTATTTCATATTCATTATTTTGCGATTTGCGAATTGGAAAAGTGCGATTTTTTTCCGGTATCCTTAAAACTCATACAGATAGACTAACTGAATTCCCAATCCCTCTTAAACAGTGTTGGAAAGTGTTAAAATTACTTAATGCTATAAGAAAATGCATCCATTAAATTCTATTTGAAGCCCTTGATGTATCTGAATACTTAAGTGTAGCCCTGTAAATCTGAAGGTTTTCCATATCATATTCCATGCAAAACATTATTTTAGCATAGATTACATTTTCTTTATGAATTTTGTTGTAGAATGTTATTTACATGGGAGTTATAAAAATGTCTCTCCGAAAGCAGAATGCATGGGCATTTTTGTACACGAACCAGTTGTACCTATTAATACTATTTTAAACAGGAAATATTCTATAGAGAACTTTAATAATATATATCATATTTAAAAAAAAAAAAAAAAAAAAAAAAAAAAATCTGAATATATTTACGGACACTGGAGATAAGAAGACAGACGGACAAATAAACATATTGTTATGAGTTTTATGTTTTTTTTTTTTTTTTGTAATCTCATTTTTACATGTTTTTAAAACACTCCATTCTCATGCATCTGTGGTGCATGAGGCAAATGACGTAGAATCAAGTGACTTTCCAAAAAAGAAAAAGAAAAATCCCGCAGCTAATATGGTATCTTTCGTAGTTAACGAATTAATAATAATAATAATAATAATAATAATGATGATGATGACGATCGCTAAATTATCTAGCGAATATATTTAAGTTCTTTCAAAAATCAGGGTTATTTTAACAGTTCAGTCAAGAACATGAAACAATATTTCGTGCAATATATATTATGAAACTAATACATCTTAAGTCTTTAATTGAAAATTTCGCAAATAAATAATTACAAAAAAGCACAGATTTAGTATGGGATCATCTTGGTGGCTTTGAATATTTTCGCCCATTTTTGCGATGAATTGAAATGATTATCACAATTTCGTAACTAAAGACCTCAGCAAAAACTTTCGAGCTATTTCGATGTCAAATTTCTATTTATTTTTTTTCTAAAGGGGGATTCGATACTAAGGCTGCTCCATGGGAAAAAAAAAAAAAAAAAAAAAAAAAAAAAAAAAGAATGATACCCCTACCCCCACAAAAACAAAAAATCTTATTATAATCTAAGTTATAATTATTTAAAATTACGGTGAGACTATAAAATAACTTCAAAAGTAACACTTAGATTATCGTGTAAAACAAAGAGTTTCAATCAAATAATTCAGTTGATTGATTTCAATATGAAGATTTTGTTTTACTGTAGAAAAGTATAGTACTACTTAATTAAATAAAAATTTTATGCTAATGTCAAATATCTCTATGAAAGTACTTATTTACTCGCGAATTCCTAATAGAAAATAAAATTTAAAAAAAAGAGAGAGAAAGAAAGAAAAAATGTGTTCCCATTTTCGTAACATAAGTTTTTTTTTTTTTTTTTTTTTTTCTAAATTTTATTATTATTATTATTCACACGAAATTAAGAGTGTTTTAGTCTATTTTAGAAATTTATGAAAAATAAGTAAATAAAACAAACGTGCATTTTATTTGTATAGATACGCATCATTTTTCTTCTTCTTCTTTTATATATATATAGATATATATAATTTTAAAATTAAAATAAGATTTTTGTTTAATATCGTTTGATCCAATTATCCGACTAAGCTAAAAAATACGGCGTTAGCTAGATTTTTCCCTGATTAATAAGTGTACCACTTTTCATAGCTGTCGTCTGAACGGTATAGATTTGTATAGCAAAATAAAATTACGGACAATCAAACCATAAGCTTTATATTTAAAAATATTTAAAAAGAATTATTACTTACATTTTAACAAAATGCATGAATAATACGACATGTATTTTTTGAACAAATGTGAAAAGTACATAAGAGAATACCTGTTATCCCTTTTTGTTAACAAAAATGTTTTGATAACACCATTTCTTGACTTTGGTATTTCTTAAAAGTAAAAAAATATTTATCACTTGTGAAAAAAGCTTCTTTTGTAATTGCAATTTTATCGTTTATATATACTAATCACAAATTCAAAATATATTCGAAATATATGCGCAAGTTCAGCAGTTTAAATTTTAAATGTAAATATATAAAAGATTTTCTAAAACATGTTTAAAGCCGAGCAACAGATATAAGATCACTAAAAATACATACACCAATAAAAATGAAATTTATCTTTTTAAATAATACACACGCGCACACACACACACACAAAAAAAAAAAAAAAAAAAAAAAAAAAAATCTAGTTGAACATTGAGAATAATATTTATTCACTTGAAAAAAAAGATAAACGAGAAAGCATAATGGGTTGAGGGAAAGATTCTTATATAAATATATATATATATGATAGATATCCTAATAATAATAATAATATATATATACATACCTACAACGGTTAAATATTGGATATGATTAGTAACAGAACATGTGATAATATCCTGTTTTTTATTTTTCCTTTACATGCTTCTTTCCTCAATTCGGATTTATGTTCATTTAAGACGTTAAAACGAAAAAAGAACGGGATGACATGCACTAAGAATGTATTATGAAACGCTTTCCACCTTATCGGAATATTTCATCCCCCCCCTTCATGATTTATCTCCCCCACCACCCCCAAAAAAAACTTAATGCAGAGAAAATTATTATCCATACCCATCAATGTGTTAATTCTTTCGTGCACTCATGTACAAAAATCGCACCCTACACGCAATACATTCACAATAGCAATGTTCAAATATGCACAGCGAAACATGCATTTCAAGTAGTTATTCTTAATCAATTCTGTTATGTAACCGGATTTTTATACGTGCCCCTGTAACTGAACAATAAATGCTACAATCTGAAATTCTGGGCAAAATATTCTGTAGTCTACAATAATAATTTATGTAAATTTAATTACGTTTCAAGAATCACATCATAAAAAAAAAGTACATTAAGAGCGTTTTTCCGTTTTAGACAATATTACAATGGAATTTTTTCATGCATCTTTACGTACGAGCTATAAAGTTTAGGCTATTCTCTCTATATTTGAGGCAGTAGCACGCGTTTTTTACATCTGAAGAAGAAAAGCCACGTCCTTTCGAAACCGGTTGTGCTGTCTTTATGTCTGTGTGAATTTTTTAAGTTTAAATATTGATTATACATCAGTTTAATTTAGTATTGTGAATTTTCTTTATATTCCATAAAAAAGATGCTGAAATCAAATTTTGTGATGCATATCAATTTTATTATGTTTCAAGTAGTTTATCATTAAAACACACTGCAAAAATTTCCCCCGATAAAATTTAATGTTTCTGAATTCTTGTGAGTATACCTGTACGCTAGTGTACCTCAAATAATGTGCCAGTGTACTCTGGACGTCCTATTAGATTTTCAAGTGTGCCTTGTACTTGTTGAAATCTAAATAGATATGTGTCCAAAAACAAACATAAATATTATAGTTACACTAATATATCATTTTGTTACCGATATAATAAACCTCAGTAACATATACTGTTTTCTCCTAAACTTGCGTAAATACGAGCTAGGACCTCATAGAAATACCTCAATGGAAGGCCCTCCCCCTCAGGCATAGGACCCTAGGGCAGCCAATCGGTCTTAATTCCAAACACCAACATACACAGTAACATATAAGATACATTCATGCGATTTCCTACGCGACTAGACAAGCAAGCACACTGAAGTCAAATATTTTCAATTATGCTTGAAAGTAAAAAGGAAAAAAGAAGAAAAATAGAAAAGAAGAAAAGAAGAAAAAGGAAAAAAAAAAAAAAAATAGAAAGGAAGAAAAAGGAAAAAAAAAAAAAATGTTAAGTATGAAGATACTGCAATTATAATATTCAGCAATAAATTAGCGGATTTTAATGCAAAATAATTATACGATAAAAAACTTTTTATATACCATGTTTTTAAATTTTCTGTTGAATCATAGCTATAGAACTACATTAGCACTTTATCAATGTGCATAAAATTTTTAAAGTGATAATGACGTCAATTTTTGTGAGATGTGTAATTTAACTTTTTACAATTTTTTAACATTCATGCTTAATTAAATAATATTAAATAATCACGTTTAATCGGGCTTCGAAATATTGTGCTGTCATCGGGTTCTGAGCTATTCTGAAAGTTACAAATGTCTAGAAAGTACGGAAGAAAGCTAAAAATCTATTGCAAGATTTGTACCGGACAAACAAGAATCGAAGTTAATAAAAAAAATGGTAATTAATACAATCTACGGGAATTTTGGACTCTTCTAATTTCCAGACGGTGTGAAATTACATAATTTACACATCCGAAAAGTGTAACTACTTTGAGAGCTAGAAATCTGGCACTCAGAAAAAAATTAAACTGTCAATTATGCCTTTGAATATTGAATGTATGACAATTTCATTTAAAAACAGTTTTTATAGAGGGTCTTGTTCTAATTATATATATTACACAGTCCCCGATTCGAAAGTGCATACGTATGGTTTTCATTTTAATTGTGTGTTTGCAGAATCCACGGTCTTTTCGAGACGATTTTAAATTCATGCCATTCTATCTATGCTATTTTTCTAATTTTTTACAATATTGCTAGAGTTTTATTTAAAAGTAACTTCACACATCTGGCTAGTGGATTATTGGAAAAAAAAAAAATAATAATAAAATGCACATGTGGATTTAATTTAGTAAAACTGTTATAAAAATTCTCAAGGTCTTTGCTTTCATTGTATGTACACAGTCCACGGTTTGCATGTGTACACATATAGTCCTCGTTTCCATGTTGTGTATACAGCGTCCACGGTTTGTATGTATATATGAATGGTCCTCGTATACACTGTGTGTGTACAGAGTCCACGTTTCGTAGGTGTATATGCAAGGCCCTCGTTTCCGCTGTGTGTATACAGTGTCCACGGTTTGTATGTATATATACATGGTCCTCGTTTCCACTGTGCGTATACAGTGTCCACGCTTTGTATGTGTGTATGCATTTGCATAGTCCTCGTTTCTACTGTGTGCATGCAGTGTCCACGGTTTGCAAGTGAATAACTATGGTCCTCGTTTCCACTGTGTGTATACACAGTTTTTATGTGTGTATGCATGATGCTGGTTTCTGGTTTCCCTTGTGTGTATATAGAGTGCGTAAATAATACATGTGCTATATAACTAGGCTGACCAGATTAAAGTACCTTTATAATAGAGAAGCATTAAAAATTGCTTCAATTATCAAATTATGGATGGATTTTTTCATTCTTAATAAATAAGGACTAAAAATAAAGTGTTATTGATTAATAATTTAGTTTCTACAATTTTTTTAAAACTTAGAAAAATGCCTTCAAAAAAAAAAAAAAAAAAAAAAAAAGGGGGGGGGGGGCATCCCCATTTGTCACCCAAAAATGCGGACGTTTGATCAGTATATATATAACTGGTTGAAGCATAAAAAAATAAAATAAAATAAATAAATAAATTAAATATAATAAAGAAAGAAAGAAATAATTCAATTTTCGGTTGTAAAACTGGAATTTTATTATTCTGAAAAGCAACTTATAAAAAGTATTTTATAATCAAAATTTCAGTAAATGTTTTATGTATTTATTTCTATGCATATTTAAAGTGAGAAAACTTTGAAATTATAACATTGCAGGTGGTTAACCTTTATCCATCATTAGAGTAGTTTTTAAATAATAATAATTATAGTCATAATGTTTTACAAAAATAAATAAATAAATTATATATATATAATATATATATTTAAATTTAATTTTCTTGCATTAAATTTACAACATATTACTATGTATACAAATAGGTAGATAAATATAATATTAGATACATAATAATATTCAGATAAATAATTACAACCTTAATGAAAATATAATTTTTTCTTCAGTTACTAGAATTGTCTATTTAAATATCCAATGTGTAATTATCAATACTAATACTGTATTAATATCACAAACTTAACAAAAATATTGAAATAAATATGTACACAGTGCAACTATACCACTCAACCGAGGACGCATACGGAGCATGTATTTATAACATGGAACCGAGGACTTCGTTTTCGCACCGATTTTCCACAGATACACACTTTAAAAAGTTACACACACACAACATGCTACGTATACGGGCAACCGAGGACCGATATAAATTTTCAAAAAACACAATTTATAATAGTATTTGACACAAAATAAAGCATATTTTGCAAAAATTTCAAACTGAGGACGTCCTCGGTTGCAGGTGTGTCCGCGGTTGGAAGGTGTGTAAACACGCGAATGTCCCCACTTTCCCTCATAGACCAACACACACACTTCTCGGAGTCGGAGTGCAATAAACATGCGTAAAAACATGTTTTTCCGTTTGAATTCGTTTTCAATTATTTTAGAATAGCGAATTTTGGTGTGTGGATATTGATTAAGTGTGCGCATTATGTACATTAGTGGCATTTTGCAAAACTTCGAACTCACCCGCTGAGGAAGGGGAAGTAAGAAGTGGGTAAATTGCTGCCGAAGGCAGTGGGGACCCAGACTCCTCACGTTGCGAGCGAGAGAACCTCTACCAATCACAGCGAGAATTTACGTTATTAACAAAGATATGGGATTTTGACAACTCATTTAAGTTTAATGTTCAGCGAAGCGGGCAAAGCCTGCTAGTATACAAATATAATGCGACTCAAAATAAATAATAAAAAAACAATAATCTTAAATTTATAATAAAATAAATTTCTGAAAAGGGAAAATAGTTGAATAGTCGTATAATAATTATGAATATCTAATATTAATAATTATTTGAATTATTTAATATTAAAAAAATAAATAAAATGATTATGTAATATAATAAATTAGTAGGTTATATAAATTTATTGTTGTTGATTTTAGAAATAACATGTAAAAGATAAAAGTAGAATAATTTTAGTTAAACTTATCTCACAATTATATATTTCATAATTTTTATAACTATATAACATTAATAAACAAATTAAAAATATATCTTATAGTTTTTAGTGATGGCACGTAAAAGATAAAGGAAATCTGATAGGATTCTTCCTCTACTTTGATTTCTTATTTATTTTGGTTTCCTTTAAATTTTGGTAATTTTATTTCATGAAAATGTTTGAATTATGTTATTTAGACTAGAATTGTATAAGAAACTAATTTTAGAAAAGAAAAAAAAAAAAAAAAAAAAAGATGAGTAATTTATTGTAATTGAACCTGAGCAACAGAGGTTGGTCCACTGTAACCCGGGTTGTGGACCACTGTGTCGCAGTAATGGGGAACAGTGATTCACATTGTGGGTGCACACAATTTATTTTTTTATTCGTTATGTATTAGAAGTATTGATATAAAATAAATTAGGACGTGTCAAGAAAGGTTTAATGAATGTTTGCTACATTTTTCAAGCATCTTGCTTTTTTATTTTTCGTGAAAAAAATTAATTAAAATAAAAGTGAAAAAGTGGTCCACTGTGCTCCGGTCTCTCCTACAGCTATTAATAAAACATATATATACATTTTTTTTTTTTTTCATTATTTTGCTTAGAAACACGATTAATTTTAAGTAAACTAAACATGCATCCACTTTAATTTTCAGACAATAAAAATCAAGGAAAAAAGTATATTTGAATATTAAAAAAAACGAAATTATAAGTAAACCAAAATAAAATATTAAAATAGAAAACTTTATTTTTACCATGTTTTTATTAACTTCGATTCTTGTTTGTATGTTTGTTTGTTTGTCAGGGACAAATCTTGCAATCGATTTTTAACTAACTTCCCGACTAGCTAGATATTTGAAATTTTCAGGACAGCTCACAACACGGTGACAATACATTTTCCAATAATTTTAGTCAACTATTTCAAGTCCCGCTGCCTTCGGCAGCGCTTATATGATTCGACAGAAAATTTATTTAACTAACTTCCCGACTAGCTAGACATTTGAAACTTTCAGAACAGTTCCGAATACGGTTAAAATGCATTTTTTTAATACCTTTAGCCAACTGTTTCGGGTTCCCGGTGCCTTCGGCAGCGTTATCAGTACGAAGATTGCAATCGATTTTTCACTAACTTTCCGACTAACTAGACATTTGAAACTTTCAGGATAGCTCAAAACACTTTGACAATACATTTTTTTAATACTTTTAGTCAACGGTTTCAGGTCCCCACTGCCTTCGGCAGCGTTTATATGATTCAACAGAAAATATATTTAACTAACTTCCCGACTAGCTAGACATTTGAAACTTTCAGAATAGTTCAGAACACGGTGAAAATGCATTTTTTAAATATTTTTAACCAACTGCTCTGGGTTCCTGCTGCCTTCGGTAGCGTTACCAGTACAAAGCTTGTAATCGATTTTTCACTAACTTCTCGACTAGCTACACATTTGAAACTTTCAGGATAGCTCAGAATACAGTGACAATACATTTTTTTGATACTTTTAGTTAACTGTTTCAGGTCCCTACTGCCTTCGGCAGCGTTTATATGATTCAACAGAAAATTTATTTAACTACTTTCCTGACTAGCTAGACATTTGAAACTTTCAGAATAGTTCAGATCACGGTGAAAATGCATTTTTTAAATATTTTTAACCAACTGCTTCGGAATCCTGCTGCCTTCAGCAGCGTTACCAGTACAAAGCTTGCAAT
This sequence comes from Salticus scenicus, assembly GCA_963930645.1. Classification (NCBI taxonomy): domain Eukaryota; kingdom Metazoa; phylum Arthropoda; class Arachnida; order Araneae; family Salticidae; genus Salticus; species Salticus scenicus. Next base: position 31,184,645 of record OZ005662.1, read on the forward strand.
CAATTTTTCACTAACTTCCCGATTAGCCAGACATTTGAAACTTTCAGGACAGCTCAGAATACGGTGACAATACATTTTTTTAATACTTTTAGTCAACTGTTTCAGGTCCCTACTGTATTCGGAAGCGCTTATATGATTCAACAGAAAGTTTATTTAACTAACTTCCCGACTAGCTAGACATTTGAAACTTTCAGAATAGTTCAGGATACGGTGAAAATGAATTTTTAAATATTTTTAACCAATTGCTTCAGGACCAGTACAAAGTTACCAGTACAAAGCTTGCAATTAATTTTAACTAACTTCCCGGCTAGATAGCCATTTGAAACTTTTATAATAGCTCAAAACACGAGAGCAATGAATTTTTTAACACTTTTATTCAATTGCTCCGGGTTCCCGCCGCCTTCGGTAGCGTTTATATGATTCAACAGAAAATTTAAAAACATGGTATATAAAAAGATCTTTTTATCTTGTAATTATTATTATTATTATTTATTTATTTATTTTTTAATTCCCGCAGAAAGCATGTATAATTTTAAAGAAGACCTTGGCAAGAAATATCCGAGCTAACTCGGTGAGGAATTTCAAATTCCGAAAAGGGGCTCTATACTGAAGTTCTTCCAATTCTTTAATACAATTTTCGTCGATTTTATTTTAATTATATGCATATAAAAAAATGCTCTTTCATGTCTTTTCTTTCTTTTTTCTTTATTTCTTTCCTTCTTTTTTTTTTTTTTTTTTTTTTTTTTTACACGAAAAAAATATATTAACTTATTTATTTATATTTGGCATGAATTTTCATTTTATTTTAAATAATTGTAAAGTTAAGATGAGGTTTTCACTTAATAGTTTTTAATCTATTATCCAATTGAAATAGCTAGATTTTGTCCTTATTAATAAGTGCACTAGTATTTGATAAAATCTAACATTCCTTATAGATACGATGACAAACTTTCAGCTTTATACTTTTTGAATGAAAACAAAAATGTTCGCACGTTCATTCAAGACGTAATAAAATAAAATGGCGACAAGGCAAAATCGCTACCTGAAAGAAATAGTACGAACTGCTGTTACTAATAATTAGGAAAAATAAATAAACTCTAATAGCAAGATTGCGAGAATTTTGATACGCCAAAAAAAAAAAAAAAAAAAATTATATAATCGTCTTTTGAATGATTTATGCTATAAGTTCAACACTGGTAATGATAAATATTATCTTGAGCTTCATATCGAATGGGGTAAATATCGTTATTAAACTTAAAAACTTCTTCACACGCAATAAAATTTATGAAGGCACAACCGGTTTCGAAAGGATGTGGCCTCTTTTCTGGTGCAAAACACGTGCTACTTACCTTGGAGGCACTTTCATTAATTTTGAGATGTGTGAAGAGGTTTTGAGCTTAAATATTGATTCTACGCCAGTTCTTTAATTTAGTATTGCAAATGTTGTTAGTTTACTCATGTAAGTTACTAGACGGGGTTTGGAATACCAACTCCACGAACTTTTCAAATTCTCGACTAAAAGTTTTACAACATTAACTTAGGTGTTTTTTTTTTTGTTGTTGTTGTTGTTGTTGTTGTTGTTTTTAGGACGGAGAACTATTAGTCTCAATCTACGGATAAAGAGTTGTTGCGTGTTTTACGAAGATTGGCCATTTATCGAAATCGAAAATTTGTCGAAAATATAATTGAATAATTTGAAAGCGATGTTATAATTTTAACAGGAAAACTAATAGTCCTTCGGATTAAACTAAATTCTGCTTTTCCTAGAGACTCATCATTTTTTTTTTTTTTTTTTTTTGTAAGAAAAAGAGAATTAATAATAATCAGTATCGAAAAATTTGAAGAAGTCTTTTTTTAGACCAGAATACGTAATTTATTTTAATTTTTAATTGCTGCCAAAAATGTTTACGAGTTGATTTTATTTATTTATTTATTTAAATGAAAAGAAATTCAAGCGTAAATATTAAAATTTTTATAAAACATTGCGAAAAAATAAAAATGTAGGGTAAGTTTGACGTCATTATATCTCTAAAAGTTTTTTTTTTTTTTAATTATTACTATTATTATTATTATTATTTTGTTTGTTTCAGTTGTTTGAAGTACGGACAGTTATATATAGGAATTTCTTGCAATATGAAATGAATTTATATTTAAAAAAATTTTACTGGTTCTGACTAGAGCTCCTCCAATCCGCGTTTGTAATAATCGATAGATGGCGCTTTCTCAACTGGAGTTGTTAGTAAATATAATAGCCACGTGTGTTTATTATTGTTCTTTCTCCGCCATTACATCATGGAAAATTGATTGCATAATAGGATGAGTTTTATTATTTAACTAGTTGGCATAGGTGGACTCTGCTCAGTTCCCCATCATATTTATGTTCTCATAAATTTCTAGTGCGAGACATATTATAATCATGGTAAAAGAAATGAATTTGGCCAAAGCTTGATACAGTGACAGAATGAAATCCCCGCCTAATAGCTATCCACCGTTCAATTCGATATATTTATATTATTCTAATCTATTAATTTATTTTTATCAGGGTCAATTCCTTTGTGTAGTTTTCATGCTACTATTTCCAATGCAATAATTCTCAAAATTCATATTTATATGAAAAATTTACAATTTCGCTATGTTGATAAAATCGTAAATTACGAATAATTTACGAAATTTTCATATTAGAATATTTGTATTCAATCATGTTCAAACAAATATCATAAATGTAATTTTGAAGTTGTTTAATGTATTTATGATCCTCAAAATGGAAGTTTATGCTCAATTTTGCCTCATTCTGACATGTTAAGTTAATCGTAAATTCCAAATAACTTACGAATTTTTTAAATTGGAAAAACCATAGTATATGATATTCATGCCAGTATCCTAAATAATATTTCGAAAGTTGTTTGACATCTTTACGATGAAAATATCCCTCGAGATTGACGTTTATGTGAAATTTTGCTCTATTCTCCCATGTTAAGAAATTCGTAAATTTCCAATAACTTGCAAAATTTTCAAAGTAGCATATTTATAGTTACTGATGTCCATTCCAGCATAAAAATTGATATTTTAAAACTGGCCTGACATTTTTACAGTAAAAAGTTTTCATTTAATGCACGTTTAAGTGAATTTTTGTCCTATTCTCCCATGTTAAGAAAATAGTAAATCTCTAATAACTTACGAAGTTTTTAAATTCGAATGTTTCAAATGAATAGGGTTCTTGCCAGTGTCAAAAGTAATATTTTAAAACTGATCTGACCTTTCTGCCATAATTTTTTCTTGAGATATCGTGTACACAGACTAACAAACTAACGGACTAACGGACTAACACACTAACACACTAAAATACTAACAGACACCCTACAGACAAATACCGTACAAATTTTGACATTTTCGTATTCCTCACAACTGAAAACGTGTAAAAAAGTCAAAAAACCGAGGTCGAAAATTTTCACGATTACCTAAGTTCCCCACACCTATAGTATGATGGGGAACTAATAATTCCACTGTATTTTAACTGCATCTATATGTTATCTTACAACAAAGGTAGATTTAAATATATATATATAAATAAATATAAATAAAGGTACGACTATAGATTTGGTCCATAACTGGATTTGGCGATTTTTCTTTGGCACCGTTTTGAACGATAACGATGCCTTTCTGGATTCTTTGCAATAAAATACGCTTTTGTTTACGCTTGGAATCCATCGCAACCATTTGCAAAAACGACATTTCGCCATAATCACCAAAGAAAAATCACCAAATGCACTTGTGGACCAATACTATATGTGTTCCATGACATCCATGAAATGTAATCGTTTTGCTTTTGCGCGTTAGCGAAGGAAACGATCAGCTTTATCTAAAATATTTTATAATAAAAACAAATTAAACGTATTATTACTTGTGAAATCCTCAGGTGCGAAATGTTTCAAACAAACAGTCATACTTGACGATACTTCTTTCCCAATTCGTAAACGTCTAATCCATTCACACTTTCTACTAACTAAAGCTTTTTTTTTTTTATCAGCGGACGCAACTGGAATTTTAAATTTGTCATTTGGAAACAAATGGAAGCTTAATTCCGGATTCCTTGATCCATTGGAGTTACACTGTAGCACACAGCAGTATGTGTTATCTCTTTTGCCGTATTTATTCATCCTATCGAATATACAGCAGCAGCAAGCAATGGTGTCTCGACGAAAGCGTGAAAGCTATCAGTCCAGTTTTATTGTTAATTTTACCTTAGCCCACCAGAGGGCGAGCATTTCATTACAATCACGGATAGAGTCTGGAGCGTAAATCATTTTGTTTCCCACTCAGCGATTGTTGCCCACGCAGTCCGAATTTCGAGTGTTATCAAATTACATAAAAAGGGAGTTGGGCAGCCAAAAATTGCTCAAATCATACCGGAGCTGGTTTTAGAAAGTTTAGATTTGCAACAGATGAAGAAAGACAAAAGAAATGGGCCATTAATTGTCGAAGAGAATTGTACGCCTAGCTTTCAATCACAAATATGCAGTGTTGTCATATGTTTTCTTTCATTTTTTTGTATCAATTATTTGTTTTTATTGTTGCTTGATTATCTAAATGTTATATTTTACAACAGACTCTACTTTTCAACGTGTATAAATATTTAAAATTTTTAATTTTTAACAGAAGCAGTGATGTCTACTTTTTACTAGGTTTATGAAAAATTTTTGCAAAATATTACCGCCAAATTTATCAAGTGCAAACAATAATTCGCTCTCCTGTTTAGGCAGACTCGCCATTTTAGGCGATAAAGACGGCGAGTAATGTGTCTGAAACTAAACGTCACCAATCTATATTTCCGCTGAACAACAATGATCGGCTGTGAGTCAACTCGTATTATAGGAGACTTAGTTCTGACTAGAGACCAGAATGCAGTATTTACAATGTCACTGATATTTTCTTCTTGTTTATTATATAAAAAAAATCCCCAATACTAAGTTTGGATAGGGATGAATTGATTTTTAAATGTACTCTTTAACAAATTCGTATTACACCACCGCGGATGCTACGGATTGACTTTACTTTGATTTCTGTTGATACATATCCAATTTCTGCAAACAGCAATAGGTACGTTCAGAATAATTACCAACATATACAAATTCAAAGTAGTATGTTGTGGGGACCAAAAGACTTTCTTCTATATTTTCCTAAACAAATTCACTAAGGAGAAATAATTTATTAAAACTGTTATTTATTAAAACTATATAACATGATGCATGCAAACGGTTTTCATCTTGGAGAAAACTAATAATAAATATTCAAAGAAAGACAGTTTTATTGTGTATAAATAACGTCTTAAAAATGCGTTTTTATAATGATTATCTCACATGTCAAGTTTTGTACAGTTATATACAGTACAAGTTGGGATATAGCCTTCCCGTTATGGAGGACATTTCCAATGTAGCAGCACCATCTACTGGCCTATGAGCATTCAACTTGAATCAACATAATGTCTCATAATGGCCTCATCACATATCAAGTTTTGTTTGATTATACGCAATAGAACCTTAGCTTTAGCCGTTCCTGAAATTTCAGAAATCACTGTGTAGCAGCGCTACCTGTTGAGTGGTTGACACCAAAAGTTGAAAGGTATTAACATATGTCAAGGTGCATCTACATATAAAGTTATATGCAATTCTGTGCAGTAGTTCCTGAGATATAACCTTCCCTTAAATTGCAGAAATAGCTGTATAGCAGCGCCACTTCTTGGCCGATGATCATTTAAATTGAACCAGCATAATGTCTCATAATAACCTTCTTACATATCAAGTTTTGTTTGATTATATGCAATAGAACCAGATATATTGTTTTCCATTAAATTGCGTAAATCGTTGTATAGAAGTGTCACCTGTTGAGCGGTTGACACCAAAAGTTGATAGACACTAATTTAGATCAAGGTACATTTACATACAAATTTGTATTTAATTCTGAGTAGTAGTTCCGGAGATACAGTTGCCACAAAATTTTTGTCCCACACACACTGACAGACATTTTCTAAAAATGATAAAATCATCTCCAAGGTCTCACAAAACGTGTTAATCCGTCGAAAACCGGAAATCGAAAATTTTTACGAATCCGATACTTTCTTCTATTGAAGATAGAAGAAAGTAAAAATTGGAATAATTGGGCGTCCGTTAATTACGTGAGGTGTTCAGGGGGGAGGAGGGTCGAACCGAATCTCACCCAGTCTCCCGTGGAGGAGAGACGGAAAATATCACGTAATTTTTTTTCCTGCAAAAAACAGCGTAAAATTGCGAGAAAATTGAGTTAAATTCAAGTAAAACGTGTTTCTTGACTTAGATATGGCAAAATCTGACACGATAATATTTATCATGGCTATCCGAACGCCGCGAAGCAGCACAGACTACGATCTATTCTAGCTACGATCTATGCAATCTTAAAAACTATTTCGTAACTACTCTTCAATAAAAATAATAAAGTAAATTGTGTTTTTTGAAATAAATCCAACGCATTTACAATAAAAGTACGAATTTAAAAAAGTCTTACGTGAGATTAAGGGTGGGGGAGGGGGTCGAGCCAAATCTCATGAAATCGCACCAGGGGGAGGGGGGGTCAAAAAATCCTCAAAACCGCATCACGTAATTAATAGACACTCCCTAAGTACCTTGAAATTTGAAAAAAATACAGACAACGGAACGCTATCTTCCCTACTGTTAGCAAACTTATGTTCTTAGCAACAACGCTCAACCTTTGGGGGATTGCTTCGGGTCTTTTTTTTTAATGACTAGGGGGCTCGCCTCCTGCTCGCTCTGCTCACCAACCTCCCGACTCACTTTAGTTATTAACACATGCAGAGCTCTGCCCGCCTATTCGCTGCTTTCTTTCACCGAAAAGGAATAATAATCGTGCATATCACAAGACAAAAACATAAAAATATTTTAATTTTCATCATATTTTAATTTTCCCGTGTAAGAAAATTATTTTTTTTTAAGTAGAGAAAAAAAGTTGATATTTATTTTCTTTCTTTTTACATCTATGGTTTCGGACCGCGGTACCCCAGTCGGCAAAGTGCCGAGAACGAAATTGGAAGATTGCCGATTCGATACTTGAGCCGGCCAAAGACCGTCGTGTACACTAATGGTGGCTGGTGCACATAAAATATGTCGCGGCAGCAAAGTCCTCGATGTTCCCATCCACACTATACCTGTGGGAATCACCAAAGCGGGGTGATCATCCACTCAGTGAAGGATCAAAATTGTGATGACATGTCTCCGGAACATCTCTGGGGGTGCGTCCCAGACCGTCGCCAATTACCCATAGAGCAGTACTGGTGCGACGTTAAATCCAACCTACCTGCCAACTTCCTACCTACCTACATAAAACCATGGTACATATTTTAATTTTCCCGTGTAAAATGACTCCATGACAGAAGAACAACGTCACAGGGAAAACTCTTTTCAAAATGGCAAATAGAGTACCTTCATAAACTTGTCGATTTTAGTTGATAACTTCTTTAATTAAATGATAGAAATTTCTAAGCAGCTGAAATGTCTTCCTTGGAGTATTCGGAACACATTGATACCTCTCATGACACGGAGGACCCTGCCCTCCGCTAGAAGATGCTGTCGCAGAAAAAAAAAATTGACGCCCAAAACAGTAACTTTTTTTTAATATATAGGGACATATACTATACCTTTAACATTTATCATAATATATATAATATCAACTGTATGTTTTACGGGGTAAATGCTGTCAGCTTATCCAAGTAATTTACTTGACCGCATTCGGACTTTCCATGCCGCGGACTTTCTCATGTTCTCGGCGGACGGTTTTCCCTCACTACTAAAGCGGTTGATATTTTTTTTCTTTATAATTTGATGCATGAAGAATAATTAGAATAATATGTATGAATTTCATGCGCTATAAAATTACTTTTATATTTATATGTTTTATTTATTTATTTTATTTTATTATTTATTTTTAATTTATTTTTTCTTTTTTTTTTTTGCAAGTTCTGGCTTGCGACTGAAGGTTATTTGCCTGTTGTTTATTATATTATAAATTCGCTTTACCCATTTTGTTGTGTAGAAATAACTGTGAAATGTGTTTATTTTTATTTATTTATTTATTTATATATTTATTTATTTTATGAATTCGAGACCCTCTTTACGGAAAATGTGATGCATATCTACGGACCATTCTTAGGGATGCGTCCCAGATCGTCGCCAATTATCCATTGCACAGTACTAGTACGACGTGAAACATAACCTACCAACCTACCTACCTACTTATCTCTACCGCGGATGCGGACACATACGCCTCCTTTGTTTACTGTTTTGATACCTAACCATTTATTAGAAATATGAATTCATCGGTATGAAATCGCTACCAAAAATGTAATACTATCTCCTGTAGTATAATGTCTAGGTCCAGTTGCTGGGACGTCAAACTACTTGAACTGATTTTTTTTTTCTTTATTTCTTTTTTTTTTTTTCTTTTCTTTCTTTCTTTCTGTAGGATGCGTTGTTCACTCACACAGTTCGTACAATAGAGAGATAGAGCTTTTCATTTTTTCATATTTTCTGTGAATACAAATTCATTTTTCATGATAAAATTTGTATTAATTTACTTCTGTAATTGCATGTGAACAATGAGAAAAATAACGTCGACTATTCGATAGATTGGACGAATTATTTATTTCTTTGTTAAATGAATCTACACAAAATTATCTACTTAAATCTTTAATTTTTGAATTAAAGAGACATGCAACTTTCAAATTAAACTTGGTACTTCAGCGCAATCAAATTTTTAACATCAATTTTTTTTTTTTTTTTTTTTTTTTTTTTTTTTTGGGGGGGGGGAGATGGAGGGATGGGGGGGGGTGAAACGTGAAATAACTTACTTTACCTTTTGAAAGGTTTCGTGTTTATAATAATTGCAACATCTTTTCAAATTAGAGTAAGCACGAACTTTCTAATAATTCGCAAAAACATTTTTCTAATAATACGATGGGTAAAAAATGTAACAGCATATATTTTGTATTAAAGGTACATATTGCTCTGTTCGCTATAATTTTATTGATCCAATACACATTATAAGGAACAACCCAATTGCTGTAAGTGTTCAGTCACGTTTAATTATCACTGTAACTTTTTGAAAACCGAAGAAAGATGTCAATCGTATTCTACATTGTACAGTGTGTACTGTGTTAATGTACGTAGAAATTCTGTTTGAACATCACGTAAAACACTAACGTATATTTGTTTCTTAATCTGAAATGAGATAAATTATGAAGTATTTTTAAAAGTGTCTGTATTCTGCTGTCTAAAGCAGAGATCGTGAAAGGTATGAACTTATTAACTATTTTCTCATGCATTCAAATGAACAAATTAATGGAATAGAAATTTTTACAATTACGGATTTCTTTTTACCGCCTGAATTGTTCCCACTAAATTTATTTTGATGAACATTTTAAATTTAGATTATTTTGTAAGAAATATTATATCTGAATTTAAAGATTAAATTTTTAGTCGGCGACACAAATCACGAAATTTTAAATAATAGCAGATACATGAATATTCCTGAAACTCTATATAATGTACTCTCTCTTACAGTCTCTGAAAATAAGACATTCCAAGAAGCCACAATTATACTTCATACTGTTTTTTTGAAACGTTTACAAATAGGTTGGTTGTGGTTAATGATTTAAAATTTAAAAAAGTTAAGTGAAAAATAAATAATTTTATATGACTTTGTAGAGATAGATTTTGTCGTCTGAATAAAAATAATAATAATAGTACAATGCAATATAATTTTTCTAAATAACTAAATACAAGAAATATTTCATGTAGATTCCAAAAAAAAATATAAGGAAATCTACTTTGTTAAAAAACTGAAAAAAAAAAAAAAAAAAAACATTGTATTCAAGAAAAAAGTGCATTCTTGTACACTTTTCAATTATTTAAAATAAAAAGAAAATGCCTAAGAAATTCAATTAAAGCTGCTCAAGAATATTTTATATAAATCATATTTTGTGTCAGAATTTTATGTTTGACCTTGTGACAAGAATTTCGCATAGCAGTTGAAACTAAATCACTTTAATTATTTTTTTAAAAGCAGAAGACATACAAAAATGATAAAATGTTTTTCAACAGGAGGCAAAGAGTGAAAAGTAAATGCACACGAAATTTCCTAAATAAAGAAACAAATTTAAAATTATTATGAAAAAGCGAATATTCGACAAAGAATGTGTTAGGATTTGTAGATATATACTTAGGAATTAAAAAAAAAAAAAATCTACGAAATCAGTAAAATTTCAAATTGTACTTGAATCAAAAATTTAGAATTGCAACTTCTTTTATGACAAATTTGTACACTGAATTAACGTTTTAAAATCTAAGTGATATGGAAATTCAGAAAAATATAAAAATTGGTTTTCCGCTTTATCCAGAGGAAGAATATATCGCATATGCAAGTTATGACGAACAGATTCGATTTCTTTCATTTAAAGGAAGTGTGCACGGTCAATTACTTCTTGCACTTAAAATGTACCTCGAACAACACACAGAATTGTTTGATAGAGTTGATTTTGTTTTCGGACCTCCATCTAATGGTACATATTCAGAACTGTTTCAAAAGGTGAAGCACTCAGAAATTGATATAGATGGTAAACCGAAAGTTATAGATGAAATTTACATGCAATCAGTTGATTTCTGCTACCCATACACAAAGAATGATTTTTCATTTGTAACTCGCAAACCAGAATATAAGCCACAAGTGTTCGGCATCTTTCAATCGTTTTCACTGTCAGTTTGGATGGCAATCGTATCAGTCTTGATCGTGATGATGCTAATACATTACATAGTCTTAAAATGGAAACAAAAGACTGACAAATGTTTGCTTCACGTTTTTGCGATACTAATGAAGCAGAGTGCGCTGATAACACCATTGTCGTTTGGAGAAAAACTCCTCATGTATTCGTGGGTGGTCGGAGCCATGATCCTCTGCCTTTCTTACGACTCCGTGTTTCTGTCTTTCCTCTCATTTCCTCCAGTGGTTAAAATAAAAGATTTATCGGACTTGGCCTCGGCCGTTGAAAAAGGAAACATCCGTTGTATGACATACATAAACAAAGGTGTCGAAAGTTATTTGTGGAATACAAAGCAGAGACATTTAAGACTGATTGCAAGAGACATCGTGGAGAATAATTTAAGCTATGGAGATGCCTATATAGATTTTATTTTTGAAAGTAAGAAGCAAAATCTTGCTTTGCTGTTGAATACGGAAATCATAGAAATTTTTACAGGAAAATACTTCATCTCGGAAGATCGTTTCTACGAATCTTTGTCCGCAATGATGGTTCGAAAAGGCTTCTGCTGCAGAGAACTTATAGATACTTTTGTGCATCGAATAATGGCTTCAGGTATTTACTCTAAACTAACTGAAGATTTTTTTTATTTGTTTCGTCTTTTTATTTTGTCCTATAGTTCGGAGTCAGAAGACTCTAAACGAAAGTTGACTCTCACAGACGTTGCTCCAGCGTTCATATTCCTCTTGTGTGGCTACTTTATCTCGTTTCTGGTTTTTCTTAGAGAATTGTATTTAGGTCGCAAAAAAATTAAACACAAGAAAATTGAAAAGGGAAAAAGAAGAAATGTTCGTAGAATAACTTCTGCAGTATGATTCTAATTTTCTATCTATCTATCTATCCATCTCTCTGTCTCTCTGCCTTTATACATATATAGCTATTAGAACAGTGTATTCTAATTTGTTTTTTCTGAATTACAACTTGTTTATTTATTAGTTATTTATTTTATACAAATATAAATATACAATAGATATATGTATAATAGATATATATTATTAACATTTCAAAATTATATATATATATATTTAATTTATTATGTTTTTGAAAAATGTTCTATAATACTCAATCTAAAGTGGCATTACTTTCCCTTCTAATTTTTTGTTCCACTCACATTATGCTTCAAGGAAAATATTTCCAATTCTAGAACGACACGTTATCAATTATCTGAACTTCAACTGAATTTCATTATGTGTATCACTCATTGTATCACGATATATTCTGTATCACTCATTGTATCACGATTACTATATCACATTTTGTCAATAAGATTCATAAATCTTATTGACAAAACTTTATCACATGCATGAAAATTACAAGATCACAAAATTAATGTTCCGTTGCCACGCAATAGTTTAAAAACCAACAATCTCTAGTACATGTGATTAATTTTTTCCAGTACAAAATTATCTATTTTTTCGTTTGTACAAAAGTCAGAAAATTAAATATTAATTTTCCACTATCTGCGCAAAAGATTTTTGTCAGTAACAACCCTCATTTTTCACAATTTTTGGAATTTATTTGGAATAAATGAGCAGTCGGGAAATTAGTATAGATTATATATTTGTGTCAATTTATCTTACTGTTACAATTCTCCAAAGTATGGGGAAGCTAAAGTTAAATAAATGTGACGAACATTAATTCGTTTCTTCCCGAAAAATTATAGTATTCAATTCATTTCATTTTTTTATGCGTCAGATGAAAGTGACTCAAACGTATTCCATGCATATTTTTGATTAAAGACATATTTTTAATTATGAAAATATATTCGTTTACCAAAAAATTATGAATTATGAGTTATATAATGTTCTACACAAATATAGCGATGTCATCAAAAATATACGTTTCCAAATCTACAGCTTCTTCCTATTATTATTTTTCTTGTTACAGTGGTATTTCAATTTTTATTGCTGTAAGGTGGCCGCCACTTGTTACCATTTGTGTCATCTATAACGTTAAATAAAAGGACATAAAATTGTTATTAAGGAAAGTTTAGACGCATACCTCATTTAGTAGAATTACTTTAGCTTATCTTACATTTAAAATTATCATACTTCTTTCCCGGTTATTATCTGAATGGACATCGTATTTTTCTGCGTGATATCTTAATCCATTTTTTGTTTTTTAATATAGGGATTTACCTCTAACACTTTTTCGCTTGTACATGTATAAAGAATTAATTTAAGGTATGAAAACCATACCTTTTTCGAATCGCCTTGATCTCAAAAATTCGAATATGTAGTCAAAAATGGGTGTTAGTACTCGAAAATTAAGGTATAGGAAAATTTTAAAATTTAAACGAATTATTAAGCAATATTTTAAGTAATTTCAGATACATGAATATTTATGAAACATTTATAATACGTTCTCTCCTACTGTCACTAAAAAAAAAGAAAAAAAATTCCAAGAAACCGCAAATATGCTATGTTTTATAACACTGAAAAAGCTTCAAATTCGTTGGAGGTGTCAATGAGTTAAAGTGAAGAAGTGAAATGAAAAATGAATAATTTTATATTATTTTGTAGAAATAAATTTTGTTGTTTAAATAATAATAACGCAACATAATTTTCCTTAATAACGAAATACAAGAAAAGTTTCAAATAGTTAACATTTAAAAAAAATGAAAAATTTTTGGTTGAAAAAGAAAATCTCTCTTTAAGAAAAAGGAACATTCTTGTGCACATCTTAGAACTTCCACAGAAAAAGAGAACATCTAAAAAATTCATTAAAAGCAGCTCAAGGATACTTTTCATAAATTATTTTTTATGTCGGTACATTTATGCTTTACTTTGTGAAGATAATTTTTCATTGGAGTTGTAACTAAATCACTTTAATTACTTTTATAAGAGCAGAAGACACAGAAAAATGCTAAAGTGTTTTTCAATACTAAGCAAAGAATAAAAAGCAAATGCAGACAAAAATTTCTAAATAAAGAAATAAAATACCATTACATTTAAGAAAAGCATTTTTTTTTTTTTTTTTTTTTTTTTTGTTAGGAAATGTATTATGATCAGTAGAGATACACTTAGACATTAAAAATAAAAATATCTTCGACATTAGTAAAATTTTGAAAAGCCCTACTACACTGTTAAAAATTTCAGTTCAAGGTTGAACCAAATGTTGGTACTACAGTAGCTTCAGAAACCAAAACATGGTACATTTTTGCTGCCACCATGCGATGGTGAAACCTTCTACTATGATTTAGCGTTTCTTGTTTTAAAAAAGCACCAAATTATGGTAAAAAATTTCTCCGTCTTATGGATGTAGCTATTGAAGTACCAAGCCTTGGTTTAGTAAAGCACCAAATAATGGTAAAAGGTTTCACCATCGCATGGTGGCAGCAAAAATGTACCATGTTTTGGTTCAACCTAGGAGAAAATTTTTAAGTGTACTTGACTCGAAAATTTAGAATTTCAACTTCTTTTATGACAAATTTCTATACTGAAATAACATTTTCACATCTGAGTGATATAGAAATTCCAAAAATTGTAAAACTTGGCTTTTCACTTTTTTCATGGCAAGAAAATATTGCTAATACAAGTTATGACGAATTGATAGGAATCGTCAGTTACTTGTTGCAGTTAAAATGTACCTCGAACAACACACAGAAGTGTTCGATAGAATTGATTTTACTTTCGGACCTATACCAGATGGTACATAGCCAGAATTGTCTGAAAAATTGACACACTCTGAAATAGAAATGTATGTTAAACCAGAACGTATGGAGAAAATTATTATACAATCAGTTGATTTCTGCTACCACTACCAGATGATTGATTTTTCATTTGTAACCCTCAAATCAGACTATAAGCCACAAGTGTTCGGCATTTTTCAAACGTTTTAATTGTCAGTTAGAATGACAATCATATCAGTCTTGATTGCGATGATACTGATGCATTACGCAGTCTGAAAATGGAAACAAAATATGGACAAATGTTTGCTTCACGTTTTTGTAATATTTATGAATAAGAGTGCGCTGATAACACCTTTGTCGTTTGAAGAAAAACTCCTCATGTATTCATAGGTGATTGGAGCCATGATCAACTGCCTATCTTATGACTCCGTGTTTCTGTCTTTCCTCTCATTTCTTCCATTGGTTAAAGTAAAAGATTTCTCGGACTTGGCGTCGACCGTCGAGAAAGGAGATTTCCGTTGTGTGGTACTCATAAGTCAAGATGTCACTCATTATGTGTGAAATACAAAGCAGAGACATTTAAGAAAGATTGCAAGAGACATTGTGAAGAATAAATTAAGCTGCGGGAAAATCTTTGGAAGTTTTATTCGCGAAAGTAAGAAGCAAAATCTGGCTTTTTTCACACCTACGGTATTTTGTAGAAGATTTTGCTAGAGAATACTTCGATATCAGAAGGTCGTTTTTACCAACCTTTGTCGGCAATAATGGTTCAAAGAGGCTTCTGCTGTAGAAATTTGATATATACATTCGTGGATCGAACAATGGCTTCAGATATTTACTTCAGGCCAATTGAAGAAATTTTCTTTTCGACTCACCGTAAGATTTTGTCGTATATCTCAAAGTCAGAAGGCTCTAACTCAAAGTTGACTCACACAGAACTCTCCAAGTAAACTCTCCAGCGTTTTTATTTCTCATGTGCGGCTAACGTTTATCGTTTCTGGTAATTGTATTTAGGTCACAAGAAAAACAAGCGGAAGAAAATTGAAAAGAGAAATAGAAATTTATAGAAAATAACTTCTGTAGCATCTGAATTTTTTTTTTTTTTTTATTGTTGCTAGGACATTACGCTGATGATTTTTTTTTCTGGATTATAACTTGTTTACTTATTAATTATTTCTTTTATACAATATACAGTCCCTGGCCAAATTATTAGACGCACTGTAAGATTCTATGTAAAATCTTAATTATCAGGTGATACTATACAGCTTTATTGTTTTTACTAGATACAATGTATTTTTTTTTTATTATTATCCACCTTATTACCTGTTTTTTAACACAAATAAAATACCATAGTTATAGAAAAAATATGTATTTATTAACTCTTGAAAAAATTTGAAATTAATGCAATTAAATGTTAATATTTTGTTGAGTCACTTTTAGCCGCTATGAGAGCTTCAATTATGCATCTGAGGATGGTGATTCCACACATGAATGACCTTTTCTAAGAGTTGCGTTTTGTTTATGATCACACCTTTAGCCACTTCTCTCGTCATCAGCTCCCTCACGTTTTCAGTAGGTTTCATATCTGGGCTATTACCCGGCCAATCCAACAGAGGGATTTTTGGCACTTCCAAACAATCTTTAACAGGCCGTTCTGTGTGGCAGGGAGCTCCATCTTGCATAAAAATGAATGGTAATCCATTTGGAAACCATTATATGAGCTGCAAAACATGTAATTATTAAAAAGCAATAGTGCGTCTAATAATTTGGCCAGGGTCTGTATATATTATGAATATTTTAAAATTAAACTAAAAGCTTTTTTTTATTTATTTATTTATTTTTTATATTTAAAATTTAAAATTTAATTTTAATTAACTAATTAATTATTTAATTAATTTGAAAAAGCTCTTTCATATTCACTATAAAGTGACTCTATAAAGTCACTATAAATATTTTCTGTTATAACTTTATACATCACTCACTTTATACTTCAAGGAAAATATTTCCGATTCTAGAATGATTCATTCTCAGTTCAGTAAACTGCAGCCGAATTCTATTATGTCTAACAGGACACTGTTTCACGATTTACCTTTCTAGTAAATTTTACTATCACAACTTTTTTCACGTGCATGAAAATTACACGTTCACAAAAATGATTCTCCCCTTCATTATTTGGTCCAAAGGACTAATACCCTGTAGTTCGTTGCATTAATTTTTTTTTCCATATTGAAATTATTTTTCGTGTGCATAGAGGTCAGAAAATGCCATTAATTATCTTTTTTTACGCAATTGTACAACAGATTCATCTTTTTTCTGTTTACACCATATCATTTTTATTTTATTTTATTTATTTATTTATTTATTGGAAAATTTCTTAACTAATTTTTAAAACTTGTTTTTAGACACATAGCTGTTTCACAAATAACTAATAATAATAATAAACTTTTAATTTTCGGCACGTTTTTGTTCCAGAACACCTATTTGTTCACCAGATTCAAACCAAATAAGTATACAAATACATCTGTAAATAAGTACATTAAGTTGAAAAAAGCTCACAACAGTTGTTTCAATTCAAAATTACAGAACACTTTTCACCGGATGAAAAAACTAGGCAAGAGTGCGTCCATAAAGCAGCAACTACGCACTCATGACTACCAAGAAATTTAAAGTTACTTCTGCATTTCCTTTTCTCTGAAGCATCTTTTGTTAAATTTCGTAGTAGTGCTGCTATTTACCAATCAGAAAAGAGTCAAAATTTAAAAATCGATTAAAACAGCGAAAAACTATTTATAAATAGCTGCATAATGTAAATATTTAAAATTGGGTTTTAGTGCGAAACAAAAAATCATTGAAGGGTTAAAAGGTTTCTTTAATTGCATGGAAATCAACAAATATAAGACTTTTTTGTAAACTCTTTATTACTGACTCTTTATTGTTAACTCTTTATTGCGGGACTCTGAGTGGTTTCCTGTGCCCCTTGAGGCGCCCTTCTCACCTCTTAATTCCTTTTCACTGTCCAGACCGTCTCGTCAACGTACGTAACTGCCCTTCTGTAACACTTAGTTTTTTTTCTTTTTTTGCAAAGAGTTATTATTATTATTTTATTTATTATATTATTATTTTTTTTATGTTTTTCTCATTTTTCGTTGGAGGTAAGCATTCGTTGCGACCAATTGAGGGTACTCCGAAGCACTCAGGTTGGCGTTGACATTTTTATTAGCTCTTTATTGTTGACTCTTTATTGTTAACTTTGTTACCCAGCTGACCAAGGATTTCGAATTCTGTTGATTTAGTCCCGTTACACGGCAAAAGTAAACGTTTTGAGAGCAGTATATGAATGTCAAATTATTTTTATTAATAATAATTTAATAATAGAATAAACAAATACTAAACAATTTCGAGATTATTTAAAGTTTTTAATCATTTTCTCTAGTTTTATTTTATTTTTTAATTCGCTTTCAATAAAGCAGAAGGAAAAGTAGTCATACCATTTAACATAATGTGTAAATCTGTTCTGATGAAAATGTTGATAATAAACGGCTATTTGTGTAAAAATGGACAAGAAGAAATCTTAAAAATATCTGTACATTTCAGTAACATTTTCTAAAGGAAAATTAGAAACAAAATTATATCTGAACTTTCAGGATATTGAAGAATTTTGTCTTGGAGACACATTTATAGAGTAAAATAAATTACATCATAAACGTATGATTAGAGTTCGAAAAACTGTTTTTGAACTAATTTTGAAAAGTTTCACAAGAATATTAATGGAAGGAGAGGCGTGGGACTATAAAAACGAGGAAAACAGCAGCATCTAGAACGTCAAACAGAAAGAATAAGAAAGCAGACAGATGTTTCGGTAGCATTTAGCGTTCCGTCTTCATTGCATAAAGGAATGAGAGAGAAGTGCTCTTTATAGATAGGAAAGGGGTTCGAATTCAGCTCAGGATTATAAGCAAGTATAATTATGCGAAATGTGTGTGATTTGCCAAAAGGGAATTACAAAACACTAGCTGTGAAAAGTATGGAAGAATTGTCAATCTTTCAAGTGCTGAAATTTCCAGTATTCAATTTTCAGTTCTTAAACTTAATTCAAAGTCTGCTATTTCTAAATCACCTTCATTTCCTCAGTTAATTGCTCCTGTTGAAAAAGCTTTCAAAAATTCTCGTCTCACTGACCAACAGTTGGAAAATCTTCGACATTTAATCCTTAACAATGCCAACTTCAATTGTAAATATATTAAATGTAATCTCACTCCTGCAGAAAAAAAAGCCTTGAATGAATTAAAATCTAATGAAAATTAGAGCAGTAACACATCCGTAACGCTGATAAAGATGGTCAGATTGTTATTTTAGATGAGAAACAATATGTCGACAGTGTAACTACATCACTTAAGGATGGCCCTTACGTTCCTCTGTTCCGTGACTGTTCTTCTCAAGTGTTAATCAAAATTAAATCTGCTATAAAATCTTGCTCATTGCTGTTGAACTTAACTAAATCTCATCTTATTCCTGCTATAGTTAACTGTGCCAGATTTTATGCTTTACCGTAAGTCCACAAACCAAATATCCCATTTCATCCCATAGCCTAAATACTGCTTCCTACCGTTTAGCTAAATTTCTCACTACACTTTCTTTCTGTAAATATCTACTCCGTAAAAAAATTCATTAACTTCGCAAAAAATATTTAAAACTGCCCTCACACTAATCTTACTATGGTTTCTTTCGATGTAAAATCCCTTTTCATTAATGTTCCAATAAGTGGCGCCTTCTGTTGACTTGAAAAGAGATTAAATTTGAAATACAAGTCCTTTGAAATACAAGAATTAATTTCGCTCACCCACATTTATTTATCACAAACTATTTTTTCAAAGAAAATTTTATCTTCAATCTGAAGGGTTCTCCTGAATCATGGGTTCTCCTCTCTTTCCCATTCTCACTGATATTTATATGCATTATTTTGAAAGTACACTGTTTATAAAAATGTCTTTCTATTTTTTGGACACGTTACGTTGATGACACCTTCGCGCTTATCGACACATTTCGCCAAAATATCGACCATGTCTTACAAACTATAAATTCTATACACAGTAATATTCGATTCACATATGAAATAGAAAATAATGACTCACTTCCATTTCTTGATTATCTTGCTTCACAGCAAATAGATTTTCCACCATCGTCTATCGTAAAAATTTTACAGTCTCTCTACCTCCACCATGCATGCACCTGTCACACACCTACCTAAAAATAGCAGCTTTCTATACTTTCCTTAACCGTGCCCTTAATATTTGTTTCGATCCTGTTTTATTAAGCTTTGAAATCAAATATATTGTTGCGTACTTGGGGGTTCGTGAGTTGTCCGAGAATAAAAGGCCAAACGTACAAAAATTCAGTAATTTATTCACAGAAAGTTCCAGAAAAAATACAGGTCTATAAACCAAGTATCAGCTTCAATTCGACCAGTAAACACAGCTTAAACAACAGCTGTCAATAGCAAATCCACAGTACAAACTGTATAGCAATAACACTTAAAGCAAGTCTCTCTCAAAGAGGCTCAACACAATACAAGCATTAGCGAAGCTGGCTGAGATCTGAACTGAACTGCCTTGGCGAGAGAGCGCTTCTTATATACTGTTCCATGGAACCCAGATTTTTCGAGAAAACTCTAGAAAGTGGTCAACCAATCAACTTACAGCTTCCATATTTGGTATATCCCTAATAAGTATTTTCTCGCCAAGGTCGCCAAAAAATCGCCAATGTAGGAAAAAAGTCGCAAAATTTGGCGCCAAATCCATTACCTGCCTTATTGGGGCTTTTTAATGCGTTTTTAAGGGAAATTAAGGCTATTTCAACGCTAAAACGACTAGAAATGCACAAAATTAGCACTTTATCAACTTACTAAGCCTCTTTGAAAGAATTCATACAAAAATAAACACAATTATTTACAATTTCGTAACAATATGAAAGCCATAACTATTGACAGAGGTTGAAGCACTTCCATTATTGATAAAGCTATCCAAAAATTACAACTTCGTCGTATATCGTCTACTAAATCAGTCTCTTCTAATACCAGTATTGTTTTACCATATTTTCTTAAATCCAATCATGCCATTGCTATAATTCTGAAATAATATGATTTTAAAACAATTTTTTCACCTTCCAATAAACTCACCTTTTCTCAAATAAAAAATCATACAGATATGTATAATTCTTGGGGCACCTATAGTATCTCCTGCAGTATGGTTTATCATACATTGACCAAATTAAACGCAGTCTTAAAATCCGCCTTAACCCGTTAACCCGCGCTGTCCTTGCTGCGAGGACGCAAAATATAAGATCCGGCTGCGAAAATTCATCCCGGAAAATTTTTAGCAAAAACTTACGTTTATAACATATCAGAAAAGGGCCGGTTTTTTTTTACCTTAAAATTTAAAATTTCTTTTAGTTTAATTTAGTTCATGAATTCCGGTGGCAGTATAATATAAATGATCCGAATTGTCTTGCGCCGCAAAGGGTTAATGAACATACTAAGTCCGTAAGCAAGAAAACAATAAATCGGCTATTTCTAAGCACTGCTAGGAGGAAAGCCATAAACTTAAATTTCATGCAGCTAAAATAATTTGCAGGCCTAAATCTACTCATGAACTGGATTTCTTTGAAGATTTTTATAGTTATAAAAAGCTTTAAAATATTGTGAATTGCGATTTCGCTGTTCCCCTTTGTCTGATTGTTGGAAATTTTACATTCAGTCCACATTTTCTTAATTTCTCCTACATTTTTCACAGCTAGTGTTTCGTAATTTCCATTTGGCCAGTCGCCCACATTCCGCGTAATTCTATTGACTAATCATCTTGAGCTGAAATCGATCCCTTTTCTATATATAAGAGCACTTCTCTCTCATTTCTTTATGCTCTGAAAACGATACTCTAAATCTTGCCGAAACAGCTGTCTGCTTCCCTGTTATTTCTATTTGACGTTCTAGACGTTGCTATTTGCCTTGTTTTGGTAGTTTCACAAGAACTTTTACAATTAAAATTCTAAGAAAAAAAAATTCCACAAGATCGAAATAATTTGTAGGTAAAATAAATTTTATCAAAACAATTTGTAAATAAAATGTTTCAGAGAACGTATATCAAAAGAACATTTTAATAGAAGTTCAATAAATACACAATATAACAAAAAAAAAAAAAAAAAAAAAAAAAGACGCACCAAGAAGAAGTGGGGACAAAAATTGGTAGATGGGGTGAAATTGGTGGTATGAGTGGGACAAAAATTGGTAGATGTCACGTACATGTGGACAAAAACAATTAATTACAGTTTCAGAAAATTTGAATGATTTCATCAAGAGAAAGAGCCTCACAAAGTAAACCAGTCAATAACACGTTGGTCCACTTCTGGCCCTTATGTACGCAGTTATTCGGCTTGGTATTAATTCATAGAATTGGCAGATGTGCTTATGTGAATTATTGTGCCAATTTCTCTCCAATTGTTGCATTAGATTGGTAAAATCCCGAGCTGGTTGTAGGACCCTTTTTATGATGCTTGAAACGTCCTCAGTGGAAGAGAGATCCGGGGACTGAGTTAAATTCACTGAGCCGCCTATTAAGGGTATTTGAAGTCACTGAAGTACTAGTTGCACGTAGATCGACGATAACGATGAATTGGTGCTTGATTCCATCAAAACCTGTATGTATGTCAATTTGCGTCCAGTTCACATTACTCCTTCTTGGTGCGTCACTTTTTTTGTTATAGAGTATATAAGTTCTCGTCAAAACTTTTTTATGAAAGTTCTCAAAACAGACGTTCCTACTAGAGCATTGTTATAACCATGAATTTTCACATGCAAGTTCACAAGCTTACAACTTTGTGCTTGACGTGTGATCATCGGGAAGAAATTTCGGAAGACAGTGGTTTCAGTGACATCTTCTTCTTGTGTTCGAAGTGTGCAATCAACACCCAAATAAAGGTAGAAGCTACCTTTATTCCTTATTAATTATTTCTTATTAATTTAGTTTTTTTCTTTCAATTGAAACGTCTGTGTTACTTCTCCTAATGTACCAAAATTTGTTGTAAGACTCTCCAAACATATTTACCTGGATAAAAAGAATAATCTTAATTTCACTGTTTAAAAATTGAAATAAAATAAGTGTATTAGCATCAAAGTGATTAACTTCAGCAACTGGATTAATTAGACAAATATTAACTTCAATTATTCATTTACTATATTTTAGATTTCGATTAAATGGATTGGGGGAGGGTTAATCTCCTGGTTCTAGATATAAGATTCGCAAAAAGCAGTACAATTTCATACACTAACCTTTTTCTTAACAAATACTTATAAACACACATTCATACAGAAATGAAACATAATGCCACAAACTTCACCTGGCGTGTGGTAATTTCTCTCCTTTTCCCCTAGAAAAGAGAAAACGAAGAGTATTATCGTGGTGATGTATTAGAATACATAAGCATATACTTTCTGTAGATATAACGTATCAAAGAAATTGAAAAATACACACTTTAAAGTTTTTAAATTGATAAAAATATACCTATTGTTTCACTGCAGAACTAACAATAACTACTGTTATAAATTCATAGCATTTACTACACATCACTAACACTTTGGTTATCCGCAATCTATGTACTTTGATGTTTAATTAAGTGTATTAAATGTAAATCCTGATATGTCAACATGCTTTGGGACATGAAAAGAAAATGTTTCCACCCATCTGTTTTCTGATTAAAATGCATGTTACGGTATCTGTTGTCAAGTCTTAAAGTAACCCTCAAGTGCAAAATGTTACTTGACGAAGTGTTTCGCTACAGCTCTGTATCTGAGTGTTCAATAAACTTTAATTTTATGATGAATTTGTAATGTGTAAATTTTTACTAATACTGAAACGAAACAAATGCACGAATTTACAAATAACGAAGCACAAATTTGTCTGTTTTTATTATATTTTAATTTTATTTCTTCATTGAAAAACTTATAATCTGCATTTTTTTAACCCTTTATCGACCGACGGTATTGGAAAGTATCATTAGATTAAAAAGAGTGTAAAAATGAATTCATGGAAGAAATGTTAAAAATATTTATAAGAATAGATTGTATATACATTACCTTAATCTCACAACATGGCACTCGACGCTACATTTAGCCGGTTTTGTTTCAAGAATGATTTTATAGGATGCTGTTACAGTCATAAAAATTATTGTCAAAAAATGTTAAATTTATTTAAACAAATTTAGCACGTAGAACTGAAAATTTTTTTTATATAAATTTTATCCAATCTACGTAATAAAATGTTTATGATAGGAAAATTGTATATTTTTAATATTAATGTCTGTGCTATGAAAAATTCGGGCGTTAATGTTGAGTGAAAAAATAATTTAATCAATTTTAATTCCTTCTAAACCAGAGCATCTTAACCGGTTTTCCAAGAACATAACAAATTGTGTTCCGGTGATTGTTTGGTATTTCTTTATATGTAAACTGTTATGTTCTTTTTAGCTTATTATGCAATAAAACAGGTATATCATATTTTATTTGAAGCTAAAACATGAAAATCACAAGTACATTTCAATTTAATTAAAGTTTCGCGCAACTAACAAAGGCTATAAATATACGATCATCACATTTCATTTTACACGTTTATAAATAAATGTATATGACAAAATTGTGGTTATAAATGTGTTTATTTAAAGTGATCTTACTTAAATTATTTTTGTGGAAAGAGCAGAGAAAAGGTTTTAATTAGAGAGTATAAAAATAACAGCTCTGTTTCGAATTTCCTTGTATAGCCAAGAAAAGGATATTTAAATTATTTTTTTACACAGCATAGATACAGATTCTGTCGAACTCTTTTTTTATAAACATACTTTAAGAGAAGAGTCTTCTGTAAGTTTTTAAAATTTTCTGGTCATACGCATATGAAGACTTCCCATGTTAGAAACATGGTGGCATTATAGGTAGCGATAGACCCGCCTTTTTTACCTCTGATTCTTCTACCAGTATATTGATATAATTATTTGGAAGAATTAGGAAAAAAATTTGGACCTGCTGTCACCCTGATATCATAAACCACTTCATTTTTATTCAAAATATGAAGATGCATCCCGGATTTTTTTTTTTTTTTTTACTTTTAAAATATAGCAGAAAATGACAGAGAGAGAGAGAGAACATTTACCGTAATTTTCGGCGTATAATCCGCAGGTAAGGTATATTATTCCTTTACAAGAAATTTTGTTTAACAGTAAATCTATATTATTTCGAAGTAACAACTCATACAAATCTAACTTAACTTGTAATTTAAAATTTCTAGTACAAAACTGACTTATCTGACTTGCCGATTATACGTCGAAAGTTACGGTATTCCTTTTCTTTTAATTTTCATTGTAAATTCTTTAGGCTGTCGATATAAATAAGCGTAATTACCCTGTGTCTCAAAAGCTTAAAATTTGCTACAAAAAAAAAAAAAAAAAAAAAAAAAGAGCACTGATAATGGACAGCTATAAGATTTAAATTTTAGTTTTTATCTTTTTAGAGTATAGTGCTATGATAAAAACGTACCACATACTCAACTCAAGCTTTTCCTAGATCATTACATGCTGGTATTCTTTTGCTGCAAACTTTTATTTATGTTTAAATGCATCTATTAAAAATATATATTAAATATTATGCACTATATTTAAAAAGTTATTAGTTTCAGCTTTAATAGCATTGTTTTGACTAGTAAATGTGATACTCATATAAAACATTGAAAAAACAAACAAAGAATCAAAAAAAAAAAAAAAAAAAAAAAAAAAAAAAACAGGATAACTTTATCATGATTTATGAATTTAGTGACTTATTCAATAATATATAGAAGTCAAATTTATGTTTAAAAAGTTGGGTACCCATCACGGGCGGGAAGGGGGGGGATATGCAAATTTTGATTTATGTTTAAATGCATCTATTAAAAAATATAGCTTTAATAGCATTGTTTTGACTAGTAAATGTGATACTCATATAAAACATTGAAAAAAAAACTAAAAAAAAAAAAAAAAAAAAAAAAAAAACAGGATAACAATATCATGACTTGTAACTTTAGAGACATATTCAATAATATATTATAGAAAACAAATTTATGTTCAAAAAGTTGGGATCCCATCACAGGCTATTGGGGTGGGGGGGGGGGAGATACAGTTGTATATTCTGTTTCACCTTCACTTAGCAGCACTTTATTACTGTGATCGTAATCTTAGTTACGATAATATGCAACTGTAACGTTATATTGATGATGAAATTATTTTTTATATTGATATTAGTTCTCCTAAATTGGTTAAATTAGATTAACCTCCTAAATTAACTGTAACGAACACTCCCCTTAATAATTAATTAATTGACTTTTTAGACTTCGAAATTCAACTTAATGGTAAAAAAGAAAAAAAAGGTATTTATGATAAATGAGGGAAGATTTTTGTTTTAATATTAAAGATTCATAATTTATCACATACACTGCACTTCAGATAACGTAATAATGGCTAGTTTGCCTGCGTCTAAACACTAATATAAATCAAAATGATGAAAGGCGAAATAAAAATGTGCCATTTGCTATTTTATAACATTATAATTATAGAAAATAATATTTTGGTCTTGATGTATTAAAACATTTTACAAATTACTAAAATTTATTTTAAAATTTTTTTCATATCCTGTGCTTAGTAAAGAAAACATTTCCATTTTGTATGTTATATATACATATTATGTTATTCTCTTGTTTTTGAAAAATAATTTATTACAAGAAAAAAATACAACAATTTAGGAAAAAAAAAAAAGTTTTTTAAATCTACGAATAAGTTTAAATTGACGGCTAGTGAAGCGTAGTTAATACTTTGGAGGCTAAACTACAGGTGCTGTTAGCAGTTTTTCAAATTTCTAAAACTATCTCTATTTTACATTTGATTTGGTTTCATTGGGCTAAATATAACAAAGAAAGGATTAATCAAACAAATATGAAGTCTATTAAGGTAAAATTCAGCTTATTAGTTGATTTATATATAAGCTAGAATTATACACTGATCCCATGGTTACAGTTCTTCCACTTCACTTTCATAAATAAGTCAGATAAGCACAATCATAGCTACAAATCTTGGTGGAAAGGTACCTTAGACCCTATGGTGGCACATATCATCGAAATTTTTTCCTTTTTTAATTTTTTTTATTGAGCTTTTTCTTTTCTTTTCTTTCTTCTTCTTTTTTCTGTATTTTTCTTTAATTTTTTTTTTCAATTTTAACCATGGATTTTTGTGTTTCATTTTCTTAAATACATTCTTTTATTTCAATTGTCTGCACTTCTTAGCAACGACTATTTTATTATTTATCTTTTACTTTCCAAACATACGTATGTAAGGGAAGTATTGTAATAATGTGTAAATCCGAATTTGAGATTTTGATGTTTCAGTACGTTTTGAGGTCCCCTGAGTCCGTTCTCACTATTTTTACGTTGATGTATGTATGTGTATGTGTATGTATGTGTGTATGTATGTATGAGTGTATGTATGTGTGCGTGTATGTATGTGAGTGAACACGCTAGCGTCTAAACTCTTTGCTCGAATGAGCTGAAAGTTGGTACGTATGTTGTAAGTGATCGTAGCACGAACCCTATTGATTTTGATAAATCTAGCACTTATAGTTTTTTTACAGGGACACCAAGAAAAATTCTTTATCATTATGGCCAATCAAATTTTGAAAAGTATGAGAGCGTCTAAACGCCTAATTAAACTGAGCAAATATATATATATATATATATATATATACATCTTTTTGGTCACAGTTGCACGAACTGCACAGATTTTGGTGAATTTAGCACTGACAGTTTTTTACAGAGACACAAAGAAAAATTCTTTATCATTATGGCCTATGGGACCAAATTTTTAAAAATGCGATAGCGACTAAACGCCTTATTCACTTGTGCTGAAAATTTATATGAATATTGTTAGTTACTGTTGCACTAACTATAAGCATTTTGGTTAATCGAGAATTTTTAGGTTTTTACAGGGACACAACGAAAAATTCTTTATCATTATGATCTATGAGCTCAAAGTTCAATAGCGTTAAATTAAATATCGTGCACTATTTGGAGAAAAATACTCACTCTATTATAATTTTCTCTCTTTTGTTTATTAACAACTCCTCTTACTTTACTTTATTTACAAAATCGTCAGATACACACAGTGTTCAGAAAGTCGATTTGAGGAGTCACTCCAGATTTTTAGATCCTCTTGGCAATTTTTTGAAATTTTGTCGCCATTTTGAAGATAGATTTATTTGTATAATTTTCTATATAAAAATGAGAGGAAAGTTTTGAGTACTTATTTTGCTAATACGTTTAACGATTGCATCTTTTCTTTAATTTATAAGAATTCAGAAGCTTCTCTTTCTGCTCGCTGCGCTCACCAATCCCCGAGAGCTGTTTCAAAAATCTCGGTTATTTTCAAATGTTTTCGCAATTCTAGAAAAATTTTTCTTCTCTAAAATATCGCGAAGAGGCCAGTTTTTTTTTTTTTTTTTCATATTTATTTTTCCTTTCTTTCCCTTTTTATTTCCATTACCCGACTACCGTAAGTAATTGGAATATTGTACTCGATCAAAAAAATCAATATCTAGATTTCACCGGATTTACACGTTATAAAGTTGCCTGAGTTGAAAAAAATTATTTTCAACAATTGGCCAGTGTGTGTGTATGTGTGTAAGGGATGTTCCGACTAACATATCTTCGAAACTAATAAAAATAGAAGGACGAAACTTCACAATTAAGACAGGTGTGTACAGATAAATTTTGTAACTTTCGCTTAAAATTGGAAAATCGGAAGTGGGTCATTAGAAATCAGAGGTGGGACAAAAGTCAGTATCATCTCAAAAAACGGCCCTAACGACATTTTTCAAAGTTGCTATATAAGCACTCTACTAGATGTCCTGTTGTATAAAATAGATGGTTAGTTAAAAAAAAAAAAAAAAAGAATAAAAAAAGAAAAAAAAAAAGATAGTCGTTCTGTATAAGTAGCTCAATTTGAGGTCTCGCAAGTACGTTCCTTGAAAACGGTTCTACGGTTTTTTTTTTCAAACTCGCCATATCAGCTCCCTTTCGTTTTTTTTTTTTTTTTTTTTTTTTTTTTTTTTCAATGAACAATTGAATATGAAAATTGTTACATAAAACCATTTTAGATATCCTTTGACATGTACACTAAGCGAAAAAAAAAAAAAAAAAAAAAAACGCACCGCAGAAAAAATGACTTATAACT
Source organism: Salticus scenicus (assembly GCA_963930645.1). Lineage (NCBI taxonomy): Eukaryota > Metazoa > Arthropoda > Arachnida > Araneae > Salticidae > Salticus > Salticus scenicus. The sequence goes on from OZ005662.1 coordinate 31,213,420, forward strand.
TTTTTATTTGTAATAACTTTAAAATTAAAGTTTGAAACAAATAAAACTGCCTTGTTTGCATAATACCAAAGGGCTGAAATTATACCTATGTACATTTTCGATTTAATAATTCGTCTACGAAGTACTTTTTTAAAATCTGCATAAAACTTTCTTTTTGAACATAATGCAATAACCATACCATTTGTATTCTATTAGAATTTATTATATAAAATAAACAAGCCATATTTTATCATATGAAATAAAACTAATTGTTTGTTAGATCTAAGCTATTTTTTATTAAAAATATGTATTCTGCATTGGGTTAATTCCACCTTTATATGGAATCACTGTTTTAATGCGCAATGGCATAGTTGTATACAGTGGTTTAATATAATCTCAGAAATTTCAATGCGCCAAATATCACAAATAATTTTTTGTAGTTCTGACAGAGTTATAGGCTGAAAATTTCGAATCCTCTCCCCTCTCCCCCGCCTTTTTATAGACAAAACATTTTCGAGCGGATCGCGATTAAGACTGTTTCCATGTCTGGTAAAGAAGAAATTCTACTATATCGTTTGTGGGATTGAACTTAAAGTGCAAAAAGGTATGATTATTTACAGAATTATAGGTTCTCATGGGAATGGATTTAAATTTAAACAATTTGAAGTGAATAAACTTACCACAGACGCCGTGTAGTAAGCTGCATTACCATTTTGAAATGTTGTTTGCGGAAATGTCCAAGATACCTCCAAAAGTCGATCAGACACCACTTTTATGAAGATTGTGTTTTATTTCGAGTGACTTGATCCCTTGAGCATAAAACTTTGCCCGACTTTTTGAAAAGTTATGCACCTTCGTACTATAATGTACGGAGAAAGTGTCACTGTTTTAAAAGTGCGATTTTCATTAAGTCGGTCATATTTTCGTAGTCAGAACTGCTTGTTTTCTTTAGCTCGAAATGAGTTAACTTGACTCGTCAAAGAGAACCAGTTCAGGCCAATAATTAACTAACCATTTTTTAATTTTTTTAGCCATCTCAGGTCTTGCTTTCCTATTTCTCTTCACTAAAAATGGGATTTTTTCAAATTTTCTGTCATTTAAACCTGCTTTGTTTAATAGTTTATGTAGTGTAGTTAAAGAAATTATGCTGCTAAACACTTTTTCTGAATCTCTTTTATGTTCTAAATGTAATACAAACCGATTTTATAAGCAATGGCTTTTTAACTTACGGTCATCTCGCTTGGATGAGCAGCATGACCGCCTAAAACCAAATTTCCATTTTAAACGGCCAAAAAAATTTATATCTTGCTAAAAACCCTTTTACCAATATTTCGTTAACATTTAATTATTTTGCCATCTCATGTATTAAAATATTTTTTGATTTTCATTCAAAGATTTATACTTTTTGTGGTATCGTTAACTGCCTTATTCTTACCACTTTTGAAATAATTTCTAAAATTACAATTTTCCTGACAATTGCATTTTGTTTTTAACACTGGACTCAAAGCTAAAGTGTATGTGGAGGACAACATAACAAAATCTGTTCGAGAATTTGCTTTTTAAACTATAAAATTGGTGGTTGTAGAAGGCGAAAAGGAAAATATCCAGACGCGGCATTTTTTCTTTTTTTTTTTTTTTTTCTTTTGTCGCTTAGTGTATTACCTGGTTATTACAAGAAAATTTATAGTAATCCTGATTAGGAATATCAGTTTTAGATCTCAGAAATAGGTATTCTAAAAATCGACACTACTGATTTTTTTTTCTTTTAACTCACTATGTAAACTATGTTTTATATGCCTTTCTACATATATCAGCTTTTCCTTATAAATTCTTTTTAAGGTATCTCCATCGTCAGCTGAGTTTTCTGGTCACATTACCTCCAAAAGGTACACATAAAATGTGTAATGTTGGGGTAATGGAAGTCGTGTGTTTGTTTCACACCAGATTTTTTTACAGTTAATTTTCTAAAAGTAGAAAAAAGATAACTGCAGACGAAAAATTAAAATCCTAAATTCATTTTTTCCATTGAAAATATCTAAGTAACGCTTTCTATTTATTTGCAGACCATAAGTTTCTTTGTTTCCAATAGCAACACAGGCAATGTACCAGTAGCAACAATGCCATGTTTTTTCCACCACAGATAACATTTTTTTTTTTTTTAACATGTATTCATTTAGAGATTATATGATGTCGGAAATAGAATTTTCTAACCAATATAAACATTTTACTTTGATTGTTCGGCAAAAATCGGTACCTTTGTGACGCTTAGGACCATCTTCTTCACAAAAAATAAAAAAATACGATCGCTGACAAAAAAAAAAAAAAAAAAAAAAAAAAAAAGAAGAAGAAGAGGAAAGAATGAAATCGGACATCGACGGCAGTAACTTTTTTTTAAATATACAGAGATACTTCATATTCTGTTTATATTTTCAATTGACGGGTAGTAGACTAAAAAATATAAGTAGAGTTTGTAATATAAAATATAATGTTTGTAATGCAAAATAGAGCATGTAAAAATATTTTTTATTATTGTTTCTGTGTCGTTATTTTTTGCGATATTTTGTAATTTATTTTTATATTTTTGAAGCGCTACTTCACTTAAAATAGCTATCCTGAAAATAATGTCCTTAGCAATTTACTTCAGCATCAAAATTTAAAAATTGCCCAGGTGGATCTCTAACTAAACTTTTTCTTAATATGATATGTGATTAGTTTTCACGCTAAGCATATTGCTTGTGTAAAAACACACTATTTCAAAGAATCTAAAATTGAGGTATTATTATTATTTTATTATACTATTATTTTATTATTCTTCTATTCTAAAAATAAATAACCACCGATGCCATTTTTTAAATTTTTCGTTTCTTTTTTCGCTTTCATAGCTTATACCGTAAAAAATATTTTACATAAAAACATGAAATTTGGCAGTTTTGTATAGAAATGTGCAATACATAAGATGAAATAAACCGTTTATATGCCAGAACATTATTTTAGGAGATATTTAATGTTGAAGTAAGGTAAAACAGTTACAAAAGTTTTATAGATTCAAAAAGTAGTCATGGAAACTTTATCAGATTTTGCTAAGACACACTTCAGTTAATTGCAGTGTGCAGTATGTAACAGTTTTTTTTTTTTTTTTTTTTTTTTTTGATAAATATTTATATTTATATCGATTTTTTTTTTTTTTTTTTTTTTCGCGACATTTTTCATTCAGTTGTAATTTCTATAAGATGCCCCAAAAATAAAATTCGTATAATATTTTATTTCGTTTATTTAATTTTTAACATAAAAAATATAGTGTCACGCGAATAAAATAATAAAAAATAAATAAATAGATAAAAAAAAAGAACTAAAAATCATGCAGTGCGCATTGGTTATTAACACTTTCCAACTTTACGCACTCGTACACTGTTAAAAGTGGTTTCTTAAAAACGAGCTAAATTGTCTGAAAGTAGCTCCGAAACAATATATACTTAAATTTGAAAACCCATGTACACATTTTTGAGTATAATTGACTTGTCAAACATGGGGATATTGGGATTCTTATTGGTCAACCCCATTTTTGAGCATGTCAATATACTGAAAAATGAGTACATGGGTTTTCAAATTTAAGTATATATTGTTTCAGAGCTACTTTCAGACAATTTAGCTTATTTTTTAGAAACTCAATTTTACAGTGTATAAATTTCGATGTTCGTTTCCAGTGTTATCGCACAATGGATAGAAAAAAAGACAGAAAAACATACATATATATTAATTGAATTCATAATCCCTGCTGAACATTCTTGAAAGTATTAAAAATGCTTAACGCAAAAGAAAATACAGCCCATAAAGTATCTGAGTATTTTAATGAAGTTCTGTAAATTTATAGGTTAATCATTTCAAATTCAATACAAAACAATATTTTTGCATATTAATAATAAATGTCAATTTTTTTATGATTTTTTTAGTAGAAAGTTATTTAAATGTGATTTATAAAAATGTCTGACCTATGCATATGCATTTTTAAAAGTTCTGAAAACATTTACGGACGCTGGAGGTGGGAAGACAGACAGAAACATATTTACTTTTTTTTTTTTTTTTTTTTTTTTATTTTTTTTTTTTTTTTGGCATCAATATTTATTTTCTTTTAAATAATTGTAAAGTTAAAATGAGGTTTTCACTTAATAGCTTTTAATCAATTATCCAGTTCAACTAAAAAATACAGCGTTAACTAGATTTTGTCCTTATCGATAAGTGTACTAATTTTTGAGAAAAATCTAATATTCCTTATAGGCAAACGTTTAGCTTTACATATTTTCAATAAAAAAATAAATGTTTGCGCGTTCATTCAAGGTGTAATATAATAAATGTCGACAACGCAAAATCGCTGTCTGAAAGAAATAGTACGAACTCTCGTTACTATTAATTAGGAAAAAATAAACTGTAGTAGAAAGATGTAGTTATAAACTTAAATGTAGTTATAAACTTAAAAACTTCTCCACACACCATAAAATTTATGAAGGCATTGCCGGTTTCGAAACGATGTGGACTTTTTTCTCGTGCAAAACACGTGCTACGGCTTTGGAGGCGCTTTCATTAATTTTACTATGTGTGAGGACGTTTTTGAGTATAAATATTGATTCTACGCCAGTTCTTTAATTTAGAATTGTAAATGTCGTTAGTTTACTCATGTAAGTTTCTCGATATCGCTCGGAATGTCAACGCCACGAAATGCTCAAATTCTGGACTAATAGTTTTATAACCCACTATTAACGCAGCTGATCTTTCTTTTTTTCAGTTATTTCAAGTATGAACATGGGAATATTTTGCAGTTTATAACGAATTTATATTTTAAAATTTTTTTACTATTTCGAACTAGAGACCAGAAACCAGCTTTTACAATGTCACTAACATTTTCTTGTTGTTTATATTGTATAAAAAATCCCCAATACTAAGTTTGGATGGGGTTGAATTTATTTTTAAATGTACTGTTTAACAAATTCGTATTACCCCTCCACGGATGCTACGATTGACGTTTACTCTGGTTTCTGTTCATACAAATCCAATTTCTGGAAATAGGAATCGGTACGTTTGAAATAATTACCAACAACGAAACGCTATCTTTCCTACTATTAGCAAACCTATGTTCTCAGCAATAACGCTCAACCTTTGAGTGAATGCTTAGGGTCTTTTGAAAATTATATATGTACACTGACCAAACGTCCCCATTTTCTGGGGACAAATGGGGACGCCTTTATTTTTTGAAGGCATTTTTCTAAGTTTTAAAAAATTCTAGGAACTAAATTATTAATCAATAACACTTTATTTTTAGTCCTTATTTATTAGGAATGAAAAAATACATCCATAGTATGATAATTCTAGCAATTTTTAATGCTTCTCAATTATAAAGGTACTTTGATCTGGTCAGCTTAGATATGTGCCATACCTTCAATATTTATAATAAAATATATGATGTCAACTGTATGTTTTACGGGGTAAATGTTGTCAGTTTCTCCATGTAATTTACTTGACCGCATTCGGACTTTATATGCCGCGGGATATTCATGGTCTCGGTGGACGGTTTTTCCATCACTACTAAAGCGGTTGATATATTTTTATTTTTCCCCTTATGGCTTGGTGCATGAAGAATAATATGTATTAATTTCAGGCAATATGAAATTACTTTATTTTATTTTATTTTTTTGCAAGTTCTGGCTAGCGACTGATGACTAATTGCATGTTGTTTACTATATAATGAATTCCATTAACCCATCTTGGAGAGGTAGAAATAACTGTGAAATTTATATATTTTTTAAATTTTATTTATTTCTTTTATGAATTTTAGACACTCTTTACCCAAATTGTGATGGAATATCTCCGGACCATTCTTAGGGATGCGTCCCAGACCGTCGCCAATTATCCATTGCATAATACTAGTGCGACGTGAAACATAACCTATCAACTTACCTACATACCTCTATCACGGACGTGGTCACAGACGCCTCCCTTGTTTACTGTTTTGACACCTAACCATTTATTAGAAATATGAATTGATCGGAATGAAATCACTACCAAAAACGTATATTACTATCTCCCGTAGTAACAAGTCTAGGTCCATTATAGCCGAGACATCAAACTATTTGAACGGAAGTTTTTTTTTTTTTTTTTTTTTTTTTGTAGGAGGCGTTGTTCAATCACACAATTCGTACAACAGAGAGATGGAGCTTTTCATTTTTTCATATGTTCAGGGAATGCATATTCATTTCTAACGATAACATTTTTATTTATTTAAGTCTATAATTTTCATATCAATGATGAATGGAATAATAAAGTAGACTATTCGATAGGTTGGACGAATTATTTATTTATTTCTAAAATAAATCTACACAAAACTTCTTTATTTAAATCTGAAATGTTTTGAAGTAAAGAAACATGCAATTTTCATATTGAGCTCGGTAATTAAGCTCAATCAAATATTTTACATCAATGCTTTTTTATTTTTTATTTTACAAAACATGAAATATCTCACTTTACCTTTTGAAAGGTGTTTGTGTTTATAGCAATTGCAACTGTTATATCTTTTCAAACTGGAGTAAAGTACGAACTTTCTAATAATTCACAATAGTTGTCCTTTTGAAGTAACGTGAATGATTTTTATTTTCAAATAACTTTGAAAAGGTTTATTTCAAATGCTTAACAAAAGGAAACATTATACAATAGAATAAAAGAAGCATAGTTAACGTCATGGTTGCATGAAAATACACTTTAAAAAATCGAATCTTGATTACCAATATCGACAATATTAAAAATTAATGCGACTTGTATTATTTGAAGAGGTATGGAAGAAACACTTTTAAGCAGTGTACACTTTTTTTCATCATCTTCTGCGGGAAGAGCTGGAAATGGTGACTAAGATTAGTGAAAGAATATGAGGGAGAAGTATATAATGTAACAGCAATCATTTTTTATTAAAGGTAGATTGCTCTGTTTACTACAATTTTATTGATACTATACATATTATAAGTAACAACCCAATTGCTAAAAGCGTTCAGACACGTTTGGATTATTGCTGTATCTTTTTGAAAGCCAAGAAAATTGTCATTCATATTCTACATTGTACTGGGTGTACTGTGTTGGTGTGCGTAGAAATTCTGTTTTAACAACGGGTAAAACACTAACGTGTATTTATCTCTTATTCTGAGGTAAGAAAATCTATGAAGTATTTTTAGAAGTGTCTGTTTTGTTCTGTATCAAAAGCCGTTATCTCGAAAGGTATGGAGTTATTTAGTATTTTCTCGTACATTTAAACGAACAAATTAATGGAATAGAACTCTTTTCAATTACAGAAACTTTACTGCCCGAATTGTTCCCGCTAAATTTATTTCGATGAACATTTAAAATTTAGATTAATTTGGAAGAAATATTATATCTTATTTTTTAGATTAAATCTTTAGTCGGCGATACAAATCACGAAATTTTAAGTAAAAGTTGATACATGAATATTTGTGAAATTGTTTATAATATACTCTCTTCTATTGTCACTGAAAATAAGACATTTCAAGAAGCCACAAGTATAATTCGTACTATTCTATTGCAACGTTTACAAATTAATTAGTTAAAATAAAGAAGTGAAATAAAAAAGAATAGTTTTATAAGACTCTGTAGAGATAAATCTTGCCGTATGAATAATAATAATATAACGCAGCATAATTTTATAAATAACTAAATACAAGACAATTTTCAAGTAGATTCCATAAAAAGATAAGAACAATTATTTTGTTAAAAAAACAAGAAAAAGAAATGTCTTCAAGAAAAAAAATACATTCTAGTACACTTTTTAATTTTTTAACATAAAAAGAAAATACCTAAGAAATTCATTTAAAGCTGCTCAAGTATATTTTTTATACATTGGTTTTTATGTTGGTAATTTAATGTTATACCTTGTGAAGAGCATTTTTCATAGGAGTTAAAACTAAGTCACTTTAGTTATTTTTAAAATTGCTAAAATGTTTTTCAACAGGAAGCAAAGGGTAAAAAGTAAATTCAAACGAAATTTACTATATAAAGAAACAAATTTAAAATTTCTATAAGACAAGCAATTTTTCGACAAACAAGGAATTATGAGTACATACGTACTTAGGAATTACGAAAAAAAAAAAAAAAAAAATCTACGAAATTAGTAAAATTTTTAAAGGAAGCTACATTACTTGACTCTTGACTTAATAATTTAAAACTGCAACTTCTTTTATAACAAATTCGTATACTGAAATATTCTTTTAACATCCAAATGATATGGAAATGCAGAAAATTGTAAAACTTGGGTTTCCGCTTTATCCAGGGGACGAATATATTGCAAATGCAAGTTATGACGAACAGATTCGACATTTTTCAATTAAAGGAAACGTGCGAGGTCAATTACTTCTTGCACTTAAAATGTACCTCGAACAACACGCAGAAATGTTTCATAGAGTTGGTTTCGTTTTCGGACCCCCATCTAATGCTACATATTCAGAACTGCTTGAAAAGGTGAAGCGCTCTGAAATTGATATAGATGTAACACCAACAGTTATGAAGGAATTTATCATGCAATCAGTTGATTTCTGCTACCCATACAAAATGAATGATTTTACATTTGTAACCCGGAAACCAGAATATAAGCCACAAGTGTTCGGCATCTTTCAAACGTTTTCACAGTCAGTTTGGATGACAATCATATCAGTCTTGATTGCGATGATGATAATACATTACGTAGTCTTGAAATGGAGACAAAACACCACCGACAAAAGTTTGCTTCACGTTTTCGGGATACTAATGAAGCAGAGTGCACTGATAAAACCTCTGTCGTTTGCAGAGAAACTCTTGATGTACTCATGGGTGATCGGTGCCATGATTCTCTGCCTGTCTTACGACTCCGTGTTTCTGTCTTTCCTCTCATTTCCTCCTGTGGTTAAAATAAAAGATTTGTCGAACTTGGCATTGGCTGTTGAGAAAGGAGATATTCATTGCATAGCACACGTAAACAATGGTGTCATTCACTATTTGTGGAATACAAAGCAGAGACATTTAAGATTGATTGCAAGAGATATCGTGATGAATAACTTAAGCTACGGGCTCCCCTTCACAAATTTTTTTCGTGAGAGTAAGAAACAAAATCTTGTTTTTTTCTTGAATACGGATTTCATGGAAGCTTTAACTGGAGAATACTTCATCTCGGAAGATCGTTTCTACCAATCTTTGCCCGCAATGCCGGTTCGAAGAGGCTTCTGCTGCAGAGAGCTGATAGATTCTTTCGTGCATCGAATAATGGCTTCTGGTATTTACTTCAAGATACTTGGGGAAGGTTTGTTTAAGACTCATCATTGGATTTTGTCGTATAGCTTTGAGTCAGAAGCCTCTAACCGAAAGTTGACTCTCACAGACGTTGCTCCAGCTTTTATATTCCTTTTGTGTGGCTACTTTATATCGTTTCTGGTTTTTCTTGGAGAATTGTATTTAGGTCGCAAGAAAGTAAATCGTCGTAAAATTGAAACGAGAAAAAGAAGAAATGTGTTAAGAGTAACTTCTACAGTATAATTCTATTTTTCTTTTTTTTCTATTAGAACATTACACTTATATATATTTATATATATATATATATATATATATATATATAAATATTTTGTCTGAATTACAACTTGTTTATTTATTAATTCTTTATCTTATACATATATATATACATATTTATTATAAACATTTAGGAATTACATGTATGTATATTTAATTTGTTATGCTTTTGAGAAAAATCTATAATACTTACTCTAAAGTGACATTATTTTCCCTTGTAACTTTAAACTTCGCTCATTTTATTCTTCAAGGGAAATTTGCCGATTATAGAATGACACATTCTCAATCATATGTACTTCAACTGAATTCGAATATGTCTAACAGACAACTCATATCACTCACCTGTATCACGATTTATTTGTATCCACTGTGTAACTATAACTATATCACATTTTGTCAATAAGATTAATAAGTCTTATTAACAACACTTTTTCACGTGCATGAAAATTACAAGATCACAAAATTAATCCTCCATTACCTAGGCAATGGTTTGAAAGACCAATACCCTCTGGTGCACTGGATTAAATTTTTCCGGTGCATAATGAAATTATTTTTTCGTTTGCATATAAGTCAGAAAATGAAAGATTAATTCTCCACTGTCTACGCAAAAGGACAGTCAGAAAAAAAAGGCCATTTTCCAACTAATTTGGTCGCAAATAGACCTATAAATATGGGCTGGATCCAATCGATTACTAATAACGTCTATTTTATAATGGTACAATTAGATTTTGCTTAAGGGGTCGTCTACCTGTTAAAACTGACATGAACTTCATTTATGTCAGCGGCAACACTCATTTTTCACAATTATTTAGGGTTATTTAGAATGAATAAGCGGCGAGAAAATTAATACATATTATATATTTCTCTCAATTTTTCTTAGAGTTGCAATTTGTCAAAATAAGGGGATGTTAGTGTCAAAGGAATGTAACGAACATTAATTTATATCTTCCTGAAAAATTATTGTGTTTAATTCATTTCATTTTTCATGCATTCGAATGAAGTAACTCAAACATACTTCATTCATATTTTTGATTGAAAGACATATTTGAGGATCAAACATTCAAACCGTGTTTTCTTCTTCCGATACAATTTTTCAGACAACTCAAAAATGAATAGATTAAAAAATAACTAAACTTAAAACCCAATTATCGATTGTTTAAATGTATTTCTAGATACTAGGAAAATATGTAGACGTACTATTTTTATGTTATATTAAAAAAAAAAAAAAAATCACTAACTCTTTTTTTTGGGGGGGGGGAGGGGGGACACGGTTTGAATGTTTGCTCCTCATTTTGAATAATAAAAATTGTCAATATATTCATATTTTTCAAAATTATGAATTATATGTTTCATTAAGTTTTAAACGAATAGAACGGACTTCATCAAAAGTACACGTTTCCAATTTACAACTCAATTCTATTATTACTATTCGTGTTACAGAGGTATTTAAATTTTTATTGCTGTAAGGTGGCTGTCACTTATTTCCATTTGAGCCATCTATAACATGGGATAAAATTATTTAAAATTGTTATTTAGGAAATTTTACACGCACACGTCATTTGTTTAGTTTATTTAGCATTACCTTAGTTTATCTTACATTTAAAACTGTCATACTTCTTTTTTCGTTATTATCTTAATGCTCGGACTACTTTTCTGCGTAGGATCTTAATTTGTTTTTTTTCAAACATAGGGATATAACCCAAACACATTTCGCTTGTAGTTTTATAAACTATTTATTTAAAGTATATAAACCACACATTTTTCCGAACTGCTTTGATCTCAGAAATTCGAATATACAGTCCAAAATAAGTGTTATTATTTGAAAAAGTAAAGTTGAGGAAACTTTTATTATTTAGATGACACCTTAAACAAAAGTTTAAATAATAGCAGATATATGAATATTTGTGATATCGCGTTTATAATATATTCTGTCTTAGTGTGGCTGAAAAAAAGCGTATCCAAGAAGCCACAGATGAATACGTAATGGTAATATTGAAAATTCCAGAAACTCGTTGGTGATGTTAATGAGTCAAAACGAAGAAGTGAAACGAAAAATAAATAATTTTACATGACTTTGTAGAAATAAATTTTTTCGTTTCAATAATAATAATAATAACTCAATATAATTTGCCTTAAAAACGAAATAAAAAAAACATTTCAAATAGATAACATAAAAATAATGAAACATTTTTTGTTTAAAAAGAAAATCTGTCTTTAAGAAAAAATGTACGTTCTTGTACACTTCTTAATACTTTCACATAAAAAGAGAACATGTAAGAAATTCATTTAAAGCAGCTCAAGGATACTTTTCATATATATATATATATATATATATATATTATGTCGGTATATCTATGCTTTTCCTTGTGAAGATAATTTTTCATTGGAGTTGCAACTAAATCACTTTAAATATATTTATAAGTGCAAAAGACACAGAAAAATGCTAAAGTGTTTTTCAACAGTAAGCAAAGGGTAAAAGGTAAACAAAACGAAATTTCCTAAGTAAACAAATATATTTAAAAATACTGCAAAACAAAAAAAGCGATTTTTTCAAAGAATATATTATACTTAATACATACATACTTAGAAATTAAAAAGAAAAATCTCCGAAAACAGTAAAAATTTAGAAGAAAGCCAGACCACTTGACTCAAAAATTTAGAATTGCCACTTCTTTTATGACAAATTTATATACTAAATTGTTATTTTAGCATTCGAGTGGTATGGAAATTCAGAAAACTGTAAAACTTAGCTTTTGGCTTCTTCCATGGCAAGAATGTATCGCAAATGCAAATCACAGCGGACAGATTTGAAATTTTTCAATTAAAGGAAATACGCACATTCAATTACCACTTAAAATCTACCTCAAACAATACACAAAACTGTTTGATAGAGTTGATTTCATTTTCGGACCTCCATCTAACGGTATATTCAATACTGCTTGAAAAAGCAAAGCTTTCTGAAACTGAGATATTTGTTGATTCAGTAATAATGGATGAAAATGAGACGCATTCACTTGAATTCTGCTACACACAGATGATGAATGATTACAAATTTGTAACCTGGAAACTAGAATACAAGGCACGTGTATTCGGAATCTTTCAAACATATCTCTGTCAGTTTTGACGGCAATCGTATCGGTCGTGATTGCGATGATGCTAATAAATTACGTAGTCTCGCAAATGAAAACAAAACACCGACAAAAGTTTGCTTCACGTTTTTGCAATATTGATGAAGCAGAGTGCACTGATAACACATTTGTCGTTTGCAGAAAAAATGTTCATTGTTGGTCGGACCAATGATCTTCAGCCTATCTTCGACTTCATTCTTCTATCTTTCCTTTCATTTCCTCCCGTGGTTAAAATAAATGATTTATTAAACTTGACATCGGCCGTTCACAAAAGAGATTTCCGTTGTATGACATACATATAAGGAGTTATCGTTCACCATTTGTGGAATAGAAAGCAGAGACATTTAAGAGTGACTTAAACTACGGGCCTGTCTTCGGAAATCTTATATTCGTGAAGATAAGAAGCAAAATCTTGCTTCTTTCGTGAATTCGATTCCCGTAGAAATTAACTGGAGAATTCTTCAACTCAAAAGATTGTTTCTGCGAAACTTTGCCCGAAAAGACGGTTCGAAGAGGCTTCTGCAGCAGAGAGCTAATAGATACGTCCGTGCATCGAATAATGGCTACAGGTATTTATTTACTTCAAGCTAATTGGAGAAATTTTGTTTTCGACTCATCTTTTCATTTTCTCCTGTAGCTCGGAGTCAGAAAGATCTAACCGAAAATTGATTCTCACAGGTGTTACTCCATCGTTAATATTCCTCTTCTCTGGCTACTTTATATCGTTTCTCGTTCTTCTTGGAGAATTTTATTTAGCTCACAAGAAAATTGAAAAGAGAAAAAGAAAAAATGTCTGGAAAATAACTTCTATAATATGATTTTGAAAGATTTTTTTTTCTGAAGTATAACTTGTTTACTTATTAATTATTTATTTTATACTACATGTATGTATATATATATATATATATATATGTGTGTGTGTGTGTGTGTGTGTGTGTGATAAACATTTAAAAATTAAAGTATTTTTTTTTTTTTTTTTTTTTGTAAATTTAAACTTAAATTTTAATATTAATTTATTAATTAATTAATTCATTTACTTATATATATATATATATATATATATATATATATATATATATATATATATTCATATTCACTGGACTCTATAAATTCACTAAAAATATTTTCCCTTGTAACTTTACGCTAGACTCACTTTACACTTCAAGGAAAATATTTCCGATTCTAGAATGACGCATTCTCAGTTCAGTAAATTTCAACTGAATTCTGCTATGTCTAACACGTAACACATATCACTCACAGTATCACGATTTATCTTTCTAGTAAATTTTATTGTCACAATTTATTCACGTGCAGGAAAGTTACAAGATCACAAAAATATTCTTTCCCTCCGATATCTGCGCAATGGTGCAAAAGACCAATATTCTGTTGTTCGTTCCATTAAACTTTTTCTGTCCATAGTGAAACCATTTTTTTGTGTACATAATATTCAGAAAATGACAGGTTAATTCTCTATAATCTATACATTAGTTCAACAGATTAACTGTTTTATCTGTTAACTCGATATATTATTATTATTATTATGGGAAATTTGCTAAACTAATTTTAAAAAATTGTTATTAGACACGTAGCTGATCATGAATAACTATTAATAAAAAACTAGCATTTTTAATTTTCGTCGAATTTTAGTCCTGAAATATCTACTTGTTCACCAGATTGAAATCAAATAATAATTCATTTGATAAATAAATTCATCTTTAAATAAATACTGAAAATTGCAAAAAATTCACAACAGTAGTTTCTCCTCAAAGTTACAGCACGCCCTTCATCGGAGGAAAAAAAAAATTACAAGGAGTGTAGCATTTAGGTAGGCAAAAGTGCATACCTAAAACTGCAATTAATCAATCGTGCCTACCAAGAAATTTAAGGGGATTTCTGAATTTCCCATTCTCTGAAGCACCGTTTGTTAAATTTCGTAGTAGTGCTGCTATTCACAAATAAGACAAGAACGAAAATTTTAAAAATCGATTAAAACAGCGAAAATATATTGATAGATTGCCGCATAAACAAAAATGCTAAATCTTCAGTTTTAGTTTGAAACCAAACAACGTTAAATGGTTTCTTTAAGCGCATGAAAATTAAGACGTATAAGACGCAACTCTCCGATGTCAACTATGTTACCAACTGACCAAGGATTTCGAGTTCTGTTGGTTTAATTCCATTACGCGGCAAAAGTTAATATTTTGAAAAAAAATAAAGTAGTTAGAACTTAATGTAACACTATATAAAAAGAAAATTAAAAAATATGATATTAATTATTAAAAAAAAAAAAAAAAGTACTAAAATGTTTTGGGATGCTTTATATATTTTAATCTTTTTCTCTTGTTTTATTTTATTTTTTAATTCGCTTTCAGAACTAGAACTAAAAGTAGTAATACCGTTTAACATAATGTGTAAATCTGCTCTAATAACAACATTGATGATGACTGTGTATAAAAATGTAAAATAATTTGCAAGTAGCTTTACATTTCGCTATCTTATTTTTAAGAGAAACAAAATTATTTCTGAACTTTCGAGATATTGAAGAAGACTGTCGTGCAGACATATTATAAAGCAAAATAAATTACATCGTAGATGTGATGTTCAAAATTCTAAACAGGTTTTGGGCCTTTTCAAAAAGTTCCAGTTTGTTTCACAAAAACATTTACACAATTACAATTATAATATAAAATTCTACTAGAACTTTTATCAAAATAATTTGCAGATAAAAAAGAGAGCAACTTTACAACTTTATATAATTTTCACATGTAAATTCACCAACTTATTCATAAACATTCACAAAAATTTACAAATTTATTCACTTTACATTGACGTGTAAATTCTCAAGCTTAGAGCCTGACCTGGGATCATCGGGAAGAAAACTTGGGAGAGAGTGGTTTCAGTTAGAGCCCTCGATTTACATCGATGTAAATCGAGGGCTCTAGTTTTAGCTACGTAACCTTTTAGTATTCAAAGTACACAAAAAACTCCAAAATAAAGGTGCAAATTACATTCATACATTATTATTTTATTATTATTATTATTATTATTATTATTATTAATGCCTCTGTTACTTCTCCTAATGTTCAAAATTTTGTTGTAAGACTGTCAAAACCTATTTCGCTGGATAAAAGGAGTTGTCTTAATTTCACAGTTTAAATCCAAAAGTTATAACAATAGTAAATATAAGTAACTCCAGCTACTGTATAGAATTAGCCAATTAGTCCGCCTTATCTTTATTCTCTTTATTCACTTATTTTATTTTGAATTGCGTTGAATTAGTGGGAGGGGGTATATTTAATGTCCTGGCTCTTGGTAAAAGGATTCGCTAAAAGCGGTTCTGTTTCACATACAAACACATTTGTACACACACTCATACAGAAACGAATGTGACTTGACAGGCTCAGGGCTGCCAACATCTTAATTAAAAATCCAAAGGATTGTTAGCGTCCGCCTTTTCTTCACATCAGTCTTTTTTTAGAGAACTTTCGCTCTTATTTCATCGTAAATGCATTTAAAGGGAATTACTATATAAATTAAGTGGTGTGGAAAACGGGCAGATACCAACAGTACTCCGGATTACGTTGGCTGCTATGCGTACTTTATTCAGCGGGTAATAATTTCTCCCCTTCCTCCTTTGAAGAGAAAAAGAAAAAAATATTATTGAGATGCATAGCTGTCATCTTGAGGTTTTTTCTGCTTTCGGAAATTTTTAATAGAAATTTTTAATAAGCTTTTTTGTAGTTTTCTCTGATTAAACAGGATGGAATTTTTTGCAAAGAAACAGTGGTGTTAAAAAACCGTACGAGTTGGCACCTATCGTGTCATTTTCTAGAGAATGTTTCAAAGAAACTGAAAAATACTACTTTAATGTTGCGAAATTTATACTCATTGTTTCACAGCAGAACTACTACTGTTGTAAAATTCTAGCATTTACTACACATCACTACTACTTTGGTTATCCGCAAGCTATGTACTTCGATGTGAAATAAAATGCACAGAATGTAAATCATATTATGTACGCATATTTTGTATCACGAAAAGAAAATGTTTCCACCCATCAGTTTTCTGATTAAAATATATGTTATGGTATCTGTTGTCAAGTCATAAAGCAACCTTCAAGTGCAAATTGTTGCTTGCTTAAATGTTTCACCACAGCCATGTATCTGAGTGTTCAATAAATTTTGATTGCATGAGGAATTTGTAATGTGTATAGTTTAATTAATACAAAAATAAAATAAATTCATGAATTTACGAATAACAAAACACATTTTTTTTTCTGGGGAAACACTTGTAATCTGCATTGTTTTAACCCTTTGTCGACCGACGGTACTTTAAAGTACCATTAATATAAAATGCGTTTAAAAATGAATTTATGAAAGAAATGCCAAAAATATTTGTAAGAATCTACATCTCTTCTTTAATCTTATTACAAGACACTTGCCGTTACACGTAGCCGGTTTTGTTCCAGGAAATTCCAAAAATAGATTTATTTAAGGTTTTTAAAACTAATTTAGCTCGTAGAATTGAAAATGTTTTTTGATAAACTTTTCCAACCCGTGCAAAATAAACTTTATGACCGCAAAATTGCATATTTTCAATATTATTGTGTATTCTATAATTAAAATATTCGGCTTTAATGTTGAGTTCAAAATTAATTTAATCAGCATTTTAACCGGTTTTTCAAGAACATACAAAAAGCGTTCCGATAATTGATTGGTGTTTCTACACATGTAAAATGTTGTGTTCTTTTTAACATATTATCCAATAAAAATGTATATAATGTTGTATTTGAAGCTATAACACGAAAATCTGAAATAAATTTCAAGTTAATTTACGTTTTCACCAGTTAACAAAGGCTGTTAATATCAGATCATTAAATTTCAATTTACACGTTTATAAATAAATGTATGTGACAAAAATGTTGGTATAAATGTGTTCATTTAAAGTAATGTTACTTAAATTATTTTTGTGAGAAGAGCAGGGAAGAGGTTTTATTTAGAGACAATAAAAAATATCTGTTTTGTTTCGAATTTCTTTATTTCACCAGCGAACGATAAATAGCTAAGAAAAGGGCATTTAAATTATTTTTTTGCAGACCATACATACAGATTCTGCCGAACTCCTTTTTTATAAACATACTTTAAGGGAAGAGTCTTCTGTAGCTCTTTCAAAATTTTCTGGAAATGAGCATACCAAGACTTCCCTTGTTAGAAACACGGTGGCATTATATCCAGTGTGGCGACAGATTCGCCTTTTTCCCAATAAATCTTCTACCAGTATATTTATATAATAATTTTTTGCTTTATTAACCTTGCAAACTTACTACTAAAAATTCCGAAAGATAAATACAGGAGGAAAAATTAGGAATAAAATCTGTCCTATTGTCACTCTGATATCATATACCAGTACATTTTTATTCAAACTGTTAAAATGCATTCCGAAATATTTTTTTTTTTTAATTTTACTTTTAAAAAACATAGCACAAAAGAGAGAGAAAACAAACAAACAAAAAAAAATAACATTTACCCTATTTTTCGGTGTATAATCTACGGATAAGATATATGTCATTCTTGGACCAGAAATTTTGTATAACAGAAAAATCTACATTATTTCGAAGAAACAGCACATACATATGCAACTTAATTTGTAATTTAAAATTTTTGGTACAACACCGACTCATCTTACCTGCGGATTACACGCTGAAAATTACGGTATTTCTTTTCTTTCTTTCTTTCTTTCTTTCTTTTTTTTTTTTTTTTTTTTTTTTTTTTTTTTTCAACTTTCATCGTAAATTCTTCAGTCTGTTAATATTAAATAAGCATAATTAAATTACCTTGTGTCTCGAAAGCTTAAAATGTGCTACAAAAAACCACTGATAATAAACAACTTTAAGATTTAAATTTTAGTTTTTATC
Source organism: Salticus scenicus (assembly GCA_963930645.1). Lineage (NCBI taxonomy): Eukaryota > Metazoa > Arthropoda > Arachnida > Araneae > Salticidae > Salticus > Salticus scenicus. The sequence continues at coordinate 31,232,026 of OZ005662.1, forward strand.
TTTTTTACAGCTTAGTGTATGAAAAACATAACACATACTCAAGTTTTAATCTGAGCCATTACACACTGGTATTTTTTTGCTGCCATCTTTCATTTATGCTCAAATGCATCTATTTCAAAAATATATTAAATATTATATACAGGGTGATTATAACTAAAGTTACGATTTCAAAACATTATGATTTTAAAAGTACCCATCAGAGCGATTTTATATTTTACCGGAGCAATCGTGAAGAAATGAAATTTTGTTTAACAAAAAAAAAAAAAAAAAAAAAAAAAAAGCTCCAAAATATGCCGTTAATTATCCGTAAAGTATTTGTTTCATAAAGCTCCTCTTTTTCTTTTTTCCACTATGAATGTTTCCGCTTTAAACACGTATTCTTGTCTTTTTTCTAAAAGCATTGTAGTAAACCCTATTCTAAACCCTACTGCAGTAGTCTATTGTTTCCTGCTATTCCATAGTATTTCTAACAATATTCCTGTGTTTAATAAGTGTATTTAGGCGTTTCCCCTGACATTCCCCTGACATTCCTATCTATAGGAACATGTTGGAACTATTTTTTTCCTCCACTAAACAAAATTTCATTGCCTCAGGACTGCTTTGGTAAAATACCAAATCGCACTGATGGGTAATTTTAAAATTATAGCGTTTCGGATTCGTAACTTTAATTATAATCACCCTGTACTATATTAATCCTCTCATCGTGCAGACTCAAACGACATTTCTACTTAAAAAATAATCTTATTGTCTAATAAAATAACCTTATTGACTACTCTAGGTTCATGATTATAAGTTACAAATTTACATTTCGCACCATTTGGAGAGAGATTTTATGCTTTAGAAAAGATAGGCTCAAACAGTTTGAAAGGTGTCTATTTGAGTTACAAAAATCCGGTTGAAATACTTAGAGGGTTAAAAAAGTTATCATTTTCAATTTTAATGGCATCGTTTTGACTAGTAAATCATAGAAAAAAAATCAGGATATCATTATTGGGATTTATGACTTTAAAGACTTATTCAGCAATATATAAAATTAAATTTATATTTCAAAAATTGGCATCTCAGCACAGTCGGGGAGGGGGAGGGGGGATGATGCAGCTATATATTCTGTTTCACCTTAACTTAGGAGCAATTTATTATGAGCGCAATCTTAGTTACGATAATACACAACTGTAACATTATATTGACGATAAAACTGTTTTTCATGTTAATATTAATTTTCCTAAATTGATTAAATTAGATTATGCTTCTAAATTAACTGTAAGGTACACTCCTCTTAAAATTAAGGAATTGTCTTTTAAGTTTTGGAAAATCAACTTAACGAAATATATATATATATATATATATATATATATATATATATATATATATATCTGGTATTTATGACTAATGAAAAGAGATTTTTAAATTAGGGTTACATTTATAATTTATCACATACACTGCACGTCAGATAACGTTATAATCGCTATATCGTCTGCGTCTGAGCACTAACATAAATCAAAATGATAAAAGAGACGAAATAAAAATGTGGCATTTGCTATCATATAACATTATAATTATAGAAAATAATTTTTGTTCTTGATGTATTAAAACATTTATCAAACTACAAACTTTATAAAAAAAATTCACTTTACAACACGTATAAAATAGTACATTTAATTAAAATTATCAATTAAAATTACAACTTTTCAAGGTTATTCGCCCTGACCATCAGGGCATCATCAGGACAAAGCCTTTTTTTTCTTTCTTTCTTTTTGTTACGATTACAGCACCATTTGAATTATTTTATACAAAAATGATTCATAGTACAGTTATAGTTATTTACAGATGAAACAGTTAAAACAGAGGAACCATAGATGAAACAGTCTGAAAAACTGAATTTAGTCGAGCTTCGATTGGTTACCATAGAGACACTTGTTGTGAGACGGTTGAGTCTTTCCTGGATTCAAATCTACTTGAGACTTTACTATGTCCCCACGGAGCAGCCCATATTTTGCAGCAAAGGGAACTCGCATTAATTTAGATCATCAAAGGAAACACGGAGAAAACTTTCAAATACCGCAACGGTTGAGTCACTTTTATGGAGAATTGTAGAGGAAAATTTCCAGAAACTGCAGAAGTTTTTAGATCATTTTCATTAAGGAGAGGCAGAACTAGCGTTTAGATGAAAAACCAGGGCAGATTAAAAAAAACTTTCGCTGTTAACATTCATTGAGATCGACAAACAATTGAAAGGAAATTGTATTAGATATGTGGTTGTATTAAAATATACAATATTTTAGGAAGGAAGGCAGCATCTTTAGAATTAATTTAATTATATTTAATTATATTTATAGCGTCGGAGACTATTAATTCTGAACTAATAGGTGGAGAGGATATAATTTCTGCTTGATCCCAAAGAGATAAAGCTGAGTTTTTATAAATAAAGTTGACTAAGGCTGAACTCTTTCCTTCCATGACGTTGCGTGTATGTTCTTGAATTCTTTTGTTTAAATTTCTTTTGGTTTGCCCGATACAGAAGAAAATATCTTGATTAAGTTTTAGTGGTATTTTATAAACTCCTCCAGTGGGTCTAGTTAAGTCACGATCGTTTACACTTAAGTGTTTAATAATTAAAGGAGAACTGAAAGGAATATTCGTAAAGTATATTGAATTTACGAAAAATAAACAGTTTAAAATCAATAAATTCGTTGCAGAAAGGCAGGCTATTACTAAATTTAATTTTAGAGGTTAATGTAGAAGTACTTATTGTAAAAGAATTAAGGTTATTTTTAATTTTATTGATAATTTTGATTATAGTAGAATTTTTGTAGCCTGCATCAATGCCAATTTCTAGAATTTTGTTTAATTGTTTATTTTTGCTAAATTAGAAAGAAGTATATTTAAGAGCCCTAGTAATGTAAGAGTTAAAAAACGAAAAATTATAATTAGTTGGATGGGCAGAAGCAGCAGGAATAGGGAGGGGAACAAATGAATTTTTATAATAAACACCAAACCAAATTACTGAATTATATTTTTTGCGATTAACAGAAATATCTAAAAAAGGTAACGTTTGATGATATCTCTATGTGAGATAAGATTTTATTTATAAATAAAATGTGGCATTTGCTATTGTATAACATTAAAATTATAGAAAATAGTTTTTTGATCTCAATGTATTAAAACATTTTACAAATTACTAAAATTTATTTTGAAAAATTTTTCATAGCCTGTGCTCAGTAAAGAAAATACTTCCATTATGTATATATATATTTGAAAATTTATTTATTACAAGGAAAAAATACATAGCAACTTATGAAAAAAAAAAAAAAAAAAAAAAAGGTTCTTCAAATCTTCGAATAAGTTTAATTTGACGTCTAGTGAAGTGTAGTTAATACTTTGGATGCTAAAACACAGATGCTGCAGGAAAAATAAACTAGTAAGTTGTGGCCACCACAAGACATTCTTCTATACTTTCCTGTGGAATTTCACTAAGTGCGAATAATTTATTAAAACTATTTAACATAATGAATGCAAATTATTTTCATCTTAGTGAATTCTCACACTAAATATACAGAGAAAAGTAGTTTTGTCGTCTATAAATAACATCTTAAAAAATACGTTTTTATAATGGTTATCACACATATCAAGTTTCGTGCTGTTATATGCCATTGACGTATATATATTCGCCCCGTTATCGATGAATTTTGCAGTATAGCAGCGCCACCTATTGGCCGATAATCATCCAAACTGAGTTAGCATAATGTCTCATAATGGCCTTCTCACATATCAAGTTTTGTTTGATGATACGCAGTTGAACCTGATATATAGCCTTCCTTTAAATTGTGGCAATCACTGTACAGCAGTGCCACCTGTTGAACAGTTTACACAAAATGTTGACACGCACTAAGTTATATTAAAGTGCATCTACATACAAACCTATATGCAATTCTCTGCCGTAGTTCCTGATATATAGCCTTTCCTTAAATTGCGGAAATCGTTGTATAGCACCCCCACCTATTAACCGATAAGCATTCAAATTGAATCAGCATAATATATCCTAATGGTTTTCCCACATGTCAAATTTTGTTCGATTATACGCAATAGAACCTGGGATATAACCTCCCCGTAAATTGCAGAAATCGCTGCATGGCAGCGTCACCTGTTGAGCGGTAGACACCAAGAGTTGGTAAGCACTAATTTAGGTCAAAGTGCATCTACATATAAAGTTATAATTTTTTCAGTTTTAAGAGGGTGGGAATTTTAGAAAAAAATTTTAATCGGTCATACCATCCTAAAAAAACACAGTAGGAGAAACAAATCTGAAAAATCATTTATACAGAAAACACCTTTCCATTGAGATACACTTCTGAATTGAAATTTTCCATGGTGCCCCTGTAATCCTCAGATCCTTTATTCTTTTATATTCTAATGAAGCGACTCCCCTAATCGAACATGTTCTTTAAAATTTTCGAAAATTCCGGCAAGTATTTAAGATACAGATGGTAAGATGGGACTTTTGTCGGACGCTGTATATTTGACGTTTGTATTATTCTTCCAACTATACAACTCCGTAAAACAGTTGAAAAACTGCATTACGTTTTACTCTTCATTAATGCAGTACGAAAAGTGGAGGTATTTAATCAACTGGTTTAAATTTCATAATCAATGAATTTTCAGAAAATGTAGCAGAACTATTATTATCAATCTAACAGATATACTTTTATGATAATGATTAATTACTAGTTACAGTAGGTATTCAAATTATTAGAAATTTTTTTTTAATTATCTAATAAATTACTAGATGAAATGACCTGAAACTTCATACATGCCAAGAACATTTAAAAACTCATATTTTTCACTATCAATTTAGTCCAGAGTGCAATTAGAGGACGAAACACAAATTGAAAAAGAGCGAAAATACTTTAGATCACCCTAGTAGTGTAAAAAGGAGAGTTCACCAACACGGTGGTGGGACGGTGGGATGATGTGGGTCAGGGTGGAGGGCGCCTCCAACCTAGACCCACCGTCCCACCACCCTGTCGGTCAACGTCTCCTTTTTACACTACTTAGTCATCATCTTGGAGGAGGGGGTGTTGCCATCGGAAGAATAGAAACTTTGGGTATCACCTTTTACGAGGGTTTCCGCGATGAGTGCAGCCATCTATCGGAGAGAAGGGGAATTTTGAAGAGTTAGATTTTTTTTCATTAATTTCGGACTTAGTATTTTTTTCACAATTTTGGGGACTTCAAAATTTTTTCGAAGTTTAGCGGGAAGTGAGATGACGTCACGATCTTTTGGGACTTAACCTGAAAAGAGATACATACAAAATTTACAATTAGAGAAATAAGTGAAAGGAAAATGTATAGAAAAAAGTTAGAAAGAGAATACAAATTTAAGAAAAAAGGTAGAAAGAATAAAGTTAGAAAAAAAGAGAAGAAAGAGTTCACCTTGAGCGCCTGGGAGACTGCCCTCCCGAGGCCCTGCGGTGCCCCTTTTCGCTCCGTAGAGCAAGGCGGGAGTTAGTTCCTTTAAAAAAAAAAATATATATATATATATAAATAAATAAAAAATGTCAACCTGAAGAACTCATCACATAGTTTTCTGAGGTTGTCTTCAAAGCATGGCTTCAGGCAATCTTCATATAGGTGCAGAAACAATTGATATATACAGGTTGCAGGAACAATCTTCATAGGTGCGAAACAATTGATATATACAGGGTGCAGGAACAATCTTCATAGGTGCGAAACAATTTAAAATATATACAGGGTGCAGGAACAATCTTCATAGGTGCGAAACAATTTAAAATATATACAGGATGCAGGAACAATCTTTATAGGTGCGAAACAATTTAAAATATATACAGGTTGCAGGAACAATCTTCATAGGTGCGAAACAATTGATATATACAGGGTGCAGGAACAATCTTCATAGGTGTGAAACAATTGATATATACAGGATGCAGGAACAATCTTCATAGGTGCGAAACAATTTAAAATATATACAGGGTGCAGGAACAATCTTCATAGGTGCGAAACAATTTAAAATATATACAGGATGCAGGAACAATCTTCATAGGTGCGAAACAATTGATATATACAGGGTGCAGGAACAATCTTCATAGGTGCGAAACAATTTAAAATATATACAGGATGCAGGAACAATCTTCATAGGTGCGAAACAATTGATATATACAGGATGCAGGAACAATCTTCATAGGTGCGAAACAATCTGTACAATTTACATAGATGCAGGAACAATTTAAAAATATATACAAGGTGCAGGAACAATATATACAAAAATTTTCACTATGGATGCTGCGGTATTCTGTAATGGCCATAAGCCAGACTGATGATTCCATCATCTAGCAGATACCTCTTGTCATCAAAAGGAGATAAACACTTTTTGTTTTGATTAACTGTATAGAGTTGATGACGTTCTTGTAGGATTCTGGTTTGTTGCTCATACGTGGCTATCTCCTTTTGCAGGCATTCTTGATAGTCTTGAACACTTAATTTTTTCCTTACGATGCATGTTGATATGCCTTTTGCTGTCTTCTTTTCACCACCAGCTGACTGTATGGCATACATTTTTGGCTTTAATCCAATGAATTTGTAGGCAGCTTGACTGTGGAGTTCGTCTTTAAACTTTCCAAGGAACTTTTTGTTAGTTGTAGAATATAGCGGGTGATTTTCTGGATACTCTGAGAAGTCAAAATGGTGCTGATCTTCCTTCATATCTTGATACATGTCTGCTGTCTGGATACAGTACGTCAAGGAGTCTGTATCCGTGAACAACAAAGTTGCACGACTTTCATACTTTTTCATAACGAAATTGTAGTGAAAGTCGTACATGAGCAACTTTGCTAATTCAAGGATACAGAAACCCACGTATATCGGCCTATTCATCAGGATGGTGGGTTTTGTTCTCTCCACAACTACGAGGTTATTGCAAAATTCTTTAAACGTTGTGAAATTCGGTGATGCAACTAATTTTTGGGCTCTGACTTCATTGTTACACAGTTCTATGTTACGCCGTTTTCTCAAATTTTCGATGGTCTTTCCATAGACGCTATTGTTCAACAGTTTAAAGAAATCTTTCTCAAAGCTGTTCTTTGCAGATTTTCGTTTATCTGTGTTGAAGTCGACATACTTTTTAAGCCAGGGTGCTTGATGAAATTTCAAAACCTTGTTCACTTTTAATAGCTTCATTCCGAGTTTTAGGTATAACTGTAGATTTCTGTAATGTACAACATACTCTGATTTATTGTGAAGGTTTGGAATCAGTTTGGGTGTTCCTGAATATTTTTGGTTCTGCAACAAGGACTTGGCATAGGTGGAGAGCATTTCTTCTGTCACAGTCATTCTTTCAGGTGCAAGTGGGTAGCTATTGTGGAGATCATGCAGATGAGATGGGTACTCCAAATTCACTTCAAAAATGAAGCCTTCTGCTGCATCTTCGGTTATGTTCATGATGAAATCTTCAGTAATGTGAGAGGGGTCCATCCATTGAAACTTGCCATAAGGCATGTACTGGGACATAGCCCAACCGTAAAGGTTGTTCGCATCCCAGTACATGATATAACTAGAAGGCTTACTTGAGTCGTAGTGAGGAGTGTGCGGGTTGTTCGCAAGAGAAAACGGTGTGAAATCTGCGACACACCCCCGCGCACCCCTTTTTCAATAAACAGCAGCATGTTGATATCCGTGAGCAGCTCTAGCTTAACATCAGTCATCTTCAGACAGGCTTGCCAGGACAGTCCAGGAGAGGTGTATAAATGGGCAGCATCGATGTTATAATAGTTTAAGCAAAGACTTCTAAAATTTTGGAAGACATCGGCAAGGAGCAAAACATCTGTCTTCACATACAGGTCATGATACTCGCCGAGGTTTCTTATCTGGAAGACTTCCCATACTTTTTTGCATGTTGATAATCAGATTCTTCAACGGGTTCGTTCGTGAGAGAGTTGAAAAACGCTGAAGGAGGCGGCAACACTGTTTCTTCAAATTTATCAAATCCAGTAATGTAGTCATAGGGGTATACTCCTTTTCTGGTGAGGAGACTTAGATCGATACTTGAATTAAACTGGTCTTTTAGAATGTTAAACTGACTAATATCCAAATTCTTCACCAACTTTTCTAACGAAGCAGGCAAAAATTGGAAGGAGTCAAGAAAGACGAGTTGTACAGGACTGTCAGGTTTCTTCAAAGTGAATGATATATATTTTTCTAACGTTGTTGCGATAACTTGTATCTGATGTTCTTGAAAATGGCCTAATTCTGTCATAATATGGTGGGCATCATAATTCTTCAAGTTGTGGAAAACCACGGGAATCTTCTTTGGCTGCTTAAAATTAAGGTTGCAGCTAGCATGGGCGGCACCTCTAAAAACTCCAGTTTCGTGATTGTGATCCCGAACTTTAATGCATCCAGGTAACAGGGGTTGAAGACATATGCTGCACCTTGTAGCATTTTGGAAGGCCTCCTCTTCTTGGGCGGAGAGCTTCATAGGCTTAATTTCTTGCAGTTTGTCTTCAAGGATATCTTTTTCCATGATGATATTTTCCAGAAAATGCTTGACTGCATTCTCTCCTCGATAGCTAAAGATAGGCTTCACGGCTTTGCCATCAGACCCTACGATTACATAAGCGTAACCGCAGGGTGTATGGCGGGCTGTATGTTGCAGGTAGGAGTTTGATGAGGATGGAGCAGCTGATGCAATAGGTTCTAACAAACTTTCAAAGTCTGCGTAGATGATATAGCTGATAGGGTGTTGAAGATGGGTTCCCGTGAACTCTAGTATATTCTTCTCCTTGCTGGGCATCTCAATGGCTTGAGCAGTGTGTTTTTTGCAGTTTGTTTCATGATCTTTTAACAAAAGTTCTGTTGAAAAACCATGCAGGCACCTATAACAATAATACTGTTTGCCATAGTGTTTTGTGCGGTCTCCCATTAATCTGGAAAAGTTTCGGATTAGACAATAGTGGTGGGCACCTTCCTCGTTCGCCAGGAGTAATAAGTTGATAGCTTCAACATCTTCTACTTCGGAAATTCTTAAAATGGTCACTTTAGAGTTTTCGTAGCCGAAGACGTTGATTCTAAGATTGTTCAGTTTTTCTATGAGGCCTATTTTTGAGATGGGAACAGGGTACTGAACATTACCCATCTTGATTTCCTCTTCATGAGGTAAATAGTGGGAGACTCGATGAGGTTGGCTTGTGTAATCTGAATTTAGTTTGTGTGCTAGCAGACACCATAGGAAGCACTTGTTATCGCTGTTCTGTATATTTAAGATAGCTTTCTTGGCAAGCAGTTTAGCTGGCAATTCTTGATGGCTGCTCGCTCTCAAGGGGTTATATTTAGCAGACTTGAATTCTAGGTAGTAGATGTTTCTCAGCACCCAGCCGGAACCTCTCTCTAAGAACTCTTCGTAGTTTTGAATGATCTCCATGAATCCTACACTTATTTGATCATCAATTAAATCAGGAGTGTGTTGCTGGTAGCAGGGTGTTCTGAAGTAGGCATCCATAATTTCCAGTTCTCCTTCGGCTGTCTCTCTTTCAAAGCAGACTTTTATTACCAGGTACCATTTGATGGAATCTTTCTCATACAATTCCTGTAGGATGTTTTCATGTATCTCGGCACGAATAGACTCTAAAAAGATTTTCACATCGTACCGAGTAGCTTCAGTAGGTTCAATGAGCACCGTCTTAAACGTGTTCAAAGCTTGTGTATAGGGTCGTCTTCGAGAGAGTGGTGGAGGAGTCGTTTTCGGTTTCTTCCGGCTCTCGTTTAGGCTATTTGAATGCTGAAGTCGCATATGGTTCATTAATGATGACTTAGAGGAAAAGGTGGACTGGCATTCTTTGCAGGGGTAGTTATGACTCTTTAGATGAGCGTTGTACTCGTCCAGGCGGTTAAACTTTCTTTGGCATGTAGCACATTGATGGGTGGAAGTGTCAGCATCATGCAACTTCTTATGTCGGTTTAAGGCATCCTTTCTGGAGAACTCCTTCAAACACACAGAACAGGAGAAACCCTATAAAAGAATAAAAAACGATTTTTTAATTAAAGTGTTACAATTTTTAATCAAAGTGTTACAATTTTTTGAAATATCACAAAACAAAAACTTTAAGAAATAATACATACTTTAGAAGGACCGGGCTGAGGGTCTACAGATTCTTGTAATTCACTTGTGGAGTGATGCGATTTTCGGTGTCTATTTAAAGCATCCTTTCTGGAGAATTCCTTATGACAAATGAGACACACGAACATTTTTTCTGTGTTATGAGTTGACATATGCCGATTCAGTTTTGATCTATCCACAAAAGATTTCCCACAAGTAGGGCAAACAGGTCGAACCTATAATAAGAAAGACAATTTTTTAAACTTTTCTAAAAGGGACAATTTTTTAAACTTTTGTAAAAGGGACAATTTTTAAAACTTTTGTAAAAGGAAACACTCTCATTTTTAATGTTAAACAATACATACCTTAGAAGGTTCAGATTGGGCTTCAGGATGGGCCTCAGGTTGGGGTTCAGGTTGGGTGGCGTCGTCCCATTGGGGGTTTCGCCACTCCTCATCATTTATTTCCCCAATAGTACAAAGCATATGAAGTTCGTCATCGGGTATACCGAAGGAAATACCCAACTGAAAATAAACGAATAGGATGCAACTTTAGAAAAATAAATTCTTCTAGTTAAAGATTTGATATACAAAAGGTTATACAAATCTAACTTTTATACAACATAAATAAATAAATTTAATCTATTCGATGAGTCATTAAATAAACGAATCATTTTATAAACATAGGATGCAACTTAAAAAAATTTTAGAAAAATAAATTCTTCTAGTTAAAGATTTAATTAATCTAACTTTTATACATACACGCTACCATTTTAATAATCCAAATACACTATTTTATCTAAACATAGGATTAGGTATGCAACTTAAAAAAATTTTAGAAAAATAAATTCTCCTAGTTAAAGATTTAAGAAATCTAACTTTTATACATACACGCTACTATTTTAATAAACCAATACACTATTTTAACTAAACATAGGATTAGGTATGCAAATTTTAGAAAAATAAATTCTCCTAGTTAAAGATTTAATAAACAAAAGGTTATGCAAATCTAACTTTTATACAACATAAGTAAATTGAATAAGTATAATCTAATTGATAGCTTATCAAACGATGCGTCATCCTAAACATGTCTGAACACTAACATTTTATTGTATAAGCTATGCGTTGACTCATCAAACGATGAGTCATCCTAAACATGACTGAACATGAATCTACTTGAACACTAACATTTTATTGTATAAGCGATAATTACTATCTAAATCACAAAGTATAGGACGTTGGAAATTAAATAAACAACACTAGTTGATGAAAATTATAAGTAAACTGATTTTCTAGTTAATAATTAAATTTTTTATTTATAATGAATGCAAATTAAGTTTCTCATAAGTAAACAATAATAATAACTTTTTGATTTGAATAATATAAAAAGCACCTTTAAACGAAGTATGAGTCATAAATTTTGTAAGGAAATAAATTATTAGAATAATAAATTTTTAGTTTAAACTTATGAGAATAAGTTTTAATTAAATCTTCTAATTAAAAAGTTTTTCACTTATAAAATAATTTCTATGTCATATGATTGTAAAAAAATAAATAAACTTATTAAAATTTCTATACAAAGTTTTTCACTTATAAAATAAATAATTTCTAAGCATAAACAAGTTTTACACATACTTAAATTTCGCTTTATGTAGTTTATTGAATGAAATAAAATAGATTTCGCATTTATCAAATTAAAGATTCGAAATTAAATTTATGTTTACCACATTATAAATAAAATAGATTTCGCATTTGTCAAAATAAAGATTTGAAATTAAATTTATTTTTAACACATATTATAAATAGATTTTCACTTATAGAATAAATAATTTCTAAGCATAAACAGATTTTACACATACTTAAATTTCACTTTATATAATTTATCAAAATAAAGATTCGAAATTCGATTTATTTTAAACACATATTATAAATAGATTTTCACTTATAGAATAAATAATTTCTAAGCATAAACAGATTTTACACATACTTAAATTTCACTTTATATAGTTTATTGAATGAAATAAAATAGATTTCGCATTTATCAAATTAAAGATTCGAAATTAAATTTATGTTTACCACATTAAAAATAAAATAGATTTCGCATTTATCAAATTAAAGATTCGAAATTAAATTTATGTTTACCACATTAAAAATAAAATAGATTTCCCATTTGTCAAAATAAAGATTTGAAATTAAATTTATTTTTAACACATATTATAAATAGATTTTCACTTATAGAATAAATAATTTCTAAGCATAAACAAGTTTTACACATACTTAAATTTCACTTTATATAGTTTATTGAATGAAATAAAATAGATTTCGCATTTATCAAATTAAAGATTCGAAATTAAATTTATGTTTACCACATTAAAAATAAAATAGATTTCCCATTTGTCAAAATAAAGATTTGAAATTAAATTTATTTTTAACACATATTATAAATAGATTTTCACTTATAGAATAAATAATTTCTAAGCATAAACAGATTTTACACATACTTAAATTTCACTTTATATAGTTTATTGAATGAAATAAAATAGATTTCTCATTTATCAAAATAAAGATTCGAAATTCAATTTATTTTAAACACATTATAAATAAAAATAGATTTTAGCATAGTGTAAATCAAATTTATTTTTAACATATCGTAAAAAGTAATAATAAATTAAGTTTAAGAATTCTTATTACAATTTAATATCTCATATTTCACTAAAAAATGATTAAACACAGTTAGAAAAATTAAGTAAAATCAATGATTACTAGATAAATATACTTACTGCATTTTCAACATCCATAGCTTGATTGTCGTTGTTGAATCCTTCCATTATCCAAGTACGGGAAAATCACACTAAACGATGCGGTAAAAACACAAGATATTTACGGGAAGAAAACTTCGCGAACGTCGGTAAAGGAGAGAACACAAAGTACGTCTTAACTGCACAGTAGATAATCTACGAATGACCCGAGAATTGAGTTGCAGCGGCTTATCTAGATAAGGGGGTTTCCCCCATGCGTCACCCTGACTCACCTCTGTAGATCTTACGAGAAACTTCTCGAATTCTGATTCATCATAGAGGTTGATTCATTTGCATATTTCCCCTCGTGGATTTTCCAAGGTGAGTTATCCCCTCCATGTTCGTACAGGTATAATATCTTACGGGAGATATGAAACATACTCATTTGCATATTTCTAATGAAGAGATAATGTCTACACTTTTAATTAATGGAAAATAACAATTATTATTTCAATTTGATTATTAAAAAATATTTTTTCAAGTGGATTGTTTCATGAATAAATGGTTTTATTATATGTTTTACGAAATAAAATATATCTTTTCGAAACAATATTTTTCCCGAATATAAGTTATTAAATGCATAGGAAATGGTTTTATTATATGATTTAATAAATCTATCTTTAAAATAAATTATTGAATCCCTATAAAGTGAATCTCTTAAAAATATGTTGTTTTATGAAATAAAATAGTCATTTCAAACTTATAAATTCATTGAATCTTTTATGAAATAAAATATTTCTAATTAAATCTTTTAAGAAATAAAATCAATAAAATATTTTAAAGACAGACAGACACAGATATTCAGTTTCAATCTATTTATTGAAATTCCATAAAAATATATACACACATTACTTATTGGATACAATTGTTTAAAGAAGTCGTTTTCATAAACACACATTACTTTTTGGATAAAGAATCTTCAATATATTTTTCATACAAGGTCATATTTAATTGTTTAATGAAACCGTCGTTGTAATGACAGGAACAATTAATTTTTTTAACAATAACATGCATATTTAATTTTAAAAGTATTTCTTCACGATATAATTGATATTTTTCAAACATAGATTTCATTAAACACTCGTGTGAATTTTGATCGTCTGAATTAAAAACACATCCGTCACATTGAAATAAATTTTCAATTCCTAACTGAATTTCATACACGATAAAATCGAGTAAGATTTCCTTAGCACTTTGCTCATTTTCATGAGAAATACACACAAGGGGTTTATTTAGAATTAACATAGGAAGTTGAACGGTGAATATTGCATCAATAATAAAATGAGTTATTCTCATTTTGAGTTCTCTAAGCCTAAAAATTTGATCCTTGGACAATTTAATGACATTCGGTTTTAAATAAAAGCCAGAAGGATTTAAAGAAAACATTTGCTGTAAAGTACAATAATCCTCATCTATGTAAGCCATTATTAATTGATTGTTAGAAATAAAACTATCATTTACTGATTCAAAATTAAAATTTTCAATCTTACTTTGAAAATAATACCATGTCTGAGCTGTCATTACAACGCCTTCTTTAGTAGGTATCCATTGACCTGTATGTAATTCTTTAAAATTTCGAATGTGGATTCTCACATTAAAATTCTTTTCTATTACAATTTGGAAAAAACTGTTAAAGTTTAAATTAAATTCACCTCGTATAGGATCCCAAGATTGTTCACGTACCCATTGGTTTAACCAATCATTCACATTCAATTCTTCACACATGTCTTGAGAACAGTTTTTAACAGAAGTATCACAATGAGAGTTTTTCGAAGTATCACAATCAGAGTTTTTCAAAGTATCGCATGCACTGGACGAAGCATCACTTATATCAAGTCTTGGTTTCTTTAAAGGTGGCATGATAGGGTTGGGTATTAAGTGACGAAAAGTCAGGCTGATTCTCATATCTTTGATGATAGGATTCGGTGCAATGCCGTGGGTAAACAGTTCGTTCGTAGGCTTTAACATACTGTAGAGAGAACCATGTTCTAATGAAATCAAAGTAGAAGGTGTTTTAGGCTTCTTGAATTCAATTGTTCGTTCGGCACCAAAGCTGAGGACTGCAATGGGGAAAGTTGTATCCAATCCACTTTCGTTGTCTTTATGTTGAGGTATGTAGCTATATCCATTGCTGTAGAGGTTTAGCAGAACATAGTTGAAGGTAGAAGCCGTCCATTTTTCCACTCGGTCCCGCAGCTCCAATACCAGACGTGTCCAAGGGTTAGCAGGCACATGGGTTCCGCTGAAGGCATAACTCAAAGTTGAATCGCCGTATCCCAGAACTTGTCTTTTAGGCTTAAAACTTTTTCCATGAATTCTAAAGGTTGGCGTGTAGAAAGGTAAAGTTTTTAACTCGGCAAAATACCGATCTGCTTGTTCCTTTTCGATGAAGTTTGAAACATACTGGACATTCAGTCCGTTTTCCGTGAAACTCACTGCAGACATGACGAGACAACCAACACACACGAAATCAAATGGTAGACTGAGCCGTGATCGCTGATAAGCAATCTCTGATAAGATAAGACTCTCGTCACGTGACCAGAGGTAGCCAATCAGATAACTCGTGACGTCACTCACCACGTGACTGAGCATAGTCAATCACATTACTCGTGACGTCACCCTAATCACGTGACCTCGCGTCGCTGATAAGAACTCTCCTTATCATTCATTTCTCTCAAGGCAGCCGTTGAAGTAGGACGTGTTTTCAGGTAAGTGTATTTTATTCTATAAATAATCACACGTATGGATAGATACAAATTCATTTTATTTAGTATGTTTCCCAGGTTACAGGGTTGAGTTTAACAACAGGTTTTTTTACAATAAGTTTCTTTTTCGGTTTGACAATGTTTTTTCTTGAAGACAAATATCGATTCTTAATAATACTTTGGGGTACTCCCATATCTTTCAAGGCTTGCAAAAATTCACTTTGTCCTATAATAGGTGGTTTTTTATTCACAGAAAAGATGAAATGAAAGAGTTCCGCTAAATTAGAATGTTCCATGGTCCTTCCGTTGTAAGTAATCTCTCCTTTCGGGTTCCACTTAAACTTGTTTGAATGAGACTTGAGAAAATTTAATAAGGCTTCGGCTTGTTTCTTCATGGGTTTAGCTACAGATGATAACACAAAGGTTTCATAGTCTTCTTGGGGTTCTTGTTTTATAGACTCCACTTGTTTAGGTTCCACTTTTTCAGGTTCTTCTTCGAGTTGTTTAGACATCCAAGGCAAATTATATTCTTGCAAATCCATTTTTCTTTTTAAGAGTTCGTAGTAGTGCTGAATTTTTTCGTGATCTGGTAGAGAATTATTTAATATTTTAGCCATAGCTAAATCAAATTCCGTCATTTGCTTTTTAGAAGGCGTATGCTTAGAAAATTCTTCTTCCGGTACCAACGCATACTTAGCTGCGAATTCCATTGATGATGCCGGTTAAAACAGACAATGCAGCCGGGATTAAAATATTTAAAAATCCGCCGTGTTGAACAATCAATTTTTTCTTGTTGAATAAACTTCCTTTCTTGATACCAATTTTTCGAAGAGTCGTCTTATATTTCCTTAAAGACCTTTTCTGATGAGAGGAGAGAGGCACGTTTCCTTTTAATACGTTCAGGGTACATTCGCAAATAGCCTTCACAGATCGAGTCGGTAATTTTTTTAACAAATGCTTGCGTAAGGTTTGAGGACAAGACTTTATAAGCTCCAAATCTCGAAGTTGTTTCCTCGTTAACGTCATGATCACAACTGAATTAAAATCGGTAGGGCTTTCCTTTTAAACCTTTTTTGGGCTCGTACACAAATTGGGTTTCCCCCGGTAATATACGCGTTCTGAGTCGCATTCCTTCGGGGGTTTCATTCCTTAAATCCACCAACAAATAAGAGAAGGGCTGTTTGGTAGCATCCTCGAACACTTCTTGAAAAAACTGAGTTGATCTCGGGTATAATTGTCTACCCAAGTGCGTAATTTGACTCATGTCCCGACGATTTTTAAAAAGTACTAAGTATTGACTGTTTAAGGAAATACCTCTCATTTCTTTACCTTTATGAAAAAGGTTTTGAGTAATAAAAATAATACTTAAATTTAAATGGTGACTTCCTTTGGTAAAGAGGTGGGTTAATCGTTCATCACCCCCACATTCCAGCATTAAATCATCTAAAATCATTAAAGAATGGGTACCTAAATATTCCCGATAATTAGAAGGAAACCCTTCCACGAATGTCACGTCGGGAATTTCCTCGTGAAGCTTTTGAGAGATGCCGTAAAACCAAACGACTTTATCGGGTTGAGGGTTAAACATACGCCGTCGCTCTGCCAGTAAATCCCGCAGAAACCAACTCTTACCGACCCCCGTGGGGCCTGCTAAGAGCATTGTAAAAGGGTGTTGAAAGCGGGGAAACTCCATTCTAAATAAACACAGACACATAGGTTTACATTATAAATAGTTTTTTATTGATAAAAAGGAGCACGTGTGCGAAATCGTTTGGATACAAAATTATAGACTCTATGGTCGTTATATATTTTTTCAGTTACAAACTGCTTTAAAAAATCTTTCAAAGTTTTGCCACGACATCGGCAATAAATATAATACACACAAAATTGACTACAAACAGCTGTCACATGACTTTGCAGCGGAAGTGGATTAAACACCACTCGTGAAAATTGAGATACATAGTTCGATATAGGTCCTTTAAAAAAGTTCGGCTTGTTTCCATAGGAATCAAAGAATTCCGCTTCTGTAGGGGAGGATAGGTAGAATGCCACCCAGTGGCTTCCGGCTTCTGTAGACTTGTCCACGTTGCATACAAAACATGCAGGATAACGCTCGATCTTCTTGGGTAATTGATCACTGGGGAAAACACCGGAAAAGTATTTCTTGGTCACTGGATCGTGGGATAAAATAGTCTCGATTTCTATAGAATTCATTTTCAGTTGGGGAAGTCACACAACACATGTCGTGTTTTACTAATTTCTATAATGTTTTCAAATTCCGCATACACCAATACAGTCGTGGTTCTTTCTAAGGAGTCTGCAAACTTGATTTCAATTCGTAAATTTCCTTGTTGCTGTAGATTCAGATGGGGTCCGTCACACATGTCAGGGCTCAAGTCGAAAGCATACAAAGTATGCCCGTTCGCAAAGTCCTCTCGGGTTAGATAAATACCGGTATCCCGGTTAAATCCCGAAAACAAACGATGATACGCTCTTATATAGTTATTTTCTTCGAAATCCAATTCCAAGGGTTTGCTGGGTACGGGTTGTCCATCCACGTAAACACTTAAAAAGTTGACCTTGTGATGATAGAAATAAAAGGGATTTAAATCATATTGACCAGTGTAGGCACTATTTTCTAAAAGTCCAATAATAATTCTTTTCGGCATGGTTCCTAAAAACACATTGTCTTGCATAAAGGATTTACTTCCAGTTGAGATTGAATAGGTCTTGCATAACACTCGATCGATGGGATACTTTGCTGTACTTTTCTCTAAGGCCTTGGCATGACCCAGTAATACACCTGGGCTCACTTTCACTTTACGTATGAAAATAGAAGCATGTTCCAAAATCACTTTGTAGTTGGGAATGGGTTTCGCCGCATCGATTTTACACATTAAGGAAAATTCGGGCTTGCTTCGGGTCATCTTAATTTTCAAGTCAACCATATTCAATAGCAATCGATTTTGTTGAAAAATATCACAATGCAAAGGTCCAATCATATCTAACGTTTTGCTTTTATTCGTGAGTGCGTAACGTATCTTTAATCCGGGGTTGTCTCCAGCAGGATCTGTAGCAGCTAAATTCTCATCTTTGTAAAAACATTCGCAGGTCAATAAACTTTTCTTGGCATCTTCTCCATAATTCAACAGCGTTTCAATATAGGCGCGGTAGGGGTAGGTGTTACTCGACGAGGAGATCACTCTTTCGTTCAGGCTAATATCCACTTGAGAAAACAAGGCGTGTAAAAATAAATTCACGGGGGCAACTGCATCCGTTTCCGCTAAGGGTGATCCATCAAACTTGGTAATTTTCACTTTCACATACAGGTAGGAAGCTGATAAATCAATATAGTCTTCACCATTTCCGGAAATATTAAATTCCACAGGTCCTCCGTCTCGAATATTCGCAAGAGGGTGGTATTCAACAAAGTATCCTTTTTCAATAGCCGTTTGCGTGGGTGGGATCAAAAATAAATCCAATTCGGATTTCGCACAGGCAACAGAATCTTTATGGATGAGTCCAGACATCTTTAAGCGAAAATATCTTGTACCTTCACTTTCTTGGCTTTACGTCGAATGACTGCTTTGGTAGAACGCTTCCTCTTTTTATACCGGCGGCCCGATCCAATCATCGTCTTCACTTTAGTAGCGGCTTTGTCGGTTAACGTCTGTCCAGCTTCTTTTAATCTTCGCTTGGCGGCCATTTTAATGTCTTCTCCGCGAGACAGGTCACTTAACACGTTCACGCCTGAATGAAACAACTGCTTGCCGACCGCTTTCGCTCCCGATTTGAAGAGGGGTACTGCTGCACGAAAAAGGGATCGAAACAGTCCACCGAATCCATATCCCTTTTGTCAAGTAGTGCCTTGATAATAATTTAGACCACTACTCGACTGATGGGAATAGTAATCTTCAAAAGATTTCGCACAACACTGGTAAGGAACAAACATCACGAGAGGTATTTTTGACGAAAGTGAAGCTTCACGTACGAGCGCCCACGTTCAAATGGCGTGACTTCGCCGAGGTGGTTCCTTATAACGATTTCCAAAGAGTCGAACGATTTTCGGCTGACAGGTAAATAGTGCGGTCGGTCAAATGTCTCACAAATCATTTCTCCATCTTTTCCCCTCACATTGACAATTCGTAAAAGGGGTGCTAACACATCTCCAATAATTTGGGGTTCGACAATATCCGAATAAACCAGCAATACTCTATAATGTGCACAGGGATCTGCGACATAGGTACTAAAAATAGTTTGCTCGATATTTATATCCGGCGAGGCGATTTCACCTGGTTCGAATCCCAACATCTGCGCTATCCCCTCATGCAATATCAGTTTTGTTTTATCTTTCACGTTAATACACACCTTTTTCGTGTGCGGATCATAAGTGAAAGAAATTTTATTTTAATCTCTTCAATAGACATCGCTTTTAAAATGTCATGAACCGATTCGTAAAAGCCAGGGGGAATTCTTCTACCAAACGTGGATTTCTGGTCATTCAAATCGAAACCAAATAAATTATTATTTTGATTCACATTATACCAGGTGTGAGGGTAAATAAATTCGACGAGGCCTACTTCCCATTCCCCTTTCAATTCAACGGGGGCGGGTAATCGCGTAATAAAATGAGAAATTTTATTCTCAGGAAAATAATTCAGGGAACTGTCCGAAGGTAACGTCACGTAGAACGACATGCTTTCAAATGATCTTTCAACAATCCAAACACTTGTTTTATAAGGCGAATAAATCAGAGGATGAAATCCATTGGTCAAATTTGCTGGGATAACCTTTAAATTTCACTTTGTATTCCACACGCTTTTTCCGTATCCGCTTATCTAAAATCTTTTCAATCGTATAATTCTCTTTTGGTTTCACTTTTTGAAGTTCTTGAGGGTAAAAGGTTCCTTTAATGGGTTCTTCTAACAGGTCCTTGATTCGGTAGACGGGAGGGTCTCTTCTCACACATTTAGTCACCACAAACACTTCTTCCGTCCAGTTCGTTTCATATCCTTTTTCGAAGGTTAATTTCTGCTTGGAAACTCGTACAACATCTCCCGGTTGAAACATGCAGGGTTTTCTTTTCACATTTTGCATGTCATCGTATAAAGTATCCCATACATCGCTTTCATTTTCAGCGGTTACTTCAACTGGAGCTCTCTTGATACTTGAATGGTAAGTATGATTATAATCGTGTAATAACTGATCCAACACGTCTAAATAGCGGTAGGTATGATTATGGGTAAAATATTTCCACATTTTCGTTTTCAAAGTTCGGTTAAATCGCTCCACGACAGATGCTTTCGTATTGTTATTCGTCGTAAAAAACCGCACGCCTTCTTCTTTCAAAAATTTTTGAAAAAGTCTGTTTTGATACTCTTTTCCGTCATCCGATTGCAGGGACTTGGGTTTCCTCGTTGCAAAAATAGACCGGAACGCCTTTACAATATCTTCACCCCGTTTTTGCTTCAAAGGGACCGCCCACGCAAATTTAGACAGAATGTCTATACAAGTCAGGATGTAGCGGTACCCTTGATTGAACTTTTGCAAACTGCCGAGATCCACTAAGTCGGTCTGCCACTGTTGATCGATTGAATACACTATCACTCGATTGGTCGGGAACTTTCTTCGAACAGGTTTGTGCAACGTGTATGCATCGACTCCGCTCAGCCAGTCCTGAATCTTCTTCTTTGAGATTTTGCCTTTGGCAGCACGAAATAAGGCATTTACACCACCAAAACTTCCTGCGTGACTTGGATTCTGATACACCTCCATCGTTACAACACAAAATTTTATTATGACTCACATTCACACGAAAACGCATCATATCTTCCTCGTACGAAGATACTTTACAGAATGACTCACTAGTGCAACGCCTCTCTTTATATACCTTTTAAGTGCACTCACAAGCATAGCTTCATGGCTTGATAAATAAAACCCTTATCCACTTATCAAGCCGTGAAACTATTTTACCTTCGGTTCGAATCTAACCCCTACAAAAATTCGAAAAAATTTTGAAGTCCCCAAAATTGTGAAAAAAATACTAAGTCCGAAATTTATGAAAAAATTCCCCTTCTCCCCGATAGATGGCAGCACTCATCGCGGAAACCCTCGTAAAAGGTGATACCCAAAGTTTCTATTCTTCCGGTGGCAACACCCCCTCCTCCAAGATGATGACTAAGTAGTGTAAAAAGGAGGCGTTGACCGACAGGGTGGTGGGACGGTGGGTCTAGGTTGGAGGCGCCCTCCACCCTGACCCACATCATCCCACCGTCCCACCACCGTGCTGGTGAACTCTCCTTTTTACACTACTCACCCTGTATCATAAAAAAGCTACAAACGACTCATAATTTTAATACATTGTTGCACAAACTATGTATAATATTTGTATGTTTTGGTAAGGTAATTGCGCAATTATTTAGGCAGATATAAATATATATATATATAATACGCGACATGTGGAAATCCCCTAATGAAATTTAAGCTCTGGAAAATACCTAAAATCTATCTTGTTCTCGTCAGTTTGCTTAATTTTTACTCTACTCAAATGACCTTTTGACAAAAGTTGCTCAATATATCTAGATTTCAAACTATAATACAGCACGATTCAAGGTATTTTCGCTCTACTTCAACTTGCGGTTGGTCTCCTTGCACTCTGGACTAAATCCACAGTGGAAAATATAATGTTTCTTGCCCTGCTCTTTGGGTCATTTTTTGTGATCAACCTTTTGAAAATCAGATATTTAATAGTATTACTCCCTTCCCTGGTTGCCACGAAGAACAGAAAGTGATTCTTTAAGCTATCAGGAGATGGCAGCACTATGAAATAAACACTGTTAATCTTCAAAAAGGAAAAGACCAGAAACATGAGCTTGTTTCCAATATCGATGTGTGTTAAATTTAATGATTAAATTTTCAAAATTAAATGATTAAGAAACTAAAGCAGTAATCACCAATAAGTATTTCATAGAATTTATGAAAAAGTTTTCCTATAAGAGAGGCCAAATGAGGAGATTTTTAAACATTTACTTTACATCACGGATTAAGAATCCCTTTACATGTCAAAACAGTATTTCAGGAAATATTTAATGTTAAAGCAGCGCAAAACAGTTATAAAAGTTTCATAGATTCAAAAACTATTCATGGTAACCTTATCAGATTTTGTTAAGATACATATAAAACTTGTGCTAGGCAGTATGTAACAATTTTTTATTTATTTATTCATTTATTATTATTTTTATTTATTTATTTATTTGTTTATTTATTTATTTATTTAGACAAATATTTATATTTATTAGACGGAGGGGTATTAGTTTCAGTTTGGATTTTTTGTGGATCTGTTTTGTGTAACATCAAAATAAATTAGAAATATCAGTCCTATCGCTACAAATTTGGTACCAAATGAAAGGGTCGATTTTTCTGAATCCAGGAGCGCAAACAGTTTTTCGCCACGACAATTAGATTCTTTACATTTAACTAGCGTATGAAATTAAGGTGGTAACACTTCATTTTATTTCATTTAAATCATTTAAAAAAATACGGGGCCCAGGTTTACGGTTAAAAAAGGAGTTACAAAAAAAATATAAAAGTTTTACAGATGGACAGAAAAACTCCTCCGTACTAAACCAAATTCTGTTTTTAACAAAATCCGATTTTTTTTTTTTTTTTTTTTTTTTTTTTTTTGTAGTATTGTATTGTTATTTACACTTACATCTTTATTTTCATTTATGAAAATGTCCAAATTTTCCTCCATGCAACAACAGGTTATTTGCACTACCAAAGTTTCAAGATGATTTTTAAAGAATTTTTCTAGATATTTGACAAAACGTCTAAACTCGAAAGTGTCCAAATTAGCATATTGGCGTTTTTTAGCATATTAACAATAATTGTGAAATTCATTGTAATTTTTGCAGTAGAAAGTTATTTAAATTTGATTTATAAGAAATGTCTCTCATAAAATGTCTCTCATTGAAATATTTTGGTTGCTCCTTTTTACAAAAACGTTAGTGTTATTAATGCCGTTTAAATAAAGAATATTCCACAGTGAACTTGAAAAAACATACATAATTACAGAGAAAATAAATAAATAAATAAATACATAAATAAAAATAAAAAATATTTACGGTTGCTGAAGGCGAGCAGATGAACTGACAGATACTCTATTTAAAAACATTGAA
This sequence comes from Salticus scenicus, assembly GCA_963930645.1. Taxonomy (NCBI): domain Eukaryota; kingdom Metazoa; phylum Arthropoda; class Arachnida; order Araneae; family Salticidae; genus Salticus; species Salticus scenicus. The sequence goes on from OZ005662.1 coordinate 31,255,810, forward strand.
ACTCTTAAACACTTTTAGAAATTGTTGAAAATGCTCACATATAATAAAAATGCTACTCGAACAATTTCCATTTATAGCCCTCAATGTACCTGTATATTTTTGTGTAGCTCAGTAAATTTGAATGCTAATAATACTTGTAAGCAGTTTTTTTCTTTGTGTATGTGGGATATTAATGATAATTTTCAATTTTATTAAAACTTACATGAAATAAAGGTGTCGAAACATGGTTTTTAGAAATACTTCTCATAGAACACAATACTTTAGAATTCCTTCGGATGTTCCTGTACCCAAATCAGTGATATTATTTACCCCCACTTTCAATATAGTTGAATAACATAGGCCATAAGGTTTAAGGAATTACATTAATATTTACGGGAGTTAGAGAGTGGACAGACAGATAAAACGAAGTCATAAACAATTTTCATGTTTGTTGGAAAGCGTTGAAAAAGTTTCTTGTTATGAATACTTGCATTTGATATCTATAATAATAAAGGAAGATGTCTGCCGGTCTCTTTGTCAGTGCATCTATACGTTTAGCCCCTACTGAACGTAGAAGTATAAAATTTGACATGCGGGTGCTCAGAAGCCTTCCCGAGGGGATATTGAAAACAGAATTTAAAAATTTTTATTAGTTCCGGAGATATTAATTAACACGTCGACCTATGTCTAATCAAAAAACCAGTCAAAAAACGAGCCGATCGTATTTTTCACCCTCCAGTGCGTTCCTCAAAAGAAGAAGCAGAGAGCGAAAATTTCGCAAGTTTTTGTAAAGCGATCCCTGCTCAACGATTCGAGATATTAAAAATACGCCTGTAACACGAGAAAGAGCCTTTATTACCGATTCTTACGGTACTTTTTTTTTTTTTTTTTTTAAATACGGACTTTTTTATATTTAAAAAAAGTTAAAAAGGGTCCAAAATTTCTCTTTTTTTCGATCGTCTTTTTTGAACCGCCTTCTACGAAAGACTAATTGTCCCAGTTCTTAACAACTGGTAAATTTTGAAAGGGCATTTAACCCTCTTTCGTACCATATAAAAATTTTAACAAAATACGGATTAGCGATTCACTTTTTAGATTTTACGAAACATCGATTTTTTCACAAAACATTTTACAACTCAAAACCTTTTAGAGTTAAATCATTTCTTCTTCTTCTTTTTTTTTTTTTTTTTTTTTTTTTTTTTTTTTTTGTCTATAGATCTTGATTAGACAAATCAGATCTCAAAAGATTCAGAGTTTATTTCAAAAACTGAATCAGTTATAATTTTTTTAATTTTCTGCACCGTGTATTTTTTCATTAGATTCTCAGTCCCGTTTAGCGCGTTTGCGGATTGAATCGTATTACAATACTTCATATTTGGGTTACCATTGCAACTCCCATTCACAGAGATAGAAGAGTAAATGCTTTTACTTTATGTGTTACTGATTGAGGTCACGTGTTTTTTGACTGCGATTAAAAATAGCAAATTTCAAAAGTCTTCAATTTTTGTTTGTCGCACACAAAACTTACTATACAGCCCTCACATCACATAGACAAACTTGCAGTTTAAATTTCACCGATTTCGGTCAATAAATAAAACATTTACATTTTAATTTACATTCTAATTGGCGGTGTAATATTTTAAAATTTTAATATTGCAAATTCTAATTATGATTAAATTATTTTTAATATATCATTCGAAAGACACGTTAAATATATTAACGAAAGTGGGATTCGAGATTCACCTGATTTACATGTTTTAGGGTGTCCTGATTAGGTTTTCTTTCGTATCTCAGCTACTAATTAAAATAATTTCATAAGTAATACATCATTTGAAAGCTTTGTTGATTTGGAATTGAACGGTAGATTACAGAAATTTCTACCGCCGGATGGCGCCGTAATATTTCAATTTTTCAATATTTCAAATTCTAATTATGATTAAATTACTTTAAAACATCATTCGACAGATATTTTAAAGTACTTTTATGGTAACGAAAGTGGAATTCGAGATTTCATAAATTACTTTAAAACATCATTCGAAAGACATTTTAAAGTACTTTTATATTTTCGAAAGTGGAATTCGAGATTTCACCTGATTTACATGTTTTAAGGGGTACTGATTAGGTTTTCTTTTGTATCTCAGCTACTAATTAAAATAATTTCATAAGTAATATATCATTTGAAAGCTTTGTTGATTTGGAATTGAACAGTAGATTAGAGAAATTTCTACCACCAGATGGCGCTGTAATATTTTAATTTTTCAATATTTCAAATTCTAATGAGCGAGGAAGGTGTTGCAAGTTCTAAAATGGGGATAAGGCGCCACTGAGCGAAACTTTGCTAAAGTCAGAAATTTAGAAGATCATAACATGGTGAGCGAACAGGCTGTTTCAGGTATTTAAACGTGAAGAGGGAGCCGCAGTCGCTACCGAGCGGGAATTTACTGCGATTAAATTTTTCAGTAAAGCTATTTTCACTATATGTCAATAAGCTGTTGTAAGACCTGAAACGGGAAAAAGGCGCCACAGGCACCACCGAGCGGGAGTTTTGTAAAGTCACATTATTCAAGGATCGCGAACCAGCTGGTCGCCGAAAGTGGTTAGTTTTAAATAAGAGTGGATCTACAGATGATAAGCTGGAACGTTTTATTCGTATTTCTCATTAAAAGCAGTTCATTTTTAACGCTTTCCGACAAAGTTGAAAATTTTTTATGACTTCGGTTTGTTTGTCAGTCTGTCCTCGCTCTAACTCCAGGATTTATTCATAGAAATCCTTTAAACTGATGTATGTTATTCAGTTTCACTGTGGGATGTTCTCTATTTAATAAGGAATAAATATTTCTAATGGTGTGTGTACAGGGACACAAGAAAACATAGCAGTGCTTTCTATGAGAAATATTGCTTATGAACAGACTTTAATATTTTTATTTGCATAAATCACAATGAAATTAACATTTATTATTCATATATACATAAAGAAAAAAAATAATAATAACGGTTTTCGTTAAAATAAAGCTTGATTAACATTAAAATTTTCAAGGCCACACAAAAATATTTACATGCATTAAGGAGTGTAATTGAAATTTCTGTGGATCACATAGACAAAGTATATTGAAGGTTAAACCATACATCTTGCTCGTACAGTTTGAAAGTGTGATTAATCTATGCAAACCACATGATTTTTCGTTCTTGTTATTTATCAATATATTATTAATATATATACATGTATACACATATACATTCGAATTCTGTTATAACTTTATCCAAGAAAACCGAAACATTTCTTACAAAATAAAGTGACATAAAAACTGAGTTTGATTGGAAAGCAACTGAAAACGCGCATCTAAACTAACATGACGTTAAAAATAAAAACTGTTTCTGTTCTTTTTTAACCAGGGCGATTTTTTCTAAGATTCATTAAAATTCATATTATTTTTATATAAATTGTTATACATGTATGTTTGTTACAGAAATTTCCATGTATCTCACAAACATTTGTGCCAATTTACTATTTACCCAGACAATACAATGACGCGTCCAGATATTGTTTGACACCGTGAATGAAAGGATTTCACTTCTTTTACTTACCACCTCCATAATAAAGAACAGAATTCTAGTACGTATATATTAACGTATAAGTCCAATCCTTATTCCGAGAGGAAAATTTGTTTTGTGCCAATATTTTCCTCCTGTTTTCTTTTAAAATCTCAAAATTGATAATTGTCTTAAAATAAGGGAAAGAAAACTGCTCTAAAATACTAGTATTACTCAAGATTATTCTTCGATTTTAGGAGTCGACATACACGCAAATTACTGTATATACTGGAAATTTGTTGGATTGGATTGCAAATTTTTGTCGATTCGTGTGTGTGTGCGTCAGTTTATGTTTGTGTTTATTTGTATTTATTTCCACCACACAATTTTTGCTTTTTTATTTATACAAGAAAAAAAAATAAGAAGAAAGAAAAAAAAAATGAATCTTGAAAATTCTGGGGAATAACCAGCCAAAACTCTGGAAGGGGTGGTAGGGGGGAGGCTTGGACCCTATATATAGTTACGCCATTGGTAATTTGCTTTAACGTTTCGGGATTTCCATGTAGCAGTAACATTCATGGCCTCGGCGGCAAATCTTTCCTTTTTTTTCCCTTATTACTTAATGCATGAAGAATAATATGTATGAATTTCATGCGCTATGAAATTACTTTCTATTTTATTTTATTTTATTTACTTTTCTGCAAGTTTTGCTTTGCGACTGACGATTATTGGCCTATTGAATATTATATTAAGTATTACCTACACCTAGTTTAGAGTGGTAGAAAACTGTAAAATGTATTTATTTATTTATTTTTATGAATTAGAGACCCTCTTACCTTTGCCACAGATGCGGTGACTGACATTTAGTTTGTTTATTTTTGGTTCGTAACCCTTTACTAGAAACAGGAATTGGTCCGTATGAAATCGCTACCAAAAATGTAATACTGTCTTAAGTAGTATAAAGTCTGCGTCCATATCCAGGACATCGGCCTACCTGCACGGAGAAATTTTTTTAGTTCCCCATCATACTGTAGTTATGGGGAATTTAGATAATCGGGCAAATTTTCGAACTCGGTTTTTTTTTTTTTTTTTTTACTTTTTTTACACGTTTTCATGTGTGGGGAACCTAAAAATATCAAAATGGGTGCGGTGTCCGTCTGTAGGGTGTCTGTTAGTTTGTTAGTCCGTTAGTGTATTATTATGTTAACCTGTGTACACTATATCTCACGAACAAATGATCGCACAGAGGTCCAACTAGTTTTAAAATATTAGTTATCACATTGGCAAGAACTCTATTCATTCGCATCAGTCCAATCACATCACTTCAGAAGTTATTCGAAATTTACGATTTTCTTAACATGGTACCATAGGGCAAAATTTCACTTAAACGTGCATGAAAAGAAATATTTTTAGCGTAAAAATGTAAGAAAAGGTTTTATATATCAGTTTTGATGACGGGATGAACATCATTAACTAGAAACATGACTTTGAAAATCTCGCAAATTATTCGAAATTTACGAATTTCTTAACATGACAGAATACAGCAAAATTTCGCATAAATGTCCCTTTTGAGGGATATTTGCATCGTATAGTTGTCAGACTACTTTTAAAATATCATTTAAAATACTAGCATGAATATCTCTGACAATGAACTTTTAAATTTAAAAAGTTCGTAAGTCATTTGGAATTTACGATTTACTTAACGTGGCAGAATAGCCCAAAATTGATCGTAAATGTCCATTTTGTGGATCATAAATGCATTAGACAACTTCAAAATAACATTTATGATACTTGTTTGAACAAGATGGACTAGAAATATTCTAATAGGAAAATTTCGTAAGTTATTCGAAATTTAAGGTTTTAATCGACTAATTTATCTGATATTTAAGATTTTAGCGAAATGGGGCGATATTCCGCATAAATATGCATTTTCGGGATTGTTGCAATAGAAATAGTAGCTTGAAAACTAAACTACATAATTGAACCCCAATAAAATAAGTTAATACATTAAAATAAATAAATATATTAAAATAAATAAATATATCGAACAGAACGGTAGGTAGCCTATTAGGAGGGGTTTTCGTTCTGTCACTGTGTCAAGCGTTTGGCCAAGTTAATTTCTCTTAACAGAAATATAATACTAAAAATTTATGAGAATATACACATAATTATGAGGGGAAACTGAGCATAGTCCACCTATGCCAACTAGTTTTTTTTTCTTTTTACTTTCTGTCTTTCTTTTTTTTTTTTTTTTTTTTTCGTTCCCCATCATGCTTATAGGTATAGTGAAGTTAGGTAATCTTCAAAATTTTTGACCTTGGTATTTTTACTATTTTGCACGTTTTCAGGTGTGAAGAATCCAAAAATATCAAAATGGGTACGGTGTCTGTCTGTAGGATGCCTGTTAGTTTGTTCGTCAGTTACTGTGTTAGTGTGTTAGTCCGTTAGTAATTTAGTCTGTGTGCGCGATATCTCACGAACAAATGATCACAGGGATATCGGAAAAGTTTTAAAATATTAATTATGACACTAGCAAGTACCCTATTCATTCGCAACATTCTAATTAAAAAAAAACTTCGGAAGTCATTCAAAATTTACGGATTTCTTAATATGGGAGAATAGAGCAAAATTTCATTTAAAAGTGCATGAAAAGAAATATTTTTATCGTAAAGATGTAAGAACATTTTTTAAATATCAGTTTTGATGCCAGGATGATCATCATTAGCTAGAACCATGCCACTTTGAAAATTTCGCAAATTATTCGAAATTTACGATTTTTTTAAGATTTCAGAATAGAGCAAAATATCACATAAATAATGGTTTTGAGAAAAATTTTCATCGTAATGCTTTCAGAATACTTTTAAAATATTACATAAGATGCTCATATAAACATCCTTGACTATCAATTTTCCAATTAAATATTTTATAAGTCACTGGAAATTTACGATTTATTTAATATGCGGAATAAGGCAAAATTTTGTACAAACGTCCACTTTTCTGGATATTTTCATCGTAAAGATGTCAGAACACTTTTATAATATCATGTAAGATACTGGCATGAACATTCCTGACTATGAACATTTTAATTCAAAAAGTTTTGTAAGTTATTTGTGATTTACGATTTACTTAACATGTCAGAATAGAGTAAAATTGAGCGTAAACGTCCATTTTGAAGATCAAAAATATACCAGACAACTTCAAAATAACATTTATGATTTGTTTGAGCATGATTGACTACAAATATTCTAATAGGAAAATTTCGTAAGTTATTCGTAATTTAAGATTTTTCAACATAGCAAACTGGGATGATATTCCATATAAATACACATTTTGGGGATTGTTGCATTGGAAATAGTAGCATGAAAACAGCTACGAAATTAACCCCAATAAAAGAAATTATTAGATTAGAACAAATCTCGATAAATATCTCGATAAATATCTCGAACTGAACGGCGGGTATCCTATCAGGCAGGGATTTCGTCCTGTCATTGTGTGAAGCATTTGGTCAAATTCATTTCTCTTAACATGAATCTAATAAGTTGATTATTTAAATCAGAGAATAACATACAAGAATATAATAACGCAGTACTAAAAATTTATGAGAACATACATATGTTGGAAAATTGAGCAGAGTCCACGTATGCCCATTAGTTATTTTATTTTATTTTATTATTTATTTTATTTATTTATTACTTTGTTTGTTTGTTTGTTTCCGTAGGTTGCGTTGTTTACTCATACAATTCGTACAAGAGAGAGATGGAGCTTTAAATTTTTGCATATGTTCTGCAAATACAGTTTCATTACTAATGGTCAAATTTTTTTATTTAAGTCTATAATTACTGGATGATAGTCCACTATACGAACAAAAACGTCGACCATTAGATAGAGTGGCCGATTTATTTATTTATTTATTTATTTCTAAAATAAATGTACACAAAATTTCTCTATTTAAATCTGAAATATTTTAAAATAAAGAAACATGCAATCTGCAAATTTAGCTCGGTAATTAGATTTAAAACAAATATTATCTATCAATATTTTATTTTATATTTTGAAATTTTAAATATCCCAAGCTGGCTTACGGTAAGCATTTCTGTTCATGATAAATGCAACAATTATATGTTTCGTTTCAAATAAATACGAGTTTTCCAATATTTCGCAATGTTCGCTTTTATGAAGCAACGCGAGAGATATTTGTTTTTAACTTTGAAAAGATTTACTTAAAATGTTTAAAAAAAGGGGACCATTATACAACAGAATAAAAGACGTTATGTTAAATTCATGACTGCACGAGAATCCATTTAAAAAAATCGAAACTTAATTGCGTATATCAATAGCAATAAAAATTAATGCAGCGTGCATTATTTGAAGATGTAGGGGAGAAACGCCAGTATGCAGCATAGTGCACCACTCTCTGAGAGAAAAACTGGAAATGATGTCACGCTTGAATTATTACTGTACCATTTTGAAAACTGAAGTGAATATATCAATCGTGTTCTACGTTGTACACTGTGTTAGTATACATTGAAATACTGTTTTAACATTGTGGGAAACACAAAAGTACATTTGTTTCTTATTCTGAAATGAGAAAAATTATGAAGTATTTTTAAAAGTGTCTGTATTCTGCTGTGTAAAAGCCGTGATCTCGAATGGTATGGTTTTATTTACTATTTTCTCACACATTTAAAGGAACAAATTAATGAAATAAAACTTTTTACAATTACAGAATTTTCTTTACTGCCTGAATTGTTCCTGCTAAATTGATTTTGATGAACATTTCAAATTTAAGTTAATTTGGAAGAAATATTATATCTCAATTTTTAGATTAAATCTTTAGTCGGCAATTCAAATCACGAAATTTTAAACAAAAGAAGATACATGAATATTTGGGAAATTATATATAATATACGCCCACCTACTGTCACTGAAAGTAAAATATTTCGTGAAACAACCTTTACAAATAGGTTGGTTGTGGTTAATGATTTAAAACAAAGAAGGGAAATGAAAAATGAACACTTTTAAGTCACTTTTGTACCAACAAAGTTTGTCGTATGGATAACAATGATATAACGAAATATAATTTTTCTTAAAAGTTAGATACAAGAAAAATTTCAATTAGATTCCATGAAAATATAAGAAACCTACTTTGTTAAAAAAAAACTAACAAAAAAATATTCTTTTTTTAAGAGAAATGTACATTCTGAAACACTTTTTAATTTTTTAACATTAAAAGAAAATATTTGATAAATTCGTTCAAAACTACTCAAGAATATTTTTAAAAAATTATTTTTTTAAGTCGGTAATTTTATGTTATAAGAGTAGAAAACATACAAAATTCCTAAAGCGTTTTTCAACAGGAAGCAAAGAGTAAAAAGTAAATGCAAACGAAATTTCCTATATAAAGAAACAAATTTAAAATTATTATAAGACAATCAATATTTTGACAAATGTATTATGATTTGTACATATATACTTAATAATAAAAAAAATAAAAATAAATAAAAAATAAAGACTACGAAATCAGTAATATTTTAGAAGGAAGCCATACTACTTAACTCAAAAATTTAAATTTACAACTTCGTTTACGGCACATTTTTATACTGAAATAAGGTTTTAATATCTGAGTGATATGGAAATTCGGAAAAATATAAAACTTGGTTTTCCGCTTTTTCCATGGCAAGAATATATTGGAAATGCAAGTTATGATGAACAGATTCGATTTCTTTCATTTAAAGGAAATGTGTACGGCCAATTACTTCTTGCACTTAAAATGTACCTCGAACAACACACAGAAATGTTTGATAGTGTTGATTTTGTTTTCGGGCAAATATTTAATGGTACATATTCAGAACTGTTTGAAAAGATGAAGCGCTCTGAAATTCATATAGATAGTACAACAAGAGCTATGCAGGAAAATCTCATGCAATCAGTTGATTTCTGCTACCCATACCCAATGATTGATTATACATTTGTAACCCGGAAACCAGAATATAAGCCACAAGTGTTCGGCATCTTTCAAACGTTTTCACTGTCAGTTTGGATGGCAATCGTATCAGTCTTGATTGCGATGATGGTAATACATTACATAGTCTTAAAATGGAAACGAAACACCGAGAAAAGTATGCTTCACGTTTTTGCGATACTAATGAAGCAGAGTGCGCTGATAACACCATTGTCGTTTGCAGAAAAGCTCCTCATGTATTCATGGGTGATCGGAGCCATGATCCTCTGCCTATCTTACGACTCCGTGTTTCTGTCTTTCCTCTCATTTCCTCCGGTGGTTAAAATAAAAGATTTATCGAACTTGGCCTCGGCTGTTGAAAAAGGAAACATCCGTTGTATTGCATACATAAATAGAGGTGTCGAATATTATTTGTGGAATACAAATCAGAGACATTTAAGAGTGATTGCAAGAGACATCTTGGAGAATAATTTAAGCTATGGAAATGTCTTTATAGACTTTATTCGTGAAAGTAAGAAGCAAAATCTTGCGTTTATCGTGAGCACGGAAATCCTAGAATCATTAACTGGAGAATACTTCATCTCAGAAGATCGTTTCTATCAATCTTTGCTCGCAATGATGGTCCGAAAAGACTTCTGCTGCAGAGAGGTTATAGATACTTTTGTGCATCGAATAATGGCTTCAGGTATTTACTTCAAGGTAATTGGAGAAGGTTTATTTTCGATTCATCTTGATATTTTGTCGTATAGCTCGGAGTCAGAATCCTCTAATCGAAAGTTGACTCTCACAGACGTTGCTCCAGCGTTTATATTCCTCTTGTGCGGATACTTTATATCATTTCTGGCTGTTCTTGGAGAACTGTATTTTTGTCACAGGAAAATAAAGCGAAAGAAAATTTTAAAAGGTAAAAGAAGAAATGTGCGAAGAGTAACTTCTGCAGTATGATTCTAAATATCTGTCTATCTATTTATCTATCTATCTATCTAACTCTCCATATATTTATATATATATATATTGCTATTAGAAGAGTATTTTGATATTTATATATATATATTTTCTGAATTACATGTTGTTTATTAATTATTTATTTATTTTATACAAATATATATATAAGGTCATTGTGCCTAAATACGACGTGATTTTTGGTAAGTTTATCGCATTTAGGAAACTTATGACATTTTAGTAAACAGATAATTATGAAAAGAAAGAAAAAATGGTTGAATATTATACTCATAGTTCTAAACTAGTGTTTTGAGTCATTTTTTTTTTCAAGAAATTAAACAAATATCAGTAATTTATGAAAATATATACCAGCGTCGCATTTAGGAAATTTTTGTCGCATTTAAGGTACTATATCCTAAATGCGATGTTCAAACTCCCTAAATGCGATAATGCATTTAATGCATGGGAGTTACTTTAATGTTATTAACACTTTCCAAAGAAGGTTGAAAACTGTTATTAACACATTCCAACAAGGTTTAAAAGTGTTTATGACTTCGGTTTGGCTGTATGTCTGTCCGTCTGTCCGTCTGTCCGTCTGTCTGTCTGTACGTCCGTCTGTCTGTCCGCGCTCTAACTCCCGTAAATATTTATGGAATTTCTTGAAACTGATATATGTTATTCACGATTACTATTGGACGTTCCCTATTGAAAATGGAGTTCATACCTCTACTAGTTTGTGCACAGGGACACCCGAAAGTATTTCAAAGCATTGTGTTCTATGAGAGGTATTTTTACAAACCATATTTTCTTACCTTTACTGTAGACATATCTTAATGAAATTGCAATATGTTATTAAAGTTTACTATAGGATGTTTTCTGTATAAAATGGAGGAAATATCACCATCGGTTTATGTACAGGGACACTCAAAAGTATTCCAAAGCATTGCGTTCTAGAAGAGATATTTCTATATAAAAGTATTCCAAAGCATTGCGTTCTATGAGAGATATTTCTATAAATCAAATTTTAATAACTTTACTTTCCACGAAGTTTTAAGAAACTGAAATATGTTATTTAAATGCACAAAAAAATTATTTGCATAGAATGTAGCATAATTAGCATTAGATTTACAGGGTGACCCAAAAATATCCATTTATATTAAGAGTTATTAATAACAAAATGCTAGAATTGTACTTTCGTTTACGTTAAGCGTTTTTAACACTTTCTAACATTTTTAAGTGTGAATATGATTTCAGTTTGTGTATCTGTCTGTCTGTCTGTAAGCCCGTGCTTTAACTCCTGTAATTATTGATGGAATTTCTCGAAACTGATATATTTTATTAAAGTTTACTATGGGATGTTCCATATTGAAAATGGAGTGAATATCTCTTCTGGTTTGTGTACAGGGACACCCAAAAGCATTCGAAAGCATTGTGTTCTATGAGTGTTATTTTAATAAACATTATCCCTATAGAATTTTCCCCATTTAAAATGACATTAATAGGTCCTGTACAACTAGTTTGTTTACAGGGACAACAACAACAACAACAACAAAAAATGCCAATGCATTACATTTTAGGACAAAATTTTTTGAAAGTTATATTTAAAAGTCTTTCTACTGTAAAAATCATATAAATATTGAAATTTATTGTTAATATTCTAAAATGATGTTTTGTGTAGAATATGATATGATTAACTTTCTGATTTACAGGGCTACACTAAAATATTCAGAGAGATCAAAAACTGTAATTATAATCTAATGGCTACATTTTATTTTGCGTTAAGCCTTTTTAACACTTTCCAAAATGCATAAGAGTTATTTTAAAATCAATACTTTACTATCCACGAAGTTTTAGGAAATTGAAACATGTTATTTTCATGCACAAAAGAATGCTTTGCATAGAATGTAGCATGTTTAGCATTAGATTTACAGGGTGACACAAAAATATCCAGTGATATTAAGAGGTATTAATAAAAACTTGCTAGAATTGTACTTTCGTTTAAATTAAGCGTTTTTAACACTTTCTAGCATTTTTTAAGTGTGAATATGATTTCCGTTTTGTGTATCTGCCTGTCCGTCCGTCTGTCTGTCTGCCTGTCTGTCTGTCCGATCTCTAACACACGTAAATCTTTATGGAATTTCTTAAAATTGATTTATGTTATTCAAGTTCACTATCGGATGTTCCCTATTGAAAATGGAGTTTATACCTCTACCGGTTTGTGTACAGGGACACCCGGAAGTATTTCAAAGCATTGTGTTCTATGAGAGCTATTCCTATAAACCATATTTTCATACCTTTGCTGTAGACATATCTTAATAAAATTGAAATATGTTATTCAAATTCCCTACTGGATGTTTCCTGTATAAAATGGAGGAAATACCACCACAGATTTATATACAGGGACACTCAAAAGTATTCCAAAGCATTGCGTTCTTTGAGAGATATTTCTATAAATCAAATTTTAATAACTTTACTTTCCACGAAGTTTTAGGAAATTGAAATATGTTATTTATATGCACAAAAGAATGCTTTGCATAAAATATAGCATGATTAGCATTAGATTTACAGTGTGGCACAAAAATATCCAGTTATATTAATAGGTATTAATAAAAAATTGCTAGAATTGTACTTTCGTTTACGTTAAGCGTTTTTAATACTTTCTAGCATTTTTTAAGTGTGAATATGATTTCAGTTTTTTGTATCTGCCTGTCCGTCCGACTGTCTGTCTGCCTGTCTGTCTGTCCGATCTCTAACTCCCGTAAATATTTATGTAATTTCTTGAAACTGATATATGTTATTCAAGTTCACTATCGGATGTTCCCTATTGAAAATGGAGTTTATACCTCTACAGGTTTGTGTACAGGGACACCCGAAAGTATTTAAAAAGCATTGTGTTCTATGAGATTTATTTCTATAAACCATATTTTCATACCTTTTCTGTAGACATATCTTAATGATATTGAAATACGTTATTCAAATTCCCTATTGGATGTGCCTTATATAAAATGGAAGAAATACCACCACCGATTTATATACAGGGACACTCAAAAGTATTCCAAAGCATTGCGTTCTATGAGAGATACTTCTATAAATCAAATTTTAATAACTTTACTTTCCACGAAGTTTTATGAAACTGGACTATGTTATTTAAATGCACAAAAAAATTCTTTGCATAGAATGTACCATGATTAGCATTAGATTTACAGGGTGACCCAAAAATATCCATTTACATTAAGAGTTATTAATAATAAAATGCTAGAATTGTACTTTCGTTTACGTTAAGCGTTTTTAACACTTTCTAACATTTTTAAGTGTGAATATGATTTCAGTTTGTGTATCTGTCCATCTGACTGTCTGTCTGTAAGCCCGCGCTTTAACTCCTATAATTATTTATGGAATTTCTCGAAACTGATATATTTTATTGAAGTTTACATTCGGATGTTCCATATTGAAAATGGAGTGAATATCTCTTCTGGTTTGTGTATTTCAAAGCATTGTGTTCTATGAGAGCTATTCCTATAAACCATATTTTCATACCTTTGCTGTAGACATATCTTAATAAAATTGAAATATGTTATTCAAATTCCCTACTGGATGTTTCCTGTATAAAATGGAGGAAATACCACCACAGATTAATATACAGGGACACCCAAAAGCATTCGAAAGCATTGTGTTCTATGAGTGTTATTTTTATAAACATTATCCCTATAGAATTTTCCCCATTTAAAATGACATTAATAGGTCCTGTACAACTAGTTTGTTTAGAGGACAACAATAACAACAACAACAACAAAAAAATGCCAATGCATTACGTTTTAGGACAAAATTTTTTGAAAGTTATATTTAAAAGTCTTTCTACTGTAAAAATCATATAAATATTGAAATTTATTGTTAATACTCTAAAATAATGTTTTGTGTAGAATATGATATGATTAACTTTCTGATTTACAGGGCTACACTAAAATATTCAGAGAGATAAAAAACTGTAATTATAATCTAATGGCTACATTTTATTTTGCGTTAAGCCTTTTTAACACTTTCAAAAATGCCTAAGAGTAATTTTCAAATGACTTCATCTATCCGTATATTTTTCAGTCTTTCTGTCTGTTGTGTAATAACTTAGGAAAAGAATATTGAAAGTTATTCGATACAACAATTACGTACAGTTGGAAAGTGTTACAAATCAATGCGTACTGCATAATTTTTCTTTTTTTTTTTTTTTTTTTTTTTTTTTTGACAATGTGTGTAACGCTGTGTGTAACGCTGTGTGCACCGCTAATTTTTTGCTAACAGTGTGTGTGTAACTCTGCATTTTTATTAACTGTTTGTGTGTAATTGTGTGTGTAACTTTGCCTTTTTATAACAGAGTGTGTAACTCCGTGTTTAACTCTTCTTTTCTGAGTAGTGTATGTGTAACTCTGATTCCATGAATATTTACGGGAGATAGAGCACGGACAGACAGACAAACCTAAGACATTAACACTTTTCAACTTTATTGGAAAGTGTTAAAAACATTTAGAAAGTGATAAAAACGCTCATTGTAAACAAAATGCAATTCAAGCAGTTTTCCAACAATACCTCTTAAAGTATCTGATTATTTTTGTGTGGCCCTGTAAATATAATGCTAATAATATTGTATTTTATGGAAGGCTTTCTTTTGTGCATATGAATAATATATATATATATATATATATATATATATATATATATTTACGACTTGTGCAAAGTAAAATCATTAAAATTTGGTGCTTAGAAATACCTTCTATAGAACGCAATGCTTTTAAATACTTTCGGATGTCCCTGTATACAAACCAGTGATGGTATTTACTTCAATTTACATGGGGAATATCCGGCAGTGGACTTACGTGATATATTTCAATTTCATTAAAATTTGTTTAAAGTAAACGTATCAAAATACGGTTTATAGAAATATCTATCATGGAACACAGTGCTTTGGAAAATTTTGAGTGTCCCTGTAGACAAATCAGAAGAGGAATTCCCTCCATTTTCAATAGGGAACATCCGATAGTGAACTTGAATACGATATATCAGCTTCAAGAAATTCCATGAATATTTACAAGAGTTCGACTGCGGACAGACAGACAAACCGAAGTCATTGACACTTTTCAACCTTGCTGGAAAGTGTTAAAAAAAAGAACGAAAAAGCATGCAGTACGCAGGTTATTAATACACTCCAATTGCACGTGCTTGTTGTATCGTATAACTTTCAATATTCTTTGCCTGCATTATCAAACAAAGGAGAGAAGCACAGAAAAATATACAGATTGACTAATTCAATTTAAAACCGCTCTCAGACATCGTTGAAGAACGTTAAAAAGGCTTAATGTAAAAGAAAATCCAGCCGTCAGATTATAATTGATCCCTTAATGTATTTGAATATTTTAGTGTAGTCCTGTAAATCTGAAATTTGATCATATCATATTCTATATAAAACATTATTTTAGAATATTAAAACACATTTCAATTTATTTATAATTTTTACAGTAGAAAGTTATTTAGATGTGATTTATAAAAATGTCTGTCCTAAAACGCAAAGCATTGGAAGTTCCCTGTACACAAACACGTTGTGTAGGACATATTAATGGCATTTTAAATAGGAAACATTCCATAGTGAACTTTAATAACATATATCAATTTTTCAAAATTCTGAAAATATTTAAGAACTCTTGGGACGACAGCCAGATAGAAAGACAGACAATCGGACAGAAAGATAACCAAATTAAAATCATATTCGCGCTTAAAAATTGTTAGAAATTGTTAAAAATGCTTATTGTAAAAGAAAATGCAATTTCAGCAAATTTTTATTAATAACTCATAATGTAACTTAATATTTTTATGTGGCCCTGTAAGATTAATACTAATCATACTGTATTTATAAAAAGCATTCCTTTTTGCATATGAATAACATTTTTCAATTTCATTAAGATTCGTGCAAAGTAAAATTATTAAAATTTGGTTTGCAGAAATACCTCTCATACAACGCAATACTTGTAAGTCTCCCTGTACACAAAACAGTGGTAATATTCTCTCCATTTCACATAGGAAACATCCGATAGCGAACTTGAATAACATATTTCAATTTCGTTAAGATTTGTGCAAAGTAACGGTATTAAAATAGGGTTTATAGAAATGCCTCTCATAGAAAAAAAATAGTTTGCAGTACTTTCCGATGCCCCTGTACACAAACCAGTAGAGGTATTCACTCCATTTTTAATAGGGGACATCCGATAGTGAACTTGAAAAACATATACTAGTTTCAAGATATTCCATAAATATTTACCGGAGTTAGAGCGCCGAAAGACAGAGAGATGGGCAGACAAACAGATACACAGATACACAAATTGAAATTATATTCACACTTAAAAATTGTTAGAAAATGTTAAAAACGCTTAATGTAAACGAAAGTGCAATTCCAGCAAACTTTTCTTAATAGCTATTTATGTATCTGAATATTTTTTTGTTGCTCTGTAAAACTAATACTAAACATACTGTATTCTATAGAAAGCAGTCCTTTGTGCATATGAATAACACATTTCAGTTTCATTAAGCTTTGTGGAAAGCAAAGTTATCAAAATTTGGTTTATAGAAATACTTCTCATGTAACGCAATGCTTTGGTATGCTTTCAAGTGTCTCTGTGCCCAAACCAGTGGTGGTATTTACTCCATTTAATATATAAAACATCCGATAGTGAGCTTGAATGACATTTCTCAATTTCATTAAGGTTTGTGTACAGTAAAGGTATTAAAATATGGTTTATGGAAATATCTCTCATAGAACACAATACTTTGTAAAAGGTTTGGGTGCCTCTGTACACACACCAGTAGAGATATTAACTCCTTTTTCAATAGGGAACATCCGATAGTGAACTTAAATAACATATATCAGTTTCAAGAAATTACATAAATATTTACTGGAGCTAGAGCGCGGACAGACGAACAGACAGATACTTAAATTGAAATTATATTCACAGATGAAAATTGTTAGACAATGTTAAAAACGCTTAATGTAAACGAAATTGAAATTATAGCAAATTTTTATGAACAGCTCTTAATGTAACTGAATATTTTTGTGTGGCCCTGTAAATCTAATGCTAATCATGCTATATTCTATGCAAAGCATTCTTTTGTGCATATGAATAACATATTTCAATTTCATTAAACTTTGTGGAAAGTAAAGTTATTAAAATTTGGTTTATAGAAATACCTCTCATAGAACGCAATGCTTTGGAGTACTTTCGAGTGTCCCTATGTACAAACTACTGGTGGTATTTATTCCATTTTATATATGAAACATCCGATAGTGAACTTGAATAACATGATTCAATTTCACTAAGATTTGTATACAGTTAAGGTATTAAATATGGTTTACAGCAATACCTCTCATAGAATACAGTGCTTTGGAATACTTTCGGGTGTCCCTACAGGAATTAGAGCGCGGACAGATAGACAGACAGACGGACAGAGGGACAGACAAGTCTAAGTCACTTTTAAACCTTGTTGGAAAGTGTTAAAAAGGAAAAAATGGTCAAACTTCCCTTAATATATCAACTGTAAAATTCGCCGCATTTAAGGGATAAAATTTGTCGCATTTAGGAAAATGGTGTAAACAGACCCTTAAATGCGATAAAAATTTTAAACCCCTCTTTTTAAAAAAATGTAGTATTTTTTTTTATTTTCTTCTGGTAGGTATGAAGGATATTCAAGCACATGACGTAACAGTGGTTATTTGATCTTGAAAGATGAAAGGATAAAATTACAGTTACTATTTGAAAATATTTTATCACAATTAGGAAAAGACGTCGGAAAGCCATAATGGACAATGTTTACTGCAAAAGAAAATTCTACTAGAAAAAACCTTTAAAATTTAATGAAAAGTTTCGCGAACCGTTCTTGAAATGTGTATGTTCCATTATGATTTATAAGTTTGTGATTTAAGCATTTAGATTTTCAGTAGAAGAACTTTGTCGCATTTATGGGTTATCGCATTTAGGCGCAATGACCTTATATATATATTATGAATATTTAGAAGTTAGAAGTATATTTTTTTAATTTGTTTTGTTTTTGAAAAAAAAAAAAAAATCTATAATACTCACTGTAAAGTGACATTACTTTTCCTTGTAGCTTTACACTTCACTCACTTTGTACTTCAGTCACTTTATACTTCAAGGAAAATATTTCCGATTATGGAATGACACATTCTCAATTCAGTAAACTTTAACTGAATTCTATTATGTCTAACAGACAACTTATATCACTCACTGTATCACGATTTATTTGTATTAACTGTATTATTCACTGTATCATGTACTCACTGTATCACTATCGTGATATACTATATCACTCAGTGTATCACGATCTCTATATAACAGTTTGTCAATAGGATTCATAAATCTTACAGACAAAACTTTTTCACGTGCATGAAAATGACAGGATCACAAAATTAACGCTCCATTATCCACACAATAGTTTTAAAAGACCAATACTCTCTAGTACATTGGATTAAATTTTTCAAGTACGTAATTAAATTATTTTTTCGTTTGCATAAAAGTCAGAAAATGAAAGATTAATTCTCCACTATATACGTAACAGCACAGTCAGAAAAAAAAATTCCAAGATACAATACTATAAGTATTGTATTATTGAAAATTCTACAAACTCGTTGGTTGATGTTAATGAGTTCACATGAAGAAGTGAAATAAAAAATGAATAATTTTATATGACTTAGTAGAGATAAATTTTGTTGTTTGAATAATAATCATATAACGCAATACAATTTTCCTTAATAACGAAATAAAAGAAAAATTGCAAATGGTTAACTGAAAAATAATGAAATATTTTTTGTTTTAAAAGAAAATTTGTCTTTTAGAAAAGAAGTACATTCTTGCACATTTCTTAGTACTTTCATAGAAAAAGAGAACGTCTAAAAAATATATTTAAAGCAACACAAGTATACTTTTCGTAAATTATTTTTTATGTCGGATATTTTATGTTTTTCTTTGTGATGATAATTTTTCATTGGAGTTGTAACTAAATCACATTAATTATTTTTATAAGAGCAGAAGACATACAAAAGTGCTAAACTGTTTTTCAATACTAAGTAAAAGATAAAAAGTAAATGCATACAAAATTTTCTAATTAAAGAAATAAATTTAAAAATACCATTACATTTAAGACAGGCAATTTTTTTGTTCAAGGAATGCATTATGATCAGTACATATGCACTTAGACATTAAAAATAAAAAAATTTCGACATCAGTAAAACTTTGGAATGAGGACATATTGCTTGACTCATAAATGTAGAATTGCAACTTATTTCATGACAAATTCCTGTACTGAAATAACGTTTATCCTCTAAGTGATATGGAAATTACGAAAATTGTAAAACTTGGCATTCCACTTTTTTCATGGCAAGAATACATTGCAAATGCAAATTATGACGAACAGATTCGACTTCTTTCAAATAAAAGAGACAGGAATGGTAAGTCATTACTTGCACTTAAAATGTACCTTACAGAAATGTTCGACAGAGTTGATTATGCTATCGGATCTATACCTGATGGTACATATGCATAACTGTATGAAAAAATAAGACACTCTGAGATATGTATATATTAAATAAGAACCTATGGAGGAAATTATTATGCAATTAAACTGTTTCTGCTACCCTTACCAGATGAATGATTTTTCATTTGTGACCCGGAAACCAGAATATAATCCACTAGTGTTCGCCATCTTTCAAACGTTTTCACTGTCAGTTTGGATGACAATCACATCAGTCTTGGTCGCGATGATGCTGATACATTACGTAGTCTTGAAATGGAAACAAAATATCGGTAAAAGTTTGCTTCATGTTTTCGCAATACTGGTGAATGAGAGTGCGCCTTTGTCCTTTGCAGAGAACCTCCTCATGTATTCATGGGTGATCGGAGCCATGATCCTTTGCCTGTCTTACGACTCCGTGATTCTGCCTTTCCTCACACGTTTGTTCACCAGATTCAAACCAAATAATATTTAATTTAGTAAATAAGTATACCTGTAAATAAGTACTTTAAATTGCAAAAAGCTCACAAAAGTTGTTTCAGTTCGATGTTACAGCACACCCTTCACCGGAGAAAAAAAAAAACTATACAAGAGTGCGTTCATTAAGCAGCAACTACGCACTCGTGACTACCAAGAAATTTAAAGTTACTTCTGCATTTCACTTTCTCTGAAACACCTTTTGTTAAATTTCGTAGTAGTGCTGCTATTTACCAATGAGAGAAGAATCAAAGTTTAAAAATCGTTTAAAAGAGCGAAATATTATGGATAAATTGCTGTATAAAGTAAACGGTAAAAATTGGGTTTTAGTGAGAAACCAAAAAACGTTGAAAGGTTAAAAGTAATACCTAAAATAAATACGTCCATTGCTTTGATGCAGAACTAACAGTCACTACTGTTATAAAATTCTAGCATTTACTGCACATCACTACCATTTGCGGTTATCCGCAAGCTATGTGCTTTGATGTTAAGTTAAATGTATTAAATGTAAATCTTTATATTTCAACATGTGTTATGTCACGAAAAGAAGATGTTTCCACCCATCTATTTTCTGGTTAAAATGTGTGTTATGGTATCTGTTGTCAAGTCATAAAGTAACCTTCAAGTGCAAAATGTTGCTTGCTTAAGTGTTTCGTCACAGCCATGTATCTGAGTGTTCAATAAACTTTGATTGCATGATGAATTTGTAATGTGTAAAGTTTTAGTAACACTAAAACAAAACCAATGCACAAATTTACAAATAACAGAACACAAATTTATTTATTTATTTATTGAAATACTTAAGATCTGCATTATGTTAACCCTTTGTCAACCGATGACACTTTAAAGCACCATTAGTTTCAAAAGCGTATAACAAAGAATTTATGCAAAATTTATCAAAAATATTTATAAGAACATATACCTCACTTTAATCTCACTACAAGGTACTAGACGCTATATCTAGTCGGTTTCGTTTCAGTAAGGATTTTATAGGGCGTTTCGGTGTTACATTGAGCCTCCAACAGTTATGGTAGAACCTGTTTTTTCGTTTTCTTCTTTTGCACATAATTTTGAAACAAATGAGCATATAAATAAACAATTTGGATGATACATTTGTTGTCAAATTATTAATCGAATTTTATATAACTTTAACAGAAGTCAAAATTTTAAATTGGTATAATTTCAATTTTTCATAAAAGTACGCATTGGAATAAATGAAAAGTTTAAACAATTTTTGTCAAAGAAAACTAAATGAGAAAGGGTGTCAAGGGTGTATTACAGATAGTTGAAGATGCACATCCCTCCAAATGTTAGATTAAAATCAGATTTTTCTTCCAGTATTCACTTTTCTGTGTTTGTTTTTTTCTGTTTCCTTTTTAGTATATGAATAACTTTTTAAAAAAAAATAAACATTCCAGCATTAAATTGTTTGAGTTGTTCATTTTAAAATTATTTATCGACATTTTTATTATTTTGAAGATGCGCAATCTTTACAAATGAATAATTATATATTTCCAAAACAGCTCCTTATGGAGGAAAAAGAAGAGGGAGTACAGCAAGAAAAATCCGGTTTTCATATAATATCTGGAGAAATGTGTACCTTCAGCTATCTGTAACGCCTCTTTGACACTCTTTCTCATTTAATTTTCTGTGCTAAAATTGTTTAAAATTTTCATCTCTTCAATGCTTACTTACTTAAATAAATTAAGTTAGAGCAGTTTAAAAATTGTTATTTCAGCAAAAGTTATATAAAATTTCAATTAAAAATTTGATAACGAATATGTCATCCAAATATTATATTTTTAAGTATATTTGTTTCAAAATTATGCACAAAAGAAGAAAATGAGCTCCCTCAGAAACGTATTCGGCTATGTAGCGAGTTAGTCAATATATGCATGTGTTATCAATATATATGTAAAAGAGTAAAATCACTACTGACTCACTGACTCAACACAGACGTGGCGATTCTATGATAGATAGAGTCACAAAAATTTAGCGAGCAGGTTTGTTCTAGGACCCTGACTCCTCCTCCCCCCCCCCAAGATGGGATTTTGCGAAATATCCCTCCGCTCCACCCCTGTTGGAGCAGAAAGCAAAACCACCTTTATACGCATAACTCGGCTTCAAATTACTTCACGGGGAAGAAAATTAAGATGGGGAGACTAGACTTGTATACAAAAAAATCATTTTCTGCGATTTCGGAATTTTAGATTTTAGGGGGAGGGTGACTAGTTTCGGAGGCATATTTAGCTAAATACGTATTTTCGAGAAAAACTCTACCAGTAATAGCACAAAGATATAAAAATTCGCCAAGCGTCTTCTTGTGGATATTTCCAAAAACGCATTCCTGGCTTTCTCGAATTTTCAATTTCGGGGAGGAGGGGGGGGGGAGCTACGAGGAGGCAAATCTGAGCCCTGACAATGTATACAGCAACCAAAAGATGATGAATGATGATATAAAATGGATTAAAAATTATGATGTATAAAAAAATAACACAAATTATATTGGATTGATCAAAATTAAGAACAGAAAATGTGTTATTTTAGCGATCGCTGTAGACATAGAAAACTTCGTCTGCTCTTTGTTTATCTATGTCATGTGAACTCTGACGTCAGGTGGGAAGAGCCTATTAGAGGGTTCGTAATAACTGTAATCGTTTCTTTATTTAAAAATGAAGTATCAAATTTTGTGACAAATTCACAGATTAACATTCACACAAAATTTAAAAGGGATTGGATGAAAACAAATTAAAAAGGAGCATTATAATTTATTAATTATTCCCGAAATATGGAGTTTAAAATTTTGTAAAAGAAAAAAAATAATAATAATAATTGAGGAGCTATTAAGTGATATTACTTTAAAACTATTACTCAGCTTAATACGATCTGCAATAATGATCTAGATATTTTTAATTGCATCGATTTTCATAAATTTCATCATCAAGGAAGAATAATAATAAAGAAAAAATGTGGTTCGATATCGGCATTCAAAAGATTATAGTCATAAACAATATTTCGGTATTTATTATCAGGGCTTTAATTATCCAGGTTAAAAAGAAATACGGGAAGACGCGTGAATTGACGCGCAGATCAAAAATTAATGCAAACCTGACCTGTATCTGATTCACACTGCGGGTAATTACGGTTACCTGATACGACGCAGGACTCCAGTGGGCATCTACGAATGGAATCTCATGAGGGGTTTTACAGGAGTGATATATCTTTGTAGAGAGCCGCATATCTGTGTTACCATGAAGAAATTAATTAACGAATGAAAAAGAAAAAAGAAATGTTTGGAAACTTCGACATGGTTGGGGGAAAAAATCATGCGAGATGTTTTCGCTTATCGCTTTAATATTTTAATGAAAAAAAAAAAAAAAAAAAAAACAATAATTTTATGTAAAGAAAAAATGATTTCCCATTTAAAAGGAGGGGGGCGATGACCTTTCTCTCCCTCTAAAAAAATGAGGGCCCCTAGGTGAACTGTGCTCACCTAACTTTTGATCCATGTACACGCTAGTAGTGCGTTAAACAGAAATATTTCATGCTTATTAAGTTCGTCGCGTGAAGAACAGAGTATTTATATTTTTTTCCATTTTATTTAAGACAAATTTATTTCGAACGATCATGATATGAAACTACGTATCAACTTTTTTCACTGCTTATGTACTAAATAACATCTCATTTTTCGTAAAGTTAAGTTAAAAAAAAAAAAAAAAAAAAGTGGGCTATTAGATCGATTGTTAGGTGTTAAAATCATCGTTCCTTTTATGATATTTTTCGTTTTCATTTAATATGAAAGTTTCTTTGTTTATATTCCCTTTATGAAGTTCTTCTTTTGAAATATATGGTAACAGGTAACTCTATCACTGCATTACATGATAACAGCTAAATCTATCACTACGTTACATAGTAACAACCACTACGTTACATATGTCGAAAGAGAGTTTTAACAAAATTAAAGATTTTTTTAATTAAAGATTATGTGCAGAAATTCTAAATGTGTATCATATAGGAATGCTACACTAAGCTTTTCGTTGAGATGAAGCAAATGGTTCGTGTACAGGGACGCTCAGAAGTATTCAGATACATTACGTGTATGGGGCAAATTACAGGTAAGTAGAGTTTAACATCTATAGACTGCACTAAACCAAATGAAACGAATATATATTTTGTGTAATAGAGATATTCAACTGGGAAAAAAATTTTGTGTATGTAGGAGCCTCGCCTACCCCCTTGGGAGGGGGAATCCCCCTCGAGGGGAGTAGATTTTCATGATGGGTATCTTTCAAAAGAGCTCGCCAATACCTTTAAAACGAATGGTTGAACCATCCATCTGCGATAATTTAAAATAAAGTTATCGATTTTTTTCATTCTTAACAAAAAAAAAAAAAAAAAAATGTAATATTGAGAACAAATTCAGCTTTATTTTTTGGATATTTAGTGTTATACTACTTCTCCAATATGAAAACCGTGCGCATTATCATGGAAGAAAATTTTTTAAATAATAATTTTAATAAAATATTTTTACTGAATGAATTTGTATATGAAAAAATAGAAGAAAATCGTGTGGTGACCACAACACACTAGTTATTTGTTGTTAGTGGATATGCTTTACTAATAATATTTTACCATTTCCAGGAAAGCTGTTCGGGAGTTGAAATAAATTCCTCATAGATATATGGTAAATAATGTATGTTTTAAGCTGAATATTCATCGCTTGTTTTTGTACGTTAATGAAACGGGGGGATGAGGGGGGCAGTAGCCCCCCTCACACAAAACTAATTATCATTTAAAACTCTTCCTAAGCCTAATTTGAATTGTTTAACATAGGTTTACATAACACTGCTCTTTATCTTACCTCTTAATCTCCAGGTAAGAGAAAATAGTGTGAGTAACACACCAGATAATTTAAATATTGTGTTAGTATTTTACTAACGCTTGATTACGAACAATGTAAATAATTCGCTATATAACATTGATTTTTACCGTGCCGATACAAATCAACAATACGAAGTTTAACAGATTCAGGAATATCACTCACACGACTCATTTTAAGACGAAAAAACAAACAAACTGCAAAAAGAATACTGAGTTTAAATGAAATCTTCTGAATTTAATCAATGATGCCACCAGTTACGAATTGGTGATAATTAAAGGAGAATTAATGTGAAATACTCTAATATTTTGAACCACTTGAAAAATATTTTAATATTTTCACTTTCCAAAATATTTTTTTTCAATTAATCTTTTTAAAAAAATTTTAAGATAATAAATAAGTTTAATCAACAATAAGTTCTTAATAAGAATATCGTTTGCATATTTGCATTAAAAGACATTAAATTACCAAACAATATTTTCAATTTATAAAAAAAAAAAAAAAAAAAAAAAAAAAAAAAAAATAAATGTAATTATTCTAATATTTTGAATACGAGCTTCATAAAGCAAAAGACACAAATGTTGCAAAAAATTTAATTTTCTTCATAAATAGCATTTTTATTTGATAATGTTGTCTAAGTACATAGTAAAACTAGTTGGCCTAGGTGGACCCTTCTGAGTTCCCCATCTTGTGTATGTTCTCATAAATTTCTAGTACAGAACACATTATATTCATGTTAAGAGAAATGAATTAGATCAAACGCTTGACACAGTGATAGAATGAAATCCCACCCAATAGGCTACCCATCATTCAGTTCGATATATTTATCTTATTCTAATCCATTAATTTATTTTATTGGGGTCAATTTCGTAGTTTAATTTTCATGCTACTATTCCCAATGCAACAATCCACAAAATGCATATTTATATAGAACGTCGCTCAATTTTGCTATTTTGATAAAATCTTAAACTACGAATAAATTACGAAATTTTCCTATTAGAATATTTGTAGTAAATGATGTTCAAACTAGTTGACATAGGTGGACTCTTCTCAGTTTCCCATCATATTTATGTTCTCATAAATTTCTAGTGCGAGACATATTATAATCATGTTAAGAGAAATGAATTTGACCAAAGCTTGACACAGAATGAAATCTCTGCCTATTAGGCTATCCACTGTTCACTTACATATTTATGTTATACTAATTTATTAATTTAATTTATCGCGAAATTTTTATATTGGAAAATTCATACGCAATAATATTCATGCCAGTGTCCTAAATAATATTTCAAAATGGGTCTGGCATCTTTACGATGAAAATATCCCTCAAAATTGACGCTTATGTGAAATTTTACTCTATTCTGCCATGTTAAGAAATTCGTAAATTCCAAATAACTTGCGAAATTTTCCAAGTAGCAAGTTTGCATGTTCATAGTTAATGATGTTCATTCCGAATTCAAAACTGATATTTCAAAACTGTCCCGACATCTTTACAGTAAAAATTTTCTACTTAATGGACATTTAAGCGAAATTTTGCTCTATTCTCCCATGTTAAGAAAATCGTAAATTTATAATAACTTCCGAAATTTTTTAATTCGAATATTGCAAATGAATATGGTTCTTGTCAGTGTCGAAAGTAATATTTTAAAACTGATCTGACTTCTCTGCGACTATTCGTTCTTAAGATATTGTGTACACAGACTAACAAACTCACTAACGGATTAACTAACGGACTAACAAACTAACAGACATCCTACAGACGGGCACCATACAAATTTTGTCATTTTAGGATTCTTCACACCTGAAAACATGTAAAAAAGTAAAAAAAAACCGAGTTCGAAAATTTTCACTCTTATCTAAGTTCCCCTTACCTATAGTATGATGGGGAACTTACATTTTCACGATTACCTAAGCTCCCCATGCCTATAATATGATGAGGAACTAACAAGTATCATAAAAATTATTAGTTTCGAGATGGCTCTGAGACATGCCATCACAATTTTGAACCTCCACGGAGGGAAGAATGGCTCCCCCGCTTCGGTGACCCCCAGAGGTGTAATTTTGATGCACCATTTATCGTACACAGGAATTGGTCAGTATGAAATTGCTACCAAAAGTTTCACGTAATTTCCCATAGCATAATATCTACTGTCCATTAGCCATGACGTCTCACAACCAGCGTGGTGGCTTTCTTGTAGGATGCGTTGTTTCATTTTCACCTTCTTCTATTTGCATATATAGAGAAAGTATTGGACTTGTGAAAATTTCCAGACTCCAGTTTTCGATGGATTTACACGTTTTGGGATGTTCTGAACACGATTCAACTGTTTTTAGAAAATGTCTGTCTGTCTGTGTGCATCACAAATTTTGTGGACGCTGTATCTCATGAACCAATGAACGAAATTTAACCAAATTTGGTATTTAGTTGGACCCTGACATGGACTGAACAAATGGCGCTGTGATCTCATTTTTTCTAAATGTTTAATACAGCAGTATGGGATAAAATTTCGTATAAATGTACATAATGAGAGTTGCTTTTAATGTTTGATTTTAAAATTAATATGAATCATTGATAATAATTGTATTGATATTGGCAAAAAATTCACTTCATTTCGGCACTTAGTGATATAATTCTGTCAGATAAAAATCGTCTGCCTTTATAATGGAATATAACAAAATAATTTAATAAAGAATATGTGATGCATGAATTTTGTGTTACATTTAATAGAAGAAAGACTTATGGTGGTACAGATTCATTTATAATAATCAAATTTTTATTTATTTAAGATTACAATGAACAATAACGTCGACCACTAGATAGGTTGGATGAGTTATTTATTGATTTATTTTTCTAAACAGTACAAAAAAAAAGTACACAAAGTTTCTGTGTTTAAATATGAAATATTTCAGAGCAAATAAACATGTAACTTGCAAATTTAACTGGGTATTTAAGCTTAATATCTGATAGAATGGAGTAGAAGGCTAATTTTTACCAAATAATTTAATAAATTTGTCACTTGATATAGCTGCTTTAATGCAGACTCGGTGACCTTGCCAACGTAAATTATGTGAGAAGTGCCGAGCTGGTTATCAGCCAGGGTAGCTCAGTGGTTAGAGCATCCGCGCGTTAAGCAGAAGGCCCGGGGTTCGATTCCCGGCTCTGGTATTTTTCACATAGTTGGTAAAAATCAGCCTTCTACTCCATTCTATCAGATATTAATTTCCAGGTTGATGAATTAAATTTCTGAAGTATTTAAGCTTAATCAAATATTTTATATCCATGTTTTGTTTTTGTTTTTTCTTTTCAATTTTTTTTTTTTTTTCTTCGTGACATTTTAAATATCCTACATTAGCTTTGGATGAGTGTTTATGTTCGGAACAATTTCAACAGTTATATCTTTCATTTCAAATTAGAGTAAGTACAATATTTCCAATACTTCGTAATGATACCCTTGAAGCCATACGAATGATATTTGTTTTCAAATAACTTTGAAAAGATTTACTTCAATGAGAGAAAGAAGAATAATTTACAGTGGAATGAAAAACGAATTGGTAACGTCATGATTGCGTGAAAATGCACTTTGAAAAATCGAATCTTGATTACGAATATCAACAGTAATAAAAAATAAATGCATGTTTTGAAGAGATATGGGGGGAACAATGTATACTTTTACACACTGTATACTTTTTTTTACACCGCTCTCTGAAATAAGAGCTGGAAATGATGACCAAAGTGTATGAACTAATATAAGATACAGGTAGTAACAGCATATATTTTAGATTAAAGAAATATTACTCTATTTACTACAATCGTATTTACAATACACACTTTCACACTTTATAAAGAACAACCAAATTGCTGAAAGCGTTCAGTCACGCTTGAATTGTTATCGTTTGTATATTTTTGAAACTAAACTGGAAATATCAATCGTGCTCTACATTGAACAGTGTATTAGTATGCGTAGAAATTCTGTTTTACCATCTGAGAAAACACTAACGTATATTTGTTTCTTATTCTGAGGTAAGAAAAATTAATGTCTCTTATGTGAATTGTCTCTGTTCTGCCGTCTAAAAAGCCGTGATCTCGAAAGGTATGGAGTAATTTATTATTTTGACAGCCATTCAAGTGAACAAATTAACGGAATAGCACTTTTTTCCGACTTTTAACTCTTTACTGCCCAAATTGTTTGTATGACTTTGTAGATACAAATTTAGTCGTCTAAATAATAATAATATAATATAATATAATTTCTCTAAAAATATAAATAAGCACTATAAATTTAAAAATACTATAAAACGAGCAATTTTTTGGCAAAGAATGTATTATGATCAGTACATACATGCTTAGAAATTAAAAAAGAAAAATCTACGAAATAGAAGGTTTATAGTTTTAGAAGGAAGCCCTAATACTTGACTCAAAAATTGAGAATTGCAACTTCTTTTATGACAAATTCGTATACTGCTTTAATAACTGAGTGATATGGGAATTCAAAAAAGTGTAAAACTTGGTTTTCCACTTTTTCCATTTGAAGAATACTTTGCAAATGCAAGTTATGACGAAGAGATTCGGTATTTGTCACAGAAATCACATAAGCCAGGTCAGTTACTTCTTGCTCTTAAAATGTACCTCGAACAACACACAGAAATGTTTGATAGAGTTGACTTTGTTTTCAGACCCCGATTTAATGGTATATATCCAGAAATGTTTCATAACGTTTCTGGAATTGACATATATGTTGTGCAGCTGATTATGGATGAAAACGGGATGCAATCAGCTGATTTCTGCTACCCATACATGACAAATGATTATACTTTTGTAACCAGGAAACCAGAATATAAGCCACTAGTGTTCGGAATCTTTCAAACGTTTTCACTGTCAGTTTGGATGACAATCATATCAGTCTTGATCGCGATGATGCTGATACATTACATCGTCCTGAAGTGGAAACAAAATACTGACGAAATCATGCTTCATGTTTTTGCAATATTGATGAAGCAGAGTGCGCTGATAGCACCGTTGTCGTTTGCAGAAAAACTCCTCATGTATTCATGGGTGATCGGAACCATGATCCTCTGCCTGTCTTACGACTCCGTGTTTCTGTCTTTCCTCTCATTCCCTCCAGTGGTTAAAATAAAAGATTTATCGGACTTGGCATCGGCCGTTGAGAAAGCAGATTTCCATTGTATGGCAGACATAAATGATGGTGTCCTTGTCTATTTGTGGGATACAAAGCAGAGACATTTAAGAACGTTTGTAAGAGACGTCGTAAAGAATCATTTGAGCTACGGGTCTCCCTTTGAAAATTTCATTCGTGAGAGTAGGAAACAAAATCTTGATTTTTTCATTGAAACGATTTACTTGGAAGCTTTAACTGCAAAATACTTCATCCCAGAAGATCGTTTCGACAAAACTTTGCCCACAATGGGGGTTCGAAAAGGCTTCTGTTGCAGAGAGCTGATAGATACTTTCGTACATCGAATAATGGCTTCAGGTATTTACTTCAAACTAATTGGAGAAATTTTGTTTTCGACTCATCTTTTCATTTTGTCCTATACCTCAGAGTCAGAAGCTTCTAACTGAAAGATGACTCTCACAGACATTGCTCCAGCGTTCATATTACTCTTGTGTGGATACTTTATATCGTTTCTGGTTCTTCTTGGAGAACTGTATTTAGGTCGCAAGAAAATAAAGCGGAGAAAAATTATAAAGAGAAAGAGAAGAAATATGTGGAAAATAACATCTGCAGTATGACTCTGATTTTTTTTTTTTTTTTTCTTTTTTATTAATTATTGCTAAAACATTACGCTAATGATGTTTTTCTTGAATTGCAACTTGTTTAATTATTCATTATTTATTTTCTACAATAGATATATACATATATTATATATATTTATAATGAACATTCAGAAATCAAACTAAAGATTTTTTAATTTCAATTAATTAATTAATTAATTTGAAACTTTTCTTTAATATTCACTATAAATTAAAAATATAAAGTCACTATAAATATTTTTCTTTAGTAGACACGATATAGTTGCGATTAAGTAAGTATAAAATTGCTCTAAAACTAGTATGTTGTGGCCACCCCAAGACTTTCTTCTATATTTTCCTATACAAATTCACTCAGTAACAAAATTTAAAAAAAATAAAATAAATAAAATTAAAATACGATTTTTTCCTAAGTTTATTTTTTTTCATTAAATGTTAAAAAAAAAAAAATCGATAACTTTGTTTTATATAATTACAGATTTATAGTTAAACCATTCCTTTTAAAGCTACTGACGAAACCTTTCGAAAGAGACCCATCTTGAAAATTTACCTCCCCCCGGGGGGAAGTACCCCCCTCCCCAGGGGGGAACCGATGCCCCCACATGCGCAATTTTTTTTCCTAGTTAACTACTACTATTATCAATAATTCATATTAATTTTACAATCACAAGTTTATAGTAACTCTCATTATGCACATTCATACGAAATTTTTTTTATGTTAAATGTTTACAAAAAATGCGATCATAACACCACCTGTTGTGCGATTGGTCCCCAATTCTAATCAGCACCATTTTATGTCAGGGTGCAACTAAATACCATGTTTGATTAAATTTCATTCATTGGTTCGTAAGATACAGTGTGTAAAAAAATCGTGATACACACAGACAGACAGACATTTTCTAAAAAGTATCAATTCGTGTTTAGAACATCCCAAAACGTGTAAATTCATCAAAAAGCGGAAGTCGAAAATTTTCACGAATCCAATACTTCCTCTGTATTACATATAGAAGAAAGTAAAAAGACTGGTGTAACATAAAAGGGAAGTACAAAAATTTTTCCGTTTATTAATGACATGGTTGGCAGGTATGCAAACATGCTACAAATTACACAGGTTTGAAATGAATTTTTTTTTTCCTTCTTCAAGCTGCCAACATTTTTAACATTTAAATCAAAATTGACTCCAGTATTTTTAAATGGAATATGTTGTATATATTTTCGACGATTAATATTAACGAAAACAACTATAAAAATGTTCTGGTTTGAAGTCTCCTTTGAAAAACTGAGGCTTGGCACCTATGCAAGGTGATTTGTTTTTCTGGTGCATTTTTGAATGCTGTTTAAGGAAAAATTATTCAAAAATTTCCATTAATTACAGTTTTGACAAAAATTGGTATTTTTTTAGCTTAATACTTTACTTTTTCAAATCTTATTTAACTTATTTCCCGGAAAATCTGGGTGATGCAAATGAAGTACATGGAGAGCTATTCTTAATAAAAGTGGAGCCTGACCGATTATTTTGGAGGTATCTTGGACATTTCCGCAAACAGCATTTCAAGATGATAATTCACCTTACTACGCGGCGTCTGTGGTAAGTTTATACACTTCAAATTGTCAAAATTTCTTATCCATTCCCATGAGAACCTATAATTCTGTAAGTAATCATATCTTTTTTCATTTTAAGTTAAATCCCACAAAATATATAGTAGAATTTCTTCTTTACCAGACATAGAAATAGTCTTAATCGCGATCCGCTCGAAAATGTTTCGTTTATAAAAAAGCGGGGGAGAGGTGAGAGGATTTGAAATTTACATCCTAAAACTCTGCCAGAACTAGAAAAAATAAATTGTGATATTTGGTACATTTAAATTTCTGAGATTTATATTAAAACACAGTATAATAATATGCCATTGTGCATTAAAGCAGTAATTCCATATAAAAGTTAAATTAACTCAATACAGAATACATATTTTTAATAAAAAATGGCTTAGATCTAAAAAGTAAATAGTTTTATTTCATATAATAAAATATAACTTGTTTATTTCATGTAATAAATCATAATAGAAAACAAAGTGTATTGTTGTTGCATTATGTTTAAAATGAAAGTTTTATACAGATTCTTATAAAGTACTTCGTAGAGTGTAATAAAGCGAAATATTATATCGAAAATGTATATAGGTATCGGTTTGTCCCTTTGGTATTATGCAAACAAGACAGTTTTATTTGTTTCAACCCTTAATTTTAATTTTTTTACAAATAAAACAGTTATGAGTCATTTTTTCTGCAGTGAGGCTTTTTTTTTTTTTTTTTTTTTTTTTTTTTGTACATACATAGCTATAAATAACGCAATCAGAACGGAATTTTCAAATATGGAACAGCTCAGGAAGACAACATCATTTTTAAAATAATAATACAGTGAAACTTGAATAATTCGAACTTGTTTAATTCGAAATTCTGGATAATTCGAATATTTTACACGGCCTCTTGAATTTTGTATTAAAATAATGTTAAAACATCGTGGATAATTCGAATTCTATTCTGGATAATTGGAATTTTTCATACGATTACCTTTAAAATATTACAGTAAATTTTGTTCCCGAGATTTTTCTCATCTGGAGTGCATTATCTATTTTAGCAGTCTTTCAAAAGAAAGAGAAGAAAATACAAGAGAAGCCCCTAGCTAGTGCACCAGAAGGTATGGTGCATATATATGAACTTCGAGGTTTTTGTGAAATGAAAGTCATGTGCAATGTAGAAGATTCTATTTTTGTATCAGGTCATATGCTATCACGCAAAGATTCGACTTAAAAAATAAATCCGAAATATTTGACTATTTTTTAAAAAAAGTTGAATAATTAAGCTCGTAAAAAATATTGATTTAATGGGAGGAGGGGGGGGGGTCATGTAGCAGTATTCTTATATATAAAGTTTATGTGTTAAACCTTTAATCGTAGAGTTTTAATTTTTTAATTTATCACTTTTTTTGACAAAATAGTATATGTAATTCGAATTTTTGGATATTTCGAATTTTTCTCAGGTCCCTTCAACTTCGAATTATCCAATTTCTACTGTATTGGTAAAATTAAGTATAAACATTAAAATTTTCCAAATTCTAGAACAGTTAGAGATTTTAAAATTTTTACATTTATTGATTTGATAGGAGTGAAGGGAAGGTCTGTGATCCCTGATTATGCAAATGAGATCTTTTTCGCTTAGCAGCGAAACATCATCCAAAACTCCACTTCCTAGAATTGATCCAATTCCGCTGTGATTTCATTGTAATATTTTTTTTGTAGTTTTCACTTTACTTTGTCCAATCCAATTCCCAAAGATTCCTTTAAAAAAAAAAGTAGTAGGGAAGCTAGGGGCTAGCAGGTACGGAACACAGGCGCAGAACTCATACCGGTGTTTGTTTAAGGTATCTGCCTAGGTTAAAATGACCATTTTTGACAAAAAAAAAATCGATTTTCTGTTTTTTTATTTAGTTTTAAAGAACAGACTTTTAGCTTTCCAAAACACATTTACTTTTGTTTGTACGCTAATTAGAACCGAAGTTATAACCAATTAAGTAAACGGGAAGTGAGATTCTTTAAGACAGGAAGTGTTCGATCTCGCCAGTTTAAAGAGCCGGCAATAGGTAAGCATTGGTAATTAGGCTTGATTTCACATTTATTTTCAATTTAAATCATTCAGTTTTTTTTTTTTTTTTTTTTTTTTTATACCCCATGTATTTATTTATTTTTCCCAACAAATAATTACACATTAAGTAAAATCTTTGAATGCGTTTTCTGAAAAACTATATTTTTCGATTTTTGTGTATGCGATAAATCTGATTTCTCCACAAGTTGTCAAGTTATCTCTATGAAATTTTTTCACAGTATATAGCAGATTTCCAGTCACGCAATGAACTAAAAGCTAAGTTCTATGTACTATTTTGAAGATTTTACATGTGTTTATTTTCTAAAAAACAGATTTTTTTTTTCGGAAAATTCTGTATTTTTCTCTGTTAGTTACCATATTTCAGTCAATTTTAAGAATATCTCTTAACTTTTAGTTCAATGCACAGATAAGGGTCATACCATTATGTATTTCAATGGATATTGAATTATATTAATTTTGATTGAGTATATGAGGTTTGGCGTAAACGTAAAATTTTGCTCATTTTTTACACAAAATCACCTATTTTTTGCAAAATAAAAAAATATTTGTTTAAAATGTACTATTTTTCATCATTCTATGTCTGTTTATAACTAAAAATATAATTGCTTAACGCATAGTGTGCTTTTTTAGAAAACAGTTCTCCGTACCTAGGCAGATACCTTAAGAAATTTTTCTACCTATAATCAGTGCTGCCAGATTTGAGGGAAATTTTTATTCAATATCCACCGTTAAATTTTACTTGTAACGGTTATCTAATTACATAGACGATTTCTGAAAAAGATGTTTCCAAACAGTTAGCAAACCGTTTCAATTAAAATGTAGTGGTGGGTGTTAAATAAAAATTTCCCTCAATCTGGCAGCACTGCCTATAATGTCATTGATTTAAGAAGTAGAAATTTTTCTTATATTGATACTAATATGTGTTCTGCGCCCATGTTCAATCCCTGGGCTTGTAGTAACAGAGGTAAGAAGTAACACTCAATTTACGAAATATTTTGTAGCATTTTTGATTAGATATTTCGATGAACATAATTCTTATGACGTGTTTTATTATATAAACACAGTCAGTATTTCCGAAAAAATGATTAATCATAGGTTCTGTACATGTGCTTCCTTTTAGTTAGTTAGTGAAAAAAAAGTATTTCATAAATTTTGATTAAAGTTTTTTTCTTTTTAATTTATATATTGAAGAAATGTTTATAGTTATTTATTTAGTCTGTGTGTTGAGTTATACAATGCATGTTTAATTTTTTGTATAAATCATTATATAAGGTAAACGCACTAGTAGTGGACCCTGTACCAGTAGTGGACACTTTTAATTTTAAACTCGGAAAATGAGCTACCTAAAAATTCTGAAGATTCGAGCAATGTTCAGGAGGGGTGTTACAGTCCTTTACTGTTAAACCCTTTAACAAAAAATAATCCCTGCCATTAGTTTTAAAATAATGTTAGTTTAACTGAAAAAATGTGCACTTTTTGTGATTTTGCCGGGGTTTTTCTTATCACTTTGAATAAGGAAATGAAATTTTATTTGCTCGCTCTCTGCTTATTTTTAACTGATTTCTTATACCTTTTGCTTTCATATGACTAAAATAAGTATGCAGAATTCATTTATTGTGCTATTTTTTATATCTTGTATTAACACATAGTATTTTTATGGGTGTCCATTACTGGTGCCTAAAAATGTCATAATGACAAATAGTGGACCGCCTTGTCCACTACTGGCTCATGTGACTTTTAATGCCTGATCCAGTAGTGGACACAATTCTGTAATCTAGCAATTTTAGAGTTGAATTTTAAAGCAAAAACTCAAAGGGGTCCACTACTGGAACAAAAAAGGATCCACTACTGGGTTTTTAGTGTGTCCACTACAGTCTCATTTTAATCTCTTCAGATTTTTTATTTTTTACATATATAAATGCTACAATTATCAATTTTCATAATACAGTCGTGTTAAGAAAGAGTTAGTAAAGGTCTGAAATATTAATTATTTTTTGAAACTCTAAAATTTAGGAAATTACACAAAAAATAGCTGGAAAGTGTCCTTAAAGTGTCCACTATTGGTGCGTTTACCTTACATATATATTTTTTTATAAATAAACAAAATGTCCAAAATCATACGACGGGCCAAGTTGTAACATGTTACAATTTGCCCCTTTTGTTTTGATTCATGCAATCCAATCAGACGTTCTATTTTAAATATTAACAAACAAATTATTTATTCTATGCTTTGTTTTATAATGAGAATCTATAAAAATTAATTTGAAAGAGGTTCAAGATATATACGATTTGGCTACAGCTGAAATCTTCGAGAAAGGTACAAGACACCCATCACTCGAAAGAAAAATATTTGAAAAATATTTTGAAGAGATAATTAAAAGGTAACACAAACGTAAAGAGAAATAAAAGAGAAAGGAAAAGATGATAGGGGGAAAGAAATAAATAAAAAAGCGAAAGCATAAAAATATAAATAAAATTACTATAACTTCAGACACAGATTCTGAATTAGAGAAGTGGCTTCTGAAGATGTCTACAGTCAGAGCTCGAAGTCTTCACCCTTTTTCAGGATACTCAGAAATGAAAAAAATTTTAGCTTCTTTGCCACTACTATATTTATACAGAAATATTTTCTGCGTTTTTATATTATAGTGCCCTGATTATAATCACGAAATTATAATCACGAATTAATCACGAATTAGAGAATATTGCATAAAAATGGTAGGAAAAAAAAAATGCCGAAAATTCTCATCAATGAGAGTATCGTGAAAGAAGGGCGGAGAATTCGAGCTCTGCTACAGCCTCTATGAGGCAGAAGAATTGGTACAATATTTGATTTGCAAAATATGGGCACACGTTGAATGTATGAAAGGGAGCAAAATAACATTTGTCTGAATTAATTTCAGCTTTAAGATTGACTTCTATGTTGATTATATATTTAATTTTCTGTTTATTTTACTATAGTCTATTTGCTATAATTCAATGCCAATATTCCAAGAAAGTATAATTTAATATTAGTTATTAATTGCCTTTGTTATTAAATCAATAAATGATTGATAAGAAAAACATTTTGAAATATTGTCGTTTTTATTGTTAATATTCCCTTCGTATCAGTTACAATTTGCTCCAGATCCGAGGAAAATTGTAACAGACAAAAAAATTTGAAAAAGTATATTTTGTACGAAAATCAACAATATTAACGAATGTTTCTTTTATGTATATTGTAGAGGAATATATATTCTATGC
Organism: Salticus scenicus; assembly: GCA_963930645.1. NCBI lineage: Eukaryota > Metazoa > Arthropoda > Arachnida > Araneae > Salticidae > Salticus > Salticus scenicus. The sequence goes on from OZ005662.1 coordinate 31,293,811, forward strand.
AAAACAGCAATTACAAACAAGAAAACGTAAATACGTTAAAAAAGATATTTACAACTATCCCCTCGCTCCCCTACTGTTAAAAAGGGGGGGGGGGAAGCACTTAGTTCATTTTTCTTGTTTTAAAGCTTCAAATTAATTAATAATAAATCAATATTAGAAAAATAAATCAAATAAACAGTTATGAATTTTCTGAAAGTGAAAACACACACACACACACACATATATGTATGCTTCATGTGCTATGAACAACTAAACCTTTGATTTAGTTAACTTGATGTAATCCATGTGACTGGACATGCTTCATACTCTAAGGATTGATTGTTTTCTTGGTTCTTTTTTGATTGATTATTTGACTTTTTGCATTCAATTGTTTTCCACATTTTTCCTCTTACTTAAATTATTTTAAAGTATGATCCGGAGCCCACTGGAAATTTGCTATTATAGCCACTAGCGAACGAAATCGTGCATCAAAACTCAACGGCTAAAAAGAGGCTCCCATGAAAAGTTTTTTTTTTTCGCCGTTCTGAGCTTTTCTTTATTCAAAAATAATTTTTCATACTAAGTGTTTTAATTTTCACCGTTGGTTTATTTTCTCTTTGCTTGTTTGCTTCTTTTCTTTGGTTTTCATGTTGATTCATCGCAACAACATTATTTAAATTGAATCTAATTTTGGAATAAGATTAAGAAACGTTTAAAGTTACGAGTAAATTAAATAAAAAATAAATAAATAAACATTAAGTAAAATTAATTGTATCAATAATTAAGAAAATTTCTTCACAGGTAAATTTAATTTGATTTAATTTCATTCTTATTGGTCTATGCGGTTTCGATGGTCTAAAATCTTCTGTTTCTTGGTTTTTACTACCATTTAAAACATTTATATATATATAAGTTAGTGAATAATTCTATAAAAAAATTATCCCATAGAATAACAAGTGTTTTGGATATCGACGAGTATGTTTTTAAGTCTCAGGGTCAAGTTAAAGTTCGTATTCTTCGACTGGAGATGAAGTTTGAAGAAACTATTGCTATAGTCTTACACTGGCGTATCCACGGGGAGGGTAATGGGGGCAATTATCCCCCTTGTCCAGATTGAGAAGGATTTCAGTTTGTAGAAGCATGACAACTGTTGTTAAATTTCAATATTTACTTTTTACTTTCTGAGCATACATATCTAAGGAAAGTATTGTAATCATGTCAAAAATCCAAATTTGAGATTTTGATGTTACTATACATTTTGAAGTCTCCTGAAGTCTCCTCTTTCACTATTTTTACGAGGATGCATATATGTGTTAGATGTGTGCCGGAGCTCCGTATCTGTATCCACGGATATCCGGAAGGAAAAAAGATCCATATTCGTATCCGGATCAGTATGAGCGGTAAAAAATATCCGTATCCGTTTTTTTTCCTTCAACGGATCTACTACGGATCTTTTGTAGAAATTTTCAAAAAATCAAAAAGAAACTATTATAACTCATTATCAACAATCTTTAATCTATATTAATAAAATCAGGCTTTTGCCTGTAAATTTGTCGGAATCAAAAAATTTTGCGATATCTTCACGTTTCACACACCATGAAAGCCGAAAATGACTTCAGAAAATTTGGCCTGTGTGTGTGTGTGTCATTGTGTCTGTACGTCGCTTTTTTTTTTTCTTTTTTTTTGTCCGGGCATCACTTGATAACGGCTGGACGGAATTCAACGGCACTTGGCAGGAATTTAGGTCTTCACCCCACTTAAAATTATATCTTTAGAAATTTTCAAAATTTTGATTAGTTTTTGAATTGTGGGTAAAAAACGCCTGCGCATGCGCCATAAAGATATTGTCAGTAAAACGCTTTGAATGGAAAAATAAAATATGAAAATAAATTTTTAAGTTAAAGACTTTTTTATTCGCGTGATTCGCACTACAAATTATGAAAAGATTGAAATGAAGTGTTGCCATCTAAATTTCATATTTTAGTTAATTTTTAAAAAATCTAATTCTCGTGTCGAAAAACTGTTTACACCCCAGGATTCAGAAAAATCCCCCCTTTCATTTGGTACTAAATTTGTAACGATAGGTTTGATATTTCTAATTTATTTTTCCCTTTTTCCGTTTTTCCGTTGCCACTTAAATTTCATACTTTAGTTATTTTTAAGAAATCTAATAGTTGCATCGATAAACTGTTTGCACCCCTGGATTCAAAAGAATCGCCCCTTTCATTTGGTACCGAATTTATAAATATAGGTCTGATATTTCTAATTTATTTTCCCCTTTTTTCGTTTTCAATCCAGATTCGGTAGAAGGTTTTGTATTTATATATACGCATTTATATATTTTTTTATTTTCCAGAAATAAAATGAAATATTTTTAATTTCACGTGAATAATAATAAAAATTAGAGAGAAAAGTAAGTAGTAGACCTACAAAAGTTGGTAATTTATTATTATTATTATTATTATTATTATTATTATTATTATTTTGATCAGGAATTTGCACGTGGATAAACATTTTCATAGAGATAGTTGTCATTAGTTTAATATTTTTATTTAATTAAGCAGTACTTTTCTTTCCTGCAGTAAAACAAAATTTTTCGTTGTTATGTATCTTATGAGGTTCTTTTACGTTCTCCCCTTAGTTGTAAATGGTTATAATTTGGATTTTATTAAGATTTTTTAATTTTTATTTTTTAAATATCATAAAAGAGTTTTTATTTTATTTTATTTTAATATTTTATTTTATTATTTTATTTTATTTCATTTTATTTTATTTTATTTATTTATTTATTGTATGGAACAGTTTTAGTATCGGATCCCTTTGGGAAAATTTGAAATTTGGCACCCAAGTAGCTCCGACGTTTCTCGCCAAGATCTTTAGTTGCTCAATTGAGATAGCCATTTCAATTCATTGCAAAAATGGCTTAAAATATTTGAAATCACCAAAGGGATCCCATACTAAAGCTGTTCTTTTTATGTTTATTTATTTATAATATTTTCTATTAAAGACTTCTGTGGTCACAAAATTTGGTGCGTAAATTGTTTGTATGCATCCGGCACTTATTGTAACGGGATTTTACGAAATTTGAAATCCCCCCCCCTCTTACATCCCTTCTCGGAGTCGGAGGGCAATAAACATGTGTATAAACATGTTTCCCCGTTTGAATTTGCTTTAAATTATCTTAGAATGGCGAATTTTGGTGTGTGGATATTGATTAAGTGCACGCAGGGCCAGACTACCGCACGGGCACACGGGGCACTGGCCCAGTGCCTCCAAATTTAGGGGGCCTCCAAAAACTGCAAATTAATAGTACGTAAATTCACCTCATATGTTTAGTAAAATCAAAAATGCCGATTGAAACTTTTTGCGTGATCAGCCGTCTTCGAATCCAGAGGACCAGTCAAAGAATCTAGGGGAAATTCCTTGAGACAGTCCTCAAAAACTATCTTTGTCCCCCAAAAACTAAAACATATTTGGAGACGCTGGTTATAAAGTTATTAATGTTTTATTATAATAATTTATTATATGTATAAGCTGACTAAATGTTCCCATTTTCTGGGGACAGCTTTTCTAAGTTTAAAAAAATTGTAGATTATAAATTATTAATCAACAATGCTTTCTTTTTTGTCCTTATTTATTAGAAATAAAAAAATGCATCCATAAATCATCCAATTTTTAACACCACTTTATTATAAAGGTACTCTAATTTGGTCAGCTTATATATGTATGATAAAAAAGCTCAAATAAATTCGTTCTCGTAATTCATATTTAAGAATTATTAAAACTTTACTATTTAAGGTGATTATTTAATTTATCCTTAAAATTCAGAGAAACTACCATATTTGCCTTGAAATTGAAATCTATTCACCCTATATTTAACTCCGTGAATTGCAAATCCACGCAATACAAATAGTGTGCAGATATCGATTAATTATTAAAAAGTATTATTCAGAATTATTAGTAAAAATTTAGTGATCCAGTGTTTTAAGTGACTCGGCAGCTCCATGATTTCTGATTTGCGCAGGATGAGTGTACTCAACCTATGACTGACTGTGATTTTAACTGTTTAGAGGTGTTTCATGTTTACCGACCGATTGCATGCGCATGCGGATGATCACGTTGGAATTTGGATACGCAAAAAACGTGTTCAAATATTTTAACTTTCTCTTTTGTTAATTTTTTGTTTAAGTTTTGCAATATAATCCATCAAATCTTTCTTGGAAAAGCAATGCTAAAACGTGAGAGCTATCATCCCTCTGGATCGACTAAAAGAAAATTAAAACGACTAAAAGAAGCGGAAAAAGGAAAACTTCGGAATACTTTTAGAAAATATCTTATCCCAACCCCAAGTGAGGAAATTGATAAAGAAGGTTTGATTTCTGAAGTAGATTCTGATGCTACAGGCCAAGATGAAAAACAAAAAAGATGCTAGAAGGTGAAAGAAATTAAAATAATGAGAGAGCTCAAGTTGAAACTGAAAACAGCTCACAAGTTTTGTCCTGTTGCAATGAAAAAATAAATGCAGAGGAAGATTATCATTCAACAAGCCGAATTGAAAGTAAAATAATAAACACCTCAGAAATATCAGATAATAAAAATGACAAAAATGAGGAGAAATATGGTGTAAATATAGAGGAAGATTCAAATTTAGGAAGTTTAAATGAAAATGAAATAAAGAATGCAATTGCAATGTTTGATTACTGTAGTGAGATTGACAAGAATGAGAATTTGAAAAAAGAAAATGCAATTGCAGAGGGAAGTTCTGATTCAACAAACCAGAATGAAAATACAAAAAGTAGTGATAAATTTGACACTGATCCTGCAACTTGGAATGATAATAATAGTGATAATTTTATTGACTATTTCATAAAAAATCCACCTAATCAAAATATTGAACTTTTATCACAAACTACAAAAATTATTGGAAATAAGAAGCAATCATTATCCAGAAACCCATTCTTTTTATATACGAAAAATAATGAAATCGTCAAAAAAAAATGGTTATTATTATCACCTTCAACTTTGTCTGTATATTGTTGGGTGTGTAAACTGTTCAGTAAGGTTAAAACAGCCTTAACTTCTTCTGGTCTCAATGACTGGAAACATGTGAACGACAGGCTTTGTGAGCATGAAAATTCTTTGCCGCATAGAGAAGCTGTTATTTCCATGTCATTGAGATTAAACTCAAAACAGAGAATAGATTCAAAGTTAGTTTCTCAATTTAATAGTGAAACTAAGTATTGGCGGGATGTCCTAAGAAGAGTAGCTGCAACTATAAAATTTTTATCGAAGAGAGGCATTTGGAAATGATGAAACAATTGGATCTGAGAATAATGGAAATTTTTTAGCTTGTTTGGAATTAATATCCGAATTTGATCCATTTCTAGCAAATCATTTGAATAACTATGGCAATTGTGGAACAGGCAGGGCAAATTATATCTCTTCACCAACAATTAATGAATTTATTGGCATTATGGCACAAAATGAAATCGTTAAAGAAGTGAAACTCGTCAAATATTATTCCATCATAACTGATTCTACACCCGATCTTTCTCGCGTAGATAAGTTATGTTTAATTATTCGATATGTGGCTCCTGATAATTTGCCTGTGGAAAGATTTTTAACATTCATTCCAACAGAGAATCACCGTGCGGAACATATATTTGAATTAATTTCTGCTTGCCTGGATAATTTAAATTTAGATATTCAGGATTGCCGAGGCCAAAGTTACGACAATGCCAGCAACATGGCTGGCAGATATTCAGGCTTGCAAGCTCGTTTTAAAGCTGTAAATCATATGCAAGCTATGTACCATGTGCATCACATTCGTTAAACTTAGTGGGATCCAATGCAGCAGAAGCCAACTTAATCGTTTCAAAATTCTTTAGTTTGATTCAACAGATTTATATTTTTTTCTCAAATTCTACACACCGTTGGCAAATCATAAATAGTAAAAGAAAAGAAAAGGAATCTTCTCGATTGACATTGAAAAGCCTTTCAAATACAAGATGGTCAGCTGATGCTGAAGCAGTCAAAGCATTGCATAAAAACTATAAATATATATGTGAAACTTTAACTGAATTCGCATGCAATGAAAGTGAAAAGTCTGCAACCAAAAATGATTCAAAAACCCTGCACGATGAATTAAGTAAACTGGAAACAGTTGTAAACCTTGTTGTATGGAATAAAATATTACAACGTCTAAATGCAGCCAACAAAACTGTTCAAGATCCATCCGTAAATTCATGTATCCTCCCAAAACTTTTTTCGTCTTTGATTAACTTTGTGCAGTTTGTGAGAGACAATTATGATAAATATGAAGAAGAATCTCTAACTATGTTACCTAATGCCACATATACAGTTTCAAGAAAAAGGTTTATTCCAAGAAGTAAATGGCTAGATGATAAAAATACCCCAAAAGCAGAATTGTCTCCTCGTGAAACATTTATTACTTCATGTCACTGTTCTCTTTTAAGACTCCTATATGATAAGAGCTGAAGCAGTGTCCGCCATTTTCTAGCCCGTCAGGGAAAGTGTTGGCGGTAGAAAAAGCTAGGTTACCTGATTAGCGTTGTTATGGCTTTTAAACTTCTATACAGGTCAAGTGAGCTAGAACTTCTTATCCCGAAATAAACAAGTTGGCAATTTTAAGAACATCGCCAACATTCTCAAAACTGCAACCCTTCGTGTTAAAAGAAATGTAATATTAAAGTTAATTTTAAAAGAATTTAAAGTAATAACTTTAAAAAAAAAAAAAAAAAAAAGTACATTTATATTAAATTTGTCAAACAACTTTGAAAATAAAATGAAATAATTTGAAAATAAGGGAAATCTTACACTACAAAGTTGTACTCCTGCTCCGGGTATCCACGAGTTACATCTGCAATTTCAATTTATAATCCACTTTTTCCTTCTTCTTGGATTAGAAGAAAATATAAACAGGCGGTGCCCTTTTCTGGAGTTATTCGTGCAATTTATTGCCGAAAAGCCACCAATAATAAATCGTCAGCCGGTATTGAGGGCTAGAAAATGGCGGATGCGTCAGCCTATCTATGTAGATGCTTTATTCTCTTTGTGACAATGTGACAATTTAATTTCTAATCTGAATAGAAGAAAAGAACCTTATACAGAGATAGTGCAAAAGTTTTCATGTCTTATAAATTTAAAAAGTAAGTCGCTAAGCAATGAAGCAAAAATTTTGCAAAAAAGCTATCCAAATGATTTATCTGATGATTTTTCAGATGAACTTTTAGAGTTCATGACTTTTACTACTGAAGAAAATAAATGTGCTCCTAAGATATTCAATCAGTTGAAAGAACTAGGGCCGAATTCTGGTCAAACGCCACAACTTTACGATAAGCAGCTCACAAAGTGGGAGGGATTGCGAGAGAAAAGGGGAAAGCACTGATGTTAGTGATTCAAGCCAAACGGAGTTGATTTCCGCAACTGCTGACGTCAGGAAAGTAAGAAAGGGAAAATTCGAAGAAAATATTCGAATTTCGTTCAGATATTGTTCGTTTTTAACCAATGAGAATCCGTATACAGTTTTAAAGGGACGATCATGTGGATTGCTTCTATTTGTTTTTATAGTAACTTATTTTCGTTTCATTCATTAACGATGTGTACATCTGATAAGCATGAAAGACTTCACTAATCCCCAAAAATTTATAATAGGAAGAACAATTAAATAATAATAATAATAGCAATAGGTTTTATTATTTTCTTTATATAAAAAGGGAAAAAAATAGAAAAAAGAATAATCATTAAATAACCATCTGTGCGTCTGATTTCTATAAACTTTCATTTTATTACTTTACGTAAAAAAAAAGGGGGGGATATAAAAAAAGCATAATAAACATTAAATAACCATTTGTATGTACGATTTCTATAATTTTATGGCATAATATGATGACATGGTATATTTATAACACAAGTTAATACTATAAACTTATTATATTTTCAGATGAAATGCTGTTATTTTATTTTGTTTTTGTAAATTAAAAATAGACCTCCCCCCCCCCTCCCCCAATCTTTTCCAAATTACATAAATATCTAATGCTTAGTTTTTAATTAAAACGAAATTTGCAGATTCAGTTCAGAAATTTATTTTTAATAAAATAAAATCATATTCACCATATTGTAAAATGATTTATAATTTTCCAATTTGTGAGTATGTCCTTTTATTATGTTCTACGACCAAAAATAAATAAGTAAATAAATAAAAAATAAATAAATAAAATAAGCAAATTTGTAAGCAGAAAAACAGTATTTATAAAATTTGTGTACTTTTCATTTTATTAATTATTATTTGTAGTAATAGCATTAAGACTAGAAGTCCTTTATTTTTTTATGTTCTTGTGTTGATTTTTTTTTTTAATTAAATGAATATTTTTTGCAGAGCATTAATCTGAAAAAAAAAAAAAAGAAAAAAAAAAAAAAAAGATTTTGATTATAAAATATTATCAAAGCTGTATTGTAAAATGTTTTCAGTATTTATTATGTTTTATTATGTTTACAGTTTGCAAAGTAATTTTCAAGATAAGACAAACTTTATTAACATCAATTCATTATTTTTAAAATTCTGATTTATTTTATCATTACTCCAAAATTTTATGGGTAATTCATATTCTGATATTATTAATAAAAACCAATAAGAGAAAGATTTTTTAATTCTTTTTTTCTATATTATTTTTAACTCTTACCAAGACATAAGTTGAAAAAAAAAAAAAAAAAATCGTTAGATTGGGATTAATTTATAAAAGTATATTAATAATTTTATTATTTTATAAAGTTAATTATAGTTTTTCGAATGCAGGCATTTAAAGCATTTAAAAATATAAATATATAAATGCAAAAATATTTAAAAAAAAAAAAAAAAGAAAAGAAAAGAAAAAGAAAGAAAAATTTTTTTCTTGCTACCTTAGAATAAAATAAAATAAAATAAGAAATAATAATAAAAATAAATAATAATTTAATTTAAATCAATTCTTAGCATAAAGTAAAATTGTTCACGCACAAAGAAGAAAATGAACTAGTATGTTGTGGCCACCACAAGACTTTCTTCTATATTTTCCTATACATATTCAATCAGTAACAATATTTAAAAAATAAAATAAAAAAAATACAATTTTTTTTTCTAAGGGTTTTTTTTTTTTTGGAGGGGTACTTGTTTTTTTTAAGGGTACTTCCCCCCCAGGGGGGGAAGCGATGCCCCCCCCATGCACAAAAATTTTTTCCTATTTACGTACTACTATTATCAATAATTCATATTAATTTTACAATCACAAGTGTAAAATAACTCTTATTATGCACATTTATACGAATTTTTGTCTTATTCTGCCAGGTTAAAAATTTAGATAAAATGCTATCACAGCGCCTCCTGTTGAGCTATTGATCCGCAAATATAATTAGCACCAGTTTATGTCGGGGACCAACTAAATACCAAGTTTGGTAAAATTTCGTTTAAAAAAAAAAAAAAAAAAAAAATACGATTTTTTTTTTTTTTTTTTTTTTTTTTTGTTAAAAGTAAAAAAAATCGATAACTTTGTTTTAAATTATCACAGATTTATGGTTCAACCATTCGTTTTAAAGGTATTGACGAGATCTTTCGAATGATACCCATCTTCAAAATTTAACCCCTCCGGGGGGGGTACTTCCCCCCCAGGGGGGGAACCGATGCCCCCCATGCACAATTTTTTTTTCCTAGTTAACTACTACTATTATCAATAATTCATATTAATTTTACAATCCCAAGTTTAAAATAACTCTCATTATGCCCATTTATACGGAATTTTGTCCTATAAAATGCGATCACAGCGCCACCTGTTGAGCTATTGATCCCCAAATCTAATGGGCACCAGTTCATGTCAGGGTGCAACTAAATACCAAGTTTGGTTAAATTTCATTCATTGGTTCGTGAGATACAGCGTCCACAAAAAAATGATACAGACACACAGACAGACAGACAGACACACAGACAGACATTTTTTAAAAACTATCAATTCGTGTTCAGGACATCCCAAAACGTGTAGATCCGTCAAAAAACGGAGGTCGAAAATTTTCGCGAATCCAATACTTTCTCTATATTACATATAGAAGAAAGTAAAAAGACATAAAATGTTTTATAACTAAGTTTCAAGAAAAATCAAAATAGATCTGATTAAATTTGTTAGCTTAACTTATGCTTGAAATATTCATCAATATGGAGATGATTATATAAATATTCAGTGAACAAAACTAAATTAATACGAAATTAATTAATTAATAAAAATAAATAAAAGATAATTTTAAATAATAGATGTAGATTTGAAGCAAACGGCTATTTCTTTAGTTAGTAATAAGAGACATTACTGTGAAATACATGAATATAACACTTTGAAATTTGTCTTATCATGAAAAATATGTTATGCAAACACTAATAACAATAAAACATAAGATACAAAAAATACTGAAAATATTTCACATGCCTGTATTTTAACTGCGTTTCATGAACTATCTTTTCAACTGAAAAAGTGTATTTCTCGCTTAACGTGTATCCGTTTTTTCTTTCTTTTTTAATCAGAAGAAATATATATTTAAAAAAAAGTAATAATTATCTTCAATCAATACTACTTATAGAAATCTCATAGAGTATATAATTTACCAAGCGCTTTGCACGTTTGTTTGCAATGGCCGCCATTGCTCTTACAAGAGTCTTACGATAGCTTTCTACTGGCCGCAAATCGAAACACGTGACAATCGCATCTGCGAGAGAAGAATGTTGTGATTGTTTGACCTGACTAGGAAAATTCGTTTTCGTCCGCGCCTAGCGGTAAAAACGCAGGTGCGAGCCGTAAGTGTTTGGCTGGAATCTGGGCCTAGCTCCACATTTCCCAATCTTGAAACTGCCTTACGAATTTTTTTAAGCATACCAATTTCGAACTGCAGTGGTGAAAGATCATTTTCATTATTGAAAAGCTTAAAATCCAAATCTCGTACAACAATAGACCAAGAAAAACTTTCAAATTTGGCATTATTATGTATGGAAAGTGATGTAACTGACAAATTAAACTATGAAGATATTATAACAAATTTTACTGAAAAGAAAGTAAGAAAAATGTCAGTTAAAATGTAGGTAACTGTAAAATTATCCGAATTGTTTTTTATATTAGAAACCATTTTATATTACTACTAACTATGTAATTGAAATAACTGTTGATTAAATGTTATGAACTTAATATTTTTGAGTTATTTTAATTTAGAGGAATTTTAACTATTAACAATAAATCTTAAAAACTGAAAAAGTACTTTAAAATATGTTTTTACATTTGCATAATAACTATAGTTTTTGTATTATTATTATTATTATTATTATTGTGATTATTTTTAGATAAAAAATCTCCTTATATTATTAAAATCTGTACGCGCGTGTGTGTGTGTGTGTGTGTGTGTGTCTGTCTGTGAGAAACGGCTTGACGCAGCAAAAGCTCGGCCGCTAACGGTCGCACGGACTTCGAACAGGTACCGATCGACAGAGAATTTATCGCAGATCTGGGTTATCTAATTTGCTAAACGATGCGACCCTAATTAGCGGAGATATTAATTAAAACGTTGACCATTGTCTACCGAAAAATGACCCAGAATTCATGATTAAATGCTTAAAAAGCGACATTTTTACGGAAAAAGTGGAAAATAAATTAGAAATATCAGTCGTATCGTTACAAACAAGATACCATTGGAAAGGGCTTTTTTTTCTCAATCCGATGGTTTAAACGGCTTATCGATCGGACAATTAGATTTTTTAAAATTAACTAAACTATAAAAAAATTTTGGCAACGAATCACAAGAATGTTATCTTTGCAGACATTAAGTCTACAGCAGTCTTCAACGGAAACACATCTGGTATTTAATGGAGTCACGTGTTTCGTAGTGCGATTAAAAATTACAATTTTCTATTTTCTTCAATTTATCAAATTTTGCACATTTTATTTAGTATATATTATTTACACCACAAAACAAACTTGCATTTCAAATTTCATCGATTTTCGTCAATAAACAAAAGATTTACATTTTAATTGCAAATTAAATTTTATCTTTACACGCCGGACATTTTTGCAATATTCTAATACGCGTATTTCAATTTCTAATTACGATTGATTTATTTTTTATACATCATACGAAAGATATTTTAAAGTTCTTTTACATAATTCAAAGTTTTCACCAGAATTACACGTTTTGAGGTCTCCTGAATCAGTTTTCTTTTATGGCGTTGTAATATTTTCAAATTTCAATATTACAATTTCTAATTATGATTAAATTATTTTTAATACTTAATTCGAAAGATATTTTAAAGTTCTTTTATATTATCGAAAGTTTTCACCAGATTTACACGTTTTGAGGTGTCCCGAATGAGTTTTCTTTTGTATCTCAGATACTAATTATAATAAGAATACAGAAATTTCTACCGCCAGATGGCGCTGTAATTTTTTCAAATTTCAATATTTCAATTTCTAATTATAATTAAATTATTTTTAATGCATCACTCGAAAGATATTTTAAAGTTCTTTTAAATTATCGAAAGTTTTCACGAGATTTACACGTTTTGAGGTCTCCTGAACCAGTTTTCTCTTATGTGCTGTATTATTTCTAAATTTCAATATTTCAATTTCTAATTATGATTCAATTATTTTTAATACATCATTCGAAAGATATTTTAAAGTTATTTTAAATTATCGAAAGTTTTCACCAGATTCACACGTTTTGAGGTGTCCTGATTACGTTTTCTTTTGCATCTCAGCCAAATGAGTTAGATCGTTCAAAATTGGTATACGTAGGTTAATTAAGAGGGCCTGAAAGGGTGGAGAAGAAATAGGCGTGCACCGCGCGCGTATCCCTTAACTTGTGCGCGCGCAGCGCGCACGCGATTGCGCTGCCGAAGGCAATGGGGACCCGGTGCGAGTTTTTTCCAGATCAGAAATAATTTTTTTTGGGAGGGGCACGAAGGCTCAGGGAAGGAATACACGCGCGCAGCGCGTGTATACCTGAAGTTGTGCGCGCGCCTGCACTGCCGAAGGCAGTGGGGACCCGGTGCGAGTTTTTACCTGATCAGAAATGATTTTTTTTTAGGGGGCACGAAGAGTCAGGGAAGGAATACGCACGCGCAGCGCGTGTATCCCTTCAGTTGTGCGCGCGCAGCGCACACGGTACTGCGCTGCCGAAGGCAGTGGGGACCCGGTGCGAGTTTTTACCCGATCAGAAATGATTTTTTTTAGGGGGCACGTAGGGTCAGGGAAGGAATGCGCGCGCGCAGCGCGTGGGGACCCGGCCCGACTTTTTACCCAATCAGAAATGATTTTTTTTTTTCATTTCTGTTAGTGATTCATTATTTTTAGTGATTCATTTGAAAATACTGACCCGCTAGCGGGCGAAGCCAGCTAGTAAATAAATAAAAACCGAATATCAGTATTCATTTATCTGCTGCTTAGTTTTTAGGTGCATACAAGTTGATTTTTTATCCTAACTATTAAAGTAATATTTTTTTTATTTTAAACAAAATTTAGATTTTCTGTAACTACTAAAATATTTAATATTAAGCAAAATAGCATTTTAAACTATACTTCACAGTAAATCAAAATTTGTGCTTTAATTCATAGTGAAAAGGAAAGAGAAATCCTTTATTTACTACTTTTATTTTATAGGTAATTACTAAAAATTCTCTCAAAATAGCTGTACTCATGTCAGTTATGAAATATATTGTTTTGTTTTTAACTATACTACTGGTCCTTAAAATTTCTACACCAACAAGGAATAATAATAACGGAATGAAATTTGTTGGACACATACATTATAGTAGGAAGAAAAATTGATTAAAATTTCAGGAAATTTGGAGTAATATGTACTGAGAAAATAGTACATAAAGCAGCGACCTCTGTGAGCAATAACAGCACATATATACCTAGGCATTGAATCGAACAGCGATTGGATGACATGTACGGGTAGAACACTTCATGAAGTTTTAACACGATGCCACAATTCATCGATTGAAGTTACTGGTGAGTGGTTGGGGGCCAGTCGCTTTTCAACGATTAAACATTAATTTTCATTGGTGTGAGATCAGGAGAACGCTCTGGCCAGAGCAGCAGTCGAACACATTCTGTATCAAAGAAGGTCCGGACAACACAAACAACTTGAGGTCGTGCATTATGTTGCTTAAATTTTGCGCTACGGAGGCCTCGAATACAGGGCAGAGGGGCGGGCCTTAATTCATCAGAAATTTAATGGCCGCTGTTCAGAGTGCCAAGAATACGAACATGAAGTAATCGAGACGCGTATCCAATGGGAACCCATAACATCGTTGCAAATGATGGACAGTATGATGATGTCGAATCTCAGCTGGCAATGTGCATTATTCATAAAGCCGTTAAATACGGATAAGGCAATCTTGATGCTGTAAACAGGATTGTGATTTGTCTGAAAAGTGACTTCACGCCATTCCTGCGTCCAGGTTCATTGTTGATCACTCATTAATGGCGTCCATAGCAGTGATGCAGTTTTGAGGGTAATCAGAATTTTGGTAGCCGCATACTGAGTCACCACCTGGATGGTACTATTGGATACACGTCCCGGTCACCTCTTGTTTTCATTCCCGCCACTCTGAATACCAACCGTTACATTTCTGACGAGTTGAGGCTGTTCGCTCTGTCCTATGTCCAAGGCCTCCGAAGCTCAACATTTAAGCAGGACAATGCATGACCGCAAGTTGTCCATATTGTCTGGGCCTTCATTGATGCCGAATGTGTTCGACTGTTGCTCTGGCCGGCGCGTTCTCCTGATCTCGCACCAATGAAAATGGCTGTTTAATCGTTGAAAAGCGACTGGCCCCTCACCACTCACCAGTAACTTCGATCGATAAATTGTGGCATCGTGTTAAAACTTCATGAAGTGCTCTACCCGTACATGTCATCCAATCGCTGTTCGATTCAATACCTAGGCAGATATGTGCTGCTATTGCTCACAGAGGTCGCCGCTTTATGCACTGTTTTCTCAGTACATATTACTCCAAATTTCCTGAAATTTTAATCAGTTGTTCTTCCTACTATAATGTATGTGTCCAACAAATTTCATTCCGTTATTATAATTCCTTCTTGGTGTAGCAATTTTAATGGCCAGTAGTGTATATTTTAAATGCCACTATTTAAGTAAAATTTTCTTTGACATATTGATTTGAATTTAGTCTTCAAATAAAGGGAAAATATCTCTCTCTAAAAAAAGAGGGGGAAAAAAAGTTCTATTTAAACAGTTGGCGACTATGGTATGTGCAGAGTTGCCAAATTGTACAATTTATTCCGGAACACTTATCCCCGCCTTTTTTTAATACCAAAAATTTTGATAAATGGTTGCCACACATTTTAGAGAAATGTTCTACAAAAATTCTGGGGCAAAAGAAAAAAAAAAAGTGTGACTAAAAATGCTCTGGAATAATCTATAAAACTTGGCAATTCTGTATGTGTATTTGATTTATTCAATATATACAAAAATGGATTGAACAGTTAATGTTTATAAATAGAAGTGTTCCCCATACAAATATACATATATATGTACGTATGTATATAATCTGTTTCTCAAATGGATGGCAGAGTTGTTAACCCTCCGGATTTCTGAATACCAATATTGTTCAATAGCAAAAATAGCTGCCCTTAATGGAGAAATTTTGTGATTAATTAAGATGAAGATAACTTTAAGAAAGTAGTGGTATGAAAAGATTTGGAGCGTTGACAGTCGGCAGTTTGTCAAGATATTATTTTCAATATCTTATCGAGAACTTTTTTTTTTTTTAACTTTACTGTTAATTAATCTCTCTCTCTCTCACTTTTTACTTTTTTTTTAATCTAGTGAACCTTTTTACACTTTCAAAAATGAGAAATTTCCTCCTTTTTTTGCTACCAGTATTTTTATACGATGACTTCTCTCCTATTTAACACTTTCGCGACCACATTTTTTTTTGTCCTTTTGATAGTATGTTTCACCTGTGGGCATTATTCTATCAAGCTACAAAATTTCAAAACAGTGTTTTCTGTATCCATATTCATATTACATATGAATATACATAATAATCAAACTCTTTCTAGTAAAAGTATTTGTAAAAGTATTTCTAGTAAAAGTATTGATTCTACAAATATAACTATAAGGAATATTCTTAAGAAATATAGCAACATACCAGTTGGGCTTTTCTTGGGCAAGCACCAAAAAGCTTTCATTATTTTTCTTACAGCTTTGTCCTTCTTTATGAAAAACTGTTTGCTAAAATGCTTAATGAACATTATTATTATTAGAAATTAGTATTATTAGAAATTATTATTATTAAAAATTACTCATTAGTTTAGATGGATGGATGGTTGGGTTTTACGTCGCACTAGTGCTTCGCAGATGGGCAATTGGCGACGGTCTGGGACACACCCCTAGAGGCGGTCCGGAGACATGCCATGACAATTTTTATCCTCTACGGAAGGGAGTCATTAGTTTAGAATTTACTCTTTAATTAATTTTATGTATATAGGGGAGACCCGTGTACCTAGGGCCACCCCACTTCATTTGAATAATATTTAATTTTAAGTTTTAATACTCAGTTGGGCGAGTAACAACACCAATTACTACTTTTACAACTACTTTGGAATTTTTGAGGAGAAAGTTTTGACAAGTTACACGCAGAAAACGAATTTACATGGTCTGAAGTAAAATTTTGCAGCTCATGTCTTTTGCTATTTTGCAAAAGCAAGTCAAATATTTTTCATTCATTTTTAGTGTATAATTTTGCTTGTTACATTGAGTAATAAATGAGATATTTAATTAGTCCTATCTGCATGTGGATTTTTTAGTGCAAGGCATTTTGAATGAAGTTACCAAAACTTGTACCTAGGGCCACATAGCTGCCTTGTACCTAGGGCCAGTGTGTTTGGACCTTTTAACACTTTCGTGACCGCATGTTTTGTCTTTTTCACAGTAAGGTTCGCCTGTGGGCGTTTTTCTCATAAATTACAATTTTTCAAAACAAAATTTTCCTTATTCACATTTATATTACAAATGGATATGCATTATAATCACACTCTGTCTAATCAAAGTATTTGCATCCATAGTATACTGATTGTACAAATATGAATATTGTGTATATTTTTTAGAAACAAATAACATACAAATTGCGAAAGAAACACCCACTGGTGGAGTTTCATATTTTCAAATGACGTGAATCTACGTCAGCGGTCGCGAAAGTGTTAAGAAACACAGTGCAGCCTATAGTAATTGGATGCTGGCAAACCCTGATAAACCAATCACTATATAAGACGTTGCTGAAAATTTTAGCAAGTCCTATCCGTCGGCCTTTACTCCTGTAAACATTCTATCAGACTTTTGTGTATCCGGCATATGGCCAATGAATCAAAACACATTCACTGAGGATGAATATTTAAGTTCAAATGTGACTGAAAGACAAGATCCCTCCATAAATTAAAAAAACAAAAGAAAAAAAGATTTTCTAGGAAGAAAGTGAATGTCTTTGCTTCGTGTCCTGTTGAAAATTCGAAACCTTCAACATCTAACATCTTTTCGTGTGTCATGCTTTAACAGGTACGAACCTAAGCAAAATCTTAACCGAAAGCAAAAACCTAAAAGCAAAACCTCCCACATCAAAGAAAAGATGTGACTGAAAACAGGAGAGATCTAGAAATCCAAGGGACACTCCAGAAAAAAAAAGAAAAAAAAAGAAATTGAAGAAAAAAAATCATTCTGTTAAAATATCCCAAAGAAAAAAAAAAAATTGAAAAATTTCGTGTTCCAAATTAAGGCAACAACATGATAATCATTATATGATAAATAAATATATTACTTGATATTATTTCTTTTATAAAATGCATGTTTATATGCTTATTTTCTATTCATTACAAAGTGAAATTTAAATTTGAGAGAATGGCCCTAGGTACAATGAGGTCTGGCCCCAGGTACAATGAGGGTGTTGTACCTAGGGCCACAAATGAAGTTTTTTTAAAAACCTTCTATTTGTTTATTATTTATTATTTATTTATTATTTTAGGTATTTATATTAATCCCAATTGGAAGTAATTAGTCCTAAGGATATGTACATATCAGTTTGATAATTTTAAACAGGTCAAGGGCTCTGTTTTTGGACATCGAAAAAAAGCGGCCCTAGGTACACGGATCTCCCCTATATATATAGATAGATAGATAGATAGATTTTATAGCGAAACTAGTACGTTGTGGCTGTCACTAAACGTTCTTTTATATTTCCCTATACAAAATCACTCGGTACAAATAATTTATTAAAACATTATTTATTAAAATTGTTTTTAATAATGAATGCAGACATTTTTTTTTTTCATAGGAGTATTATACTAAATGTCTAAAGAAAGTCGATTTTATGTTCTACTCACGCTACCTTTAAAAAGTGCGCTCCCTCCAGGCACTCCCAAATGTTTTTTTTTTTTTTTTTTTTTTTTTTTCATAGGAGTATTATACTAAATGTCTAAAGAAAGCCGATTTTATGTTCTTCTTACGCTATCTTTAAAAATGCGCTCCCTCCAGGCACTCCCAAATGTTTTTTTTTTTTTTTTTTTTTTTTTTCAATCGATAATTTTATTTCAAATCAGAGTTCTATAGTTCAACCATTCGTTTTAAGGATACTGAAGAGTTCTTTTAAAAGTTACTTATATTGACCCTCCTCACCCTCGTGGGGAAGAATGCTCTTATTTCGTCCAAAAACTTTTTCCTTGTTCACTGTACGTTTAAACTGGAATATCGAAAAGAATATGGAATCAAAACTAGACTTTATTTATAAATAAATAAGACTTAAATGTCTATTCACTTCTCCCGTATTTCGGAAGAAAGTCAACTACAAAAACAACTTGTAAAGTACTACTCATAGAAAATATGCTATTCTGGCAATCTCCAGACACCTAAAAATCTTGAACACCTGGTTCCAAAAATGGAGAATTGCAATCAACTATGACAAAACAGAGGCCATCCTTTTTAGTTCCCCATCATACTATAGGTATGGGGAACTTAGGTAATCGTGAAAAATTTCGACCTCGGTTTTTTTACTTTTTTATACGCTTTCAGGTGTGAGGAATCCGAAAATGACAAAATTTGTATGGTGTCTGTCTGTAGGGTGTCTGTTAGTGTGTCAGTGTGTCAGTCCGTTAGTGTGTTAGTCCGTTAGTTTGTTAGTCTGTTAACACGATGTCTCACGAACAAATGATCGCAGAGAGGTCAGATCAGTTTTAAAATATTACTTTCGATACTGGCAAGAACCCTATTCATTTGCAACATTCGAATTAAAAAACTTCGTAAGTTATGAGAAATTTACGATTTTCTTAACATGGGAGAATAGGACAAAATTTCACTTAAACGTGCATTAAATGGAAACTTTTTACATAAAAAATGTCGGACCAGTTTTAAAATAGCAGTTTTGATGCCGGAATGAACATCAGTAACTATAAATATGCTACTTTGAAAATTTCGCAAGTTATTGGAAATTTACGAATTTCTTAACATGGCAGATTAGAGTAAAATCTCACATAAACGTCAATCTTGAGGGATATTTTCATCGTAAAGATGTCAAAGCACTTTCGAAATATTATTTAGGATACTGGCATGAATATCATTGACTATGATTTTTCCAATTTAAAAAATTCGTAAGTTATTTGGAATTTACGCTTTACTTAACATGTCAGAATATGGCAAAATTGAGCATAAACTTCTATTTTGAGGATCATAAATACATTTGACAAATTCAAAATTACATTTATGATATTTGTTTGAACATGATTGAATACAAATATTCTAATAGGAAAATTTCGTAAATTATTCGTAATTTACGATTTTATCAACATATCGAAATTGTAAATTTTTCATATAAATATGAATTTTGAGGATTATTGCATTAGAAACAGTAGTATGAAAACTAAACAACGGAATCGACCCTGATAAAATAAATTAATAGATTAGAATAAGATAAATATATCGAAGTGAACGGTGGATAGCCTATTAGGCGGGGATTTCATTCTGTCACTGTATCAAGCTTTGGTCATATTCATTTTTTTTAACATGATTATAATGTCTCGCACTAGAAATTTATGAGAACACAAATATGATGGGGAACTGAGCAGAGTCCACCTATGCCAACTAGTTTCTTCCTTGAGACAGGATAACAGGGACAATTATAAAATCAAATTTAATAATCACCCCATTCCATGCTCGAATTACTGCAAATACCTTGGTATTATTCTAGACCAAAAACTCACTTTCCAATAACAAATTGATTCTTCGCGCAAAAAAATCCGTTGTTCTAAATCTTAATTATACCCCTTAATTGGACGGAATAGTAGTCTTTCTATTAGTAATAAAGTCTCGTTATATAGTTCTCATCTACGTCCTCTATTAACTTATGGTTCTCAAGTATGGTCATTTGTCGCCAAAACTCATATCAAAAAATTAATTGTTAGCCAAAATATTACCCTCAGACAAATTTATGATATCCCATATTAGATTCATAATTATCAACTCTATAGAGAAATTTAATTCCCGCGTTTAAATGACTTTATCCAACACCTCAACGTTAACTTCCATGACTCTTTAATTGATATCGAAAATACTGCTTTGAATTCTCTGGAGGCATATGACCATAATGACCCTGTTAATAGAAAATGGCCTAATTGTGGTCTTATTATTAATTCTTTTCTTGAATATTTTAATTCCTATCATTCCCTTATGCTCTTCTCAGCAGATGCAGCACTACCGTGCTTTACTTACTTGTCTGAACTTATTTCCACCTAGTTCTCCCTTTTGAATGCAGATGGCAGCACTACTGATCTCTTTTCTTCCCTGCATACTTCTAATTCTTTTTCTCTGTGTTTGTTTTTTTATGTTCTTTAATAAAAAAAAAAAAAACTGAAAAAGATATAAAAAAATATTTAAAACTTTTTTTGAAAATTCCAAAAATATATCTTGTTGCTGTAATTGTGCCTTCCTCCTTTGTAATGCTATACTTAAGCTCTCTTGTAGATGTTTTGTATTTCGATACCTTTTTCTTTTTGAGCTATAAACTTTTCCAGTCATTGTTTTTCTCTCCCCCCCCCTTTCCCTTTTCACCCCCTTTTTTTTTTTTTTTTTTTTTTTTTTAAATCCCATCACTTAGCCCAACTGATCATCTGTTCCATTACATCTGATAGCCGAAGTTGCAGAAGATTTGCTCCTAGGTACTTCGGATTCATCTCCTCGATTTCTCTGGTCTATTATGTATATCAAACATCACTTCTCAAAATATTATTGGTGACTATTAAATGAAAAAATCGCGCAATCTGGCAACACTGCGTTGAGCGCCATGTCAGCCATCGGTGGCTGACAGTGTCAAATCATAAATATAGTAATAGATGTATCATCCCCATGTTATCGAGGAAAAAAATTTGATGCCGAAAAAAAGTTCTAAATCAGCCATTAGAGAGTATTGAAAGAAAGAATAAAAAGAAAAATGAATTTGAAACTGTATCTGGAGTTTTTCATTCACCTTTAGTAAATAAATTATTCATAAATTTTATTTACTAAATTATCCGTGTGTATTCCTGTGTGTGATTTACTCGGGGAAAGGCAGCCATTAGAGTGACTTTTCCCGAAAAAAAAAGGTATCACTTTTTCCCTCTTGCTAATCAATCTATGTCTTATTACTATATCTATGTGTCAAATATGATATAAAGTCGCGTCATCCATCGGTGGTTGACACGCTGACAGTGTAAAATATGATATAACACTAAAAATATTACATTATTTTAAGTAATTACTGAAAATTTATTTAAAATTTACTTAATTTTTATTTATTACAGGATAATATCAAAAAGGAATTTTAATGGATTTTATTAACCCTTTCCTTCCCCGTGATTCCAATTGGAATCATAACATTTCAGATTTTCTTTCTTACTATCTAACACTCCCACTGATTCAAAATGAACAAAATTAAAATCTATATACATTTTCCCACCGAAAAATACCTATTTTGGATGACTTCACTATCTTTGTTAATAATTGAAAGTATATTTTACGCTGTTCTGATAATGATATCGAAATCAGTTTCCTGTTTTGGGCAATTTAAGTAAATTAACTGTTTTAAATATTTTTTTAATTTTATTCTTTAATATTTATAATATGTATTTTAATTAATTGCAATATGTATTTCTCCAAAATTTTGATATTTTTATTTATTGAAAAGTTATGGTTTTTAATGGCATCAGTGGTTATATTAAACATAAATAAACATCTATCAGTTGCTTTGTTAGCTGTATTAATTCGTACTCTGCTATAACTCCTATTTAAAAAAAAAATATTTATATACATTACGTTTGAAATAAATTTATGACTAAATATAAGATTTATTGTTTTATGGAGGGGAAAAGTTGGGAATGAAAGGATTAAGAATTCGCGTGATGCTCAATGTGTTAATTCTACGTTTTGAGATCTATTATATGAGAATATGTCACTATTAAATTGCTACAACGAATTGTGTTAATAAGGTTAAATTCTGGGTTACCATTTTACAGAATCATTTCAGTACTGAATGTCCCTTTCGATTAGAATAAATTATTAAAAAAAAAAAAAAAAAAGAACAAAAAATTTTCCTTTTGAAAACATCACTAAAATGAAAGACTTTCAAATATTGAAAAAATTTATATTACCCAAATAGCCAAAAAAAAACAAATAGATCATAAAATAGTAATGATAATAGTAATAAACAAGTGTTAAAATAAAACCAATGTAACATTTAAAATGAGATAAAGAATACAAAAATTTAAAACTTTAAAAATACATTTTAATTAAAAACATTAAAACACAAGACAGACGTTTCGGCTAGAACATTAGCCCTCCTCAGTGTCAAACATACGAGCACAACATAGCAAGATTAAATATTCAGGAGAAATAGCTTTAGCCTCGTTCAAGGCAGAATGTTGTATTTTAGTAAAAGCAGTTTAATCTCGCTGTGATGTATTATGAATTTTTGTAAATGTTGTGCTCGTATGTTTGACACTGAGGAGGGCTAGTGTTCTAGCCGAAACGTCTGTCTTGTGTTTTCATGTTTTTAATTAAAATGTATTTTTAAAGTTTTAAATTTTTGTATTCTTTATCTCATTTTAAATGTTACATTTTTTTAAAAATATATTAATGAGACGCATAAATTATGTTTAATTTTTATTAAAATAAGTGTTAAAATATTTCCAAAAACATTCTGAATTTAAAACTTTAAATTTATTGTAAGAAGTTGGGGGAAAATTAGAATTAGAATTTTAAAATTTTAATTTTTGAATATTAATTTTCAACGGAAACTTTTTAATTTTCAAAAATAAAACATTATTCAGCATATTTGTAGGGTCGGTTTCACAATTAGGTGACTCTAGGCGATCATCTTTTCGCGTCAGACATTTTGTGTTGTCATCATTTACTGCGTTTTACCTTGAATATGTAAGGATGTCCGCCAACATCAAGTTTTACCGTTTTATTTCTTTTACTTAACTGATAATAATAAATATATCCTAATTCTAAAAACTTTTACATATTTGAAAATCGACTGTTAATAATTGGATTGGCAAGTAAGTAAAATAATTAAGTTAAACAAATATCTTCCTATCTGCGGAAGGAAGGGAGGGGGGGGGGGGATTCAAATCATCGAAAATTTAGATTTATCTATCTATATATATATATATACATATAGAATGTTGGAATTAGTTATTTTTCTTACATGCGTCATGAGCATGGAGGTATTTTTTATTAACGGTAAGCTTTTCGTAGATAATCAGAATTATAAAGTAAAGTAGTTTCTTAGTTAAATAAATAAAACTAAATAAACGCACCAGTAGTGGACACTTTAAGGACACTTTCCGGCTATTTTTTGTGTAATTTCCTAAATTTTAGAGTTTCAAAAAATAATTAATATTTCAGTTTTTTACTAACTCTTTCTTAACACGACTGTATTATGAAAATTGATAATTGTAGCATTTATATATGTAAAAAAATCCAAAATCTCAAGAGATTAAAATGAGCCAGTAGTGGACACACTAAAAGCCCAGTAGTTGGACCCCTTTGAATTTTTGCTTTAAAATTCAACTCTAAAATTGCTAGATTACAGAATTGTGTCCACTACTGGATCAGGTATTAAAAGTCACACGAGCCAGTATAGTGGACAGGGCTGTGCACTATTTGTCATGATGACATTTTTCGGCACCAGTAGTGGACACCCATAAAAATACTATGTGTTAATACAAGATTTAAAAAGTAGCACAATAAGTGAATTCTGCATACTTATTTTAGTCATATGAAAGCAAAATATGTAAGAAATCTGTTAAAAATAAGCAGAGAGCGAGCAAATAAAGTTTTATATCCTTATTCAAAGTGATAAGAAAAAAACGGCAAAATCACAAAAAGTGCACATTTGTTTTAGTTAAACTAACATTATTTTAAAACTAATGGCCGGAATTATTTTTTGTTAAAGGGTTTAACAGTAAAGGACGGTAACTCCCCTCCTGAACATTGCTCGAATCTTCAGAATTTTTAGGTAGCTTATTTTCCGAGTTTAAAATTAAAAGTGTCCAGTACTGGAGCGTTTACCTTAAATTTAATTCATTTTATTTCTGTTCTATTTGGAGCTGAAAAATGTACTAACATAGCATCTTAATAATATAAATTAAAACATAATAAAAAGAAAAAGAAATTCTGCATCCATTCTTTGTAAACAGAATTTAATTTACTAGGACAGGACTTTTAATCTATTCTTCCATAAAAAGGCATGCGGTATCTGGGTTTCATTCCCTAACTATATTAATTTCTTAAAGTTACATTGGTATGACATTAGCATAGCAGCCGCTAGACGGCTTTTAAATGTTTCTCGTCTTTTTTGACGATGAATTAAAATGGCTCCCTCATTTGCATAAATAAACATCTTGGCGAGAAGCGTCCGAGCTATTTCAGTGTCAAATTTCAAATTTCGCCAAGGGTTATATATTGAAGCTGTTTCATTTCTTTAGAAGAGTGTTGGGCATAATTGATTAAAAAGTAATTGGATTACAACTAAATTACAATTATAATTATTTTACTCAGAAGAGAAATGACACTAACATAACACATAAGCCTAACGATGAGAGAATTTGTAAAAACTTTGAATTATTAGTAACAGTCAACTTTTGAGAGAAAAGAGAAAGGATAAAATCACCAAAGAGTTCCGTTAAAAGGAAAAAAAAAATGGAATTTATGAATTGAAAATTGGAATTTTAAATGCTGAAAAATAGAAATGTCTACTCATCAGGAAACTTTCATTTCTATCAGCATATGCGAGATTTCGTAAAATTGTATAGCTAATTCCAGCAAATATACAGCTCAAGTCTCTATTTTGCAACAAAACAAAAAGAAAAACAGAAAATTAAATTAAATTAAAAAAGGAATTATATATATAAATGTCTAAGATATTTCCTTGGACTTTGTCTGTCTGTGTGTGTACGCACCAAGTATTCCTCCTGTAAAATCTGTGAGGAGAAATGTAGCGAAAATAGATTCACCTGTGAGCCGTGACTGTGAGGCGAAGTCCTGGGCTTCGAATCCAAAGGTTGTGAGTACAATACCAGTCGAGAACAGGTGTTTAAAAATGCTTTTTATTTAATTTTAAATTATTTTTTAATTTTGGGTATTTAGAATTAATTAAAAAATAACATTTAAAAAAAAAGAGTTTAAAAGAATGCTTTTTTATCGGCGTCCTAACCGAGCATAATGTGATCTAGTGGCATGCAAACAGCATCAGGCCGAGTTTTGTACATTTCCAGTTTGATTTTGAAATTTTCCCGTATTCGTAATTCTGTTCGTTCACGAACTAGGGCTTTTCTAGTAAATAATAATAAAATATTAGTAATTAATAAGTAGTTTATTTACTTATTCTGATTTTTATTCTGATTTTTATTCATTTTAATATATTTTTTTTTTCTTTGAAAAAAAAAGTGTTAAATGATACAAATATAAATAATATTGTTTAATTGCTAATTTAAAAAAATATGCACACATTTACTTACTAATTAATAGGAAATGAAGAAAGTGCAGTTAGAAATTTTTGAAATAAATCTTTAGAAACCTGATTTTATTATCACTTTTAACTCTCTTCGTGACGCGCCAAAACAATTCATCAATCAAAATGTCACATTAAAAATCGTGTGAATTTACTTTTCCTTTTCTTTTTTTTTTTTTTTTTTTTTTTTTTGAGACATTGTGCATTTAAAGGTTAATGTGCAACTACAGAAAATCCGAAAGTGTGATAGATTAGCGGGAATTGGATTCGAACCAGGCGTCTTCCATTAACTAGCTTTAGCTTTCAAAGTAAAGTTTCTCATACACTGAGAATTGAGGTATGTAGGGGTTACAGTCGATTGATTACATGGAGGGTCCTATGTGTGAGAGGAATGCACTCCAAAAGTAGCCAAAATTTTCTACTCTGAAAGCTGGAAGAGGAGAAGTGACAGGTTCAAACCCTGACCGCACTTATCGGCCTATAGCCGTTCGGAATTTTTCGTACTTTTACCGAAACTCATGTGATGTGCCCTTATATCTAGAACCCTTATAAACTTTGGGATCCTTATAAAATATGGGCTAAGACCCTTATAAACTTTGATCACAGGGAATATTCCGCCAGGGCCTTGAACCCTCGAGTTGGACCCAGACCTTTGACCCTGTTGTGATATGTAATCTCAGAACAATTTTATTGACTTTCGTTTTCATGTTCCAGACTTTTTTGTTTCCCGCCAACTGATTGTTCAATGCACCTGCCTCATCACGTGACGATATGTCGCGTCTCTCTACGACTACTGTAATATTTTTTCAATCATGTAACTTTTGTTATATGGTACTGACGTTCCATTTTTTTTTTATTCTACTTCATCGTATTTTTGTTTCTAAGATTAAATATTTTAAAAAGAATTTTCAGTCTAGAAATTACTGATTCAATAAGGAAAAATAACATATACATATTATGTAAGATTACATATACTAAACTACATTTATTACAGAAAAAGAAGTAGTTATGGTTTAAAACAGAAGTTCCATAAAATATATATATATATATATATATATATGCATTTTTCATCTAATTTCAAGCGTACAGTCTGATGATAAAGTAAGGAGATTGTTCTTCATCAATGGCATACATGATTACCTGTGACAACCCAGGTAAGTCAAACTTTATTTAATTATATGACTGTTGATTTTTCAAATAAAGAATTATTTGTTATAAAATATATTTGAAATAACTAATATGGGAAGCCTGCGAATTCATGCCTTCATATATAGTTTTTCTAACAGACCCTCGACTTTAATTCAAAACACCAACACTTGGATGGAATACCCTCCGTTGGGGAGTCTTTATAAGAGGTCGTAGACTGTAATCACGCAAGTTTCAGAGAAAGACGAGGAAAACCTCGGATGACTAGGCCAATCAGCGCGACCTAGGTTTGAACTCGGAGCCTTCCGTCTATCAGTTTTAAAAGTAAAACTTCACGAACACATATTTTGCATCAAATTTATTTCAAAAAATAAATAAATAAATAAATACTGCATTAGTTTACAAAATACAATAAACATTAGCTGAGATATAGACTAATTCTTTAAATTTACCAAACTTTATGCATGTTTACTGAAGCAGTTTTCTTATGCATGTAAAACAAATTAAAAGAAGCACAAATTAACGTTTTATCTATTTCATTATTAAGCAAACAAAAAAATTATTTGAAGGATATTCTTTTAGTTATTTATGAGTGTTTCTTAACCCTTTCCCTGCCACTGACGAGTTATCTCGTCAAGCGTCTGCTTGCTATAACTCGCCACTGACGAGATAACTCGTTTTCAGTGTTAGCTCAATTCTCACTCATGATGTCACCACCTGTGGGGCAAATAACCCACACCCTTAACTAGTGATTAGTCATAAACAGGCAACAGATGGCGGGCAATATTGAAGGGGGGGGGGCAGTGAAAGAGTTAAATATGTCTGCAATAAAAAAATGCATTTCAATTCGCCATAGTAATTAACGAGGATTTTGTAAGGTAGCTCTTTAGGGCAACACTGGTGCACATAAAGATCGAATAAGATATTTGATCGATGGAGGGTGGTTGGGTTTAACATCGCGCTAGTGCTGCGCAGATGAGCAATTGGCGACGGTCTGGGACACACCCCTAGAGGTGGTCCGGAGACATGCCATCACAATTTTGATCCTCTACGGAAGAGATGGCTCTCCCACTTCGGTGACCCCCAGAGGTATAATTTTTGATGGGAACATGGAGGACATTGCGGCCACGACAGATTTTACGTGCACCAGCCACCATTAGTGTACACGACGGTCTCGAGGACCGAACCCGCAATCTTCCAATTACTAGGCCGGTGCTCTACTGACTGGGCTACCGCGGACCCAAGATTTTTTAATCTTAAAAAAGTGTAAAAACGTATTTACTTTTCATATTCCTTACTAACCGCCTTCGGGAACCAGCTGGTTCGCGATCCTTCAAAAATCCGATTTTCCGAAACTCCCGCTCCGTGGCGCCTGCTGCGCTTTTTTCACGTTTCAGGTCCTACAACAGCTTATTAAGATATAGTGAAAATTGCTTCGTTGAAAAATTTAACCACGTTAAATTCCCGCTCGGTAGCGCCCGCGGCACCCTATTCCCGTTTCAATATCTGAAACAGCCTGTTCGCTCAGCGTGTTATGATCTTTCAAAATTCTGACTTTATCAAAGTCCCATTCGGTGGCGCCTGCGGCACCTTATACCCGTTTTAGAACATACAACAGCTTGCTCTCTCATAGCGCAATTAGCTTTGAAATTTTTAACTGTAGCAAATTTCCGCTCTGTGGCGACTAAAGCACCGGTTTACGTTTCATGATTTGAAACAGCCTGTTCACACACCATGTAAAGGACCTTTGAGAATTCTGATTGCGGCAAATCCGTAACCCGGTGGGGCCTACGGTTTCCCAAACTTCTCCCTATAAGTAATTTACTCATAATCAGAATTGGAGATATTGAATTATTAAAATATCAAAGCGCCCTCTGGCGACAGAGATTTGCAATATGTACTCTTCATTTTCAATTTAAATGACTTTTAAAATTACATTTTACGTATGAAATTATGTTAAGTAGAAGCTGAGATACAAAGGTAAATAAGCTGGTTTTTTATTACAATGCTTATAGCATTGTAATAAAAAAATATGTGTGATTTTTTCGGGGGTTTTCTCTGAAACTTGCGTGACTTCGGGCTAAATAGTGCGGAGTATCGGAGTTCGAAAGCCTGCATCATAATTAGAATTCGAGATATTGTAATAAAGGTGTTCTGGCTTTTCTGTAGTTTTCTCTGAAACTCCCGTACGAAATTTAACAGCTTATATCCGTTTAAAAGTCCGCAATATTTCAAATGATGTGTTATAAATAATTTATTCATAATTAAAATTCTCGATATTGAATTATTACAATATTCAAGCGCCATCTGGCGACAGAGATTTGCAACATATACTCTTCAATTCCAATTCAAATAAATTTTAAAATGATGCATTTCTTATGAAATTTTGCTAATTAGAAGCTGAGATACGAAGGTAATATAAACATTTTTATAAAAAGATTCGTGTCTGACTTATCCATGGTTTTCTACGAAACTTGCGTAATTCCGATCTATATAACGTTAAAAATCCTTAGTACGAAATGTGAGTGGAAATTAGAATTTGAAACTCCGCGAAATAAAAAATAATACAGGCGTTCTGGATTTTCCGCTCTTTTCTTCCAAACTCCCGTTCCTTTCCTACATTTTTGCCACTTCGTCATTCCCCCTCTTTCCATCCCTCCTAATAATTTTACACTCGAAAAGATCCGCAATGGATTTATCTTGCCTTAAAACCTAATAATACCAATTTCAAACGCTGTAACCTTTTTACTTTCTCTTACCCATAAGGTAGAGAAAGTATTATTTTCGATCGCGAGTCTTTGTTATATTTACTTGTTCTGAGGTCCCCTGAATACGAAAATCATGTTTTTAGCAAATGGTCTGTGTGTATGTCTGTGTGTCTGTGTGTGTTTGTCTGTTATCAGCATATCTCAAAAACAAATTATGGCAAAAAGTTCAAACTTGGTATTCTAAATGTGTATCATATAAGGATGGTACACTAAACTTTTCGTTAAAATCAAGCAAATGGTTCGTGTACAGGGACACTCAAAAATATTCAAATACATTACGTCTATGGGGGAAATTGCAGGTAAGTAGAGTTTATCATCTGTAGACTGCAACAAACCAAATCAAACGAATATATATTTTTTGTAATAGAGATAGTCAACAGAGAAAAAAATTGTGTATGTATATAGGAGCCTCGCTCCCCCCCCCCCCCTGGTGGGAAGACCCCCCCTCGAGGGGAGTAAATTTTCATGATGGGTATATTTCAAAAGAGCTCGCCAATACCTTTAAAACGAATGGTTGAACCATAGATCTGCGAAAGTTATCGATTTTTTTTACTTTTAACGAAAAAAAAAAACCTGAAAAAAAAAATCCTTTTTTTTTTTTTTTTTTTTTTTTTTAATACTGATAATAAAATGGACTTTTTTGGATATTTAGTTTTATACTACTTGCCTAATATGGAAATCGTCTGCATTATCATAAAATATAATTTTTTTAAATAAAAACAGAATTATTTTTTAGTAACCGAATTAAATTCTATATAAATGTAGGTGCATTAATGAAACGGGGGGTTGAGGGGGGCGGTAGCCACCCTCACACAGAACTAATTATCATATGAAAATCTTCCGAAACCTAATTTGAATTGTTTAACACAGGTTTACATAACAGTACTCGTTATCTTACCAATTAATCTGCAAAATGTATTTATAGTATTAAATTTCAGGGTAAAAGAAAGTCATGTGTGTGACACAACAGATTTTTTTTTTTTTTTTTTTTTTTTTTTGTCTTTTCTTCCCTTCCCTCAAGCCATTCCTAATAATTATACTCTTTCAAAAATATTCACAATTGAATTATCGGGCATTAAAACCAAAAACTCCGAAATTTCAACTACATACCTCAATCTATATAATATTTCTCTAACGTGGACCAGTTACGATTATATTTAGTCGAAACGATATGATAGTGACAGTAAAATACGTGAGGATAAAAAATAATATGCAAGTAATATTTAAACATGCGGACTCAGTTCAGTGATGTAATAAAAAAAAAATAAAAAAATAACGACATTTATCTGATTAAATCATATTATAAAAAAATTAATTTTAAAAGTTGCATCTTAACAATCCTTGCAAGCGTCATTTTAAACCCAGCCATACTTTAAAGATATAAACAAAATATGAACTTTTTCATAAATTGACTGAAAAACGCAATAACAAAAAGTATAATCAAAATAGGTACTAAGTGCTTTTAAATTATGCCAAAATAAAAAAATAATAATAAAGTGGACTAAAAGGTATCTTGCCAACATGGTCGCAAAAATTTAAAAGTCGCCATAGGGGTCCTTTTATTAAAGCTGTCTTGCCAGGAGAAATATGAAACTGGTTCTTCAAACATGAATTTTATTTTTTAACTTTTCTTTGAATGTTTTGGTTTAACAATCATTAGCGTTTCATCCCACAAAAACTAATAATAATTTGGCTTCTGGTGAATTAAAATTTTAATTGAATGGTGAAATTGGTGTAAGACTTATAAGTTTCAAATTTTAAAGGTTAAAAAAGGAAAGAAAGAAAAGAAAAGAAACTGCGAAAATTTCGCATGGGTTTGCTAGTTTAAAATACTGCAAAATATAAAAGAAAACTTAATCTTATATTGTCTTTTAGTCACGTGTGAGTCGTGATAAATATAATTCCCAATAAAAATGTAATTTTTTTTTTTTTTTTTTTTTTGTTTATTCACATAGTTTCATGAAAATTGAATTGTAGCTTTATAATATGCTGTCTAGGCCGAATATCAATTTAAATGTAACGAAATTAATATTTTGTGAATTTGATTATTTTGTGAATTAACGATTTTGTGAATTTTTTCGCATCCGCCGTAAAACATTATTTAGTAAAAATGCTCGTATTTCATGAGATATTTAATAGTTTTCTATTCTAATTGATTTATGTCGCTTTCACTTTTTTTTTTTTTTTTTTTTTTTTGAATGAACATTTGAAAAAGTTTAAAAATTGCAATTCCCCCCCCCCACTATAAAACACGTGACATCTTAATTGGTTACAGTCATAAGTCATTTCCTTTTTCATCACAGACTCGTCTGGCAGTTGAAATGATGTTGCCACATAAAATTCATACTTTAGTTAATTTTAAAAAATCTAATTATTGTGTCGATAAGCCGCTTGCACTCTTAGATTCTGAAAAGTCGCCCCCTTCATTTGATACCGAATTTGTAATGATCGGACAAATACGTATTTCTAATTTTTTTTTCTGCTTTTAATTCTTTTAAAATATCTATTTT
This sequence comes from Salticus scenicus, assembly GCA_963930645.1. Taxonomy (NCBI): domain Eukaryota; kingdom Metazoa; phylum Arthropoda; class Arachnida; order Araneae; family Salticidae; genus Salticus; species Salticus scenicus. Next base: position 31,326,288 of record OZ005662.1, read on the forward strand.
TATGCAATCGCGGTGAATTCTCAGTCATTGAGATCGCTTTTTGATTAGACATAAGTCGACATTTTAATTAATATCTCCACAACTAATTACAATTTTTAAATTCTTTTTTCACTATCCTCTCGGGAAGGCTTCTGAGCACCCATATGTTAAATTTTGTACTTCTATGTTCAGTAGTGGCTGAACGTATAGATGCTCAGACAGACAGAGAGACAGACAGACAGATATCTTCTTTAATATTTTTTATAATTTAATAATTACATAATTACATAATTTTTATAATTTAATTACAGTACCAATAAATTGTTCAAGCTTTTTGAATTACTTACGCTGAAGTGAACATTTAGGACAATAACACTAAGACTAACGATGAGAGATAATTTTGCTTTATTCATGAAAGTTATCATACTTAAACAAACGATTATGAAAAATAGATAACAGGAAAAATGAAAAGGATTAAAAATATGGAAAAAGGATAACTTGAAATGAGAATTGGAATAAGAAATGCTCAAAATTCGAAGTGTCCGCTCTTCAGGAAACTTGCACTTCCACGAGCAGAGGAGTCGCAAGATTTCGGAAAACTGTATAGCTAATTTAAGCCAAAAATATAGTTCAACTTTTGATCTTGCGACAAAACCAAATTAAAAGAGGAATGAGATAAATCACCAACACAAATCTGCAGGGAATCAAGTTAAAAAATTTAAAAATTAGCCACGTGTCATGCGACGCCAAACTGAGAGAGTTACAATTTATATATATATATATTGTTTCGAAGTTTGATTAGAAATTAACTATAAAACACATGGAGATCGTGAAAAACCCCAAAGCAAAAATTAACAATAACATTCTATAAAATTCTTTCTGGGACAAAAACATTTTTTTTTTTTTTTTTTTAAACTAAACAGATTTTTTTCACAAAACGAAAATGAAAGTTACTTTATTTATACAAAAAGTGAAGTCATTAATGTTTTTTTTTTTTTTTTTTTTTTAAACTAAACAGATTTTTTTCAGAAAACGAAAATGAAAGTTACTTTATTTATACAAAAAGTGAAGTCATTAATGTTTTTTTTTTTTTTTTTTTTTTTTTTTAAACTAAACAGATTTTTTTCACAAAACGAAAATGAAAGTTACTTTATTTATACAAAAAGTGAAGTCATTAATGTGTTAAAAAAAGTTACCTAAATACATTTGATAAAGCGTTATTTGTTCCCATAGCAGCTGAAATTTTTTATCTCACTATTATCTTTTTCCGGATACAATCTTCTGATAACGGAATGGAATGCAAAAGAAAAGGCGATTTAAATGCTAAAACAATACCTGACCTTGATATTCTCGGTACATTTCCTGGAATACGAGTTCAGTTCTATTTCGGAAAAGTGAAATCTGATGTAATACGCATATTAAATTTTTTATTCAAATGTCATTTCGTACTAACTCGTTCAATAGGATAAAATGCTGTCCAATAAGTTAAATTCATCATATTGGGCTTGTTGTGAATTACGTATATGTTTTAGACTACGGGTTAACGTCTAACGCTAACATAATATTTTCGTATTTTTACAAATTTGCTTAAGTTTTTTATATAATTAGCTCAGTACGTTGGGCTAATAAATTATGCAACGGAAAATTTGTTAATGCTTGTGCATCCGCCGTAAAACATTATTTAGTAAAAACGCTCGTATTTCATGAGATATTTAATAGTTTTATATTATGATTTCTGTATGTCGCCTTTACTTTTTACTTTCCCAACACCATAGTGAGGAAAGTATTGTAATCATGTCAAAAATCCGAATTGGAGATTTTGATGTTTCTATACGTTTTGAGGTACCCTGAGTCCGTTTTCATTATTTTTACGATGATGTATGTATGTGTGTGTATGTGTGTGTACATATGTATATGTGTGTGTGTACATATATGTGTGTGTGTGTGTATGTGTGTGTATATATGTATGTGTGTATGTGTGTATGTATGTGTGCATGTATGTGTGTGTGTATGTGTTTGAGTGAACACGCTATTGTCTAAACGCTTTCCTCGAATGAGCTGAAAGTTGGTACGTATGTTGTAAGTCACCGTAGCACGAACCCTATTGATTTTGGTGAATCAAGCACTTACAGTTTTCTTACAGGGACACAAAGAAAAATTCTTTATCATTATGGCCTATGGGGCCAAATTTTTAAAAGTGTGATAGCGTCTAAACCCCTTATTAAACTGAGCAAAAAATTTATATACATGTTATAGGCCACAGTTGCACGAGCTGTATAGATTTTGGTGAATTTAGCACTTACAGTTTTTTTTATAGTGACACAAAGAAAAATGCTTTATCATTATGGCCTATGGGGCCAAATTTTTAAAAGTGCGATAGCGTCTAAACGCCTTATTCAGTATAGCTGAAAATTTATATGAATATTATAAGTCGCTGTTTAACTAACTATAAGCATTTTAATGAATCGAGCATTTATAGGTTTTTACAGGGATACAACGAAAAATTCTTTATCATTATAATCAATGGGCTCAAAGTTCAGTTGTCGTTAAATTAAACATCGTGTACTATAAGGAGGAAAATACTCAAACACCCTATTATAATTTTCTCTCTTTAGTTTGTTTAACAACTCCTCTTTCTTTACTTTATTTACAAAACCGTTAATTACTCAATGTTTGGAAAGTCGAGTGGAGTCACTCCAGATTTTTTTTTAAGACGGAGGACTATTAGTTTCAATCTGGATTTTTTGTAGACCAGTTTTGTGTAACACCAAAATAAATTAGAAATATCAGTCCTATACTTACAAAGTCATTACAAAAAAGTTAGTCAAAAAACGAGATAAAAAATTAAATTAAAAAATTAAAATAAAATTTTTGCAGGTGGAAATTAATAGTCCTGTGTACTAAACTAAATTCTGTCTTTCACAGAATTTTTATTTTTATTTATTTTTTTAATTCTGTGTGTTATAAAAATAAAATAAATAATTAATTAAGTAAATAATTAAAAATAACAATAATTTAAAAAAACACGAAAAATTATTGATATTGGCAAAAAAGAAACACTTTATATCTCTGTTATTATATGTGCTATTCTCATACAAAATGAACCCAGAAAACTAAAGGGACATTATAATAATATGTTTCAGTAATGTCCAAATTATTGGTGATATTTAAAAATTGTTCATACAAAAAGACACATTTTTAATACAAAACTATTTATTTACACATTACCAATCGTTATCATGTACATAAACTAAAAACAAAAGAAAGAAGACGGGCAGAATAATAATTAAATGTTTAGAATGTCCTACTTTGTGGCCTTTAGGAGAACTTGCACTCTTTTGGAATTTTTAGTTTCTATACAGAAGATAACAATAGTTAGCAATGTCTAAATACACTGAGAAAAAATTCTGTAACTGACATCTAGAATCTAAATTGTGGCTCTAGAAAAAATAGTTCCATGTCATCCTTATAAATTCTAGTCCCCTTGGAAAGCGAGTTCTAGAAGCCTCTATTAGAATTCTAGAGCGTTTGCCTATATTCTCGAGGGCAAAGTTATTTAAAAATCTCTGCAAATAAATGAGACTACAAGAGGCGGGTTTCTGCAACTATAATCATGGTTTATTACCCATTTCTAGAAAAGCAAACGAGAATTCCTCGCAATATAAATGATTCAGAATATTTAGAGCAGGGCCCGAAATTTCAACTCAGATTACACTCTCCGAAAAGAAGTTTTACTCGCCACAAAATAGGGTTGCCATTTTTTTTTTTTTTTCTTTTTTAACGCATTTTGGGTTTTTTTATTTTTCCTAACTATTTGAAAGGCTTTTACAAATATGCCTAAAATTATGTATATTAAAAGTGTGTCGTGTATCATCATGTCTCATAATCATCTACAATTAAAAATCATTATAATGTATTTAAGATTTGAAAAAGATTAAAATATCTACTAACATAAATGCAAAGTGTCATTAAAGAAAAAAAGAAGGAAAAAAAATTTTGTTAAACACTATCCTGTGAAAATCGTTTTGTTATGAAAGATTAAGCTTCCTTATTTATCTATTTATTTACTTAACTTTTTATATTAGAAATGTCTTTTTCGTCCATTTTATTTTTGTAATCAGACGGTATGTCGATAAGTATAACTTGTTCATTGTTGTCATTTGAAATAGGCATTTTGGAATAACTTTTTCGATAAAATCGTTGCTTACAAATTATTACAAGCGCAAATCATTGGCGTTTCAGTAAATAACTGGAAAATATGAACTGTTTTTTTTTATCATTATTCAACAAAATAAACTTAGACAGTATCTTTAAAAGGGCTGGAGCTCATTTTCATGTAACGATATCTCACAGGCAAAATTTCGCATATTTCTTCTCTCGGATAGTGGGCGACGGGCAAAGAGGCTCTCTGCTCATCTATTCTCACTCTGCTTGGAGAAATAACAGTTGGAAAAACGAAACTGCCGAAGAGATCAAAACTTTTATGTATGCACTAAGCATTTTTCCTTTCCCAGATTGGAGTGATCACCGGTAGCGCACACACAGACTCGGCTCTCCGAGAATCTAAAAAGGAAAGGTTAAATATGAGGTTATAAGATGGCAAGATTTTGCCATATTTAAATCTATAAAAATAATGTTTTCTGTCACCGTATCGTGTAAGAAATATGTCTATAACGAGACCAAATTTTTACTCGCCACAGTAAAAATTCCACTCGCCAATGGCGAGCTGGCGAGCGGAAATTTCGCGCCCTGATTTAGAGTATTCAGAATATTGTTTCACCATCTAGAAATGTGTACACTAGAAATTCTCGATAATTTCGTCTATTCAGTTTATTGGCGTGCCGTGCCTTATGCGCATAGCTCGTAAATCTATATTTCTAGTTAAGCGATTTAGAAAATGGTCACTTATTCATTCTAGAGAAAGGCGGTATATTTTTTTTTCTCGGTGTAAATAACTTTGCATGAAAAAAATGTGATATTTTGTAAAAACATAAATAATTTTTAAAAAGTCTGAAATACTATTTGGACAACACTGTACTGCTACAAAGTAGTACATATTTGAAGCATTATAAGAAAGTACCACAGAGCTGACGTTTAAAAGTAATTAGTACAAAACTTTCTACAAGTCATTTCAGGTAATTACAGTCATCATAGCAAGTACAAAACTTTGAATAAACACCATAAAATACAAGAACTCGTAACAATTGTTCCGGGTCGAAAGAAAACACGACCCTTCATCACACGAACAATTTAGGCACGAGTGCTGCAAACAAAGCGGCAACGCTTTGTTGTAATAAACGCTGCAAAAACTTCAAACGCTTTGTTTGCAGCACTCGTGCCTGCTTTGTAAACCTGACGAAGGGTCGTGTTTTCTTTCGACCCGAAACAATTGTTGCGAGTTCTTGTAATTTATGGTGTTTATTCAAAGTTTTGTACTAATTATTTGAAGCATTATTTTTTACCGGATGATTCAAAACATTCTTTATTTCTTTCATTTTTTACTGACTTTTTTTTTTTTATGTTGTAACAGTAGTTGCATAGGTTAAGGCCCATTGACAACCCTAGGATGCTAGGCCTGGATGCAATACTCTCCGTGGGAGATTTTTCCAAGAATCTTATTCCGTATTTACGCAAGTTGCGGCAAAAACCCCACAGAAAACTCCGAACGGCTAGGCCTACTTGGGATTGAACTCGTCACTTCCCGTCGTCCAGTTTTTGACCACAGAACCTCTCGGCCATAGGTGGGGACTTTTTGTCTTCAGGTGACAAAATTTCGTTTAGCTATATATGATGTAACATGTTCTTTATACCCTGAAGTTCCAAGGAAATCCCTCAAATAATCCTGTTGTCGAAGCTCTTTATAGTGAATTAAATATATCAGCTACACTGAGAAAAAAAATATACCGCCTTTCTCTAGAATGAATAAGTGACCATTTTCTAAATCTCTTAAGTAGAAATATAGATTTCCGAGCTATGCGCATAAGGCACGGCACGCCAATAAATTGAATAGACGAAATGATCGAGAATTTCTGGTGTACACATTTCTAGATGGTGAAACAATATTCTGAATACTCCAAATATTCTGAATCATTTATATTGCGAGAAATTCTCGCTTGATTTTCTAGAATTGGGTCATAAACCAAGATTACAGTTGCAGAAACCCGCCTCTTGTAGTCTCATTTATTTGCAGAGATTTTTAAATAACTTTGCCCTCGAGAATATAGGCAAACGCTCTAGAATTCTAATAGGGGCTTCTAGAACTCGCTTTCCAAGGGGACTAGAATTTATAAGGATAACATGGGACTATTTTTTCTAGAGCCACAATTTAGATTCTAGATGTCAGTTACAGAATTTTTTCTCGGTGTAGAAGAAATTCTATGCATATTTACAGGTGTTAGATCGAGGACAGACAGATAAACCGAATTCATAAACACTGTTAAAAATTGGAAAAACATATTTTTTAAGACATTGTCTGTAAGACAGAAAATTGGCTTTCTTTTGATATTTAATATTATATTTTTCTGGCATGAAAATTATCTGCACTCATTAGGGAAAATATTATTGATAAATAATAATTCTAATAAATAATTTGCACTCTGCGGGAATTCGTACAGGAAAATATAGAAGAAAACTTTGCAGTTTCCACAACATAGTATAATAGTTATTATTGCTTTTGAACATATTTCTGAAAAAACTTTTCATATCCATTCTTCCAGAAACATATCGCATAAAAATACTCTTTTTTAATACTTTTTTTTCCCCAGTTTAATAATGCTTTTTTATTGAATGAAAATTTTTAAAATATCCATTAAACATATTTTATTCGTTCCGTTCTGAAAAACACTTCTTCACCTCAAGGTCAGAGTGAAAGAAGATGCAACCAGTATGCAACCGCAACATTCGGAATACCTTCTGCACAATTCGTCGGTGCAGAAATTATGTCATCCGCCAATTGAACTCTATAGTTCTTCAGGTCAGGAAATCTCAAGTGCGAATATAAAAATTTTACGCCCTAAATCCGTGGTCTCCGCTCTCTTTTTTTTTTTTTTTCCTGATCATGGCTATTCACGAAAATGTTTGTCTTCGTTTTTTAACGTTTTTACATGTTTTGAAAGGTGAGGAATTCGAAAATAACAAAACTGATATAATAAGAAAGCACTACAGAACTGGCGTTTTAAGTAATAAGTACAAAACTTTGAATAAACACCATAAAATGCAATAAACTCGCAGCAACTGTTTCGGGTCGAAAAAACACACGACCCTTCATCAGGCGAACAATGTAGGCACGACTGCTGCAATCGTGCAATTTTGGTGCGTTGTCGCTTTGATTACAGCACTCGGCCTACTTTGTTCGTCTGACGAAGGGTCGTGTGTTTGTTCGACCCAAAATAATTGTTGCGAGTTTATTGCATTTTATGGTGTTTATTCAAAGTTTTGTACTTGAAACTGATATGTTGTCCGCCTGTACATTAGTCAGTTTCTTAGTTGTTAATCTATGTAAGCACAAACTTCAAAACAAACGATTGTAAGGAGGTCAGACCACATTTAAAATTACTTATGATACTGACAAGAACCCTAATGATTCCCAATATTCTAATTTAAAAAATTCGTATGTTATTCGATATTTACGATTTTCTTAATATTAGGGAATAGGACAAAATTTCTCGTATTCCCCGTAGATTGTTTTCATCGTAAAAATATCAGACAAGTTTTGAAATATTATTTATGATACTAATATTAATAACGATGACTATGTACACTCTACTTTGATAACTTAGTAAGTTATTCGAAATTTACGAATTTCTTAAGATGGTAGAATAGGACTAATGTTGGCATTATGAGATTTAATTTTACCGTAGAGATCTCCGAACAGTTTTAAAATATAATTTATGATATTCGCATAAATATCATTTGTTATGAATATTCTATTTCAAAAACAACGTACGTTATTCGAAGTTTAAGGTGTTACATGGGTTTCGAAAGCTAAAAAAATATATTTTCACTTTTATTATTATTTTTTTTTCTAATATAATAAATAAAATTAAAAAAAAAAAAAAAAAAAAAAAAAATCTGGAGTGACTCCACTCGACTTTCCGAACATTGAGTAATTAACGGTTTTGTAAATAAAGTAAAGTAAGAGGAATTGTTAAATAAACAAAAGAGAAAATTACGATAGTGTGTTTGAGTATTTTTTCTTTATATAGTACACGATGTTTAATATAACGCTATTTTGCCGAACACGTAGATAATAATAATAAAGAATATTTCGTTGTAATTAGCATTTGTAAAAACTTACAAATGCTAGATTCACCAAAATGCTTATAGTTAGTGCAACAGTGACTTACAATATTTATATAAAATTTTAGCTTCATCAGATAAGGCTATCGCACTTTAAAGTTTGAGTCAATATGCCACAATGATTATTTTAAATAGTATGGAATAAATACAAATAATTCAATGAGTGATGTAAATAAAACACTATTAATATTAAACACTAAATTATTATTATTTTTTTTTTAATATAATAAATAAAATTTTTATTTAAAAAAAAATCTGGAGTGACTCCACTCGACTTTCCGAACATTGAGTAATTAACGGTTTTGTAAATAATATATTCTATAGAATTATTTTTATTTTATTTTATTTTTATTTATTTTTTATTTTTTGTGCCTACGAATAACATTTTTCAATTCCATTAAGATTGAAAAATTATCTGCAGATATTATCTGCACTTATTATCTGCAGATTGACTAGTTTACATAGACTAACAGCACAATGATTCTTCTCAAAGAGAAATTTAATAATAATAATATAGAATATGAAGCGATGAACAATGTTTTTACATAGTCCATGCACGTTCAGATGATGAAAGAATTTCGTCATTAAATGATGGTTACATCCTTGCGATGCAACTTCTGTAAAAAAGGAAAAAAACAGGTGTCTTACAGTGGTTAGTGTAAAGACAAGACAGGTGAGTAAAAATTGTAGACGAATAAAGTAGAAGTATAAAAAACGTTTTTCGAGTTATGTATGTAATCTATTCCTAACTGAAATATTTGTGTAATATAATTCGTGTATTATGTGTGAGTAAAATAATTTGGTGTAGTATCCATCCTACTTTTTCTTGCCCTAGTTATAATATTGCATTAAGATATAATAAAGGAAGATGTTATGTTAAAATGTAATAAATTATATTAAATTATTCATATTAATTTCACGTAAAAATTGTATTAAGATGTAAATTATATTAATTTATTATATTTATTAGATGTAAAACTTACTCTAAAGTGTAATAAAGGAAGAAATGTATATGAACTTTTCTAGTTACTTTTCATAAAAAACATACTATAAAGGAAATGTTTCATAAAAATAAAATAAAATAAAGATGATTTATTGATTAGTTTTTGATCTCTTGTGTGTCATTGCAATTAACAGATTAGCCATTTTTCACTGTAAAATGTCGTTCAGTGAACATTTTTTAACTATTTTTTTCCTAATTCCTAGAACGCATCTCAAGTATTACTAAATTTGGTGATAATCCGCTCACCCGTTTCAGCTGCAGAACGCTGTTTAAAATGAAAATTCTATTATATAATCCTGTAAATATGCGTAAACGACATTTTTATTTGGGAAAAATAATAATAATAATAATAATAATATAAACTTTGGTTATAAACATATTGACATTCATTGCGTCGGAGTTCTGTTCTTACCATAAATATATGTAATATTTAAAACTTTATATATATCTATTTTGTCTAATGAAGCTTTTTAACGCTTTTCAACCTTGTTGAAGAGTGTTAATGACTTCGGTTTGTTTGTCTGTCCTCGCCCTAACTCCCGTAAATATTATTGGAATTTCTAGAAACTAATACATGTTATTCAAGTCCACTACCAGATGTTCCTTATTGAAAATGGAGTAAATACCGTCACTGGTTTGTGTACGAGGGTCACCCGAAAGTGTTCCAAAGCTTTGCGTTCTATGAGAGGTATTCATTCTCAGAAATAATATACTCAATTTTGACGATTCAGGCATCCTCGGGCTTAATTTCGTTGTTTTTGACAACCATTTCGTCAAGCGATCACATGATCTTTGAGGAAACGTGAACTCTCAAATATTTAACGAAACTGTTTACTCACAATAGCATGTGCTAACTTTCATTACCGCCATATTGGATTTTTTCCTGTGTTGTTTCGACATTACGTTACAAGGACTTTTATTTGCCGGCCTGGTGGTTCGGTCGGTAGGGCCTGTCTTCTGGATTCAAAGGTCTCGGTTTCGAATCCGCTGCGGGCATGGATGTTTGTGATGTCCCATGTCTACAAAATATTGTGTGCGCTTGTTTCTGTAGAAATATGGGTAATTTGAGACATAAGTCATTGTAACTATAGGTCCCAAAGCTGTCAAGCCCACCAGCGGCCGAGCGGTTCTGCGCTCAAAGCTGGTAGATGGGAGGTGCCGGGTTCGATCCCAGGTCGCGCTCATCGACCTAGCCGTTCGGAGTTTTCCGTGGTTTCCTCCGAAACTCGCGTAAATACGGGCTAGGACCCCTTAGAAAGACCCCCACGGAGGGCATTCCTCCTGTAGGCCTAGGACACATCAGGAGTCAATCGGCCTTAAATCCTACAACCAACCAACCAACCCAAAGCTGTCAAATAAATGTCCAAATGGCTTTTATTTGTTTGCTCTGTTTATTTATATTTCCATTAAATATAATTAGGATTTAATGTCTAAAGCAACGAACTTGCAGGTAATTTTATAATTCTATAATTTGTATTTTATTCTGTATCACGAAACTAGGATGAAAAGTTGTATCTTTACTTTTGACGAAATTCGTATGGTCAAACAAGTGACGAAAGTAATTTTCTCAATTTGACGAAATATTCGCTCGGAGTATTTCCCTAGAAACGGTTTCGTGAAAATTAAAGAAAATTTCATGAAATTTGAGTATCCATTTCTGAGAGTGTTTCTATAAACCAAATTTTAATAACTTTATTTTGCATAAATCTTAATGGAATTCAAAAATGTTATTCGTAGGCACAAAAAAAATTATTTCTCTAGAATATGGTAAGATTAGCATTAAGATTTACAGGGCACCTGCAAAAATATTCATTTACATTAAAGACTATTAATGGAAATTTCCTGAATTGCATTTTTGGTCACATTAAGAGTTTAACACTTTCTAACAACTTTTAAGGGTGAATATGTTTTCAATTTGTGTATCTGTCTGTCGGAATGCTCTTCTGTCTATCTGTCTCTTGTCTGCCTCCAGCGTTCGTAAATATTTTTTTAAAAAAATTAAAATATTATATGTTATTGAAGCTCACTGTGGAATGTTCCCTATTTAAAATGACATTAACAGGCAGCTGGTTTGTGTACAGGGACACCCAATATAATGTCAGTGCGTTGCATTTTAAGACAGACATTATTATAAATAACATTTACATAACTTTCTACTGGAAAAATAATTTAAAAAGTTGACATTTATTGTTAATATGCCAAAATATATATATATATATATATATATATTTTAAATAGAATATGAAATTGTTAACCTTCAGATTTATGGGTCTACATTAAACTATTCAGACGCATTAAGGGTTGAAATTAGAATTTAAGGGCTGTATTTTCTTTTGCATTAAGGATTTTTAACATTTTCCAACAGTGTTTAAGAATGATTATGAATTCAATTAGTCTATCTGTTTGCCTTTTAAAGTCCTTCTGTCTGTCTGCTGTATGATAACATAGGTAATGCACATCGAAAGTTATACTTTACAACAAGTACATATAGTTGGAAATTGTTAATAATCAATGCCTACTGCATTATTTTTTGTTCTTGTTTAATTATTCTTATTAATATTTATCAGAAAATGGCCAGTCTTATTTCTTAAATGTTATGAAAAATATTAATTAAAAAAACATTAGTTTTGTTCATTTTATTTATTTATTTAATATTTTAATACATACAGTCGGTAACAAAAGTGTCCGAACACTAGCAAAAATTCCTATGTAAAAAAAAGTACACTTCATACGGCTTTGTTAAATAAATCCTTATTGAATCATGTTCTTTCACTGACTAAGAACAGGTTTCGACAAGGATTTATTTAACAAAACCGTATGAAGTGTACATTTTTTACAAAGGAATTTTTGCTAGTGTTCGGACACTTTTGTTACCGACTGTAGATTGTAGACCTACTTAGATGCTTAATGAGTGGATTTATAAAGAGGGAATTTTAATTTCTAAACATATATTAAGTACAGAATGTATTGTAATGAGAAAAATGTCCAACTAACGTTCCTATCTGTGATTCAGCTTTTATGAGAGCCATCATTGACTACATATATTATTAGAATAGATCATTAGCTAGTGATTTATTTGTTCCTGAACATCGCATCCCTCCAATCCACCAATTCAATCACCAAACCAGCATTCCATATCCACCAAAGCAGATTTCCTACATTCATTGACTATATATATTAGTCATTGGATGCCAGTTGCCAAGAAAGCGATTATCGGCAAAAAAGACTCCATTCACACAAAAGCCGTAGTTATTTCACAGATTATTATACAGATAGGACACTCCCGTATATTCTTCGGTAACCAAAATTTGACTGCAACGACCTTATTGTCAACGGCTGTAGGTTTCTCGAGCTCTCCAGCTTACGCAATCGCTCATCTTATTTTTATTGCATCTATGTTCATTGTAATATTAGTGCAACGTTAAACCCAACATCCAACCAACTAACCATTGTATCGATGTTTACATTTGGCAACTTTGTTATTGTTTACGAAATTGATTGTCGAAAGCAATTTATTTTAAGAAGCAAGTAGTAAATATTAAGCAAATAGATTTCGAAAATATATATAAACCAGAAATATTTTTTTCATTTTAAAGCATTTTGTATTATTTAAACCAAGCAATGTTAAATATTTAAGATTTGATTCCATACTGCTATTTCAGCATTACAGTTTTGTTATATTAATTTGTCCACTTGAATACGAATGTGTTTGGCAAAATTTATTTTCAAACATAATAAAATTTAGTTTTATTTCTTAGAAAATAGTTGTGAATGTTATAATTTTGTGAATTTAAAAGTAGTAGAAAAAGTGAAGGAAAGAAAACTGCACATACGTTTTCGTTTGGCAACTTTATTATTGTTTACAAACTTGATTGTTAAAAGCAATTTATTTTAAGAAGCAAGTGCTAAATATTAAGAAAATAAACTTTGAATATACATAAAATAAAAATATTTCTTCATTTTAAAGCATTTTGTATTATTTAAACCAAGCAACGTTAAATATTTAATGATTTCATACTGCTATTTCAGAATTACAGTTTGTAATTTTAATTTGTACTTGAATATGAATATGTTTGACAAAGCATATTTTTAAACATTATAAAAATTAATTTTTATTTCTTAGAAGAATAGCTGTGAATGTTTTGAGGGTAATTTTGTGAATTCAAAAACAATAGAAAGTGAAGAAAAAGAAAACTTCCCATACTAACCTGCTATTAACTACTCGCGAAATAGAAAAACAATTTTCGATCAAAGATGTTATTCATGTAGACTTAACACTTGTAGTTCCCCTCTGTTGACACAAATAGTGCTACTATATTTCCTGTTCGCGTTTTAGCTTCACTGTCCTATCTGTATGATAATCTGTGCTATAGTTACAGCGTCTAGAATAAACAGTGTGGAAAGCGGCGAATAAAATTGTACTAAAAAAATTAAGCCTGTCACCAGATGTCATTGTAGTCGAAGCTAGTGTCACGACAACAAAACCGAGACTCCCTATTGGTTAATTATATGCTTAGATCACGTGATTAAACTGACGAAACTGGGAAAAGCCAATCAGGTCTTCGATTTGAGCAATAGCTTCGATCACAGCGACATCTGGGTAAGCTTAATTTTTGTAGCATCATTTTAACATCACGGTTATAGGCGATTGCCACACTGTTTATTCTAGACGCTGTACTATAGTGTAAATAATCCGTTTTCTACTGCCTATAAGTACTCAATGGTAGCCATAACCATTGTCACCATAATATAAATCCATGCTGCTACAAACATTGACTACCCGGACTAGTAACCTTTTTGTTTCCGAACATCATATGTCCACCAATCCACCAATTGATTCGTCAAACCAACATTCCACTTCTACCAAAGTAGTTTTCCACTTCCACTAAAGCGATTACTGCCAAAAAAGGCGCACATTCATCCAAAAAACGTAGTGATGTTCGCGAAATTTTTCTTCACAGCTAATATAGGGAATTCGTACTCTACTTCCTATCAGTATTCAATGGCTACAAACGTCATCGAACTAGAGATGCAAAACTTTCAAAACACCCGGTTTTTTTCCCTGGGAATTTAAGACAAAATTGGAAATTTTGAAAATTCCCCAAAACTGGGAGTTTTGAAATTATGAACATTTTTATAACTTTTGTTAAATATTTTTTGTGTATAAACAGCTTCCAATCCTTATTTCAACTGTAACTTCTGCGTAGATTTTATTTCCCTTTCCCGCTAATTCTAGCACCTTCGATGTTCATGTTCATTCCGTAAACGAAGAAAATATTCAATTATAATTAATTTGTCGCTAACACTAACAGTAAGTTTCTGTCATTATTCATTAATATTATTTTGTTGTGTTCTTAAGATATCCTTTCTATTCTTGGGAATTTTTTGTCTATAAGGTGTCTTTGCAATAATTTTTATAAGATTTAATATTGATTTAATATAAAATTAACTTGCTCCAACAATTTTAAATAATCTCGAAGAAATTTTAATATACTTTATGTTGTTAAATTTTAGTTGACAATTTTCTTAATTTTGAGACAGTTATTTACGAAAAAGCTTTATAATGTCCACTGTCTTCTTAATAGCGTTTTTAATGTACAGAAAATGTGAAACAAGCCAATATACATAAATGTACTAAAAGAACCTAGCATTTTTACCAACTGAATCACAAGTGGAAAGTCTATAATTTTATTTATTTATATAAAACTTTATATTAATTACAATTATAATAATAAAATTTGTTGTGCTTAAAGGAAAAATAACAATTATTTTGACTGAGTACAAAAGTAGCTAATAAACATGTTATTTTATCTAGAATAATGTAGTGAAATTAATCGAATTTTAGGCTTATTTTAAGTCGGACACATGCTGGTAAAAATGAGAAACATTCCCTACAATGTCTTCTTTTATACATATTGTAACGTCGCTAACAACACCTGTTTTGTGTGAATTCAGTGAAAAGCAATTAATTTGCATTTCACAGCATATTCTCTCTGTCATGCCAATTTCACGTATGTAGCGTACTGTCTTCCTGGTGTAGCAATTTTATTGTATTGTATTTAAAATGAACCCAAGTTGATATACAGGATGTACAGTCGGCAGCAAAAGTATTCGAGCACTAGCAATAATTCCTACTCAAAAGATGGGCACCTAATACTGTTTTGTTAAGTAAATATTTGTCGATTCATAATCTTAGTCTTATACTGATTATAAAAAAAGTAAGTTGATGATAAAAATTAGCGAACAAACTAAAAACAAATATATATATATATATGACAAGTGTAGAGGTGTGCTTCAATATTTTTGCTGCCGCCTGTAGGCCAACGTTCTCCCCTTCGTACCTTAACTTGCGAACTATATAGTTATTACCTTAAACGTGGTTTCTAGATATAATAAAGTGGCTATGCGCTACAAATTGAAAACGTTTGCAATGTCACCTGAAGGCAGACAACGGAATTCACATTTCTAAGTCGGAAACAATAAGAAATAAGGAAAAATAATCAAGTACAAAGTTGTAGAGCATCCCTATTTAGTACGAAAACATGCACTGGTGCACAATTATGCTGAAATCTGAACGTGTAAAATTCGCATTTATTTGTTCGAGATTTTCCTAATACATACAGCTGAAAACAGGTATGAAAGAAGAAAAATGAAAAGCATTTGAACCATGGTCCTTTTAAACATGAATTGTGCACATTACCTCTGAATTAGAAACATGGTAGTTGTTCGTAGAAATAATGATATTTTTTTCGTTCGACTTTAAAATACGACCAACAAAAAACAAGCTCGAATGGTCATGTCTGACGACGTAATTTCTCTCTGGCCACAGAAGCAGCATATCTGCATAAAATCAACATCTTGAGCGTAGTTCGCTTTTCCCTTTGAATTCATCCATTTTTTTTCTGCATTGTAAGACACTGATGTTTAATATCAAATACCGTTTTTTATTAACAATTCTTCCATCCTGTGATTAACAAATTCTTCAGCATTATCATTCCTCGGAATCTTTATGCCTTTAATCGATTGATTTTTGCAATACGCTAAAAATTCCACAAATTTATCATACACTTCATTCTTGTGTTTTAGAAAATATACTTTTTGATAATGAGAATAATTAACTTTAAAGAGTAACATGTAACAATAACCACTGATTAAGGGAACTTGTGTTGGTCCAAGAACATCAGCATGGACAATCACAATGTTGCAAATTTCTGTAGATTTAGAGCTAGAACTACGTTAAGGAAATAATTCACGATGCTGCTCCCCATGTATATCAAACATGTGAAGTCAGAACTTGTAAAATGCGCGTTTGTCTCATGGAGATTTCCCTAATCCGTCACGTTAAGAAACGGATACAATAATAGAAATTATAAGATTTAAAAAAAAAAAAAAAAAACTTTTTATATACCATGTTTTTAAACTTTCTGATGAATCATTAATAAAATACGCGAGGATAAAAAATAATATTTAAGCAATATTTAAGCACGCGGAATCAGTTCAGTAAAATAATAATAATAATAGTGAAAAAAAAAAAGTTGGTTTTAAAAGTAAAAATATTACTCCTTTTAGAACAACGTATATTAGCATCGTGAACTACATTAGCACTTATCAATGTGTATAAATTTTTTAAATTGATAATGACGTCAATTTTTGTGAGATGCATAATTTAACTTTTTATAATTTTTTAACGTTCCCGTTTAATTAAATGTAATTTTTTTTTTTTTTTTTTTTTTTTATGTCGAAAGAAAATGAACTCGTAATTTTTTTTTTTTTTTTTTTTTTGGCAACAATTAAATTATAGCTAATATTTTAATGGTATAATAGATATTCCACGATAGAACATTTAAGAACAACATCTGTAATACTATTATTTAATACTTTAATTAAAACGAAACACAATTACAATAACTATATACATCGCGCGCAGTAAACAGAACATAAATGTAGGATGCATAAGACGAATATAACTTCTTACAGGCCACTGCCTGTGGCCCTAGTCCCCACAGGCATCTTACACGAAAAACGACTACATCTTTCAACAAGAACTGACTGACTTCTGAAATCAAAATGTTTTCACTTCACTTTATGGATCGGCAAAATATCATTAGATATTTTGCCAAGAATGGCGACAGCGCCGTCTATATTATTTTTAAAGATAGGGTAGATGGCTCAATATCGATAGGCTATTTAATATATTCGTAAGAGTTTGAATTTAGCGCTACAATGGCTATTTTTATTGTTATTAGGAGCTTATTATTTTCATGTTTTAATTAATTAAAAGAAAACTATTCGAAAATTTGAAAATCTGACTTCGAAGTATTGTGTTGACACCGGGTTCTTAGCTACTGTGAATGTTTCAAATGTCTAGCTAGTAGGGAAGTTAGTTAAAAATAGGTTGCAAGGTTTGTACCGGAAAAACAAACATACACAAAAGCAAGAATAGAAGTTAATAAAAACATGGTAATAGGCCAAAATTTGTAATTTATCAGTCAGCAGATTTCGGCTTTTCAACAGTCTTTTCCCAAATCAGACCATTTAGCATTAAAAATTTCTGAATATAATTAAAACTTTAATGCCACCACGTTAAGCTGTTTTTCTTTTGAAAACTCTACTACACGGCACTCATTCTTATTCAGTCCTTTCAACAGTCATTCATTTTTTTATCAATACAAAACATCATTCTAAATAATTTCTTTCCATGCTTTGCCGTGGTATAAATTTTATTAGACTCTTCATCACTAAACTGAACTGCTGTTGCATCTGATATTGCGTAAAATTCCTTATATAATGTTTTTTCCTGAGAAAGTAAATCTTATACTATTAAGTGAGCAATATTTGTATATCTATATGTATACTTCACTGTTCTTGAAAATGGTAGCTGTGCACATCGAAGGGTCACTGTGCACATCGAAGTCAGATTTTCGAATTTTTTATTAGTTTTCTTTTAATTAATAAAAATATGAAAATAAAACTTCCTATTTCTATAATGACGCAGAATAGAGTATCTTAGGAGAGATTTGATTGGTTTATTTGATTTTCATTGATTTGAGTGTATTTTACATTGAACAACAGCTACGTTATTAGGAATTACGAGAGATTTAATTGGTTTATTTGATTTTCATTGGTTTGAGCGTATTTTACGTTGAACAAGAGCTACGTTATGGGGAATTACGAGAGATTTGATTGGTTTATTTGATTTTAATTGATTTGGGTGTATTTTACGTTGACCTAGAGCTACGTTATGAGGAATTACGAAAGATTTTATTTAATTTTTAATATTTTAATATTATACGACTTTTACAGAGAACAAATTACGATTAGCGCCTCAGGCTCCCGAGAGCATGTTTTTTGGTAAAATTTTTCATGGTTCTCTGGCCAGCTAGTTCATCTGTAATCCAGTATCATGTAAAACATATTTCATTCCCAGGTTCTAAAACTTTTCATAGGACTTTATAAACACAGTTCCTATTCCAATAATAGTGATAACTGTTTTATCACTTATCACTATCCGCGATTGTAATGAAATGCTCGCCCTCTGGTGGGCTAAGGTGAAATTACAAATACCACGAATAGCTTTCGTCGATATTATAGCACGAATATTAAGTAATAACACAAATACAACAATAATGAATACACGTTGTTATTATATTTACTAACAAGGATTTATTTAACAAAACGATATTAACTCTACCTTTTTTATATAGGAATTTTTGCTAAGAACATGATTCGACAAGGATTTATTTAACAAAACAGTATTAACTCTACTTTTTTTATATAGGAATTTTTGCTAGTGTTCGGATACTTTTGTTATCGACTGATAAAATCGGGTATAATTTCTGCATTTCTGGGAGTGGGGATTCTGAAGATTAAAATGAAATGCTATTATTTTGTGTTCTCTCCTTATCATCAAAATAAAGTGTAAATGGATTCTATAGACTTGATTATTTTAATAATGCTGGGATAGTTTAATTTGCATAAACATACTTTAAGCTCAGCATTTTTTCGTTGAAAAAAAGTGTTTCAAAGCATTTTGTAATGTATAAATCAGAGTTCTTTTTTATTACTTCCATATACAAAGTATAAGGAAGTATAGTAATCCCGATTTGCGAAATGGATTTTGTATTTCACATTGCTCGAAAACGAATGATCGCTGAATGTTGCCAATTTATACGTGTGACAGTCATGATGTCTAGTTGTAAACCTGCAAGTGCCGTCTTAACATCTTAGAGATATAAGCGACTTTACACGATTTTTCGTGACGTCTGTATGTATGTGTGTCTGAGTGTGTGTATATGTTGCATAACTCAAAAACGGTTGGACGTAGAAAGTTGTGAATTGGTACATAGGTTTGTTATAACATCTAGTTGTGCACCTCTCTTTTTGGACTTTGTATGATTTTCCGTTTTGTAGATATATAGGAAAATTAAGTTCATAATGACCGAAAATACAAAGGTTTTGGCCATAATGTATCAAAAAACGGTAATAACTCAAAATTTGTTTGGACAAATCTTGCAATCGATTTTTAACTGACTTCCCGACAAGCTAGACATTTGAAACTTTCAGAGAATCTCAGAACACGATGACAATGCATTTTTTAAATATTTTTTAGCCAACTGTTTTGAATACCTGCGTCCTTCAGCAGCGCTAATATGATTCAACAGAGAATTTATTTAACTAACTTCCCAACTAGCTAGACATTTGAAACTTTCGAAATTGTCCAGAACACGGTAACAATGCATTTTTTAAATACTTTTAGCCAAGTGTTTCGGGTCCTTGCTGCCTTCGGCAGCGTTTATATGGTTCCAACAGAAAATTTATTTAACTAACTTCCCATCTAGCTAGACATTTGAAACTTTCAGAATAGTTCAGAACACGGTGAAAATGAATTTAAAAAATACTTTTAGAGAACTGTTTCGGACCCCTGCTGCCATCGGCAGCGTTACCAGTGCAAATCTTGCAATCGATTTTTAACTGACTTCCCGACTAGCTAGACATTTGAAACTTTCAGAAAAGGTCAGAACACGTTGACAATGCATTTTTAAAATATTTTTTAGCCAACTGTTTTGAATACCTTCGTCCTTCAGCAGCGTTTATATGATTCAACAGAGAATTTATTTAACTGGTTTCCTGACTAGCTAAACATTTGAAACTTTCAGAAAAGGTCAGAACACGTTGGCAATGCATTTTTCTTAATTATTATTTTTAGTCAACTGTTTCGGATAACTGCTGCCTTCAGCAGCGTTTATACGATTGAACAGAAAATTTATTTAACTAACTTTCCGACCAGCTAGACATTTCAAACTTTCAGAATAGTTCAGAACACGGGGAAAATGCATTTTAAAAATACTTTTAGAGAGCTGTTTTGGATCCCTTCTGCCTTCGGCAGCGTTACCAGTGAAAATCTTGCAATCGATTTTTAACTGACCTCCCGACTAGCTAGACATTTGAAACTTTCAGAAAAGGTCAGAACACGTTGACAATGCATTTTAAGAATATTTTTAGCCAACTGTTTCGGATACCTTCTGCCTTCAGCAGCGTTTATATGATTCAACAGAAAATTTATTTAACTAACTTCCCGACTAGTTAGACATTTGAAACTTTCAGAATAGTTCAGAATACGACGAAAATGCATTTTTAAAATACTTTTAGCCAACTGCTTTTGGTCCCTGCAGCCTTCGGCAGCGTTATCAGTACAAAGGTTGCAATCGATTTTAAACTACCTTCCCGACTAGCTAGACATTTGAAACTTTCAAAAAAGCTCAGAACACGGTGATAATGCATTTTTTAAATATTTTTAGTCAACTGTCTCGGGTCCAATGACAATGCTTTTTAACATTATGTATATATTTCTAAAGGTGTATAAGGATGTCATGTGATGCCCACATCAGATTTTTAATAATGCATATAGGTGTCTGTAATGTCCTCGAAAAGTCCCCAAATAGAGTTTTCAATGTCCTGGAAATTTACTTCGATTTGGGGACAAACAACAATTTGTCCTCAAATCAGTGTTTGAAAACATACTTTAACATAGGCAGTTCGCAACGATCTGGCTTTTCCTTACGGTAGAATTGTTTACTAATTCGTTTAGAGATCACTGAACTGAAGAACAACTGGAGGAAATGCTAGACTGGTTTTTGCGTGCCGTTTATGGAAGGTTTGTTTACCGAGCGTTGCACGGCAGAAAGCATTCCATATCTTTATCTTTCAAAGTAAAATTGTGTAAAGATTGTCTGTTCAAACAACCATATGCTAAACATTTAGAGATTTCGATTCTCCGCGGAGAAGATATCTTGAGCTCAGTGGTCCAACTATGGAGGCCAACTTCCTCTCTGTGCCACCTGGTTTGGTTTGGTTTACCATGGCGAAGAGTCGTTCTGAATGAATCAACAGATTTCATTTGCCAACTTGGCGAAAAAATCTGTTGATGTTGGTGCCACGTACAGACAGCGAACCAATCACAGTTACTCTAGTGTTTGACAAGTGCAGGCTATACGGAAGCGTCGTGTTGTTTTTCTGAATTCTGAGTTCCTGTGCTTTTGTTTCTGCTCGTCGGCTTGGGCTTTGTCATATTTAAATATAATAGTTATGTCTGAACGTAGGAGAAACAAGAAAAAGAAAGACGTAAGCTTTCAAAGATTATATTTTAACTATTGATTTTAAATATATTTCCAAAAATTGATATATTATGTTGAATGTTTTAGCCATAAATTAATGTTTACATCCTAGTAGTAAGAGGAAATCCACGAAGTTCTATAATTATTGATCTTTGTTTTGATAATTGTTTATGGAAAATTCTTTAATAAATAAGATTGTGTTGATATTACTTAATTGAAAATCTTCAGAGGCCTCTAAATATGTTTTTGTCATGCTATATGTTTTCATCAAAATAAAGTATATGAGATTTACTTAATTGTGTTACAAAGAAAAAAAAAAGCATTTGTCTATTTAATATTGTTAGTTAAGATAATGCATATGCTATCGTCACTGATAGCCAAACGCCATGTCATTCTGTATGGGGAAATTTGTAATCAGAATTGCTCATTAAGTACTTTATATATATATATTTATTTAAAGTAGGTACTGTTATCAATCTTTGAATTTTAAAAATTGATTATATAAATCTTTGTTGTTTCAGTTTGAAGCTATACAAATAGGACAATGCTCCCAGGGGTCGATCCAGGTTTTAATTTTTGGGTCCCTTTTTTGTGAAAAACAAAATATTTTTGTGAAATTTTTATTTATTTTTGTGAAATGTAAAATATTTTTGTGAAAAAGTAAAATATTGTGTAAAATCTTCCGTTTTTACAATCACTTTATGTAATGTTTAATATCAATTTAATAGAGTTTCGTTGAGACAAATTAAGGCATTAATTAAAAATAATACTGAAAATATGAAAACATTTAATAAAAGGATCATTTTTATAAAACAAAATCTTGTGAAGGGACTCATTTTATAAATTTAATTTTGTGAAGGGTCCCTTTTCATGGATTTAAATTTTGTGAAGGGTCCCTTTTCATGGATTTGAATTTTGTGAAGGGTCCCTTTTTATGAATTTGAATTTTGTGAAGGGTCCCTTTTTACTATGTGGAATTTTGTGAAGGGGCCGCAAAAGGGACCCAAATTTTACCTGATCGACCCCTGGCTCCATATATTTAAACTTATCTTTGGAGAGCATTTCCTTCATCTCTCTCTCTCTCTCTCTCTCTCTCTCTTTTTTAATATGACCTTCCCTCCCCCCTTTTTTTTTCCACATTATATATGAAAACATGATTAAAAAGTTAACACAAAATTTTTTCATGTACATGTAATCAGAATTGCTCATCATTAAGTACTTTATATGTATATATTTATTTAAAGTACTGCTATCAATCTTTATATTCTAAAAATTTATCATATAAATGTTTGTTGCTTCAATTTGAAGCAACAAATAGGAAATTACTCCATATATTTAAAGTATCCGAATATCTTTGGAGGACATTTCTCTGTCTCCATCTCTCTCTTTTTTTAAAATAAGTGTGACCCCCCCCCCCTCTCCCCCCCCCTTTTTTTTTTTATTTTGCATTATATATAAAACCATGATTAAAAAGTTAACACAAAAACTTCTCCTGTTCATTTAATTTCTTAAAAAAAATGAGCACCAAAAATAAGCTTTCTTGTAAAATATGATAAATCAAGATATTTTATTTTTGTAAAGTTTATGGAACAGCTTTAGTACAGAACGAACCTCCTTTACGAAATTTAGAATTAGGCACCAAAATAGCTCAAACGTTTCTTGCTAAGGTCTTTACGTACGTAATTGTGATAGCCAGTAGCAATTTTATTTCAACACCAAATGGCAAAAAATATTAAAAGTCTCATTTGGGTATTATATTAAAACTGTGTCAATTTTATTAACACTATAAAAATATTTTTTCTAAAACATAAACCACCCTTTTATTTGTAGCTTGAGTGTTTAAAAAATATTTACCTCTATACTTAGAAGACCCTAAGTATAGAGATACTTAGTCCCCTCTATACTAAGGGGACTTGGCACCACTGAAGATTTCATATAAGTAAAAGGTTTATTTCCATTTAACATTTATAAATTGAACTATATTAGGTTTGTTTAATAAAATATTTATTCGTGCACCAATTTTTATGTTTTTTGATATACTATATTTTTTATAGATCTGAAATCTTTAAATTGCGTTTTCTCAGTTTTTTTTTTTTTTTTTTTTTTTTTTTTTTCACAAAATCAGGAAAATACAAAAACTTCTACAGATAGAGTAAAGCACTGTTTATATGTCTCTTGTTTATATGTCTTTTACATTTATACGTCCTTTTAGTAAAGTCCCGATTCATTCCTATTCATTTTAATGCAAAAATTCTTCGTTTACAGGCCTCTAATATAGGTTATACGTCTTTTCCACTTTACTAAAATACGCAAAATTTCTCGACCTGCCATTATTTTCCATTCTGACAGATTTTTCCTAGAAAGCATCTTAAATGAAGGAACATGGTAAAAATCGAAAAATACCGATCAAAGAATCAATTGAGTTCACAGTAGAATTTTTAATACTCATAGACAAACAGCAAATCAGATGAATATTAAAAAAATTTAATGTTATTAAATAACTATCTGTATGTACATAAATCATAGCTAATGTATAATAAATCTGTGCTTATTATTAGAGATACATGCAATAAGTATAATTGATGTTCAAAATGTGTTCATATAATTCTTAAGAAATGTAATATAATACTCAATATAGGATATAGGTAATTAGTACCCAGTCATGCATTAATAGTAAGATTTTTCTCACTTTTTATAATAAAACTTTTTTTTAAATTAATTATTGTCTTTAAAAAAGTGTAATATACATTTACTAACTTAAGAAACTTTATTAATTTGTATTTTCATATAAATTTTGCTTACGTGTCATTAAATTTGTGGTAATAAAAGTGTTGTTATTAAAATTTCGTTTACATGTCTTTTCATTTATACGTCCTTTTACGTCAGTCCCTTGAAAGATGTATAAATGATGCTTTACTGTATTTAAAAAAATATATAGAGAAATATATATATATATATATATATTTAAAATGTTTAATAGAACCTACTTAAAAAAATTAGAAATGAATTTTCCAATTTATTCATTAGTTTTTTAGAAAAAAAAAAAGTTAAAAAGTACATGCCTGTGTAAAAATTTGCAATAAAAACTTGATTTTTGTTTTATTTTTATTTTTTATATTTTTTCTTTTAAAGATATTGAAAAATCCATCCCTAATTCTTTTTTAGTAGAGTCTATTAAACGTCCAAAATAATTTAAGTCTTTTCTTAAATATCTGTAGTTAAGTTTTAGCTTTTTGAAAATCATGAATTCAGGAAAAAGCCCAGGAGCAGAATTATATCTGATGTTCTGCAACGAGACATTAAAATTTGCAGATGTTCTGCAGGTATTTTGTCCAAATTTGTCAAAGCACTGTAAAATGCAAAATAAGCATAAAAATAATACTTATTAGTAAAATATTTATTACACATTTATAATAAAACATGATTTTAAATTTTTATAATCTAAAACTGAGGTATACACCCAGAATTTGCAATTTTTTCAATGACTTTAGGCCAGGGTTGGGTTTCTTCCGGAAGAAACTAGTTTCTTCCAGGACAGTGGAAGAAACTGGAAAAAACCGGAAGAAATGAAAGAAACTAACCAGAAGACAAGACAGATGTTCGAAATTAAAATTTATGAACTATATAAACTCAAAGCATAAATATAATGTCAAATCTAAACTATAATCCAATTAATATTAAAAATATTGTTAGAAAAATAAGTTATTTTATAACAAACACTAAATATATATGTGATGGGTTTTTACTTTTCAATGCTGATATTTTTAGAACTTTTTGCATATATACTATCTCATATTAGTATACATTCAGACAGTACAAGTGATAATAATTACGGAATTAATCATAATATTTGCACTTTTTTTTTTTTTTAAGGATACAATTTTTTGTATAAACTCAAAGCTGGTAAACTGTATCAATAAGTAATATACCTACTTTTAAACTCTCCTGCAAGTTCTCTAGGATTAAAAAAAAAAGCATAGTTTGTATTTATCTATTTTAAGTTGAAAAATAAAGTGCAGTATTGAACTACTCTAAATAACATTTCATTTGTTTTACAGTTTTTAACTCCCTCTAACTCTCAAAAATTTTGTGTAGAGGTTGTGCGGATTATAGGAATTAGTAGATTAGAGATCATTGCCTTTGTTTACAGTTTTCTTTTGCAGATACAGAGTCAATTATTAATTCATGAGAATAGACATCAGAATGGAAAGGTGATTTCTAATAAATTTTAGAATAAAGTATTTCTTCAATATTAATAAAACTAATCGATCACATTCATATATGATAAATAATTTAAGCATATTCAAGTAATAGGTACCTATAAAATGTAAACAAACATATTAAAAAAATATGAAACTAAATATTTTTGAAAGTTCGGAAATAATATTCATCACTGATTAATTTTGTTAAACATTGATGTAATAGTGATTTGTTTTAAGCACTAGTCTGTATGAATTGCTGGATAATAAATACAAGAATGTTACCCCCCCCCCTCCCAAGTTGAGTTTCAAAGCAAGGATTAAGCTAAAAATTTGAATAAAAAAAAGTAAAAATGTGAGAAATGTGAATTTATTTGAAATAAGAGATGTACATTTCTTTTTCACTGTACTGTATTAGGAAAATGAAGTTTTTGATGACATTTTGTAATGCAGTAATTATTGAATACTGGCTCTTTTAATTAACTGAATGTTTGTTAAGAGCTGTTTTATCAGAAAGTATAAGCAAGTGATACAAACTATTATTTATTACCAGTTAAAGAAATAAAATTGTCTAAATAATAAATTATAAAACTTTACGCTTTTTAAATTGAAATTGATTTTTTTACTGGATTTTGAGTATTTTGGAACGTGATTATCAGATACCGAAGATCACTTCGGTAAAAATCTCATAATTATTATTAAATATGTAATTAAATTTTTATAGGTATAATTAAAGTTACTTAAAGTTGTTTATAAGACAAATGCATCCATTGTATCTTACAAATCTGCAATTTATAGGATAAATTTTTAAGAAAAACAGTTTCTTCCATTTCTTCCACTTGGAAGAAACCTATTTCTTCCGGCCGGTTTTTTCCATGGTTTTTTCCGCGGTTTTTTCCACCTTGGAAGAAACTTGCCAACCCTGCTTTAGGCATTAATATTGTCACATTAATTTGGATATACTACTTACAAAATGTTTATAAATTTTGTCTATACATTGAAACAATGACTGTTTCCAGCAATTTCCTAGTATGCTAACAGATTTACAGGTCAGTTGAACATATCTAAGTTTAATTTTAGAATGTTAGCTGTATCAACATCATCCAGTTAGGGGATAGATGAAATGTTCTGCAAAAGCCTCAATTGTTCTGCGACGTGCGTCGCAGTTTTAAGCACTTTCTGCTCCTGGGGGAAAAAGCGAAAACGAAAAAAGTGCATCTAAAACCATAATAATTGTTGCTTGAATCTGTATTTTATTGAACAAACCTAACAGAGTTCAATTTAAAGGTTTTCCAAGTTCCCTTAAATCATTACAGAAGCAAAAATTTCTGAAATTTGTATTGTAAATCCTAAACATTATAAACAATAAAATAATAGTAATAATAAATTATTAAAAAATAATATAACATCTTCAGTTATGAGTGTAGTTCGTTATCTTTATCACTCTTTGCAAAGCATGCATAAAATATTTCATCCATTTTGATTCAAAATGTTAAAAATTTTATTTTGAGAAAGTTGTAAAAATAAAATTTAATTTGTATATAAAATACTGATATATTTAGATGTTATACAGGACGATTATAATTATAAAGTTACAATTTCAAAATGCTATGTATAATTTTAAAACTACCCATCAGAGTGATTTGATATTTTACCAGAGCAATCGCGAAGCAATGAAATTTTGTTTGGCAAAAGAAAAGAAAAAAGTTTCAAAATGTGCTGTTAATTATCCGTAAAGTATTTATTTCATGAAGCTCCTCTTTTTCTCTTTTCACTGTTTCTGCTGTAAACATGTATTCTTGTCTTTTTGCTAAAAAAATTGTAGTAAACCCTTGAAGTCTACATGTTTCCTGCTATTCCATTGTGTTACTAACAACATTCCTGTGTTTAATGAGTTCATATAGGTGTTTCCCCTGACATTACCCTGACAGCTCCATTTATTGTTGGAGCTACTTTTTTCCTTCACCAAACAAAATTTCATTCCCTCACGATTGCTCTGGTAAAATATCAAAACGCTCTGGTGGGTAGTTTTAAAATGATAGTATTTTGAAATCGTAACTTTAACTATTAATCACCCTGTATTTAAAAAGCTATAAATTTAGTTCTAAATAGGATAAAAATAAAATTCAAACAGATTTGAAAAGAAAAGGGTGAACAATTTTAGTATAGGATTCCTTCAATGACTATGAAGCTTCGTGACAAAGTAACTCGGATGTTTTTTGTCAGACTTTTACTTCCACAACCACAATAGCCATTTTAACTGTAGCTGCATGTTTAAAATATAAAACAGTTATAAAATGTTGCAAAGTAAATAAATAAAGTAAAATAAATAGAGGAACATTAACAGTAATCAGATAATTTACATATCTGGCTGACTAAATTTTAAAAAAACACTGAAAAAATGGTGGCAAAAATTAAAAAGTTGCCGAAAGGGTCCTATACTAAAGCTGCACTGAAAAGAAATTAAGATTTATTGCTGTATTGAAATTGCAAAATCAACTTTTTGATTCTCAAAATAGATTTTAAAGGTGTTTAATTAAGTACCTTAATTGTGGTAAATTTATAATTAAATGCTGGACTGAGTACAGTATGAAGCCAAAAATCCAGACAATTTCGACCTCATTAATCATCATCATCAACAGCAATTTTTTTTTTTTTCTCCTTAAGTATAAATATATCTAAATAAAGAACCGAAAAGTATTTTATTTCTTAGTAATTTTAAAAACCGGCATTTGCAATGTCTGAAAGAGGAAGGAGAAGAAGATTATAATAATAGTAACAATTCTTAACCCTTTCAGGACCATAAGATTTCCAAGACTAAATATGCCAATACAACACAATATTTTAGCTATTGTGGGTGTAAAGTAAGAGAATATCACCAGAAAAACATAGCAGGGCGTATAGGTTTCCTATAATTTCATGGGAAATATTTTCCCTATGGACCATAAAAGTAAATAAACGAAGAGTTAGGTTTATTATATCGGTATTTTATTTATTGCTTTGTAATGCAAATTTATTGCTTTGTAATATAAAAATTATCAGAAAAGTAAAATAAATAGCTAGTTATGGTATTCTACGAAACAATTTCGTTTACTTGTGAAGCACAAGTGGACATTGCACATAACACATTTATTATGTGTCCTATTTTCTATATGTTTTTTTTTTATTCGTTCAGAAACACATTTGCTGCTTTGGACATATGTTTTATTTTGGCATTCAGTAAAAAAAATATCAATTCAATAATAATTGAACAATCGATAACGATTTTTGTAGAAGGGAAAAATATTTCCCTTGGGCGTGAAAGGGTTAAACATTTATCTAATTGAGAAGTAAATTCCATATTCTATTTCAATTATACTCAAACTTTTAATTAAAAAACCTAAAGTACTAAAAAAAAAAAGGAAATGTTTTAAAAATGGCATGTTTTTCTTATTTATTTTCTTTTATTGTAACTTGTACTAATTTTTGTATGCAAATATTTCAATAAATCTGTTTTGCTAAACTAAATATATTAAAAAACCTTTACTACCTTCATTGTTTGCCATTAAATCTTTCCATCGGGATCCCGATGGAAAGATTTAACAGCAAACAACGAAGGTAGTAAAGGTTTTTTAATATATTTAGTTTAGTAATTTCACTTCGTTTATTTAATCAATATAATTTAAATCTGTTTTGTTTTTCAGTTTATTTTTTAATTTTATTGGTATTTATTGTTAAAGTTGATTAAAAAAATATTACAGAATATATTTAAAAATCGTAATATATTATTTTTTACTTGAATTTGCATATTAAAACCAAAATATTATATTTTCGACTTCGTATTGTACAATTATGTGTAATTTTAAGTTCTTGCAGTGCATATTAAAATGTGTAATTTAAAATTGTAGGTTGATCCTAAAGATTTGGACAAAAAGCCTACCAAAGAAGAATATGCCGTTGCTAAGTACTTAAAGCAGAAACTTCCAGAAAAGAAGACGACCCTTTTAGGACATAAAGTTGAATATTTCATAGGTATTTTATATTATTCAATTTGTAATGTGGGTATATTTTGTATTTTAACTGCATGCCAGCAAATTTTAATCACATATACACTGATTTATACAACGTGAATATATTTATGTGTATTTTAATTAAATTTATATGTATATTGTATTATGTTTTATATCTATGTATCGTACAAATGTCCTGCCATTGAGATATGGATAATATGAAAGTACCTTAGTAATGTGTTTTAAAATAGTCATATCAGTTTATCTCACTCTAAGCAACCATTAGTGTTATCTAATTTTTTTTTTTTTTTAATCGGGTCGACTTGAATCTATATTTTACCCCAAAAGTTATAGCTTTCAATCTGCAGGTTAAAACCTCACACCTGTTATAAGAACACTTAGTGATTTACAGGGGTGCAGAATATGTTCGAACGCCCAAACAAGGTTCGGGGGAAATTTAAACTGACTGGGGAAATTTTTAATATTTTTTTAAGAGAAAATAAAAATGTAAATCAAAAATAACAATTTGCTACTTTGAAGTGCTTAGACACTAACAGCGATATTTTTATGTTACACTGTATACTTATTCTCTTAAAGATTTATTACATAGAACAAATGACTTTGTATAGCAAAGTAGATTTTTGCATTATTGAGGGAAATTTATACTGTGTTTGGGGGAAATTTCCTAGGTTTGAACATTTTCTGCAGCCCTGGTGATTTAGATCATCAAATCCTTCTGATAATCCAACAAAATGGAAGAAATAAATAGTATTGTTATGCACCTGCACTAAGCTAAAAATTCTCTTTTTTTCTCCAAAATTATTGAAAAATTCTCTAAGCCAAGATAGTGACATGAAAACCTTCGGGCAAAATTTAAAATGATTTATCTTGATAAGTTAAATCAGGGTTGGATTTTTGCAGATAAAAATTCATTTTTGCCAGAACAGCGGCAAAAAGTGGAAAAAGCAAAGTAAAAATGGAAAAAAAGAAGAAAAGGGGGAAAATGATATTAAAACGGCATTATATGTCAAATTTTTAGCCTTTACACTTTGCACCTTAATAAAAAATGTCTTTCAAGTTTTTTATAACTTAAAATTTAATTATAATTAATTTATTAATAATAAATAATGTAACCAGGATCTGACAAATCCCGTGTGTTTTCAGGAAAAATTTAACAATTACTTCTGCTTTTGAAAGATATTTTTCCCTGAAAGAAATTCCCAAACTTAACAAATCTTCATACTGTTACTACTGGCACCTCCCATGTCAACATTTTTTTTTGTGTAAACAAGATACCAGCATCCTGAATACTGTCTAAAATAAACTGTGTTTGAACTTAAAGTGAGAAAATATTAATAGTATGAACATTAAAAGTTCATCAAATTAAATGGACTTTTTTTTTAAAACTGAATTTCATTTATTCAATGTAAAATAATACATAAATGACCTGCATTAGTTATAAAATTGTGAAATATTAATCCTAAAATCTCTACGTTTTACTGTGAGTATTGGCATAGGAATAATTTGCTATCTCTGACTCCTTAGATATTGAAATTTTGTCGGTCCCTGAATATGACCATAGAAATAAAACTACAAAATTTCATTTTTATTTTATTGTAGTAAATAATCTTGAGAATGACATATTTTCAGAGAACGAGTTTACTTATGTACAAAAATGCATGATCAGTGACTCGCAAATTTTAAAACAGTGAGTCAATAATTAACTTGATATTTGACTTCCTGAATTTTCCCTCGTTCAAATAAAATTTCATGAAAGTTTTAAGTTCTTTTTTATTTATTTATTTATTTTTTTTTTAATATATATTAGTATGAATAGAAAAAAAAATTGAAAATTTCTTTCAGTTGCAGAGAAACTTGTTCAACAATTTTGTTAATGAGTAATTAGTTCACAAAAATTCTTTGATATGTTACAAACCAACAAAATATTTTTCCACCTGTGAGTGCGAGCTGTAACAACTGATTCAACATCATCATTAGCAGTAAAATATACAGTGTGCCCTAAAAGTTCCAGTACTGATGCTGAAGTATTTTTTATTTACAAAACAACAAACCTTAAAATAATTATTTTTATGCTAATGCAGGGATAGTACTTGTCCTGAAATTCCTGAAAATTTAAAAAACGTCCTGAAATGTCGTTAAATTTAATAAGTTTTCATAAAATTCCTAAAATTTTCAGCTTATTATGCTATATATTGACATTCAAATCACCCAAATTAAGTGATCAAAACTTAAACTCACTCTGTATTGCCACGTTTTACTGTGATCGCCAGATAAATAATAGATTAAAATCTTTGTAAGCAGCTTTGTTTCTGCACAGCTGCCTTCATGTGCTTACTTTTTATTTCCATTACCCAAATACCGAAGATAACGGGAGTACTATGTTTGATGTAAATTTTTTATTCCAAATTTTCACCTGATTTGCATGTTTGAAGGTCTGATTAAAAAAAAAAAAAAGTGGTTTTCAGCAATTGTTCAGTATGTGTGCATGTATGTATATGTATGGTGAATTTTCTGATTATCATATCTCCTAAACAAATAAAGATAGAATGATAAAACTATAGAATTGAGACTGGTCTGATGTGCAGATGATTTTTCCAACTCTTGGTGAAAATTGTAAAATTGAAAGTAGGACATTGATAACCAGTAGTAAGTCTGTAAGTGCGTATCTCATTACAGCTGTAATAATTTTCTTTAAAGTTGCTTTATAAACATCTTTTTAGATGTCCTTTTGTATGCATTATAGTCAGGTGGGGGTAAAATAAGTCAGAGGGTAATTCCAATTTTGCTGGTTTTATATATTATTTATATTAGTCTTCATTTTGTATGCAAAATTAATTGTAACTAATACTTTTTAGTTACAGACAGTAATTATTTGTGTGTTTCGTATTAGTAACTTGAATGTGTCGCTAAGAAAAACTTTGGTTTTGAGCTAATTCAAAAGCAAATTTTACCGTATTTTTTTATCATATTCCAAAAAGCACATTTTTAAGATAGATTTCCAAAACTTTTGCAAGAAAAAAGTAAAATACTAATATTTTGAAGTAAAAAAAGACATGTGGGGTAAAAAAGGTCAGGTATTGAATCATGTTAGGCTTAGCAAACATAAAGTAACTAATTACATTTTTTTTGTTTTAAATAACTCCATATATATATTCTTTTAATATATTAGTTTAAAATTAAGCTATATATTATTCTGGAGCTATTTCATACACATAGATATAAAATAAATTAATGTCAAGAGAAAAAAAAAAAAAAAGACAATACATATTAAAGCTGAATCAAAACATTCAGTTTGTAGGTGTAATTCAAAAAGTTGTTTCATTCCAACTTATTTAAGAAAGGTGCCAAATTTTCATACAAAGGGCAGGCAGGCCACAACATTCCATTGAAACTGTCTGAGTGAAACTCTGCAGTTTAGCATCAACTTCAAATGCAAGAGTGGATGAATCTAGATCATCAGTCACCAATTTGACAAATTAATTCTAGTGCGACTTCAATAGACATGGATCATGATACTATTTATGTATTCTCCTTTAAGTACATAAAATCTGCTATTATAAACACTTTATCACCCAATCAAACATTGTCTTCTAAAAGAAGCTTTGAAAAATGCACACAGAAAAAGAACCCATACGCAATAGAAAACAGGAGTAATTTTAACAACCAACTTATTTTTCAATTGATCGTATGACAAAAAAATCCAAAAAAATCTACAGAGGTGTTAAAATCACAGAAACATCAACTGTAAAAGAAACAAAAAAACAACTCTTTCTGAAGAAGAAAATTTGGACAGCATTAATACTAATCAATTCGTAAAAGTTGGAAAATATGTTAAAATAGAATTTCCTGGGAAAAGATCAAAGAAAATATTTACTGGCATCATTCTTTCACAGAATCATGAATATTCTGAAAATTTTGAAGGTATAAAAAAAGTGGAAATAGAAGTTCCTATTGGATTTTCCAGAGAAAGATATTTCTGATGTAGATGCATTGTAAATTCTAAATATTCTTCCCGAATGATGGACCATAGAGACATTTTTTTACTTGAAAGAACACAAAATCAAGTTTCTATCAAAAAAAGGAATGTGTATTTGTAATTTTATTTGCATGAAGTAAATTGTATTAAAATTTAAAACAGTTTTAAAGGATGGCTTATTTTACCCCAACACATGGGGTAAAATAAGTCACAAACAGCATATCTTAAAATTTATTTTTCAGAGATATTTCTCTTAAAATGTCATAAGGAATATTCATTTGCATATTTTGTGCAATTTTTTAACAAATGGAGCCAATATATTTTCTGCTGTTTAAGTGCATATGTAAAATATGCTGTTTTTTTATCTATTTTACCTAACCTGATCCTAGTTGGTTAGTTCAGGAAGATTGATAGATGTCCTATATAAATTATGTCAATTTTAGGTCTTTCGAGTGCATTTCTTTAAAAATGGCTGTACGGATTTTCTCCAAACTCACCCTATTAACTCCCATTTATATGTCCTTTACCTTTAAGACATATGTCAGCGGTTCCCAACCCATGGGCTGCAGCCCTGAAGTGGGCCGCTGGCAGTGTGATACTGGGCCGTGGAATATTGAGGTCAAATACCAGTTTTTCGGGATGATTCACTAGTGTGATGTGATATCACTCAAAAGCTCTCCATGGCCTGTAGTAGTCAATAAGTAGAACGCGCTGGCTGTTGTTCAGGGATTTCATTTGTTAGTCGTCAAGGTCTACACTCTCCTACTTCCTTCACCCTACCCTACCAGGAACCGCACTTGTTTGACTCCTTTGTGAGTAGCTGTGATTTTCTGTTGATGTATCGTATCTTTGTGTCTGCTGTGAGCTATTATTATTTCACGTCAATATGGATGCTTGGTTTCAGACTGGAACTTGCCGTAAGACAAAGCGATCAAGTGATGAAGCGACTTCTACATCTGATTTTACCAGTGATGAGTTTGTTAGTTAGTCGATTTCCATTCCAAGTTGTAGAAAAATAATAAGGAAAACTAAAACATATTTTCGTAAATATAACCCTGATTTTTTAAAGTGCGGTTTTGTGTTTTCTGGTTCTGAAGAAGAGCATATGCCTCAGTGTGTGATATGTTTCGAAAGGCTATCCAACCCCTAACAGCACATCTTCTCCTCGGGACATCCTAAAGATATACTGTGGATGAAAATACATCCAAGGGACATCCAAAGGATGTATTTGGGATAAGTGTGCTGTTAAGGACGAATGCATGAAACTCAAAACTTCAAAGACATCATCAACTAAACATCCTCTGTGAATGTGTAGGAAAGTCTTTGGATTTCTTTCAAACAAAGAAAAGAAATTTCTCTATGTTTAAATCCACCATGGAAAAATCTTCAAAACAGAACAAACTAAGCACCAGAGTTTCTTATGAGCTATCTTTGTTAATCGCAAAGAAGGGTTCAGCTCACACCGTGGGAGAAGAACTTATTCTACTCGCAACAAAAATAATAAGTAATGCTTTGTTTCATGAAAAATGTACAAAAAAAAAAAAAAAAAAATCCGTTATCAAGTACAACCATGAAAAGAAGAATTGGTGGTCGGAAAATGTAAAAGAAGCTGTCATTACTTTTTTTAAACAAAGGGAATATTTTTTGCTGCAACTTGATGAGAGTACAGACGTTGCTGGCCAGACTAATTTATTAGCTTTTGGTCTTTTTGAGTTGAATGTCAATATCGAAGAAGAAATGTTGTTTTTCAGTCTTTGTCGACAAAATCAACTGGCGAAGAGATTTTCAAATTTGTTGACAGTTTTATAAAACTAAATAAAGTGCATTGGTCAAAGTGTGCAGGTTTGACAACTGATGAGGCACATGCTATGTCTGGAATTCGCACTGGTTTAGTCTCTAGAATTATATCAGTTGTTCTCATGGTTCAACGGACGCATTGTAGCATACATAGAGAGGCTCTGGCAGTTAAAGATATGGACGAGTGTTAAAAAAAAAACACTTGACGATGCAGTAAAAATCGTGAACTTTATTAAAGCAAGGCCTAAAAATTCCAAATTGTTTGGTGTTTAGTGTGATGAAATGGGCAGTGAACACAAACAATTTCTACTTCTCTGTGAAGTTTTGTGGCTATCAAGAAGTAAAGTGTTGACAAAATTGTTCGAACTCTGCAACAAACTTAAGATTTTCCTTAAGGAAGGAGATTGTGATGGAAAACTTGCAAGCTCCTACTTAGACTGTTTGACCAATGAAAACTGGTTGAAACGGTTGGCATATCTGGTGGATATTTTTGGTTCCCTTAACATTCTTAACTTAACCCTGCAGGGCATGGATGATCATAAGTTTTTTGTGCCAGACAAAGTAGAAGCAGTGATAACGAAACTTCAACGATGGACTCAAAAAGTGGAGCAAGATTTCTTCGACGCATTTCCAGTCCTACATGATTTTCTTGAAACCAACTAATTTAAAAATGATAAAACAACATCTACAATCATAAAAGAATACTTGGAATCTTTGACCTCTAACCTCAGTTAATTTAAAATTATTTATTTTCTTAATTTTATAATAATATTTATTAATAAGCCTAGTTAAAACATTAATTTTCCTAAAATGGTAACTTTTTTTAAAACAGTAAATTTTTCAAACAGTACGATTTTTAAAACTAATAACAATCTATTTTAGTTACTCTGATACTGTGATTATACATTTTATTATTCAATCATGTGAATGAGAAATCTACTAACTTTAGCAATAATTAAGACTAAGAAGATATTTCTTAGGAACATGCAATCCAATGAATCAGAAATTCCTTTGAAGAAAATTACCTAAGAAAATTGAAATTATCTGCAAGTGTGGAAGACTCGTTAATTGAAATATCATGTGACCAGACTCTAAAATCACTTTTTAAAACACCACCATTGGTCCCGTTCTGGATAAAAGTTCGGCAAGACTATCCAGCTATTGAAAAAATTGCACTGAGACACTTGATGGGCTTTTCAACAACCTATATGTGAATGAGCTTTTTCAACTTTAGTCTTTTTTTTTTTTTTTTTTTTTTTTGAAAAATAAATATAGGAATAAATTGAATGTTGAGAGTGATTTGAGACTAAAACTATCTCTTGTGGAGGACAAACAGTGTCAGAAATCTCATTAAGGTTTTCTTTTTTTTTTAAACTTTGATCACTTGTTTTTGAAATTTATTACAGAGGTGACAGGTAAGTGAATACAATATAATTCTTTTTTTTTTTTTTTTTAAATATTTATTAATTCTTCTTGTGCAGTATCTTTTACTAATTACTGACATATATATATATTCGTCACACATGGTGTCTATTATTTGCCATTATATTTTTTACTTGTATATTAAGTAGTCAGTGGGCCTCAAAGTCTTTTTTACAAAATTTGTGGGCCGCACAACTAAAATGGTTGGGAACCGCTGACATATGTATTAGTTCCTACATGAATATTGTTTGGTATCTGATTTGTTTAGTCAATTTTACATCTTCGAACTGTACTATGTCTAAAAATAGTACATATGTGTAGTAGTGGGCAGTGGAAGTTGTGTGTTTGCTATGCACAAAATATTTTTGCCTGATGAAGGTTTTAGGCTATTTTTTTAATGTGAAACTATTGATGTGATGAACATTTTTTAAATTGGTCTCTAAGTTGAAATTGCATGGACAATGCCCTTTTTGGTGTAGAAATGTTTGAAAAAATCATGACTCTAAGAAAGTTTTTGAAATGATTACTATAAATGAATGTATGTGTAGTTCTGCTTCAGATGTTTCAATTAAAGTTAGATTTTTTTAAACTTTAAAATAGTGAGCCAAATTTTTCATTTTTATGCCATTTTAAATTTTCTTGTATGCATTAAAATGTGCAATAATTTTCATTTATGCATACCATTTTGTTTTATATTTTAATCATAAGTAAAATTTTGAGTTACCATCAAAAAGCAATATGATATAAACCCTTTCAAAAATTGGATGTTTTTCTCTATTTAAATAAAACGAGCTCGTTTTAACCATGCACAGTAGATTCAAGGCATCTCGCTTATTTAGGTAGACTAGTAATTTTGTCCTGAAAATGTCCTGACATTTTCAAAAGTATGTATCCTGAAATTTCAACTTATGCTAGTACTACCCCTGCTAATGATAAGACATATTTAAAATAATGGAGGAAAAAATACAGAACTTACATTTATAATAAATGTTCAAAATACATCAAAATACAAATAAATGTTTTCTACCTTTTTCTTGGAGACAAAGCTGAACTCATTTGTGCATGTTTTTAGAAATGCGTTTTAACACGCTATAAGTGACTTCTTGTATTCTTTAAGTAATGGCAATTTTTAGGTCATCTATTGTTTGAGGATTATCTGCATAAACACTGTTCTTTAAGTATCCCCATAGAAAAATGTCCTGAATGGTCAGATCAGGAAATTTTTAAATAAATAAAGTTAGAGGAAAATATTTTGACAAATCAGGAAAGTGACATTCTTGTCATTTAAAATTTTCTATATTACAGTAAATGAATAATCTTTTCCATATGCATGGGAATGCACTAGAAAAATTGTCTTAAAAAAAAAAAAAAAAAAAAAAAAACTAGTTTTCTATGTCCAGCCATTCTTGTAATATTTTGCTGGGACATGATATTGTTAGGTTTCTGGAGATTCACCCATATATAAAACACTGTACATTTGTAGTTCATGTATTTAAGTTAGAAAGAATAATTAAAATTTATTTTGAAAGTGTCTCTTATCTTGTGATTTTTTTTCATACCTGTTGATTATAAAACTAATTTTTAGCTCCTTTAGTATTGCTGTAAATAATTTTCTGTAACTTGTTTACAAATAGATTATATTAAGGGAGCTCGCTACCTGATGTAGCCAGCTGCCAAAATCCGTGTTCTGTTATTTCATGGAGAAATTTGTTAACTCATTCCTTAATATATCTTTTTTTTTTTAAATTCTATTTTCACTGAATTCACAATAGTGAAATTTGTTCATAGTTTTCCAAAAATCGATTTTTTATTTTTCTACTACAGTAGACTCCCGATTATCGGCGGTCGGATTATCCGCGGTCCTCAAGGGCCTGAATTTAAAAAGGAATTTAAAAATACAGAACAAACTTATTACAAAAAAGATCGAAGAGAGTAATGACCTTCAAGGCTTTTGGAGATATTACACGATTCTTGATAGCATTTATGGCATGCACACTGCTTGGGAGGCAGTTAAGCAGTCTACTAAGGTCTTGGAGAAAAAATTTACCAAATGTAGAAAATAGTTTGATAGAGTTTATAGAGGAGGAAGAAATTTTTGCTCATGATTTGGCAAATTTAGCTAAATCTGTTACTGGAGGAGAAAAAGTCAATGAAGGAAACTTTGAAGAGTAGATTAATTCTGACGTCAATGATCCAGGCATTGAACACCTTACAGATGAACAAATTGTGGGCCAAGCATTAGACCAAGTTTCAGAAGATAGTGAAGAAGAAGAGGAAGAAGGAGATAAAACTCAGCCGAGGATGAGCCACGACGCAGCCCTAGCACATGCAGATGGACTTAT
Organism: Salticus scenicus; assembly: GCA_963930645.1. NCBI lineage: Eukaryota > Metazoa > Arthropoda > Arachnida > Araneae > Salticidae > Salticus > Salticus scenicus. Next base: position 31,365,928 of record OZ005662.1, read on the forward strand.
AAAATTTCTAGAGGAACAGGACGATGTATCACTTTGTGACAAAATGCTGATAAAGAAATAGCAATCGCAAATTAAGAAAAAGTGTTTTAGTACAAAAAAAAAAAAAAACAGAAATGCTTGACCGATTTTTTTGTTAAAAAATAGAGCAAAATGTAAGTAGAAATTTTTATTAGTATGTTAAATTGTATATGTAGGCCATGCTTAACTGTTAATTAAATAGTATTACTCAAAAGGCTTTATGTGTTGATTTATATCCCTTTTTTGACCATTTTGCGGATTATCCGCTGATTCGATTATCCGCGGTTGTCTATTCCCCATTCACCGCGGATAATCGGGAGTTTACTGTATTTCATTTTGGACCTAAAAATTTAAATAATTTTTTTTTTTATGAGCAAAGACAAATTTAAGAGTGATTTCTTTCTTCTTTTTTTTTTTTTTTTTTTGAATGCAAAAAATTGAATTAAAAAATATATTAGGCACTGAGTAATTCTGTTAACAAATTTTTCCATAGAATAACATGGGATTTGGCTGCCAGAGACAGGGAAATTTTGAGGTTGATATGAGTCTTAATTTATTCGATTTTCCAATATGATTGCATAACACATATCTTATTTTCAACTGTTGAAATGTGAAAATTCTATTTTATTAAAACATTAATTTAATTTTTTGAAGGACTTCCTATAAAGATTTCTTTAATGTATTGAATAATAGTTGTTAATTAATTTGTAATTTTTTTTTTTTTTTTCAGCATCTAAAGCTGTTGATTGTTTACTTGAATCTCCGTGGGCAAAGAGTCCAAAAAAAGGTGAAATTCATTTTAACAATAGGGATGCCGCTGTTTGCTTTATGGAAAGGTAACGTACACTATATATTACTTTTATAAGATTACACAGGTCTACCAAAATATAGTTGACAAAATTAGATTTGATAATTTTAGTTGGTACTTTTATTTTTTAGTGGGTTAAAATAAAAAAATGAAGCAAGTTTTCCTCTATCAGTTCAAAAAACCCTTAATGGCTTAAAAGTTTGTGACGCCGTTACTTTAGGGCTATAAGAATTTTAAATATGAGTCTTAAAAATAAAAATATCAAATTTTAAGTGACGCTTTGCAATTAGTTAAAATATACATAGATTTTCTTATTTGATCATTTACTTTTATCTTTTATTTATATTTATAATGCAAACGTAATATTTTTTACTTCAAGATCAGACAGATATATAAAATACACTCACTGATGCTTTTTCATTCACATTTAAAATTCAAAATAACAGTTTTAAAAGGAATGATATAAAAATTCCAGTGGCGTCTCGGTGTTATTTTAAAAGATTTTTTTTTAGATTCCATTAAAATTACTTTTGTTTTGTCTAATAAAGTATATTTACACATTTAAACAATGCTTTTAATTTTCAAATATACTGTCAAATAATTATACTTTCACTGAGTTTGCATTATAAAGTAAAATTATTTATTTCAATAAATTGATTTATCTTTTGCATCACGCTATCCAAAACATAGTATCCAACTAAGTGAAAATTTGCTCAAAGAGGTAGTGTGACGTAAAGAAAACATTTACACAAATTTTACTTGCAGTTTTGGATAGCATGACGCAAAAGATAAATTAATTTATTGAAATAAATAATTTTACTTTATAATGCAAACTCAGTGAAAGTATAATTATTTGACAGTATATTTGAAAATTAAAAGCACTGTTTAAATGTGTAAATATACTTTATTAGACAAAACAAAAGTAATTTTAATAGAATCTAAAAACATATCTCTTAAAATAACACCCAGGTGCCACTGGAATTTTCATATAATTCCTTTTAAAACTGTTACGATTTTGAATTTGAAATGCGAATGAAAAAGCATCAGTGAGTGTATTTTATATATCTGTCTGATCTTGAAGTAAAAAATATTACGTTTGCATTATAAATATAAATAAAAGATAAAAGTAAATGATCAAATAAGAAAATCTATGTATATTTTAACTAATTGCAAAGCGTCACTTAAAATTTGATATCATTATTTTTAAGACTCATATTTCAAATTCTTATAGCCATAAAGTAGCGGTGTCACAAACTTTTAAGCCGTTAAGGGTTTTTTGAACTGATATCATTACTTTTTAGTGGTTATTGATCAAAAAATTAAAATAAGTCCTTCTGGCTCCTAGGAAGGGTAAACTAATTTATCTTTTCTTATGAAGTTGCCACTATTTTTTTTTTTCAAAATGGCAGCTACAATTTATTAATGGACTTAGTGGATTTATTAATGAAGGCTTGTATATATGGAGTTTTAAGCAAATCGGTTCATAAAACCTTTCTTATGAAAATTTGAAATTTTCAGTGTGCTGGCACAGGGAAACAAGAGGGTAGATTAAGTTGGCAAATGAACATATCAAATACATTTCTAAGATAAATCTACACTACAAATTTAGTGTGAATTAATTCAGTATTTCAAACGTTATCATACTGACCAATTTTCAAGTAGCGTGCCACTTGGAAACAAAATGGAGAAGCTTCACACTAGAAAAATTTATTGACTGGGATTCTCACTCTTAAAAAAAAAAAAAAAAGAAAAAAAAAAAGAAAGAAAGAAAGAAAAATAAGTGGATAATTTCAAATTTAAGTTAGAATTACGTAATTTACATTTTGCAAGTTTCTTTTTAGAGAATTACAAATTAAACAAAAAAAAAAAAAAAATCAAGTGAATGTTAAAAATGGAAATTTGTATATTTTGTTTCCCCTTTGAGGCTAAGTATGCTCCAATATTCACAATTTAAATTTTCATCAAAATTGCAGGTAAAAATTACTTCATATATATTTTCTTATAAAATGTTTGGGGGAAAAAATAGACAAAATATAAATTAAACTTTACATTTCTATAATTTTAAAAATAAGATAAAATCACCTGGAGAAAAATTTTATGGAAAATATAAGTTAAGCTTTTAAAAAAAATGAAATTTCTGCGTAAAAATTCTATTTCATAAATATATTTACAACTAAAATAAACAAAAAAACCCTCCTTTAATTTTAAATAATTATTTCTACATGTTTCGAAGCAATTAAAAGTTTTTTCTTTTATTTTTAAGAAAAATAAATGTAGTGGCGCCATCTAGTAGTTTATATTAAAATCATATACATATAATATTTAACTTTTTTTTTTTTTTTTTTTCCCTTAAAAAGAAAAAAAAAAAAAAAAACTTGTTTAGAAACAGGTAGAAATAGTTTTTTAAAATTAAAGGAGGATTTTTTGTTTATTGTAATTGTAAATATATTTATAAAATAGAATTTTTCATGCAGAAATTAATTAATTAAAAAAATAAAAGAAAGAAAAATATTTTTTAAATACATTATTATGAGTTTCAAAGTAAAGATGTTATTTATTTATTTTGACGTGTTTTTTAATAATTGCTATTTGACATCTTTTTCATGAATTTTAATAAAATTCATAAAATAATGTTATTTCTAATAAACAGTGTAAGCACTGTTTCATCCCCTAGTCATTATTGCTTTAAATAATAATAATAATAAAAAATAGATTATGTTAATATTTAAAATATGTATCATTTTAAAGTCTGAAAAATAAATAAATGAATAAACTCTAACTGTATTTTCAAAAGAGATTTTTAATTTTTAAAAAGAAAAAAATATATATATGTATTTACGAAAGTGTATGTTTTAAATAAAAAACGATAGATGGCGCCAAAACTCTATTTGCTGTTTTTTTTTTTTTTTTTTCATTCCCGGTGCGGAATGATACATGAATATGAATCGCAAATCATTGAGCTATTGTAAAATCGATGTTCATGAATGATTAAAAATTTTTTCGCTTTAAAAAATTGTAAATTCATCATTTTTATGATAAAATGGAATATCTAAAATTACAAAATACTTCCTTATTTAAAATATTATCTAAATATTTTTTTGACTAAATATGAAATTTTGAAATCAAAAATATTTGTTTCATAACAGAAGAGAAAATATATTTAAGTGAATTTGACTTAGTATATATACAATAAATATTTTAAACATGTAATAAAGTACTTTTTCATTAAAAAAAAAATCTAAATAATTCATTGGCTGCATTGAAGTCGGTCAATCAACCAGCCCACATACCTCACAAGTAAGAACCGCATAACAGCGTTTTCACCCGAAGAAACACATGTAATTGGCGGAGTAATATAGTTCCATATTTAAAGCGATTTATATAAAAAACAAGAGTTTTTCTGAAAAAAACGAAAACGTTACTAGATTCAGAAAGATCCTATTAACAACATATATTAATTATATGAAAATCCTTTGAGCCGTTTTAGAGATATTTTTCAGAATTCGAGTCTATTACACCAACTGTTTTCCCATTTTGGCTTTAAATTGAGATTCAGATCTCAAAACATGATGCATGTAGAAATGTAAAATTTTCAGGATAGATTAAGACCGAAGATAAAAAATTATTTTGAAAAGATCAGAACAAAATATGGCATATTTGCTGAGATATTAAGTGTCGGCTTTTACAAATCTCTTTGATATCAAACTAGCCGTATATATAAGTTTGCAGCATCCCGTTTGTCCATCCACTTGCGTCACTCAAAAAACTGTCGTTTTTCATGATCATGTATAGATTTTTGCTAATATAGGGTGTCTACAGGTAGTTTCTTTATTTTTGGTAGTTTCTAGTATGTTTTCATGTAAGTATAATTATATTGGTGGAAGAATCAACAAAGAAGTTGCATTGGTAGACACCCTGTAAATATCTATACATAACTGGCTTCAGTTTTGGTTTCAGCACACGAAAAAAAAAAAAAAAACATTAAAATCAGCCAAAATTATCAAATCAAAATTTTAGATCTAGATTTATGGTATTAATCTTTAATTCTAATTTTATTACAAAACTATCTTCATTATATTTATTAAATTATATCTTAATTGAGGCAACAATTTCTTTAAATTAAATGGTTTTAATTATTTCAATTTACATTAAGTGTTTATGTAGCTTTTAATATTCATTAATATCATCCAGTTTATTTGAATTTTCAAAGTTTAAAAAAAAAATTTTCAAGATTTTTTTTTTTTTTTTTTTTTTTTTTTTTTTAAATACCAGAAAAAACTTAATATCATTTCTGAGTTGAAGAGATGTGTTTTAAAATGTGAATTAAAAAATAGTTATTATTATTATTATTTATATATATATATATATATATATATATATATATATATATATAAGAAAGATTTCAATTGCGATTTTTTTTTTTCACTGCATTCTGATTGAACAATTTCAGTTATATTTCTGTGGAATTTTACCAACATGTGTATATCTCTCTTGTATAAAACCACAACTTTATATATTTCAAATAATTTTTTTAACTAATTAAAAAATAAATAAATAATCATACATACCCTTTTTATGCAAGTGATGTGAAATACAATTTAAATAATCAAATAAACAGCTTGAGTTTGAAAAATTTTATAAATGCCAAATAGACAAAATGAATATCATCACAACTTCCTACTGAATGGTGAATTTTTCTTATAAGCTCATTTAAGTCGGTAGGGGGGTTATAAATGCATGTGAATTTTGGTTATGTTCAGTGTATCACAGTTTCTTATTAGTATCACCATTGTTATTTATTTTCATTAGAAAAAAAAAAAAGTTACTGAGGTGGCTTCTTCTCATTTCCCTGTCATATGTACAGTCGGTAAGAAAAGTGTCTGAACACTAGCAAAAATTCCTATGTAAAAAAGTACACTTCTTACGGTTTTGTTAAATAAATCCTTATCAAATCATGTTCTTACACTGACTCAGAACAGGATTCAACAAGGATTTATTTAACAAAACCGTATGAAGTGTACTTTTTTTACATAGGAATTTTTGCTAGTGTTCGGACACTTTTCTTACCGACTGTATGTTCTTATAAATTTTTAGTACAATATTTGGGTTAAGAGCAATGAATTTGACTGATCACTTGACACAGGGGCGAAATGAAATTTCCGCCTAATAGGCTACCCACCATTCAGTTCGATATATTTACCTCATTCTAATTTATTAATTTATTCTATTGGGGTCAATTTCATAGTTTAGCTTTCATGCAATTCGATACTATTTTCAATACAAGAAACCCCACAATGCAGATTTATGCAGAATATTACCCAATTTTGCTATGTTGATATAATATTAAATTTTGAATAACTTACAAAATTTTAAAATTAGAATATTTGTAGTCAATAATGTTCAAATAAGAATCGTAAATACCATTTTAAAGGTAGTCTGATATATTTATCATGCAAATATCCCTCAAAATGGATATTTATGTGAAATTTTACTCCATTCTATCGTGTTAAGTAATCGTAAATTTCGAATAACTTACGAAATTTTTAAATTAGGAAATCCGTTGTCAAGGATGTTCATGCCAGTATGATATATGATATTTTAAAAGTAGTCTGACATCTTTATGATCCCTCAAAATCGCCATTTATGAGAAATTTTGCCCTATTCTGCTATGTTAAGAAATTCATAAATTTTAAATAACTTACAAAGTTATTAAAGTTGAATTTTCATAGTTGCTTATGTTCATTCCAGCATCATAACTGATATTTTAAAACTGGTCTGATATTTTTAAAGTAAAAATATATCTTTTTATGCACATTAAGCAAAATTTCATCTTATTTTCCCATGTTAAGAAAATCGTAAATTTCAAATAATTTATGAAGTTTTTGAATTAGAATGTTGTTAATTAATAGATTTCTTGCCAATATCCTAACATAAGTAATATTTTAGAACTTGTCTGATGACTTTGCAATCATTTGTTCATGAAATATCGTGTACACAGGCTAACAAACTAACCACGCTAACAAATTTACACACTATTGAACTAACAAACACCGTACGGACAGACACCATATCAGTTTTATTACTTACAAAATTTTGAATGAACACCATGAACTGCTATAAACTCGCAACAATTGTCTTGGGTTGAAAGAGCACACAGCCCTTCATCATCAGGCAAACAAAGTAGGCATGAGTGCTGCAGTCAAAGCAGCATTGACTGCAGCACTCGTGCCTACTTTGTTTGCCTGATGAAGGGCCGTGTGCTCTTTCAACTCGAAACAATTGTTGTGAGTTTATTGTATTTCATGGTGTTTATTCAAAATTTTGTAAGTAATAATTTAAAATGCCAGTTCTGTGGTGTTTTCTTATTAACCATATCAGATTTGTCATTTTCAGATTCCCCAAAATGTATAAAACAGTCAAAAGCTTGAGTTTGAAAATTTTTATGATTACCGAAATTTCCCATACCCCCAGCAGCAGAAACAGTGTAGCACAGCAGCGAGCGCTGCAGATTATTAAAAGCTCTGCAGATTAATTTTACAACTCTGAAATGAAGTGCCAGATTTAAAAATACAAATATAATTTACAGTAGTACTCTAGATCCCTTTAGTTGCTGTGTATTCTTAATTATTTGCTTTGTAGATGCAAATTTTATCTATTGTATAAATTGCTAATAATACTTGTGATACAACACACTGTGTCTCTCATTCCTGGCTCGCAGACAAATTTTGTTTTGCTGCAGACTTATACAGAAAATTCTGCTATTGGGCCCATACCTATAGTATGATGGGAAATTAAAAAAAAATCTGGAGTGACTCTACTCGACTTTCCGAACATTGAGCAATTAACAGTTTTGTAGATAAAGTAAAGAAAGAGGAGTTGTTAAACAAACAAAGGAGAGAAAACCATAATAGAGTGTTTGAGTATTTTTGTCCATATATTACACGATGTTTTATTTAATGCTACTGAACTTTGAGCCCATAGATCATAATGATAAAGAACTTTTCATTGTGTCCCTGTAAAAACCTATAAATGCTAGATTCACCAAAATGCTTATAGTTAGTGCAACAGTGATTTATAATATTCATATAAATTTTTGGCTTAATGGAATAAGGTGTTTAGATGCTATCGCACTTTTAAAAATTTGGTGTCACAGGCCATAATGATAAAGAATTTTTCTTTGTATCCCTGTAAAAAACTGTAATTCACCAAAATCCATACAGTTAGTGCAACTGTGACCTATAACATGTGTACAAATTTTTTGCTCAGATTAATAAGGCATTTAGATGCTATCACACTTTTAAAAATTTGGTCCCATAGGCCATAATGATAAAGAATTTTTCCTGGTGTATCTGTAAAATAACTACAAGTGCTAGATTCACTAAAATCAATATGGTTCATAGTATGGTGACTTACAATATACGTACCAACTTTTAGCTTATTCAGACAAAGCGTTTAGATGCCAGCATGTTCACTTAAAGACATACACACATACATACACACATAAATAATTCATTGTAAAAATAGTGAAAACAGACTCAGTACAGAAACATCAAAATCTCAAATTCAGATTTTTGACATGATTACAATACTTTCCTGACTATAGTGTTCGGAAAGTAAAAACTGCATATGATTGAAAACAAAATGATAAAAGCATATGATTGTTTATTAAGCTTTAATTAATCTTATGTACCATTAACATATATATATATATATATATATATATTTTTTTTTTTTTTTTTTTTTTTTTTCACTCCTCAGTTCTTGCCCTTGTTTAGAAATTTTTATTAAAATAGATGAACTTTTTATTATTTATAGATTTTGTTCTATTTTTGGTCATTAACTACATGAGCATGTGTTTTCATACAGGAGGAAAGATTCAAAAGTTTGCCAAGCTTAATAAAATAATTTTTATAATGACTACTAAGCATAATGAATAAATGTTTGTGGAAACTTAAAGAAAGTCCTGGAACAAGTTGCTAATTTAAAGATTATGTTAAATTTTCATTTAAAATTAAATTAAAGCTCCAAATAGATTATAAGTAATATAATCCAAATAAATTCAATTAAAGCTCCAAATCCAAATAATTTAGAAAAATTATATTAGAGATTGTTCTAAAGTGTTTTTTCAAGTAATGTAAATTTTCCATCATTCTAGTACAATTGTTTCTAGACTAGCAAGAATTTGCTAGTGTTTAATATTTTTTATTATTTATTATATAATAATTTTATTTAACTATTTGTTTACAATTTTCTCAAATTTAGTTAAATGTTTTGACCAGGGTTTAACATGGGAAAAATTTTTCTTTTAGCATTTTAGTTAAAATGCACAAGCAGTATTTTAGTTTTTTCAAAAGTTGATTTAATTCTATGGATACTCTTAATTTCTTTTTCTTAACTTGGCTATTTTGTTTTCTATTTCTTTTGTTCACTAATAAGATTAAGCAAAAACTGAACTTGGGATTTAAGGAACATGAATCAGGGAAAATTTGTTTCAGTTTCAACAATAGAAAATGAGACAGCTATGTAGAGGTCTGCACGGGCCGGGCCAGGCCTGAATGAAATTTTCTCCGGGCTGTGTCGGGCCGATTTTTTTTCTGGTTTCCTCGTTAATCAACGAAAAAGGAAAATGATAAAAATATTTTTTCCGTCATTTATTTTACATAATTTTACTGGTTGGTATGTCACAAAAAGTTCTATTTTGTTAAAAAATGTCTGTAACTTCAATTTAATTGTCTATCAGTCTGTCTGTTCGAAATCTGATTTTTCGCAAATATTTTTAGCATGCTTCGAAATTAATATATTTTATCTAAAGTAATATTAGATGGTTTCCTATTCAAAATAGTATGCATGTCACTACCAGTCTGCGTACATGTACATAACAAAATAATTTAGATACGTTACTGTGTATAAGGTTTTGTTTTCTATGATCTGTTAGGTTTAGGTGGTATGAAAGCTATAAAAAAATTTCCGTTGTAACTTTTTCTCTAAGGCTCCTTTTTCTTTTCTCCAGTGGATGAAAGTAGCATCATTCTTATCATGGTCAAAAACAACTTTTTTATTCAATATAGTTGGATTAACATTAAAGTTTTGTTTTCCGGATCACATGAAAGATTCGGATACGTTACGGTATATAAGAGGAAAGTGCATTTTTAGTAGTATTAACCATTTTAAATACCTTCCTGTATTGTTTGATGAATGCTAATATTTTTGATTTGAATTGCTGTTTGTCTTTGTGCCTTGTCTATAATAACAAATTTCTGTTTATATATAATTATCTTGTAAAAGTTCAGCAGTTTTGTTAAAGAACATACTATTGTTTGGTTATATAAAACCTCTGCAAAACGCATACTAAAAATCTTTTTCATAGAAAGGCATGCTTTTTTTTTTTTTTTTTTTTTTTTTAATTTTACATATTTCTGAGCCGAGCCGGGTTGGGCTTGATTTTATCGTTTTTTGTCCGGGCCGGGCCATACACGGTTAAAAAATAAACGGGCCAGGCCGGGCCCGGGCCTCAAAATTTTGGCCCGTGCAGACCTCTACAGCTATGTTATATGTGCAAAATGAAATAGTGATTATTAAAAAGAAGAGTAATAAGTAGGAGTAGATCATTGAGCAATACTGGTACTGAGAATGCTTCTATGAAACAAATTCTGACATACATTAAATATTGGTGTATTTAAATTCAAAATTTAAATTAAATCCAAATATGTTAAATAATTAATGATTTCTGATATTTTCAGTGGTTTTATAATTTTTGCCCGCAAATATTTGAATAAAAGTGAGAGAAATACTATAGGTAGAATATTTTATAGAAATATTTTATGAAATTATCTGTTCTGACCATAATTTGACGTTGTATAACAGAGGCTGAGAAAGAAAACCACCAAATCGCCAACTGTTGCTGCTTACATAGTATTAAATATATCTATTCTTTTAAATTAACTTTTAGACTTATTTTATTTCTTTGAAATCATTGGTAAATTTTATTTTTTCTTACAGTCTTTTTGCAATTGTGATGTCTTTTTTTTTTTTTTTTTTTCTAAATCATCTTTTTTCTAATATTTTATTTATTCTTTTTTAAACCAAGGATAAAATTTATTTTCTTTTATGTATTTATGAGGTAATATTCAAGCATTATTCTCTGGAAACTATGCCTTTTAACATTAAGATTATAGCAATATAAACAAAACAGTAAACTATATTGTAGTTCTTTAAATATTAATTTTTACCTTTTTATTAATTTTTTTTTTTTTTAATTTGAACTAAATAAACATAATTTTCAGTTTCTCAGCATATGCAAAAAGTAAGTTTTTATCAATATATAAAGCATTTTTATTAATGCATAGTATGTTTTGTAATTCAGAGAAATCAATTAATGAAAATTTTGAAATCTGGAAAACCTCAGGTCCTAAGGAGCCTGAATAATGGGTCTTGTAAAAAATAAAATGTTTAAATTAATATAAATTGAAAAACCTTTGACATTTCTTCGTGCGTCGTCGTTTAAATTTTTTGGCCGGGTACCCGGCTCTCCTCATAATGACATCCTCTGTGGAGGACTTGAGCTTGACTGATGATGATCTTCTTTCACCATAAGGTGGTGCCACACACGGTCGGGTGCCACTGCACCACTGTCGTTGCATGCCTCTCTATTGGTTGTAATTTCGATGGACTTGCGAAACATCGCATAATAATAATCATATTCATTTTGTGCCGGTTACCCAGACAAAAAATTTAAACAATGACACACGAAGTAATGTCAAAGGTCTTTCAATTTATATTAATTTAAGTTAAATACTTCGTTTTTATTTATTATGTTTAAAATAAAATGTTTATTTAATATTAAATATATATATATTTATTTATATATTTATTTATTTATACAGAATGCTTATCTGTAAACTATTTCATCGTGCCAAAAAGATAATAGTTCAGAAAGAAATTAAGAAAAAGAAGAAAGATGAAGATGATGTAGAGTCTGGCAAAGAAAAAGAATCCAAGAAATCCAAAGGGAAATCGGAGGCCAGTGAGAAAAAAGATGAGAAAGAAAGCAAAAAGGTTTTTATATTTACTTTTTAATGCCTATTATTTTGTTTATTAGCAGTTATTTGCTAGATTGATTTAAAAACTATTACCGTATGCATAATCTTCATACTAGTATTCTATATTTGGCGGGGACATATGTTTTATGTTTTTTAAAGCAAAAATTATTAATTAACTGATGTAAAGTTTGTTAATATATTTCAGAAAGTTAAGTATTTTATTGTTATAAGCTGTAAAGCTAATGTTGATGGTAAAAAAAAAAAAAAATTAATCATGTATATTTAAAAAAATAAAATAAACACACTCTTAAAATTTATGGATTTACTAACAAGGGAGGGTCACCAACTGTCCAAAGGTTATTTATACATATTTTATATCCTTTTAAAAGTGTAACTGATGTGATCATCGTATGGGCAAATGCACCCTCCTAGCGTGGGTTTTTCTCAATTAAAGTTTGTAAATTGCCGATTCTGCAATACTGTTCTTTCCAAAATTTCCATCATTGTAATCAGTTTTGAAATGGATTCTTGTCCTAAATATAACATGTTTTGAGAGGTTGTGGAAAAAGAAGATACATTTTGAAATTCAAACAGTATTTCTCTTATATAGTAAAGTACCATTTATACGTCTTTCAAGGGACCAACGTAAAAGGACGTATAAATGAAAAGATGTATAATCGAAATTTTAATAATAATACTTTGATTACTATAAACAAATTTAATGATACTTAAGCAAAATTTATTTGAAAGTACTAATTGATAAAGTTTCTTAAGTTAGGGAATGTATATTATACTTTTTTTGAAGGCAATAAATAATAATAATAATAATAAGGATTTATTATAAAAAGTGAGAAAAATCATACTGTTAATACATGACTGGGTACTAATTGTATATATCATATAACTGAGTATTACATTACATTTCTTAAGAACACATTTTGAATATTAATTATATACACCGGGACCAATTAGTTCTCATACAACTTTTGAAGCATGTTAAAAAGTTGTACATATGTGTTACTGTAGTCCCAATTATTTTACAGGCAATTTAGTGTAAGGTATAAAATTATTGCAAGTGTAAATGTTGTACTAATTATAATTTTTCTTTACCTAAGTAGAATGAAGAATTTGAGAAAAATTCTGATAAATAACAGGGCCCGCATTAAGCATTCGCCACCTCGCCAAATGCGAACAAATCAGAAAATTGGCGATAAAATTTTTATTTTTGCGAAAATGTTGGCGAACGATTTATTTTTCACCAGTTTTCTCACAAGGATTTAAAAAAAAAAAAATCCAAATTTTTGTAAATAAATAAATTGACCGAAACATAAGTTGTAAAACAATGTGTGCCGAGTTTTCATTTTTTCATAACACGCTCATTCCAGATTCCAGCAAAATAAACAAAAGCATCAACGTGCGTACAGTTACAGTCAGCCTATGTTCGCGCTTCCGTCTCCGTCTGCCGCCTTGAATTCTTTCTTCTACCTCCATGTTCACGGAGGGATGGTTTCTCGTTTCTCCTTTGCGTTGATTTACTGCACTGCACATTCTGCCTTGTGCATGACGTCACATCCCACGTGCGCCGCTCTTCTCTTTGCATCTTTGCATACTTGTAAATGAAATACGTCGGTCGTACCGAGCCGAGATCATCTCGTTTCAGTTTTATCGTTTTAGCATCGTTTCTTGAAATTTGTTTTATTTTTAATGTGTTTTGAACACAAAAATCAAAATAGTGAAATGATACTTAAGGACATTTTAGATTATTAACTTAAAATAACGATTGAAATATTAACAGAAAATCTGTATGATGGCTGGAAGGCTATACTAGCCATTACTAGTTTTTTTACCAAAACATCTGGTTCAAATGCTTCTCAATCACTTCAGAAAGAAGGTGTGAAGAGAAAAAAATAGAATCAACAGACACATTGAATCAGCCATCTCGGAAAATTCAGTCTAGGGTGTTTACAAAATATAAATGCTATATTTCTATACATTTTTGCCGTTCAAATACTTAATAAAAATAAAATGACATAAAATCTACAAAATTGGATTACGGTCATAAAATGAAAGTAAAACCGTTTTTAAAAATAATGTAGCAGCAATTATGAATTTGGAAAATCATAACAGTTCTGGCAAGTTGGCAGCAATAAAGTGTAATTAACCATGAATATGCAATTAATATTAAAATCAATTAAATTGGTATATTATGTTGAATTATAAGCACCTGTTGTTTTAAATGAGTTTTATGCACCGTAGTTTTACTGTACATTGTAAAAATTTCGTGTATAAAATGTGGCTAACACTTTTAAAAATTGGCTAATGATTTTTCAATTTGGCTAATTTATTGGCTAACAATTTGAAATCCTTAGCGCGGGCCCTGAATAAATTCCTCAAAGTAGAGCAGTCGGGTGAAATTTTCAGAGACTTGAAAGCCCTGGGGGTGAAGAGAGATTTCATTTACAGAACTATCAGAAGGTATAATGAGATGTCCTCTGTCGATGACAGAAAAAGATCCGGCAGACCGAGGTCTGTCCGGACAAAAGAGGCTGAGAAAAGGGTCAAGGAAAGGATACGACGAAACGGACAAAGATCTGCTAGAAAACTAGCATGAGAGCTCAAAATATCGAGGGAATCAATGTTAAACATTCTTAAAAAGGACTTTGGGTGGAAGGCTTATAGAAAACGTAAAATTCACGGAGTTTCAGAGACTGATAGGAGGAAAAGGAAGCAAAGGGGGGAAGAAATTCTTGCTTGGCACGCTGGGGATTAATTTGTCTTTTCAGACGAGAAACTGTTCATTTTACAGCAAAGCCACAACCCCCAAAATGACAGAGTATGGTCAGTTTCTATTGATAACATCCTTGAGGGCCAGCATTACATTCCGTGTTATCAAAATGCTTCGTCTCTGATTGGTTTGATTCCGTGTTATCAAAATGCTTCGTCTCTGATTGGTTTGGACCGCTATTTCCAAAAAAGGAAAACTCCCGTTAGTCTTCATTGATAAGGGGGTAAAAATCAATGCCCAATATTATAAAACTGAGGTTTTGGGAAAACTTTTACTCTCAAATGTCCGGAGTATGTATAGGGCAGAATATTTCTGCTTCCAACAAGATTATGCTCCATATTATACGCACGTGTGGTTCAGGAATGGTGCAATCAAAATTTAGCTGACTTTTTGCCAAAGAACAAATGGCCTCTCAGCTCCCCCGATATGAACCTGGTTGATTATTTTGCATGGTCATATATGCTCTCCTAACTGAATAACTATAAAATCACTGATTTGAGCAAATTTAAAAATATAATTCAAAAGATATGGCAACAAATGTCAATGGAAGCCGTGCGTGCCGCATGTGATGGATTTGAAAAGAGATTTAAGCTCGTTAAGAAACTAAAAGTCGGAATTATTTTAAGTTTATGCAAAAAGTTTTTGTATGATTTATTTTGTGTTATTGTAATAAAAATTTGAAAGTGTATGAGAACTTATTGGTCACGGTGTATATTGTGTATCTTTAATAATAAGCATACGATTTATGTCCATACAGATATTTATGTCTATAACGAATAAAGTAAATAAATAAATTAAATTAAAAAATATATAAAATTAAAAATATAATAAAATAATTAATATAATAAAATAAAAGTTATTCCTTCTCTCTCTCACTTTTTTTTTTTGTTTGTTTGGTTATATCCCTTTTTGATTGGCCTTGCTGGTTGCTTCCTATTGGTTAGTTGTGTTGCTCCTCCTCCTCTGGTTTTTTGCCCTGCTTTTAGTCTTGCTTTTGCCTCCAAGGCAGTAGCACATGTTTTTGCACCTGAAGAAGAAAGGCCTCATCCTTTCAAACCAATTGTGCTGGCTTAAATTTTATGGTGTGCAAAGAAGTTTTGAAGTTTAAATATTGATTGTACACCAGTTTTGAATTTATTTTTGTGATACAGATAGTTATTTAATAACATTAAAAATCTTTAATATTCGTATGATTTGCTGCTTGTCTATGAGTATTAAAAATTCTACTGTGAATTCATTTGATTCTTTGATCCGTATTCTTCGATCTTTCCTGTGTTCCTCCATTTAAGATGCTTCCTAGGAAAAATCCGTCTTATTTAGAATGCAAAATGATGACAGGTGGAGAAACTTTGTGAATTTTAGTAAAGTGGAAAAGACATGTAACTGATATTAGCGGCGGGGGGGGGGGGGGGGTGTTCCTGGGCGGAATGGGCGATGTACGTCTGGAGTATATGCTTTGTACATGGGGTGTATGCTCTGTGTGCGGAGTGTATCTCCTGGCAGGGTCACCCATGGCGTGAAGGCCATTCCGATTTGCTCAGCTAAGATCTGCAGGCGAAAATTTTGCATCATGGATTACACCAGTAAGTTTTCTCATACTGCATCGCCCGTCGCACAGCATAAAAAGGGGCGCGTTCAGGACATAGGCAGAGGGTCCTGTTCGAAAAATTTGTTACAGTCTCCGGCATCTGGTTTACCCTCGGGTGTAAATAGTGCGAATGCTACCGTGACTACTGGTTTACCTTCGGGTGTAACTGGTACCACGGTTTCAGCTTGGTCTGAGCACAAGGTTCAGGATGCTGACTCTGGTTTGGTCATTGCCAGTAATGCAGGTCCATCTTCTGGTGGAGGGGCTGGCTCTGTCTTGCAACCCACAGTTGAGGGTTTGCCTTGCGTTCAGGTTCTGACTAAAAGCCAGAAGAAGAACCTGAAGAAAAAGAAGAAGAGACAATTGTCTCGTTCAGCTGCTGGTGGTACTAAAAGGCCTCGGCCTGCTGGTTCTACACCATCCCCTACTGTACAGGTGACGCAGAAGAAGTTAAGGAAGGAGGTCCAACCTTGGAGGGAGGTTCGAACTGGGAAAGATGTTCAACTTCGGAAGGACGTCCAACCTAGTGAGAGCATCCAACCTGGGAAGGACAACCAACCTTGTTCCTTTGCTCATGCTGTCAAGACAACTAGGATAGCCATTGTTAAGAGGGATTTTCCTTCTGACAAGTTGTCCCTGGATGATTCTGACAGTATTCAGCGTGAGATTTTGGTTCTGATTGACTCTATTCCTTTTGGAGACAGTCTGCCTGAAATTCTCGGCAATAACTTGATCAAGGGAGCTTTGATTCTGCAGTGTGGTAATGTGGCTACTCTGGAATGGATCAACTGCAACTTTGACAAGAAGGTTTTGGGTGATTTGGTGCTCAGGGTTCTGAATGCAGATGAGTTGCCCAAGCCTGTTAAGGTTGCCTTCAAGACCAGAGATAAGTTCTCGGACCCTAGTTCGTTTCTGAGGCGTCTTCAGCGTTTCAATCCTGAGCTGAAATCTACGAAGTGGCGGGTTTTGCAGTTCTCTGCGGGACCGAGCTCTGCTAGATGGATTCTTGAGGTTGATTCCGAGGATGTCGAGGTAATACGCAGGGCTGATTACTGTGCACTTACTGGTCTAGATCGTGGAGTCTTTAAGATTCTTCATGATCCAAACAAAAGAGAACCTAAGGAGGCAGTGTCTACTGTTCCTGTGGTCCCTTCTGATGCTTTGTTAGCCTCGGACTCTACTGGGCTCCATGCTCACAGGGATCTCCCTGCTTCTGAGGTGTCTCCTGATGTTGAAGTGGTGCCTTCCCCATCGGCTTCTGCTTCCTCTCAGGTTAGCTCCTTGGGCACTGCTCTGGGTCTGTCTGACCTTGCACTGGACTCTGAGTCGGAGGGCTTAATGCGACCTGACTCACCTTTGTCTGTGTGTGAGATTGATAAAGCTTTGGAGCTTTTGCAGGAGGACTCTCCTGAGATGGGCCATGATGGGTAACACTGCCTGGCTTTTCACTCTTTTCTTTCTCCTATTATGTGTCAGATTAGAGTTGGACAGTTGAATCTCCATCACAGCAAGGCTGCTTCTGCCCTTCTCTCTAAGAGGTTGGCTGATGGTGAATTCGATATTGCTCTTATTCAGGAGCCTTGGACCCATGATGGTAAAGTCATTGGTCTTAGCACTAAGGGTTTCAATATTTTCTATGACACCTTCTGTGATACGCCCAGGGCTTGCATTATTGCTAGGTCTGAACTTAATGCCCTTAACCTTGTCAACTTCCTGAATAAGGACCTGGTTGTGGTTAAGGTTAATCAGAAGGACAGGGTTACTAATGCTAATTTTGTCTTTGTTTCTGCCTATTTACCATATGAGGAGACTGACCCTTTGACTGATTTGGCTAAGGCTGTTTTCAGTTATTGTTGTTCAGGTTTTAGGCTCATCTTTGGCTGTGATGCAAATGCTCACCACACTTTGTGGGGTAGCAGTGATTGCAACAAGCGTGGGGATGTGCTGATGGATCACATTTTATTTTACAGCTTGTGTATTCTTAACAGAGGCAATGAACCTACTTTTGTTACTGTTAATAGAAGAGAGGTTATTGATCTGACTCTGTGTAACTCTTTATGCTTAGAGTACATTTCTGATTGGAAGGTTTCTGATGCAGTTACTGCTTCTGATCACCAACTGATTACTTTTTCAGTTAAAGGTCTCTACCATGTAAAGGTAGAAAGGAGGAATCCTAGGTCTACTGACTGGGGTTCTTTTGAAAAGTTTCTCAGAAGAGGACTTTCCACCTTTTCTGGTAAGTTCAACTCTACTGATGATATCGAGTTGACTGTTGACCAGTTGCAACAGATCATTCTCAATTCTTATCATAGTAGCTGTAAGCTTACAATCACTAGCTCCCCAAGGCGCGTTCCTTGGTGGTCTTCTGAGCTTAGTTCTTTGCGTAAGAAATGTAGGAAGCTCTTTAACAGAGCTAAGAAATCTGATGAGTGGCAGGCCTATCGGGATGCCCTCACTACCTACAATAAGGCTATTAGGGCTGCTAAGCGACGTTCTTGGCAGTCTTTCTGTGATGGCATTAATGATATTTCTGCCACTGCTAAGGTGGCAAAAATTTTGACCAGGGACTATAATTCTAGTCTCAATGCTATTCGACTTCCTATTGGCAGATACAGTGAGTCGAGTGATGAGACTCTAGCTGAACTGCTGAGAGTTCATTTTCCCGGTTCTGGTGCTACTGATTGTGATAGCCATAGCTCTCTCTCTTCACATACTTGTGGTAAGGACAATTGGGAAGCTGCTAAACTGGTGGTTACCCTTGATAATGTCATATGGACTATTAAGTCTTTTGAGCCTTTTAAGTCGCCAGGGATGGATGGCATCATTCCTGTGCTTCTTATCAAGGGCATTAATTTTCTTGCCCCCATTCTTTGCAGAATTTTTCGTTCTTGCATTGCTTATGGGTATATACCTCAATCTTGGAGGAATACTAGGGTGATTTTCATTCCTAAGCCTGGGAAGGATAACTACTTTGATGCCAAGTCCTTTAGGCCTATTAGCTTCTCTTCTTTTTTGTTGAAAGGAATGGAGAAGCTGGTTGACAGATACCTTAGGGACTCTGTTATTGTTGATAGGCCACTGTCTTCCTCACAGCATGCTTATCAACCTGGAAAATCTACTAATACTGCATTGTATGAACTTTCCTTTCTTTTAGAAAAGTGCATTAATGATAAAGAAATTGCCCTTGTTGCTTTTCTTGATATTGAAGGGGCGTTTGATAAGGTCCCTTTTGACATTATCATTCGTGCTCTAGACTCGAGGGGTGCTAATCCTATTATTACCAGATGGATTGCTAATTTGCTATCTTCTAGGTATGTTTGTGCCTCTTTTATGGGTACTTGCATGAAGGTTCATGCTAGCTCAGGCTGTCCACAAGGGGGAGTGCTCTCTCCTATTCTGTGGTGCATTGTTGTCGACTCTTTGTTAGTCCATTTAGCCAACCTTGGTATTCCATGTGTTGGTTTTGCTGATGATGTGGCTATTGTTGTCAGGGGCAAGTTTGGTAACTCTGTCTCTGATGTAATGAATGGTGCTCTTCAGCATGTTGCACATTGGTGCTCTGATTCGGGCTTATCTGTTAATCCATCTAAGGTAAGCCTTGTTCCATTTTCTAAGAGAAGATATCTAAATCTTGGTGATGTCTACTTCCTGGGTAATAGGCTAATGCCTTCTAATGAGGTCAAGTTCTTGGGTGTATTCTTCGACACTAAGTTGAACTGGAGTAAGCATACTGAGTATTGCTTACGTAAGGCCTTAAAGGTCTTTTGGGCATGTAAGAGTTCCATTGGAAGAACCTGGGGTTTATGTCCCAGGGCTGTCCATTGGATCTACTCCATGATTATATGTCCTATCATCACTTATGGCTGTATTGTCTGGTGGTCTCGGACTAGGCTGACTACTGTTAGAATTAGCTTTAATAGGTTGCAAAGGATGGTCTGTGTTGCTCTTTCAGGCTGTATTAAGACTACTCCAACTGCTGCCCTTGAGTGTTTGCTTGGGCTTCTTCCGCTTCATTTGCGTATTGAAGCTGAGGCTTTAACCTGTATGAAGCGTTTTATGTGTCTGGGCTTGTGGAAGGATTATTCTAGACATCTGTCTTTGCTGATCTTCCTTCTTTCGTTATGCCTAGTGACTACATGGTTATGAAATATGCCTTTCATAAGCCTTTTAAGATCTTTTTCCCTTCCAGGGAGAATTGGCGTATGTCTCCTACTTGGCTTAATGGCAACTGTTTGGTTTGGTATACTGATGGTTCTAAGCTTGCTTCTCATTCTGGGGCAGGTATCTACTGTCCTGGGGATGAAACTCGGCTTTCTTTCCCTCTTGGAAAGTTTGCCACAGTTTTCCAGGTGGAAATCTTTGCTATCATCTTATGCTGTAAGGTGTGCTTAGATAGGGGTTATCATAACTTAACCATTCATATCTGTTCTGACAGTCAAGCGGCTCTCCTTTCATTGGTGAGGTGTAAGTTCACTTCTCTTCTGGTTTGGGAGTGCTACAAGGTTCTTTGTGAGCTTTCTTCCTACAATAAGGTTAGTCTTCACTGGGTACCTGGTCATATGGGCATACCTGGTAATGAGCTGGCTGATGAGTTGGCTAGGTCTGGTTCCAGCACACTCTTTTTTGGCCCTGAGCCTGTTCTGGGAATTTCTCCCACTGCTTTCAGGGCTTCTATCTTCAAGCTCCTTGGTAAGGAGCACTATAGGCAATGGCGTAATTCTGATGGTCAAAGGCAAGCAAAAGAGCTTAATCGTGACTATCCTGGTCTTCGTCATAAAGAGCTTTTAAAGCTTAACAGGAATGGTTTGAGGAAGGTTATCGGCCTTCTTACTGGTCACTGTACCCTTAAGAGACATCTGAACATTATGGGAATCAGTTCTGATCCCATTTGTCGGGGTTGTTGTCTGGAAGAGGAGACTGCTCGGCACATTTTATGCGACTGTGAGGCCTTTTCTGCACACAGGTTTGAGCATCTTGGTCGGCAACTCATTGAGCCTTGGGAGCTGCAGGATATTCCTGTCAGGTGTTTGCTGAACTTTGCTTCAGCTACGAGACTTTTCTCTTAAGGATGCATTTGGGTCGGGGTACAATAGACCTCTGGTCGATGTGCCTAGTTCTTAGGTCCTGCTGAGAGCTGCCCTCCCTGCAGGGCCGGCTCTAACGTTTTTGCCGCCGTAGGCAAACCACAAAAGTGCCGCCCCCCTCCCCCCTCAAGCTTTAAAAACTTTCAAATTAAAAAAATACACACACACACACACACACACACACACACATATATATATATATCGTAAAAACGATCTAATAGAATTGAGCTAAGAAAATAATACTCATATAATATTTACTACTATTTCTTTTTTTTAAGTTAAAAACACAAAATCTTTGGAAATAATACTAGTACATACAATATTTTCTAAACAGCAAAGAGTAAAGAATGCTAGTACAATATACAAAATTTAAACCTTCATAAAATAATCTCTTTCGAACCTTTTTTTCTACAAATCTCGAATAACTTCTTGCATATCTAATTTGTTACTCGATTCATATTCAATGGCCAATATTGCTAACCCATTGGGTCGATTTTGACTATATATATTTTTAAAGTATTTTTTTTTTATATATAATCTGTAGTTTAGAAAAAAATCTTCCTCCGTTAGCAAAAGTACAGCGTCTAGAATAAACAGTGTGGCAATCGCCTATAACCGTGATGTTAAAATAATGCTACAAAAATTAAGCTTTCCCAGATGTCTCTGTGATCGAAACTATTGCTCAAATCGAAGACCTGATTGGCTTTTCCCAGTTTCGTCAGCTCAATCACGTGATCTGAGTACGTAATTAACCAATAGGGAGTCTCGGTTTTGATATCGTGACACTAGCTTCGATTACAATGACATCTGGTGACAGGCTTAATTTTTTTAGTACAATTTTATTTGCCGCTTTCAACACTGTTTATTCTAGACGCTGTAGCAAAAGTTATGGACAAGGTTAACAAAATTTTTAAAGCAATGCTTAAATTCGGCCCAATGTTAAGGAAGGTAATGAATTTAAGGACGTCAATTGGACATTCTTTTTTTTTTTTTCAAAAGTGAAAAAATAAAGTATATTTTACCAGCCAATTTTAAAATGTTAAGATCAAAGGAATCACCATCTGTTAAGTCGTTTCCCAGATCTTTACAGTGTAGTAGTAATTCATTTTTGCACGTGTCTTTAAGTTTGTGGACATTGTATAAAAATTCATTAGAATGATTATGATTATTCAATAAATTTAATCTCAGCTTCAGTGCACTGATCCGCGATTGTAATTAAATGCTCGCCCTCTGGTGGGCTAAGGGGAAATTACAATAAACATGCTTTAATTCGAATTCCATCAAGCCGCCATTGCTAGCCGATGTTTAGTTTCACATATATTTATTGAATAAAAAGGAATAAATCCGGTAAAAAAGATAACACATACAGTTGTGTGCTCCAGTGTAACTTCAAAGGACCAAGAAATCCAGAATTAAGCTTCCATTTATTTCCAAATGACAAATTTAAAATTTCAGTTGCTTCGGCTAATGGAAGTAAAGAATTAATCAGATGATTTGAAGCTAATATTTGTTCAACTTCAGCTAAAAATCTACTTCCGATCGAACTTTGAATAAACTGAAATATTTTTTTCCAAAAGCAATCAATTTTCCATGATGTAATGGCGGAGAAATTATACTACGAATATTAAGTAGAATAACAAAAAGAACAAAAATAGATACACGTGGATGTAATATTTACTAACAACAAGAGCTGAAAAAGCGCCATCTGTCGATCGTTACAAACGCGGATCGCCTGATCGCTGAAAAGCAAAAAAAAAAAAAAAAAAATCTATTTTATATTTCTCTTTTAAATTTTCTATAGATTCATCTACACTTTCATAGGAAAAATTTCATTTTTAAGATTGAACATGATGGCGTGATTTAGTCAATTCAAAGTTGTTGTTTTTTTTTTTTTTTTTCTATGCCTATTACATTAGCTAATTTTTCAGCTTTTAATATAAAGTTTCCAAAGGATTCAACTGATCTTAATTCTTAAATAATAATAATAATAATAATGAGCTATTTAATAAATCAGTGGCTTGGTATAAATCAAAAACTTTTGTTTCACGTAGCTTACTTAATCGGATTAATGTGATTCAAAATTTTGTATCAAATGACGATCAAACATAAAACTTTAATTGTTTATTATACAGTCGGCGGCAAAGTTATTGAAGCACACATCCGCATTTTTCATATATTATATATATATTTTTCTTAGTTTGATCGCTTCTTTTTATCATCAACTTACTTTTTAAAAACAGTATAAGACTAAGATCATCACTCGACAAATATTTACTTAATAAAACAGTATTATGTGCGCATCTTTTAAGTAGGAATTATTACTAAGTGCTTCAATAATTTTGCTGCCGACTGTAATCAATAAACAACAACTGCCTCATTTTTAATCATATTATCTATCTCTACATTTTTATAAATGACTTAATAAAGCATCATGAATATTTTCTATTTTAAGAAATAAAGATATTGGGGAATCTATACAACTTTTCCAACTTCGCAATCATTCATTAACTACTAAGTTTAATAAATGGCTGCTGCAATGTACGTGAAATGATCTGGAATTTAAAGTTTTAATCCTTGATTGTACTCCGAATTTGTCGCCTCTCATATCTGAGCAATTTTCATAACCTTGACTCTCATATTTTACAATTTTAACCCAATTTTTCCCCCATCTCTTTTAATAAAACTTTAAGCAGTTCCTTACCAGTAGATCTTTCAACAGGAAGAAAACCTTAAAAATGTTCATTGAATTTGCATTGAAATTCTGAATGGCCAATGGAAGCATACCTTAACCAAAAATTTATCGCCCCCCCCCCCAGCTAAAAAATTCTGAAGTTTTTCCGCCGAAAACCCCCAAAACTGTAGAAATTCTGCAGTATTTCAACTAATGTGCTTTTAACTTTAAGAAAACTGCAGAATTTTTAAAGTAAAGTTCACGACTTAATAAATACTGCAGAATTTTTAAAGTAAAGTTCCCGACTTAATAAAAACTGCAGAAATTTTAAAGTAATGTTCACGACTTAGTAAGAACTGCAGAATTCTTAAAGGTGTGGCTGTGACTTCAAAAATATCGAAAACTTATCACAGTTAACTTGATGATAAACGGTAACTGTAAAACAACTGCAGTTTTTATAAAAAATTGCGAAGAATATGTATTTAAAAAAAAAGAAAGAAAGAAACTGTCTTTTTGTAAGTGCGGGTTTCAGAAAAAAAAGTGCATTTTCCCCCCTTATAATATCGTAGTTTATCTTACATTTTCATAAAATATGTAGATGTATCTCTATAGATGTATGAAATAGCAGCTGAGATATCGATATGAAAGATAAGCTATCCCATAAATCTGCATATAATAGCATAAAAAGATGATTTTAAGGTAGCAAAAATTCTGAAACGCTTATTTTTTGGCTCTCAGTCTGAGGACAAAAT
This sequence comes from Salticus scenicus, assembly GCA_963930645.1. Lineage (NCBI taxonomy): Eukaryota > Metazoa > Arthropoda > Arachnida > Araneae > Salticidae > Salticus > Salticus scenicus. The sequence goes on from OZ005662.1 coordinate 31,390,673, forward strand.
CCTCTCCTTTTTAGCTCTGTACTTTCAGTGAGGATCGTGGGTTTTTTTGTAGGCTTCTGATTGGTCAACGGACTCAGCTCGGAACTTAGCTTCTGGCTGGGCACCGAGATCCTTGAAGTTGCTCTATAATTAACTTCACTTTTTTAACTCTCCTGAATTTCAATTACTTTTGTTAGGAAAAAAAAAAGAAAAAAAAAATTTGTATGGCCCCCTTTTTTTTATTTAGTTGCGGGACTCCGAGCGATTTCCTGTGCTCCTTGGGGCGCCCTGCTCACCTCTTAATTCCTATTCGCCGTCCAGACTGTCTTCGTCAACGCACGTAACAGTTTCACTGTTACACTTAGGTTTTTTCAAGGAGTTATTTATTTTATTATTATTTTATTTTATTTTATTTTATTTTTTTAAACTCCTGGTGCTTTACTCTGATTGGTCTCTGCTCACGCGGAGATTTATTCAGAGATCAAAATTCTAAATTCATCCTTTTGGCTTTTATTATTTCATGGAAAATTATTTTTATGTTTTTCTCATTTTTCGTTGGAGGTAAGCATTGGTTGCGACCAAATGCAGGTACTCCGAAGCACTCACGTTGACGTTGACGAAACGTTTATTTTTATAAAACTCAATACCCACATTTCTAACCACTGTTGGAAATTGAGAAAATTATTTCCCATTTTCATTGCCTGTAGAACTGACAGTTTTCAATTCCTGTACAGTTGCTCATTTAGAAAAATGTCCAAAATTTTTCAAATCTTTCATTTTAAAGGTTTCCAACACTTTAAAATTTGAAATAAAAATTTTGTATACCCGATTTTTCTAGTTTATTATTATTATTATTATTATTATTTATTTATTTATTCATGTATTTATTTATTTATTTTGAAATTTTGTAGAACAAAATTAAAAAAAAAGTTACAGTTTAACAATCTGTATCTCCCGTTTCAAAGCATGCAGAATGACGCGCTACGCATTGTTTTGAAGGTGATAAAACATTCCCCTCAAAAAGCATTATTTTTCATGTCTTTCAGAGTCTTCCCCTGGGGAGAGTGGTGGTGGGGGGGGGGGGATCACTTCACTTTCGCATAGTTTATACCGGTCGGAGGAGGGCGAAGGGAGCAGAAACAAGGAAAGGGGGAAAACGGGTGACCAATACAATTATATGATTACTATAATGCACGTGCGTGCCAGTGCAATAGCGCTTGTATAAAGCACGTGGGTTTCAGAAAAGATATAGATAATGGATTGAATGGAAGAAAATGTAAGAAACCTTATTTTCTCATAAATTTAAAAGAATATTATGAAGATTATTCAATAATGCATGTATAATTTCTATTTAACGAAGTATTAACTTATATATTTCAATCTTTCGTTTGATGGAAGTGCATTTCTAGATTCTAGTTATCAAATATTTAGCATTTTTCATTTATAATAGCAATAATGCATAGATTTTATTTAGAATGATCTGCAATTTTGCTTAATATTACATCAAATTTCAGAGATTAAAGTATTTTATTAATTTTTCAGGCACAACTGCATCTGCATATGTTAAATTAAGTTGAAGTATTTATCTTACTTATTGATAAAAAAAAAAAAAGACTTTAATGAAACAATATTTTAAAGCTTTTTACTACTTTAAGCTTTAACTACTCTTATCATTTTCTGTTAGAAATAAATGACAGCTTTGAGTTATGCGTAATACGTAGGATAACATCGTAATGAAGTTTCTGTTAAACATTGTGAATATGTTAGTTTATTATATTATAACCTAATTATTTTTTAGACAATTTTAGGCGAGACAACATTTCGCTTTACTTTTTAAACTGTTAAAAGAAATTACCCGAGTTTAAATTAATTTTGCATGAAAATATCATGTTATTGGATATTTCATTCTTAACTGAAAGTATGAATTTGTTTTAGCATTATTACCCACTATTTTTAAAAGGATTTATTTTTAAATTCATGGTCACTGGAAAAAGGAAAAGGAAATGAAATATTGTTTTTAAATCCAATTTGCATTTAATGTGCTTTAATTTTAAATGATTAAGGTCAATTAACTTTACATAGTTAATCGCTGCCCCCCCCCCCAAAAAAAAAGAATAAATATGTTATGAAATTGAAGACTTTGTTATTTATTTTATTTTATAGCGAGGGGGGGGGGATTTAGATTACTGACTTAATTTTTAACATCCCCCCCCCCCAGAGTTTAATTCTAATAGCGAGTAGATAATCCTTAAGAAAAGGTTAATGTAAATGTTTATTTACCAGAATACTTAAAATTATTGTTTATTTATCTTTATCACATAATGCACATAAAGAAATTTGTTTTGAATTTATTATTATTATTTTTATCTTAATTTATTATTTTTTAAATGATAGATTTGAGTTATGCTTAGTATATAGAATAACATCTTAATGAAATTTCTTTTAAATATAGTAAATATTATTTTAGTCCTAATTTTTTTTTTTTAGATAATTTAGGTAGAGACTTGGCTCTGCCTTTCTAAAAATTTAAAAGAAATTTCCCGAATTGAAATTACTTTTGCAGGAAAAATTCAACTTCTATATATATATTTCCTTCTTAACTAGAATATGTAATTTTCTCAGTAGTAGAACTTACTATTTTTAAAATAACCTATTTTTAAATTTATGGTCACTAGCAAAAGTAAAAGTAAGTGAAATACAGATTTTTAATCCAATTAGTATTTATTGAGCAGTGGCTTTAAATAATTAAGGTTAATTACCTTTGAATAACTCACACCTAAAAAAAAAAAAAAAAAAAAAAAAAAGACACATTACGAAATTGAAGATTTATTTATTAAATTGATTATTTATTTATTTATGCCGCATTTCCGTACAAAATTAAGTCTATCTGATTGCATTTAAAACAGTTTTTATCAAGAAATCGAAAAAGATTCTGATAAATTGAAAAACAGCAGTGACAGCGGTTTAAAATTTTAGAACAGAAATAAAAAACAAATTCAAAAACTGGAGTACAGACAATAGCAAGAAATTAAAACTTCTTCACACACCATAAAATTTGTCTTGCTTTTGCCTCCAAGGCAGTTGCACGTGTTTGCACCTGATGAAGAAAGGCTACGTCCTGTTGAAACCGGTTGTGCTAATTTAAAATTTATGGTGTGTGAAGACGTTTTAATTTCTTGTTAGAACAGAAATATTTTATTTTATTAAAATGTGCATAACATGTTTTTCTCTCTTTTATATTCAATAGAAGAAAGTATTTGATTCGTAATAATACTAGACTTCAGGTTTTCGATGGGTTTACATGTTTTGAGATGTCGTGGCAACGCTATCTCAGGAACTATACTACTCAGAATTTCATAAAATGTGATTTGTAGTTGCAACATGACATAAATTAATGCCTAGAAACATTTGATAAAAATTATCCAACAAATGGTGTTGTCATTCTGCAACTTTTTTCCCCTTTAATTTTTTACATTGCAGAACAACATTTCCTATAAATATACATAAAGTGAATTGTTTTTTATTAATCATTATGAAATTAAAACGATGAATCTATAATAGTGATGTTAAGTGAGATTTTTTTTTTTTTTGTAAATGTGCAAGTATTGGTTCCCCCTCGCCCCTTAAAAGGAAAGTCCCTCCGAAGGGAGGCAAATTTTCATTATGAGTATCTCCCAAATGAGCTCATCAACACCTTTTAAATTGAAATGTAGAACCCTCAATATGTAGTAATTTAAAAGAGACTTAAGTTTTTTTTTTTTTTTTTTTTGTTTAAATTGAAAAAAGTCACATCTAAAAAATGGATTTTCCTTTGCATATTTAGTGCTATTATTATTTCTCTAGAATGGAAATTGTCTACATTCATCACGAAGATAATTTTGATAAATTATTTTTTACTGAATGAAATTGAATAGAAATGCAGAAGAGGAGTCGTGTGTCCTAATATTATTTCTCTAGAATGGAAATTGTCTGCATTCATCATGGAAGATAATTTTGATAATTTTTTTTTTAGTGAGGGAATTTGTAAAGAAGCACAGAAGAGCCATGTGTTGGTCACAACAAACTAAGTTTTAAAAATTGGCTTTTGTGTGTGGCAGGGGAACAATAGTAGTTTTTATGTTTTTCACAGAAATTGTGTAGAATTTAAAAAACTGTAGAGAAACTGAAAGTAACAGGAATAAGAAATTTTCAGTTTTTCGCAGAAACTTTTTTCAAAAAACTGAAGGCATGTGATGCAAGTTCTTTCTAAATTTTTTCATGGAAATTTTGCAGAATTTCGAAAACAACAGAAAAACTGAAGGTAAGTGGAACAAGTTATTTTAAAGCTTTTCCATGCGAATTTTGCAGATTTTCAAAAATTGCAGAAAAACTGAAGGTAAATGGGACAAGTTTTTTTAAAGTTTTTTCGCTGAAATTTTGCAGGTCTTCAGAAACTGCAGAAAAACTGAAGGTAAATGGGACAAGTTTTTTTAAAGTTTTTTCGATGAAATTTTGAAGTCAATTATGCAAAATTTTGACTTTAAAATAACTTTAAAAAAACTTGTGCCAATTGCCTTCAGTTTTTCTGCAGTTTTTTTTCAAAGTTTTTTTGCAGATTTCCCCCCCCCCCCCCCCCATCCAATGAATTTGATGGACTTTATTGCATAAATAAAGCATTGTTTTAAATGTGACGTCACTGTTACCAATTCCAAATCAAATTTTGCCGTGCTTTTACGGACAACTCAAAATGTCCCTATCTTACGGCTGAGAATGTCTTAGGACGTTCTTTTATACTTAGGATATACTGATAATGTCCTGGGAAGAAAGGGTACCTCCAAATAGTTCCTACATGCTGAAGAACACTGCTAAAAGTGCCTACAATTGGCAAACTCTTGACTTTCTTTAATTAGAGAACAAAGAGAGCTTGTTAAACCAGCGAGTGTGCATTTCTCCCTTCGCGTCGCGGCTGCATAAATAATAACTGTACATACTGTACAGAACTTAGAAATATATTTATTCTTGTCTGCATTTCAAATTATAGGAATGGACAGAGAAGCCTGTAAATTCTTGTTGTATTTATTTACTTTTTTTTTTCTATTTATGTATTTTCTTCATTCAATAATCGAAGTATTTTATATATTTATTTTTTGTAGTTCAGCTGGTTTTGCCGCCCCTAAATTTTGCCGCCGTAGGCAGTTGCCTACCTTGCCTACCGCCTAGAGCCGGCCCTGCTCCCTGTCAAGTCATAAGTCATAGCGGCCTATAAACGAAGATTTTTTGCATTAAAATGAATAGGAATGAATCGGGACTTTACTAAAAGGACGTTTAATTGTAAAAGACGTATTAACGAGAGATGTATAAATGGTGCTTTACTGTAGTAGTAAAAGATGATGGTTTTACAGTAGGAAAGCCACTTTAATGAATGAATAAAAATCATTGATGAATGAATAAAAATCAATGACGCAATCAGCTTGAAATTGGTTTAAAATCAAACTATCGGTTTTCATTATTGTTTTGCATAAGGAAATATTATTAAAAGAAATTTAATGCATTACCATGGCAATAAGGGAAAGAAAAGAAGTAGAAAAATAAATTTTTCATTCTTTAATTTCATTATTATATTGCTACCTACAACATAGTATTTATAATGGGAAAAAATTATGGAGTAATAGCTTTATTCGTTGCTATAAAAATCACTAGTGCTTTATTTTATTTTTATTGCTTTTTCCTTTTTAATATTTTTTTATACAGTTTAGTATTTAAAGTTGTTAGAAAATAATTATTAAACAGTAAAGTACTTAACTAATAATACGTACAGTCGTATTTAGAATGAGAATCTATTACAAAACTTATTATAATGATGGAAACTCTGCAAACTGCATTACTGAAAAGTCTGTAATTTACAAACTTAGAAAAATTCTTGCTTGGGAGCACATATGTCAATAAGATGGATATTTTCATAATGAGCTTAGTTAGACCTTTAAGATGATATATAACATGTATAAATAAATACCTTTTGAACAGTTGGGGAACTGTAAAATTTAGATTGTTTGTTGTATGCCAACATATATTACAACTCTATAATTTTATAGAGAAGATTGAATAATTAATAATATTTAGATATTTTACATATAATATGAACTAGTTTTTTGGTATACTGCATACATACACTGGAGAAGGAGACAATTGTAAAAATTAGATCTTCGCTCAGTTAGTTCATTGCTACAGAGTTGGTATGTTTTTTCCAGGACCTAGATTTGATTTCCAACAAGATCCCTTTTCATTCATGTTAAGATTAATTCATCTTTTTATAAAACTATATGGCCATCACGACAATCTATATTTTCCGGTGAAAATTATTTATTAATAAAATCATTATTTATCAAAATTGTTTTTTCATGGTGAATGCAGACAATTTCCATCTGAGAGAAAAAAAAAAAAAAAAGGGATAAGTTTGTTTTAAATTATCACAGATATCTCTTATATTATTACATAATTAAAAAATCCGTTTCAAAAGGTTTGGCTTTTTTTTTTTTTTTTTTTTTTTTCATATACTGAAAAAATATTCATGTTAAAAATTTGCAACGTTGAGGAAGTGCGAGGGAGAATTCTCCCTTAGTGGGAGAGAGAGAGAGCATTGCTCTTATATAAACAAAACATTTGTCCTGTTTGGCTATTATTATTATGAAAATAATCATCATTGTGTTCATTTATATAAAAATTTTTCTCGTGCTAGCATATTGAAAATTATGAAAATACAGGAGGACAGTGCCACCTGTTGATTGATTTGTACTAATAGTTGATAGATGTCAGTTTATGTGAAGTATATAAATATAAAATTTTATGAAATTTTGTGCATTAATTCTTGATCTAGAGCAGCCACATACTTTTGTCACACACATAGACAGATGTCATTTAAATAATGATCAAACTACATTCTAGACATTTTAAAATACATAAAACTTTTAACAGTCCAAAATTGAAAATTTTTGTTAGTCAGTTTCTTCTTATAAATAAAAAAAAAAAAAAAAAAAAGTTTTTAATATTATATATATATATATATATAATAAAGATGATCTATTAAGCCAAGCAACAGATAGAAGATCACTGAAACACCAATGACCAATAAGATAAAAAAAAAAAAATCATCAGTGGATGATATACACTAATGTAAAGAAACCAGATCTATTAATTAACAGCCTGCAAAACAAACGAATCAATAAAGTAAAACAACAAATCTTAACTTAAAACCATAAACTTATCAAAATTAATGAAAAAACAACCTAAGAAACACAAGGTAGGAAGAAGGAGGCAGGCGGCAAGACTTGTGACTTGCCTGTGGGGTTACACTAGTTTTATGCCGGCAACACTCCCCCAACCTGCCACAACCAGAACAGGAACCATATGGATTTAAAAATGCAAATTTCAAATCAGATGAACAACAATGAAACCACAAAGCCACAATAAAATTCACCAATTGATCACATTGTGTTTAACAGTATAATTAGAACATTAAATATAGTTGACAACTCAAAAAGGAAAAAACTGAAATTTTAATGGAAAATGAAAGTTTGCATAGTAATACAAAGCAAATGCAACAAGCCTTCTACTTTTTTTTTTTTTTTTTTTTAATTTAATTTCACAAACCCACCCAACCATCCAGCCTTACAACACCACCCCACCTCCGTAATCAAACATCTGCCCGCCCAACCGCCACCTTTTTTATTGTCTTTTATTATTTTATAATTTTTTTGTTGATATACACAAGAGTGTACACAGTTTTTTTTTTTTTTTTTTTTTTTTTTTTTGTACTGACAGAGACATGGTTAAGGATATAAAATAGAAAATACAAAGTTTTTAGGAAAACCCATTTTAGCAGTGGCTGTGATCAGTTTATTAATATTCTTGTTTTTAAACTTTGCAGAGCATAAATTATTAATTCGAAATAAATGGTTAATGATGATGTTTCTAAATACCGAAAGATGCAGACATGAATTAAAATGTGTAAATAAGTTTACATTAAAACAAAAATCTTGCCGTTTGTCATAGATATCTGTGTAAAGTTTATTACCATCGATGATTATTTTGAGATCTAAAAAGTTAGTAGATTGATTAGTCATAGTATTTTGAGTTAGCTTTAAATTAGGTGGATAATTGAAGGAAAAGCCATTTTAAGAGTTCTTGTTGAGATAAAATACAATAATATCGATGTAACGATAAAATCGAACATCATTATTGCAAATTTGCTTTTCATAATAATAAAGATAGAGATCTGCCAAAATACTGGAGCTACAACCTCCTTGTGGAATGCCTAATTGTTGCAAATAGATATCATTGTTGTGGAAGATATAATTATTATGGATAACAAAGTTAAGAAGTGTTTTAAATTTTTCTTCTTTAAAATTGTAAGGAAGATTAATTTGAGCTTTATATTCTTGAAAAAGACTGTAAATGATATTACTAAGATCTGATAACTCAATATTATTGAAAAGATCTTGAAAGTCAAAAGTCATAATATTGTCTATTGAATCGAGCGATTTGATGTATTGAATTAATTGAAAGCTATTTTTAAGACAGTGTAAATTATCAACTTTGCAAGTACATTTGTAAATTTGTTTTAGAATATCCAGTAGAGCTTTATTAGCATTGTTGTTATAAGTGTTACACCCAACAGTGACAGTGCGAAATTTAATTGGAGATTTGTGAAACTTAGGTATGAGAACTATATAAGGATAATTAAAGTTATTGAAGGGAAGTTGAAGTAGTTTATAGTAATTATGTATTTTTCGGTTATTAATAATAAGGTTATTATTAGTTAAACTGAAGATGTTACTATTATTGATTGAAGAGTTTAAAATAGTGAGATAGTAGGATTTACAAATAATGGCATAATTATTAGGTGATTTGTCAACATAAATGATCACAAAGTCATCCTGTAGTAATTTGATTGAGTTAAGAAGTACAGATTTTTTAAATAACACCAGATTTGAAGTTTAATGCAGCATTTATATTTTTGTATTTATTATTACAGGAATCTGAAAGTGCTGAAAAGAAGAAAGAGAAGAAAAAAATCAAGTTAGACATGCATTTAGAACAGATTTTTGTGGATGCAAATGAGGTAATTCATTTAAAACAATTATGATTGTGAAAAATAATTTAATCTCATATTAATAATTATTAGTTTAAAATGTTTTAATTTTAAACCACCTTTTAAAATATGCATTTACTACTACAGTTTATTTTTTTCCCAATAATATGCTTTAAAAAAACTTTCTTATAAATGTGGTAATTGTTTATTAAAAGTGTACCACGAATTTTTATGCCATGCAATATGATTCTGCTATTCTACTGTATTAAAAATAACTTTCTTAAGAGGCTGCATTGCTATTATCAAGAAAAGAAAAAAGAAAATATGTGCATTTCTCTTTAGATTTTAGCAATGGCCAACAAATGTTTTTAGATTACCACTAGAGGAATATTTGGTGCTGTGTATTAGGAAAGAGAGTTTACAAAAATGGAAAAGTTGAGATGGTGTCTCCAATTTCAAAATAAGAAATGGAGATAAAAGCTGTACTTAAGAAAATGCATAATCATTAATTTTAAATTATAAATTTAAAAAAAAAAAAAAAAAAAAAAAAACTTTCTTAGAAAAACAATGCTGTACATTCTCTTAGGGATATTTTTTGGAACTTTTTTTTATTTTTTTCAGTATCCTTCATCCTCCATCTTGTTTAATCTTCCTACAAAATTTGCCGCTCTTCTCACAATTCGATCGTACTACAGAACACAAGCACTATCACTTTAATTATTGCCTCTTTGTATATACAGTAGAACACCAATTATCCGCAAGCAGATGATCCACGAATGTGGGAGCCACGAAAAAAAAAAAATAAATAAATAATAATGGCTGAAAAATGGAAAGTAGGTTGTGTTAACGATTGCGCAAAAATTTGAAATGATTTTTAAAATAGAAAATGGCGCTTCATGAAAGCAGATGTGTTTGGATTACAGTATAGAGGAAACAACTGTGCGAGACATTTTAAAGCAAAAAGACAAACTGCTGGCTTTTGTACAATATTTGTTATACTATAAAACAGTTTTTTTTGCTAAAATATGCTTTTTTCATGTTTGCACCCCATTTTACTCTGTTTTTTGGGTTATCTGCGATGCCTTTGCCACCCAATTCCGTGGATAATCAGTGCTCCTATTGTATTTAATTTTTTCCTGCATAATGTTTATTTAATTTTAAATCTTATCTAGTATTTTATGATCAGCTGTCATTTTATTAAGTAAATACAGTAATTTAATAGTACATGCAAAAAAATTTCATATGTGTTTAAATATTTTTGTACCTAGATCATTACTTGGTTGTCTTCTTTGTTAAATTAACTGTTAGAAAGATATATTTTAATAATTTTATCTGTCCTTGATTAAAAACTTAAAAACAAGTTGTAAAAATTTGCATGCATTTACTTTGGTATTTGTCCAAAATGTTTTACTAATGCTTAATCATACTATAATCATGAAGCTTTATATGTTTCGTAAATGTTTATTTAGAATTGAATTAAAGTTTTATTTTTATATTGGCTTAAAATATAGTTATAATGTTTCTAAATATTATTTCAGCCTTATGTGTGGATATATGATCCAATATCTATCAAAACATGGATTACCGGCACATTAATGGGTAAATATCATTTTTTGTGTATATTAAATAATAATAATAATAAGTAAATAATACAAACAAATTGGCATATGTTGACTCTATTCAGTTTCCTTTGATATATTTGTTCTCATTATTAATTTATGTTGTAGCTCTTATTATATTCTTGTAATCAATGAACATGGTATTTTTCATTATTTATTACAATTGTAGGCTGAAATGTCCTTCCCACTAAGCAAGCCTCTCGCCATTTTGATACATTTATCTTAATTTGCTGATTAATTTTATTGGGGTCAGTTTCATACTTTAGCTGTCATACATTTCTATACTATATCTAATCCAATAATTCTCATGTGTAAATTTATGTGAAATTTTTCCCTATTCTGCCATTCTATGAAAACTGTTAATTTTGAATAACTTGAGAAGCTTTTAAAAATAGAATGTTGGTAATCAGTAATTTTCATGCTAATATTATAAATGATATTTCTTCCATGTTGAAAAGATCATAAATTTCAAATAACTTACAATTTTTTTCAAATTAGAATGTTGAAAATTAACAGTAATTAATTAACACGGTAAGTGTTAATCTTACCAATAATATAAGGGATATTTTAAAACTCGCCCAACCACAATTCTCCCTTATTTCAAGGGAGACTTCTTTATTTTGGGACTGTTTTCTACTCTCCCTTATCCTCACACATTTCTTCCTTATTCTGAATATTAAAGTTATACATATAATTTATCAAAAACTTCAACAAATATTCAATTTTTTAAGCAAGATTTTTGTTTTAGTTGAAAAAAATTCTCTTGCATCGCAATAACACTGTTTTCAAAGGGTCCTTGCTTTGTCAGATACCCTCCTTTCTCCTTTCCCATATAATCCAATGGGATTTTTGTTGCCTTGTTTTATCGGATCTCGATCAAAAATTAAGTTTTTTAAATTCTTTTTTTTTTTTTTTTTTTTTTGTAATTTAACTATTTGAATGTGTTACCTTTTTCCTTAGGAAGTAATTAAAAAATAATAATAAAATGAATTTTTTTTTTTTTTTTTTTTGAGATTGAAAACTAGACCCTTAAGTTTGCTTAATTAAGTAAAATATTTATTTAAAAAATTACACCCTAAGGGGTAAAAAAAAAAAAAACGCTTTCGAAAAATGAAATTAAAAAACAGAATTCGAAAAATGTTATTTTTGAAGGAGATAGCCTGATAATACAAAGTAACAAAAACCCTATTAGATTATATGGGGAAGGAGAAAGGGAGGTTATCTGACTACCAAGGACATTTAATTACTAATTACTAGATTTTTACTTGATAATTAAATTTAACTTATGCACAAGGCACATGAAATACAGTTGTCTGGTTGCCATTGGCAACCAATATGTTTTAACTGGTGACTATGTTCTCAACTTCAAGAAAAACTTGACATTTTTTTCTTTTAATTTGGTGAAAAAGTTGGCTCCTATTTCACTATCGATGTAGTCTAACTCTCGTCATTTTGATTCCCGCTCTTTGCACTCCGTTTTGAGATACTGTGTTGAATGAATACACCATTGGATTTATACCACTTTTCTTCATCCATGTAATCACAGTTAGGTGCAAAATTAATTTAAAATTTTATGTACAATTTTAGGGAATTGGTTTGCACTTCTCCTGTTTGTGCATGCTTAGCAACCTGGTGCTGAATCGTTGTAAAAATAATAAAGCCGGTTTCATAATGTTAAATTTAAATAGGTTTTCCAGATGTATCAGTCTAGGCTAGTAAATATTTGTTTTTTATGCATAAAATTTTAATTTCTATATTTAAGTAAATTTCAAAATAATAGTAATAAAAAGGCAGGAGGATAATTTTTACTGGCTACCAGAAATTTTTGCTGGCGACCAGTTTTTTTTTTCAAATTCCTGGACCACTGTTTATGCGATTTTTGACAATTTAAGTCCTGGATTAAACTATTAAATACTGTTTTTCCACTTTTTGCCGCTGTCCTGGCAAAAATGCAGTTTTGTCGGCAAAAACCCAATCCTGTATATGTGTGTATGTGTGAAAAATAATTTTTATATCTGAATTGTAAAGTTAGATATTTCACTTATAGAATTGTTGTTCTACATATTTTACAAAATTGCCCAAGTAAAGTTAAATGAATAAATTTAAGTAAAACGTAGTTAATCTAATTTTAATCACTAAATGATCTCATCCATACAATTATTTAACACCAAATTATGAGCTGAATTTTTAGATGGGAATACTTGAAAAAAATCTAATTGGAAACTCACTAATTATCTTTTGTCGAACCTCTCAGTGTCCACTCTCATTTTCTGTAGGGATCATCTTTAACAAAATTACTTAAAAGAAGAAAAGTGAAACCTATTGCTTTCCCAGTGGACATGACAACAGTGATTAATGAGCTTTTTCCCCCGCTGTGCAGTCTGGACCCAAATCAAAAATGAGGACTAGGTGTAAAATCACGGTCGTCAAAACAAAATTTATAGTTGCAAAATACAACTAACGACTGTGAATTTTGAACCCTGAGTACAATATTTTTTAAATGGTGAAAATGAAATGATAACTTAAAATTAAATATAGATAAAGCAGGGCCCGAAATTTCAACTTGGATTACACTCGCTGAAAAAAAAAAAAAAAGTTAGTCGCCACAAAATATGTTTAACTTACTCTATTTTTTACATATAAGGTGGGTGACCAGAATTTTTATTGGAAAAAGAGGAATTATGCAATGTCTTTTATTTTATAAGAAAATAGAAGACATTCAATTTTAAAAAAGAGGTCATTTTAGAGGACACAGAATTGAATGAAAAGGATTATAAAAACAGATTCAAAAGCTACTTTACACAAGTGGTAGAAACATTTTTATCTCAAATAATGAATTTGGATCAGAACACCTGAACTTAAATTATTATATATGTATACGAGAGAAAAAATTCCTAATTTTTATAGGTGCCACTGGAAATATATATATATATATATTTATTTAATCATTAGTTTTTTCTAGACTTTTTTTTTTTTTTTTTTTTTTGGGGGGGGGGGGGGGGGGGGGGTACTTTCATGTAGTTACATAATAAAAAGTTTGTAGACATTTTTTTTTTTTTTATTAAAATCGTAATCCTAAAAGAAAAAATAAAATTGGCAAATGAAAAAATAAAATTAATATTCGGCAGATGAAATGATTTGTTTTAAAAAACAGTCATTCTTTATCAACATTTTATAAAAGTTCTCACAAGTATAACCTAAATTAGACTTAGTAGTTAATAAGTTTTTAAAGTATGTGTATAAAGGGGATTTTTTTCACTGTACATTTCGTTCATTGAAGAAAACAGTCGCTTTGTGGGAGCATTTTTGCCAGGAGGACATAAAATGAATTCAACTAACTTTTGCGTATTTTTGTGATGTGGTGGTTGCGGTATTATCATTAAGGTTAATTGTCTGCACTAGGGCTCTAGGCCTGAGTAGGGTCTTTCTAAGAGGTCCTAGCCCATATTTACGCTAGTTTCGGAGAAAACTGTGGAAAAATCTTAACGGCTAAACTAACAAGCGCGACCAGGTATCGAACCCAGCGTCTCACGTAGACCAGCTTCGAGGACAGAACCTCTCTGTCACTGGTGAGCCTATTTTTATGAGGAATATTCATGCAAGAGTGAGAACACACGTCAACACTCCGCGTATCAACCGGAGTACCACCACTTTAATGATTTTATGACAATTTCAATAGTTATTTCGTGTTCTGGATCAAAGAACCGTACAAATATAGGGAATACTTTTATTTCTTTGTGATTTGAAGAATCTGAATAGACAAAAACCATTGCTTTGACAAGTTTATTAGAAATTTGTTCTTTTTGCAAACCTAACTCAGAAAACGTTAGTGTTCACCATTTGATACAGCTAACAGCTGATTGAGCTTCCCAGATTTGCAAAATTTTTCAAATTAAGGAGTAAATCCTTTTCATTTGAAAAAGAGGACAGCGAACAAAAAACATGAAAAAGAGGACTTTTTAGTCTTGTAATGTTTGTTTCGTTTAAGACGGCAGAGCATTGAGAAAGAAGACTGTCCTCTTAAAAAGAGGATGTCTGGTCACCTTACATAAAATTAGCATGATTTTACGTTTTTAAATCGATAATTTTTTTTTAGTTCCCCATCATACTATTGGTATGGGGAACTTAGGTACTAATCGTGAAAAATTTCGACCTTGGTTTTTTCACTTTTTTATACGTTTTCAGGTGTGAGGAATACGAAAATGACAAAATTTGTATGGTGTCTGTTAGTGTGTTAGTCCATTAGTTTGTTAGTCTGTTTACACGATATCTCACGAACAAATGATTGCAGAGAGATCAGATCAGTTTTAAAATATTACTTTCGATACTGGCAAGAACCCTATTCATTTGGAACATTTGAATTAAAAAACTTCGTAAGTTATTAGAAATTTACGATTTTCTTAACATGGGAGAATAGGACAAAAATTCACTTAAACGTGCATTAAATGGAAACGTTTTAGTGTAAAAATGTCAGATTAGTTTTAAAAATATCAGTTTTGATGCCGGAATGAACATCAGTAACTCTAAATATGCTACTTTGAAAATTTCGCAAGTTATTGGAAAATTACGAATTTCTTAACATGGCAGCATAGGGCGAAATTTCACATAAACGTGAATTTTGAGCAATATTTTCATCGTAAAGATGTCAGACTACTTTTGAAATATTATTTAGGACACTGGCATGAATATTAATAACTATGAATTTTTAAATATAAAAATTTCGCAAGTTATTGGAAAATTACAAATTTCTTAACATGGCAGCATAGGGCGAAATTTCACGTAAACGTGAATCTTGAGGGATATTTTCATCGTAAAGATGTCAAACCACTTTCGAAATATTATTTAGGATACTGGCATGAATATCATAGACTATGATTTTTCCAATTTAAAAATTTCGTAAGTTATTTGGAATTTACGATTTACTTAACATGTCAGAATAAGGCAAAATTGAGCCTAAACTTCCATTTTGAGGATCATAAATACATTAGACAACTTCAAAATTACATTTATGATATTTGTTTGAATATGATTGAATACAGATATTCTAATAGGAAAATTTCGTAAATTAATCGTAATTTATGATTTTATCAACATAGCAAAATTGTAAATTTTTCATATAAATATGAATTTTGAGGATTATTGCTTTGGAAATAGTAGCATGAAAACTAAACAACGGAATTGGCCCTGATAAAATAAATTAATAGGTTAGAATAAGATAAATATGTCGAAGTGAACGGTGGATAGCCTATTAGGCGGGGATTTCATTCAGTCACTGTATCAAGCTTTGGTCAAATTCATTTCTTTTAACATGATTATAATATGTCTTGCACTAGAGAATTATGAGAACATAAATATGATGGGGAACTGAGCAGAGTCCACCTATGCCAACTAGTTTTTTTCTGTTGGTAGCATCGTACACTGTAAAAGTTCTATCTGCATTTAGACCGAAATTTTACTCGACACAGTAAAATTTCCACTCGCCAATGGCGAGCTGGCGAGTGGAAATTTCGCGCCCTGGATAAACTAATGAAATTTTACCCTATATATATTTATAATCTCTGTGCGGCCACCTGCAGAGATCACATGTGATCATATTACTTTCCAAACACTATCGTGAGGAAAGTATTGTAATCATGTCAAAAATCCGAATTTGAGATTTTGATATTTCTACATGTTTGAGGTCCCCTGAGATCATTTTTACTATTTTTATGATGATGTATGTATGTGTGTGAGTGAACATGCTAGCGTCTAAACGCTTTTTTCGAATAAGCTGAAAGTTGGTACGTATATTGTAAGTCACCATAGTATGAACCTTATTGATTTTGGTGAATCTAGCACTTATAGATTTTTTACAGGGACACCAGAAAAAATTCTTTATCATTATGGCCTATGGGACCAAATTTTTAAAAGTGTGATAGCGTCTAAACGCCTTATTAATCTAAGCAAGAAATTTGTATACATGTTACAGGTCACATTTGCACCAACTGTATAGATTTTGGTGAATTTAGCACTTACAGTTTTTTTACAGGGACACAAAGAAAAATTCTTTATCATTATGGCCTATGGGACCAAATTTTTAAAAGTGCGATAGCATCTTAACGCCTTATTCAATTGAGTTGAAAATTTATATGAATATTATAAAACACTGTTGCACTAACTATAAGCATTTTGGTGAATCTAGCATTTATAGGTTTTTACAGGGACACAACGAAAAATTCTTTTTCATTATGATCTATGGGCTCAAAGTTCAGTAGCATTAAATAAAACATCGTGTAATATATGGAGAAAAATATTCAAACACTCTATTATGGTTTTCTCTCGTTTGTTTGTGTAACAACTCCTCTTTCTTTACTTTATCTACAACTGTTAATTACTTAATGTTCGGAAAGTCGAGTGGAGTCACTCCAGATTTTTTTTTTTTTTTAAGTCAACACAATATTATGTCTGGATGCCCGCCTGCAGAGTCCAAGGTATCCCTCTGCAAAGTTTTATTGCTTTGTGATCAGTAGTCTAAGCTGCAGAATGCAGACAGCACACACAGAAACATAGAAAGTTCTCTTTATTTATACAGATCATAATTGAAAAAAATTAATTTCTGGAAAACAAGTACTAATTTAACGGTTGTAAATTTTCGGAATATGAAAATGGAATTTGAAAAAATATATTAGGTAATGTGTATTTCTATAAACAAATTTCCCATAGAATAACATGGGCTTTGTCTTTTGACAGCGACAAGGAGAGAATCACTTTATGGGGATACTTCATCTAATTTGACCAGCAGTCTAACTCCATGTTAGTCTATGGTCAAATTTGCTTATAAAATTACACATTATCATTTTTTTTTTTTAATTCTATTTTCACATTTTTCACAACCATTAAAACGTTTCTTGTTTTTCAAAAATAAATTTTTCTAATTTTTTATATTTCCTTTTAAAGTTGTAAATGTGCAAAAAATTAACTAAGAGCACTTTATAACTTCAAAACAAAATATTTAAACAATGGATTAAAAAAAAAAAAAAAAAAAAATTTTGTTAGATAATGAGTAATTTATAAAACACATTTCTCCATAGAATAACTTGTGATTGATTGCCAGTAAAATTTGGTGAAGTGCACCCGTAAGAATAAATGTAGAACAAATACCATTGTAGGTAAAAGTATTTATAGTTAACAGTGATATGATAACATATTTTGTTGACATTTAATTATCTTTATCAGTTTTTCTATTGATCTAGTGTTATTACTTTTATGTATTTTTTAATTATTTTTTTCCAGTGGTTGCAGCAGTGTTGATTTGCTTATTCCCGTTATGGCCTCAATGTATCAGGCATTATATATACTATCTCAGTGTAGCTGCTGCTTTTTTCCTCGTCTTCATTATTGGTTTAGCTATCTGTAAGTATAAATATTCTTTCGAAATATTCATCTCATATAAATGATAGTTCTCTCTCCCACTTTTTAAATTTCTTGATTAACAACAGTCTTTGCCCATTAGGCCAGGGGTGTAGCAGATCAAAAATCATGGGAGGGGCTCAAAAAACTTAATTTTTAAAAATGGCTCAAAATTAATCTTAAGAAAATCAATTAATAATTAGATGTTAACTAATATTCACTAATATTAATATTAATTGTAAAATATCACTAATTATGAACATTAATTTTGGTCTTAACTTGGTGATTCTTTCGTTTGGCATTAAAAGGAAGTTTCGTAATAATTAATAGGTGGGCTCGAGCCCCCTGTGAAGCCCCTTTCTTTCCTACGTCCATGCATTAAGCTGGTCATTGTATTGAAATAAATATATATGTATATATATATATATATTTTATAAACTACAGAAATATTCCATTGAAATTGGTCAGTTAGAACCAAAAAGAAACAAATTTAGAGAATATATATTATTTAAATTGGCAATTACACTTGGCAGTTAACAGCCCTCTTCACTTACCGTCGCCGGAAGCCCGAGCCAATGTTATTCTATGGGGAAATTTTCTTTACAAATAACTTGTTAACTAATGCATATTTTTAAACTCTGTTTTCACAATCAGAACATTCCCAGCTGTTAAATTGACGGACCTTTTTTTTAATTTTTAATATTTTATTTTGAAATTGCAAAATGAAAAAATTTCACATGTTGAAAATTCGTATTTTGCAGCTTCAAATTAAAATAAAAAAAAAAAAAATAATAATTTTTTAAAAAAGGTCCATCAATTTAACAGCTGGGAATTTTCAGAATATGAAAACAGAATTTAAAAACATGTATTAGTAAATAAGTTATTTGTAAAGAAAAAATTCCCATAGAATAACATTAGCTTCGGTTTCCGGCGGCGGTGAGTGAAGCGGGCCCTTAAGTTTCAAGGGTGCTCTACACTCACAGTTTTTAAATGGATATATATTAGGGCCCGAAATTTCGACTCAGATTACACTCACTGGGAAAAAAAAAAAAAAAAAAAAAATACTCATCACAAAATAAGGTTGACATTTTCTATTGTTTTTTTCCTCCTAATTATTTGAAATACTTCTACAAACATGCATAAAATTTTATGAAATGAAATGGCCTCATAATCATCTAGTTAAAAATTGTTTCAATGTATTACATTTAATATTTCAAATTGATTAAAATGCAGGGTTGGAAAAAACCCAGCCCAGTGGTTTTTTTTCTGGTTTTATCCAAGTTTTCAGGAATATTTTCTTCCTCCTTTTTTTTTTTTTTTTTTTTTTTTTTTTTTTTATCATTAAGTATATCATTCATAATAAGACAATTTAAAAAATTAAATATTAATTATTCATTAAAATCAAAATTTTAAAATTTTCTAAAGTCTTTTTAAGATTAAGTTATAAAGAAATTTTTTAAAAATTAAATAATTGTTCTTTAAATATTCTAATATTCTGTTTATCTGCCCTTTACAATAAAAAATTGGATTTTAATAATTATTTAGTGTTGCTTTATTAAATTTTTCGTAGTCAATGGTTTCTCATAAAATATTTTTAATTATTGTCCCTCTACATTACTTAACAGTTGTTGCACTGTTAAAGCTTTCAGAATTTTTATTTTATTTTTATTTTACATTCCTCGAGTCTGACAGTTTTCTTTATATTAACAAACAACTCTTTTTTCTTATTTTATGTATATAATTTTTTATTCTGTTTTAACCTTTTACAGGCCGAATTTAGATCCAGGTATATTTTTCATTAGTTATTTGCATATTTTACTTTATAATACTTTAGTTAAGGGATGTTAATCATTTAAATGGAAAAAAAAATACATACATAAATATTAATTGCATTAATAATAATTATTAATATTCTTAAATTATTAAGATTAATATTATAGATTATTAATATAATCTGATTAATATTACAAAGTTTGATGTCCTTTTTGATAATAAGAGCTGTTTAAAATAAACCAACTGATATTCAAAGTCATCGGATACTTTCAAATTTTTATGCATTTTTTTATTTGTACTCTGTGGGAAGAAATATGAAAATGATCATTTTGGGGATTTTTTGTACAGTTACCAACTAATGATAGGAATGTTGCTTCTGTTTTAAAAAATCAAGTCATTTTTTAAGTATGTCCGCTAATTTTTTCAAGTCAATATTAGTGAAATTTAATTTTTTAAATAAGTTTTAATTTGATGTTCCCAATTGGGAACATTGGCCTGTAAAAGGTTAATCAGATAATTATAATTTTTTTCCATGAAAGATTTTTCAGGATTTTTTTTTTTTTCTGCAGTGCAGTTTGAGAACTTCCAATATTTCTGAAAATTCTTTGTTCAAGTTCTAATAATGTATATAATATTTGTTTTATATCTATATGTTTATTATAAGTTAGATGAAAGTGGAATTTTAAATAAGGATTTTGAAAAGGCCCACTTGGGCTTTTTCTTGGAATTTTTTCAAGTGGGTTTTATTGAAAAAACCCACCTGGTTTTTTCAGGTCGAGCAAAATCAATCCAACCCTGATGAAATGTCTAAGAGCATAAATGTAAAGAGTCATTCAAAGAAACACTTTGTCAAACAATATCCAATCAAAATCTTTTTCCCATGATAGATTAAACTTACATTTATTTATTTATTTATTTTTTATTTATTTTTAATTTTTGCATCAGAAATGTCTTTTTCATTTATTTAATTTTTCAATTAGACGATATGTTGATCTGTGTAGTTCGTTCATAGTTGTTATTTAAAATGGCTATTTCTGAATAACTTTTCTTGATACTTGTTTACTACATTATTGGAAGTGGAACCACAATCATTTGGCATTTTAATTAAAAAACTGGGAAAGTGTTGAAGGTTGGCAAGATTTTGCCTTTTTATATTGATAATTTTTTTTTGTGTGTGTGTGTGTGTGTGTGTGCCATTGTATAGTGTAAAAAGTGCATGTATAGCTCGACTGAATTTTACTCGCAGCTGTAAAAATTCCACTGGCCAGTGGAGAGCTGCAGTGGTGGATCCATAACTTAACTTTGGGGGGGGGGGGGGGGCTAAGATTTTTTAAGTATTCCAGATTAATGAAAAGTTTACAATTGCAATATTCAATTGTGAATGTGTCAGTATTTATTTATTTATTTATTTATTTTTTTTTTGTGTGTGTGGGGGGGGGGGGGTCAGCCCCCTAGCTCCCCCCCCCTCCCCAAAAAAAAGAAAACAAAAAAAATTATTTTGTTCTTATAATATTTCGTTCTGTAATGTTATAAATTTCTGGTCTGTTGAAAGTAAAAAAAATTAAAAAACAGTGAGTTATTACATTATGTTGTAAAACTTTAACTTGGTAATTGACTTCAAGATCAAGGTGTGCAATTTTTACAAACTTTAGGGAGTTTTTATTTATTTTTTAATGCAAGCTATGTAATGAACCCATATTAACTGTCATTAAGTTAGGGTGTTTAAGCATTAAGAGAGCTTGTCAGCCAGCAGTGTTTTTTTTTTTTGTTGTTGTTTTTTTACTTTCCGAACACTATAGTAAGGAAAATATTGTAATCATGTCAAAAATGCAAGTTAGAGATTTTAGTGTTTCTACACATTTTGAGATCCCCTGAATTCGTATTTACTCTTTTTACGATGATGTATGTATGTGAGTAAAAGTGCGATTAAGTCTAAATACCGTACTCAACTGAGCTGAAAATTTATACACATGTTATGAGTCACTGTCACATGAGCTGTATAAATTTTAATGAATCTAGCGTTTATAGTTTTTTTTAGAGGGACACAAAGAAAAATTCTTTATCATTATGGTCTATATTGGCCCAAATGTTTTAAACTGTGATAGTGACTAAACACTTTATTCAATTGAGCTGAAAATTTATACACATATTATAGATCACCATTGCACGACGTTCATAAATTTTGGTGAATTTAGTGCATATAGTATTTTTTCAAATTATTTAAAGTGTGATTGTGTCTAAACTGAATGAACTAAAAATTCATACACGTGTTACAGGTCACAGTTGCACAAACCTTAGAGGTTTTGGTGAATCTAACACTTATGCACTTTCACACAGACATGAAGAAAAAATACTTTATCATTATGGTTTATGAGCGGAAGTTATTTAAAATGTGATAGTGTCTAAATGCCTCATCCAGTTGATCTGAAAATTTATATGCATATTATAGGCAACCATCACACAAACTTTATAGATTTTGGTGAGTCTAGCACTTACAGATTTTTACAGGGACACAAAGAAAATTTATCATTATGATCTATGGGCTGAAATTATTTTAAGGGCAATCACATCAAATTAAACAATTTACTATATAATGAAAAATATTCATACACCCTATTATAATTTTTTTTTTTTTTTTGGCTTTAACTTATTTGTGCAAGTGTTAATTACTTAATGTTCAGAAAGTCAAGTGGAGTCACTCCGGATTTTTTTTTTTGTGTATTCTTCCTTTTTTTCTGATTTTAATATATAATTAGGTCATTTTTTAAGCGATAAGGTTTTATCAGGAAATTTATCACTTGAGAAAGTATATAAATGTACATTTTATGGGGAAATTATTTTTAAAGCAGTAAAAGATACAGCCATTAATTATACATGAAAAACAGAAATTGAAAATTTTGATTTTCTCATTAGATATCTTTAAAATGCAAATGTATCTTATGCCCATTTGGTTTAACATTACAGGAAGAAAATCCATTGCACACTCACTGAAGCCTCTTAGTGGGTTAAATTACTCAGTCGAATTATTATATATAGATTATAAAGCTCTAGATATTAAAGTGTATATTTTAAAATATGATTTTTATTTATGTATTTGTTTTTAAATTACACTGCTTTAATAACTAAACCACAGTTATTACTTTCCAAACATATATATGTAAGGAAAGTATTGGAATCATGACAAAAATTCAGTTTTCAGATTTTGGTGTATCTATACATCTTGAAGTGCCCTGTGTGTATGTAAGTGAACATGATAGTGTTCAAATTAGCTGAATGTTCCTATGTCACTGTAAGACAAACTGTATAGATTTTGGTAAATTTAGCCCTTACAAATTTTTACAGGGACACAACAAAAAATTCTTTTTAATTATGATCTATTAAGCTCAAATTATTTTAAATACAGTGTTAAATTAATTAACATAAGTGTTTTAGAGAACAATACTAGACACCCTATTATAATTTTCCCTTTCTTGTTTATTTAACAACTTCTTACTTTGATTTATTTAAATACTGTCAATTGCTTAAGGGCCCTCTTCACTCACCGCCGCCGGAAGCCGAAGCTAATGTTATTCTATGGGAAATTTTCCTTTACAAATAACTTATTAACTAATACATATTTTTAAATTCTGTTTTCGCATTCTGAAAATTCCCAGCTGTTAAATTGATGGACCTTTTTTAAAAAAATATTTTTATATATTTTTTTTTTTAAGCTGCAAAATACGAATTTTCAATATGTGAATTTTTTTCATTTTGTAATTTCAAAATAAAATATTAAAAATGAAAAAAATACATTTTTGAAAAAGGTCCGTCAATTTAACAGTTGGGAATTTTATGAATGTGAAAACAGAATTTAAAAATATGTATTAGTTAATAAGTTATTTGTAAAGAAAATTTCTCCATAGAATAACATTGGTTCGAGCTTCCAGCAACGGTAAGTGAAGAGGGCCGTTAATGTAAATGGTTTGGAAAGTCAAGTTGAGTTACTCTAGATTTTCTTTTTAAGTAACTACCAAATATATATATATTTTTTTTTTATTTGTAATTTAATATAATACTATGTTACGATTGTGAAAATTGTAAACACTGTCTATTGATGACTTTTGAAATAAAGAATGTCTCGTTTTCTTTTTCAGTCCGTCTCATATTTTTTGTCCTTGTTTGGGTTCTCACACTTGGCAAGCATCATATATGGCTTCTTCCGAATCTTACAGAAGATGTTGGGTTTTTCGAATCATTTTGGCCCTTATACAAGTATGAATACAAAGGCAAAGTGAAAGATTCTGACAAAGATAAAGATGACAAAGACCAGACGCACAAAGAGGATGAGGAAGACAGTAAAAAAGAAGAAGAATCACAAGAAAAAGAAGCTGAAAAATCAGACGGCTCCAGCACAGATCAGGATAGAAAAACTGATCAGAATCAGTCAGAGTCTGAAGAAAGTGGTGATGACAAACAGAAAGGAGATAACGAGAATGGCTTTGAGATAATAGAAGCTGAAGATGCTAACGAGAGTAAGTCAGAAGAAGAAGAAGAAGACAGGAAAACGAAGTGAGATAAATGACTTGTTAAAAATAAAATTCTATAATGGCATTTATACTTCTGTTAAAACATTCTTGAAGCAGATGGCGTGCACGATGGATGTATTATAAATTATTTATTACTATTTTTATATTTGAATGTTGGCCTAATGGTGTTGAAAATTACAAGATAAAAAGTTTCCGCTGGGCTATGTAAACTATTTGATGAATGATGTAAAAATATATTGAACAATTTTTGCTTTTATTTTGTTTTATTAAATGTGTCTCTTTGTCTTGCAATCTGCTTTTTTTTTTAATGTGTTTTAACAAAACACATTTGCTGCTGATGTCATGTGACTGTCAATATGAACAATGCTTCACATCACACTCTAGTGTATGATCGGCAGCAAATGTGTTAAAGGTTGAAAACTGCTTCTGTGACCTATATTTTTATATTATTTTCCTATTTACAAAAAAAAACAAGAGAAACTTGAAAGTATAGATTTGCTCTGGAATGTGTGGAATTTTAGAATGCGGGTAAAAGAAATGAATCCACAGAAATTTATTTTGAAGAGTTAAAAGGAAAGCAGGGGAATTTATTTAATTTATATATTTACAAAGTCGAAAACCTAAAGAAATTTTTACTTTTGTTAATATTTTTTTGTCTGCTTATGCAACCTTCATCACAGCATAGAATAAACTAGCAACTCTTGCTTTCAAGTGATACATTCACATGACAAAGTAAAAAATAAAAACAAGAATTAAAGAACATTTTAATGATATTAAAAATAAAATAATTACAGCCCTAAATAAAAACCATCTAAGAAACTTTCACGTGTTCCAAGTAGTATATGTACAGCTGCAGCTCGTACAATAAAAACTAGTATGTTGTGGCCACCACAAAACTTTCTTCTATATTTTCCTATACATATTCAATCAGTAACAATATAAAAAGATTAAAAAAAAAAACCTTAGAAAAAAAAAAGATTTTTTTTTTTGTAAAAATTAATACATATTCAATCACTAACAATATTTAAAAAAAAAAAAAAAAAAAAAAAAATGCGATTTTTTTTTTTTTTTTTTTTTTTTTTTTTTTTTTGTTAAAAGTAAAAAAAATCGATAACTTTGTTTTAAATTATCACAGATTTATGGTTCAACCATTCGTTTTAAAGGTATTGACGAGATCTTTCGAATGATACCCATCTTCAAAATTTACCCCCCCCCCCCCCCCCGGGGGGGAACCGATGCCCCCCCATGCACAATTTTTTTTCCTAGTTACGTACTACTATTATCAATAATTCATATTAATTTTACAATCACAAGTGTAAAATAACTCTTATTACGCACATTTATACGAATTTTTGTCCTATTCTGCCATGTTAAAAATTTAGATAAAATGCTATCACAGCGCCTCCTGTTGAGCTATTGATCCCCAAATATAATCAGCACCAGTTTATGTCGGGGACCAACTAAATACCAAGTTTGGTAAAATTTCGTTTAAAAAAAAAATATATATATATATATATTTTTTTTCTAAGTTTTTTTTTTGTTAAAAGTAAAAAAAATCGATAACTTTGTTTTAAATTATCACAGATTTATGGTTCAACCATTCGTTTTAAAGGTATTGACGAGATCTTTCGAATGATACCCATTGTTCAAAATTTAACCCCCCCGGGGGGGTACTTCCCCCCCCCCATGCACAATTTTTTTTTCCTAGTTACGTACTACTATTATCAATAATTCATATTAATTTTACAATCACAAGTTTAAAATAACTCTCATTATGCTCATTTATACAGAATTTTGTCCTATGCTGCCATGTTAAAAATTTTCATAAAATGCGATCACAGCGCCACCTGTTGAGCTATTGATCCCCAAATCTAATGGGCACCAGTTCATGTCAGGGTGCAACTAAATACCAAGTTTGGTTAAATTTCATTCATTGGTTCGTGAGATACAGCGTCCA
Organism: Salticus scenicus; assembly: GCA_963930645.1. Lineage (NCBI taxonomy): Eukaryota > Metazoa > Arthropoda > Arachnida > Araneae > Salticidae > Salticus > Salticus scenicus. Next base: position 31,416,983 of record OZ005662.1, read on the forward strand.
CAAAAAAATGATACAGACAGACAGACGCACAGACAGACATTTTCTAAAAACGATCAATTCGTGTTCAGGACATCCCAAAACGTGTAGATCCGTCAAAAAACGGAGGTCGAAAATTTTCGCGAATCCAATACTTTCTCTATATTACATATAGAAGAAAGTAAAAATTAATAGATTCTGGAAAATGTTTTTAAATTAGCAAATTAGAATAGTTATTTTTATGTCAAAATGCAAAGCAGTTGAGATTTTAATAGAGCAGAAAGCATCCAATAACATAAGGCTCATGTAAATTCACACAAGGTTCTAAGCTCACAAGGGAAGTATGAATGAGTAAAATTCCGATTCAAACAAAACCGAGCATAAATTAAAGAGCATGGTCAAAAACATACGGTAGCATACAAATTTGCTGCAACAACCCCCAATGGAGCGAGAAAACGACCTTAAAAGTTTTAGTTGTGTCTGTAAAAACCTACGAAAGAGACTCTGTTAACAAGACGGTGTGGGATAGTGGTTAGAGCATTCAATTCTAGTGCGAAAGGTCATGAAATTAAACCTAGGCGACTGCTCATATTTATTATTATTATTATTATTAATATATATAAATGAAATAAAACAAAATATTAAAATAAATGAATAATTTTAAAGAAAATAATTATGAAATTAAAAATAAATATACTCTATACAAAGGTATTAAGGAATATAGGGTAAAATTATCTCTTTATGGGAAATATATATATATAGATAGATATGCTTAAATTTACGAATTTCGTGTCAAGTTAATAATGACTATGATTAGAAATAAATAAATGACCAAAACATAAGCATTTTTTAATTTATAAGCGCAACGTATAAACGAAAATTTATCACAATAACGATTACATAAGTAAAAGTTCTTTCTTTTTCTGCATGAAAAATAATTCAATTAAGCAGACGAACAGCTTTTGGAGGCACTTTATGCTTTTGCAACGTTGGCAAAAAATATTAATTAAGAATTTATATAAAGCAAAAATAAATAAATAAAGGTAATATTTTTCTTTGAATTATTCATTTATTTAATTTAGAAAGAAAAATTAAAAGCATTTTTTGCTTGAAATAAAATGTTTTAATAATTTAATAGAAATACTATTCATTTTTGTGTACGAAAAATAACAAAATTAAAAGCAGACTATCATAATTTGTTAATAGCAGCTTTGACGTAATATATTCATAAAAAAATTAACTGAAACTTTAGGAAAGAAAAAAAATGTGTAAATAAAATTTATTTTCTCTTAAACTTGTCATTTATATAAATTACAAAGAAAAATTAATTTTTTTTTTTTTTTTTCAGTTGAAAAAAAATAATAATAATAATTTAATAAACATTTAAATATATTTTTATATAAATTAAATAATTATCTACCTTTATTTTTTTCCTTTATTTTATTAAAAAAAAGTATGCATATAATATTTGTATATGCATATTTGGAAAAAAAAAGGGTAAGTGTTCCGTCGGGGCTCGAACGCAGGAACGTAACACGAATCCAAGACCTTGCCACAGCACCACACTTCTGCGAGCTGGAGTCTTCTTTTTTCGATTTTGATAAAAAGCATCTAAAAGTTTAAGGGTCATTTCTTGCCCCCTGGGGAGTTGTTGCAGCAAATTTGAACACTATCCTATGTTTTCGACCATGCTCTTTAATTTAAGATTAATTTGGTTTAAATTGGAATTTTACTCATTCATACTTCCCTTGTCAGACGGAAAGAGGAGGATGAAATGGTAGTGGTCAAAAACATTAGCAAATGTAATTTTTTATTTTTATTTTTATTTATTTTTTATTTTTTTAACTCCTTTTAACTTTGTAAATAAATATTTACATTTATGTCAAACATAATTTACTAAAATTAATTCTCACCTCTTTAAAAAATTCGCAAAGTGGTATTCTAGGTTGAGAAAAGAGAAATGAGGATGAAATGAAAGCAGACGAAAACATTGACAAAAGTAAATTTTTTTTTTAAAGCTTTTAACTCATTTTTGACTTTGTAAACAAATATCAACATTTATGCTAAACATAATTTACTAAAATTAACTTTATTAATATGGACTATAGACTCTAATTATTTGAAGTTTACATTTAATGTGTTAGCATTTGAACTCTTGCATAAGTGTAAAACATATATATATATATATTTTTTTTACTATGATAAAAATTAGAATTTTTATACATTGCAATCTATGGGCTCAAATTGTTTTAAAGTTGCTTAATAATATTAAATTGTTTAAAATGTACAAAAACAGATAAATGTTTGTTATTGCCAATATACAACTTGGGGGAAACACTCAGACACCCTCTATTATGTTTTTGTCTTTCGTTTATTTCATGGGTTCTCTTATTTAAACAACTGTTAATTACTAAAGATTGTTTGAAAAGTCGAGGGAAGTCACACCAGATTGTTTTTGCTTAGCTATAATTTTATCCTTCGTTGAAGAGTAAAAAAATAAAAAATCTTCATTCTCCCATATAGCAAATATTCTTCCATAGGAGCTCCCATGGTAAGTTCCAGATTTCCCCCATCATATTTTGCAGGACTGCAAAATGTCTGTCGTAACGACCTCCATAGGAACATTGTAATTTCGTAGCTCCCGAAAACTACCTCTGTCAAATCATTCCTAGAAATATCAAATTACATATCCCCTCAGATTTCCCAAACATCTTCGTTGTAGGAAGATCATTGTTGTATGGGCTAATGAAATCGTTTTTTCCTTTTAAAAATTTTTACTATTTCAGTGTTGATTTGCCATTTTGAGTTATGAATTATGCTGTATACCCATATTTTTATTTTCCAAGATTGGCAACTGTAAGGATGTTTGTGTTCAGTATTTTTAAACCTGATTGCAGGTTTTAATTTTCAGTATCGTAATTTTAGTTTTTGTGATGGTTAAATTCATAAAATAAGACTAAAATATCAGTTTCATATGACTGCTAAACTACTTAATATTCTTCATGATTGATGAGAGGATTGGAGTCCCCTACAGTAAATTATGTGTTCTTTCTGCAAAACGAGTGAAATTGAAACTTTACAAAAACTTTTTTCACTAAAATTTCAGGTATTTTTTCATGAATACACAATCACGTCTGCAGCTGTTTTATTCCAGTTGCTTGACTATCACAGTTTATTATTTTATTGACCCAAATCGTTATCAACAACTTTATTTTAATAACTTGCCTAGAGGATATATTCTTGTAATTTCTTAAAACTTCATTAATTACAATTTACCTGATAGTTGCATGAATAGTTTTTTGGTAATTAATAATTAATTTAACAGCTGTAGTATATACTTTTTTAATCACTTGTATAACTTTTCTAAAATATGTACATAATTTTGTATATTTATAACTGGCGACAACGTTTTATCCGTAGATTGAGACTAATAGTCCTCCATACTAAAAAGCCCACATTTTTAACAGAAAGATTTGGAGTTGTGGTAAGTTGTTTGATTTGTATCTGGTCTCAGCTAGCACTTTAAACAATGAATTTTCAGAAAATAAGTGCTAATTTAACGATTGTGAATTTTCAGAATGTGAGAATGGAATTTAAAGAAAAAATACATTAGGTAGTAATTAATTGTGGAAACAAATTTCCCCATAGGATAACATGGGCCTATGGCTGTCAGTGAAATTAGGTATCATTCGTTCTTAAGGGGGAATCTTCAACCATTGTTGCCAGGCAACCAAATCCCATGTTGTTCTATTTTAAATTTGGTATACACAAATAACTACGTATTATTTTATTTTAATTTTGTTTTTGCATTCAGAAAATTTATAACCATTAAAAAATGTTCTCATTTTCCAAAAATTGATTTTTAAAATATTTAATATTTTATTGTGTAGCTAAAAATTGCAATTTTTTTTTTTTTTTTTTTTTTTTTTGCCTCAATTACAAAAGATTCCAAGAATAAACTTGATAGTTGTGAATTTGAAGAAGAAATTAAAATATATTATATAATGAGTAATGTGCATACCAAATTTCCCCATATGGTGTTTGGCTGACAATGGGAAGAGTTGAGTAGATTGAAAATAAATTTGTGTTATCAAAAGTGGGTATCAGCTAATAGTTGTGGCTTGGCGTGTATGAAGTTTGGATCTTCAGACTGTGCAAGAAGCCTGAACTTTACTTTATTTTTTTCTTCAATTTTTATGTAATTTTCTGCCCAGTTTATATTTTCAAAATAATTTTGGGATAATGATATAATAAAAGTAGATTTAAATAAATACTGTATTTAATTTTTTTTTCTCTCCTTGTTCCTTATTCAATATTTTCAACTTGCACGTGTGGCTTAAATTTTCAGACAATTTGGTCTTTGTATTATTGCTGAGAAAAGGTTCATTATTTTTCAGATATGGTTTTATATAGTAACATTATCCAAAATTTACCTTATGATTTTTTTTTCTTGGAGGGGGGGGGGGGGATAAAATCACATATATATACGCACACACAAATAAAAAGCAGATATTTCAAAGCTTTTTGTGCAGACTGAAGATTATATATACATAATAATGTCTTCTCTAACGGCAAAACTTCTCACAATTACATCTTCAGGATGTACTTGGGAAGAAGGTCTGCTATTAGGGTTGCAAAACGTTCATAAATCCAAGGCACAACTTTTGATGGTACCAGTTTTTGATAAAATGAATTATGCTTTTTCAATTCACCCTAGTTCCCTTATTGATATTTATTTGTTAAAACTTTAAATTTCTTTCATTTTAACCCATAATTAATTTCTTTCTTGAACTGAAATGACAAGTCCAGCTCGTCATGAATTTCCCGACACTAATTATGTTCTTCTATGTATATGTAACAATAAACATTCATATAAATGTGCGAAACAAATATTTTTAATAATGACAAATTATTTGAGCAACAAAACCGTAAGTTTCTACATCAATTCCTCCTCTTAAAACTAAGAAAATTAAATTGTCTGCATGAGCAGTGCTGACTGAAAATAAATTGCAGTTCAAGGGGTTAACAACAAAAATATTGTATTTCTTAAAGAGACATTGAAACTTCAATTTAAAATTACAATTTAACAAATTTAACCACTTCACCGGCCACTGTAGTATGTGCAAGGCTACGTCCCCCCCCCCCTCCGAGTTATCTCGGGATGGCCGTTGAAGTGGTTAATAGAATTGCTTTGAAGCTTCTCCAGATCCAGGAGCTCCTCAACAACCAGCTTCAGTTGAAGCAAACTTGGTCTAGACTAAATTTCTTCCTCGTTGTTGTTCTCCGATCTCAATAGGTGGTGCAACTTTCGATCTATGCCCAGTACAGGCTTCTTATTGTTGCAGCTGCACTGATTTTTGATTATTGTCATGACTAAACATAAAAATAAAAGAACACAAAGCAGATAAGCTTAACAGAACAACTACTGCTCTCACTAAAGCTAATAAAAATAGTGAAATTAATATGTACTGATTTTGAAAATATAAGAAAACTAGCAAATTATGAAAATCATTTTTATGTGGTGAATCACAAAGCTATTGAAATAACAAAAATAGATACAGCTGTAACAACGAGCCTGTACTGGGTATAGATCGAAAGTGGCGCCACCTATTGAGATAGGAGGACAACGAGGAGGAAGAAATTTACTTTTGACCAAATTTGCATCAACTGAAGCTAGTTGCTGAGGAAATTCCAGATCCGGGATGAAAGTGTTCAAGAAGCTTCAAAAAGGGTTCATACTCCTCAGGGAAAACCTGGAAAACAAGGAATACGCAGGGAAAATAAAAATTTTCAAAGTCAGGGAAAATAGGTTACAAAACCTGGAAAAACAAATATTTTTCTTCTCCCAAGTTATATTTTTCTTGTTTAGCTTCATATCAAAATTCAATTGATTAAATATTGTGAAAATACACATGTAAACAATGATTTCTACCTGAATTTCTATCATGGTCGACGGTAATATGAGACCATACAGGGAAGTAGCTGTGTATTTAGGCCTGTCTAGAGAAGCATTTCTTGTAATATGTCGCTAATATTATCTTGAAAATTATCTGAAAACTCTGGGAATTTTTTTCCCATACATGAGTATGAACCCTGTTCAAAGTAAAGCAGTTAAATTTATTAAATTTCAAAAATATTGTTTTTATAAATAATTTACAAGCATGTATGGAGAAAGAAAGAAAAAAAAAATAAATTAAAATAGCAGAATATCTTTATTTTATACTAAAATACTACTTACATGTGATGCAAAATGGTAAATGCTTAACCACATTTATAAGAGGACCACATTTGAATAAGATCAAAGTTTTAAACTAAACGATAGAACTCAGTAAATGTGTTGAATCACATGGTCACAAGTGGCAGAATAATTGAAAGTTTTGGCAACAACAATTATGCCAATTACTCAGGGACTACACTGTTGGATGAGCAATAAAGCTTGTTGACAGTAGTTTTAGCAAAATAAGTTAATTCCTTTTTGAGCATGAAAAAAAAAAAAAGATATGTACGAGGATTTGAAAATTATGAACATAACCAGAGAAATAATGATAAATGCAGTAGATTAGATTAATGAGAATTTTGATTTGAGAGAAATTAAGGTACTTTTCTGTTATCAAAACCAGATCAGATATCGCCAAATTTTGGCATAAAAATAATTACCAAACCATTTTTGATAAATTTAAGGGAAATAGCAACAGATATTTGAAAAATTAGAAAATTTTAATGAAAATTAAACAGTTTGCTAGAAAAATGAAAAACAAAATAATAACACATAATAAATTTATATTAATGCATGGGATTAATTACATTATCGTTCAAAAACATTTGTGACTTCATTTAAACATCTTATCAAGTTTACCCAAGACATTTGACAATGAATCTTGTCCCAATAACAGAAAAGGTTATTTTGTTTAAAAATTTTATGATAAATATTTATTTGTATGGTTTCATAAACGCTAAATCTCTCCTTTTTTTTAAATAGCAGGTTTGTTTGTATATAATAATTTTTTTTTTCTTTATATTATTACTAGTTATTAGTAACAATTCTCTCTCCTGTCTCCTTTATTTCCAATTTCTTAGATTTTTGTTATTTTAATATTCAAATGATGTTTGAATAGTAATTATAATAAGTTCTTAATTTTATACATTTCTTCTGATTTTTTATTTTATTTATTTATATTTTTGTGAATTTTGATCTTTTATGATAATTTTGCCTGTTACTGTTTTATTTTAGTATTCTATTCTTAATGCTGTATGACCCCATAATATTATTTTATTTATTTTTCCCATAACTGTTTTATCCTTAGACATTAGGGAATCCTTTGTTTAAATAATTCTTATTATCAATTACGAATGATTCTGTCATAGAATTTCTAGGAAATTAAGATCCTATAAAAAATATTTTTTTTTTTTCCTTACTAACATTACCAGTGGCGTATCCAGGATTTTTCCAGGGGGGGGGGGGGGGGGGGGGGGTTCGTCCTTCCGAATTTTTAATTAAGTTTATTTTTAATTAAGTTTAACAATCTTTTAAAATATCATAATTACTTGCCGAGAATAAGAGTAAGAAAATGAAAAATAGTAAAACAATCTCACCAATTAGAAGATCAAACTAAAAAATCTTTAATTAGCGACGAATAACGTAGAGCCTGTACAAACTGCTACACAAAGCATAAAATTCAATGCATAGTTACGCAAAATATTTCATTGAATTTTCTTATTTACAGAGCGATGTCTAATCGACGAGAAGTTTTCGCTAGTTCATTTAAAATGTCTTCTACTGTTGGGGTATTGTTTGGGTCACTCCTTCAAGGTCACTACTTCAATGGTCACCCCTTCCCCATTTGGTCGACCCCTTTTGTCCTTGAGTATGAACTCATAAAGGTGAAATCCTTTCAGAGAATTGTTTTCAGGGGAAACAATGTTTTGCGCTGCGCAAATGAAGTGGTTTAGTTATTTTCAGGAGTGTTTATCGCAGAGTAATGAAAAAAAAGTTAGTCATAATTTTAAACCACTTTGTAGAAAAAAATATTCTACGCTTGCCATACATTTTTTCCGCCTGAAATGTGAAAACAAATGTAAGGAACAGCCTATTTTTTCTGATCATACATTTTGTCAAGGGGGGGGGGGGGTTAAACCCCCAACCCCCCCGCCCCCCTTGCATACGCCACTGAACATTACTAACAAAATCAAAATGTCATTATTTAAAAATTCATTCCTTTAAATTCTTGTTATAAATTGTGAAAATACTGTTATGAAACCAAATTATAATTTAATTCAAAATTATCTACTGCATGTACCTCATGAAATTTTGATAATTAAACATGTTAATGAAATTTTGGCACATTAATTTGAAGGGAGAAAAACAAAACAAATCAAATGCTTTCAGTGCAAAAGCATTACTGATTGGCATACCTATTTTGTGTTGAAATATGTAAATGTTCTTTTTTAAAAGTGAAATCTATTGAACTTTTTAAAACTTCCATTGCACCCTATATAAGATCTATTTTAGCTAATTATTATTATTATTATTATTTTACTTATTTATAAATAAGTTTTATCTGCTATCATATTTTTAGATGCAAAGAAATATGCCTAACGTTGTAAAAGTAACTATTTCCGAAGATTGTTAACTACTCTGGTTTTGTTCATGGTATAGATTTTTTTTTTTTTTTAAATTAATTATTTCATCATTTTACAATTTTTATAATAATAATAAAGTGAATTGATGAACTTCAACACCAGCATTAACAAAAAAATAGCTGTGTTCTATTACTGACATGAAATAATTTACAATGAACTAATTTTTTTAAGAATTTCGCCCTAGCACCTGTAACACACTAAAAAATAATCGAAGTATGCATATAGCAAATATACATGGCAGTGTATTTATAACATGAGATAAATTAAGTTAGGTTCACACAGATTGCAAAAATACACATTCAGATGAGCATGCATTTTCCATTTTGCTTAAACTTATCGACCTTTTTAACCAATCATATGAAATGGAAGATACAAAATAGAAAGTAGATCTGAAAAAAAAAAAAAAAAAAAAAGACACCAGTCGCCTTTTTTTTTTTTTTTTTTTTTAAACCTTGTGTAAACCTGACTTTACATACAACTGTAAAGAAAAAGACATATGTATAATTTTTTTGATTTTTTTTATCTCCATGACTGACTGACTCACTGTGAAATGTTAAAAGTCAAGTGAAATATATTTCAAAGCACATCGAACACAGTTTAACATAGTTGTCAAATTGGTAACATCGTCATGGACATAGAACATTCATATAAGTGACACCTAATTTCATAAAACTACGTTACAAACATCTATCAAAAAAGATATTTAAATACACTGAAAATATTGATTTATTTATATATATAATAGTTATTTTTTAGATACTGACTACATATGACATATGACTTTACATATATTTTTTCTCTGTGAAAATAATGACTTTTTTGAGATAATTTTCAGTTTAAGGTTCTAATACTTGGCAATTTGGTGGATTCATTTCACAGCCCCAGCGATAAACTATCAAATTATATTCAAAATATTTACAATGATTGCAGTATGGAATGATTTATCCAGAAACCAGTTAACCAGAATTATAATGTTGTAACTTTCCTTTATATACAGAGTACAAAGTAAAGTAGTGAGGAGACTTTTATCTCAACGACCATTGGTCGCAGATATATACTTACAAAATGTTTTTAAAAAATGTAAACATTTGATATGGCATGTTTAAATTTATAATATATATATATATATATATATATATTTTAAATAACCAAAACTAACTTTTTATACAACCCCCAGATACCCTATAGTCATATTTAGTAAAAGTTGTCCATTATCCTAATAAATGTAACACAAAAAGTTTCACTTCTGTATGCCCAAAACTGACCTATATATCAGGCCCGTCCAACCCAAAACTGTTAGCGGCCGCATTGGAAATCTATTTTACACAGACGGGCCGCATTAGAAATCTGTTTCGCACAGGCGGGCTTTATTGTATAAACGCAGGTACCATACACTTATAATAATTCTTTTTCCAGTGGGCTTGTGAGGATTTAAAACGGAAAATATGTATATTAAATTTATTTTTATCCATAAAATAACTATAGAACAGTCAAAAACTTATGAGCATACATTAATATGTATAATAGTAAGAATCAGTTATTGATCTGGTAATATTTTATTAACATCAACGAGCACACTATTTGTTTCTTTAGCTACCTTAATCGGTGTATTCATCAAAAAAAAAAGTCAGAAACAATTTATTAACTTTAGATGTTTTAATCAAAGTTGTCAAATTAGAAAATTCCTGAATTGTGTCGCAGGCTGCAGAAACTTACACAATGGCCCACGGGCCGTGGGTTGGCCAGCACTGCTATATAATTAGCTACAAAGTTTGTGATTTTTTTCTCACATTTTCATGGTTTTCTTATTAGGATTTAATCAACCCCTTAATGAAGGAAAAAAAAAAGGGGGGGGGGATCTCAAACTTCAACTCTGTCCATTTTGAGTGCACAGCTAACTATGATTATAGGGACCTGAGGATTGTATAAAAAAGTTAATTTTTATAATTTTCAAAAAATTGATTTTTTTTTTTTATTTGAACATGCCATATCATAAATGCTTACATTTATTAAAGCATTTTATAACTGGAAATATATGTATGTCTGTGATCAATGGTCGCAGATATAAAAGGCTTCCTTGCGACTTTGCTTTCATTTAACTTTTTTTTTTTTCATTTTTGAAAAAAATAAGCAAAAGTTTAATTGAAAAGTTCTTATATATATTTGTTATAAATAAAATCACATAATCTTTAAAAATTTTAGAATACTGTTGTCTTTTTGTGAATATAAACATCTTATTTATATTATTATTATTTAATCAATTATTACAAATCTTGTTATTATACAAGAAAATCTCTTGCATCAATCAATCTAGTCTTGAGATAGCACTTATCGTTGGGTTAAGTATTAACAAAAAATGTCGCCAAGTATGAATAAAAAAAAAATGTCCCCAAATTGCCAAGTAGCATGTCAGTCCTTAATTGGAAAATTACCACTTTTTTAAGATAACATATTTTTACTTAAAGATCAAAATGTTCAACTATAATACTTTTTGAGATAAACTGTTTACAATATTTTTTTTCTTTTCGCCTTTACATAAGTTCATTGCTAAGTTCAATTTAAATATTCAATAAAAATATGTAACAACATTAAAAACAATGAAATTTTTACTACAACACTATATATATAGATATCTGCTTTTAATAATAATTTCTCTAAACTGAAATACACTTTGATTATTTACAGTTATATTTCATACTTAATTTTTGCACAGTGCATATTTAACAGCAATTATTATTATTTTTTTTTTTTTAAAGATTCTATTTCTTATAATCATTTAAATGTAACACTTTTTAAACAAAAGAAATGCTAAAAAAAATTTTATGTTACTAATTATCATTAGATATAAATAATTGCTTTCTGATATGAAAACATAATTATTATATTTTAGTTTAGTTATTTCAAATATATTCTAAGAAACTGTTAGAGTTTTTAATAATAGACTGTATTATCAATTCTGTGTTTTAATCGAATGATTGAAGGTTAAAAAGAAAGTACTTTATATTTAATGAGTGTTTTATCTTTGTTTTCATAAAAATAAACTAGGCACTTCAATTTAATGGGGGTGATTGTAGTTATAGTCATTCAGAAGCTGAACTTTTAATAAACAGGTAATGTTCTGACTCGATCTTCATTATAGTGTTTAAAACAGAGACTGTTTCAAGAAGTCATCTGTGCTTTGATATAATTGATAATTTTATAGGGAATTGCTTTTAAATAATGTAACAGATCCCCCCCCCCCTCCTTCTCCTTAAAAAATAAATCAATCAATTTACAAAAAATTGGATTCAGTTAAAATGCCTTAATTGGATTAAATGGTTATTATACAAAGGAAAATAATAAACCAACATCTTTTTTTCTTTTTAATAACAGTTTAGTTATTTAATATATACTGAATGACAACCATAGAATAATAATGAAAGAAGAAGGAGCATATATGTTTTGGTTTCAGTTTGTAAAATCCAGGAATGTCGGGTATAGGGTTGTAACTATGCTTCAATCTGATTGGTTGGCGAGATTTTTGAATCATCTCGTCTCTCTGTCAATCAGTCAGTGAGGCAGCACCCACAACAAACAGCGATAAATGCACCGAGGATGGGTACCCTACTTCAAGGTTTTAAGCAGCTTTTGCTGGCTATTCACTAGAAGGGGTTTGTTAGCATTAGAGTATTGACATGCTCCTTCTTCCTCTATTATTATTCTATGACAACAACATTAAAAAAGCCAATTTTTCTGATACTGAATTTTAATAGTTCTTATTAAATGTTTTAGCTAATTAATTTATTTTTTATTTATTTATATGTTTTAAAAGGGTGCAGTTCTGAAAACTAACAAGCATTTTTATTTTAAATAAAATGAATAATTGATTTTCTCATTTTTTATTTTATACATAAAAATTATTATTATTATTTTTTTTTTTTTGATTTATTTTGATACTAGTCAGTAATTTTAGGGTTTAATAAAAGTATATAGTAATATTATCATAATAATTTTATATTTTTACAGAATTGTCTCATTTTCATATGTTTTGAGTTTCAATGTGCCTTTCTAATCGCATGTAGTTGAAATAATTAAAAGAAAATATTTTGTTAGAAGATATGATATGGTTCCTAAATGGGAAATTTGGCCCCTAATAGGGGTAAAATAGATGTTAATAAACTGTAAAACCGTTTAAAATTAATTTTCTTCATCCTGTTTGTTATAATTTAAGAAAATAACTGTTTTATTTCATATCCATTGTTTTAAACCCCTGCACTCGAATGAGTTATTTTAGGTGATTTTCTTTTCTTATGCAGTAGAAACAGATCTTTTAATAATTAAATAAAATAATAATAAAGAATTTACATTACAAACTTTCTAAAAAAAATTACCAACGTAGCTAGGCATTTCAATATACAATGTAAAAAATAAAAATGTATATTTATCTTCAATTACTTGTAGAGGAAAAAAAAAATGTTGATTAAATGTTCCCGCAGCAGGAGATTTGGCACCAAATGGATTAAGAGGGCAGTAGTGAAAATTGTAATCTTGAAATAGCAATTAAAAAAAACTACAATAATGTGTTAATTTTTTTATAATTTAGTTATTCTAATGTCTCGTTTAGTTAAAAAAAAAAAAAAAAAAAAAGTGGATTAATATGATAACAAAATAAACATTAGGTGCCAATTTTTAAACTATTTCAAAAACAAGATTTTGTTCCCCAAAACCAATCAAATGATATTACAACACAACAAAATCATTTACAATATCAACAAAATCCAGTTTAAAATTGTTAATTTTATTAAATTTATTTTTTGTTTTATTAAAATTTTATGTATATACATGTCCCTCTTCTATTTCTATATCAATAGGATTAAAAATCTACGATTACCGGTATCATGGTTTAATTTCTTTCACAAATGTTTGTTCTAACTTGTAACTCTCTTTTAGGGGAAAAACTTTTTTTCCAGCTTCTGAAAGCATGATATTCAAATGACAAATATTCAAAATTTATCAGCACTTTTTTTTTTTTTTTGGTCTTTTAATATTTATTTTAATTTTATGATAAGGAAAAAAAAGAAGAATTTTAGTATATTTAGTAGTCTTAATTTAGAAAAATCAATCACCCCCCTTATTTGTAGCTCGAATACCCGAAACAATTGAGTGTCAGCCGCCACGTGAAGTATTGACAGTTTACATTCATCCATGAAAAATAGTACAGCACCAATACAATGTTGGAGGGTTTCAAGCTTTGTAATTGTACATGTTGTATTTGAAGTTCAAATCAAATCTCTTTTAACAATCATTTAATGGATGGTACGATTTCGTTGTATACATAGAAACATCATGAGGTAAAAATAGAACTGTATTATATATTTAGTATTATATTTATAGCAATATTTCCAGCTTTATACAAGAAAATTATATCTTTAAAGAAGGCTGATGCATTAATATACCTTGTTACCACATCGTAAAAGAATAATTTCATTTCATGGAAGATATATTTTTTTCTTTTTCTTTTTCTTTAAAGCACATATGACAAAACACATTTTCTTGGTTATATATATTTTTGAGTCTCAACTTTTATACCAAATTTTAAATTAAGACATTAAAATTTGGAAAAGTAGAGACTTTAATTAAATTTCTCTAGCAACAGGAATGATAACAAAAGACAATACATATTTACTGATAAGTAGGGTTCATGCCAGCATAGTGACATAATGGTAATTGTCGCCAATATCAAAACCTTTCTAACAAAATTGTCCCTAAATATTTTTTGATAAACCTCCCTCTCCCCCCCCCCCAAAAAAAAAAAAAAAAAAATTAAAATAAATAAATAAATAAAATAAAAGCACATGTATTTTAATATTCATAAAATATCAGTAGAAAAAAATTCTTTATAAATTGAAATTTATATATTTAAAATCAATTTAAAAAATTTCAGTGTTCAGGTTTCTGTACTTACGCTACTTTGTGTCTACTATATTACGTCATCATTTTTATACTGCATGTGTGATTACTTTTTTTTCTGACTTGAAGAGTCATTATCTTTTAATTAGTTTGATATAAAACAATTGTGAATTTTCTTTAATTTATGGCGTGTGTGTGTGTCCACCAATCTTTCAGCACCAGTTTTTTTTGGCACATCTTACTGCCCTAACAGCACACTTATCCATGGTATATCCCGAGGATGTCCCTTGGAAGTTGGATATACTTTCATCCATAGGATGTCTTGTGGATGAGATGTGCTGTTAGGGTGGAAAATGTTATAAGTTTTTCTGCTATAGTTTATATATTTACCTTAACAGCACACTTATCCATAGTACATCCTAAGGATGCCCCTTGGATGTACTTTCAGCCATAGGATATCCTGAAGATGTCTTGTGGATGAGATGTGCTGTTAGGGAAATAAATTGCTGGTATTAAGCCTTTCTAGCTTTGCAAAATAAGAAACACATAGCAAGTTTTTGCGTAGAGTATCTTAAATTAAATTATATTGATACAGGATACTCAGAAAAGGATGCCTCATTTTCAAAATAAAAAAATCTCTAAATCAAAGACTGAACAAAAATATTTTGACTGTGAAACCTGTAAAATTTTTATACAGAAGTTTGGAAATTAATAATAAAAGCTGCCAACAGATGGAATTGTACAGAATTCCATTAATGCTCTAATTATGCAGAATAATCAATTCTAGCATTAAAATGTCGAACTCTGTCATTTCAATAATAGAACTGATTGCTCTGCTTACTGATTATCTGGATTCCATATTGTGATTGCAGTGTACAGAGCTATATGTTGGCAGCTTTTGTTACTAATTTTGAAACTTTTATATAGTTTTTTACAGCTTTTACAATAACATACCAGTTCCAGCCTTTTGTCAATCTTTATTTATGATATTTTTCATTTTGAAATCGGGACATCCTTTCTTGATAACCTGTTTATTTATTTAGTAAAAATATCTATAAAAAGTATACACTTATATATGTGTGTGTACCATTTTATATTTTTGGATTACCAAATCATAATTGGTGGTCTTTTTAAACCACTAAAATGTCCACCAAATCATAATTGGTAGCCCTTTTAGACCACTAAAATATCCACCAAATCATAATTGGTGGCCCCTTTCAGACCATTAAAATGTTCACAAAATCATAATTGGTGGTCTTTTTAGACCACTAAAATGTCCACCAAATCATAATTGGTGGTCCTTTTGGACCACTAAAATGTCAGTGCTGGCACAAAACCTACTGGTAAGTTAATACAATACAAAAATCTGCATAATTAAGAGCACAAATCGAAATAGGATATGATAATTATAACTGTTTCAATTTCTTAAAACAGTAGTGAAATTATGTTATCCCACCTGGTTTGGGACTTTTAATATACAGTAACAAAATAAATATTTGTTTTCTTAATACTTATCAAAAATAGGGGTACTTAAACATTTCAAAATTATTCTATTTTGTTTGAATGTTGTAAATGGAATAAACATTTCTAAAAATAAAGTGAAAAATACTAAATTACAATGCTTAAATGCAATAGTGTGAACTATTGATATCATTGTGATAGTTTACTATAATTTTTTTGACGTTAATACTTAGTGAAAACTACTTAATAATTAAGCAAAAGTGTAAAGATAACACACATACAAATAAAATTTACTGATCCTTATGTGATTATGAATATATCGTGGCACGGAATCATGCCACTTTACTTCCAGTTAAAAAAATATTAATTTTTTTTTTATTATTTATTTATTCTTCAGCAATTTTTCTCTCTCCATGCATTCCTTTCCAAACATTACATAACTGTATTTGGCAACATAGCTTTCGTCAATATTATCATAATATTTCATAAAATGTATGTTTCATATTTGCATAAAAACGTTAAAAGTTAGTTTTTTTTTTTTTTTGTTAATAGTAATTCGTATCCGTATTTTATTTCTTTTAAAAATAATTATAGTATAAATATTAAATGTACTTATTTTTTTATTAGTAAAAATATTACACAAGTTAAAAATTGCAATCATGTACAAATGAACTTTAATAGACAAGTGTTTAGTATCATTAGCAGAAGACATTTTTAAAGCTAAAAAACAGAATAAGTTACATACGTTTGAAAATACAACTTTGCAACTACAGGGTGTCTACTGAGTATTTGATAATCAATTTGTAGACTTTTGGGTAACTTTTTAGGGATCCCCTTAAAAAAAATTTTTTGACCAGTGGTGCTGCAGATGTGAAGAAGAAAAAAAAAAAAAAAGAGAGAGAGAGAGGACATGTAAATGAGTTATCCCAGCGAGTCTAATTCTACTTGTACATATTTTCAGAAATTTTGCAGACTGTGGTAGATAATAAAATTTTTTAAAGAAAAGCAATTTTTGTGCTTAAGGGCCCTCTTCACTCACCGCTGAAGGAAGTCGAAGCTAATGTTATTCTATGGGAAATTTTTCTTTACAAATAACTCATTAACTAATACATATTTTTAAATTCTGTTTTCACATTCTGAAAATTTGCAACTGTTAAATTGACAGACCTTTTTTAAAAAATTATTTTTTTAATTTTTTATATTTTATTTTGAAGCTGCAAAATACGAATTTCAATATGCGAATTTTTTTCATTTTGCAATTTCAAAATAAAATATTAAAAATTAAAAAAATACGCTTTTAAAAAAGGTCCGTCAATTTAACAGTTGGGAATTTTCAGAATGTGAAAACAGAATTTAAAAATATGTATTAGTTAAAAAGTTATTTGTAAAAAAAATTTCCCCGCAGAATAACGTTGGCTCGGGCTTCCGGCGACAGTAAGTGAAGAGGGCCGTTAATGTACAGATTTTAATTTTTTTTTTTTTTAGGGGACCATTTTTTCGATTTAGTTACTTTTGGGGGACTTTGTTGATCAGTAGACACTCTGAATCAGTATCTTATATTAAAAAGTTGTATTTTTTATTTTTTTCAATAGTTATTAATTTTTTTTTCTGAAGTATTAAATATTTCGTTTACATTTATCGTCAAATTTAAGCTAAATTAAAGCTATAAAAAACTCTTTTAAAATTCCATTTTCTTTTAACTGTAGGGTTATATCTTAAAATTTTAAGAATATTTTAAATATTAATTTAATTCTTGGGAAAATTTGCTAATATGCACATGATATAATAAAATTCGGTTTTCATATGCTGTTTTTTTTTTTTTTTTAACACTATATTAATATATTTTATATCCTAATAGTAATTTTCAATGCTTATTTAATCTCTGCTTTTTTTTAGTTCTATTCAAAATACATATACATGAGATATTTTTATGTACAAAAAATTTATTACAAATTGAAATTCCAAATTATCTTTGCGTGCAAATCTACTTCATCAGATTCTTTTTGTTGAAGTTCTACCACCAAGAAACAAAAGTTTATTATTGCTCCTCACTTTGATTAGCATTTTCCATTACAAAAAAAGAAAAATCTGAAAGACAACTGCCATGACATCATATAAATCATTTGATTAAAATTTCACATCATAACAAGATTTAGATTATTTATTTCTAGACATACGAAACGTTAAATCTGTTCAAAATGTACACAAAAACACATTTCACAACTATTAAAATTTTTAACTGTACAACAATGTTTGCAGCTCGAGAGAAATGCTGGTCTGAAGAGATAGTACACTTAAGCATGGAAAAAAAATTCATTTGTGACGACATGCATATGTACATAATAGGCACAGGCGAGTTTCAAGCTGAGTCTAGCTCAATATACAGTGCATTTCAAAAGTAAACTTTAGACATAATTCCATTGGAAGAAGAAAATAGGCTGTGATTTATGGGTTCTCACATGAAAAAAGAAATGTTGTTTTAATTGGTTAACCGATTAGAAGTTTTGAACTGCATATTCAAAATATTTTTTTACGTCTTGACAATTTTTCAATACTAACTGTACACATATTCAGTAAATAAATATGTAAATTATATGAATAAAATCTAATCTGAATTTTTATTTATTCATAATCAAACACTTTAAGCTTACAGAATTTTCTGTGTAATTAATGTTAAATTAATGCTCAATTCAAAAATAATTTTTTTAACTAAAAAGCAATATATGCTTTTAGTAAATTTATTAATGTTTTGAAAATATAATATTCTATATCATTGAAAATAAATACATATATTTCATCATTTACTTATTTTTTAATAAATTACTTTATGCAAGTTGTTTTTGCAAGCACTAGTTTTATATATAGATTTCAAGATAAATTATTTTTCTTAGTTTGTAATAAATGTATCAAAATAAGTAATCATGTTTAGCTGAAAGTATTTAAATGATTTTATTCATTTAAACATATTTCCAAAATGAATAAAAAGTTTTAAAACAGGAATTAACTAAAGTCTAAAATAAAAAGTCCGTAACTTATTTTGTGCAAGAACCCTAAAAGCTCATAAATAGAAAAAATAAAATAAAATCCATTACATAGCTTCACTTGAGAATAATATATGTCAGGCTTAATATTAAAAATTAAGTTCATCTAACATTAGCACCCCCTGATTTCAGAACAAAACAAGAGACTCGCCCATAACGCTACTATAAATGTATACAGGGCGATCCAGAAAAGACTCTCCAACTTTGAAATGATATAACTGCAAAACAGTGAGAAACAAAAAGATGAAACAAGTGGTACATTGATAGACAGGCATTGAATTTGTTATGTAGCGGTTTGTAGAAATAGTTCCAAGATTGGCTAATAGGTGGCAACACAAGTGTATGAAGCTATAAATAGTATTTAGAATTAAAAGTTATTTGTCAGTCTGTTTCATTGCTGACACATGTAAGGGAGTGAATTATTAAAAAACACCACAGAACTGGTGTTTAAAAGTAATAAGTACCATACTTTGAATGAACACCATAAAATACAAGAACTCATAACAATTGTTTCGAGTCAAAAGAAGACATGACCCTTCACCAGCTGGACAAAGTAGGCATGAGTGCTGCAAACAATGTGTACGCAGCAACACACTTAAGCAGTGCAATGCCACTTTGTTTGCAGCTCTCATGCCTACATTGTTCACCTGACAAAAGGTCGTATCTTGTTTAGCCCCAAAACAATTGTTGCGAGTTTTATGGTGTTGATTCAAAGTTTTGCACTTATTGTATTGAATTAGTTATTTCAGGAAATTGAAGAGCATCATTTCATATTCCTTGGAGCAATGTGTTTTTATTATACTAGAATGCCACCAATTAGATTAAAAACCAATGATGACAAGGTGAAGCTTTCGACAAGAATTTAATGTTAAAAAAGGTCCAGACTAGAAAACAATTTGTAATTTATTCATATAGAAAATTCTAGAACAGTCTGTCTGACATACCGCTTATCTCACACCATTTTACAGTTATGTCATTTCAAAGTTGGACAGTACTTTCAACACCCTGTATGTAAAATTAATATTTCTAACATAAAAAAGAAAATAAAGGAAAAAGAAAATTTCCTAGAATACGTTGAGCTCTATAAATTGTTATGTAGAGGTAAACTGTGTAAGATTTCATTGAAAATAAATACATCTTTTATCTAAACATTCCTTAATATTTGAATTCATCAGATATATGAAAAAACATGCAAAAAAAAAAAAAAAAGGCTTTGCGCAGACTAAAAAATAATTATTCTAAAGTATATTCTGAAATAATAATAATAAAAAAAAATCCAGAAATTATGGGACATACATAAAATAATGTCATGGTAAGATTTCTTTATTTTTTTCTTGAAGCGAAAACATACAAAATTATGACTGGACATTCACAATGCAGAGTTCCTCGATGTACACGAGGGAAAAAAAAACAACAATTATGGTTAAAATGAACGAAAAATTGGGGCTAAACTAGATAATTAGCAGTATAGAGTGTCATATAATAGGTATTATTCAAATCTTATATCATGCTTATTGTAATAAATCTTGTGACTATATGTTTTGCAGTGGTTCCCAGTTATAACATGAAAGTAAAGAGATAACTTAGTTTTACATGAATGTATGCGATAGTAAGACAATTAAAAACAAAAAATATAAAAAGAACGCACGGGCATATCCCAGTCTGTGACATAACTTAACCACATTTAAACTGTGTTACAACTGGAGAACACTGGCTGTATATAACTAAATAATAATAAAGAAAAAAATAACATTGAAATTTATTAAATGAGTTATACATACCACTTCCACAAAGAAAAAAATGAAGGAATTTTTTATGACCTTGTTTATTATCGTATCGTCATTGCTTATCAATAAGTAAATCAATAACTTATGCATATTTATTTTTTTTTTTTGGAGGAAAGGCTAAATTAGAAAATAAATTTGGATTCAAACCACTTTGTTAACTATCTAGTTTAGTTTAAAAATAGGGATATAACTTGAAAGCTAAGCTTCTTTCAGGTTTCCCATCTACCAGCCAAATAGCTCTCGCATTGTCCATGTTTCAGCCAGTAGAGAGAAATTAAACACTTAATATATCTAATGTATTTTGTAATTTACAGTTGCAACAAATGATGGAATTATCCAACTTGGCAGGCACAATGTGGAGTTGAGGTGTACCTTCTCATGTTTAGACCACTGTGGGTACATCCCTCAACAGCGGGTGATCAAGAGCACTGAGCAGGTCATCCCCTTGGAGCAGGTGAGCTGACTGAATGGGGGCATTCATCTCAGCATCGTATTGGCTTATTTTGAGGAACGAGTCTAGAAGTTCACTCTCCGATGTTAAGAGTTCAGTGCAACTGGAAGAGGAATCAGTGGTTTTACTCATGTCATTTGATGGCAAAGATAACGTCGCAGGCTCATACTGCAAAAAAATAAATAAATAAAATAAAATAAATTTCAATATTGTATTTTCCAATCGTAATTCAATGTAATCAACTTGATACTGCATTATTAAATAGTAAAATTCAAAATACAAAAAGAATGTTCATTTCAGAAAATTTTGGAGTGGAAGGCTGATTTTTTATACCAACTATGTGAAAAATACCAGAGCCGGGAATCGAACCCAGGCCTTCTGCTTCCCGGCTCTGGTATTTTTCACATAGTTGGTATAAAAAATCAGCCTTCCACTCCAAAATTTTCTGAAATGAACTTTCATGGTTGATGAATAAATTTCTAAATTAAACAAAAAGAATGTTCCATAAAAACAGTCTATTTCTAATAAACAATCCCATCGCTCTAGTAGTTCATGCAGTTCTGGGGTCAATCCAGGCAAAATTTGGCTCCCTTTTTCTGCCTCTTCACAAAATTCAAATACTATAGAAAGGGACCATTCACAAAATTCCACATTATAAAGAGGGATCCTTCAAAAAGTCTAAATTTATAGAATGAGTCCTTTCACAAGCTTTTGTTTTATAAAAATGATCCTTTTATAAAATGCTTCCATGTTTTCAGTGTTAATTAATTGGTTCATTGAAACTCTATTAACTTTATATTATACACTATATAGAAGGACTGTTAAAATGGAATGTTTTACAAGTTTTTATTTTTATTTTTTTCACAAAAATAAATTTAAAAATATTTTGTTTCTCACAAAAAAGGGACTCAAAACCTGGATCGACCCCTGTAGTTGAAAATTCGAATGAAACACAAGTACACTGAGAAGAAAAAATATGTATACCACGTTCATCTAGGAAGAATAAATAGTGATTTTCAGAAATTCTTTTTAATGAAATAAAAAGAAAGCAGTAACAATTTGAACTCATTTTGAAAACTTAAACGAATAAAACCACAAATAAATCTCTATTAAAAATTTAATTATAAATAGATAGATAAACAGTAAACTTTACTTATATAGATGATAGATGAAACATTTGTGTGCATCATTATTGTGTTTTGGTGTTTTGGGAGTAAGGCTGATTGACTACTCTAGGGTCCTAGGCCTGACAGAAGAGGGGGCGGGTGCCCTCCATGGGGTCTTTTTAAGGGGTCCTAGCCCATATTTATGTAAGTTTCAGAGAAATGCTTATCAATGCTTACAAAGATTCTGATTAAAAGATTAAATATTTATAAGATATAAAACTTTTTATATGCCATGTTTTTAAATTTTCTGTTGAACCATAGCTATAGCACTACGTTAGAACTTTATCAATGCATATAAAAATTTTAAAGTGGTAATGACGTCCATTTTTGTGATATGCATAATTTAACTTTTTACATTATTTTAATGTTCACGTTTAATTAAATGTCAAATTTTTATGTCAAAAGAAAATAACTTGTAAATATTTTTTGGCAACAATTAAATTATAGCTAATATTTTAACGGCTATTTTAAAGTTATTAGTAGGTTATTACTTTCATGTTTTAATTAATTAAAAGTAAACTATTCAAAAATCGGGCTTCGGAGGATTATGTTGTCATCGGGTTCTGAGCTATTCTAAAAGTTTCAAATGTCAGGCTAGTCGGGAAGTTAGTTAAAATCGATTGCAAGATATGTACTGGACAAACAAACAAGAATCGAAGTTAATAAAAACATGGTAAAATACATTTTTCCATAAAATAATGTCATCAGACAAATGTCGCCATTTTTTCTTTTTAGTTCACTGAGCTGAGTCCGTGAGCTTAAATATTGTTCATTTTTAAATATTCCTTTTTATCCTTGCATATTTTATTAATTACACCACTATCGTATCGTTTCGACAAAAGTTAGTTGTAAATGGTCCCCGTTAGAGAAATATTATATAGAGAATTGCATTTACCTTATGATCTGTATACCTGCTGTTCCCGGAACAAAGGTAACCACGGCTGGCGTCTTCTCCACTTATTAAGAGATTTAGTAAGACACTGTCTGTTGCAATGCCTTGAGGAGCTGAAAGGGAAAACAAATATGTTAAAAAAAAGGTAAAGCTAAATTATTGTATTTAAGAAGGGGGCAATACCTAATCCCACAGACAGCCATTACCAATGTTATTCTATGGGAAAATTTGTTCCCACAAATACTCATTACCTAATGTACTTTTTTTTTTTTTTTTTAATTCCGTTTTCACAGTCAGAAAGTTCATGACTATAAAAATGAGTACTCATTTTCGAAAAAATGATTTTTTTTTTGTAGCAAAATGAAATACTACTAAAAATTTAAAAAATCAGTTTTTGGAAAATAAGTACTAATTTAATGCTTATAAATTTTCTGAATGTGAAAACAGAATTGAAAAATATTCATTAGGTAATGAGTAATTATGGAAACAAATTTTCCCATAGAATAATATGTGCTGCTACGCCTGTTGGCGAGATTAGGTATTATCTGCTTTTAAGAAAAAATTATTATGCAGTTAAAATGTGAATGTTTTCATGGTGGTTCAGATTACCTGAATATAGTCATGGCCTAACTAAAGCAAGAGCAAGCAGGGCAACTCCCCCAGCCCACGCTGAAGTGGGCTCCCAAATCAATTGTAAAACTAATTTTAATGCACTTTTTTGGTTTTAAGTAATTGAGTGTAAACGACCCCTAAAGAAGTATCTGCCCTAGACCCTAGTTAAGTTAATTTAGGCCTTGAAAATGTTTGCAGCTACACTTGAAGATTAAAATTTTGAAGTTACTTGTATCCTTTTGTTTTACTGGCCAATTTTTGGTGTATTTTTTTTTTTTTTTTTTTTTTTTTCTGCCAAATGCGGATTCACCTCTAAAAAACAACTCACAAATTAAGTTATTTCACTTTCAAATTAACAAAATGTCTGTTTTTTAACACTTTCCAAATGAGTTGAAAAGTGTTTGTGTTTATGATTTGTGTTTGTATGTCTGTCCATGCAAGGAGTGTGTACAAGTGTAAATACATGATAATAACTATGTAATGAAATGGTGATAATGTAAATACACAATATGTACAAGTGTAAATATTTTCAAAATCTCTTTAAATAAATAAATCTTATTTAAGTTCACAATGGCTTGTACCCTATTGAAAACGGTATAAATACCATGACTAGTTTGCCCCTGTATGCAAACCAGTCATGGTATTACCATAGTCATACCCTAAAAAATGTTAGCACATTGTGTGTTCTACGAGAGGCATTTTTATAAATCATACTTAAATGCCTTTATACTGCAAAAATCAATGATTTACTACTCAAATGTACAAAAAAATATTTTATATATATTATGGTATGATTATCATTGAGGTTTACAGGGCCACACAGAAAAAATCAGTTACATTAAAGGTTATAATGGGAAAATTGCTCATTTGCATTTCTGTTTGTGTTCACTTTCTAACAATCTGTAAAAAGTGATTGGGACTTCAATTAGTGTATTTGCCTGTCTACTGTTTAATTTTCGTTAGTATTCTACGACTTGAAATTAATTTGGTATTGGAGTTCATCTAGTGGAAATGGTGTTAATACAAATGGTTTGAGTACAGATATTCACAAAAGATTTACAATGCATTACGGTCTATATGAAATATATTTTTAAAGTATAGCGTAAAATTTTTATACTACACATTTATATACAAATTTTTTTTCCCCATTATTCATTTAACAATTCCAATATAATGAAAATTCTTTTCATCCTGGAAAGGATATATTTTCACTCATTTCTTTCCTTTTGTTTTGTGAACCCAGATGATAATTAATTTGGTATCTTTTAGTCTAAGATCGAAATATAACTCAAGTGCCCTGTTGTTGCCTAATTTTCATTATCATCTAGTTCTAGACAAAATATTCGCTTAGCTGGTCATTTTCCCAGGAACTAAAAACTAAATCAGGAACTAAATCATGCCAATGTTCTACACAAGTGCCAAGAAATTACAGGTCGCCATTACAAAAAACTGTGTAAGTTTGTTCGTAACGAATTCCACAAATTTGCTCTTTCTAGCACTTTGAATTTGGTGAATGTAAAATGTAAACGTCAAAGCAATTTTATTTTTTGCCCCAGTTTGTGGCTTCACTTACGATCATGATTTAGGCCATGAAGATTTAGGGGCTTGTGTCCTGCACTGTTCCCCCACTCCATATTGTCATCATAAAAAATTATTAAGTTTTTGGTAGACTATGGTCACGTCAACTATAATATCTTCTTTAGACTAATTAATAAATTTATCTGAACTGTTTTACCTATGTGTTGTCTCGTGGATTTGAAATTGGGTGTACTGTCTTTTATCTAGGCTTTATTTTCCAGTTCTTTGTGAATTTGCCAACAGAACCATTTTATCTTTTCGACAGCTAATTTAACTTCTTCAGAAGTTAAATTAAAAAGCCTATAAAGATTATCAAAGTGACAAATCGATAATTAAGATTAACCTATTTATGTACAAAAGTATGTAATTCCAGACTGCAATATTGAATTCGAAAAAAAAAAAAAAAACAGCTCTTTTGCTGCCATAAAAAACAAATAAAAACTTACTCAATATTTTAAAACTATTTACTTTTTTTAATCCAATTCTTGAAAAGATCAGTTAGTTAGTAAAGCTTAAATTCAAATCTCCATAAACATGAAGAAATGTAATAAAAAAATATTAATTTTTCATTTGAGGGAAGCATACAGGAACAAAATTCAACAGGTGTTTCATTAGTCCTTTAGCATGCATTAGGTTCACACTAAAATATTCAATTATTTTTCTTTTTTTTTATGCAACAATTTTTTAATATATTTTTCTTGTTTTAATGTACATTTAAACTTTTGTTCCTTCTCCGTTCAGTAGGTGGCAGCACTACTCTGAAACTCAACAAACAATGCTTCAGAAAAAACAATATGCAAAACTCCCTTTAAAATCGTTAGTAAGTGTGAATACAATTTGCTGCTTTGATCATGCACTAGGTTATTCACCTCATGAAAGGCCTTGCTATTATTTTGTCCTGAAACAACTGTTACAAGTTTTTGCAGTTTACAGTATTTACTTATAAAGTTATTTGTTTATTAAATTAATTACGCAGGTCAGCAATGCAATTTTTTTCTTCAAGGTGATGTGTTTTCTGGTGTATTTTTTGGATGGCTGGTTAAGTAAAAACTATTAAAAAATTACCATCACATGTAGTTTTGATAAACAAAAATGGGATTTTTTGAGCTCAAAGCTCTACTTTTTCAATTCCCATCTAAGTTATTTCCTGGAAAATCTCGGTGATGTGAGTGAAGTACAAGGAATTAAAAAAAAAATGTACAGGAGGTATCAGCAACAAAGGAATATTAACATGTTAGTAGATTATTGTTGGATGCTGCATAGAGAACCCCCCCTGCCCCCCTCCCCCAGCCTTCAAGACTCTCAAGCCGGGCACAAGAGAAAAAAAGCTCTAAAGGGAGCTTCAATGTAAAGATATACATTTAAAAGGTAGTGTGTAAATAACCCATACAGCCACTGATATCCATTCGACATGTAAATTACATCCAAATAATCCATAAAAAGGTACAAAATATCTAAAGAATGTCCATTAAAAGTCCTGGATATCCTGTACTAATTATAGATATCTATTATCAGATGTTTAAATATGGGCGAAATTTAGACGTGCTTTTTTTAATGTCTAATAGATGTAACATGTTAGATCAAAACAAGAGTTAGATATTTTCAATACGTATTAGATCTAACAAGTCCAATTATTGGATTTTGGAGATTTATCGGATATGTAATAGACATCTAATGGATGTAAAAAAAGAGTGACATTTATCGTGCCAATAGATATCTGTAGGATATTTATAGAAGTTTAATGGATCATTTTTAAACTTTTATATGTGTTTATAGATGTCTTATGGATGGAAGTGGCTGTGTGGAAATAATCTACTTTAATGTATTTTACACATAAATTGTTTCGAATTTGTTGCAGCCTATGTATGAGTACTTTCAATCTTCATCCTTACTTTGTAAAAAATGAAAGTCATATATTAGTGACAAAATACAAGCATTTCTGAATTCAGCATATTAAAACACATTAGAGTCATTCAACTCAGTACAAAAAAAGAAAAAAAAAAAAAAAATTAAAAGTACAATTTTGCAAACCTGTGCTACTATTTGAATTGAATTAGGTTAACATCAAAAGTTGTTTCAAACACAAAATTTCTCAAAAATTGAAAAAGTTATTATTTTTTTTCTTTTTACACATTTATGATAGACTATGTGTCTAATAGCCCTTTTTCAAATTAGTTTAACAATTTTCCAAAAGAAATATATAGTAAATGTTAAAGAGTTGATTAAATAAATTATCATGTTACCTGAGGATATAAGCCCATTATCCATTTTAAGTCTTTTGGGACTCTCTGTAGGGCCTGGTCGAGAAGGACTTGTACGTTTTGAAGGAGGATCTGGGGGTGAAGGGAATGGCTGTTTGTGCTCAACAGATGGAGTTAATTCAGATACTGACACTTGCACCTTGATCAAGCGATCGCGCACTTTCACCATGGCAGTGTGTGAGCCGAGAGGAGGCGTGTTCGACCTGTGGTCATTGTGACCATTGCGCCGCTGCGATGAATTTGATTTTCCATTTTTTTTAATAGGTAAATTTTCCAGCATGATAATGTGTCCATTTGAGCTACCGTTACTGTAGCTCCTCGTGGATGAGAAGTTCTTTTGTTTCACGTTATTGTTCTTGTTGTTCTCTGCATTCTGCCACTTTTTGTGCAATGCACTGTCTTTCCGAGAGACAATGGTTTTCTCCTTGGTCTGGGGTGACTTCTTCAAATCGGACTGTAGTAAAGCGGCCAGACTGGATTTCATGTTAGCTTCCGAAAGAGGTTTCTGTTTGGGAGGTGATATTCGTTGAGGTTCAGGATCAGGTAACCTGAAATAAGACAAGAAATTGTCACCAAATGTCTATGCTTCAAATAATTAATAGGCTTGTCAAAAATTAGTTTGTATTTAACCCTAACAGTACACTTATTCATAGTACATACTGAGGATGTCCTTGGTATCTCGTTTTATCCACTGGATAGCCTAAGGATGTCATTTGGTGAAAGTGTGGTGTTAGGGATGCTGTTTATATTTTATTACAAGCTTTTATTTTACTTGGTATGTTGTTTATGTGTGTGAGTTCAAATCTAAGAATTGCATTTCACCCACTTCCTATCATATCTCATTGAGCTGAAATTTTTGCATACATATATAATTCTGATCACAATATATGTTCAAGTAGTAACGGATCTAGGAATTAGGGTTTGAACCCTTGAGCTCATTTTTTTAATTTTAACCCACTTCTTATCATGCGAGTGAGTTGAAGTCTTGCATACATATACAGTAGAGCATTGATTATCTGCGGAATTGAGTGGCAAGGGCATCGCGGATAGTGAAAATCACGGATAATCCGAAAAACAAAGTAAAATGGGGGGCAAACATGAAAAAAACATCTTTCAGAAAAAAAAAAAAAACCTATGTTTTATTGTACAAAGTACATAATATTTAAATTTTGAATAGTAAACAATTTCGATGCACAATAAACATGTCAGTAATTTTCGACCTTTGCACTGTAGAACTTATTGTATTTTCCCTGTTTGGCTTGTACTAAAATTGGGTTTTTCAGAGGTTAGTAATTAAAATTGTTTTTTGTGGCTCTCGAACTAGCAGACAATCTGCACCGTGGATAATCGATGCTTTACTGTTTATTATGCACATCTGCTGAATTGGAGTTTTTACTACATTTTGATGTAAAACTGTGCATGTATTTATTATTTATTCTTTTTTTTTAAATTTATCTCTCATTTGATATTACAAATAAGACCATTTTTTAAAAAGCCCCCAAAATATGGCACAAAAATTATTTAAAGTAATTATGTTATACTACATAACAGATTTGTTAGCAACCATCAACAGGCAAGACTTTTTTTTAATTAGTTGTTTATATTTTATTGGTATTATAGATAAGATTATATTTCAATAGGTTGAGTTTGTGTAACTTCCTACAGCACTAAAAAATCTGAGAGACGGAAAACAGAAATTTATTACAGTAATTTTTATAAGAAATGCAGCAGCGGCTTGCATGCTGTATAAAAAAATATCACACACACAAAAAATAAATAAATAAATGGATAAAATTATCATTAGAAACACGGCAAGTGAATAATTCACAAGCAGGCTGTGATTGCATATGGTGCAGTAAAAAAAAAAACAAAAAAAAAACACATTAATAAACACAAACAGAACACAAGTATTAAGATTTAAAATTAATATGAAATTATTTGTCTGTTTTAAATACTAAAATTACAAAATTTGAAATCATTCATAAAATCGAAATAAAAATGAATGCACATTTGAGAAGAAAAAAAAGTACGAAAGGTGTTCAAAAAGTATCAAACCTTATTTTTTCTCGCATAAACCAATGAAACGAGAGAGACTTTCTTCAGTGTAGATGTAGAAGGGACACTCATGCACAGTCGTGAATATTTTCCTGCTCGCAGAAAGGGTCAGTAGCTAGTAGTTAGCCAATAAGTGAACATGCGCAGTGAGCGGTCGGCGGATTTTAGTTTTTGTGAAATAAGAAAAAAATTGAGCAGCAATATTGCATCAAATTTTATCAAAAGCTTGGTGATACCCGAGTGGAAAATATTTTTAAGATTCAACAGGCTTTCTGGACGATGACACTGTATGCATAAAAGTGTGGTACAAACACTTTAAAGATGGCCGCCTACACACCAGTGCCCAGTGGACATGTTGACTGTTTTCCTTGACTTCCGCAATGTGGCACATCATGAGTAGGCACCACAAGGACAAACTATTACAAAGGAGTACTACTAGGAGGTCCTTCATCGCCTTCGTGATGCTGTGTGGCACAAACGACTGGATCTGTGGATAACGAAAACTTGGAAGTTCCAACATGATAATGCGTCCATACATTCTGCACATTTTATTCTGACTTTTATCGCCAAATACAACATTCCTGTGGTTCGTTAGACTCCTTACTCACCAGACATGGCTCCCAGTGACTTTTGGCTATTTCCCAAGCTAAAAATTCTGTTAAAAGGATTCCGATTTGAGCAAAAAGAAGACACTATGTGGAATGCGATGGCACCGTTGCTCACCATTCCAAAAACTGCACTCCCCGGGTGTTTCTAACAACGACAGGAACACTGGCCGAAGTGTGTGCCCCTAACAGCACATCTTCTCCACATAACATCCTCAAGCAGCGGTGAAACTTTTTAGGGGCTACCCCTGAATTCAGGGTTTTTGAAAATCTTGCTGTCTTTGAATTTCATGTTAAATTACTTTGTTTTTACAGAAATTTTTCATTTTGAATGTTTAATTTTTATTATAATGTATTGCAAAGTCAGCAAATGTCACTTAATATAGGTAGCCATATGATATATCAGTAATAAATATCACCTATCTGCATGTAAGGAACAGTTTTCAGGGTTTTTGCATGCTAGGTAGTTTCAGCCCTGCTCAAGATATCCTCTGGATGAAAAGATATAATATGGGCATCCTTAAGTTGTACTATAGACAAGAGTGCTGTTAGGGATGTATTACTAAGGTGACTGACTACCTTGAAGGGGATTAGTGTTTCGTTCCAAATCAATAAATGATTTTTTGCCAACTAAATGTTCAATACTTTTTGAACACACCACGTATATATACATCCACAAAAATGTCTTCAGCAATGCAAACCAAATTTTGCCAGAGTTCTATAATCAATAGTATACAAAAGAAAACACTTTAATGAAATAAGAAAAAATAATTAAGAAATTAATAATAAATTAAGAAAAAATAAAGAAGAAAAACTGAAAGGCATTAATCACCTCTCTGTTAGTATTTTTTTGCATTCTTGCTGTGGTCCCCACATCGGTTCTCTGGAAGGATTGATAATGGGGAAATCATCTTCCACAACCATGTATGGAGCTTTGAAATCCTCATGGAAACAGGGAGCTTTGAAATCATCCTGGAAGGGGGAAAAAATAATGAAATTTCAACAATCTTTACGTGAAATTTAGATGTACAATTATGTTCTATTCATTAAATTAAATTAATAGTTTGATCTACATCTGCTAAAAGATGTCAAAGAAGCCTTGAATTTATACATTTTTTCTTTTCTTATGTCTAGCTCATAAACTAATACCCCCCAAAATTTTTTATTTATAATTTTTGTTTTGTTGATAAGTAAATTAAATGCACACACACAAACACACACAAAAAAAGATAAATAAATTTAAAAAAAAAATAAATAAATAAGTAAATAAAAACACTTAAAAACTTAAAAGATATTTTTTTTTTTTTTTTTGACATGCAATGACCAAAATTTGCAATTCACATTTACTTATCTAAACAGGGCCCGACAAACACACATATTTTTGTTTCTATGACATTTAACATTTTTTATGTCTAAGAAGGGTGAAATTGTAAAAACTGTCAGGGGTATAATGAGTACGACCCTGCAACTTACCCCAAAGAAGAATGCATATCGGTCTATCAACTGAAATAAAATAAATAAATACTAAATAATAATAATGCTTTTGTTTTAAAATGTTGTTCATACAAGTGAAACATGGTTGAGATACAGAAAAAAACTAAAACCAGATATTTTTAGCTATTTGTAAAATTTTTGTGTCCTGTAGAAATTTTTTTCTTATTATGCAATAATCAGACCCTGAGTACAATTTGCAGGTCGGTCCACAACCCTATTTGGCGATTTTCTTTTGACGTCATTTTGAACAATAACAGTGTCGTTCTGGATTCTTTGCAACATGATATGGCAACCAGCATTTCAATTACACTGCTCTGCAAAAAAAAAAAAAAAAAAAAAAATTTCGAGATTTGATACCCTTCTTGCTGCTTCTTATGTAAAATGACCTCCTGAATCCGAATAGGACTCCCATTTTGCCCAGTCACCCACCGTTTTCTAGATACACCACCCCCCTCCCTCAATTTCTTTCCCTGTTCGATAATTTTATGACCATGAATTGGATTTGAAGAATGAAAAATAATTAATTTAACACCTAAAAACAAAAAAACATAATGTTTAAAAAATAGAGTTAATAACAGATTAAAAATATATAAGACATGTAATGCATAATTTCAGTGGCAAATCGCCCCCAATATTTTTCCCTTGTCGCAAATGTCCATGTTTTAGACTTTTCCAACTCTGTAGCCCCTCAGAAGATATTTAACGGTTAAAATAATTCTCCCCCCTCCTAAAAATCAAATTTACAGCCATGAAACCACCGAAAAATGATAAAAATGGGGAGCCATTTCTAAATAACGGTGGGTGTTAGGGCAAAATGGGCGTCCTATTCGGATTCAAGAGGTCATTTTACATAAGAATGTGCTGAAATGGTGTGAGAGGCAATTTTCATGCCGAGCAGTGTTATTTATAAAGATAACTTGATCAACATTTAAATATTCAGTATACAATTTTATTTTTGATATTTTATTTAATGAAAGATAGGCCATTTTCGGAAAAGAAGGTGAATGTACTAGAATTTTTTGAGTGAATTGTTTAGAGAGAGAGAGAAATATTTTTGGAATTTTTGAAAAAATGTAGATTGGGAAATCTGGTTTATATAATCATATTTTTCCGGCAACTGTAGAACATTTAAATGGTGTAAATGTACAGGAAGCATATAATATATGCATATTGATGATCCATGCAGTATAGAACTTCATGCAGTTATTTTTCATGCAAAGTGGGGTAAGTTAATTTTAAATATTTGTTTTGTTAACACTTTCGCGACCGGCATACTTTTGCCTTTTAAAAACTGATTAGCCGGGGAATACTGAAGTAAACTAAAGCTAGTTGCCGCAAGTTTTTAATGCTTAAACGTGGATAAAAGTTGAACGTAATGTTTTGAAATGTTACTCTTGTAATTCCCTGAAGTTTGGAATGAAGATTAGTTATATATTATTAGAACGAACCTATAATACTATCAAAGAATTGATACGCTAAGAATACTATCGAAATAATACTGAAGTATTGTTTCCATAGAAATTATTGAAATGACGTGAATTCACGTCAGCGGTAACCAGGAAAAGAATCTGAAAAGATGTGAATTTCCGTCATCAGCAACTAGCTAGAACTCCTACATAGACAGGCTGACGCATCCGCCATTTTCTATCCCACAAGACCGGCTGACTATTTATTATTGGTGTTTTTTCTGCAATAAATTGCACGAATAACTCCAGAAAAGGGCACCGCCTGTTTATCTTTTCTTCTAATCCAGAAAGAAGGAAAAGATGGATTATAAATTGTGGATGTAACTCGTGGATACCCGAAGCAGAAGTACAACTTTGTAACGTAAGATTTCCCTTATTTTCAAATTATTTCATTTTATTTTCAAAGTTGCTTGACAAATTTAATATGAATGTACTGTTTTTTTAAGTTATTGTTTTAAATTCTTTTAAAATTAACTTTAATATTACATTTCTTTTAACGTGAAGGGTTGCAGTTTTGAGAATGTTGGCGATGTTCTTAAAATTGCCAACTTGATTGTTTCCCGATAAGAAGTTCTAGCTCACTTGATCTGTATAGAAGTTTAAAGGCGATAACAACGCTAATCCAGGTAACCTAGCTTTTTCTACAGTCAAAACTTTCCCAGACGGGATAGAAAATGGCGGACACTGCGCTAGCTCTTATCATATAGGAGTCTTACAACTAGCTACAGAAGTTGAAATGACGTGAATTCACGTCAGCGATCGCGAATGTGTTAATATTAAAAAATAGGCTTAATTTATTTGTGTACATTACAAAACAGACGCCGTTTTGAAACAGACGCGGTTTTCACTTTGTTTACGTTTGGAATCCATGCCAACCATTTTTTTAAATCACATTTCGCCGTAATCACCAAAAGAAAATCGCCAAAAAGAGTTGTGGACCAACCTGTAAGTCGTTCCCAGACACTGTATCTAAGATCAATATTTTTAAGAAAGAAAAGTTGTGGTCAAAGTTATTCGAACACACTGAAAAAAATATTAGTAGTTCAATATTTAGTAAAGGAAAAATCTGCACTACCACTTCGGTATCCGATAAGGATGGCGGTAAGGTGAATTTGAGGCCGAGATTGGAAAATTCTTCAATAGGATCTAAGCTCTGTGCATCTGGACTCCCAGAATCAGGGGAGCTTGAAGTTGTGCTAAAATGATTTGGAGATGTACTGTTGCTGGGGTGCTAGAAAGGGAAAGGAAAGTCTCATTACAGTAATTAAAACAACTACAAAATTATTAGTAAGCAAAATAGGTATATTGGGTAGTAGTAACAGAATAGGTAGTAAGCAAAATAAGGTATGCTGGAGCTGGTAGTAAACAAAATAAGTATAAACTATATGCAAATATATTTTAAAAATTTTTGAGGAATATTTTTATTTATTTATTTATTTATTTTTTTAGTTTTACAGAAATGTGACACTACAACTGCAACAATGTACTGAGGAAAATAAATTTTTATCCGTTATTTTAAACGAAAAAAATATATATTATATATATCATTAAAAGTAAAATAAAATAAAGAAATAAGATTAAATTAAACATAAATAATTAAATTTTAATTACATTTCATTACTCGAATTCAATCCGCGTTTGTAATGATCAATACATGGGGCTTTTTCAGCTTTTGTTGTTAGTAAATATAATAGCCACGTGTATTTATTATTGTTCTATTTGTGTTACTACTTAATATTCGTGCCATAATTTCTCCGCCATTACATCAAGGAAAATCGATTGCTTTTGGAAAAAATAGTTCAGTTTATTCAAAGTTCGATCGGAAGTAGATGTTTAACTGAAGTTGAACAAATATTAGTTTCAAATCATCTGATTAATTCTTTACTTCCATTAGCCGAAGCAACTGAAATTTTAAATTTGTCATTTGGAAATAAATGGAAGCTTAATTCTGAATTTCTTGATCCTTTAGAGTTACACTGTAGCACACAACAGTATATGTTATCCTTTTTACCGGATTTATTCATGTTTATTCAATAAATATATGTGGAACTAAACATCGGCATGCAATGGCGTCTCGACGAAAGCCGAAATCGATTCATGTTAATTGTAATTTCACCTTAGCCCACCACAGGGTGAGCATTTCATTACAATCGCGGATTACTTTTATTAAAAAAAAAAAAGTAATATTTTAAATAATTTTTTTTCTTCATTATTGGCTATTTATTACGACAGTTAGCCACTATTTTTGATTTTGGTGATACCGCTAAACAGACTAAGATCGACTAATGAATATAAGGTGATCTTCTATATCCATTTATTCATTAAAAAATAAATAACTGTTTCTCAAAGAACTGATATCACTTTATATTTCTACAAAAAAGTGATACGAAGAAAACAGTAAGTGTAATTATTAAAATAATTAAATTTATTTAATTGTACAGCTAAATGGCAAAATATGTGAAAATAATTATAAGATAAAAAAAAAAAAAAAATTATATACCATGTTTTTAAATATAGCTTAAACTTCACTTTAAAACGCATTAAAAAGCTCCAATAGGCAGGTAATGGATTTGGCGCCAAATTAGACAACTTTTTGCCCTTGGCGACTTTTTTGGCGACTTTTGGCGAGAAAATTCTTATTATCGATATTCCAAAGATGGACGTTCTAATGTGATTGGTTAAAGAGTTACCGGAAATTTGAATTAAAAAAAAAATGTTGGTTTTAAAAATAAAATATTAATCCTTTCCGAACAACATATATTTGCATCATGACCTACATTAGCACTTTATCATTGTGTAGAAAATCTTTAAAATGATAACGACGTCCATTTTTGCCAAATGCATTATTTAACTTTTAACAATTTTTTACCGCTCAGGTTTAATTAAATGTATTTATTTTTAGGTCGAAAGAAAATGAACTCGTAAATTTTTTTTGGCAACAATTAAATTATAGCTAATATTTTAATGACTATTTTTATTGCTATTAGGAGCTTATCATTTTCATATTTTAATTAATTAAAAGAAAACTATTCGAAAATCTGACTTCGAAGTATTGTGTTGTCACCGGGTTCTGAGCTACTGTGAAAGTTTCAAATATCTAGCTAGTCGGGAAGTTAGTTAAAAATCGATTGCAAGATTTGTCCCTGACAAACACACAAGAATCGAAGTTAATAAAAACATGGTAAAATAGTCACAATTATGATTCGTATAATGTATGCAACATTGTACGGGATTTCCGAATAGGAGGATCCTCTAACTCCAAGCAACATTTCAGCTGTATTGATTACAGCGTAATAAATTAATGTTTGGAGAAATAAATTAACTATCATAAGTTGGGCTACATAATTTCATTAACTAATGACATTGAACTTACAGTGTGTGTAGAACAGGGTGACTAATAATTAAAGTAGAGGTTTTTGAAAATCAATAATAATAAAGACCTGTTAGCTAAAATATTTACATACATATTAGTTAGTTTATTTATTTTTATAAGATTAAGTGTAAAGTTAGTATTTACACTGATATTAAATTTAACTGTACAGTTTTATTTTTTTTTTCCTATTAGGCACTACTCATCTCACCTTTAATTATGAATGTCTCAACATTAGCTATTTAGAGCTACAATAGTTTAAAGTAATATAAAAATACGTGTAGGGGAGAGTGGGGATGAATGGGATGCAGGATGAATGGGACAGTAGCAAAATTTTTATGTTTTGCATGCACCAGAAACTTGACAATTTTTGTGATATATGGCAGTACTGAGGTCATTCATCAAGTGTAGTTTCAGAGTTGTGCTATCTATAGAAGGGCAGAAAAAAAATTAAAGTGTCTTTTTCTGCTGCCAAAGTAACTTTTACTGATTCAATTAGGTAGTAGTTAAGACATTAACTATTTGCTTAAAGTTAATATAACTCTTATATGGTGAAAAGGCATAATCTTTTACTGTGTTTATGATATTCAAGAAGAATATTGACGATTGTTCATTAAACATATTTCCTGCTTTATATGATCATGTGGTGGCGGGGATGAATGAGACATTCCCCACTATGTGCTAATTTAAAATTGTACACAAGTATTACATTAAAACAAATCGTAAATAGATTTTCAATATTTTTATAACCTGTAGTTCAATAGTTATAACATGGAATTATAAAAATAACATGGATTTAGAGAAAAATAGATTGAAATTAATTGTTCCGATTTTTGTTTATAATAATTATGATTAAAAAAATTAAAAGTTATAATATTCAAAGCAACTTAAATCAATAATATCAATAATTAAAACAATAAATAAATAAACTAATAATAATTGGATTAAAATCACAATTTCAATCAAGCTAATTAAATAAATCCTGGTGATTGTTAATGTAATACAGAATAGAATGCTTATTTTTCCCGATCAGTCGGAAACAAAAATTTATCTGGATAATTTGTACTCTATAATAATGATATATATCTTTCTAGTATCTTATTTATTTATTTATTTTTAGATTAAATCTTATTAAATTAAATTACCAAAGCCTAGAGCACTAGGAACTGTGCGAACCAAATGACTTTTGAATTTCGATGTTAATTTTAGTCAATACATCAGTTTTTGTTAATTTCAGTAAATCCATAGTGTGTAATAAAATCACATAAACCAATTTGACTTTAAAAATTTATTTACTTTCCATTTTGTTTTCTTTTCTTTGTTAACTTCAGTCCTGTCCCATTCATCCCCACATGTGGGGGTGAATGGGACAATGCACATGCATGTAAAATAAAATTATTATTAATTAAAAATTATAACTTATTATTAAAGTTAGTATGTTTATTTGTAACTGATTACTGAAGTGTGCTTATGAGCAATGTTACAAAATTCTGAATTACATATGGGGAACGTTATTAATAAAAACATGAAAAATGTCCCAGTCATCCCCACTCTGCCCTATATTTCTTTATTTGGTCCGATACCGAGTGTACTATCTAACAAAACTCATGGGAAATTCACAAATTATTTAGTAAAGATATGAATCCAGAATTATTTTGTGTAATCCTGTAAATAAATTATTAATTACATTCCCATCATTTTCTATAGAAATCATACTTTTAAACATCTTGGTAATGTTCATTATGTTGAATGCTATGTAACAAACGTTAAAATATACTAATACACAAAAAGAAATGCTATCCATAGACCATAATGGATTTTTAAAAAAGTTTGTCCCTGAACACGCATCAGAAATAATATATATACAAACTGTACAGAAAATTTACTCATCAATAATTGTTATTAATATTTATTAGGTCAATGTTAGGTAATGATTTTTGTAATCGTTATTGTGGTATATACACACACACTAAACATTTTTTGAGTGTCGACAGGAAGGACTCAGTAAGGTTTCAACGAAAATTGCTAACGATGAAAATAAACTAGTATACTATGTCCATCACAAAACTTTCTTCTATTCGCGAAAGACAAATTACTTATTAAAAGCATTTTTCGTGATGAATACGAACGAATTTCACTTCAGAGAAATATATATATATAACACTAAATACTTTCCTCAACCCTCACTCCCCCCCCCCTCCTCAAAAAAAAAAAAAAAAAAAAAAAAGGCAATTTTGTGCTTTATAGATAACATCCGAGCAGTTTTTCTTTACTTTTTTTCAATTAAAAAAATAATAATAAATTTGTTTTAAACTATCTAAAGATCTATGGTTTAACCTTTTGTTTTAAAGGTATTGAAGAGTTCTTTTGAAAAATACTCATATTGAAAATTCATTTCCCTCCCCCCCCCCACCACACACACAAACACACACCAGGTAGTGAAGAAATGTTCCTACACATACGAAACTTCCCCCCTACCCTAACAGCATATCTTCTCCAAATGACATTCTCAGGATGTCCTATGGAGGAAAAAGCACCTATGGGCATCCTATGGACATCTTCAGGATGTACTATTTGGACAAGTGTGTTGTTGGGTAGTTGACAGTTACTATTCTATATATTGTTACAACGGATTAAATCTTTATCCTGCCTCAGTTGTCCAGTTGCAGTGAAAGTAGTTTTACAGGCAAAGTGAAAATGAAGCAGCAGTTCATTCACTTTCAGTAAGGTCATCCTTGGCGACCAATTTGGTGAAAAATAGTAGTCCAGGCTTTCAAAAGTTTCGAAGCGCTCCGACGCACGGTAGCCTAAATCTCCAACTTTCCACGGGTTTCTCGATAGAAACTGCCTGCGACTTCTTCGAGAGTGTGTGAAGTCACCGCGAATCAGTGTTGTTCAGAGATTACACTTTGAAGATTGTGCTCTGCTTTAAGCGACTGAACTTTGTGAGGTAGCAAAGACTTCTGCTCTGGAGTATTTCATATTACAGTGAAACTTGAATAATTCGAACTTGTTTAATTCGAAATTCTGGATAATTCGAATTTTTTAGTCGGTCCCTTGAATTTTGTATTAAAATAATGTTAAAAAATCGTGGATAATTCGAATTTTTCTTACGATTACCTTTAAAATATTACAGTAAAATTTTTTCCCAAAATTTTTCTCAGTTAAAATGCATTTTTTTTTTTTTTTTTAAACAGTCTTTCAAAAGAAGGATAAGGAAATGCAAGAGTATTTCCTACCAGTGCAACAGACGATAGGGTCCATATACATGAACTTCGAGAGTTTTTTTTTTAATTGAAAGTCATGTCTAATGTAGAAGATTCTGTTTTTGTATCAATTGATGGGTTGAAGTCATATGCTATGACACAAAGATTGTACTTAAAGAAGCAATAAAAAATATCTGACTATTTTAAAAATGTGTTGAATAATGAAGCTCGTAAAAAAATATTGATTTAATGGGAGGGGCTTAATGAGGCAGTATTCTTAGATTTTAAGTTTATATGTTAAATTTTTGATCATAGAGTTTTATATTTTTAATTTATCTCTTATTTTTGACAAAATTGTATATGTAATTCGAATTTTTGGATATTTCGAATTTTTCTCTGGTTCCTTCACAACTTCGAATTATCCAAGTTCTACTGTATTTGCTTTACTCATGTAGAACGACTGACTGCTTTTTTTGGACTGTTTCAGAACTTTCGTCAAATAGTCAAAGCGTCTTTCGTAGTACAAGTGACAGCTTCACTGGACTGCCACTGGAATATTCAAAGAATTAACTGTACTATTGGACTGTTTTCGAGAGTATTCGTTGTAATAAGAGTTTTGTAGTACAGATTCGAGAAGTAACGTGGAATAAAGTGCTTTCATCGACTAGAACCAGCCTGATTCTTTACGAACTACTTTCTCATGCAAGAAAGTCGATAAATTTTTCGTAACAATATATATTTATATATATAAATTTCAGAATACTTCGATAAAAACAATAAAAATAATTCTCATTGTTAATATTCATTTCAGATTTTGCCCTATACTGCCACATTAAAAAGCCTGAAAACACTAGACGGCAGCGCCACCTGTTGGAAGATTTTCTCCAAAATTTTATAGGCACTAATTTATGTCAAGATACAACTATACATAAATTTATGCGAAACTCTGTACATTAGTTCTTGTACTAGAGCTACCACAAAATTTTTGTCATGCACACAAAGACAGACTTTTTTTCTTTTTTTCTTTTTTTAGAAAATGGTCAAATCGAGTTCTAGACCTCTTAAAATGTGTAAATCCATAGAAGACTGGAAGCTGACATTTTTTACTTTCTTCTATTAAATACAGAAGAGAGTAATAAATAATATAAAAAGATTTCGACAACTTACCAAACTGAGTGAGGACTCGGGTGTACCACAATAGCTGGGGGATGATAAGGAATCATCTCTATAAGAGATGAAAGGATCATCGCACAAGCTGCTGCCTATAGTACAGGGATCATCTTGGAATAGATCAAGATCCAAATTCAGTTTGGAATCTTTCAGGGGCTCTTGGAACAAGAGAATATCTGGAACAATAATAATATATATTAAAAAAAGAACATCAGTGCAAAAGGCAAAGAGTTTCTAAGTAGCAGACAAACAATGAAATATATAACACTTATTTTATATTTCAGATACATGTAAAAATATGATTTTGAGATTTACTAAGTTGAAATCGAACGTTTATAGTATGCATAGTTTATGTCCAGTTAATTCTAAAATTGAACAAGAAAAAAAAATCATGCGCCTCGCATAGATTATTAGCATTTTCCAACTGCATGTATTCCTTGTACCGCTTAATCTTCAACCCTAACAACACAGTGTCTCCAAATGATATCCTCAGGATGTCCTATTGATGAAAAGACATCCAATAGACATCTTCAGAATATATTATGGATAAGCGTGTTGTTAAGAAGGTACTTTGACTAAGTGATCATCACACAGCGGACAACCAGAAAGGCAGAACCTATACAGTACACTAAGAACTCTAGAACGTTGCAAGACCATCGCACTGCGACATTGCGATGTTGCATAGACGTTCTGATACATCTATGGAACATCTCAGATACATTCTAGGGATGCGGAAATGTCTTAACTTTACGACATCGCATGCTACATCTCCAGTATATCTCCAGAACATCGCAAATGTTACATCTCTGCGATGATCTGTTTCTGTGTCTCGGCGATGTTCTATTTGCATCTCTCTGAGATGTGATGATAATAAGACATTGCGATGTATAGAACATCGCTGGAACAAAATGTGCTGTATGAGAAAGACAGACAGAGAGATTAATTGAACTCATAGTCACATTTAAACAATTTTGCAAAGTTTTAAAAACGCATAAGACAAACAGAAATGCAATTCTAGCAGTTTTCAATTATAGCCGTTAATGTATCCGAATATTTAATTATTAATCCGAATATTTATATTTAATGTATCCGAA
This sequence comes from Salticus scenicus, assembly GCA_963930645.1. NCBI lineage: Eukaryota > Metazoa > Arthropoda > Arachnida > Araneae > Salticidae > Salticus > Salticus scenicus. The sequence goes on from OZ005662.1 coordinate 31,459,197, forward strand.
TATACAAACATTTTTTTTTTTTTTTTTTTTTTCGTTTTAAGCAAATTCATTATGATGCAATTTCATTATGATCTATGCAATACAAAGTTATTTAAATGTGATTTATTAAAATTCCTTTCATAAAATATGCAATACTCGGCATTCTTTTGAGCATTTCTACACACAAACTAACTATGCTATTTATACTATTTTATATAGAGAATATGCCACAGTAAAATTGAATAACATATATCATTTCGAAGAATTTTTTAAAGATATTCACAAATGCTAAGAGGTGGACAGGCAGGCAGAAGGACTAATTCATATCATAATCACTCCCCACACAGCCACTTACATCATCAATAAGACAGCTATAAACACGAAATAAAAGTTACAAAATGGTCCATTAAATTTCTATAAACATCTTACAGATATCTATTAGCACGACCAATGTCACTCTTTTTTACATCCATTAGATGTCTGTTACATATCCAATAAATCTCCGAATCAGTGATGCCAGATTGGGGATTTTGTCCCCATTTTGGAGATTTTTGAGGCTCCTGGGGACAATTTTGGGGACCAAATGTTTGTGGGGACTTTTTTGGGGAATTCTAAAAATTTTTGGGGACAAGTCATGGGGAGTTCTTCAATTTTCTGTCAATATTGGCAACGTAATGATTTATCCCTACGACCAGGGATTTTCAATAGCTTTATTGTTATTTGGGGATTTTTTTTTTTAAAATTGCCTTCATTTGGGGAAAAATCTGTTTAAATCCACTTAAATCAGCTTGATATATTTTTATTTATTTATTTATTTATTTTTTTTTTTTTGAAATTTTTTTTATTTTCCCTTTTCAGTAGAAATCAAGTTGGGGATTTTTTCGAACCCCCTGATTTGGGGAAATTTGAAGACTTGTTTGGGGAAATAATTTTCGACCATCTGGCATCACTGCTCCGAATACCCAATAATTGGACTTGTTAAATCTAATAGATATCAAAAATATTTAAATCTTGTTTTGATCTAACATGTTATATCTATTAGACATCGAAAAAGGCACGTCTACATTTAAACATGTAATAGATATCCATAATTAGTACAGGGTATCCAGGATTTTTAATGGACATTCTTAAGATATTTTATACCTTTTATGGATCACTGGATGTAATTTAGATGTCTAATGGATATAAGTGGCTGTGTGGGTCTTAAACATTAAAAAGTGTTAAAAATGCTTAATTCAAATGAAAATGGAATTTTAGCGATTTCCAACTATAGCCCTTAATGCATTTCAATATTTTTATGTAGTTCTTGTAATTCATAATGCTATTTGTACTATATTCTACAGAAAACTTTTTTTTTCTTTTTCACATAAATAATAAATGTTAATTTCATTATGCTTGGAGCAAAATAAAGATATTAAAAAATAATAAACCCAATTAAATGCATGGGGGTTCTAGTCTTGGGTGTTGTGCGCACAGTATGGGTCTTTCTATGAGGTCCTTGTCTGTATTTATGTGAGTTTTGGCGAAAGCCAAGAAAAACTGCGAACGACTACGTTGGCGAGTGCGACCTTGGATCGAACCCGACACTTCTCGTGTACCAGCTTCGAGACACATTGGCGGGGTTTTAACAGAAAGGAAAAGAATTTCTAATGGTTCAAGGGTAAATATGAATCCTTGTCTTCACTAACTGGCCAGTAATTATAATAATAGTAATAAAAGAATGTAAACAAACCTGCATCGGGAAAGTTGAGGTAATCTTTGCTCATAACTACCGATTTTGGAGAAAATATTGCACTAGTAGAGGAAAGACTAACTGGAGGCTGTTCAGGCAAAGGCCTCTCTACCTCTTGTACAAAAGAGACTGGTTCTTCGACTGATTCTTTAATAGCCTTCTGCTCGACAGACACTATTTCATGCTCATTCTCAGGCTTGCTACAGTTGGAAATGAATAAAATAAATTCAAATAAACACACCTATTTGAATTTAATGTTATTGCATATAATTACAATAATATCTATAAACTATGGTATTATATTTTTAGCTATTACATAAAGCACAGGAATAAGGGTTGAAGCGAACAAGTAGCCCATGTGTAAAGTTCGTAAATTTTTCAAAATGCTGTACATTGCTTAAAGCAAGAAAATGTAAAAAACAAATAAATAAAATATAGGAGAGATCCGTGTAATATGGACCCCCTAAGCAAGAATGCTCATAAAACTAAAATTATTAAAATAAAAAGATTTAATTTGTTGGCTGCTCATTACAATTGCATAGTTGCATGGTTCAAGTTTAGTAAAGCACTCTGGGAAGTATTAATAATTTCAGGAAATAATTACTTTATTTATGTGTCGGTGGTCCATATTACACATACGTTCGTGTAATATGGACCGAGTAGTCCATAGTGGTCCTTCCCGAAGTAGTCCTTCACGAACAATTGATACACTTGGAATTGTGAAACGAACTGTCCAGCATGCTCCCTCCTACACTTGTCCATCTCTTGGGATAGTAGAAATGGACGAATAAAAGGGAGGTCCAATGGTTACATTCAATGGGTAGTATGCGAAGGAAGTGATAGCTTGATATCCCTGCTTCTCTGGCTTATTCTATAGCCTCAAGATTTTGAGTGTGCGACATATGTACGCCGAGCATTAACAAAACCTCTCTGTTTTTATGGTCCATATTACACAGCAGAGCATTTCATATTAGTAGAGCAGTTCATATTACTCGCAAAAACAGAGCAACGTTGTTTCCAATCATATACCGCTATGCAAATTGGCGCCCATGAAACACATGTCTAGATTGTTCAGAAAATAAGTACATTTGCTATTATTAACGCGAAAATTATATTACAATTACCTAACAGTAGAAAGTAATACTTTCATTTTAACATACTTGTTACATTAATGATCAGATCATATAAAGTGAAAATTCAATTTCATAATCTTCCAAATACAGCTTACGCATGTACAAGTCACTTCTTGCTTTAGATAACAATGATATTCACTAAAGGCAATGAGATGGTTTCACCATCTAGTGTTGAACATATAAATTTTCTCATGGTCCGTATTACACGATGGTCCATATTACACGGTTCTCCCCCATATTATGCACTTTTAGCAATTATCGCTATCCGTAAAAACTATGTCACAGTAACAATTGGTAATTGCACGTTGTGATGCTTATAAAAGGTTAATATCGTACAGTAGAACCTCGATTATCCGAAGTATTTGGGACGGACCCTCTTTCGGAAAATCGAAATTTTCAGATAATCGAAAATGCTTTGTTTTTAAGATTAATGGCAAATATTTTTTATTATGGTAACAAGTACTTAATAAAAATAAAGCAATAGCAAAATAGAAACAAGAATAAATTATTTTAATTTTAATTTTGAAATTAAGTACATTTTACACATTTCACAAGAGTTTGAAATAAAGTTTTGTTTGTCACGGTTTCGATTGTCTTTGCTTTGCAGCTCTTCTATCTCGAAGATTATTTATTTATTTATTTATTTATTATTTTCCGAAAGCACCACTTGTACACTAGTAATGCGATAATAATAATAATAATAGTAAAAGCTTTACAAACATATTTCGTAAACAGGGAATATTTGCGAATTTTACACACAAGGAACGTGATGATAATAATAATAACAACAATAATAAAAATTTTAAAAATGGATATCGGTTAAAAGAGTTTCGGATAATAGAAGTTCTACTGTGAAAAGTGCCTTACAATCTAAATCTATGCAGGACGAATGTTTTATCTCTCTATATCAATTCTGTTGAGGGAGTAAATGTAATGTATGTATATGTGTGTATCGGTTAGGGTCTATAGACATCATGTGAGTCTTAGGCCTGTGTCAGATGCCGTCCCGGAGGGTATCTCTAAATGGCCCAACCTCTTATATATATATATGCAAAATTAAGAGAAAAACACGGAAAACTTCGAATGGCTAGACTGAAGAAAGCGATCTGGAAAGAACCCAGTTACCTATTGTTTACCAAATTCAAGAAAAAAAAAACGTCTTAGCACAAGTCCGGTGAAGATCAGAAAGAAACGTCCCTTGAAATAAAAGTTCCCATAACAGTAAATTTGTTATTTTACTTTAACCTTTCAACCTCACTGGTACACATATGTCCCGGAGATATTTTTAATCCATCCAATGAGATAAATATACTTGAAATTTATTGGAGTGCATGTTCCACTAGTTTTCTGTGACTACATTCATATGTTAGCATAATTTTATGTATTTTCCTGTGTATATTTCTAAAAGTATTGTAAAATTAATTCAGAACTTGGGAACTGAACTTTTCATTGTATTTTATATGGTCACCTCAACTCCACTGGGATACACGTGTTCCATCTAAAAAGACCGGTGGAACATATATGCCCCCCACTCACATAATTGTCCCTACAATTGATTTTACCATGTTTTTATTAACTTCGATTCTTGTTTGTTTGTTTGTCCGGTACAAATCTTGCAATCGATTTTTAACTAACTTTTCTACTAGCTAGACATTTGAAACTTTCAGAATAGCTCGGAACCCGGTGACAACACAATAAATATGAAAACAATAACCTCCTAATTAGCTATAAAAATAGCCATTAAAATAGTAGCTATAATTTATTTGTTGCCAAAAAAAGAAGGAAAAAAATTCGAGTTTGTTTATTTTTTTTTTTTTTTCGACCTAAAAATAAATACATTTATCATAGATATAGTAATAGATCTTTCATCCCCATGTTATGCAAAGATTTCTGATGCCGGAAAAAAAGCTTTGGTTGGTTGGTTTGGTTGGTTGGCTTTTAGTGGCGCAAGGTCCACTATGGGACATACTGCGCCATAAAAATTTGTTTTTCTTATGAGAAGCTTTGGAATTAGTCATTAAGTGGTATTGAAAAAAAGGAAAAAAGGAAAAATGAATTTAGAACTGTATCTGGAGTTTTTCATTCACCTTTAGTAAGGAAATTATTCATAAATTTTATTTGCTAAAATATTCGTGTGTATTCCCGTGTGTATTCATTCGGGGAAAGACGGCCATATTTTGGTAAAATCATCTTTTCCCAAGTGAAAAGGAATCACTTTATTTTCCCCAATGATCAATATTATTACTATATCTATGCATTTAATTAAACGTGAACGTTAAAAAATTGTAAAAAATTATGCATCTCACAAAAATTGACGTCATTACCACTTTGAAAATTTTATACGCATTGATAAAGTGCTAATATAGTTCTACAGCTATGATTCAACAGAAAATTTAAAAACATGGTTTATAAAAGGTTTTTTTATCTTATAATTTTTGTTTTTATTTTGGCAGAATATTTCTATTTTATTTGACCTACTAAAGCCCTAATTTACCTTTTTTTTTCTTTTTCTTTTTTGGAAAGGAAAAAACTTGTAGTGTAAGAGTTAATGATGCGTGAAAAAAATATAAATTTACTTGAACTGTTTATTCGAAATAAAAAATAACTTTAAAATTAAGTCAAAACATAGGTGATTGAAGAAAAAACTTTCTCTTTATTAGAGCGATTAGAAAGAATTTAGAAATCAATATAAAGTTTTATTTTATCAAAGAAATCAATATTTTTATATGGAATTTAATCCTTTATGCATTGTACGAAAAATTATTGATGAAGTTTATTTATATTTCAAAACTAAAAAGAAAGAAATGTATTTTTTTTTTTTTTTTAAATTTTCAATTGGAATTTCACTTTTTAAGTAAGAATACAAGCAAAAGTTTAAAACAGTTTAGGCAAATTTATGATCATTTCATTTCTTACACGAAACAATGTATGTAAATATATTAAATTATATAATTTTATTCCTTGTTGAAGTATTCTGATATATATATATATATCATGTAAGTTTCAATGTTTTGAGTATCTTTAAATTAAGAACAATCATTTACAGAGATGCCAAGTTACTACTAACGAAAAATCAGTTTCATACCACAATGAAGAAAAAGTAAAACTTATCCTGTTAAACTGCAGATAATTGTTACAAAAGAATACATTAAAAAATTTGCGGTATTAATATTACGGACAATCCGTAATAACGGTTATATGGCAGATGCGTACAAGACATTTCCGTACAAGCTGAAATTAGTGACACTTGCGTACAAGTCCAGGTGTTCCAAATATTACAGATATGTTTTCGAAAAATCAAGTGGCACTTCCGTACAAAATTTGTTTCGTCGTATTTTTGGTTTGTAACACAAAGGGGTTGTATCCATATGTTAAACTTGAAGAGAAACACTCTTATATGAATATAAGTGAATTTTCTCTTATGCATGTAGTCTTACGACTGACAAAGTTATGAGCTTAACGCATATAAAAGTTGCAAGCTATAATAGCCGCAGTTATTTTCTGAAATGACATTCAATTATTTATTCACTGAGTCAAGATGAATAAAGGTCCTTATAAATGCTATTAAGGTCTTTAAAAATATTTTTATTTCTTAAATGCTTTTTTAGTTAAAAAGACGAATCTCTTTTCTTTATCAATAACGAATTGAATCATATTCCAATTCCTGAAATTATTTGTCGTTCACCTATATGCCTCTCTTTTTCTCTCCCCCCCCCCTCCCCCCCCCAAAAAAAAAGGTTTTATTGTTTGCATCATATGGATACAACCCCTTCATGCAATGATCCTCAAATAACGCGAAAGAAATGTTGTACGCAAGTGCCACTAGATTTTTTGAAAACCCACCTGTAGTATTTAAACCACCTGGACATGTACGCAAGTGCCACTGTTTTCAGCTTGTACGCATCTGTCTTGTACGCATCTGTCACAACACCGTAATAACTTGGCATCTCTGCATTTAATGAATTTAATAAAATTGCTCATTTGTTATACCTTATCGGTTAATCGTTACTTGACTTAGTTAGAATTGTTCTGATGGCAACCTGCTAATCGTTACTCGCTCATTTTGGCATCGCTTGACATGTGGCTATTATTTAAAATTATTATTATTATTATTATTATTTTTAATTCATTCACTGCAGATTTGTGTTGATGATTTATCTCATTCCTTTTTTTAATCTAGTTTTGTCGCAAGATGGAAACTTGAACTGTATTTTTGGCTTGAATTAGCTATACAGTTTTCCGAAATCTTGCGATTCCTTTGCTCGTAGAAGTGTAAGATTCCTGAAGAGCGAACACTTCGATTTTTGAGCATTTCTTATTCCAATTATCATATCCAGATATCCTTTTTTCGTATTTTTAATCCTTTTATCATTTCCTGTTATCTTTTTTTTTTTTTTTTTTTTTTTTACAACGTTATTGGTTTAAGTAAGATAACTTTCATGAAAATCACAAAAATATCTCTCATTGTTAGTCTTAGTGTTTTTGTACTAGTTGTTCACTTCAGCGCAAGTAATTTAAAATGCTTTAACTATTAATTGGTACTGTAATTAAATTATAAAAAATATGTGATAACATTAAAATTGAATTACAATCACTTTTAAGTGTGTGTTGGTGGTTTTATCATGTATCTATTAATTGCTAAATTTTATAAAGGTGTTAAATTCTTCAATTTATTTATATATATATTTAAATATACTAATTGACATATTCTAATAATTTAAATCTATCAATTATTAAAATAGTAAAAAAAAAAAAAAACGAAATTTTCTAGAATAAAATGTAATGTACAGATATGAGTAATTTGAAATCTTTACCTCAGCACGTAGTTGAGGCAAATGACGTATTCTGGTTTAGTACCATTTTCGTAGATGAGAGTGGCTTGAGTCACAACCCAAACGTAGCCCCCATACTTGGAGAGGAATCTGTAGTGGCCGGTCTCACTCTGACCCTTGGCGAATACTGTAATGAGAAAAAAAAATAGACATCATTTCATTACATTATTTTAAATTAGGATAATAATAAATTACATTGAGATATCTAACTAATAAAATAGTCGCATTTAAAAATAAATAATAATTCTTGTAGCTCAGTCAGAAAAGTAGGTTAATTTCTACCCCAACTCTTTTTACTTTCCGAACACTATAGTGAGGAAAGTATTGTAATCATGTCAAAAATCCGAATTCGAGATTTTGATGTTTCTATACGTTTCGAGGTCCAACGAGTCCGTTTTCACTATTTTTACAATGATGTATGTATGTGTGTGCGTATGTATGTGTGTGGTCTGTGAGTGAACACTCTAGCGTCTAAACGCTTTGTTCGAATAAGCTGAAAGTTGGTACGTATATTGTAAGTCACCATAGTACGAACCCTATAGATTTTGGCGAATCTAGCACTTATAGTTTTTTTACAGGGACACAAAGAAAAATTCTTTATCATTATGGCCAAGGGACCAAAATCTTAAAAGTGCGATAGCATCTAAACGCCTTATTCAATTGAGCAAAAAATTTATACACATATTATAGGTCACAGATACTCAATCTGTATAGATTTTGGAGAATCTAGCACTTATAGTTTTTTTACAGGGACACAAAGAAAAATTCTTTGCCAAATTTTTAAAAGTGTGATAGCGTCTAAACGCCTTATTAATATCAGCAAAGAATTTGTACACATGTTATAGGTCACATTTGAACCAACTGTATAGATTTTGGTGAATCTAGCACTTACAGTTTTTTTACAGGGACACACAGAAAAATTCTTTATCTTTATGGCCTATGAGACCAGCGATAGCATCTAAACGCCTTATTCAATTGAGCTGAAAATTTGTATGAATATTATAAATCACTGTTGCACTAACTATAAGCATTTTGGTGAATCTAGCATTTATAGATTTTTACAGGGACACAACGAAAAATTCTTTATCCTTATGATCTAAGGGCTCAAAGTTCAGTAGCGTTAAATAAAACCTCGTGTGATATATGGAGAAAAATACTCAAACACTCTGTTATGGTTTTCTCTTTTTTGTTTGTTTTGCAACTCCTCTTTCTTTATTTTATCTACAAAACTGTTAGTTACTCAATGTTCGGAAAGTCGAGTGGAGTCACTCCAGATTTTTTTTTTCTTCTCTTTTTTCAAATGGCTAGTTTTGAAACAAGATGCCCTATTAATGAACTTGGTTGAGACATTCATAAGTACTGTGTATACACCAAATATCATGCAAATCTGTTCATAAATACGTTTTAATATGAATTTTAAATTTTCAGGTGGCCACCGTATTGAAACAAGATGTCTGATCAAAAGGATCTCTAGGTGGTCAACACTACTCATATTTTACTATATTATACTACTTTACATTTCGAAAAATATCTTTCTACAATGCATAATATCGATTAAAATTCATTTTTTTTTAATAATATATCATTAAATATTGCATTTTAATGTAATAATGTAATGCAAAAACTAAAACACAGAATATCATTAAAAAAAAAAAAAAAAAAAAAAAAAAAAGAAGAAGAATCCATTTTGACATAAATTGGTGACTCAAATTTTGGTGCATACCATTTAACAGGTGGCGCTATCGTTCTGTGTTCCATACAATTTGATAAGGGAGTATAAAACAAAATTTAGTGTAAATGTAGACAATGGAGATTATTTTAAACAAATCTTTGCAAAACTTAAATAATTATTTATAATAAGCAATGATAAACCTAGATAAAATGTTTGTATATGTAGGAGCATTCAGCATTTTTCTTTCAAAAGAACTTGTCAGTATCTTTAAATTTTATTCTCATTAATGATCTATTTATTAGTTATTTGTAAGAAAGAATCCAAAATCAAAGCATAAATAAATTTGAAATAATTTGATCAAATTCTCTATATAATAATCAGATTGTCTATTTAAAATTATTAACTATTTCACGGAACAGAAGTCTAAGGCGTTCTTTTATATTTTTTCAAAAAAACATTAGTAAAAGAATAAGGTATATGAAAAACATACCTTTTACAAAAAGAATCTATTAAATTTCTTCGAAAAAAATCCGCAAACGAATCTTAGTGACGAAAACTGTTAATAAACATCACTGAAACGGACTTTTATATTTTAAACTTTGGGAGGATAGAGCAAGATTAGTTGAACATTACATCAAAGCGGTTGAACGACCAACCGGGTAATTTTTCTCAGCAGCAAGCATGGTTGGTCGATACTCAAGGTGACGCAATGCCGTTGGATACCGCTCAGGGATTAAAATCCCACAAATGATTTTTAAGCTATATTATTTAGCCTTAAAAGTTTGTCGCTATAAAATATGGCCGTATACATTGACTATTAATTATTAAGGCTTCTCTTTACTTTTTGCAATTTCTTTTTCGTAGCCGAGACCTATTTTATTGCTACGGGTAGATTTGTTAGGAGAACACATATATGTGTGTCGTGTGTGTGTGTGCGGATATATAGGAATTCCATTAATTTTTGGATAACGTATATGACGAGAAATGTAACTGATGAAAATGAGGATAATCTGCTTTCACGCAGATGAATTAATAAATACTTTGCCGCTTAATAAACATTTAAGTTTTGTAATTTTTGGAAGTTAAGTCTCTGAAATTTTTAATTGTTTAATTCTTTTTATGCAATTACGTAATTCACGTTATATGCATATGATCAATGCCTCTTTTTTTTTTTTTTTTTTTTTTTTTTTTTCCCTATAATATTTGATTTTGAAGCAAGCAATAAAATGCAAAAAATGCATCTAGTTCATTTTTCGCAACTTATAGCTTTTTAAAACGAAATATTATTATTATTATTATTTTAACTAGGATCAATTTAACGGTTGTGAATTTTCTGAAGGTGAAAATGGAATTATAAAAAAATCGATTTTCTGAGCATTAAGTAACTAATGGTTGCATAAATAAAATAAGAGAATTCGATGTGTAAATAAAAGAGAAAATTATAATAGGGTAATTGAGTATTTAAAATAATAATAATTGTATGTTGTTTAATTTAGCGCTTTTTCACTTCAAATAATTGGAGCTCGTCAATCATACTGATACAGAATTTTTTGCTGTATCCCTGTAAAAAAAAAACTAAAAGTTCACCAAAATCAACAGAATTCGTGCTTACGGTGACTTATAAACATACGTATCAACTTTCAGTTCATTCGAACAACGCGTTTGGACGCTTATTGCGTTCATTCACACACACACATACATACATACATCATCGTAAAAACAGCAAAAATGAACTCGGGGGACCTCAAAACTTATAGGTAAACCAAAATCTCGTAGTCCAATTTTTGTCATGATTACAACACTTTCCTTACATATGTATGTTTGGAAAGTAATAGATAATGAGTAATTTTTGTTAAAAAAATTTTTGCCATAGGTTTGGCTATCGCCGACGATAGATGAACCGCTGCTTCATATTCACGTGTATAATAACACTGTGATGGAAGATACGAAAAGCACGTCTTTCTTCACACATCCACATTCTACATATTTTGGATCGATGTCAGGGCTAGGCATTATCTTCGAGAGAAGAATTCTTCCCTCGGTTATTTTGGTTCAAAACCTGCGAAGCTTCCCCCTACAAAAAGCCTTGTCTGAGCGTTTTTGAGAGCGGGTGGCAAAAACTAGTTATACAGAGAGTTTTATATTTAGTAGCACCAGAAAATGCACCGTCATCGGTAATACAGTTTTAAAACAGTATGAAGAAAGAAAAAAAAGTGAACTCTTAGTTTAGCCTGATAGAATCCGGATAAAAGATCCTTTTTGCCTAGTTTTGTGCACCATTCTGAAGCAGGAGTTACAAAACTTGCATGAGTAAACGAGGCAAAGAGAAAAAAAAAAAAAAATCTTTTTATGAGAGAGTAATATCTGGAATAGATTTAAGCATGCAGTAGCTTCAAGGTTTATAAACAATTTATTTCTTTTTTCTCAACTTAAGGAGAGGGGGAAAAAAAAAAAAAAAGAAACAGTGATAAAGAAGAGGAGGGAGGGGGGAAATAAAGTCTTTGTAATGATGTAGGATTGCCGACTTTTATAATTTTTTCCAGAACGTTTATATCCTTGTCTTTATTTCATATCATTTTATTTGTAGAATAATTTTCTCCAATTCATAATGACGACAAAATAAGGGAAAAAACTATATACTTTTCTTTCCTAGAAAAGAATATTATTTAATTTAGACTATTTCATTTTAAAGCTAAAAAATACACTAAGTTCATTTTTTTTTTTCCCACTTTACAGCTTTAAAATGAAATATTGAGAATAATAATAATAATAATTTTTAGAAAACAAAAATCAGTGAAATGGTCGTGAATTTTCTGAAACCTGAAAATGGGAAAGAAAAAAAAAAAAAACCTGATAATGAGTAATTTTCATACAAATTTCTCCATAGAATATCAGGGACTTTGGTTGTCGGCAAGGGTAGGTATTGTATTTATACTCTTAAAGAATAAAATTGTTGTGAACAAAAACTTTAGACTGCAAAACGTGCAATAATTGTTTCAGTTCGAAATAATAAAGCTCTGCACTGAATCAGAAAAAAAAAAAAAAAAAAAAAAAAAAAAAAAGAAGAAGAAGAAAATCAATCTACACTTCATTAGGCTGCTCCCTCATCCCCCCCCCCCCTCTTTTATTTTCTCCACCTGACAGAAGAATTTTTAATTATTTTGATTTAAAACAATTATTGCATCTTTTTGGATTTTTTTTTTTTTTTTTTTTTTTGTTTAACTACACATATATATTCATCCATTTCTTCTTAGCTCTTCAGAAATATTTTGCTCCCAAAGGAATGCCACCCTGTTGCCAGATATTTTCCATAGTTTTGAAACTAATTACTAACGATTGATATTTTATCGATTTTTTCCTTTCTATGGCTAATTGATGACATTCTATTTAATTAAAATTTATTTAATTAGCTCTTGCAAATGTAAATGAACAAATAGAGAATGTTATTAAAAGAAGGACTAGAGGAAGGAGAATAGAGTCACTATTTTAAATACATTATATAAGAAACAATGCGACAATGAAAAATTTATATAGTGTAGTATTTAACTGGCATTGGTATAGGGTTTTAAAGTAGAACGAATGGAAAAAAAAAAACCTGTAGTTAGCTCTTAATTTTGTCCATCAGAATCGTGATATAAGAGTTTTTATTATTATTAAATCGAGTTTTGCGTAGCATTCTCGAACAAGAGTAAAAACTTGCACCAATAATTGATGTCTTTTTTTTTTTTTTTTTTACATTAAAGATATGCTAAAATTAATTTTAAAAAGTTAGAAAAAGCAAATAATAAACTTACAAATGCGTCGAAAATCATTCTTTTTAATATTTCGCTCTAGCGTGTTTCTATAGATGAGTATTTCAAAATTAATTTCCTTGAAATATACGAGCTCTATATTATTTCTCTAATGACTAGCAGGCTCTGCCCGCTTCGCTGGCCACTATATTTAAATGAATAATAATAATAAAAACATAATAATAATAATACCTTTAGAGCTACAATGACGTCAATTTTACCCTGCAAGTTTAATTTTTCACAAAGTTTTATATCAATTTTTATTTTTATGCATAAATTTCTTTTCATTTAAAAAAAAATTAAAACCAAATCGTAAACTTTTTTGGCAACAATTAAAAATTAAAATAAATTGCGTATTTTTGTCTAAAAAAGGGCTTCTTCAACTTTTTCGATACTGATTATTATTCATTTTTTTTTTTCTTTTCTTAAAAATATATATATATAACATCACTTAAATTATTCAATTATATTTTCGATTTCGATAAATGTCCAACCATCGTAAAACAGTCGACAACGTTTTATCCGTAGATTGAGACTAATTAGTCCTCCGTCCTAATAAAAAACAGGTACTAATGCAATACTTTAAAATAAAATTTATTAAATTGCAAATAAAATTATTACTCATACATTTAATTAACCAACGAACACTTTTAATATATTAACAGAAAGGGTGCAATTCAGTGCAGTATTATATACTGTTATAAAACGACTTAAATGTGCGTACAATCATATAAAACTATATACAGAAGAAAAGAATAAAATATGATATACTATTGTTTTACTCTATGATAAATAAATATAGATTTTGTCAAAGTATTCGAAAAATAAAAGCTTTACCCACTAAGCCCTGACAAAAAAATAACTGACTGAAACAAATCTATAGTTAAAAGCCCTCTTTAAAAAAGACGGGATCGTTATTTCTTTTGTTTTCTTCACTTATTTGTTTTCTAACGAGATAAAAATATTTTTGGCAACATGGCACAGGAAGAGCATAGGCTAAACGTCATAATGGCGTAAATGAAGATTCCTCTTTGACAGCAGACAGACGGATGTTTGAAATTCCGCCAGCGGAGAAGATTTACGTCTTGCATTTGAAAAGGTTACCAGTAATTATTCGATCAGTTTTACTTTCATCAAGTGGTTTTAAGCAAGAGTTGATGAAGTCAGATGCCGAAAACACTTGACAGTGCCATACCATTCTTTTGTTTTTGAGATGAAGTGACAAATCCACAGATAGAACGACAATGAATATGAAAAAAAAGAACATCATCATAGGAAAAATAGAACAAGAATAAAGCAAGCGCACAGCTGCTTTTAGTCTTCAAGTAGAACGTACTTCTTCAATCCTATATAAAATAAAAGAATATAGCAACAACAACAATATAGTAGCTTACTGAAAGGACCTTACTGGATTATATTTACAATAACCAATATAAAATCCAAGCGGCAACTAAGAACTGTTTGTTTATTAAAAGCTTGTAATTTCACCATAGCTAGTATATACAGTAAAAATGCAAAAATGATAAGGTTGCCAGAGCAGAGACATCAACGATGACGCATAAATTATCTCATTTTCGAGATATATCTTGATTCCTTACTTAATCCCCTAAGTGGGAGGATCAAAATTGAGATGGTATGGCTCTGAACCTAAAAATTCATCCCTACGGATGAATCCTAGACTGTCGCCAATCACCCATAGTGCAGCACTAGTGCGACGTAAAAACCAAACCAATCAACCAACCTTCCGTATTTAGTATGTCAGTGAGCTGGGCGATAAGCCTGGAATTCTAGAAATCCTGCCAAGATAAATTCGGAATAAAATAGTGAAAAATCAATTCTTCTAATTATAATGGGTTTAATGCGCGAGAAAAATTCAGCACTGAAAATACTTTTTCGGCGACGGCTTTGTCCAATCAAAAGTATCATTTAATTGTCACCATGATAAATTCTAACATTATTGGAATTTTCAAATTGTAATAAATATACTCTTAATTCCCTGCCAGTATGAAAATTAAGACAAATGATTCACACAACACACTGAAAATAATTTTAATCTAAACCGCATTAGCTAAAATATGCCAGTTGGCTGCGGAACTGATTATTAAAAACTGGTCGATAGATTTATTAGACTCCCATATTAAAGCCATTACAGAGATGAAATAAAATTTATTTTAGAGTTCAAAAAAGCCTAAAACAAATAAATAAATACAGCTTTAGCTTAAAACACTAAGTAAGAAACAAGTTGAGCAACGAATTCTGTCGAGATCTTCTTTCTTGTATGATTGACCCTCCTCTAAACTAGTTTATAAATAATACACGGAAATATGCATCAGTCTAAAAATATATATTAAAACTTTCCGAAACGGCTTTCTCGGAATGGCAGGAATTAGTAACTACTTTTTTGTAAGTAAACTGTAAACTACTACTACCTAAAAAAGCACTATATTTAAATAGCACGAGTTTTCATTTTAATTCAAAGTCTGTACATCGTAAAAATAATCGATGAATATCTAAAATTATACAGAATAGGTGACAAAAAAACAAAAAAAAAAAAAAAAAAAAACATAAATGCGGAAATATATCTCGCGTTACTTGGAACAGCATACCACTTCAAAATCATACCGTTACTCCAAACTTCATCCATATTTATGAACAAAAAAAAAAGAAAAAAGAAAACAGTGACAACGCATAAGTATTATTGGCAGAAAAATATAAAGAGAAGAACATATGACAACACACTTAAAGAATGGAACAAAGTTTTGAAGACTAAGGAAAAGAAAAAGAAAATATCGTCTGCCTGTCAATATCGATAAAAGAGGAACGTGTTATGTATTTCATTAAACAGCTTTATCAAAGACTTATAATAAATTATTGATCAAAATCATATGCAGAGAACATATAAGTTTAGATTACAAATTAGAAAAGCTGACATATACAAAAAAATTGAATTTTTATAAATAATCCATCAACTAAGGTTAATTAATAACGCATTACTTAGCAATTTTAACGATGCATTTTTAACGAAATTCTTCGAATTTGGCGAATTCTGATAAAGGGAAAAATTCGTAGCAGAAAGTGAATATTATGAAGTGAAATATATTTATTTATTTATTTATTTATTTTTTTTTTTTAAGAGATTTTTTTTTCAATCAAGCATTTGTTTTAGCTTTGAATTGAAGTTAAAAATTAGTAATTGTAAATTTCAATTAAAGATTTAATTACTATGATTTAGATTTTGACTAACTATTTTTATTTATTCTTTAACAAAAATAAGCTCGTTATTAAATTATTACGTTTCGAATGTTAATTTTTTATATTTTGAGATAAAAACATAAGTTATTAATTAACATTTTAGCGTTGATTTTTCACATATAATTTTCAAGAATAAGTTATAATAGAAAAGTGCCTGAAAATATCATGTTTTTATTAACTTGTTTTTTTGTTTGTTTGTTTGTCCAGTACAAATCTTGTAATCGATTTTTAACTAACTTCCCGACTAGCTAGACATTTGAAACTTTTAGAATAGCTCAAAACACGATGACAACGCACTACCCCGCAGCCCAATTTTCGAATTTTCGATTAGTTTTCTTTTAATTAATTAAAATATAAAAATAATAACCTCCTAATAGCTTTAAAATTTGTCATTTAAATATTAGCTATAATTTAATTATTGCAAAAAAAAAAAAGTTCATTTTCTTTCGACATAAAAATAAATACATTTAATTAAAACGTGAACATTAAAATATATATATAATAATTTATTTGTTGCCAAAAAAAAATTACGAGTTCATTTTTTTTTTTTCGACAGGAATATAAATACATTTACTTAAACGTGAACAATAAAAAATTGTAAAAAATTAAATTATGCATCTCGCAAAAATTGACGTCATTATCCCTTTAAAAATTTTATACACATTGATAAAGTGCTAATATAGTTCTACAGCTATGATTCAACAGAAAATTTAAAAATATGGAAGATAAAAAGTTTTTTTATTTTATAATTATTTATAAAATAAATTAGAATATCTTAAGATTATTCAAAATTGTTTAAAAATTATTTGTGCAATTATTATTATTATTATTATTTTAATTCATTTTAATTAATTATTTTTATTTTAATTAATTTATTTATTATTATTATTATTATTTTGTGTGTGTGTGTGTGGGAGGGGGGGTAACAATCCATCTAATTATTGTCGACATTTTTCGAAAATCCACTCTGTTAGTCGCAATTTGGAGATAAGATATCAATATTTCACATAAATACACGCACACACACACACATATATATATAAATAACATAATACCACTTTTTCGTTAAACTATAAAAATATAAAATGCATTTCAGATATATTAAAACCAATTATAACATTCTTCAGGCACTAAATTGAAATATGTCAATGGCCGATTTAATTTCTTTTTTTACTTCCTTATACAAAGTATGGTACTCATCTAGTTCTGATCACAATCAATACCTTCTTTTAATGTTACAGGTTTGAATGCGTGTCAAAAAGCAACCATAATGTTAATTACCTCTGCCGGATTTGTACAATATCATCAAGAGTGCAGGACATAACAGGTCGCACAACATACAAATCCCGGAAACTTAGTCTTTTTGGTACTCATCTAGTTTTGACACGCACATTTTTTTTTTTTTTTTTTTCTCAATTGTAGGGGTAATACTTTCCTTGTTAAGCCTAGAACTATTTCCTGTCACATTTCTTTTTGGTACTCACCAAGTTTTGACCCGCACCAATTTTAATTTAAGTACTTACCTACTTTAATAAATTTATTTATTCTATTTTTTTTTTAATTCTATTTTTTTTTATTTATTATCATTTGTATTTTATTTTATTTATTTATTTATTTTTTTATTTTTTTACGAGGGTGTGGCGGTGTCTGGTCCTCGTTAATCTGTGCTGCACCGTCAAGTGCTCGATGGGGTCGTTTAGCAGTCGTCGGGCTACCAACGCGGGGAACCATCCCCCCGTGGTGGATCAAAATTGCGATGGTCCCTCTTTCTCTTCTCCATTCGGCCTCCCTGCGCATAGTAATTTCCCTCCCAATTAGGATTAGGCCTTGCCACTTCAAAAACTTCAAAATTTTCGCTATGCGCCCAAAACTATCTTCCATCCCCCAGTGGCTTCACGTAATTTTTTTTTTTTTTTTTTTTAATTATAATCTCATTGTTCCTCCCTCGTCTTTCTCAAATCATAAGTGTTGTCCCCTTCCCCTTTTCAAATGGCCTCCTCTTTCGGCTTTAATTATTGTGTGCACAACTAACTTTAGCGGCTCCCCCAGTGTTTTCTTTTCTTTTCTTTTTTTTTTCCTCCTCCCTGCCTAAATTCAAAATTGTTTAATTTTGTATAATTCCGGTTATTTCGACTCTCAGCTAGTTAGTGCACTTATTCCAAATTCCTTAACATCTGGAGCGTGCTGCAATTCCTGAGCTTTGGCGTCTAGTTACATTGCTGCCGAGCAGCTTCCACGCGGTGATCTGACGATTTATTCGCTCCGGCGGACGGCATCCAACCCGTTAAGCTTGGCTGAGCCCAGGCAGGCAGGGGCCGTCCAAAGGTTTCAAAGGAAGTATAGTAATCCTGATTTGCGAAATGGATTTTGTATTTCACATTGCTCGAAAACGAATGATCCCTGAATGTTGCCAATTTATACATGTGACAGTCATGATGTCTAGTTGCACACCTGCAAGTTTCGTCTTAACACGAGCTCTCGTTTTAGAGATATAAGCGACTTTACACGATTTTTCGTGACGTCTGTATGTATGTGTGTCTGTGTGTGTGTGTGTATGTCGCATAACTCAAAAACGGTTGGACGTAGAAAGTTGCGAATTGGTACATAGGTTTGTTGTAACATCTAGTTGTGCACTTTTGGACTTTATATGATTTTCCGTTTTGGAGATATTTAGAAAAATTAGGTTCATAATGGGCAAAATGTATCAAAAAACGGTAATAGCTCAAAAACGGTTTGGACAAATCTTGCAATTTAACTGACTTCTCGACTAGCTAGACATTTGAAACTTTCAGAAAAGTTCAGAATACGTTGACATGAGTCCCCCCCCCCAAGGCACAACTTTGACATGAGTCCCCCCCCAAGGCACGACTTTGACATGAGTCCCCCCCAAGGTACAACTTTGACATGAGTCCCCCCCAAGGTACAACTTTGACATGAGTCCCCCCCAAGGCACAGCTTTGACATGAGTCCCCCCAAGGCACACCTTTGACATGAGTCCCCTCCCCAAGGTACAACTTTGACATGAGTCCCCTCCCCAAGGTACAACATTGACATGAGTCCCCCCCAAGGCACAGCTTTGACATGAGTCCCCCCAAGGTACAACTTTGACATGAGTCCCCCCAAGGCACAACTTTGACATGAGTCCCCCCCAAGGTACAACTTTGACATGAGTCCCCATCCCAAGGTACAACTTTGACATGAGTCCCCTCAAGGCACAACTTTGACATGAGTCCCCCCCCCCCCCAAAGGCACAACTTTGACATGAGTCCCCTCAAGGCACAATTTTATTTTTTATTTTTTTTTTTTTTACGTATGCATGCATTTTTTAAAAATATTTTTAGTCAAATGTTTCGGCTCCAGTGACAATGTTTTTTAAACATTATGTATATTTCTAAAAGTGTATAAGGAAGTCATGTGGTGCCCACATCAGATTTTTATTGGCAAGTGTTTAAGTAAGAAAGGAAACCGAATACCGAAAACGTAACACAGACTAATTAAAATAAATTCAAATTAAAAACTTGATGAAATTCAAACGAACAAAAAGTTTCCTGAAAAGCAAAATGAGACAAAAGAAAAAGAAAAAAAAAAAAAGTTTTGTAAAACAAACCACTCTTTTATTATTATTCGATTTGACACATTTTCTTCAATACTTTCAGCGATATTTTGAAACTTTCCAAAACTCAACGTTAAGCTGGCAAATTGTCAAAATGCAATTAAGTTTCGAAATTTAGAAAAGGGGATAAAAAAAGTTTCGTGTCGTCAAAAATTCATATCTTATCGCAGGATGGAATAGGGTTAATAGGTACAATTTTAGGAATAAGAGAAATTTTAAGACGGCATCAGCGACAGAATATTAGGCAGTTGAGGAGGAGAAGGAAAGAAGCAGGATTATTTATTTATTTATTTTATGATAAGTTGATGCTTTATTATAAACTAGCAGGCTTTGCCCGTTTCGCTGTTCACTATATTTAAATGAATTTAAAAAACAAAAAAGGAATCAATATTTTTTATACCGTTCTACAAATGAAAACTAAAAAGAAAATGCATTGAAATTGCTTTAAAACTTCGCTTCGGGCCCTCGCTGACTCCGGCAGACACTTCTTCATCGCAACGTCTTGGTACCATAGATATAGTAATATATATAGATCTATCATTCCCATGTTATCGAGCAAAAAATTTTGATGCCGAAAAAAGGTTCTAAAATCAGCCATTAGAGAGTATTGGAAAACAAAAAAAAAGAATAAAAATAAAAATGAATTTGAAACTGTGTCTGTAGTTTTTCATTCACCTTTAGTAAATAAATTATTCATAAATTTTATTTACTAAATTATCCGTGTGTATTCCAGTGCGTGATTTACTCGGGGAAAGGCAGCCATTAGAGTGACTTTTCCCGAAAAAAAAAAAAAAAAAAAGGTATCACTTTTTCCTTCTCGCTGATCAATCTATGTCTTATTACTATATCTATGCTTGGTACTGGATAATTTAATTTAATTTATAGAAATGTTAATAATACAGGAAAAACTGCATTAGTCATTTTCTTTTTGATAATAAACAGAACGGAAAACGCATAATATTTTACATGGAGATATTTTGTATAATTAGACCAATTTTAAAAAATGTTTTTCCTTTTTTTCCCACTCGCATTACAAAAATATTTAAAATTGGGAAAAAATGTGCAAAAACATTGAAAGAATTTTGACCTCTTGGTGGAATTTGATATTTGGCACTGAAGTAACTCGGACGTTTCTCGCCAAAATGTTTACTTAAGCATTTGCGATACCCATATAAACTTATCGCAGAAATGACAACGAAATTATAAATAATTATAAGATTAAAAAAAAACTTTTTATATACCATGTTTTTAAATTTTCTGTTGAATCTCATAGTTATAGAACTGCATTAGCACTTTATCAATGTGCATAAAATGTTTAAACTGATAATGACGTCAATTTTTGTGAGATGAATAATTTTTTACAGTTTTTTTAATGTTCACGTTTAATTAAATGTATTTATTTTTATGTCGAAAGAAAATGAACTCTTTTTTTTTTTGTTTTTTGCAACTATTAAAATATAACTAATATTTATTTTCATATTTTAATTAATCAAAAGAAAACTTTGCAATGTAATATATTTAATACCTTGATATATATAGTGTCCACACAAAAAATGAACAATTTTTAGAGCTCTTTTAAAAAGTATAACATCTATGCAGTATCTTTTTTAAAAAATCATCAGTTTTTACTATAAAAAAAAAGGGGGGGGGGCTAAATTTCATCACCAAAGTAGTTAAATCTAGACCAATTAAAAATAGGAGTGGTCCACCCGGATGTGTTCCCGACAAACTCTTTGCTTTATTTATATAGAAAATAAAACATATTTTATTTTGGTTCATAGCATTCTTTCAGAATGTTATGAACATAGCATATGTTAACATATGTGTCATACTTTAACATGTGTTCATAACATATGTTAACATTCTTTCAGAATGTTCTTTTCGGTGACCTGGAAAAACACTCTCTTTCTCTCTCGCCAAATATATGTATATATAAAGTGAAGAATTTAAGAACTTTATAAAATTAGCAATTAATACATACATAATAATATCAACAACACTCAAATAAAAGTTATTTTTATTCAATTTAAATGTTTGCATTAATTCTTTCTGTGATTCATTTACAGTGTATCAATTAATAGATAAATTCATTTTAAATTACTTACGGTAATGTTTGCAATTAGGACCATAACACTATAAGGCCAACAAGGTGTGATTTGTATCATGAGAAATTTAAGAAAGTTAGCAAACAGAAACCAAGAACTTAATAAAAATATGAAAAAAAGATAACTGGAAATGAAAATTGGAAATGGAAATGCTCATAAATAGAAGGATTCAATCGTCAGGGAACATGTCCTTCTTAGAGCAGAGAGATCGCAAGATTTCGGAAAACTGTATAGCTAATTCAAGACAAAAATACAGTTCATGTTTCATCTTGGGACAAAACCCAAGTTTAAAATGAATTAAATTTCAAGAAATAATTAACACACATATATATATACAAAAGCATAAGAGAAAGAAAAGAAAAAAAAAAAAAAAAGACTCAAAATTTACAGGGTTTGGTCCACTCAGGACACTTGCCCTGTGCACAAAAATTTTAGGGGCATAAAATTTTACACTTTTTTTTTTTTTTTTTGTTAATTAATATGAGAATAAAAAACAATAAATATTCTTCTTTTATTGAAATAAAATGAGAGCAATAAATTTGTCCGTTGTCCGTTGGGGATTTTTTTTTTTTTTTTTTAATGAGCTTATATTTGTTAAATATTTAAAAATTTTTTGTAAAAAATTTACTTGTTTAGTAAAAATTGAGTTGGGATTTTTTTTTTTTTTTTTTTTTTTTTTTTGGAAAAACCCCCTGATTTTGGGAAATTTGAAAGCCTGTTTGGGGGAACTGCCTGTCGACTATCTGGCAACACTGCTTCTATACTTTCCTATACAAATTCACGCAGTCCAAATTATTTATTAAAATTATTTTCTATGATGAGTACAGACGATTTTAATGTCAGATAAGTATAAAAACTAAATGTGGAAAAACTGCTCTACATCTCAAGAAATACTTTTATTTATTTATTTTTTATTTTATTTTATTATTTATTTATTTATTTATTTTTTATTTTATTATTTATTTATTTATTTATTATTTATTTTATTTTATTTTATTATTTATTTATTTTATTATTTATTTATTTATTTATTTATTTATTTGGGGGGGGGGGTACATGAAACAAAATTGATAAATTTGTTTTGAATTATCACAGATCTATGGTTAAAACATTTTTTAAAAAAAATATTGACCTCTTTTTTTTTTTTTTTTTTCTCTCTGGAAAAAAAATATATTGATACTGAACATTTACACATCCCCAAAAATAATTTCAACTCCTAAATCCTTTTCAAAAGTGCTAACTATATTTATTTTATATGAGTTTCTGATTTCTTCACTGCTAAAAATGGTTTCTCAAAAATTAGCAAAATTGTCTCAAAATAGCTCCGAAACAATATATACTTAAATTTGAAAACTCATGTACTCATTTTTGAGTATATTGACATGCTCAAAAATAGGGAAAATCGGGATTCTTAATGGTCAACCCCATTTTCGAACATGTCAATACACTCAAAAATGAGTACATGAGTTTTCAAATTTAAGTATATATTGTTTCGGAGCTATTTTGAGACAATTTTGCTCATTTTTGAGAAACCATTTTTAGCAGTGCTCGATTAAATTAAAGATGTTGATTTGAAGGTTATGGCCAATTGCCTACACAAGAGACTTAAAATGAGTGAAATGCCTTCAATGAAGGTCTTTCTAAAGTATCCTAGATCGCATTCACATCAGTAAATTAGAGGAAACTCCATTGTAATTTTATAATTCGCGTAAAACAAAAAAGAGAAAATTACTAAGATATTTTGTTGAAAAATTAAATTAAAATATAAGTATTTATTATTTATTATGAGTGTTTCGTACTTTATTTAGTTTTCTTTTTTAATTAATTACTGAACTATAAAACATTTTTTACTGAAATTTTATTATTATTATTTGAGAAGCATTAGGATTAATTTTTATATGTTATCGAATGCTAACATTTTGCTTGATCTTTTGCTTTGCTTTATTTATTTATTTAATATTATTATTATTATTATTACTACTATTTTAACTCTCAACAGTGTTACTTTTCAAATATAACTTCTTAAAAAAATCCTCATTTCTCAAAAACTTTTTTAAAAATAAGTTTTTGAAATACAAAGGAAAAAAAAAAAAAAAAAAAACTGAATAATCACTTTCTTTTCGTGTTAAACTATATATAGTTCTATGAATTATGTGTGTCTATGAATGATGCAATGCCAACATTGATACTATTTCAAATTTGACTGTATTAAAAAAAAAAAAATAAATAAATAAAAAGTTCCAATTTTCTAGATATTATACAGGAATTAGATTTCTTTTACTTATTTTTAATAATTTATAATATTTATCAAAATTTAGAAATAAAAAATTGCTCATATCATAGATATACTACAGTCATATACGACATAGATTGATCATCGAGGGGGGAATATGATTCCTTTTCACTTGAATAGACGGCCATTTTACCTCCTAATGGCCGTCTTTCTCCCGAGTGAATGCAACACACGGATAATTTAGAAAATAAAATTTATGAATAATTTATGTACTAAAAGTGGATTAAAAACTCCAGATACAATTTCAAATACATTTTCCTTTCTTTCGTTTTTTAAATCTATTAACTTAGTTAATATTTAAATTTTTTTATATATTAAAACTAGAGAGCTTTACTTATGCCAATGCTAACTATATTTAAAAGACTTTTGAAAATTCCATATTACCTACCAATATAAAATCTTAAACAATAAAAAAAAAAAAAAAAAAAAAAAATCCATTAAATATGAAAGCAGTATTAATTTCATAATGATAACAAAACAACTGATTATAAAATTACATTTTTCATAAATCAGTCAAATATAATTTACTGATGAAAACTCTCATTCCATTTCCTTCCATATATTTATTAGAACAATAAAAAGCCATGCAATACTTCGGCATTCTGAAAATTTATCAACATTCTATTCTATTACTATTGTCGAGTTTCAGACCTACTAATGGCTGATGCCAGAAAAAATTTTCGGCATCAAAAATCTTTGCTCGAAAACATGGGGATGATAGATGTACATAAATTACTATATCTATGGTTGAAATGAACGTTTTAAGAGTAGCTTTACACTTTATAACAATGCTTTAAAAACACTTTAGTTTCTTATCCGTTATTTTTTAAAAACGAGGATAATTACTTTTCACCTTCTCCATTGAATTTGAAGTTAACTCCTCCTCTTTCCCCCTCCACATTTGCATAAAATCATAATAAAATTGTCCCATAATTTTCTTTTTTAGAAATCTTACCCGTAAATTAAAAATGAAAACCATAAAAATGCAAACAAAATGAACAACAAAATCGTACATTAAAATTTCACAACAAAACTAGGGAAATTTAAACTGTCTGAAAATTTAATTTAGGAAAATTATACCTGTTCCACAAATCTAAAAAAGAAAAAAAGAAATTCTGAAAGAGAAAATGGAGTAAAAATTCCCCAAAGAATAATCCGCAAACTGAGCTGCAGACGATTAAAAAAAAAAAAAAAAAGAAAGAAAGAAAGAAAATGGTGAAAGCGAGAATGAGAGAAAAAAAGAATGACTCGAATGGCCGTCGGGGGAATCGAACAATTAACATAGAATTCATATTTCACGAACTAAAATTACCCTTGCACTTTTAAAATGCGAAAAGGCTAAAGTGAAAATTCTACTGTAGATCAAGGTCAAAGCGAGATTAGATTAGGCTACGCCATTTTATTTTCTAAAGGTTTATTCATTTGATGTCATGCTGCCAAATTTTATTCCACTTGGCCTAAACTTTGCATGCATTCAATGAAAGAGAAAGACAAGGAGGGGAGAAAAAAAAAAAAAAAAAAAAAGGCTGTCACTTGGATAGAAATTGGTTTTGAATGAAAAAGGGTGTTTTGTCGTAAATGAGTGAATAATAATAATAATAATATTTTTTTTTTTTTTTTTTTTTTTAAAGAACGAATTAAGATTAACAAAACAGATTAAGATCATATGCATCAGAAAGAAGTCTGGCATTTAAACATTTGAAAACAATGAAAGAAAATAATTAGTTTGTGAGGGAAATTTATTTATTCTTATTACTACTACTACTACTATTAGTATTTAAGAAAAATATTAATTCAAGCCTATATCATCATACGGTGTAGCTCCACGAAACCAAATTTTGATTATTAATGCCATTATTATTTGCATTAAAATTACGTCAAAGAGTTATTAATTTTCTTAAATACACATTTCAATTGCAATATTGTTAACGTTTAAGCATCAGTTCCAGATTGTTAACTGCGACATATTTTGCAGAAAATAAATAAATAAATGAATGAAGTATTAAGCCCTAGCACTCTATTACCCTCTAAACAGTGTTGCCAAATTTAGATGCTCTTTTATTCAATTATCACCAATAATTTTGTCTTGTGCCATTAAAAATCAATCAACTAACCAACCAACCAATAATTTTGATGAGTGATATTTGATATACATAATAGACGCATAAACCTTCGAAGTGATTATGCAACTGTTACAGTTAAAATTTGTCAACACTGAGCAGAGGAGTGAAATTAAATGAGGCCGGTAAAAGGTTAAATTTTCTTTTTTCTTTCTCTCTCTTTTATTTTTTGCTAATTTTGAAATGTAATGATATTTGACACATCTCTGATAGAAAATTGAAACAAACGGCTATTTTTAAAAGTAGATGTTCTTCTGTGCCTTCTGTGACAACAGGTGTAAATATTAGAAATTATATCGCTGACACTTATTATTGAAAACAGTTTATTATTGTTATCAGGGTCATGCCATAGGGGATGGTTTTGAGAGTTTTTTTGACGGCGTCAAATCTAAACTCACATTTTGAACTAATGATATAGGGCGATACTCCGGAATTTAATATTACAAACTATATTTATTTATGTTTTTGTTACTTTAATTATTCAATTTATCATTAAAAAAAAATAATAATAATAAAATAAAGCTATGAATTTTTGTCATTTTAAAACACACATATCAAGCAATCTAAATAAATATTATATGCAATGAATATAGAGTTAGCGACAGAAAAGGTAGAAGAAACTGCATCAAAATAAATGTACAGTGAAAATTTTTAATACTTAACATTTCTAAAATATTAAGATTTAAATATTCATATATAAATCCCCATATTTTACGATGAAAGAGAAACATCGATAAATTTGCCAACTGAATCATTCATAATGCGTGCGTAAAGCAAAATCGAATGTTTCTACTTACTCTGGTGGGTAGTAGAACATTTATATGCTATTTTTAGCTTTGCATGCAATTCTAAAAATAGTCTCTACGCTATCACATCACTCATCTAAAATGATAATAGTACTTTTGTGCTGGTAAAATTCTTTAAAATAAAGTAGCGACGTTCGATATTATTTTCTTAAAGTAGTACATTCATTTTTTTGCGATAAAATTTGTTGTACAAAGCGTAATTTTTAATTGAAAAAAAAAAAAAAAATAAATAAATAAAATTGTTGCAGTAAATACCAATTATTAAATAATTTAAAGACGTCAAATGTAATGATAATGTTTAAATAAATAAAAATAAGCGTACATTTTTAATGGAAATTTCACCAGTTATAATCACGTCAGATGCACTTAATTACTATAATTTTTCTTGTAATTTTTTCAGTTTCAATTCAAAGACAACATTTAGAAAAATATTAGTTTGTAAACAATAAAAAATTCAATACAAAACTGAACGTAGAATTTTCACAACTAAATGAACAGTGTTGCCAAAAGAAGTATTCAAAATGTTCTGCAAACCTTCTCTTTCAAGAGAAAAAATAAAATAAAATTGGAGATAAATATTTGACATTACGTATGTGAATTATTTAACCCATTGGTGAAGTAGTTATTTAGTATAATGTTCCAAAATTTCGAATAAAAATATTTATTTATACATTTATTATCTTTTCAAAAGAGGAAAAATGTTTTATTTTAAGGCAAATTTTGTATTATAATAATGAGGAAAAGTTCTCTCCAGTAGCCATTAAAGTTTTAAACATATTATTACAATTATTATCGTTAGTGAAAGTCAAATTTTGTTATATTTCACGGAGCTACTGAACAAAAAGATTCGCAAATTGCTTTTTAAATATAAAAGCAAAAAGCCTGATTTAACTCAAATTTTCAAAGAGTTTTTGTTCGTAAATTGGCAACGAGAAAATAAGGCAATATATCTAGATTGTGTATTTATACAAAATAAGAATTATAACTCTAATAAAAAATCTCGCATTTATTTAAACAGCATTATTTTAATGTTTATTCTTGGAAATAAAAGAACTCTCTTCAAAATACTTTTAATTTTCTTTATTTTTCTTTTTTCTTTTAAGTAATGCTTTAACAAAAGCAAACTATTAATAAAATATGAATGAATGGATAAATTATTGAAAAGGAACACAATTGATAAAATGCATTAGGTAGATTATTTTGATAATAAATCAGTGAATGGTTATTATAGCGTTTAACAAGACATTTAAATATTTATTACATACTACACACAATAAATTAATTTAGAATCATTCTGAGGCTTTTGTTTCTTTATTTGTTCTTAAATAATAATAAAAAAAAGTTCTAAAAGTTGATAGATTAAATTTAAAATTTAACAAGTTATACAAACTGAATCTGACTATTTACAGTAGAAAATAAAATAAATTTTAACAAGTTATACAAACTGAATTTCCGATTGTCTGTAGCAGAAAATAAACACAATAAGCAGAAAGTCCAAATATTTTTTTGTCATTGTTGACAAAATTTGCCTTCAATAATACAAAATTCCGTTTTAATCATTGTGATTAAAGTAATTATTTACAAATTGAATTTTTAAAGAGAAATCTGTGCAATTAAATAAGTATAGTGATGATTTACTGTGTGGGATTTTATTTGAGAAAGATTACCAGAGATGTGATTATTTGTAATAAATAAATTCTAGATTTATTAGCTGAGATGAAATGGAGATGGGCGAAATCAACGAGATAAATAAATTAGAGTGCTGATTCAATGGATAAAGGATTATTTTTCCTTGGTTCAACATGAATCACGTGATATGTAAATTAAAAATGTATCGTCGTTCATGTGTGTATCCAAGACCTGACTTAAGTCCGGTTTCCACTTGCGCTCATTGGGCGCTTTCTATTCAGAATCCTTTGAAGTGGTGAGCCGAGCTCACCGGCGCTCAAAGCCCTCGAACGGGGATGAAATCTAACCCCCTGCTGAGATAATTGAGGGCCAGGGGTAGACATCTTTGTCAATTTTGCATGCTTTCCTTTGAGGTAACAGCGCAATCTGATAAAAAAGGGCTACAACTGATGACAAGACATTTGGCTCTTTGTGTCGGAAGCGTGATTAATGACGTTTTGAGCGTTGATATTGAGCCCAAGTCGATACTGGCCTTTAGACTACGTGGCTTATTCTGGGGAGGGGGGCAGGCTTGCAGTGGCATAAGATGTCTTTAGGTTGCGTGCCCCCGTGACTGTATTGTGACCCATCTCTGCAGCTGAAAATATTGCATGTTACCCCTTTCACAAGAGTTTAGAGTCGAAATGTCATGTTACGTCAATGGACCACGGAACTTTCATTCACCGCGCGTTATTACAGGTGTATAAACGCCTATGGATAAGCCAATTATTAAACTCGAAAATTTTATTTAGTGCAGCCAATACTAGTCGCTTTACACATTCACTGCGGCAATGACACGCGTTCATCCTAGTAAACAAGTAAGTTAATTAAGATAATAAATAACTAATTAAAATAAGTTCATTTAGTAAATAAATCAATAGACATGCGGAAACCATCTAGAAAAGCATTGTATAGAGAACATGTTATCTCGTCACCTAGAGCACAACGAACAACCTTGGATGAGGGGATAACTCGTCCGTCGCACGAAAGTGTTAAATAAGTAAGTAGACACCAGTTATCGTTGCCATTCGTGAATAATGCCGATTATGAATTTCTCTTAAAAAACAAAGGACTACAAATAAGTTCAATGATTGTTTATTTGATAATATAATTCATTTTTTTTTTTTTCTTTTTTAAAAAGAGGGGTGAGGAGAAGGCTTCGACAGCTAATTATTAAAAAAAAAAAAAAAAAAAAAAGATTTGCTAACACTTTTTGCTTTTTGGCATCGACTCAACAGAATTTTTGCGTCCGCCTACAGGTGGCCCCTTTCAGGAGGAGGGCCCAGGGTAATTGCCCTGCAAGCTCTGGCGTTAAACAGAGAATGGGTGTATCACAAACAAGTTGACAATTTAAGAAATCCTTATTTGATTTTATTTCATGGTTTTCGCTTACATAAACTGTGAATGAAAATGCTGACTGTCATTTGTAAACAATATTAAATTTATTCCTCGCCCGTAATTCACAATGCGTAAAATTATCTTTGTTAACATTTTGCTATTTGAAAACTTTCGAAGCAAAAAATAATCATACTTATTTATTTAAACACACAGGGGGAAAAAAAAACTGCTTCAGGAACCATGAAAAGAACACGTGATGTTTCTGACGTCACAGAACGTTAAATGACAGACTAAACTAAAAGAGAAAAAGACGAAGAGAAAAAAAAGTGACTAAAAACAACACGTTTATTGAAATAGCGACACACGAAGTTAAGAGGGGACAATACCTAATCTCGCCGGCAGCCTTCGCCCATGTTATTCTATGGGAAAATTTGTTGCTACAATTACACATTACCTAATGAATATTTTTAAATTCTGTTTTCGCAGTCAGAAAATTCATAACCGTTAAATGAGTACTCATTTTTGAAAAATTCATTTTTTTTTAATTTTTAAATTTTAATTTTGAGTTCAAAAAGGCGGTTTTTCACAAAATGCATTTTTCTCATTTTCTAGTTGCAAAATGAAATACTAAAATTTTAAAAAATCAATTTTTGGAAAACAAGTACTAATTTAACGCTTATGAATTTTCTAAATGTGAAAACAGAATTGAAAAATATTCATTAGGTAATGAGTAATTAAGTAAAAAATATTTCCCATAGAATAACATGGGCGAAGGCTGCCGGCGAGATTAGGTATTGTCCGATCTCAAGAAATCCTTATTTGATTTTATTTCACGGTTTTCGCTTACATAAACTGTGAATGAAAATGCTGACTGTCATTGTAAACAATATTAAAATTATTCCTCGCCCATAATTCACAATGCGTAAAATTATCTTTGTTAACATTTTGCTATTCAAAAACTTTCGAAGCAAAAAAAGAATCATTCTTACTCATTTAAACACACAGGAAAAAAAAAAAAAAAAAAAAAAAAAAAGCTTCGGGAACCATGAAAAGAACACGTGATGTTTCTGACGTCACAGAACGTTAAATGAGAGACTGACTAAAAGAGAAAAAGACGAAGAGAGAAAAAAAAAAAGTGACTGAAAACAACACGTTTATTGAAATAGCGACACACGAAGGTACGAGCGAGAGGGAGATGAAAACGATAATAAGAAAACAAGAACCTTAAAAAGAAGCAGGAAGTATTTTTTTCTTTTTCTTTTTTCCTTCCAACAGCTATTAATATTTTTCACAGTTCTTTTTATCGCAGGTACATTTGTAACTTTGTTTTTGGACAGCTGAACAAGATTAATTACGATTCGTATTTGGTACGTTATATATTTCTGGGGCTATCTGATTTGTTTTAAACAATAGATCATATAACAATTGTTTGGACATTTCTCCAAACCGATTAAATATCTCTAACTGTAAAAATATATTCCAACTGACTGTAAGATTTGAAGAACTTTGAATTGTGTGATATACAGAGTGCCGCGCAATGGCTATTCTCTCATCCTTTGCAATAACATACAGTTTCATTTGCGACTATTTTTTAAATTTAAGGGCCCTCTTCACTCACCGCCGCCGGAAGCCGAAGCTAATGTTTTTCTATGGGAAATTTTTCTTTACAAATAACTTATTAACTAATACATATTTTTATATTCTGCTTTCACATTCAGAAAATTCCCAGCTGTTAAATGGACGGACCTTTTTTAAAAAATATATTATTTTATTTTGTTACATTTTATTTTGGAGCTGCAAAATACGAATTTTCAATATGTGAATTTTTTTCATTTTGCAATTTCAAAATAAAATATCGAAAATTAAAAAAATACACTTTTAAAAAAGCTGCGTCAATTTAACAGTTGGGAATTTTCTAAATGTGAAAACAGAATTTAAAAATATTTATTAGTTAATAAGTTATTTGTAAAGAAAATTTCCCCATAGAATAACATTGGCTCGGGCTTCCGGCGACGGTAAGTGAAGAGGGCCGTTAAAATAGTGATGCCAGATGGTCGAAAATTATTTCCCCAAACAGGTCTTCAAATCTCCCCAAATCAGGGTTTTTTTTTTTTCGAAAAAATCCCCAACTTGTTTTCTATCAAAAAGGGATTTTTTTTTTTTTTTTCAAAAGAAAATATCAAGCAGATTTAAGCTCAGATTTTTCCCCAAATGAAGGCAATTTTTGAAACAAATCCCCAAATAACAATAAAGCTATTGAAAGTCCCTAGTCGTAGGGATAAATCATTACGTTGCCAACATTGACAGAAAGTTGAAGAACTCCCCAGATTTGTCCCCAAAAATTTTAGAACTCCCCAAAAAAGTCTCCACAAACATTTGGTCCCCAAAATTGTCCTCAAAAGCCTCAAAAATCCCCAATCTGGCATCACTGATTTAACAGTGATAGAAATAATTTAAACCAATCGATGCAGTCCTGTAAAAAATATGAAGTTTAAATTTTCATAGCGTGCCCTCGTTTATATGAAACATGAATAGTATTTAGGGAAAGAAGGGGGGAAAAAATCTCCTTATTGTACGATTTAAAATGTTCTACTAATCGTTGTTTAAATGGGATTGCTTTTTCGTGAGCTGATTCTAAGATATAGGGGTAATATACAAAATAAATAGTGAAACCAGTATTCAGAAGCAATTTCATTAATCTTCATTAAAATAATCTAAATGTCATTTAGGCTAAACTTTAATTAAAAATAATTCCAAAAGACGTATGCATGAATTTTAATAAATAAAATCTATTTATAACTGTCTATCAATCTATTATAATAAATCACTTTATAGTCAAATTCAAGTCAATTAAAAACGAAGCAATAAATTAAAAAAAAAAAAAAAAAAAAAAAAAAAAAAAGCAAGCAATATAAAAGAAAAATTTTTAAAGTCAATTGCTACTTACAAACACTATCGAAAAAAGTATTTTTAAAAATAATTTTCAATTAGGAAATAAAAAGCGCTCGTGCAAAATGAAATAAAAATAATTATGAGATTAAAAAAAAAAAAAAAACTTTTTATATACCATGTTTTAAGTTTTCTGATGAATCATATAGCTCTTATCAGTGTGCATAAAATTTTTAAAGTGATAATGACGTCAATTTTTGTGACATGCATAATTCAACTTTTTATAATTTTTTAATGTTCACGTTTAATTAAATGTATTTATTTTTATGTCAAAAAGAAAATGAACTCGTATTTTTTTTTTTTTTTTTTTTTTTGGGGGGGGGGGGGGGGGGGAGGGGGGCAACAATGAAATTGTAGTTAATATTTTGATGTCTATTTTAAAGCTATTAGGATGTTATTATTTTCATTTCATCTATTTATTAATTATAAGAAAACTAATAAAAAATTCGAAAATCGTATTTCGAAGTATTGTGTTGTCACCGTGTTCTGAGCAATCCTGAAAGTTTCAAATTTCTAGGTACTCGGGAAGTTAGTTAAAAATCAATTGCAAGATTTGTACAAGATATATATAGGGAGAGTGTGAACTAATAGTAAAAATTGAAAAAAAGAGAGAGTTTTTTAGGTTGTTATATTTAAATTCTGTTCTCAGGTATAACTTTATAGCAATAATAATTATCATTATTATAAGTTACTGACAACTTAAATTTTGGTACAAATTACTGCAAGCAACTTTAATAGCAAAAACATTCAAGTTCCTTAAATGCTTGAAGAAAAAATT
This sequence comes from Salticus scenicus, assembly GCA_963930645.1. NCBI lineage: Eukaryota > Metazoa > Arthropoda > Arachnida > Araneae > Salticidae > Salticus > Salticus scenicus. The sequence continues at coordinate 31,493,258 of OZ005662.1, forward strand.
AAAATAATCTAAATGTCGTAAATTTAGGCTAAACTATAGTTAAAATAAACACCAAGACATACGCATGAATTTTAAAAAATAAAATCTATTAATCTATTAATTGATTAATAATCAAATTTAATTCCATTACAAAAAATCTTCTAAGGAAAGAAAGAAAAAGAAGATTCAAACCAATATTTTTTTAAATTCATACAGGGGAATATATACATATATGTATATATATATATACAAAAACGTTATTTAGAATTTATTTTTTCTACTTTGTATTATTATTATTATGCGGGTAAAATTAAATAATAATAATAATAATAATAAATCTTTCTAGATAATTCAAATTGCTGACAACTTAAATCCCTGAACTATAATAGAAAATAAACTTTGACGCACTTTTGTTCCATTGCCAAAATTATTATTATCACACAATTCCATTACCTAAAATTTTCTGGAAGAAAAATTTCAGTTAATTAAAAACAGAACAATAAATTCAGAATAATAAAAACTTTTTGTTTCGTTCTTTCTTTTCTTTTCTTCTTTTAAATAATTAATGTTATCGACTACTAAAATTTCATACTATTTTTTTTTTCTCATTGCATTATTAAAATTATTATTACAAAATTACATTACTTAAAAATTTCAGTAGTTTTTTTTTTAATAATTTAAAACCTTAACAATAAAATTTATAAAAAACAACAGTTTCTGAGTTTTTATTATTTATTTACTCAACTCTCTCTTATTACGCAATTACAATTAAATAAGTATTTTTCTAGATAATTAAAGCTACCAATAACTTAAATATTTTAATTATAATAAACTTTAATAATAATAAACTTTAATGACTTTAGTTCATTTACCATTCTTATTATAGTTAGAAAATTACTTTATCTAAAATTTTCCGGAAAAAAAAAATGCAATCAATTAAAATAAGGTCAAAATTTTATAAAACAAAAACATTCCTATTTATTATTATTTTTTTTTAATTCCACTCTCTCTCTCTCTCTCTCTCTCTCTCTTTTTTTTTTTATTATTATTATTATTTTTTTTTATAAAAGTATAATTAAATAAATAATAATAACAATAATGAAATGTCTTTCTAGATAATTAAAGTTATCAACAACTAAAAATTGTTAACTGTAATAATAAATAAATTTCAGTAACTTTCATTCCATTACCAAAATTAATATTAGAAAACTTCATTACTTAAAATTTTCTGAAAAGAAAAAAATTCAATTTATTTACACCAAGACAAATGTTTTATAAAAACATTTTTTTTTAATCAACTCTCTCTTACTATGCAGGTATAACTAAATTAAAAAAATATTTTTCTAGATAATTAAAGTTACCGGCATCTTAAATCTCCTAACTATAATAATAAATAAACTTAGAGTAACGCTCTAATAAATTTCGCTGACAACAGTAAAAGTGCAATGAGCTGAACGCCCAGGCGAATTTGATGAAGCAGAAGTTAGCGTGTTCGGTCAAATAACTTCACTTTAGACTTTAATGGATGTAAAAGAATTTTTGCTCCGGGAATTAGACGCAGTCTAAATTAAAATGCTTTTACTGGGTGAGTAGATTAAAAATTTTATCTTTGAATAATATTAACGTCACCTGTTTACTTAGTAGATTTTGTAAAATTTCGCAAAAATTTAATTTTCTGTCGCTTAATTTTTCATGATTTTAAGTTCATAAATAAAATTCTCGTTAAAGCGTGACAGAAGTAGAACAAGATATTTTCATTATTATATTTTTTTAAGCATATTAAAAAAATATATTTTTTTTTCCGCTTTATTACCTACAGAAATAAATGTAATATTTATATATATATATTTTTTCCGTCTCTAAAATACTGTTTTAAAGTAAAATTATCATTGTTATTACTGTTATTTTTAATAATCATAAATAAAACTATTATCTAAAGGTACTCCGTTTTGGACTATAAATTTCGCAGATACTTAATATAACTATAAAAAAGAACAGCATAACCTCTTGGTAAAAATGCTTACAAATGGGCAGTTAAAAAGAAAGAAAGAAAAATAAATAAAAAATGAACACTTTGTGAAAATTTTCTTAATTAAATAAATGGATTAGTAATAATCTATCATTAATTAATAAATTAATTAAATAGGTAACTGATTATTTATATATTTTTAAATGATAAAGAGATAAATGCACTGAAAATTGACTAAATTCATCAGCAGTATTTACTTTGACTAGTATATTTTGACGTACAGTTTTTGACATACTTTTGTTTAAATAAAAATAATTTAAATAATATTAACACTACTAAGGAAAAAACGTTTAATATCGGTAAATTAAAAAGTTGAAGCAGTATATATTTTTTATTTATAGTAAAACAAACACTTGTTAAATTATCTGATAGAATTACATGTTTCGGATAAACTAAAAATAAGTCCATTTTTTTTTTTTTTTAAGACTTATTTTCTATGTATGATAAATTTAATGGGCGTTGTAACTCGAGAAAAAATCCACCGAACTCCAACTAAACTTTCAGATACACCTTGACATAAATTTGTGTTGATTAGATTTTACGTAATTCGCCTAATCAGGTGACACCTCTGTGTTGTGATTTTATCTTTGTTTCTATCTCATGGAAACACACCACACGTGATAGGTACGTCTATCATACAAAACTGATTTAATTTCGCATATTCCTTGGCAGATGGCGTTTGACACTTGCACTTTTTAACATTTTGTGTCCGTATTTTAATCCATATATATTACAATCATACTGTGTTTGATATACAAGATGATTTTTAAAAAATATTATGTAGGGTTTGAATTTTTCAATTGGAAGCACTGTTTATTGTTAAATATTGCTAAATTTTTGTATCTAACACCTTTTATATTGTAAATAATAGAAACATTTTCGCGATGATCATTACACATCAGTTATTTTTGCTTGTCAATTGTACAAGTAACAAACAAAATAAAAATTATTCGTACAATTTTAACTAATTTTTTCTGTTTTCTGCAATTTTTCTTTCCTTCTTTTTTTAAAGACAAATTCAGGAAGAATAAACAATTTAGCATTCGAATATATATATATATATATATATATATATATACTTAGATCAACTAGATCCAGAACAAAAAAACATGAGTAATAAAAGCTTTTGTTTTATATATATAAAGAGAGAGAAATTCAACAGTTGTTTTGGGTCAAAATAATTACACACAACTCTTCATCAGGTGAATAAAAACTACAGAAGTGTACAGCATAAAGGCAGTAACGTTGCTATCACGTTTTGATGCTATACTCATGTATACGTAAGATAGATCTGCATCTTTAAAGCGGAAGTCTAATTTTTTTAGCAATCTGTGCGAGAAAATTATTGTATTTATTTATTTCATTTTTACAGAACTATTTTATATCTCAATTGATATTTCTAGGTTCATTTATGGAAAAAAGAGAGAGAGAGAAACGTTTTTAAAATTTAATTATAATAAACAAAATAACAAACTGTGTAAATATTTATATAATTCACTCCATCAAATACGTAAAATAGTACTTCAAAAATATTTATTTCAAATCTTTTCTGAAAAGTATTTCCTGGAAAGAAAAAAAAAACTTTTTTTTTTTTTTTTTTTTTTGTGTTGAAGCACAATTTGTAATAGCTCTAAACGGTTTTCTTCTGAAGTTCTAACCGTTTTAATTCTATAAAATACTCTTCATCATTTAAACATATAAATAAAATTCACCGTTAAATATATATATGACTTTAAGATGCAATAATATAAATTAAAATCGACATAAATATTTTATAAGCAGTTAAAAAAAATGCTGAAAAGCCAGTCAAGTAGGGTAAAAAAAAAATTATAAATAGTTTCATATGAGTTAAAATACAGTAAGTTTTTATTAGACTAGTATATTAAAAGTGGGAGGAGCTGACGTACACAATCCACCATTAATTAATCTTTATGTAAAATGAAACTAATGGTGTGGGCGGATCAGTCTGAAACTCTGCCAATTATAAAGATTTTTATGCCTATCTAATAACGTTTTCTCCACTTTCACGGGAAATGCATCAAACCAGAAAATTAAAAAAGTTATAAGGATCTGTGAAAGCAGAGAAAAAGGAAAAAAAAAATGATACATCATTGACAGATTATGAAACATGAATAATATTTCGATAAATAATTATTCCTACATACGCAGTCAAGAGAGGGGGGGGGGATTAGAGGTTCAAACCTCTTTGAAATCTTGCAGATTTGTCGAAAATTTTTTAGTTATATTTTATTTTTATCACTCAAAATTTTATAATAAAGCTTGAATCCCCTACGAAAAAATTTTCTGGCTACAGTAACCAAAAACTGTGGTTTTAAGAAACACGCTGACACACTGCCACCATTTGGAATAGAATTCAGAAAAGTCTTAAGTAGATGTTTGGCACGCGGTAGACTTCAAAGTATAGAAAATATTTAAAATCTGACTTTTTAAAATTTACACTCACCTTATCTTTATTATTACTAATTATTATTTAGTTCCAATCCTTCTGTCAAAATACTTCTAATGCCGGAATTCCCACAGTTAGTCCCTCTCAAGATAACAAGAATCCTACGGTTGAGAAACACATCATCACACTGCCACCAAACGCGACAGAAACAAGAGATGCCTCCAGCAGACGATCGGTTCGCGGTAGACTGCAAGGTACAGAGCCACAATCCAACATAATAAAGAACATAGAATTCATTCCAACGTTGGTGGCAGCAACTCTATTTTGGAAGCTCCCTGTTAAAAACCTTTGACTTTTTTTCCGAGTCTTGTTTTCAGATCTACGCTAGGTTAGAATAGAAAAACTAGATTTTTTTTTTTTTTTTTTTTTTTTCTGAAAGGAGGGTGGTAAAAGAATATGAAGCGATTTATTTATTTGTTTAAAAAGCGGTCTAGAAAAATAGAAGCTTTTCTTTTTTTATTCTATTTCTTTTCTTTCTCTCTTTCTTTTCGTTCCTTTAATGTTAAGGTATCTCGTTTTTGCTTATTTACAATTATGAACAAATGACCAAAAAAAAAAAAAAAAAAAAAAAAAAGTGTTTAAAAAAAAAAATTTTTTTTTTAATGTGTTTTCTTTTTAATATAAAATCATGGTAATATTTCAGAAAAAAAAAAGTCCTGTGTTAAGTGTTGAGATTTCTTTCTTTTTTTTTTTTTTTTTTTTTTCTTTTTTTTTTTTTTGTCTCTCTCTTATTTCTTTTTTTCCTTTAAATGCTAAGATATCCCATTTTTACTTATTGGTTTCTTTTTAGTATTAAACCCACACAGCCACTTACGTCCATAAAACATATCTATAAACACGTATAAAAGTTAAAAAATGATTTATTAAACTTCTATAAATATCCTACAGATATCTATTAGCACGACCAATGTCACTTTTTTACATCCATTAGATATCTGTCATATATCCACCAAATGTCCAATAATTGGACTTGTTATATCTAATAGATACTGAAAATATCTAAATCTTGTTTTGATCTAACATGCTACATCTATTAGACATCGAAAAAGGCACGTCTAAATTTCGTCTATATTTAAGCATGTAATCTTTATATATATATTTCTTTTGTGCGTGTGTATGTCACTGAACTCCTCCTAAACGGCTGGAAAATTAATGAAATTTTTTGTGTGTCTTCAGGTGGATTCGAGAATGGTTTAGATTTACAAATGAAAGTTGTAACTTAATTAGTTCTTTCTTAATTAATTTTTAACCAACTCTTTCAACAACTTTTCTACCTAGATGGCGTGAGTTGTCGTAAACACGATGTCAGAATTTATTTAATGTTGAAATGAAAAATGAATTTTTAACCGTATCTTAAGAAGTGTTTAAAATATTTTGTCAAAATTAATATTTTTAGAATCGTAACCGTATCTTACGAAGTGTTTAAAATATTTTTTCAAAGTTAATATTTTAGAATCGTAAACACGATGTCAGAATTTATTTAATGTTGAAATGAAAAATGAATTTTTAACCGTAAGTGTTTAAAATATTTTACCAACGTTAATATTGTTAAAATGTTAAAATTAGTTAAAATGGTATATTCTTTTAAAAAATTCGTCAATATCGGACGGAGTTATTTTATGTTAAAATGAAAAATGAATTTTTAAGCCATTATTGTTTGTGCAGATGGAAAATGTACTAAAAGTTTTCCGAAAAATTTCACGATCACAAATGTTGACGGATATCCAATATATCGTCGAAGAAATCCCGATAATGGCGGACAATCTTATCATCTATGGCGGTCATCTATGTCAACAACATAGATATTGACATCGATAACCGTTGGGTGGTCCCATATTCGCCTCTGCTGAGCAAAACATTCAATGCTCATATTAATGTTCAGTTCTGCAGTTCAGTGAAGAGCATCAAATACATTTGCAAGTATGTGAATAAAGGCAGTGATATGGCTGTATTTCGAGTTGAAAATACCAATGTGAATGCTCCTCCGGTGAATAACAACGATGAAATCACACTTTACCAAATTGGCCGGTACGTCAGCTCCAATGAAGCTGTTTGGCGTATCTTTGGTTTCCCAATTCATGAACGGGATCCAGCAGTTCTTCATTTAGCCGTCCATCTTGAAAATGGCCAGCGCGTATATTTCACGAGCGAGACAGCGATTGATCGTGCTATAAATTCACCAAAAACTACACTCACCGAATTTTTTGAATTGTGTAATCGTGCGGATGCTTTTGGTGCTTTTGCACGGACATTACACTATTCAGAAGTACCACGCTATTTCACATAGGCTCCAACAAAAAATGGATGCCCCGCAAGCAAGGCACGCCGATTGATGCATGTCCCGGTTTATTCAAATCAAACACCTTGGGACGAGTATTTACAGTCAATCCAAGGCAGACTGAGTGCTTTTATCTTCGACTGTTATTGGTTAATGTCATCGGCCCTTTGTCATTTCAAGATTTACGTAAAGTGAATGGACAACAGTATCCAACGTATAAAGATGCATGCCTTGCACTCGGCTTGCTGGAACACGACAACCAGTGGGAGTGTATGCTTGCTGAAGTAGGACTGAACTGTACAGCAAAACAAATTCGTCTACTATTCGCTATAGTGTTGACTACATGTTTCCCGGCCCGAGCAGAGACATTATGGGATAATCACAAAGATTCAATGACTGATGATATATTGCATCAACATCGTTCACGGTGCAACGATCTAACGATAGTATTCAGTGACGCTATGTACAATGAAGCATTGATTGCTACTGAAGATCTTTGCATTATCATTGCCAACTTACCACTCAGTCATTTCGGTATGTCATTTCAACAAATCGAAATGCATCTGATTTAATAAGCACTGAATTGAATCGTGAACTACAATACAATACTGTAGAAATGGCAGCGATTGTTGCTCGCAATGTCCCACTAATGAATGAAGAACAAAGAACCGTTTACGACCGCATCATGCTCGCAGTTTTGGCAGGACAAGGTGGATTCTTTTTTTTTGGGGGTGCACCAGGTGGAACTGGCAAAACATTCCTTATTTCGCTAATTCTCGCCGAAATACGATCAAATAATGGCATCGCATTGGCTGTTGCATCATCTGGCATTGCGGCAACTTTATTGGATGGAGGCAGAACAGCTCATTCTTTATTTAAACTGCCACTAAATATTCAAAATAACCCAGACGCAGTGTGCAACACAAAAAAACAATCGTCCATGGCCACAGTGCTGAAATAGTGTAAAATTCTTATCTGGGATGAATGCACTATGGCACACAAACATTCGATTGAGGCGTCGAACAGGACATTGAAAGATATAAAAAACAACGACAAACTATTTGGCGGCACTCTGTTACTCTTTTCAGGTGATTTCAGACAAGCACTTCCCGTTATTCCGCGTTCAACATACGCTGATGAGATCAACGCATGCTTAAAATCATCGTCATTGTGGCTTAATGTTGAAAAAGTACAACTGAAAGTAAATTTGTGCGTTCAAAAGCTTCAAGATCCATCCGCTGAAACATTCTCAAAACAATTGTTAGATATCGGCGATGGAAGAGTTACTACAGATGAAACTGGATGCATAAAATTACCGACCGATTTCTGCACAATCATTGATTCTCAAGATGCTCTTATTGACCAGATATTTCCCGATGTACACAGACGATACACAAATCATGAGTGGCTGGCAGAAAGAGCAATTTTAGCAGCAAAAAATGTGGACGTCAACGAATTGAATCTCAAGATACAACATTTGTTACCAGGAGACTTGGTGTCATACAAATCTAATGATACAGTTTGCGATACCACCGAAGTTGTAAATTATCCAACAAAGTTTTTAAACTCATTGGATTTACCAGGCATGCCACCGCATATTTTACAACTGAAGGTTGGATCTCCGGTTATTTTGCTTCGTAATTTGAACCCACCACGGTTGTGCAACGGTACGCGATTAGTCATAAAAAAATTAATGAAAAATGTTATCGAAGCCATCATTTTAAATGACAAATTCCGAGGTGAAAATATATTACTACTGCGAATCCCTATTATACCCACAGATGTGCCAATTCAATTTAAACGCCCTCAATTTCCAATTAGAATGGCATTTGCAATGACTATCAATAAGTCTCAGGGCCAAACGATGTCTGTCTGTGGCTTAGATTTGAGCACATCATGTTTTTCACACGGACAAATATACGTGGCTCTCGAGTGGGCAAACCATCCAGTTTGTTTGTATTGGCGAAAGATGGGATAACAAAAAATATTGCACACTCTGTTGCATTAAGGGATTGATATTGTTTTTAAGTAATATTGTTATAAGTAGCGATATGTATATAATTTTAAAGAATCAATTTTAATAAATTAAAAAAATAAATGATTGGTGTTTTGTTATTTTTATATTCTTTCACCGTTCACAGCGCTCCATACATCTTCCACTTATATACCACATCCTTACACACTTACAATAGGTTAGTTATTTTTTTCTAGCAAAATATTCTCTAGAAATAATTTATATGACAAAACAACGTTTGTCGGGTCAGCTAGTAGATATCTATAATTAGTACAGGATATCCATGACTTTTAATGGACATTCTTTAGATATTTTATACCTTTTATGGATCATTTGGATGTAATTTTGATGTGGAATGGATATCAATGGCCGTATAAGAATAATTATAATATTTAGAGGAAAGGATAATACAACATATTATATAATAATAATATAATATAATTATTTACTATATCATTAAAAAATAACAGTATTATTATCCTGTTATGAGGCATATATTATGAGGCGCATGTTTCAGCTTATTTACAATTATCATCAAATAACTACGATTTAAAAAGTGGTCTAAAAAGATAGATTTTTTTTTTCTTTCTTTCTTTTGTATTGATGTATCCCACTTTTTCTTATTTACAATTACCATCAAAAGACTAGAAAAATCAATTTGAATAAATATTTAAAAAAAAAAAAATCTCTCTCTCTCTCTCTCTTTTTTTAAGGATTGCACGAGGGTTCTACGACTGGGTAGTGTGCCTTTCGCGGGGAGGGGGGGGGGGTCTTTTAATGGGTCCTAAATCGTATTTACGTGAATTTTGGAGCAAATTACAGAAAATTCCGAATGGCTAGGTTAATGAGTGCAACCTGGGATCGAACCCGATACTTCCCATCTATCAACTTTGAGTGTTAGGCCACTGGTTGGCAAGTTACAAGCTAGAAGAAAGGGTGCAATGCGCAGTTTCTTTTTTTTTCTTTTATTGTTGTGGTAGTCTATTTGTGCTTATTTACACTTATCATCACTGCTAGATATCTCTCGCTCTCTCTCGCTCTCTCGCTCTCGCTCTCTCTCTCTCTCTCTCTCTCTATATATATATATATATATATATATATATATATATATATATATATATATATATATATGTACTTTATAGAAATGCTAAATAATTTTTGTTTCCTTTTTAATATTAAATAACTTTGACATTTACTCGAATAGAGAAAATGGAATAACGATTTTAATATTGATTTTAAAATGTCTTTTGCATTTATAATATTTCTTTCATCTTCCGTTTTCTTTTATATTAAGGTACGTTACTTTTACTAATTTACAAATGACTAGGAAAAATATACTTTATACAAATTCTAAGCAAATTTTAATTGCTTTCTTTTTAATATTAAATAATTTTTATATTTACTTGGATAGGAAATGGTACAACGATTTTAAAATTGATTGAAAAATGATTTTTCCATGTAATCTATATTTTTCCAATTATTATTATTTTTTTTCTTTAACTTTATTTTTTTCTTTTATATTAAGTTATCTTACTTCTAGTTATTTAAAATTTCATCAAATGACTAAGAAAAATATACTTTTTAAAAACTCTAAATTATTAAATGTTTTGTTTGTAATATTAAATAACTTTTACGAAAAAGACTATAATATTTTTTTAAATTGATTTATAAATGATTTTTGAATGCAATTTTTATTAAATTATTTTTCTAGTGAAACAAGAGTATTTCTTTATACATTTCAGTTGAGGTACTTTATTTCTTAATCTAATTTCAAATTATTATCCAATGACTACGACACACTTCGTAAGAACTCAAAACAATTTTTAAACTATTTTCTCTTTAATATTAAATTTTTCGGAAAAAGGAAAAGACAATAACAGTTTTGAAATTGATTTTAAAATTATTTTTGCATGCAATTTTTAATAAATTCTTTTCCTCAAAAAACATGCCACCTCCCCCCCCCCCCTCATTTTAAACTGAAATATTCCACAGCTGTTTATTTACAATTAACATCAAATAAATATGAAAAATATACTTTTTTGAAATGATTTAAAAATATTTTCTTTTTAGCATTAAATAACTTTGATATTTACGGGAAAAGGGAAAGGACAATAATGATTTTAAAATCGATTTATAAAATAATTTTGCATACAGTCTTTAGTAAATTATATTTCCACAAGAGTTTTAGTATTTAGCATATTGAGTCCTAAACTTATCTCAAGTTTGTAAATGGAATATGCTAAACAATATATTGCTAAGCAATATTTAATCAAAAATTGTGCTTAGTTAAGAAAAATTATTCTTTCATTAACAATTCCATATATGTATATAATGTATATATTTATTTTATTTTTATACAAAAAAATTCGGTAGCTATTTTTTTTTTTTTTTTCTTTCCCCAGAGTTGCTGCAAACTGTAAAAGTGCAACATGCATTTATTTTTCATTTAATTAATTTAAAAACTTTTAGTCCTTTTTTTTTTACCTTTTTTGTGTGTGTGTGTATCTGAGTGAATCTGAATGAGAGTGAGAAAAGAGAGAATTATTCCTAAAGAATTTTAGAACGTCAGGAAAAAAAAAAAAAAAAGAACCTATATGACTGTATTAAGAGAACTTTGTATTTATTAATCCTTAACGGATTACACAGATTTCGAAGGCTGAATATATGTATGTGTATGTGTATGTTGGTATTGGCATGTATTTATTAAATGCTAAAATTTTAAGGGTAAATTTTATTAAGTCATCTATCATTTATATATATATATATATATATATATATATATATATATAATATTAAATAAAAAGAGGGAAATATTAAAAAAAAATGAGCATATAAAAGAACATCATTTAAACAACTAGAAATTGCCTTTTTATACTTAGAAATTAATATATATATATATATATATATATATATATATCATTTCAAATCAAATTTTTAACTTATTAATGTGCTTTGAAGATTGCGTTCCTTGAAATTGTTACAGAGATAAGTTATGGGAAGTGTTTAATTTGTAACAGTGCTGCAAATGTAAAATCTTCGACAATTAGCGATAACGGAGAGTTTGTTGTGCTTTAACTTCTTTACTTCTTTTTCTATATAAAACAATTAAAAAAAAAAAAAAAAATAGCGGGCATAAATAATATTTTTGGCTGCTGAGGAGATATTTTTGAGTTTATTAACCGACGAGACTGATTCTATTAAGCGGCGGCTTTAAAAATAGTTTGTATTGAATTGATTCCGGTCCTGGTAATTTGATCAGATTAAGCGGCTGATTTCATCAACTAGTGAATTTATTAAGCAGCGGTTACTGTACAATTATTGTGATATTAATTTAAACTTAAGTTATGTATCAGTTACATTTATAAGTTTCATATTAAAGTTAAAATAGTTTTTCTAAATTCATAAATCGTCGAGCAATTAAAGGTGATTGGAAAAAAAAGAAGAAAGAAGAAACAATAATTATAATATTAATAATTACAATTTTAATAAATATAAGTGGTTATAAGTAAAAATATAATAATAATTATAACAAATATAAGTAAAAGGTACAAATAAGAACGTTGGTTAAAGGAAAAAAAAAAAAAAAAAAACATGATACTATAGGTTTTTTTTTTTAATTATCTTAAATCTTTTTTTTTCTCTTTTAATTATTTAATTAATATTGTTAAACTCGCAAACATTAGACTTTCGTAAGATTAATCCAATCAGAAAAGTAATTACAAAAGAATTTTCTCCAAGCAGGACAGAATGTTTAAATTAGTTTAAATAATTAAATAAAAACAAATAAGCACACCGGATGTCTATAAGCGTTAATCTGGTTAAATTTGTTTCAATTATGTTAATGAAGAAAAAGGTCTAGACAATAAAAAGTAGAAAAGGAAAAAAAAACTTGACTTTCATTACATTTTTTGGATAACATTTTTTGTATTTGCTCTTAGGCATTAGTATCAATAAATGCATTTATTCAAATTAGTTCGTCGAAGTGCATAGCTTTCGTTTCCGAAAAAAAAAAAAAAAAATGTTTCTGGATGTTATTTAATTTTTCCTATACAAAGCAAAATTTATGAGATTATTCTGCTTTTTGCAGATGTTTTCTTTTCCTTTTTCTTTCTCTCTCTCTTATTTCCAGATAACGAATTAATTGCTCCGAAATCGAGTTTATATTAAAACTACAAATCTTTTTTACTTTTCCGAACACTATAGTGAGGAAAGTATTGTAATCACAGGGATGGAACACGGGCGCAGAATTCATACCACTCTCAATGTAAGAAAATTTTCTACTTCTTCAATCAACGATATTATAGGTAGAGAAATTTCTTAAATGGATTCCGGTATGAATTCTGCGCCCGTGTTCCATCCCTGTAATCATGTCAAAAACCCGAATTTGAGATTTTGATGTTTCTATACGTTTCGAGGTCCCCTGAGTCCGTTTTCACTATTTTTACGATGATGTATGTATGTGTGTGTATGTGTGTGAGTGAACACGCTAGAGTCTAAACGCTTTGCTCGAATGAGCTGTAAGTTGGTACGCATAGTGCAAGTCACCGTAGCACGAACCCTATTGATTTTGATGACTCTAGCACTTATAGTTTTTTTTTACAGGGACACAAAGAAAAATTGTTTATCATTATGGCCTATGGGACCAAAATCTTAAAAGTGCGATAGCAGTTAAACGCCTTATTCAATTGAGCAAAAAATTTATACACATATTATAGGTCACAGACACTCAATCTGTATAGATTTTGGAGAATATAGCACTTATAGTCTTTTTACAGTGACACAAAGAAAAATTCTTTATCATTATGGCCTATGGGACCAAATTTTTAAAAGTGCGATAGCATCTAAACGCCTTATTCAATTGAGCTGGAAATTTATATGAATATTATAAATCACTGTTGCACTAACTATAAGCATTTTGGTGAATCTAGCATTTATAGGTTTTTACAGGGACACAACGAAAAATTCTTTATCATTATGATCTATGGGCTCAGAGTTCAGTAGCGTTCAATAAAACATCGTGTAATATATGGAGAAAAATACTCAAACACTCTATTATGATTTTATCTCTTTTGTTTGTTTAACAACTCCTCTTTCTTTACTTTATCTACAAAAATATTAATTACTCAATGTTCGGAAGGTCGAGTAGAGTCACTCCAGATTTTTTTTTTTTTTTTTTGGATATGCGTATGTTGAACACATGAATATAATAATATTTCTTGTAAAGTTTTTGTTATATTATTATTAACTCATTTCTAAATGTTTTAGTCTTAATAAGTTAATTACTCAAAATTTATAATACTTTTCTGTACAATTTCTTTAGATTATTATTTTTTAAATTATATTGTTAAAATGAATGTACAGAATGTAATAACACAAAACGTGAAGACACAAGTACTTTTTAAAATTTCTAAAAAGTGTTATAAATTGGGGAAACAGAAGGAATTGTCACATTTAATAATAATGCTATGGGTAGATACACACACTGAAATTTATATAATCTTCTTCTAACATGGACCAGCTACGAATAAATTTTGTCAAAAAGATACGATAGTGACGTAAAGTGTTATGTGATTAGTCATCCCAGACCCATAGCTTAAATTTGGCTTCTAGAGACAAAGTCATTATAACCACTTTGTTAGGAGATTTCGGTTACAAAAATTAAATCTAATGCACTTGAAATGAACATTTTCTTACAGAGATTGAAAAAATATTAACTTTTTGTGCTGAAACATATGCTCAGAATCTCACATTTAAAAATATATTTGAAAGAATTAAAAGCCAATAAGCCCTTACACTTAATGGTGGCTATTTGGCAGGACGGTGGTGGCGCCATCTATTATTATTATTATTTAGTTTTTTCATTCACTGTAAATCGAATGAACGTTTTCTTTTCTTTTCGTTTTTTCTTTATTTATTTTGTAGATACATTTATTATTAACAATGAAATTTCTATTATATATGACGGTGATACGGTACTTTAATTCCGTCAAATTTTAGAAAATATTTGATTTTTAATGTAACAATAATTTAATTTAGATGAGAGGAGGGTATTATTGAGGGTATTATTTTTTAGAAATGTAAAGGGTCCTTTACATTTCTAAAAAATAACTTTACTTGTTTTTAATAAAAATCCCCAAAATCATGATAAGTACATAGCATAATTATTTGTACTGAATTGTCAATAAAAAAAAAAAAAAAAAAAAAAAAATCCAAAATTTTTTTTTCTGTTGTTATGAAAAGTTTACTTAAAAAAAAAAAGTTACAAATGCAGGTTAATATGAAATAGTCGGGTAATATGGAATAGGTGGTTTAAAGTGTTTAAACCATAGAAAAACTAATTAGACTTCATAAAATTATCTTCGGAGAATTTTCTGTGACAGAAGATACATTCGGCATCTTTATTTTCTGTTTCTTTAGTTGAATACATGAAGTCAATTTCAGATGATACTATGAAATACCTAGTATTCCATAATACCCGACACGCCATCTTTAAAAATCAACTTTTAAATTGATGGACAACATATTTTCAGCTAAAAAATGACCAATGTATAACAAAATACAATTCTTTGAGCATACATTATGCTTAGCATCAATGTTCAAATCACACGTGTACTAGTAAGTTTAAATGTTTGAAAACTTACCTTGAAAAACTTTTCAAAATGACAAAACATACTTTGTTCTATAGAGAATGGTACGACAGCAACAAGCGGTTGCTTCATGGGAATCTTTCTGGAGTAATTCATAGTATTTTGAAGAGATAGCAGTACCAATCAGAGCCGAGACCTCCGTATTCCATATTTCCCGATTATTCCATAATACCCTCCTCTCCACTAATTCTAAGAATTTTTAACTTAGCAGCGGAAAAAAAAATTATTTTCTAAAATCGAAATTATAATGCAAATATGAAAGATTGAAAATTACTCTATTAATAATAAACAAATAAATAATTTAATTAATTCATTCATTCATAATAAACTGAAAATTTCCAGTGATTTTTTTTATGAGATTTTTCTGAAAATCGTGCTAGGTGTGCAGGTACGGTACCATCACTAGGAAAAGGTTAATATTATATATTATTACAATGATCGTAGAATGCAATAAAGTAAGTGATCAAATGCCACCATCATCTGCAAGAACAAAACTGTAAATATAACCAGGAAAAGTTTTATTTAAGATGTTTTACAAAATATATATATATTCAATTTGATTATTCCGTAAAATCCGTATACAGGGTGGCTAGCATTTAAACCTTTTCAAAATCCCTGACTTTTCCCTGACTATTTTTCGAGATTTTCCTCCATTTTTCCCTGACTCTCACATTTATTTTCGATGAAAATTTCATGACACTAGCAAAAAATTTAGTGATTTAAAATATTATTAATAATTTAATGATTAATATAGCTTATTTTCACAAAATTTGTTAAAATTCCCTGACTTTAAAGGAAATTCCCTGACTATTCCCTGACTTTTCCAGATTTTCTAAATTCCTTGACTTTTCCCTGATTCTTTGATTTTCCCTGACTGCTAGTCACCCAGGTATAACAGAAAAGTAACTGATTTAACCCTTTATCTACTGACGGTATTTTAAAGTACCATTACTTTAAAAAGAGTATAAAATCGAATTTATAGAAGAAATGTCAAAGATATTTATAAGAAGGGAATAGATGTACCTCCCTTTAATCTCACTACAAAGCATTAGACGATACATATAGCCATTTTTCTTCCATAAGGGGTTTTATGGACAACACTTGCTGTTTTAGCTTGATATTTTTCACGATCTCCATGTGTGTTATAATTAATTCCTATATTATTTGAAGAATATCCCACTAATCTTAGAAAAAATATAAGGAACATAAAGAGTAAATATTTCTCTACACTTTTTTCATGTCGAAATAATTTTTTCGACCTCTATGTACCAGTGGTACACTAAAGTACGACCTCAAAAATTTCTCATTAATTATTATGATGAGGTGATATGCATAATTTTTAACATATATATCTTCAAATAATGCACTTTAGTAACTGAAAATATATGTTTCAAACACAATATTTGTCTGTATCATAATGCAGTAGATAAAGGGTTAAAAAAAGAACAAATTTAAAATTGACAATAAATCGAGATATCAGTCCATATTAGACTTTTACGAAAAAGAACAATAAATACTTATTAAAGATAAGAGTGAGAAATGAGAAATTGACAATAAATAAGAGTGCATATCCATATCAGAAGACAGAGAACAATAATAAACTTACTAAATATTTGAAACAGTTGGTAATCTCTCAAAAATCAAGCAGTTTTATTATCAGGGACGAATAATTTTTTGCTGAGCCTAAAACATCCCTACCATATCAACCACCCATACCATAAATCGTCATTTTAAGCACATACTATAGGGTGCGACCGATTTTTCCATTTATAAACAAATAAATTTGGAAGAAGAAATTTACAAATTTAATAATAATGATAATTTAAAAATTACCGCAAATATAGAAACGCGAAATCATGCAACACATATGGGGTACTTAAATTTAATTTACTGGAAGAGTTAGTTGTATTATGCAGGTTACGAAGTAGTATATCTGTACTGATAAGTATAAAGGATTTAAGTCCAAAAATGTCGATTTTGACTTAAGTACATAGTCAGACTCGGAAAAAAATTCTCTATCGATTGGTAAAAAAAGATTCAAGTCCGAAATTTAGCATTAATCTTTAGTATAAAATATTTAATTCAATTTTTTCCCTTTATAAAATGAAGACTGAGAATCGCTGAATGGTATAAAGGGTATAAATCAACCTAATCGCTTTTCCCTAATCGATTCTTCTGATTAGTTTTTAGTTAGTTTAACTTTATTTTTCGTTTCCAGAAAAATCAAGAATATGGACTTAAATCCTTTATACTTATCAGTACAGATATGTACACACGCATTCGCATACATAATTTTGTTTGAAGATAAAGATAACAAAAAAGTGAATAATAATGAAAGAGAGTAGACGAAAAAAAAAAATATATATATATACATAAAATTAGATAAAATAATAATAATAATAAAGTACATTTTTTAAAAAAAGATTTATTATATACATATAGGTTTTATAAAAAACACCATCAGATCACTTTCCTAATTATCTTGAATAATTTTTATTATTTAATTACGATTGTTAAACTCGCAAGTTTAGGCTGTCGCTACGTTAATATAATCGGAAAAGTAATTAGAAAATGCTTTCTCAAGCAAAACAGCATGTTTAAATTAGTTCAAATAATTAAATAAAAACAAATAAGTTCACCGGATGTTTATAATCATGAATCTGGGTAAATCTATTTCAATTATCCTAATGAAAAAAAAAAAAAAAAAAAAGTCTAGACAATGCCAAAGCTTCAACAAGGAAAACTTATTTTTATTAGATTTTTTGAATAACTTTTTTGCATTAGTCCCAAGGTATTAGTATCAACAATTGGATTTATTCAAATTAGCTGATCGTACTGCAGAGCTCTTTTCGGAAAACTTTTTTTTCTTAATGTTATTCAATTTTTCCTCCATTAAGAAAACCGAGCAAAATTTACATAAATCGACCGAGCAAATCCGTTTTTTGAAGAAGTTTCATTTTTTCATTTTCTTTTATACTCATATAAGTAAGTATTGGATTCGTAAAAAAAAAAAAAAAAAGAAAAAACTATTTCCGTTTTCAGATGATTTACACGTTTTGAGATATCCTGAAAACGATATGAGTATTTTTAGAAAGTGTCCGTATGTGTATGTGAAAAAAATTGTAGTAGCTCTAGCTCAAGAAATAATGCACAGAATTTTATAAGAATTTAATTTTAGCTGTAACTTGTATATAAATTCGAGTCCATTAGCTTTTCGTGCAAATCGCTCGTCAGGGGACGTGGCTATGATGTGATTTCTCCTGTTATAGAAAAGGTTCCATTTCAGCTTCTACTGTGCATAAATGCACAAAACTTGGTATAAGAAAAAACAATTATACAGCTTAAATTAAAAAAAAAAAAAAAAAAAAATCTATGCTGACTCAATTTGTGTGCACATTAACCGACAGGTGACGTTGTTATTTTTTATTTATTTATTTTATTATTATTTTTTTTTTTAATTTACAGATAGTTATAACTCAGTATCAATTTGTTAAAATTACATTAATCTCATAAATAAAAATCTTTGCTGTGATATGCTATGTTAATTAAAATTTTGTGCGTATTAACCAGTAGGTGGCCCTGTTAGGTAGATTGATATAGAAGAAAGTTTTGTGATGCACACAACATGTTATTTTTTTCTCTCTCTCTCTTTAGATAAATTATTTTTCCGAAATTGTGTTGATTGACAAGTTATTTATTTATTTATTATGTTTGAATGTTAAAAATTTGCCTGAAATTTCAGTATTCAACCATAAAAATATTTAAAAAAAATTAATTTGTCAATCAATTCCTTAATTAATGCACAAATATGTTTAGAATACAGTGATGAACTGCATAATAATATAAAACGAGGGAGCAATTTAAAAACTCATTGGCGAAGAACAATTTTAAAATTCTTAAATTATTACAATTTTGAATTTTATTTTATTTATTATTATTATTTAACTTTAACCGATAAATTTCCGTTTTTTTTTTTTTTTTTTTTTTTTTTTTTTTTTTTTAAATTTTGTATTTGCTGTCTTTTGTATTTGTTGTTTTTTGTCTTTTTATTATGTCTTTTTAATCTTCATTAGTCATAGAATAAATTAACATAAGTAAGTTGACCATATACGATGTTTCTCGTACCAGAACAAAAAAATTGGAAAATTATTTTAAATGCACGAGTTAACTCGTAGTGGGGGAAACAAAAAATGCACGCCCGTGTATACTCGGGCTAAAACTTTAAATGGTTAATAGCTTTTGAAAAATTTTAATGCATTAGATATTGATACATTTCAATGCACACTGTACGCAAACTATCACAATTCTAAAACAATAATTTTAAAGACTGATTTTCAACCATTTTGAATGTCCACCATTCCTTTAAAGATAAACCTTTTGACTAAAATATAGGGTAGGTGCTCCAGTGACTGGCATGCTCCAGTAATTGACATCAATCCCGAAATAATTAATAAATAAGAAAAATAATAAAAACATATATTTTACACATAAGAATTTTAACATTTTAGGTCAAACACTGGAGCACAGGGTGCTAATAACTGGTAAAATGAATAACTAGTAGTGTCAAACACTGGAACATAGGGTACCAATGACTGATAAAATGAAAAACTGGCAGTGTCAATGACTGGAGCATTGAGTGGGTGTCAAATAAAAATTCATTAAAATAAATAATTGTTATCAAATGTATCTATTTTAACATATATGTGGTTCTGAATGTCTTTCATTCCATATGTATTAACTTAAGATTTCTAAAAATATTTTCTGATGACTAGAACATTAAAAACTTTAGAGATTGCTCTAAAAGTGTCAATCACTGGGGTACTTACCCTATAACAATTCCGCTTAAAAAAAAAAAAAAAAAAAAAAAAAAAGAAAGGAAGGTTAAAAATATATAATTACGTAATTTTGAATTATAGATGTATTGTAGAAAAAAACAACGGCTCTGTGAATAAATATATCTGGTCACGGCAGTCACAAGGTAAAGTTCCTCCATTTCTGGATTAGATCCTCAAATGTCATGTACCCTAAACAAGCTTACAGGGTCAAATTAAACTGGTATGATGTGACTACCACAAGACTTTCTTCTATGTAACCTTATAGAAATTGACGCAGTACAAATTATTTATTAAATTATTTTATATTAAAATTAATTTCCAGGATGAATGCAGAAGATTTTATCTCACAGAAGTATAACACTAAATGCAAAAAGAAAGTCCATTTTGTGCCAACATCAGAAGAAATGCGATAAAAAAAAAGTCGATAACTTTGTTTTAAATTATCACAATGGTTCAACCATTCGTTTTAAAGGTATTGACAAGTTTTTTTAAAAGATACCCATATTGAAAAATAAATCTCATTCTGCACATTTATACAAAATTTCCTCCTATACTGCCATGTTAAAAATTTAGAAAAAAAAAAAAAAAAATGGGATAACAGCGTCACCTGTTGTGCGATTGACCCCCAGCAGTTTAAATCAGGATCCAACTAAATATCCAGTACAGACATTTTTAAAAAACAGTCGAAACGTGTAAATCCAACGAAAACTGGAGTTCGAAAAATTTCACGAATCCAATACTTTATTATTGTATATATGGAAGAAAATAAAAATATTAACAATCTTCGATTTTGAATAAGGGTTCTCCTTAATTAAATAATATATATATAGATATATATTTAAATATCTTTCCACGTATATACAAAAAAGATATAAAAGCACAGTGTTATCTCAGATCTAAATCACACTACATCAGCTAGAGATTTTTAAAGAATTCCACAACTTCTACAAACTCTTACTATCACTGATGAAAACATTAATCATTAAGGTCTCAAGGTTTTTCCCCTCTCACCCGACGATAAGATATGACACATAACAAAAATTGAATAGATTTTTTATTTCTTTTTAATTCTCTATTTATTCTTTTATAATTTTTTTTTATTTCGATTATCAAAGTTCGACCACTTCAGAAAGTTATTAACAAAATTCCTCTATCGTCCACGAGCAAGATATTTGTCAAAACTCGAGATAAGGCAGAGAAACACAACCCTTGGTACAACTGTAATCTGATCGAGATGAAGTTAGGAAGAAGAAAATGGAGTGCTAATGACTACGTAGCCATTTCTGGAAAACGTGCGAATCGTAAGAAATCGCTTCTCGCCATTTTGCAAAATGGCGACAAGGCACGTTCCCGCTTCCTTCCTTGGCTGATCAAATAGTTCTTTTTTACACTGAAAAGAATAAGGAGGTGGTAATTTTGGTTTATTTGGATTAAGGCTACTTCCAAGTGAGTAGAGAATGGGTAATTTCAAAATGGTAAACCAGAAAATACGTGAACTTAAAGTTGTATTCTTGTATTAAAGAATACTTTTCAGAGAGAGAGAGAGAGTTCTAATCTTAATCACCTTTCTATCAATATTCAAAACAAAATGCAAATGTATTTTTTGTAGGTGGATAATATATATTTATTTATTTAGGTTATTTAAAAATATTACGTATATTTAAAAATATCTGAATTTATAACATAATTTAATTTTGCTTACGTCACAATGGCAACTACGTAAACCCCATTATGACTTTGTCTTTTATTTTTTTAAAATATATATTTATTCAAGAATTTACTGACACATTTTCATTTTCACTACAACTCTACCGCATTATGTTGGAAAATATTTTAAATCTATGCATGAAGCACAATTTTTTTCTAGGGGTTCTGCTGTTTAAGAGGGGACAATACCTGATCTCACCGGCAGCCTTCGCCCATGTTATTCTATAGGAAAATTTGTTGCGACAATTACACATTACCTAATGAATATTTTAAAATTCTGTTTTCGCAGTCAGAAAATTCATAACCGTTAAATGAGTACTCATTTTTGAAAAATTCATTTTTTTTTTAATTTTTACATTTTAATTTTGAGTTCAAAAATGCGATTTTTCACGAAATGCATTTTTCTCATTTTCTAATCGCAAAATGAAATACTAAAATTTTAAAAAATCAATTTTTGGAAAACAAGTACTAATTTAACGCTTATGAATTTTCTAAACGTGAAAACAGAATTGAAAAATATTCATTACGTAATGAGTAATTGTCGCAACAAATTTTACCATAGAATAACATGGGCGAAGGCTGCCGGCGAGATTAGGTATTGTCCGCTCTTAAGCAGGTAAACGAGAGTTGTCGGATTCGAATCCAAATTGCAGCCGTCGAGCTGGCCATTCGTTGTTTTCATGTTTTTTTCCGAAACGGGCATAAAGATGGACTATGATTCTTTAAAACGACCCCCCCCCACACACACACACACCCACATGGAAGGTATTCCACCCAGGACAGTTTTCTAATGCAGAGAAAGGGCCTTAACTCCAACAGCTTTCATGTTTTTCAGTATTTATGTATTTCATCCGAAAACAAATTCAGTTTCTGTAAATTCATAGTTAGGTTATTTTTGGTAACCATATCATCCTCATCCCCATCTACATTGACAGAAATCGCCATTTCAGGCTAATTAAAGCTTAAAAAGATAAAGTATGAATTACGTATACATATATACACGATTGCACGGAAGTTTTAATAACATGCGTATTTAATGATATATATTTTTTTATGTATACAAAAATGTAAGAGAATACCTCTAATGATTTGTAACTTGTGTTAATTCTGCTGCACAGCAAAATCTTGATATTCTTAATAAACAGAACTTATTTCTGTACCTGGAGGTAAAGGACACATGATATTCAGTTTCACTGTCATATGTTCCCTATTGAACTTGGAAGGAATACCTCTACTGGTTTGATTACAGGGACAATTGAAAGTATTCCAAAGCATTGTGATCTATGACAATATCAGATGTTTTCTATTGGAAGTAGAGTAAATACTGCTAATGGTTTGTGTACAGGGACACCCAAAAGTATTCCAAAGCATTGTGTTTTATGAGAGGTATTTATACGAACTATATTTTAATTCCTTTATTTCACACATATTTCAATGTTTCACTATCGGATTTTCGAATGAAAAATAGAGTAAATACTACCACTGGTACAGGGTCACACAAAAGTACTCCAAATCATTGCAATCAATGACATATATTTCTATAAACCTAATTTTAATAACTTTACTTGGCACAAATCTTAATAAAATTGAAATACGCTATTCATATGCACAAAAGAATGCTTTCTACAGAATGTAAGATTTAAATGGACACACAAAAATATTAAATTACATTGAGGGCTTTTATTGGAAATTTGCTGGAATGGCATTTTTGTTAACGTCCATTTTTTTGCGAAAAGAGTTAGCAACATGTTCTTTATGTGTATTTTCTGCTTTATTACATTATGTCATTTAATCACTAAGCGATTACTGAAAGTTGCAGAGCAATGCATTTAAAACATGCATTTAAAGTTGAAAATAATAGAAAAAAAAAAAGCTGCTCTATTGAAAAAATTACATTTTTGTGACAAGGTGTCCCTTTACCTGTGGGCTACAGATTTATTTATTTATAGTATTGAGAACAATTTTTTTTTTTTATATAATAGGCTTTAAAGTTAAGAATTTCCGTACGATCAATTAGTTAGTTTTCCAGCCCTCACTTTCAGTTGAAGATCAATAGTACAGTGAAGCATCAATAATTCGGACACCTATAATCTAGCAGCACCTATAATCCGGCACTGAAGACCTTTTATTCCGTACCCTTTTTTTCCTCCGCCAGTAAGTCAGCGGGTTACTTGCAGATGACCTTGAAACAGCATACTTGCAAATTTAATGGATCGTCAGTAAAGTTTACAGATTTTCATTTAATTCTACTGATTTACGCATTGATGTGAATTTTCTAAAAGACTTGCCGAAAAAGACTTCAGCATGTGGAAACGAACCATCTTACTCAGGATTCGACCTATGACTTTTGGAAGCCCTGGGTACATCTTTTATATGGTATACCCCTCCTACATATACATTAACAGTTAAATATTTTTCCCGTGTATTATATATTGTACAACTTTTATAATTAATAGATATTTTGAATGATATAAATAACATTGAATTGTTATGCATCACTAAAAAATATTTTTTTTTAACGTAATCTCTAAGAAAAATATAACTGAGGAATACTTGGACAAAATGTCGGATTTATCTATGATAGTTTAAATATATAGTGATAGGATAAGGATGCATTTATATACTTAATAACATCGAAGCCAGAATAAATGAGTTTTAAGTACTACATTTTGCGAGTTTTCTAAAATATAGCAAGCAACATGGTACATTTCCAAAATTAAATAACAATTCTGAAAAACGCAAATTCCTTAAAA
Source organism: Salticus scenicus (assembly GCA_963930645.1). NCBI lineage: Eukaryota > Metazoa > Arthropoda > Arachnida > Araneae > Salticidae > Salticus > Salticus scenicus. Next base: position 31,517,967 of record OZ005662.1, read on the forward strand.
AAAATATATATATATATATTTCTTTCTTTGGTTCCAGTAAAAGGGGGGAAATGTTTGTGCTTATTTTTTATCCTATAGCAAAGAATGAGTTCCCAGAGTTAGCAAGATATCTTCATGCCAAACATGTGGGTCTAAAATGGTATCAATGCTAATGAAATCTAGATAATAATATAAACATGCGTGAAAAGAGAAAGATATTTTTCCTTTACCACTTTTCTTGTTTTAAAAACCGCATAGTTATACTTACATTTTTTCTATAGAACACAAAAGTAGAGACAAATTTTAAAACTTCATTTATAGATTTGGTGCCCCTCAAATTTGGGTGCCCTGGGCCAGTGCCTCATGTGCCCATGCCTTAATCTGGCTCTAATCTTACTCAGGAATGAAACACAAGAAATTAAGGATCGAATCACGTTGTTAGAGCAGTGTTGCCAGATGGTCGACAGTCAATTTCCCCAAGCAGGCTTTCAAATTTCCCCAAATTAGGGGTTTTTCCAAAAAAAATCCCCAACCCAATTTCTACTAAAAATGTAAATTTTTTCGATACAGAAAGTAAATTTCGAAAGTAAATTTTTCCAGATTATCGATGCTTCATTGTTATTAGTGCATTTGGAAAATATCGTTATTAATTTTTTTTCTTTAATTAATTAAAATCAACTTTTCATTAATTAAAATCACTTAAAACAAGTAATTATTTATCGCTAGTAAACCACTAAAAAACAGGAAGGCACAAAATACTTCCTTAGTCCTCGTAAAATAACGGATAAACAAACTACTTAGAGTAAAACGAGTAAGTCTTATTAAGAACACCAAAAAACCACCCACGATTAAATATCACCGGTACGGAATGCTTTCTTTATTTTTGGCGACATTCCAGCGCGCCAACTTGGCATGAGAGAGTCTCCAATTTAGAAACAATGGCATAACAACAACATAAAAATCCAGTAACACCATCCAATTCAAGAAAAGCAACAAAGAGTTCAAAGTACCTGGTTGAAGTTACACGGTCAAAAGGCACGGGGTCTAGAGAAACCTAAATTTTTTACAGTTAATTCTCTGTATTTTTTTTCTTTACTTGATCTTGCACGATACTTGGCTACGATATTGACACTGAAAATAAGAGCAACGTGGCACTTGTATATAAAAACAAATAAAAACATTCTAGAATGGAAAAATAAAAAAAAGAGTGACTCTGCCCAATTTGTAACAAATCACCGGTAGATAAGATTCTAAAGAAAGCTAATAAAAATAGAACCATTTATATAATACATTTTAAAGCATAGATTCTAAAGTTTTATAACACAAAGTATAACTTTTACAATCCAAGCCTTCGTTGTATAATTAGTAATGGAGTTATAAATATTAAATAAAGTAATGTCATAATTATCTAATATTGTCAAAAATACATTTTTGATAATTGTATAATCATATCAAGTAGCACAGAGGATCAATTTCTATACCATTAGATCAAAAATTGTAACTGTACTGTTAAAGACCTACAGAGAAAAACTAGAATGTTGTGGCCACCACAAGACTTTCTTCTACATTTTCCTATGCAAATTCACCCAGTAAAAATAATTTTTTTAAATCATTATTTAATAAAATTATCTTCCATGATAATGCAGTACGATTTCCATATTAGAGAAGTAGTATAACAATAAACATCCAAAAGAAGTTCATTTTATTCTCGATATTACATTAAAAAAAATCGTTGACTTTATTTTAAATTATCGCAGATCGATGGTTCAATCATTCATTTTAAAGGTATTGGCGAGCTCTTTAGAAAGATACCCATCATGAAAATTTATTCCTCTCGAGGGGTGACTTCACACCCAGGGGGGGGGGGGGAGGTGATGCTTCTACATATACATTTTTTTTTCTCCCAGTTGACTAACTCTATTATAAATAATTCTTGTAAATTTCATAATGATTACTAAAAAATAATTCTCTTCATGCACATTTATACAAAATTTTGAAAACGTTAAAAATTTACAAAATGCAGGATGGCAACGCAACTTGTAAGACAATTTTTACCAAAAATGGTAGGCACTAATTTATGTCAAGGTGTAACTACATGCCAATTTGTATGAAATTCCGTGCAGTAGTTCCTGAGATATAGTTGCCACAAAATTTTGCCACACACATACACACAGACAGACATTTTCTAAAAATGGTCAATTGCTAAATGATTTGTCAGGAGATGTTGATCTAAGGATCAAGCCCAATAGACTACATGAGGGACCAAGGCCTGGGTTGTGCATTCTCCGCGGGGATTCTTTTAAGTGGTGCATTCCCGTACTGACGCAAGTTTCGGAGAAAACCACAGAAAAAGCTGAACACCCAGGTAGACGAGCACGACCTGGGATCAAACGCGGCACTTTCTGTTTACCACCTTTGAGAGTAGAATTGCTCGGCCACTGGTGAGAACATCAACGAAGGAATTACCCTCATATTTTCAACTTGAATATTTAAAAAATATATGTATAATATATACAAGTTAAATCCCGAACGAAATTAAATTATTAAAAATTCTGCTACGATGTTTTTGCGTAAATACGAAAAGTTAAAATTTTGATTCTGAGAAAACGCTAAAAAATAAAATTAACTGTATGGTAAAATAGTGACACGTTGTAATATCGATTAGGCTATAATTCTAGCTCTAAATTACATAGAAATAAAATTCAAAACAAATAAATAAATAAGCTTTAAGATTATGTTAAAAATTGAAAATTCGATATTTTGATCAAAAATCGACTTTTTAAGGTATTCAAATACCTTACATTTGGATGACTCCTCTTTCGAAAATCCTGCTCAAATTTTTTGCATCTTCCAAGCCTATAAAATCACCCTTAGTATATGTATTTTACTCGATGAATTAATGTATTTGACTGTAAGACGAACCAAATACAGATGAGAAAATGTTTTTCAGATAAACAACGGTCGATGACCTTTTACTTTTTTTTTTTCCTTTTCAAAAGAAAACAAAATTAGCAGTTACAAAATATGAAAACAATCCATAAACACAAACAACATTTTACTCTGTTTCATAAACAACTGTCTTTTTCTTATTTTCTTTAATAAGTTCAAAAAACATTCTCGCCCCTCCCCCTCCACTTCTCACGCCTTTTATAAGATAAACCGAAATAAACTTCCGGAAATTTCAAATGAAGGATTCACCAAGATCAAACTAGTATGTTGTGGACACCACAAGACTTACTTCTATATTTTCCTATACACATTCACTCAGTAACAATTTAAAAAAAAAAAAAAAAAAAAAAAAAACAATTTTTTTTTCTAAGTTTTTTTTTTTTTTTTTTCGTTAAAAGTAAAAAAAAAAATCTCTAACTTTGTTTTAAATTGTCACATATTTATAGTTCAACCATTCGTTTTGAAGGTATTGGCGAGTTCTTTCGAAAGAAAGATCTTGAAATTTTACTCCCTCCAGGGGGGAAAGCGATGCCCCCACATGCACAGAATTTTTTCCCTAGTTAACTACTACTATTATCAATAATTCATATTAATTTTACAATCACAAGTTAGGGATAACTCTCATTATGTACATTTATACGAAATTTTGTCCTATACTGCCATGTTAAAAATTTAGAAAACATGCAATCACAGCGCCACCTGTTGAGCGATTGATCGCCAAATGTAATCAGCACCAGTTTATGTCAGGGTGCAACTAAATACCAAGTTTGGTTAAATTTCATTCATTGGTTCGTGAGATACAGCGTCCACAAAAAACGTGATACACAGACATTTTCTAAAAACTATCAATTCGTGTTCAGGACATCCCAAAATGTGTAAATCCATCAAAAAACGGAGATCGAAAATTTCCACGAATCCAATACTTTCTCTATATTACATATAGAAGAAAGAAATAAAAATGATACTATTAAGTAAATTTATTTTACTTTTTTTTATATATAAAATAAATTTCAGTGAAACATCTTTATAATTCTACCTGTATTTAAGGGTCACTTTCTTTCAGGTCCAATTAATGCTATTTTACCTCTGTTAAAAGATCTATGTTCAACTGACCCATGTACAACTCTCATAGGAGTCGCAGTTTGCGAGATATTATTTTTACTTGAACTGATCATTATACACGATACCACACCCAGAAGAGAAAAGTGACAGGACTCAAAAATGCAGTATTAGAGAAAAATCAACTCAAAGAAAAACGATAAAGCATTAAATCATTGACACAAAGCTGACACAACTACCTTTCAGGTGGATAAATTGCGAGAGAGACATGTGACGTTTTTCTTGCACGCGTTTCAATGACATAAACTCAAATTTGCCTTTTTTTTTACTTGTGTCACTTTTTTTGCTGAGGTGAGATATAATTTAACAATCTATGTTATAATAATGTATGCGTAGAAGAAAGAAGTAAGTGAAGTTAAAAACTTCATTTATTGGAATGTGCATACGTCTAATCTTAGAAAAATAAATTTTGTGCGATATCATTATTTGGTCACATACCATTAATCATCATACCTGAGACACATACTATACGAAATGTAACAAATCTTGCCAATAGCCTCAGAGAGCCCCGTGCCCATCCGTCCTGCTGTTTGGTACATTTTTTATGTTATTTTTCTTGCTTTTTTCTGAATGGTTTTAGTAGTTTTTCACCCATTTGTGATTGTGCGGGTCAAATGATAAATATAATGACATTTAAATGGAACCTATAAACTTTAACCATCTTATTTGGATTACAAAGATACTTACTTTCTTAAACATTGATACCAAATTCCAAAACAACTAACAACAAATTTTCGACCATTAAAGAATTGTAAATACCCGAAGAGTAAATTCTTCAGGTTTTGAGCGTTTTGCAACTTTTAATTAAGTTTTTCGTTCCTTCTTTCATATTATAGAATTTGTATTGGTACGTTTAGACATTCTTATTTATTGTCAGTTTGTTAGATTTAATGAGCTCCTTATTAGTGAATACGGGTATTTATGATTCATTATAGTATGAATATTGTGTATTTTTTCATGTATTTAATAAAATTATTCCTAGATATCTTTATTTTTAACTGTTGTGGATAATTTTGGCATTCGATCATATCTTTTTCCTTTTTTTCCCTTTCTTTTTTCCTTTATTTGTTTTTTAATTCTACAATCTTGTAATGTAATATTATATATATGTTATACATTAAACTAAAATGTTTTATTTTAATGAAAAATTAATTACTATTTTTTAGTAATTCCGTCTCTTATTCTCGCTTACATAATAGCGTTATTTTACAAGATTTTAATCATATCTGGAGACAAATTACGGATTTACGGATTAAGGATTACGGAATTAAGGATTACGGATAATTTTGGTATTCGATCATCTCTTTTTCTTTTTTTCCTTTTTTTTTTTTTTCCTTCCTACAATCTTGTAATATTATATATGTATTTTATACATTAATCTAAAACGTTTTGGATTAATGAAAAATTAATTACTACTTTTTAGTAATTCCGTCTTTTATTCTCGCTTACATTTATAGCGTTATTTTACAAGATTTTAATCAAATCTGGAGACAAAAAAAAAAAAAAAAAAAAAAAAATCAAATCATGGGTTAGTTTGTTTACATTTTGCTAAGATTTAAATAACCATTAACGACAAATTTGTTTCAAATATAATGCAGGTCACAATAAAGTAGAGACACAACCTACAAAAACCCGATAAAGATTATGACGTCGAGCAAATTTTATAAACAGTTAAGCACAGAATTCATTAACTTCTACCAAGCTTTTTCACATGGAAACATTCTAGGGAAAAAAAAATCTTCGACGCAAAAGGCACTGATTTTTTGTTACGACACCCAATTAGCACTCAGACAGGAAGAAATTTATTCCAAAAAAGAAAAGAAAAAAAAAAAAAGAAAAAGTTTTTTTTTTTTTTTTTTTTTTTCTGTACGCAAAGAGGATGAGATTGCGAAACTAACTAATTTTTTTCTCTTGTCATCTCACGATATATGCATAGGATATAATTATGGTGGACTTCTAGGATGAAAAACATAATCTTCTCTCGGAGAAATACAAAATCAGCAATTTAGAAATAGAACTAACTGTTACAAAGTAGGTTACGTAGATTGGTTTGTTTAATTTTCATATAATATTAAGGAATTTTATTAAAAAATAAATAACTCTTTAGGAATGTCAAGCGATTCAAGCTGAAACTATGGAAAAAAATTCAGTTTAAAATATTAATGCAATATTGAAGTTATGTATTGAAGTAACTGTAAATTATTATATTATTTTTCGATGTAGTATTGAAGTTGCATAAAATAAATGAAAATTATTAAGTTTTTTTTAATACAATAATGAAATTCCGTAAAATCAATGAAAATTTTAGATACAATTAAAAAAATATGACGTTACATTTTATTTTCGCATAAATTTTAGTTGCAAATTTTTAGATATTTGCTGTAGCAGATATTTGCTGCTATTTGCAATCAGATATTTGCTGTAAGCAGACATTCAAACATTATATTCAATATATTTTCCAAAAACTAAAATGTTTCCTGTAAAAATATTTGTAAAAAAAAAAAAAAAAAAAACCTTTTTTTTTTTTATGTGCGATACTTTTTAATTCTTTTCCCTTACATTTGTAGTGTTATTTTACAGATTTTTCATATCAAATCTAGAGACAGTTCAAAAAAAAAAAAAAAAAAAAAAAAGAAAAAAGAAAATTCTGTCAGAATTTCAGAAAGACAGAATTTACTTTAGTACGGAGGACTATTGATTACAATCTGTAAAATTTTCATTTTTAATAAAATTTTCATTTTAATTTTTCAATTTTTAATTTTTAATTTTTTTTTCTGTTTTAGATCGTAAAACTAGGCCACGTACTTTTTAAAATGACTGAAATGAATTAAAATGAAGTATTGTCACCTAAATTTCATACTTTAGTTAATTTTAAAAAAATCTAATTGTCGTATCGAAAAACTGTTTGCACCTCTGGATTCATAAAAATTGTCCCTTTCATTTAGTACTGAATTTGTAACGATAGGACTGATATTTTAAAATTATTTTGGTGTTACACAAAACTGGTCTACAAAAAATCCAGATTGAAACTAATAGTCCACCGCCGTAAAAAAAAAAAAAAAAAAAAAAAAAAAAAGCCTGAATCACATCATGTATTAGTTTGTTTTCCGTTTTCCAAATTAAAAAAAAAAAAAAAAAAAAAATTGTGCATTAACTGCAATTTTTTTTTTTTTTTTAACAAATGTAATATTGAATGCAAAATAAAATAAATATGACACAATCTACAGAAATATGACAAAGATTGCAACGTCTAACAAATTTTATAAACAGTTAACACGGCATAACTTCATTAATATTTACTACTTTTTTTTCACGTGGAAACATTCTAAGGAAAAAAAAGAAACCCTTTGGACACAAAAGACACGGATTTTAACATTACGATAGCACTCAATTAGCACTCAAACAGGAAGAGATTTACTCAAAATAGAGATTTTTTTTTTTTTTTTTTAAATGCAAAGGAATATTGTAAAGAAGAAGAGATTGCAAAACTAAGAAATTTTTTTTTCTTCCTCTTGTCATCTCACGTTATACGCACAGAATGAAATTAAGGTTAGCATTGATGATACAAACTAATATTTTCTCTCAGGCAAAATGCAAAATCATCAACTTAGATACAGAATTAATTGTTACTAAGTATGTTCTATAGTTTAGTTTCTTTAGTGTTTCACATCATATAAACAAGTTTGAAAATAATAATAATAATAATTATAAATAAAATAATAATAATAATAATAATAACAACAACAAGAGCTTTTTTTTTTAATGTCAAATAATAAAAGAAAAAATAAATTAAAAATATTGCAATATTGAAGTTATTCAACGTAATATTGCAGTTGCTTTAAATAAATGAAAATTTTAGAATCTATATAAAGACGTGACGTCACATTTTCTCTTCTCGTAAACTTTGGTACCAGTTTCTAGGTATTTTCCGTCAAAAAATATTTAACCACTGTTTTTAATAGTTTCCCCTAAACTAAAATGCTTATTATTATTATTATTAATTATTATTATTATTATTTTTTTTTTTTCAGTAAATTATATTCTTTTTTCTCATTAAATTTATAGCACTATTTTAAAAAATAAATAAATAAATAAAGTCCTGGATTGTTTATTTTCTTTACCCAAACATTTACATTACGCGTTAATGCAGCTTTATTATTTATTTATTTATTTATTTATTTTTCAAATACAGTATTAAAAAAAAAAAAAAAAAAAAAAACTTTTACCGGTGACACTTTTTATTTTCTCTTACCCATATAAATCAAATGGTAGAGAAAGTACTGTTTTTGGGTCAAACATTCGAAATTGGGTTTTTGTTATATTTACACGTTTTGGGGTGCCCCAAATCCAAAAATCATATTTTTAGCGGTTAGTCTGTGTGTGTCTGTCTGTTATCTTATCAGCATATCTCAAGAACAAATAATAGCAGAAATTCCAAAATTGGTATTCTAAATGTGTATCATATAGGGATGCTACACTACACTTTTCGTTGAGATCAAACAAATGGTTTGTGTACAGGGACACCAAAGAGAATTCAAATACATTACGCGTCTATGGGGAAAATTGGAAGTAAGTAGAGTTTAAACATCTACAGACGCCACTAAACCAAATGAAACCAATATATATTTCTTAAATGCGTGAAAACATGTTTCATACAGAACATAGAATGGAAAACATTCACTGTTCGTTTACCGGGCTACACAAAAGAACTAGATTATAGTGCAAAAGTACTTGAAAATTGATGGAAATGTATTTCAGGTTGTGCAGTGTGTTATTAATATAAGATTATATTTATTTGCACCATGTGGTGTGCACATAATCTTCAGAAGATGTACAGGGTTGACAATATTTAAGCCATAACATTCTTTTTTAATGTTAGTGGAAGTGCTTTGCTATAATATTTTACCATGTTCAGGAAAGTTGCTCAGAAATTGAAATTAGTTTTTCATAACCATATGGTAAATAATGTATTTTACGGAGGGTTGAGGGAGGGGCTCCTCGCATTGAATTAATTGTCAAATAAAGCTGTTCCGAAGCCTAATTTAATCGTTTTAGCATAGGTTTACACAACATTACTCGTTATCTTAACCCTTAATCTCTATCTGTATTTATAGTATTAAATTTCAGGGTAAGAGGAAGTCGTGTGAGTGACACACCAGATTCTTTTCCCCCTTACATTCATAGTGCTATTTTTATAGATTGTTCATGAAATCTTTAGATATTTGTGGAAAAAAAAAATCAAAAACTAAATTAATTCTTCTTTACCAAAACATTTAAAATTTATACATTAATAATAATTTTTTTTTCAGTGCAAGTGTAATATTATTTAATGCATATCAAAAATAGGTACGCAACCTACAAAAACAGGAAAATGATTATAACGTTCATCAAATTTTATAAACAGTTGAACATGACATAATTTCATTAACTTCTACCAAGCTTTTTCGCATAGAAACATTCTAAGGAGAAAGGCGAAAAAAAAAAAAAAAAAGCTTTGATACAAAAGACACTGATTTTATGTTACTACACTCAATTAGCACTCAAACAGGAAGAGATTTATTCCAAAAGAGAAAAATACTATTTCAGCTTTTTTTTTTTTTTTTTCTTAATGCAAGAGAATATTGTAAAGAAGATGAGATTGCGAAAATATTTTTTTTTTCTTCCATCTTGTCATCTCAAGAATAATATGCATAGAACGAAATTAAGGTTGAAGTTGATGATGAAAACCAGTATCATTTTCTCTCGGGGCACTACAAAATCAGCAGCTCAGAAACAGAGTTAAATGTTACTAAGTGTGCTACATTGCTTAGTTTCTTTAATTTTTCACATCATATTAACACGTTTCGTGTTCGCGTTAATCTTTTATTTAAACCTTTAATGGGCCATTTATTTCTAGTAATGGTATATTAAAATATTTTTGAAATTGAGATTGATTTAAGAAAAGAAACTCATTTAGCTTCTTAGATAAAATTAATTTGATCTTTTTAATCTTTTATATGTCCAAGAGAAGTATACTTACTACCAAATTCATTAATTTTTTATGAAAAAGGCGTGGTAAGCTACTTTCCTACGTCTACTGTTTTTAACCTAAGCACCCATTTTTGTGGTAAGATTACTTAACATGGAAATCTATTCAGTACAAAACCTTCAATAAAGAGACCATTAATACTTAAATTTTGTGACAATAAAACATATTTATGAAAGTCTGTGTGAAGTCGTGGGTATACACACAACTGAAGTGACACTTTCCAACTTAGTTTTGAGTGTTGAAAAGATGAAAAAAATAAATTGTTTAATTGTTTATGATCATTAAACACTTAAAAATAATGCACTGTTTACTTAATCAACGCTTCTCAGTAAAAAACACACAACCACACACACACACACATATATATAGTCAAACCTCGTTAACGTGAACACAGTTAACGTGAATTACTCTTAACATGAACTGTTCTTACAATCTCCGTTATTAATGAAGATTACTTTATGAGTTACTGATAACATGAAAAATTTTTTTATCCCCTTTGGGATTCACGTTAACGAGGTTTGACTGTATATATAAATGGAAAAAATTAAATAAATAACAAATTTTTAGTACGGATACTTCTTCAGCAACAATACCCTTGTTGCTGAAAAACTTGTTTTACAGGAAAAATAAAAAATTAAAATGAAATAAACAACCCTCAAGTAGCGATATAATTTCTTCAACAATAATATCTGTGTTGTTGAAAAACGTGTTTTACAGACAAAATAAGTCCGAAAGAATTAAACGTAAGATTAAAAATAAGTTAATGCCAAAAAGCAGTAAAAAGAAAGTGGGCGTAGATTACAAGTAAACTGCTGATCATTTAAATCAGTAAAAATACATTTTTTTTAAATAAAATTATTATGAAGAAAAATGAAATAAAACAGAATAAACAAAACCTCTAATAGGGAGACATAGTTGCTAACATTTCTAATTTTAAAATCGAATTTATCAACAGTATTTTTAAGAAGAAACCTGTTACATAAATCTTTGACGAAAAAATAAAATTAAATAAACGGAAAACATTTATAAAAACTTTCCTGTATGAAGTCTCCGTTGAAAATAGCGCAGACTTGGCACCTCTAATAGGGAGATAACTTTTTCAGCAACAACATCTTTATTGTTGGGAAACTTGTTTTACAGGCAGAATGGTCCGAAAAAATTTAACGCAAGTCAAAAAAAAAAAAAAAAAAGACAAAATGAAGGTGGGCGTATAATTTTGTAAAAGAATTTTTAATTAATTCATGAAAAAGTTTGTGGTATAATTTATGCTCAACAGAGTCGTAAAAAGTCCTTGAGCTTAAAAAAAAAAAAAAGTAAAAAGAAAGGTGGCATAAAATTTTGTCACATGAAAGGTTTTTTAGTTTAGCCATCAATTAACGCAAATAGCTGCCTATTTAAATAACTAAAAATAGATTTAAAAAATATTATTTTGTCACATGAAAAGTTTTTTAGTTTAGCCATCAATTAACATAAATAGCTGCCTATTTAAATAACTAAAAATAGATTTAAAAAATATTATTTTGTCACATGAAAAGTTTTTTATTTTAACCAACAATTCACGTAAATAGCTGCCTATTTAAATAATTAAAAATAGATTTAAAAAATATTATAAAGAAAAATGAAATAAAATAGAATAAACCAATTTTCAATAGCGAAATAATTTCTTCAACAACAATACTTTCGTTGCTGAAAAACTCGTTACACAGGCAAAATAAGTCCAATAGAATTAAGCATAAGCTTAAAAAAAAAAAAAAAAAAAAAAAAAAAATCTTAAAAATAAATAAAATAAAATAAAATAAAAAACAGTAAAATGAAGGTGGGCATAAAATTTTGTCACATAAAAGCTTTTTTAAGTTTAACCAACAATTCATGTAAATAGCTGCTTATTTAAATAACTAAAAATAGATAAATATTATAAAGAAAAAAGAAATGAAATTGAATAAACCAATCTTCATTAGCGAAATAATTTCTTCAGCAACCACACCTTCGTTGTTAAAAAACTTGTTATACAGGAAAAGTAAGCCAATAGAATTAAACATAAGCTTAAAAAAAAAAGTAAAATGAAGGTGGACATATAATTCTGGAAAATAAAAGCTTTTTATTATAATGAACGATTCATGCAAGTAGTTGCATTTTTAAATGGCTATTATTATTATTATTATTTAAAATTATTATGGAGAAAAATGAAATAAAACATAATAAATAAATTTTTACTAGGTAAATTTCTTCAGTAATAGTACCTTTTAAGCTGAAAAACTTGTTTTACAGGCAAAATAAGAAACATAATTAAAGGTGAGCTTAAAAAAAAAAAAAAAAAGAAAAAGAAAGAAAGAAAAAAGAAAATGCTAGAAAACAGAAAAATGAAGGTGGCCGTATAGTTTTATCACATAATTTATTTATTTTTTAGTTTAACCAGCGATTCACGTAAATAACTGTTTATTTAAATTACTAAAAATATAGTTAAAAAAAATATCTTGGAGAAAAATAAAATAAAATAAACAAATCTTTACAGGGAAATCATTTCTTCAGCAACAATACCTTTGTTGCTGAAAAACTTGTTTTACAGGCAAAATACGTTGAATAGTCAGCGCGAGCTTTAAAAGGGGAAAAAAAAAAAAAAAAGGAAATGAATATGGGTGTATCATTTTGCCACATAAAAGTTTTTTTTTTTTTTTTTTTTTTTAAGTTTGAACAACGATTCGTGAAAATAAGTAGCTGGATTAAAAAAAAAAAAAAAAAAAAAAAAAAAAAAACTAAAAGTAGAATTTTTTTTTTTTTTTTTTAAATTATTATTATGGAGAAAAATTAAATAGAAGAAATTTTTATCAGGGAAATAATTTCTTCAGCAATAGCTTTGTTTCTAAAAAAATTTGTTTGACAGGCAAAAATGAGTCTGAATAAATTAAATGTGAATTATTATAATAACGAAAATTACTGTTTTTCTTAAAAAAAAAGAAAAAAGAAAGAAAAAGAATAAAATGAAGGCGAGTGTATTATTTTGTTAAAGAATTTTAGAATCGCTAATGAAAATGATTGTTATTGTTTATAATCATTACACACGTAAAAGCTTTTTCAACTAAACCAACAATTCACATAAATAGCTGTTTTTTTTTTTTTTTTTTTTTTTTTTTTTTTTTTGTTGTTGTTGTTGTATTCGTACCAGGGTCATTTGGGTAATGACCCAGCGCCGTACCTCTGGACTAAAGGTTAACCCGTTGTCCATTGGTAAGTTATGATTATCTACCCTTTTAGAAATGGCGTTGATGGCGTCGCTACAAATTATTATGGAGAAAAATGAAATAAAATAAGCAAAACCTCTAACAGGGAAATAATTTATGATTGAAGGTGTTGTCGCTTAAAACTTGTTTTACAAGCACAAAATATAAGTCCGTATAATGAAATACGAATTTAGAAAAGAAAACTTAAAAAAAAAAAAAAAAAAAAGGTGGGGGGGGGGGGAGTAAGCTAGGTATACAAATTTGTCTAAAAGGAATTTTTGATTTGCTTTTTTTTTTTTTTAAATCGTCCTTACTGCAACACTTTCAATGAATATATTACTTATTGAAATGCAAAACTTTTAATGATATTTTTTATTCTATTGTCCTATCTGAGAAACAAGTTTTTCTTAGATTACACATATTGCCATGGGATTTCTCATTTTGTGAGCTTAATATAGATGTAAGTTATCGTTTTATATATTATTTTAATTTAATATTAACATTATATGTCATTTTATTATTTATCATCTCTAATATAACCATTTCATATTATTAGTACACTTTAAACAACGAGTTGAAAATATAGTTTAATTATTTATTTATCATTAATATATATATATATATAATTCTAACTTTAATAGAAGACAAGCATTAATCATACTAAAACACAAGCTAAAATACGAAATTGTTAATAGAACGCATGTGCCATTTAATTGTTAAAGAGCAAAGTTCACTTCAACTTATAAATTCAAACATACTTCGACGTAATTGAAAACAAATATAAAAATGGCTTCAATTGCAAGAATTCTACTCTATATAATACTGAACATTAACTTTATTAAATCAATTTAATCGAAAAAAAATTTACGTTAAAACAGCGGAATTACTTTCTGATAGTCAGGTTCATTCACGAAACGTCAGTGAATGATAAATGATTGTTCGTAAAAATTATCTTCTTTCTTGAGAATTTTCAGTTTTAAAGTTGGCAACATTAGATTCTTTGATACAAATTGCTTAAACATGGAGTCTTTTCAAAAAACGAATAAAAGGCTCAAAAATGTGTGATTTTGCATGCAAACGATTTACTATATAACCTTCAAATGATGGAGGGAAAAAAGTAATTGCGAGATGCTTGAATGAATATGAGTAAATGAGTAAACAGAGGGGTTTTTAGAATAAATGACTTAAAAGAATTAATATATAAAAATATATAAGAATGAAATTTTTGTTAGTTTGCTCAAAATGTCACATTTTCCATTCTGAGAGTTCAGCATAGATATTAATTACCTTTTCATTTATTTATTATTATTTAAAAATTGTGTCAAGTAACCTAATTATTTTACAATTGATCATTTCTTATATAATCCATTCGACAATTTTAGAATACAATTAAAAATGAACAGTAAATATTATTCAATAATTTATTTATTGATTTATTTTTAAAAAAATAAGTATTATTATTATTACTATAATTTTAATGGCAGATAAGATAAATATATTCAAACTAAAACGTGAAATCATTAAAAGAATATATGTGGTATTTTGATATATAAAAACCAAAGTTTACTTCAACAACAAGTACACCATTCAGATAAAAACAAAAATATATTTAAATATAATTCAATGTAATTAACAGGAAATATAAAAGCTGCTTCGACTGCGAGAATTTTATTATATTAAATTTGAACAGATGCTGAACATAACTTCATTTAATCAAATTAATTGAAGAAAATTCTTAAGTTAAAACAATTGAATTACTTTCAGATATTGTAGCACATTCACGAAACATCAGCAAATGATAAATGATTTTTCTGATTTCTGAGGTTGGCAACAATAGGTTCTTTTATACAAAATTGCTTAAACATGGAATCTTTTCAAAGAACGAATAAATGGCTCAAAGATGTGTGATGTACGCAAACGTTTCCATTACGTAACATTCAAGTAATGAAGGGAGAAAAGTAAATATAAGATACCTGAATGAACATGAGTCAGTGAATGAATGAGAGAGAGAGAGAGAGAGAGAGAGAGAGATGTTTGTAAAATAAATGACTTAAAAAAAAGACTAATACACACACACACAAAAAAAAAAACTAAAAACGAGTTTTTTCCCTAGTTTGCTCATAATGTTATTAAAATTTATCATTTGAGAATTCAGCATAGATATTAATTATTGTTTTACTTATTACTATAGTTTTACTAATATCGTTACTAACATTTCATAATTGACCATTTCTTATATAATCCATTCTATAATCTTTGCATACAGTTAAAAAAAAAAAAAAGAGCAGAAAATATTAATTATTTATTCATTATTTAAAAATACTGTTATTATAACTACAGTGACAAACAAAATAAAAATTTATATGCAAACTAAAACATAAAATCGTTAAAAGAACGCAAGTGTTTATTTTGATGTTTAAAGGAACAAATTTCACTTCAACAACAAGTACCCTATTAAGATAAAAAATGAAAATTATAATATTTGAGCGTACTTCGAAGTAATTAAAAGCAAATATAAAAGCTGATTCAATCGCAAGAATTCTTTTCTTTTAAATTCAAACGAATGTTGAACATTCTTTATTTAATCAAATTAATTGAAGAAAATTCTTAAATTAAAACAATGAAATTACATTCTGATATTATGGTGCATTTACGAAACGTTAGCAGATGATAAATGAATTTTCATTAAAATCTATCTTCTTCCGCGACAATTTTCAGTTTTGAGGTTGGCAACAATAGATTCTTTTATACAAATTGCTTAAACATGGAGTCTTTTGAGAGAACGAATAAAAGATGTGTGATTTTTGCATGCAAAAGTTTTACTATCTAACATTCAAGTAATGGAGGGAGGAAAAGTAAACATGAGATGAAAGTGAAATTCCGAAATTTTTGAAAAGAACACGTATTTGAGAACACTTTACAATGCCATAAAAATACGCTACGAGCCGAAATAAACTTTGTACCACTTCATAAGTTTATCTATGAGATGTAGAAAAAAGAATAAAGTTATATCTTTTTTTGAGACAGAACTTCTACTTTTATGAACGATAGGTTATCTTTCTTAGTTTATTTATTTTTCTGGAAAAGAAAAAAAAAAGGGGGGGGTGGAGGGAGAGAAGGAAGAAAGAAAGAAAGACAAGGAGAGAGAAAAGAGCATTTAATGCAAATAAAATTAATAGTGAAAGGCCTGAAGTTATGCTTCGTATTTACAAGTTTGAAAATTAAATGATTTAAAAGCGTTAATACACACACACATATTATATATATACAGGGTGGTTATAATTAAACTTCCCATATAAACAGCGTCCTACAGCGCAAACGGGTGAATGGAATGAAACGAAATTTGGTATATAGACTATACACGAGATGAGCTCACCGAATTTCGAAAAAAAAAAAAAAAAAAAAAAAAAAAAAAAAAAATTAGTTCCAAAGTGTCCACCAGACGGCGCCTTTTTCGGAAAAACATTAAATTTAACACAATAAACGACCAAAACGGAACACAGAAACAATATTAACATTTATTGACTAGTTTCTGATCACCTTGTCATCGCAAGCGTTTGTCGTCTGCAAACGTTTTATACCTTAACCTGTTTTGCATAAAGCTTCCTCTTCTTCGCAAACATGCAAATCTCGACATTATTTCTAAAATTCTCTAAATCTATTTACACACAGTTTAACACTTTAGTTTTCGCATCTAAGAAACAAAAATAACTGTCGTTAAGCCAAATAACCACCATCTAATGTAATTTGAAAGCTGAAAATTCCCAATCTCTCACTGTGGGAGTATTGTAACGGGGATAGAATTTCGAATGCTCGAGAATAAGTAGTAAATGGCGAAAAGCCATAGTTTAGACAAAAGTTGCGTCAAACAACAGGTGTCGTAAGATTTTTTTAAACTTTTTATCTTGCCGTACTACTTCAACGCGTTAAACAGTACTTTACTGTGTTACATAACCAAGAACAAAAGGGTGCAAGCAGTTGACAAGGGAACGTGGAGTGTGAAAGGGAAGAAGTCAAATGAAGGCTGGCAATGAAAAAAACGAAAAGATTCGATAGTAATTCTATTCATTTATTTTTACGAGCTATACATATAAAACGCGCAGGATATGAGAGCAAATCCTCATTACTAAGGGGTTTTTTATTTTTTTTTCTTTCTCCAAACAATCAATGTTTTATGTCTTTTTTATTTTCTCACTTATTCGGGCCAATTTCATGAAAATTTCATTCCATTTTAAACAGGAAATTATAAAAAGAGAAAACGCAATCTCTGATTAACGGCCCTCTTCACTCTCCGTCGCCGAAAGCCCGAGCCAATGTTATTCTATGGGGAAATTTTCTTTACAAATAACTTATTAACTAATACATATTTTTAAATTCCGTTTTCACATTCAGAAAATTCCCAACTGTTAAACTGACGGACCTTTTTTTAAAAATGTATTTTTTAAATTTTTAATATTTTATTTTGAAATTGAAAAATGAAAAAAATTCACATATTGAAAATTCGTATTTTGCAGCTTCAAGATAAAATATAAAAATTAAAAAAAATGATTTTTAAAAAAAGGTCCGTCAATTTAACAGCTGGGAATTTTCAGAATGTGAAAACAGAATTTAAAAATATGTATTAGTTAATAAGTTATTTGTAAAGAAAAATTTCCCATAGAATAACATTAGGTTCGGCTTCCGGCTGCGGTGAGTGAAGAGGGCCCTTAACAAGCGACACACTATTTTTTCTCCCCCCTCCCCCCCGTGCCTTTTTATACATTTTTTTTACTTTTCTTCTACATTCAACAGAAGAAAATACTGATTCCGTAAAAATTTTCGACTTCTGGTATTCAATGGATTTGCACTTTTCGAATTGTCCAGACCACGATTTAACCATTTTTAGAAAATGTCTGTCTGTCATCAAAATTTTTGTGAAATGTCTTTTTTTTTTTTTTTTTTTTTTCCCTCATTTATTCAGGACAATTTAATGAAAATTTTATTCAATTTTAAAACAGGAAATTATAAACAGAGAAAACGCAATCTCTGATTAACAAGCGACGCCCTTTTTTTCTTTCATGAACATGTTCAAGACCCCCCCCCCCCCCAAACCCCTCTTTTTTTTTTTTACTTTTTCTATATTCAATAGAAGAAAGCATTGATTTCGTAAAAGTTTTCAACGGATTTACACGTTTTGAGATGTCCAGATTACACTTTAACCATTTTTTAGAAAATGTCTGTCAGTCATTAAAATTTTGTGAAATTTGAATATTTCTTTTCGGGATTGAAAATTAGAGTCTTAAGTTTATTTAATGAAACAAAATATTTAAATTTATTTATTTTAATTGCTCACTAAGCTAAAAAGTAACATATTAAAAGACTAATTAAAAAAAAAAAAGGAAATTCAAATAACTCCATTTTTAAGGGACTGAAAATTAGAATCTTAAGTTTACTTAATGAAATAAAACATTTAAATGCATTTTAATTGCTCACTAAGCTAAAAAGTGACATGTTAAAAGACTACAAAAAAAAAAAAAAAAAAAAAAAGAAGTTCGAAAAGCTCCATTTTTAAGGGACTGAAAATTAGAATCTTAACTTTACTTAATAAAATAGAATATTTAAATTTATTTATTTTAATTGCTCACTAAGCTAAAAAGTGACAAGTTCAAGGACTAATTAAAAAAAAAAAAAAAAAAAAAAAAAAAAAAAGGAAATTCAAATAACTCCATTTTTAAGGGACTGAAATCTTAAGTTTACTTGATGAAATAAAACATTTAAATTTATTTATAATTATTACTGTTTTAATTTCTCACTAAGGTATAAGGTGACATGTTCAAAGCGCGTAATTAAAAAAACAGAATTCAAGAAACTTCATTTTTGAATCAGATATCCTTATAATACGAATCAACAAAACCCCATATTATTACACGGGGAAGACAAAAGTGAATCTATGACAGTGGCAATTACCAAATCGATTGCTGTGAATAAAATTTAAATGGTTTTAAATACGAATACATAAAAAAAACCTTTTTTCAAATACAATTATGTTTTAGAGAAACATCAAAAGTTGGGGATAATTGTCCAAAATAAGAAAATCTGAGGCCCACAAATGTTGAAGCATCATGTCCCTTTACCTGAACACAAAAAATTAGCGTATTTCTAAAACACTCGTGTAATCTAGAGAATCCAGTAACGTGAAACGTCTAATTTAGACTTCACTTCAACTATTAATGAAAAGGGATGCTGTGCAAAAGACCACTATCGCGAACTATTTAAGATAATTCTCAGCGAAACACAATTAACTCCAGTTCTAAATGACTGAAAGATAAAGCGCGAAAAACAGCTTGTTGACGTAATCTTTAAAAGAAAATATACCCCCAAAGTCTATTTTGGAAATGCGAGATAGAATAGACATCATCACATAATACTAGCAGTCTAATGATAAACGACAGTTTTATGTAAAACGACATTAAAAACAGATTTAGAAAATGGTCACAGATCATTTCCAGCGCAGTCTCAAGCGGCGAGGAGTAAAGGCGACAAACTAAGAATAAGGAGGAATGGCTTCTGTTTCCAGATTCATGCAGAATCATTTGTCTTTTAAGGTGTAGTGGCATCAAGCCAGAAAGGACCGTCTTGAGAGGAAAATCATTCAGATAAAGAACTCAAAATCTGTACAACTAAGTTAGGAAAGGGAGGTTGAACTTGTGAGATTTTTCAACAGATAGATTATAAAATAAAGATGATATATGGAATGGGAATAGCTGCAGGATTTAAATAATAATAATAATAATAATAATAATAATGATTATTATTATTATTTACTGTATCGACAACAATTAAAGTTGAAAATTTTAGAATATCAGAGCTGCCAACCTAATCCGGCAAATCGTTAGTACCGCCCCTTTTTCTGCACCACTTAATTTTTAGAGTATTTGTTTTCTTCATTCATCATAAATATATTTGAAGAGAATTACTCTAAAAATTAAGAGGTGTAGGAAAAGAGGCGGGGCTAACAATTTGCCTGATTTGGTTGGCAGCTCTGGAATATATTCAGACAGGGTTTCGACTCAATTTCAAAAATAAAATTCCCTGACTTTTCCAGATTTTCCAGGTTACGAAATTTCGTTTCGCGACATAAAAAATAGCTTAAGTTAAAATCACCAGTAGTGGACACTTTTAAATTTAAACTTGGAAAATAAGCTTTCTATTCTGTCTGAAAGTTCGACCAATGCTCAGGAAGGAAGTTATGGACCATAACTTCCTTTCTGAGCACAAATTTAGTTCCAAGTTTAAAATTAAAAGTGTCCACTACTGGTACAGAATCTACTACTGGTGCTTTTACCTTACCATACGAAAGATGATATAGATCACGATATAAAAGGTAACATAGTACATTTAAACTTCGTACTCAAAAAGTATCTTCTAGGTTTATAACATTTTTTTTCAGGTTTTTGAGCAATATTTGCAATTTTCTTTGACATTTCCCTGACTTTTTTTTTTTTTCTAATTTCAAATTCATTAACTTTTTCAGGCATCCCAAGTTCTCTATGGGGTGTAGGAATCCTATTCAGAAGTCAGTGAATACATCTTATATATATAGTAATATATATAATGATAATCCATTTGATAATAATAAAAAATAATGAGAACGAAGCCAGTCAAATAAATCACCACAGAAACATACACAGGCCAAACAAAGAAACCAGTTATCTTAAATTAATTTTTAAGATTAATGATATATATATTTCGATTTTTTAGTTTAAAATCCTGTTAAATTATATTTCAAACGAGAAAGCAAATTTAACGATATTTTAACTTTTCAGGTTTTAATGTCTATTAATCCTAATATATATGATATATAATAACTTAACATCTCCCAATATAAATTCATTAGGCTAGTTCTGTCATCTTGTATATATACACAAGGGTGGAAAATTTTGGAAATTCTTTCCAGTTAAGGAATTTTTAAAGTTTTTTTTTTTTTTTTTTTAATCATCATCCAGCAATACACGATAGATACATAGTCATAGTCGTTAAACTTTACAAAATAATTTACGCAATTGTAAAGTGAATTAACGATTTAGTAGAATTTCGTGAAGGTCTCAAAGCATATATATATATATATATATATTTTAATACAGTATTCAATATAGAATAACAGCTTAAAAGGTAATGATATATAAAGTAGGTGTCAATTCAAACACTATCCCTGCTCTTGTGAAGAGTGTTTTGATTGTTTTATACAGTTTTTGGCCGTTTTCCTACTTAGTGGAAATAACGAGAAACTTTGGTTATCGGCAGTAAAACCGACTGACTTAAAATCCACTCTCCAGTGCCGTATAAATCAAGCATTTCCTCCATACCTGTATATGCACCGGGTGTCAGATAAGTCTGTGGACATTTTAAAAATTCATAAAAATTGAAGGAATTGGTAGAAATGAACGTGGTTTGCGAAAAAGTTATTCTCGTAAAGGTTTTTTTTTTTAAAGGAAAAAATTATAGTTAAAATTTTCGTCGATAGAGGACGCTGTACATGAGCAAATCACATATTTTTGTGAAAAACTATATTTATTTGCATGCAGATGTTTACAGGCATATAAATCCTGTTCTGTGTGTCCGCAATAAACACAAATTGTTTTATCCCCCAAGTCAACATCGTAATTAAACTTCATGTATGCTCAAGTAGGAGGCAAAATAAGAAATAAGCTGTGTTAATCGTAAAAATGTGTAATTTATAGAACTATGATTTGCACATTTTTCGTTATGCATCCGTGCATTGCCCTCTATCGGCGAAAATTTTAACTATTTTTTTTTTCTTTACCGAAAAAAAATCTCCTTTCAGGAGACTAACTTTTTCGCAAACCGTGTTCATTTCTACCAATGGACAATATTCCTCCTTTGGGTTCGAGACTATAGGAAATCAGCTGTTTTCGGAAAACAATCCTCAACTCTACCATAAGCAAAGCCTTGTGGCCTGCAAATTTTTATCTTGCAATATTATTTATAAGAGTTACAGATTATATGAAATTGAAGTAAGAGTATATAGTGATGACTTTGCTGTGTTTTTAAGCCAGTTTTTGTAATATACTTTAATATTAATTAACATATGTAATATTAAAAGTTGCCATGTGAATAGTGGCGATGTTAACAAATTAAAATGGATGTTCCATTTAATAAATTCCTTTATTAAAGTGATTGCAATTCTAAATATTTAAGCTTTGATGTCTATATCCAATGTATTCAATGACATATTTTTTCTATTTATTAATTTGTAATGTGATTTGTTTGTAAACTTTAATTTTGTTCGCAATAGGCTTCGCTATTTTCGTTTAAGAAATTGACATTAGTTTCATGATTCATAAGTGATGACTGATTTACTTTTTACGCATTTTTTGACGCGTTTAATTTTTATTATCTTTTATTGATTATATATATATATATATATATATATATATAAATAATAGATAACGTAATAAAATTTAATCTTAAAATTTAGCAATTAATAGAACTAAAACAATAACAGCACACTAAAATATAGAACTGAATTTAACATAGAGGAAAGAATGACACAAAAAATTGCGATATAGATAAGGAACCAATGAGTTACCATATTAACTTAAAATACTACGCCGACCTGAAGGATAATAAAAAAGGACCATTAAACTTGTGAAAGAGAAAAAAGATAATAAACCACATAATCAATTGGATATAAATGCTTAAAATTAGAAATATACTTATCAAGGGGCGCATACTTCATAAAGCAGAGAAAGCTGCAATGATTTCGTAAAACGATATTGCTAATCATAGCAATTTATATCATCTCACGCCCCGATCAATGCAGCAAAAAAACCATAAAGAATGAGAAAAAAGTGAAAAATTAAATTAAAACAAAGGATAAATAAATATTAATTAAAATCTTAAAGGAAACCAGATTAATAACATGAAATAAGCAGAGTAACCACATGGAAAACAGTTAACACAAACTGGAAAAAAGGGTGATGCCAAAACCTAAATTGAAGTTAAAATAATAGCTCGACAGATATCGATTAATCGAAAATACTTCAGAACAATTACATTAAAGATAAAATACACAGAGTAAATATTAAATGATAATGTTAAAATTAATACTAGTAGAGTTAAATTAAATCGTACCAAAAATATTAATAATTAAATCGTTTAAGATAAGGACTGAAGAATGAAGGTTAAAGACTACTAAGTACAAGCGCCATCTTTCGGTTAGCTATAATAATCGAAAATACTTCAGAACAATTACATTAAAGATAAAATACACAGAGTAAATATTAAATGATAATGTTAAAATTAATACTAGTAGAGTTAAATTAAATCGTACCAAAAATATTAATAATTAAATCGTTTAAGATAAGGACTGAAGAATGAAGGTTAAAGACTACTAAGTACAAGCGCCATCTTTCGGTTAGCTATAATAACATTAAGTCAGTTATATAAGATGTATTGACTGAAAGATTAAGATAATTTATAAGTATTAACAGCAAGATTAAGATAATTTTTAAGATTTTTATTTAAGATGTATTGACTGAAAGATTAATATAATTTAGAAGTATTAACAGCAAGATTAAAATAATTTTTAAGATTTTTATTTTGAAGTCAAATTATTAAGTGTTAAGTTTTAAGAAGACATAATTACAAGCAATAATGCCAAAGAGCACAACTATAAGGATAAGCATTATAATGCGGTCATCATAAATTAAAATTAAAAATTAAAATTTAAAAGATTTTTTTTTTTTTTTTTAAATATTTATAAGATTTTATTTTTGTTATGCAAATAGATGGATTGTTCAAACTTAACAAGGGAAGCCTCAAGTAGCCAGAAGCACATTGTAAAATTTAATGATAAAAGAGTTCAAAATCCATAGTATCAACCAGAAAAAATAAAAGAGTTCAAAATACATAGAATCAACCAGAAAAAATAAGAATGTAACTTACAGCATATATATATATATGTATAAAGTGTTCTGCAATTTTACAATATGGAATAGTCTTAACTTTACCATTCGATTCAGCTGTTTACATTTCTCTTTTGTTCTTGTTTGAACATATCTGATTATTAAGTTTCACTGGAGAAATGTTTAGACTGGAAAATGTTATGCGTAACAATAAAACGGCATCTTGAATCTAATTTGTTTACAAAACATCGGCCACGTGTTCAGCGATTTTACCTACTGTGACGTCACAAGAATATTGTCCATTCCTTAAAATTTTTATGAACTTTTAAAATGTCTACATACTTATGGGACACCCGGTAAATATATATCCGGTAACATCACGGGTACACGAAATAGATGATTTTGAAAGGAGTGAGAAGGAAGGAGATTAAATAATAAACCTTGTAATAAAGGGTTAACTCTGATATCTCATTTTTTTCCTCTCCTCTCTCTCGAATTATCCGCAAAATAAATAAAATTATAATTTGTTACATTTTTCATATTTTATTTCTGTAAACAAGGAAGATATTTTTCAAATATTTTTTTTTTTTCCCCTGATGCTGTAAAGAATAATCTCTTTCTTTTCACGTACAAGTTGTTTTGCAATTGAATAGCTATATGACACTGTCACTCTGTATTAATTAAGTCCTGTCCATCAATCCCAATAAATCCACAGCTGAATTAAGCAGGAAAGCCATTGCGTAACATGCAAGTGACGTACACATAAAAGTGAAGTATGAATGAACCAGAATGAATCAGACTGCCACTTTTTTTTTTTTTTGCAAGCAGTCAGTAAAACAGGTAAGTGATTGACGGGATGAGAACAGTATGAAGTTATGTAGGAATAGTATTTAAATAAAGAAACAACGATAAAATGAAGTTTTACACAAAAGGGAAAAAGTTATGAATAAAAATTTCAAAAAATATCAAATCGCGATAAACAAAATCCATACGCTATATTAACGCATCTGTAAAAAAAAAAAAAAAAAAACTATTATGCTAAAAATATTACCAGAATTTGCAATTTAAAACGAGGTATAAAATCAGTGAGGATATAAGCCGAAGTATAATCGATAACTAATTAAATCAAATCAAATCAAATTTATAGGTGTCGATATCAATATATGTGGGTAAATCGAATCCGACACTTTGAAAATTAATTAAAAAAAAAAAAATAATTAGAATGATGAATTTTAATTTTCATTCATAACCTCGTTCTCTCACTCTACGTATCTTAGAAACAAAAACATTTACACCATGTTGTCATTTGATGAATATAAAAATTACACATTACATTAGTTTGCAGACGATAAAAATAAAATAAAAAAATATATTGAAAATGTTCGACTAATTGAAATTAATATTAAAATAAATAAATCAAATTACAAATATTTAAAATGGAAAACACTACAATTTTTGAGATAACTTTAAGAATAACAATAATTACAAAAGTTCTTAACATTATTTTCACGGATAATTTTTTTTTATCACGATCATATAGAAATTAAATAAAGCAAACTCTTACCTACAAGATGTCATACGAAACTAAGAGAATCAGTACTTACCTAGAGAAAAAAGAAAGAAAAAAGAATTAATGACATGAAGATTAAAAAAAAAAAAAAATCTCTTTAGTCAAAAATTTTAACTAGATATTATATGTTAAATGAAGCCATACATACACAAGAGAAATATTTAAGCTTGTATATTTTCATACAAACGATATTAAAAAAAAAAAAAAAAAATGAATCTAGTACCTAATAAAACCCATTTTTAATTATACGAAAGAAAAAACTGTGGAAAAAAAACAAAATATTTTCTCGTTGCCATTTTTAAAAATAAATTTAACACCATTTAAATTCCACGATTAAACAAACTTTCTCCATGGTCATTAAAGATACATACTAAATTAGAATCCAACACATATCACATTTCTAATATAGCCAGTCCTTACATCAACTACGTATAATTCTAACAGGTTTTTGGCAATTACACAACATTTTCTTATCATTGCTACAAAAAAAAAAAAAGGACAAAGAACCTCTTTCATTAATATAAATTTCCAATGAGTATGGACTACTGCCAGAAAGATGCATTCAGAAATATTTTTATTTCGCTAAAAGACAATGGATGTTTCAATTATACATGTGGCTGAAGCAGCAACGAAGCTTGAAAGTCGTGAAAAAAGCAATAAATAAGCCATGAATTTCAGAGTGGTGTTAGCTAAAATAAATGATTAAATCATGGTCATTATCTTTTTTTGTTCTCATGGTTATTTAAAGTTTTCTCATGAAGAAAGTAACGTTTAATTTGTATTTTAAATGGCATTTTTTGTAGTTATAATAAAAAGGAATTCCTGACTGTATAAAAAAGACCAAGCAGAAATATTATGGAAGTATTTTGGTCTCGAATTTAAAAAAAATCATTTATTGCTTTATTTATTTATTTTTATCATTTGTGCGCTTAAAATGGATTAACAAAATTGCCTATTAACAAAATATAACCATTTTATGACTCAGACCTGCTGCGATGCCTGAAACGTTTGCTCAAAACTTTTAAATGCGTTTTTCTCAAAACTACTTTTTTTAAAATGGTTGGCATGGTATCTCAAGTCTTGTTTAACCAATTTATTTCAAATTTTGTACCACCCTTCAATATATAACCTTCTGTCGCCCCTACTACTTTTGTATGAAAATTATTTTTTTATTATATAAAATATGAAAAAAAAAAAAAGTCTAAAAATGACTTTTTTTAAAGACAGTCACAATTTTGTGTCCCCCCCCTCCCTTAGGTAGGGACTTATAAGACATTCTTACCAATTAAGAAACTTTTTAAAATTTGTTTTAGATGATCAGAAGAACTGGAGCTGTATAAACCACAACCCTTTTTATGACCCCTCTCCCTTTACTAGCTTATAATTTTTAATTTTTTTTTTTTAAGAAATTTTTTTGTACATTTTTAAAATATCAATAAATACAGGGTTCATACTCATACATGGGAAAAAAATTCCCTGAGTTTTCCCTGAGTTCCCAGACAATTTTCAACATAATATTAGCGACGTATTACAAGAAACGTTCCTCTAAATAGGACAAAATACACAGCTACTTCCACTGTATGGCGTCATATTACTGTCGACCATGATAGAAATTCAGGTAGAAATCATTGTTTACATGCGTATTTTTACAATATTTAATCAATTGAATTCCGATATGAAGCTAAACAAGAAAAATCTTACTTGAGAGAAAGAAAATATTTGTTTTTCTAGGTTTTATAACTGATTCTCCCTGATTTTTAATGAAAATTTTAATTTTCCCTGAGTTTTCCCTGACTGTTTTCAACAAATTTCAAATTCCCTGAGTATTCCCTGTTTTCCAGGTTTTCCCTGATGAGTATGAACCCTGTAAATATCTTTTATTTTTATTTTATTTTCAATTTTTTTTTTTTTTAAATCTGGCTCGACAAAACGTACAAAATGTACGGCTCTAGATCAGATTATCCTTTAAATAACAATTTTAAATTTGATGCTCGATAAACTATGCCATGACCATTTTGTGGTATTTCAAAATAACGCACAATTTTACTTTCTTCTATATATACAGATGAGGGTATTGAATACTTGAAATTTTTGACAACCATTTTTCGATGGATTAACACTTTTTGAGGTGGCTTGAATACGATTTGAGCATTTCTAAAAATGTCTGCATGCCTATTTGTGTGATTGTGTGTGCGTTATCAATTTTTTTTTTTTTTTTTTTTTGTGGTCGTTGTATTTCACAAACAAGGATGTAACTGTACAAAAATTTACCTTTGGATGGACTTCCACATAAATTTAGACTTTTAATTAGGCTTACATTGCCTGACATGTGGCTTTGATAAATTGCAATATTCCCCATTTACAAGGAAGCTATATCTCAGATTCTATAGAATATAAGTGCACAAAACTTGATACGAGAGAGGTTCATTGTGAAAAATTATTTTAATTTGGGCGCATATCGGCAGATAGGCGGCGTAGTTTCGTTAAAACCGTACGCTCCCCTAATTTGTTTAAGCAGTGTATAATTATGTTTTTGTGAGACTCTTTATCGCATAACTAAAACAAAATGGGCTTACTCTTTTTTATTTTCCGAACATACTATGTTACGGAAGTATTGTAATCATGATTGGCGAAAATGTAGTTTGTATCTCGCATAGCTGAAAAACAAATAGTTGTAGAATGTTGAAAATTTACATTTGTCATCTATGTTTATATAGTATAATATGCAAATTCATGTTTATGTCATTATGTGTAAATGTCATGACGTCCAGTTATATGTATCTCCAACCTTTGTCTTAACATGAGTTTCTCTTTTAGAGACATCTACGATTTTAAACGCAATTTTCGTGATGTATGTGTGTGTGTGGGGGGGGGGGGGAGTGAACATGATAGCGTCTAAACATTTTGTTCGAATAAGCTGAAAAGTTAATACGTATGTTATAGGTCACCAAAACACAAATTGTATAGATTTTGGTGAATCTAGCACTTATAGTTCTTTTTTACAGGGACATAACAAAAAAACCTTTATCAATATGGTTTATGGCCTGAAATTATTTAAAGTGTGATGGCGTCTAAATGCCTTATCCTATTGAGCTGAAAATTTATAATACATGCTACAAGTGACTGTCGCACGAAGTGTGTGGATTTTGGTGAATATAGCACTTATGGGCTTTTACAGGGACTCAAAGGAAATTTCTTTATCATTATGAAGTACGGCCACAAACAACTTGAAGTGAAATTGTGTTAAATATCTTATTCGATTCAGATGATTATATCCAGATTTCTCTTATTTTAAACTACTTAATGTTGAAAAAGTCGAGTGGAATCACTCCAGATTTTTAGACAATATATTATAAACGCAATCGTTACGTGAAAGCTACATGGAAGCTTTCTTTTCTTTAAAATAAAGAAAAGGATTTTTTTTTTTTTTTCATTTCTAATTAAAAATAAATTGTTTTTAAGGTGCCAACAATTAGGGAAATATATCGAAGATTAAAGAAGACAACACGTCCATACAATTGGAAAGTGTTTATAATCCATGCGAATCGCTTGATTTTCCCTTTTTCCCTTTTCGTTTTAAGATTAAGAAGATATATAGTTAATATTTATCAGAAATATTTCAATCGAGATTATAGCCGTTGTTGTCTAAAATGTGTAAAATAAACGCCATCAGTTTTTTCAATTTCCGGAATACATCAATGTTCAAACTTTCCCGGAAGTACTTAAATAATAAATTAGCGTACTTAAGTGCGTAAAACAAAAACTACTATGCAACAAATAGCCGCTGCATCTAACAGGTTTTTCGTAAGAAGAAACATGCACGCGCTCTCGGACAATAATAATAATAATAATAATACCACGCTCAGAAACCCTTTTCATAAATATAAATTTCCATCCAGTATGGCTTTCTGCCAGAAGAAAAAAAAAGTGCATTTACTTGGAGATGAGATAGTATTGCTCTTACAATCGCGGGGCTATTCAACAGTGTATATACTGATGAAATGATGATATGACTTGGAAAGAACACCCTGTTTTAAATATAGAACTTTTGATGATACGAAAGATAGAGTTTAATTACAAACAGACTTCCTTATGTTAGATTTGAAATATATAAAAATAAAATAAGGTTAAAAAGAAAAATCTGGAGTGACTCCACTCGACTTTCCGAACATTGAGTAATTAACAGTTTTGTAGATAAGGGAAAAGGAGTTGTTAAACAAACAAAAGAGAGAAAACCATAACAGAGTGTTTGAGTATTTTTCTCCATATACTACACGATGTTTTATTTAATGCTACTGAACTTTGAGCACATAGATCATAATGATAAAGAAATTTTCTTTGTGTCCCTGTAAAAAAACTGTAAGTGCTAAATTCCCCAAAATCTGTACAGTTGGTGCAACTGTGACCTATAACATGTGTAAAAATTTTTTGCTCAGATTAATAAAGTATTTAGACGCTATCACACTTTTAAAAATTTGGCCCCATAGGCCATAATGATAAAGAATTTTTCTTTGTGTCCCTGTAAAAAAACTATAAGTGCTAGATTCATCAAAATCAACAGGGTTTGTGCTACGGTGATTTGCAACATGCGTACCAACTTACAGCTCATTCGAGCGAAGCGTTTAGACGCTAGCGTGTTCACTCACAGACATACACACACGCATACAGACACACACACACATACATCAATCATCGTAAAAATAGTGAAAACGGACTCAGGGGACCTCGAAACGTACAGAAACATCAAAATCTCAAATTCGGATTTTTGACATGATTACAATACTTTCCTCACTATAGTGTTCGGAAAGTAAAAATTATCATTGACGGATTTTAATTTAGTATTAGTGGGCCTATATTCATTTAGTGCAACAGATCCCACCCCACTTTTTCATTCACCTACAGCAGACAATTTTTACTTTTATGCTTTGTTTCTATTTTAAATTTTCTTGAAAATTTCATTTATGATTAACTACATTGATCTGAAAAAAAAAAGAAAGAAAAGAAAAGAAAATAAGAAAAAGAAAAAAAGAAATGAGATCACCTGCAAGAAATGCTTTTGGTAATTTTTATGTTTTCGAGGATGCTGAATAAAAAAAAAAAAAAAAAAAAAAAAAAGATTTTCATTTTTAACCCGATCAGGTTATCGTGGGTCATTGGAGACCCGAGCCATTTTTCTTATGTCTTATCCGTCAGAATCCACGTATAAAAGAAATACCTATCTATCATGTCCATGACTTTTTTCGTAAAAATACCATTTTTAAACTTTATAAAATTACATCTCATATACAGACATGTTATCCCACATGTATTTGTAGAAAACCACAATTTATAAAAGAATCCACTGTAAAACACGTATAAAATATTTAATTAAAATCATTAAAAGATACACAACGTGTCAAGGCCTTTCGCCCTGAGCATCAGGGCATCATCAGGGCATAGCCATTTTTTAACAAAAAAGTACAGCAACACTATATATACATAAAAAACCAATTTCGGTTACAGTTATTAAATATGAAATAGATGCAACAGATGAATTAAAATGAAAACATTCCGAAGGCGAAGAGTCGAGCTTCATTTGGTTCACCATGGAGACACATTTTTGTGGAGCAGTTGAGGCCATGCATTAATCTGTGTTGAGGAACATGCCGAGGAACTTGCATTAATTTAAATCTTTACAACAAAAGTTGGCTGATTGGGTTCCACGCCACACCAGTGCTGCGCAGATGGGATGATTAATTTAATATTTTATGATGATTTTAATTAAATATTTTATACGTGTTTTACAGTGGATTCTTTTATAAATTGTGGTATTCTTAAACTTTATTATGCAATTTGAATTTTTCAAATATCTCCATTTGTTCAAAAGTTATAATTTTTTTGTAAATGCCTGCATTTTATAGATATGGGCGTATTTCTGATGAAAAATACAATATTTGTTTAAATTTCTTTTTCAATATTCACTGTCTGCCTTTAAATTAGAAGTATTCTAGACTCTAGAGTGTTCAAGAATTTTATCACATTTGTTTCATTCAAAAGTATGTGTTTTGACATTGCTCGGGTCTTCAGCGTCCCTTGATAAACTGACAAGGTGTCGAAAAATATGATAACCTGATCGGGTTAATTGGTACAAAACTTTGAATAAACACCATAAAATATAAGAACTCGTAACAATTGTTTCGGGTCGAAAGACAACATGACCATTCGCCAGGCGAATAAAGTGGGCACGAGTGCTGCAAGGTAAGCAACGAAGCACTTTATTCACCTGACGAAGGGTCATGTTTTCTTTCAACCTGAAACAATTGTTGCGAGTTTTTATATTTTATGGTATTTATTCAAGGTTACCAATTACTTTTAAATGCCAGCTCTGTGGTGCTTTTTTATAATTCCATTTTTACCCATCACGTACGTTTTTTTTTTTTTTTTTTCAAAATACTAAAGTTTGCAATAAAAAACACATTTAAATAAGCACATTCTTTATCATAATTAACAAACGATTCATTCATGATATACTAAATATACTGTGTTCACTTTTTTATCTAAGCACACTTTTCTTCTAACCTTTTCACGCTCTTGCTAATTCAAATTCGCTTTCACTTCCTCCACAGCTTCTCCCGCCACATCCTCCACTATTTTCCATTTTGCATTATTTTTTTTTAGATTTACTCTTATAAAAATTCTCTTAAAGTGAGAAACAATTGTTAAATGTGGTTTTTTGATAATCAACAATATGATAACACATTTCATGTTTTTTCATACAAAATTGAACTAAAAATATGTTTTCGCAAAAAAAAAAAAAAAAGTTGCGATAGATTTTTTTTTTTTTTTTACTTTCTTTTATATTCAGTATCACATTTAAATAAGCACATTCTTTATCATAATTAACAAACGATTCATTTCATGATATACTAAATATACTGTGTTCACTTTTTTACCTAAGCACACTTTTCTTCTACCTTTTCACGCTCTTGCTAATTCAAATTCGCTTTCACTTCCTCCACAGCTTCTCCCGCCACATCCTCCACTATTTTCCATTTTGCATTATTTTTTTTAGATTTACTCTTATAAAAATTCTCTTAAAGTGAGAAACAATTGTTAAATGTGGTTTTTTGATAATCAACAATATGATAACACATTTCATGTTTTTTCATACAAAATTGAACTAAAAATATGTTTTCGCAAAAAAAAAAATAAAAAGTTGCGATAGATTTTTTTTTATTTTTTATTTTTTTTTTTTTTACTTTCTTCTATATTCAGTAGAAGGAAGCATTGAATCCCTAAAAATTTTCGACTTCCGGCTTTCGATGAATTTACACGTTTTCAGAGATGCAGAACACGATTTTTAGAAAATGTCCGTCTATCTGTGTGTGACAAAAATTTTGTGGTAACTTATCTCAAAAACTAAGCACAGAATTTCATACAAATCCATGTGTAATTGCACCTTGACATAAATTAGTACCTATCAACTTCTGATACAAATTTCTCAACAGATGGCGCTGCTATACCACAATTTCCTTCATTTAAATGAAGGCTATATCTCAAGTTTTATTGAGTATAATCGAAACAAAACTCGTATGTGAAATGACCATAATAAAACAGTATACTGAATCCATTTGGGTGCATATCGTCCGATAGGTGGTGCTGCTGTGCTTCAATTTTCTCCATGAACAGTAATGCTATATTTCAGACTTTATTGCATATAATTTCACGAAACTTGGTTATGGCATATAAACGCGCCAAATTTAATATGTGCGATAACCATTATGAAAATAATGGTGAAAATAATTTGGGTGTTTATCGGCTGACAAGTTGTCTTTCCTTACCAATAATTGGTATGGAAAAACTACTATGACCGATTCAAAGGCTACACAAAAGAAAGATAGAAACTTGATACTTGGTATTAAAATTCTTCATCCGAGTTCACATAACTGCAAGAACAAAAAGTTGTTGAACCTTCTTAAAGGCGGTTAAAATGGGAGTAAAAAGAGATGGGTATAGTGGGAAATTCTTAAACTTCTTGTGCTAAAAACGTGATATTTGGTATAAAGTTCTTCATTCAAGTTCATATTCATTACCGCATTGATAAATTGATCAACTCCCTCAAATGGAGGTTCAATAAGTTGGGAAAGCAGGTGGTCATATATATTTCGGAAACCTTTTGAGCCAGAAACTTGACTTTTGTAGGAAAATTATTCATTCAAATTTTTATTTACTAGCCTATTAAAAAGTTGCACAACCAAATTTAAATTTTTATGTACTGCATTATGAAACAGACAAAAAATATATTTGAAAAATTTTCTTGATTTTTTCCCTAAGAACACACTTGTAACACACCCTAAAGATGTCCACAGGATGTCTATGCATCTATAGGACATCCTCAAGATGTCATTTGGAAAAGATGTGCTGTTAGGTTTAAGACTATTTTTTTTTTAAAGACATCTTCAATAAAAATTATATATATCACCTCATCATAGTAATTAATGAGAATTTTGTGAGATAGTTCTTTGAAGTACCGTTATTGGTACATAGAGGACGAAAAATATATTTAGAACTTTAAATTAAAAAGTGTAAAAATGTATTTTTTTTTCCTCTTCCTTATGTTTTTTCTAAGACTGATGGGAAATTCTTGAGGTAATACAGAAATTAATTATAACACACGTGACGATCGTGAAAAATATCAAGCAGAAATAGCAACAGCACTTAATAAAGTCTTTTCTGGAACAAAAAAGGCTACATGTAGCGTCTAGTGCCTTGCAGTGAGATTAAAGTGAGGTATATGCGTTCTATTCTTATAAATATTTCTGACATCTGTACCATAAATTTGATTTTATACGCTTTTTTAAACTAATCCCTATCAACACAGATACCCATAGAACATCCTAAAAATGTCCTTTGGATGTCATGTTATTCATAGGATATCCTAAGGATGTCATTTGGGGAAGATGTGTTATTAGGGTTGGTACTTTAAATTCCGCCGGTTCGGTAAATAAAGGGATAAGACAGGTGAAATGCGGCTAAATAGAGGATGTCTGTTGCACAATTTGGAAAAATGCTTGACCTAACTAAATATTAAATTTTGTTGCCGTTTTTCTTATTACACTGTTACTTTCTCTCCCCCCCCCCTCCTTCCCCGTTCTTTTTAGCGGCTTTTTTCGTCTCCCCCGTTCTTCAGATGAGCACAGAAATACCACGTATTTCTGATAGTTAGAAATGCTGGTACATTCAGATGAGTCCTAAGACAGTTCAAAGCAATTCTTTAAAAAAATCATCCAACTTTCTTATCATAAAGATTTATAATATTTTCAAAATACAGTTTTATTTCGTTCAGATCGCATTCCATTCCATTTTCAGATTAAAACGAGTTACAGTTGGAAATTT
Source organism: Salticus scenicus (assembly GCA_963930645.1). Taxonomy (NCBI): domain Eukaryota; kingdom Metazoa; phylum Arthropoda; class Arachnida; order Araneae; family Salticidae; genus Salticus; species Salticus scenicus. The sequence continues at coordinate 31,553,112 of OZ005662.1, forward strand.
TAAAATATCACATTTCAAGATTACAATCGATTTTTCGTTTCGATTTGAAAAATATGCCTCTACCAGGGAGAAAAAAAAAAAGATTAAAAATATTTTCCAAGAGACAATTTTTAGGGATTAACTTATCGCTCAGGATCGAGAAATTAATGTAGTTGAGCATTGCAGGAGCTTCAAATTTACAAGTTCTGCCAGAGCTACTTTAAATGGCTGACGTGTTTGAACTTCCCTTTAAGCGCTTAGGATGTAGTGTCATTAATATCACTTCGAGAAGGTGGCCCGATGCCAGGAGGGAAAAAAATATATGCAATTGACGTATGCTGTAAATTGTTTCATAAGATACTTTAAAAAGCAGATCCCTTATCCAGGGACATCAAAACAGTCCGACTGTTTTACAATCATATAAAATAACAAGATTTTTTTTTTTTTTTTTTAACAATTACACAAGTCTATACCTTAAAAATTTTGATTTGATGATTTTGGTAGCTATTTATGTTTTTTGGTGTGCTGAAACCAAAACTAAGGCCAGTTTTGCAACTGATGTATGCTATAAATCGTTTCAAAAGATACTTTAAAAAGTAGATTTGAAAACTTATCGAGGGATATCAAAACATTCCGACTGTTTTTCAATCATATAAAATAACTTTTTTTTTTTTTTTTTTTTTTTTTTTACGTTGTTTATTTTAACAGTTACACAGGTCTATATCTAAACTTTTAATTTGATAATTTTGGCTGATCGTTATGATTTTTGATGTGCTATAATCAAAACTGAAGCCAGCTTTGCAACTGACGTATGCTATAAATTGTTTCATAAGATACTTTAAAAGGTAGATCCCTTATCCAGGGACATCAAAACAGTCCGACTGTTTCACAATCACATAAAATAACAAACAGGATTTTTTTTTTTTTTTTTTAAACAATTATGCAAATCTACACCTTTAAAATTTTGATTTGATGATTTTGGAAGTTATTTATGCTTTTTGGTGTGCTAGGCTGAAACCAAAATTGGGGTCAGTTTCGCAAACTTTAAAAAATAGACCCAGGGGACATCAAAACAGTCCGACTGTTTTTCAATCATATAAAATAATAAACAGGATTTACTTTTTCTTTTTTTAAGTTTGTTTTTTAACAATTATACAGTTTTTATATATATATATATATATATATATATATATATATATATATATATATATATATATATATACAGCTTTATCGATGACAAAGGGCTCATAGCCTCGAGAAAGAGCAAGAGTTTTAAAATAATTAATTTCTTTCGAAAGACTAGACAAATCAGAACAAATGTATAAATCAGGAAATAAGTATAGAAAGAAGGCATTTATTTGTGTTTAGGGTGCGCTCTCACTAACCACGATGTAAAACTTACTCAAATGTAAAATTTAGATCAATGTTCACTTTTTTTTAAATTGTAAGTGTAAAGGAAGAAATGAAAGAACATCCACCCCCCCACCTCCCCTTGAAAAAATGTTTGCCCCAAGACCTAGTTATACTAAGTCGGGCACTGATGATCTGTTTTTTTAAACAGATTTTTTTTGTAAACTACAAAAAATAAAATAAAAAATAAATAAATAAATAAAATAAATAAATAATAATAATAATAAAATAAAATAAAATAAAATAAATCTTTTTTTCTGCATCCTCTATTTCCTAAAAATCGATTCACCAAATTCCTGTGCGATATTGCTTCTAACGCTTTTAATTTTAAACTACATTCAATTTTTTTTTTTTTTTTTTTTTTTTTTTTTTAAATCCAGGACAAGACAACAATTAAATGAATTCCTCCAGCGAAAGTTGATCTGCTAAATCACTCACAGCTGTCTATCTGAGAGAGCTTTTGCCCGTTTAAATACGGAAATTAATTCAACAGCCAACCTATTTTTACGTACGGCCTTATCTGGAATGTTAAAGGACGATGAACGGAAATAAATATTCACAGTCATAACGGGTGGGATTCTGTATATTTTTACATGCGGGTACAGTTACACAGGTTACATACATTCGAACCTCAGCTCAGCTTATACATTTCACATTTGTGCAAAGTTCTGTCTAGTTTGTAATTGCGATCTGCGAGTGAATTTTAGATAAAATCAGCGTTTTAAATATTTCAGAAGTCGGTACAGTTTTTGAGATTTGGTACCTATTTTTGTAAAATAGAATTTTTCATAAATATATTTTGATTTTTGTAAGAGGTTGTAAAAATCAATTTCTTATTTGCAAGAATTTTCTTTGCTTTCATTGTTTATTCAAAATACATCATGAAAGATCTCACTGTTATCAGTTATTATTTGCCTTATGGGGTTTACCTTTGTATGCTTTCATCATTTGAATTCTGATTATTTTTTATTAAAATTTTCCACATCATGCGATACTTTTATTTCTTCCTGTGCGATGTTCGAAAAAATTTATATAGATAGATAGATAGATAGATAGACAGATAGATAGATAGATAGAGAGAGAGAGATAGATATATATATATATAGAGAGAGAGAGTAGTTGTTAGTATTAGTGAGTATTAGTTTTGGTTTTATTAATTTATCTTAGGAATAATTTTATTATTCAGTTAATGGTGACTGTTGATAAACAGTGTGTTTATCACTTGGTTTTTCTTCTTTCTCTTTGAGTTTCAATTATTTTCATGTCTTATGGGTGAATATAGAGTACTGTAAATTTTTATACAGTTTGCATACAGCACTACAGAAATATCACCCTATTTACATGCAACTATCATTTTATGCCCTTGATAAAGTAATGATGTTGAATGTTTCAATCTCAGTTTGCTCATTTTTTCATCATGGTTATTCAATTTTTCTACTTCTTCATGTGATGCTTGGTTACATCTGCTGCAATGTTTGAGAAGGTTTTCAGTATATACATATATTGAAAACCTTTTCAAACATTGAATTAGATGAAACCATGCATCCCATGAAGCACTGGAAAAAACACGAATAAAGATTAGGAAATGAAAAAAATCGATCATTCTTAAATTGAAACATACAACTTCATTACTTTTTCAAGGGCATAGAATGAAAGTTGCATGCAAATTATGCGTTATTTCTGTCTTGCTGTAAACAAATTGCCAAAAATGTACAACAAGCTATGCCCAATAACACCTAAAGGGCAAGAAAGAAATTTAAATCTCAAAGAATAAGAGGGAAAAAAAAAAAAAAAAAAAATGAGAAACCAAATTTTTATCGTCTTATTGTAATGTTAATTTCAAATATAAATATGTTTCATATCAAGATATATATTCTAACCATAACTTACACATTTTTAATATTCATGTAAAGTTCTCTCTCTTTTGTAACTTCGATTCTAGATTAAATTATAATGTTAAAGATTCAAAGATCGATCTAGCTTCTAAGTTTTAGAGTCTCGTTTTGTAAAAAAGAATTTTTTTTTTCATTTTAATAATATTCTATTTATTTCTGTGAAAAAAAATTATTATTATCGTATAATAGTTAATTTTAGTAACTAATATTATTATATCAAGATATACAATCCAACTTTTGCAATCTTCGAGTGAATTATTCTCCCGTATTAAAAGAAATCGTAAATTTCAAATAAGTTGCGAAGTTTTTAAATTAGAATGTCGAAAACATATGGGGTTCTTGTCAGTATCATAAGTGATAGTTTAAAATTGGTCAGACTTCTCTGCAAACACTTGTTCCTGAAATATCTTGTACAGAGAGTAATAAAATAACACCCTACACTGACACCCTACAGACGGACACCGTAACGATTTTGTGATTTTCAGATTCCTCATACCTCCAAACGCGTAAAAAACTCAAAAAACCGACGTCGAAAATTTTCCTGATCACTTAAGCTCCTCAAGTTAGTATGATGATTAATTAAAGGAATGCAGTGGTATTTATATCCATGGAAAAAAAAAGTTTACCTAATAAATAAATAAATAAATGAGATCCGGAGTGATTCCACTCGACTTTCCGAACATTAAGTAATTAACGTTTGTTGAAATAAATTAAAGTAGGATAAGCCCTTAAATAAACCAAAGAAAAAACGATAATAGGATGTTTGAGTATGTTTCCTCAAACAGTATGTTGTTTAATTCAATGCTGTTGTACTTCAAAAAATTTTAGGGCATAGATCATAATGATAAAGAATTTTTCGTTGTGTCCCTGTAAAAATCTATAATTGCTAGATTCACCAAAACACATACAGTTCGTGCGATGATGACCTATAACATGTATATAAATTTAAAGCTGTATTGAATAAGGCGTTTAGACGCTATCACACTTTAAATAATTTAAGCCAATAGGCCATAATGATAAAGAATTTTTCTTTGTGTTCTCGTAAAAAAAAAAAAAATAAGTACTAGATTTACCAAAATCTATATAATTCGTGCTACGGCGACTTATAACACACGTACCAACTTTCAGTTCATTCGAACAAAGCTTTTAGACACAAACGTATTCACTCACGCACATACATACACACATGCATCCATGCATACATCACCAAAAAAAATAGCAAAAATGAACTCAGGTTACCTCCAAACATAGAGATACCCCAAAATTTCATTGTCAAATTTTTGTCATGATTACAATACTTACTTTCCACATATATGTTCGAAAAGTGAAAAGAACAAAGAAATTTAAGGATAAATAAGAGATACATATTTCAAGTTTTCGCTTTAAATCAGAAACAATTACTCCTGAAGGAATTAGTCTATATATTTTCAGAAATATACTGAAAAACATTTTTACACTACAGTTATCTGTTCTCTTGAGCTTCAACACTGGAACATCTGGATATGTTTCATTAGAGACAAAACTAAAGAAGAAAAATGATTGCGTTGGGTTTAATTTACTAGAGTTAGCTGCATGCATTTTTGAGGAAAATTTCTTTAGAATTGAAATTTATGAGACAAGTTGTGCCCATGTGAGTAATAATGGAAGATATATTAACTTTTCGGCCTGATAGGCATTAAATATTTTTTATAGATGTATTTACACGTATTAGGCAAACGCTACAATATTTGTAGTTTGTAATTACAAAATATAAACTTCATTTACATTAAGCATATAAATATATGTAATTAATCCAAAGATTTATTCTCTCGCGGAAAGTTTTTCATATGCTAATCGCCAATTTTCTTGAAAAAGTTACTGGCATAAAATTTAATCAAATGTAAGAAATCTATTGATTTGCAGTATTCTAATTCAAAAACTTCGTAAGTTATTCGAAATTTGCGATTTTCTTAACATGGGGGAATAATACAAAATTTCTCATGAACGTCTATTTTGAGGGATATTTTCACCATAAAGATGACAGTGCACTTTAAAAATATTATTTAGGATACTGGGTTGAAGATTATTGATTATAAATATTCTAATTTGAAAATTTCGTAAGTTATTTGAAATTTACTATTTTCTTAACATGGGAGAATAGGGCAAAATTTCGCATGAACGTCCATTTTGAGGGATATTTTTACCATAAAGATGACAGTGCACTTTAAAAATATCATTTAGGAACATCATTGGCTTGAACATCATTGGCTACAAATATTCTAATTTGAAAATTTCGTAAATTATCCGAAATTTAAGATTTTCACAACATAGCAGAATATAAATTTGTATTGTGGGGATCGTTGTTATGGAATAAGAAACTGGCCCCAGTAAAATAAATTAACAAATTTGGATAAGGTAAATGTATCGAACTAAACGATGGACAGCCTATTAGGTGGGTAGGCATTTGAGTCTGTGTCGGTTAAATTCATTTTTCTTAACATGAATACAGTATGTTTTGTACTAAAAATTTATGAGAACATATATATCAAGGGGAACTGAGCAGAGTTCACCTTATGCTAATTAATCTCAGTGAGGTAATGAATATAAGTGAAAATATTGTTATAAATTGATTACAATTATTAATTACAAGTAAAACTATACTTATTACACACCAACTTTTTTTTTTTTTTTTTTTTTTTTTTTTTAATATTCAAGAAAAATTACAGCTCATAGAGATATTAACGTATTTGAATGCAACACCAGCCCCGATATTTCACTGAAAAATAAACGGTGTGAATAGAAAAAAAAAAATAATAAAAAAACCAGTACAACCTGTTAAATGAGGAACTGGAGAAAATCCAAAGAAAATTTCAAATCCAAGGTATTTCTGCAGTTACTTATTTAGATTTGCATTTTTTTTTTTTTTTTTTTTTTTTCTTTTCTCTTATCTCTCTCATCTTTTTTGCATAATTTCATATTCTGCCAAGATTTATTTTATTTTATTTATCTATTTTGTATAAAAAAGAAATGGCAACACAGATTTTTCTCCGAGAAAACATATAGCATTTTAAACTTTGTAAAGAAAAAGAGAAAATATTTACGTAAAAAGATGTATTTTATTTTATTTTATTTTATTTTTTTCCTTTTTAGATTTTATTGTATTGATCTTGTTCTTCAATTTGAACTTTTCGAATTCGGTGAGGTTTAATTTAGTTCTTTTGAGAGAACTGTTGGGGTTTTGTTTTTCTTCCAGTTTGATTTAAAAGAGAACATCTTGTAAGATTTTTGGGAAAAAAAAAAAAAAAATGATTAAACAGAAAAATCACGCTTGGCATTACTTTTAAAAAATCGTTTAACTTTTGATGTAACTAAAGCAGTACTAAATAATAAAAAGCTGCAATCAAGTTTTCGCTCTAGTTTAAGCTTTTTTTCTTTTTCTTTTATAGTTTTATTAAATAAATTAAATATAAAATTACTGTAAAAGAAAAAAGCGACTTATTTTTTAAGGCTTTATATACCAGTAACTGTTATTAATAAATAAGTTTCATTTTTTAAAATATATACAGTATAATAGAGAAAAATTAAAAGAAATAGAGCAATATTAAAAAAAAAGTTTTAGTTTTAATGAATAATAATAATAAAAAAAAAAGTATTAAATGATAAAAAGTTATAATCAAGTCTTCTTCACGTTTCAAAATTTTCTTTTATTTTTTTCTTTATATTTTTATAAGAGGTATTAAATACAAAATTATTACGAGAAGAAAAATACTTTATTTTATTTTTTACATACAGGTTAAAGTAACAATTATTAGTAGGTATTTTCAATTAAAATAATTTACATTTAAGCTGTAATAGTAAATAAATAAATAAAATAGAGTAGTCGAAATTTAATTTTGACTACACTATTTCCAACCGCATTTCCAATTTTGTGAATGAAAGTATTAATTAGTTTATGTTTGCGAGAAATATTAGAAATATATTCGAATTATCAATTTATTTATTTATTTTATTATTATTTTAAATATCGATCTTTACTAGTCAGTAAATCCCAGGAAAACATAAAGAAATTTTTTAAAACAATATTACTGATATTTGGGGCGGAGAGGTTTTATGTTAGTAAGTAATATAGAATTTTCAAAATTCTTTTAAATATAGTTAGCAGCGGCGTAGGTAAAGAACGTTAGTTTTAGTATATAAAAAGAGTTCAACTTTAAATATTAGCTAAAATAATATATATAGTAAAAGAAGAAGAAGACAGAAAGAAAAAGAAAAATGAAACTGTATCTGCAGTTTTTCATTCATCTTTAGTACATAAATTCATAAATTTTATTTTCTAAATTATCTGTGTGTGTTCACTCGGAGAAAGACGGCCATATTGTGGACTTTTTTCCGAGTAAAAAGGAATCATTTTTCCCCCCTAACGATCAAGCTATGTCTTATTACTACATCTATTATTAAATTATGCATCTCACAAAAATTGACGTCATTATCACTTTAAAAATTTTATGCACATTGATAAGAGCTTTATAATTCATCAGAAAATTTAAAACATGGTATATAAAAAGTTTTTTTTTTAAACTTATAATTAGTTTTATTTCATTTTTCACGCGCGCTTTTTATTTCCTAATTCAAAATTATTTTAAAAAAACTTTTCGATAGTGTTTGTAAGTAGGAATTGACTTTAAAAAAAAATTTCTTTTATATTACTTTTTTTTTTTTTTTTTTTTTTTAGTTTTGGAGAAAACACGGTTTGGATGTTTTCTGCTCATATTTAGAAATAAAACTGATAAAATTATGCTAAATAAAAAAAAAATAAAAAACTAGTATGTTGTGGCCACCACAAGACTTTCTTCTATATTTTCCTATATACATATTCAATCAGTAACAATATTTAAAAAAAAAAAAAAAAAAAAAAAAAAAAAAAAATTACGATTTTTTTTCTTTTTTTTTTTTTTGTTAAAAGTAATACATATTCAACCAGTAACAAGATTTAAAAAAAAAAAAAAAAAAAAAAAAAAAATACGATTTTTTTCTTTTTCTTTTTTCTTTTTTTTCTTTTTTTTTTTTTTTTTTGTTAAAAGTAATACATATTGAACCAGTAACAATATTTAAAAAAAAAAAAAAAAAAAAACGATTTTTTTTCTAAGTTTTTTTTTTTTTTTTTTTTTTTTTTTTAAAGTAAAAAAAATCGATAACTTTGTTTTAAATTATCACAGATTTATAGTTCAACCATTCGTTTTAAAGGTATTGACGAGATCTTTCGAAAGATACCCATCTTGAAAATTTACACCCCCCCCGGGGGGTACTTCCCCCCAGGGGGGGAACCGGTGCCCCCACATCCACAAAATTTTTTTCGTAGTTAACTACTACTATTATCAATAATTCATATTAATTTTACAATCACAAGTTTAAAATAACGCTCATTATGTACATTTATACGAAATTTTGTCCTATATTGCCATGTTAAAAATTTAGAAAAAATGCGATCACAGCGCCACCTGTCGAGCTATTGATCCCTAAATGTAATCCGCACCAAATTATGTCGGAGACCAACTAAATACCAAGTTTGGTTAAGTTTCGTTAAAAAAAAAAAAAAAAAAAAAATACGATTTTTTTTCTAAGTTTTTTTTTGTTAAAAGTAAAAAAATCGATAACTTTGTTTTAAATTATCACAGATTTATAGTTCAACCATTCGTTTTAAAGGTATTGATGAGACCTTTCGAAAGATACCCATCTTGAAAATTTACTCCCCTCGAGGGGGGACTTCCCCCCCAGGGGGGGTGGCGAGGCTCCTACACGTATAAAAAAATTTTCCCAGTTGACTATCTCTATTATAAATAATTACTGTAAATTTCATAATGATTACTAAAAAATAATTCTCTTTAAGCACATTTATACAAAATTTTGTCCTATATCACCATGTTAAAAATTTAGAAAAAGCGGGATGGCAACGCAACCTGTGAGACAATTTTTACCAAAAGTTGATAGGCACTAGTTTATGTCAAGGTGCAACTACATACCAATTTGTATGAAATTCTGTGCAGTAGTTCCTGAGATACAGTTGCCACAAAATTTTGTCACACACAGACAGACAGACAGACAGACAGACAGACAGACAGACATTTTCTAAAAATAGTCAAATCGTATTCTACAGCTCTCAAAACGTGTAAATCCATCAAAAACCCGAGGTCGAAAATTTTTACGAATCCAATACTTTCTCTATATTACATATAGAAGAAAGTAAAAATAAATAAATAAAAAAGGTGTCTCCCTGTGTAATGCTCTGAGTTACCATTAAACTCTCGAACTCAAACGAATTAAATATGTATAATTTATCGGAAATGGAGAATCTCAAATAATCTCAATGTATACTAAAATTTATAAACATATTTCTTGTATTTCACAAATCCACAGAAATATACTTAGCAATTTAATAACTTGACTTGTATTAAAACTTTTAACAATTATAAACGAAGCATTTTTTTTTTTTTTAAATCTTTCAAGCAGACGATACTAAATTAAACTGAAACGAAGAACATTAACCACATTGAAATAAAATAACTAATCTTCAGAAAACATATGGCAACGGCAACAGAGTTTCAGCAAATATCATTTAAAATTATAAATGATTTTACACTCCTAATTTATCCGAACATACCTGGATAATACATTTGTTACACCTAAGTTAATTAAACCACGGATGCGTTCCAATGTAATTAAACATTCCTGCTTAACATAATGGGAGCTGAAATAAATGTCACACTTGTAAAACTAACTTTGTATCTCGCGATATTTTAGAACAACGAAATGTACTTGCATAATCTCGACCGAAGGAGAACTTGATACAAATAAAATTTTGTCATCTGAAAGTTATCGATTTTCGGAAGTATATTCAACGCTTTAACCGTTTGCAGTAATGCAAAATAATATTCAATGGAGTTGGATTGTTCTGCCATCGGCTAAATTACAAAATGTTTGCATTTCGTGTCTTAATTTCAGATTTAGAATGAAATTTAGAATCGAAAGAAGGAAAATGGCAGGCCATTAAAAAAGTAAGTGTAGTGAAATTTATATAAAATACGTGAATTCATAGAAACGAATTCATTGAATTTTAAGGCTTTAGTTTCTGAAATTGGAAAGTGGGAAATAAAGTAATAAAAGATAAATTGAATTTTTAAGAGAGACGTTATTTTTTCTTTAAACGGCAAAATATATAAATGTTACAGTTATTTTTCTCTTGCTTTAATTACATTCCATTATTTAAATATCATTATTAATAGTTCTGTTATAACTGATTATTAATGTTTCTGTTATAATTGATAAAACAAATCAAATGTGTTACCAAAAAAAAAAAAAAAAAAAAAAAAAAAACTTGGTCACTAAAGAAAATTTAATTACGATAAATTCAAATATATTACAGTAGCTTAAATTTTATTCATACACACACATATATATATATATAAATTACTTAAAATTTCATTTAAAATAATTATTGCGAAGTTAGTACAGAATCTCTAGCAGCTGTTTTCTAATTTTTAATATTACCATTGCAGAATACTAAATCGAAAATGTGCTTGTGGTTATCGTTTGACTTTTTACAGCAAATACAATAAACTGGCAAATTACCTTAAAATTAGCGGTCAAACAAACAGTAATAACAATAACATATAAATAAATAAATAAAAATGAATAAATTAATTAAACGATTATGATAAATTAAATTATATTTTTGACGATAATAAATTATATTTTTGACGATAATTTTAATAAAAAAATAATTAAAAGTAAAAAATGAATAAAACAATTTAAAAGTAATAGCGAAACTATGGCAACCACACAATATACATGAATTTTCATAATTATGGAACCGAGATAGGGGAAGGAGATATTAAAAAAAAAAAAAAAAAAAAAAAAAATCAAGCTTATTTATTTATTCATTTTCGCTCCGAAAAATATGAATGTCATTGCAAATTAAAAAGCAAAACTTATATTCTCGTTAAGATTACTCAGGCAATGTGGAGAAATAGTTTGTTTTTCCGCAAGGACAATCTTGCTGCAAAAGAACAGTTTTTACAGGTAAAGTATTCCAGTGTGAATGGCTACTGATATAACATCATAATGGAGGGTTGGGTTGGGCGATATCGAGTTTTCACCTGATTTACATGTTTTAAGGCCTTCTGAGTCCAAAAAAGTAGTTTTTGGAAATTGGTCAGTGTGTGTGTATGTATGTATGTACGTGCGGAATGTTTTGTCTATCATATCTTCGAAACCAATAAAGATAGAACTATACGAAACTTCAGAATTGAGACAGGTCTGGTGTATAGATGGATTTTCCAAATTTTGGTGAAAATTGAAAAACCGGAAGTGGGACCATAAGTCCGTATCTCAAAAACAGATCAAACGATTTTTTTTCAAAGTTGCTATATAAACACTCTATTAGATGTTCTTTCGAGTGAAATAGTTGGTTAGTTCAAGAAAATTGATAGGCGTCCTGTATAAATAGCTAAATTTCAGGTCTCGCAAGCGCGTTCCTTTAAAAAAGGCTGGCCGGATTTCTTTCAAACTCGCCATATTAACTCCCTTTTAAATATCCTTTTGTATGTAATTATTGTTTTCCGATCAATAATTAATATGCCAAGTTTTGGTAAAAGTTGGTATCTTAAAAACGGTTCTGGCGATTTTCTTGAAAATTGTTACATAAATCTATTTTAGATATCCTTCTCATGTATTACGTGGTTATTAAAGGAAAATTAACAGTCATCCTGCTTAGGAAGGTCAGTTTTAGATCTCGGAAATTGGTGTTTCAAAAAATAACTCTACCAATTTTTTTTTTTTTTTTCCCCAACTCGCTATGTAAGCTTTTTATGTGTCTTTACATGTGTACCAAGTTTCTTTTACCGAAAAATTTTTAGGTGTATGATTGGTTAGGTCAATTTTATGCCTTCTGATCACATTATCTCCAAAAAATGCTGCATATCATACGTGTAATAGTGGAAATGGAAGTCGTGCGGTTGTTTGACGTAAGGTTTTTTTTTAAATAGTTTTCAACAAATTTTACTTTATTTAATAACGATATATTTAATGCACATGTATGCAAACTTTCATAATTCTAAGACAGGAATTTCAAAGATCAATTTTCAACGTCTACATCATCTCCTTAAATATAAAATATTTTACGCCTGTATTAATGTTACAAACTTTTATTGTAATGATTTGGCCTCACTGATTTAACTGCAACTCTAACAGCAAATTTTGCTGTAATATGCTGTATTGTTTAATTATAATTAAAAATGAAAACATGTTTCTGCATAAATAAAATGATTTGTTTATTTTGAAATTATTCGTAATTTTATTTAACTCTGTTAAGACTCCTCTCTCCCTCTTACGATTTCCCCGTCTTCGGCCACCAAATCTCACGTTATTTTATGGGGAATTTTTTTTTTTTTTTTTTTTTTTTTTTATAGAATTACTTATTAACTAATGTATTTTATTTAATTCCGTTTTAATATTTGGAAAATTCACAACCGCAAAATTACGACTCGTTTTCCAAAAATTCATTTGTAAAATATTTTTTATATTCCATTTTACAGCTAAAAAACGCAAAAAAAAAAAAAAAAAAAAAAGCGTTTAGTTAATGCATTTAGTTAACTCAAAATATTAAATTAAAGGAAACAATTTTTTAAAAACGAGTACAAATTTAATGGTTGCGAATTTTAAGAATATGAAAACGCCAAAAAAAAAAAAAAGCATTAGGTAATGTGTAATTAATTCTGTAAGGTTGGTTGTTGGTTGTAGGATTTAAGGCCGATTGACTCCTGATGTGTCCTAGGCCTAGAGGGGGGATGCCCTCCGTGGGGGTCTTTCTAGGGGGTCCTAGCCCGTATTTACGCAAGTTTCGGAGGAAACCACGGAAAACTCCGAACGGCTAGGTCGATGAGCGCGACCTGGGATCGAACCCGGCACCTCCCATCTACCAGCTTTGAGCGCAGAACCGCTCGGCCGCGTAATTCTGTAAGGAAAATTTCCCATAAAATAATATAAGTTTTGTTTTCTGAAGGTAGCGATATGGATGGAGCCCTTTTAATAATTTTGAATTCATTATAAAAACGTGATGAAAATAAAAATAAAAATAATCCCCCCCCCCCCAAACTTTTAGGACTGGTTTAATTAATGAAATCTGTTGTAGAAATATGATAGTTTTTTTTTTTTTTTTTTAAAGATATAAACTAAATTAAAGTTAAAATAAAGCATATGCTTTACAATATCCAGATTTTTCTATGAACCATTCAATTTATCTAGCGAAACATTAATGATCCTTGAACCACCGTTGGCGACTCCTGCTTTAGCTAAGATCTAAAAAAATGCTTTTTCTTTGTTCTTTTTTTTTTTAAATTAAAAATGAAATATATATACTTGTTTTAAATTATCACAAATAAATTTTCCTATCATTCGTTTTCAAGGTATTGATTTTTTTTTTTTTTTTTTTTTCTTCTTCTTAAACTTATATTGAAAATTTACACTCCCGGGGAAACTTCTCACATATACGGAAAAAAAAAAAAAAAAAAAAAAAAACCTAGTTGGCTATTACTATTATAAATAACTCTAGAGTTAATTACTATTATGAATAATTACTATTATAAATAATTCTATAATAGAAGAAAAAAGTCTTTTCTACTTGAATCTGTAACATTATTTTCATGTGCTGTTGAAAAATAAATAAACAAATAAATAAGCATTAATGTTCCGCTCTAAATGAAAGGAGGACTTTTAAAGAATAGCGGTGAAAGAATTTGGAAAAGTGATAAGAGAGAGGGGGTGAGAGAAAACCTGTTGTTTAAACAACATCCAAACTGACAGACAGCAAAAATTAAAATCTTTTAAACTAACAAAAGCTGACGGAGAATTCTGAAAAATGTTCGCTTTTGCTTTTATCGTCTGCGTGATTAAAATAAATGCATGTTGAAAACTATTCATTAACTTTGCCAAAGTTGCTCCTATTTCAAGCTTCTAGCCAAAGTATTTTTCAATGTTAAAGCTTAATTTCTAGAATGAAAAAGTTTTAGACATTTACACAAAAGATCTATTCATTTTGAACAATACTCAGATGTGAATGCGGAAAATTAAAGAAAGGAAAAAAAAACGATAAAACTAGGTTAAATTTGTACCAAAAATACGGAAAAGGAAAATAAATAAATCTAGAGGTTTAAATACACAACAAAGCAGCATTTAAAGTCAATTTTGGCAGAGCTGAGAGCTCAAATACTTCTATAAATTTAAAAAAAGGTTTTCAAAAGAAAATTTTTCTCTTCTAGTTCAATTAAAATTCTGTCCTAAATTTTTTTTTTATTTTAGACAAAAGTCCTATCAAGAATTTAAAATAGAGCCCGAGGGGAAAAAATAGTAAAGTCTAAATGAAATTCATGAGCCATTTCTTATCTGTTTAAATGTAACAGTATCAGATTTAAATTAAAATAAGAGTTGCTAGGCAACATTATTTACTATATATATATATATATATATATATATATACTCACTTTTCCAAACAGTTCACATTTTTTTTTTTTTTTTTTTTTTCAAAATTATAAATACTTTATTTTTTAAACAAAAAATAATTTAAAAAAGATAAATTACACATAAAATAATAATAATAATAAATTCTGCCTTAAACAGAATTCATTGGATAAAAAAATAGAGAGAGCAATCCGTAATTTTTTCTTTTGAAATCAATTATAAATTGTTTATTTTGATTTTTTTCTTTTCTTTTTTCTTTCTTTAGTTTACACTTGGTTTATTTTGTTAAAAAGAAACAGACCCATCCCTTCCCCCTAGAAAAAAGGAAATATGATCAACGCAACTATTTAACATCTAAAAATATTAAAACAAGCCTGGCCATTTTGATCATAAATATAACTGTAAATGGAAAAATAATTTTATGTTGATTTTCTGAATATGTTTTTAATAATTGTTAATTGTATTGTATTGTATTTATTTATTTTTTAAATTGAAATATGAATTTTTGGCGAAGTTGTATATGCAAAAACAGTACAATTTTGGGTGCATTTTATACTACGTATAACCTAAAAAAATTATTTGTAATTTTTTTTTTTTTTTTTTTTTTTTTTTTTTTATATATATATATATATATATATATAAATATAAAATATTGTTTAAAATGTTACTCTTTCATATGCTCAACATTTTAAACAAAAAATTTAACTTGTTATAGTAATATATATATATACATATAGAAAATATGCTTTTTTAGGACGGAGGACAATTAGTTTCAATTTGGATTTTTCATAGACCAGTTTCGTGTAACACCAAAATAAATTAGAAATATCAGTCCTATTGTTACAAATTTGGTACCAAATAAAAAGGACGATTTTTCTGAATCTAGGGGTGTAAACAGTTTTTCGATATGGCAATTAGATTTTTTTTTTTTTTTTTTTTAATTAACTAAAGCAAGAAATTTAAGTGGCAATACTTCATTTTAATTCATTTCCGGAATTTTTAAAAAGTACGTGGCCCAGTTTTATGGTCAGAAAATGAGATAAATAAAAATAAAAATTTTACAGATTGAAATTAATAGCCCTCCGTACTAAAATAAATTAAATTTTGTCTTTGACAGAATTTTTACTTATTATTATTTACGCTTTCGAAACTCAAGTAACACCTTAAGGAAAATGCAGTTAACAATTATTACTTACAAACTTTGAATAAACACCATAAAATGCAATAAACTCGCAACAATTGTTTCGGGTCGAAAAAACACACGACCCTTCATCAGGCGAATAAAGTAAGCACGAGTGCTGCAGTCAAAGCGGCAACGCACCGCGCGCACAACGCGTTGCCGCTTTGACTGCAGCACTCGTGCTTACTTTATTCGCCTGATGAAGGGTCGTGTGTTTTTTCGACCCGAAACAATTGTTGCGAGTTTATTGCATTTTATGGTGTTTATTCAAAGTTTGTTCGTAATAATTTTTACAACGCCAGTTTTGTGGTGCTTTTTTATTAAAACAGTTAACAATTACCTAATACAATTTAAGATTTCACGACTGATTACCATGCAAATTAAATTTGCATTTGGATTTCAGAAAACCCCAATCATCAGATGTAATTGTACCAGATTAGATCACTAACGCCTCCCCTCCTCCCTCCTCAAAAAAATGCTTTATATTATACTTTTTTTAAAATTATTTATTTACTGTGAAAATTTAAGTAAATTTAAAGTAAAAGATACACCCCAAAATAAAGTTTCATTGCATAACAAATCTGAAAAATAAATAAGACATCTCAACTCTGATTAAGATAAATTATAACCAAATGCTCTTTCATCTATTTATTATACCAAAGTTTTAATCTAGAAAGGTCAGAGTTCGAAGTAGCCAATCACGAAAAACGAACTAGAAAGAATAAAAAATAATCATTTCCACTTTCACTACGTCACTGGATCGTTGCCAATAAGAGATACTAAAAGAAAAATAAAGAAAAGCAATGAATCGACTCAAACGATGTAGTTTTTAAAAGTTAAGCGGGATAAAAGTTGGACAAGAAATTCGGCGGGTAAAAGGAAGAAGTTTTCCCGAGACTTTTTATGAATGAAAAAGCTATTTTAAGAAAGTCTTTTTCTTTTCCTGCTAACCCCTCATGCCAGTTTTTATTTCCCATAACTTCAAAGAAAATTAAGCAATAAAATAAAGTAAGGAAGCTTCCACACATGAAAGAAAAGAGATAAATTGAATTTCTATCTAAAATAAGTCGAAAATTTCTAGTTTTTCTTTCTGTATGTTAGGGAAAAGGGTGGGAGGGGGGGGGGGTCGAAAAATAAGGGAATTGTCCCAAATCCTGATAAAGTATAAAATATGTTTGAAATATATTTTTAATACTTCTACCAAAAGAGATAAGTACAATAACACAACGCAAATGTTGGTAGAAAAATTATTTCGTCTGTAGTAAAGAATTAACTGCGCCGCAGAACGTGATATATATATATTTATTTATATTTATTTATTTATTTTTATTTTTATTTATTATTTATTTTTTTGACTTACCGAACATACACATGTAAGGAAATCATTGTAATCATGACAAAAACTCGAATTTGAGATTTTGGTATATCTATACGTTTTATGGTCCCTGAGTTCATTTTCGCTATTTTTGCGGTGGTGTATGTATGTGTATGTATGTGTGTGCGTGTAAGTAAACACGGTAACATCTAAACGCTTTGTTCGAATGGGCTGAAAATGCGTATATGTCATAGGTCACCATACAACGAAAGTACCTACTTTTTTTTTTTTTTTAGGGACACGAAAAAAAAGAATTCTTTATCATTATGGACTATAGACTCAAATTATTCAAAGTGTAATAGCATCTAAACCCCTTATTCGAGTGACCTGTAAATGTATATACATATTATAGGTAACCGTTCCACGAACGGTATAGATTTTGGGGGATCTAGCACTTATGCTTTTCTTACAAGGACACAATGAAAAATTCTTTATCATTACGGCACAACAGCGTTAAATTGAAAAACGTACTATTTTGGGGAAAATACTGAAATATATTATTATAATTTTTTCCCTTGTTTATTTAACGACTTCTCTTATTTTAATTTATTTAAGCAACCGTTAAGTTCTTAAATTTGGAAAGTCGAGTGGAGTCACTCCAGATTTTTTTTTTTTTTTTTTTTAATAAACTATTATATAGGGTAGGTACTCCAGTGATTGACATGCTCCAGTAATTGACATCTATCTTATAGTTATTATTAGGTGTACCGGAAAGTTCTGTCGTTTTGAATTAAAATACTGACATTGGAAATTTATCCTTATAAGATGGTTATTTGTAAAGTACCATGTAAACACTGTTAAACAAAAATTTCCGGTTTCATTTTATTAATTCAAAACGACATAACTTTCCGGTACACCTAATACTTTGAAAGAAATATAAGACCCAATAAGAGAAATAAGATTAACAAAATCCATAAAAATGTGAAAGCATCAATACTTCACCAGGGACATATACTGAATAACTGAATGCAAAATTACCAGTAATTTTTGTAAGATTAAAGCTAATTTGCAACATATTTATATGTCTAATTACTTACAATAAAAACTAATTTAATTATGCAGAAAAATAAATAAATAAATGAAAGCCAAATTTATATAAGTAATTACTTATAATAAAAACTAATTTAATTATAGAGAAAAAGAAATAAATAAATGAAAGCTGAATTACAAATTCTTAAAACCTTTAAGAAAATTTAAATTAAAGAAATTTAAAATATTCTAACACTATAGTGATGAAGTGAGTATTATTTATTAATTTTTACCTATTTTTACAATTGATATAAAGTTATAAATATAAAATCATTATTTTGTAACAAACCAATTAATTATATATACAGTATTTTAGAAAAAAAAAACATAATAATAATAATAATAAAATCATTTACAGAAGATAATTTTTTTTAAATGTTTTCCTAAAATACTACGCATAAAAATAAAGAACGATAACAATAAAAGAAAAAATTTCTTTTTAAACCATGTAAATTTATATAAAATCATAAAGCTTTTAAAAGATTGGCCGTGATTTGCAGAATCGGCACCAAGACTAGAATAAACAGCAGGGGCTTTATATAAAGGACCGATATAAGAAAAGAAATAATGCAGAGGCGCATCTTTATCTTTTACACTCGAGAGATGTAGTCAAGCACAGCTGGCAAAAAATAACTGGACAGTAACTTTACGAATAGAAAGTGATTTCCTAGACAAAAAAAATAGACGTAGAAGTTTATGAATAGTAATATTTATTCGGCGGCATAAATAGAGAGATAAAACAGACAATTGGGTGAATTTTGTTCAACGTTATTATAATAATATAAGAAGATCTTTGCTGAATTTATTATTTCATATTTCCATATATATTGCGTTAATCTACAGGGTGTTTATAAAGTCCCGGACCCATTTTGATGTTTAATAACTCATAAAATAATAAAGATAGATTAAAATTAATAACATAAATGGTTAGATAGACTCAAAAAGTTTCATGACCTTTGTCAATGAACTTCCACGTGTGCCCCCTTCGTCGCACGGAGAATATCAAGTCGATAGTCAATATCACGCCAGGTAGCGGCAAGCATGTCGGCATCCACAGAGGCTATTGCGGTTGTAATTCTGACTTTTAGGTCATCAATGTTCGACACTCTCCTCCTGTAAACATTGTCCTTTACAAATACCCAAAGGAAAAAGTCCAGCGGCGTTATATCAAGTGATCTGGGTGGCCAAGGAATTGGACCTCCTCGCCCAATCCATCTTCCTGGAAAATGGTCATTCAAAGAACTACGAACGATGGTACTCCAATGAGGTGGTACACCATCTTGTTGCAAAAAGACATGTGGCTGAAGCTCTTCTAGTTGTGGAAATACGAATTTTCCCAACATGTCTAAGTATACGACTGATGAGACAGTCTTTTCTGTAAAAAAGAAAGGCCCAATACTAGGTCGTCATTAGTCCACACCACACATTAACCTTTGGGGAATCCCTTTGTGCCTCACGGTATTTATGGGGGTTTTCAAAAGAGTCAGAGAGTCGAAAAAAGTCAAAAGAGAGAAAAATGCAATTAATAAGCAGACGATATTTAGAAAAGTACAGATATTTAGACTGGAAAATGAAATTATCTGAAATTAACCACACGCGCAGACGATATTTACAAAAGTAAAGATATTCAAACCTGAAAAGAAAATATGAGTTATTCCATCAATAAATGCCATAAGTTTGGTTATATCTTCATTATTTTATGAGTTATTAAAAATCAAAATGGGTCCGGGACTTTATAAACACCCTGTATTTATATTAAAGATATACTCTTTGTATATGAAAGGTACACGTGAAGTATCAATACGACAATAAAATACAGTATTATGGATAATAGGCAACTTTTCCGTTTTTTTTTGGCTTTCCTGTAGCCAGAAGCGCAAAAGTTGGCAGCTGTGGGACTGTCGCTGTTTATTATAAATTGAGTTTCAAGTATGTTCAAGATAAAAATATTTTTAAGCCAATGAAAATTTTTCTATAATAATTCAGCTTAGAGATATATATTATCCTTTAATCTATTATGCTGGTCTGCATATAAAAATTTTTAAGAATTAAAATGATAGTTATTTTTAAATAATTTTATTATTTAAGAACTTTGCTTGATTTGAAGTTTTATATTTATATACGTATAATCTGTATAGATGTTTTTGGGCACTTTTAGAAAATTTTCGATAATAAAATCTATTTGTGATATCGAAAATCAGTTTCAAATGCCTATAATACAAAACTATATTTAACAACGATCCTTTTTAAGAGAAAAAGGGCAATTTATAAATGTAACAGCAATTAAGAAAAGAAAAGAAAAGAAAAAAATCGGCATATTAATCAACATATACCATAAACATAGCTACCAATATTTTAATTTATTCTGGAGTAATTTTAGCCCCGCCTCTATTTCGTACCACTTATTTTTTAAAAGTAATTTTTTCTTATTTTATCGAAGTTATTTAATGAAGAAAAATTTTCTATGAATAAAGTGGTGCGAAATAAAGGCGGGGCTAAAAGTACCCCGGAATAAATTAAAATATTGGCAGCTATGCATAAAACTGATATAAAAACAGACAGCAACAAAAATATCGATCAAATAATAATAATAATAATTTCTTTCATATTATATAAATTTTGGAAAATTTTAAATCTTTCAAAAACATTAGCTTAGATTTTCAGAATTGGCATAAATAAAAAAAAAAAAAAAAAAAAGATATAAGTGAATGCAGAGACGCATTTTCTTTTTATACCCAAGAGATATAGTTCAGAACATCTGGCGAAAAAGAAACTGACCAGTAACTTACGAACAGAACGTGATTTCCTAGACACAATATAGACATGGCAGTTTATAAATATTATTATTTATCCATTGACTGGAGGCGTAAACAGAGATATAAAACAGACATGGTTAATTTCGCAAGCGTTATGAAGTTATGATTATAACAGAGCTTTGCAGAATTTATTGTTTCAGATATCTACATATACTGCAATAATTCATTAATATGAAAGCCATACCGTTTAAATATCAAGTGTATACAGAAATAATTCAGCATAATAGATAAATTCAGCATCTTCAACATTTCTTATAAAGTGAGCTTCAAATGTGATATATACACATTCATTTTACTACAGTGGAATGTATACTTAATACAGAGTATATACGATATCTTTAAATTATTATATTAAGGAAGGTTTAAAATTATCTAACTCTATATTGAAATAATATTTTATTTCAATTTATAATACGTTTAAATTTTTCTACAGCTTGTCTTTTATTTAATACTAGCAAGTCTACCAGATGTTGCCCAGGTTGAAGTAATGTTTATAGAATTTTGAAATAAATGAAAGAACTAAATAAAGGTGTAAAATACAAAGAGAAATGCATGAAACATTTCTTGAAGCCTTTAACAAAAAACATTACAAATAAATAAATAAATACAAAAGTCACAGCTTTAGTAGGGAACCCCCTTGGTGACTTTAAATATCTTTTTAATGAATTGAAATGGCTATCGCAATTGCGTAACTAAAGACCTTGGCGAGAAACGTCCAAGCTACTTCGGTGCCAAATTTTAAAATTTTCCAAAGGAGTCCGATATTAAAGCAGTTCCATACAAAAAAAAAGGGCCTTAATAGATTCTAAATTATAACTATTTTAAATTAAGGTGAGAACATAAAAGAATCTCATAAGTTATACATAAAGTACCAATAAAAAACGAAAAGTTTTGTTTTATTGTAGAAAAGAAAAGTACTACTTCCTATACAAATTTCAAACCAAATATTCTCCATGTATAAAAATTTCTGCCAAATATTGGTATGAAAATATTTATTTACACGTGAATTCCTGATTAAAAAATTTACCAATTTTCATAGAGTAGAAACTTTTATATTTCTAATTTTTATTATTATTCATGCGAAATTAAAAATACACTTTATTTCACTTCCGGAAAAACAAAAAATTAATAAAATAAACGTGTATTTTACTTGTTTATTGATTAATAAGTATACCACTTTTCATAGAGGTCGATTGAACGCTGTAGCTTTGTATAGCGAACTAAAAAGAGATAAACAAACAATCAGCTTTAAATATAGAGATTAAAAAAAAAAAAAAATCAAATGTTTTATTCTTTTTTTATTGGTTGGGTTTACCTTCTTCTGTTTGATTATATCTGTTTTCAATAAGAATTAAACTTTTGTACTAGACTTTTTATTCATTAAAAATAAACAAATGTAAACCAGGCAAATAAAACAAAATGTTTTATATACAAATGACATGTACTTAATGAAAATAATAAATGAAAAAAATTACTCATAGAACAAAGACAGTTTCTGATATGTTTTTTAAATTATTCAATATAAGGAAAACAAAAAAGAGAACAGCAATTATTTTTTCCGTTTCAAAATTATTCTATGCATTTACAGAAAATTACAAAGCCTTCAAAAACATTGATTGAGATTTGCAGAATCGGCACCAATAAAAGAACAAACGGCAGGGGATTTATAAAAGGATCGATATGAGAAAAGGGATAATGCAGAGCTGCATCTTTATACTTTATATCCAAGAGATGTAGTTAAAAACAGCTGGCAAAAAGTAACTGGCCAGTAACTTACGAACAGAACGTGGTTTCGTAGACAAAATATACACATGGCAATTTATGAATAGTACTATTTATAAAGAGGGAGATAAAACAGACAACTGGGTGAATTTCCCTTAACACTATTAATAAGAGCTTTGTAGAATTTATAATATATATATATATATATTGTATTAATCTAGTTATGAGAAAGATGTACTATTAAATTGTATAGCCAATGTACACATGAAATAATTTAGTATGAAATCTGAAATCAGTACATATAATATTTCTTAATTGAGATTCAAATATGACGAAGGCATTTTGTTTTGTTTTTTTCCCCATTTAAGCCTCGAAAATTTTTTCTGTGTAATTTAATAGAGACTTACAGTTATTTTAAAGATTATTCTGGGACGCTTAAAAATATTTTACAAGTCCATATTGAAATATTTTGCTAAAATTTATATTTTCTGCAGTCTAATTTTCATTCAATATATATATACATAGTAGTTATACATATATATATATTTTCCCTTCTTCAATTTCAGATTTTTTTAATGCTTTCTTATTGTTTATAATCTCTTTTTTTTCGTATTGGTTATACTCTCTTTTCTTTTTTCTTATTGGTTATACTCTCTTTTTTATGCTTTCTTATTGGTTATACTCTTTTTCTTCTTATTGGTTACACACACACTCTTTTTTTCTTATTGGTTATACTCTCTTTTTTCTTATTGGTTATACTCTCTTTTTTTCTTATTGGTTATACTCTCTTTTTTTCTTATTGGTTATACTCTTTTTTCTTATTGGTTATACTCTGTCTCTTTTTTATGCTTTCTTATTGGTTTATACTCTTCTTTCACTCTTGTAGGTTATACTTTCTTTTTTATGCTTTCATATTGGTTATACTATCTATTTTATGCTTTCTTATTGGTTTTACTCTCTCTCTCTCTTTTTTCGTATTGGTTATACTCTCTTTTTTAACCAGGGTGATCTTATGAGTAGACCTCATAAGAATTAGTGCTTCATTTATTTTCTCGTTGAGATAATGAAATTTGAGACGACAATGGACTTTCAACATTTTAAGATTGGGCTTAAAAATTTGATACTTTAATTTTACTGAAATATGAAACTCAATAATAGTAGTAAATTGTGGCAAAAACATTTTTTTAATTTCTATCAATCTATGCCGAATTATAAGTGTTTAAATATTTGTAAACAAATATTGAATCTGGGGTAAAATAAAAATTTTAAGCATCATTTCTTCGAAACTAATTTCTTTGAAATTGTGTCAAGTTTAAAATGTTACACGTGTTTTATTTATTTATTTTTTTTTAATTTTCCTAAAATTTGGTAAACTTGTTCTCTAAATATGTCTGCATAAAGCGAAGCAGTGATTTTGGTTACAAAACTTTTTTTATTTTTTAACTGACCAATTTTTCATAAAATTTTGCTTGAAACCACGTATACTTTTGAAGAAAAAAGAAATTCCCTTATTATTATGAAAGTAAATAAAATATTTTCACTAACTTTTGTTACAGCTACATAAAACTAGTTTAACGAAAAAAAAAAAATAAATAAATAGTATGTGAAGAAAAATTAATGCGCATGGATCGTTATTAAAATTAAAGATTAATTAACAAATTTTAATTAATATCTTATTAATTAAATTTCATATGTCACTTTCAATTATATTTTATTCCTCTATAAACAGTTCTATATTCATAGCAATGAAGCAATAAATAAATTTTTCAAAAATTAACGTCCACTGTCTCCTTAATAAATAAAATTATAATTATTTTTATAGAACCTTGAACTGAAATGATTTTTTTTTTTTTTTTTTTTTTTTTTTTTCTGAGTAAATGCCGCAAAGCTTTCCAATTCCCCCCCTCCCCTCCATTTAAGACAGACAGATATAAATACAATATAAAAAAAATGTACCAAATCTTTTAAATAAAAATGATATATAGTTAATGAAAATGACAAATAAATAAATAAATAATTTTCGATAGTTTCCTTTTTAACGATTTAACTTAAATGAATGAGTGAGAGAGAGAGAGAGAGAGCGACAATTACGATAAAATAAATAAATACATTTTCTCAAAGTTACGCTATAAATTTATAGACAAAGCCTTCAAAAGACATTGGTTGAGATTTGCAGCATCGGCACCGATAAAAGAACAAACGGCAGGAACTTTATGAAGGATCGATATAAGAAATGGAATAAAGCAGAGACGCATCTTTATCTTTATACCCAAGAGATGTAGTTAAGAACAGCTGGTAGAAAATAACTGACCAGTAACTTACGAACAGAACGTGATTTTCTAGACAAAAAATAGACGTGGCAGTTTATGAATAACAATATTTATCCGTGGGCGTAAATAGAGAGATAAGAAAGACAATTGGGTGAATCTCTTATAACGTAATTGTTATAAGAGTTTTGCAGAATTTATTATTTCAGATTTTCATGCATATTACGTTGATCTATTTTTTTTTACGAAAGATGTACTATTTGTACGTGAAAGACAGACATAAATTATTCAGCAGAATTTAGTACTGAGAAGATTTATTATAAAATTGTGTTTTAAATATGTCGAAGAAAAAAGTATATTTTCCTTTTTACACCAGTAAAAAAAAATATTCTGTTAATTCAATAAGAGTTAGATAATATTTAAAAAATATTTCACAGATACGCTAAAAACTTCTAATAGAATATAATCTAAAATGATATATAAATATTTTATTAATATTGTTATTATATTTTTACAATATTTATTATTTGAGACTTCCATGCATATTGAGTTAATCTATATATAAAAGGTATACTATTTGTATATGAAGGACAGACAAGGTATTTAACAGTATTGAAGAAATTTATTAGTGTTTTAAATATGTCGAAGTATATTTTTATTGTTTCACTAGTAAAAGCATGTGCAATTAAATATAAAGTTGGATAATAATATTTAAAATATTATAAAGGTACCTCCCTGAAATTTTCTAATATGACAAAAAATAAGTAAATAAATAAAAATAAAATAATAATGGTTAATTTTCTATACAGTTTTATCATTATAATAAGGGCTTTAGAAAACTTATTATTTCAAATTCCCATACATATTGTGATAATCTATTTACGTGCTAGAGGGCATTGTTTTCTTATAAAATGTACATATGAAGTACTTATCACGACAGTCGATTTTATAAGTCGGGATTTATAATAAATTAAGCTTCAAACGTGTCGAGGGTTTATTTTTATTTATTTATTTATTTATTTTTACGCCAGTAAAATAATATTATGTATAATTCCATATAAAGTTGCATAATGTTAATGGGCGCACGAGAATTTTGAATACAATGAAGCATAAAACGATAAATGGTTAAATGTAAAAATTTTTATTATTATTACAAGATTTTTGCTTAATGTACTATAATTGTATTCTTCCTAACATACTATGTTCTTATTATATTTAAAATACATTATTTTTATATGAAGAGTGAACATATAATAAACCAAATATTTTTACTTGCCCCCCCTCAGACATTTTTTCCCCCTTGAGTTTCAAATTAGAGGTAGATTCAGTTATCAGTACATAAGGTAGGATTCATAAATCCTAAATTTAAGGAACACAAAAATCTGAAGAAATCTAAATAAAATTTAAAAGAACTGCAACTGAATTTAAGATTGACATAGTTTTATATTGCAAATCAATCCTGATCCTTTTCGTCTGAAGAATTAAATCTTTCAAAACTAGTTATAAATAATACAATTTTATAATGCACTTAATCTTTATTTTTGTATAGTATTTGTATTTGCACGATGGATTTTTAAGCAAATAATTTGTTGCTTTGTTTATCTTTATTTCTTTATAATGTAACTTTTATTACATTATCTTTTATTTTAACATTTTTAACCGACAGCAAATATTGAAAACAAACAGTATTTATTTTTCCGACTGAGTGAAAATAATGCCTGGACCGGGAGTCGAACCCCAGATCTTTGACTTACAAGGTCAAGGCTCTACCAATTGAGCTATCCAGGCCGACAACCGGTGGACACCTCCCGGTCCAGGCATTATTTTCACTCAGTCGGAAAAATAAATTTCAATAAATATGATTTTCTTCCCAATCAGTTGATTGTGTGATTTCAATATAAAGAGTATTTACTCTTGCAGAGATAAATAAGTTTTACACCAAAAACTTTATGTAACGGAAAATGTTACATATCCACGAAGAAATAGACATAACTTCGTCTCTTATATAAACTTTCTGGAGTAGAACTTATTTTCATGACCAGCGTATTATATGCAAGAAAATTCTGGTACTCGAATTTGGAAAAATTAAAGTCACAGAAACAAAGAAAATGTTTACAGAAACAAACTTTCCGAATCGCAATATCTTCATAAATAAAAGAAGGAAGCAGTGGGAAACAATCGATAAGAAAATCCGAGAGGGGCGGTGGGGGGAGAAATCCTTATATCACGAACAAAAAAAAGACAAGACACATGGGGATAAAGAGAAAGGAAAAAATCTGGAAAACTGTCCTATAACTTATGAATGATATGTGAAGCCCAGACATTGCAATGAATAATACTTCAGGTCATGAATATTATTAAACAGTTAGAGTGATAGTATGGCAGGTTCATAAATATACAAAGATAAAAATAAGCAAATTGGATTGCTGGTGTTGCAGTTTTTAGAAGAGGCAGCACGTGACTTATTTCATAGGAATCCATAAGTAAACGGGAATTATGTGTCTATGAATATCGTGAAATAAATTATATTACATTTAGTTAGGATAATAACATTGACCATTTATGCTAAAGATTTATAATGAATTAGCGGAATTAATTTTTATATACACAGAGAAAAAATATATACCGCCTTCATCTAGAACAAGTAAGAGGTCATTTTCTAAATTCCTAGACTAGAAATATAGATTTCCGTGCCATGAGTATAAGGCCCGCCAATAAGCTGAATAGACGAAATGATAGAGATTTTCTAGTCTATTACATTTCTAGATGGTGAAACAATATTCTGAATACTGTGCATATTTTGTATTGAGAAAAATTCTCTCTTGATTTTCTAGAATTGGGTCATAAACCAAGATTATAGTTGCTAAAGCTCGCCTCTTGTATTCGCATTTGTTTGCAGAGATTTTTAAATAAATTTGACCTCGATAATATAAGAAAACGCTCTAGAATTCTAATAGGGGTTTCTAGAACTCGCTTTCAGAAGGGGACTAGAATATATAAGGATGACATAAACCTATTTTTACTTAGAGCCACAATTTAGATTCCGAATGTCAGATACAAAATTTTTTTTCAGTGTAACAGCGGAAAGTAACCGGAGCAGGAATCCAACCTGGACTTCAACGGTATAAATCAACTCAAAACTTATTGAATTAATTTATCAAGAAAAACACATATGGTTTATTACAAACAAATTTTTGAATATTTTAATATTACTTGTTTTTTAAGACAAATTCTTCGGATTCCCTGATTACGACTTATTCTAAAGGCCTGAAATTTTAGAAACTAACTCAACATTTATTCAATTAATTTAACAAGAAAAAAACACATGTAACACAACTTCACCTCTAAACAAAACAAATTGTATGCTTTAGTTTAGTAAATTATACACACACACACACACACACACACACACATATATATATATATATACATATACAAATCATATGTCTTAGTTTGGCAAATTATTTTTTTCTATGCCATAAGCTGAGAATTTTCTTTCATAAACTAATTCAGCATAATAAAACTTCTCTTTTCTGTCTTCAACCCCCCCCCCCCCCCCAAAAAAAAAAAAAAAAAAAAGTTCACAAACAAGTAATGTTTGAGTGTTTCAAATATCACTTGTTTCTTACTACTTAAATTCTTCTGGCTGCTCGATTACGACTGACTCTATGAGCCAAAAATGTTATAAACAAACTCAACACTTATTCAATTAATTTGTCAAGAAAAACTCATAAAACACAACTTCACCTCTAAAACAAAACAAATTGTATGTCTTAGTTTGGCAAATTATTTTTTTCTATGCCATAAGCTGAGAATTTTTCTTTCATAAACTGATTCAGCATAATAAAACTTTTCTGTCTTCATCCCCCCTCCGCCCCCCCCCCCCCCAAAAAAAAAAGTTCACAAACAAGTAATCTTCGAGTATTTCAAATATCACATGTTTCTTACGACTTAAATTCTTCTGATTGCTTGATTACAATTTACCCTATGAGCCAAAAATATTATAAACAAACTCAACACTTATTCAATTAATTTATCAAGAAAAACACATAAAACACAACTTCACCTCTAAACAAAACAAATTGTATGCCTTAGTTTAGTAAATTATATATATGTATATATATTTTTTTTTTTTTTTTCTATGCCGTAAGCTGAGAATTTTCTTTAATAAACTGATTCAGCATAATAAAAGTTATCTCCCTCTCCCCACCCCTCGCAAAAGAAAAAGAGGTATAAAAACAATAAATCTTCCAAACAAACTTAGATCAGCAAAATCTGGGCAAATAAAAGAAAGGAAGCTGGAAGATAATCAATAAGAGAAGAGAAGTTAAGGAAGAATTCCTTACATCACGTAGGGAAAACACTAGGACAGTAACGTGGGATAAAAAAAGGAAAATTAGGGAAATTGTCCTATAACTTATGAATATTACGTGATCCCTAAAGATTGCAATAAATACTCTAGGTCATGAATGCAATATTTGCAAAATCTCATGCCCTAGAACGTGGTTATCTATGTGACAGGACCACAAATGCAGAGATAAAAATAGACAAATTGAATATTAGATGTCCTAGTCTTGGAAAGCGATAAGACGTGAAATATTTACCAAGGATTCATTAGGATATAGTAATAGATTATATGAATTTTTATGAGGTAGTCTGAACTAAAAATAGTTACATATTGGTAGGAAATAGAAAATACGTGCCTTGAAGAAATATTGCTTAAAATATTTCTACTAATTTATGTCAGACAAGAAAAACGATTACTATTTAAACGACAATTATCAATAAAGGAATGGTAAATTATTTGGAAAGCTTGAAAATGCTCGAAATTGATAATTTGCGTCGAACAAAAGAATAGTTTATTTTTTAAACATAATTTATAATATACGAATAGCAAAATGTTTGTAAAACTTCAAAGTATTTAAAACTTTTTTTTTTTTTTTTTTTAAATAACTTTTAGACAACAACATTCGAACAAGGGAATTTATTAGTACTTAAACGGTATTTATTAGTACACGAATAGAAAAAAAAAATGTTTGAAAATGTAAACTGAAGGAGAAAAATGATTATTTTTAAAATGATACAGTCGGCCCCGCTTAAACGAATACCTACCGTTCCAACTATATTAATTCGATTAAGCGGGATATTCGATTTATGCGGGGAAGACTAGAAACGCAATTGCATGTATAACTATAATGGTTTTATGCTTACATGAAAAGATAAATGATCGATACCTCTTTCTTAGTAAAAGTTTTGTTAAATATTTAAATAAGTTAAGATATTATAGTAATTTATAGTATATGCAATTAATGCTGGAATAAATATAAAATAAAGTGTACTTACAACTTTACTTTTAACAAAAAAAAAAAAAAAAAAAAAAAAAAAAATCAGTTATGATTGATTATTTTAACATAGACTTAACTAAACATTTTTCTATTTCTTTTTCTAAAGCACATAAATAGATTATAATCGCTTCTATGAGACTCAAAATGACGATGAATAATGTTAAAGGATTTTGCAACTTCATTTATCGTTCGCTTGCTGCTTGCTCTTTCTTTATCACTTTCATTTAAAGGTTTTATTGGAAGATTAAACTCTTCATCTCTTTCTGTTTCTCCATCTTTATCCACATCTATGAGTCCATAAAGTTCTTTTTTAATCATCTGGAAAACTTTCAAAATTTGTGATTTCTAATTCGTGGAGATAATTTGTATTTTAATTTCTAATTTTCTCATCAGTTGCTGATTTTATAAATTTAGCTTTTGCAAAACAATTTTTATCACCTCGGCAGGAATACCGTCTCATGTTTAAAGAGCATGCCTTAGTTATGTAAGGTTTTTAAAAGAAGAACGGATTTTTTTTTTTTTTTTTTTGAGAGGAAAAATTTGCCCATAAATAGAGGAATTTTATTTCAGAAACTTTGAGTATTTATGCGATTAAGCGGGGTGGCGTTGTAAAAAATATTTCTTTAAACGAGGAAATTTAACATTACTTCGATGGGGAAAAAATTGGTTCTGTAACTTTATATTCTTATAAGCGGGGTATTCGATTATCTGTTACCCGATTAAGTGGAGACGACTGTATTATTGCAATAAATTAACACATTCGGTGCCGATAATGCGCCAGCGCATGATGTTCAGTATTGTTTCAAATGGCAGTCACGTGAGATCGGCAGTGAACGTTTTGAAATCTTTTTCCCTGTATCAACTATGTTGATGTAGTGAAAGTAGTTTTACAGTGGAAGTGAAAAATGACTTTCCATTCACTTCCAGTAAGGTCGGTTTTAGCGATAGACTTGGCGACAGATTTAGCAAAAATTGTAATTTTTTTTTTTTTTTTTTCTTTTCGATTTTCACAGAGCGCAGCCTAACTATTGACGAAATAATTAAGTGGCGCTGCGCTCTTCGGAAATCGATGGAAAAAAAAAAAAGAGTTACCATTATCATCAATAGGTGACTCTGCGCCAACATTTAAGGCGATTTTTGCAGATCTTTTGTGAAAAATAAAATTAATTTTGTGCGTTTCGTCTGGATTGGCCGAAACTTATAAAATGAATCTGCCAAAACTAAAAACTATTAAAATAAATTTCCATCATTTTGTTTTTTGCAAAAAGTTTACAAAAATTGTTATTGATACTGACGTATCGCCACTTATTGACAATAATTGATTTTTTTTTTTTTTTTTTTTTTTTTAAGGACTGTGGACTATTAGTCTCAATCTGGGACTTTTGCGGAGTTATTTTTCGATAGTTGGACATTTATCGAAATCTAAAATTCATCAAAAATATAATTAAATAATTTGAAAGCATAATTTGAAAAAAAAAAAAAAAAACTAATAGCCCTCCGTCCTAAACTAAATTCTGCTTTTGCCAGAACTTCATCCAAATAATTTTTTTTCTTTCTTTGGGGGGGGGGGGGAGAAAAAGAAAAGAAAATAATAATCAGTATCGAAACAAGCACTATCGAAAAAAAAATTTTTTTAATAATTTTGAATTAGGAAATAAAAAGTGCGCGTGCAAAATAATATAAAAAATAAATAAATAAATGAATTTAATGATTTAATTTTTATGTAAAACATGATCGCGTGCTATCTTAAAAAGTAGATGTATAATTTAAAGTTTATGTGGTGCGTGTGGCATCTATAAAAATTGTTTTAAGAAATAGAATGGAATAAAGAAAGCAACGATGTTGGTTGCATTTTGTTATATAGTTTGAATTTTTCAATTTTATAGAAGTAATATCTACCGTAGGAATAATTTCTTATGTTAAAACTATGAGAATTGTTATGCGAGTACAAGCGATGCTATTTTTTTTTTTTTTTCGCGATTTTCGCAGAGAGCATTTCTTGTACTATATATTAGTGAAATTTTGTTTCGTTTGGAGACAACTGCCTCTAGAGCCTTTTGAATGGGCGAATTTTAATTATAGGAATCCTGTATGTATGTGACAGCGTCTGAGTATTAAATTTAAATAATTTAGTTATGAATAAGTAAAATCGTTTCGTTAAAAAATATATAGCCTTTTATAGGAACGCAAAAAGCGGGTCTTCCTGCTCCAAATAGAAAAATACTCCAAGGACAATGCATAAATACTATTTATATAATTGCTTAGCTTGAATACGAATACACTGGACACTAATACAATACGCAATGTGTATGTTAAGAACTTATTAATGAATGACTCATCATGCTTTGTGCTTCTATGTACTATAGAATGTGAGATCTATCCATCCTTTGAATAAGTTAAATGGTAGCCTATCAGCGCCACCTTTTGGGCGATATATCCTAAAATCTAATCAACATAAATTTAAGTCATATTCCAATCAAATATAATGTTTTCTTATATTCTGCCGTTTGTCCCATAAGATATAGCGTTCACAAAAATTTTATAAGTCAGACACATAGACATTTTCTAAAAAAAAGTATCATGTTGAAGACGTCTGAAAACATATGAATCCATTAAAAACTGGAATGAAATCCAATACAAATCCCTGTCGAAGATTTCAAATTCTATAGCCTAACCTTTTCGATGTCTTTTTCCTGATCCTTTTTCCTGCATTTTCTGATCGTGTCAAGTTTATTTATTACATTTAATATATTTAATTCCCCTCGTTTTTTACTTTCGCTTAGCCATATATGGAAGGAAAGTATTGTTTTTGGGTCAAATTTTCGAAGTTGTATTCTGTTATATTTACACGTTTTGAGGTCCACTAAATCCAAAAAACACGTTTATTAGTGGGTAGTTTGTATGTCTGTCTCAGTGTGTCTCCAATAGATAATGACAAAACACCATATTTCTACAGTTTTATTGTTATTTCTTTTTGTTTAGAAACCTAAAGTTTTAGTTCGACTAATTTTACGTAATAAAAGTTTTTGAAAGAAATTCACCTTAAGAACAATAAAAATACCGTTAAAAAGATATAAATCTTCGAAAAAAACAAACTTAGATCGGCAAATATGTGGACAAATAAAGGAAGGAAACAATTGCACAATCCAAAAAGAAAGAGAAGTTAGAAATTTCTTACAATAAAGAAATAAGATACTAAAAGAGAAACTAAAATGAAATTAGAAATTTTCTATACAAATTCACGCGGTACAAATAGTTTATTAAAGTTTCTTTCCATGTAGACTATTTTCATCTCAGAGAAACGTAGCACTAAATGAAAGGAAGGTAAGGAAGGTGCACTATAGACGAAATTTTAGGAATATTAATTTATTCTTAATGTATATACATATATATATAAAGAATTTTGTTTTAAATTATCACAGATCGGTTAAACTTAAACTTTTCATTTTAAAGGTACTGACGAGTTTTATTTATTTAAGATTTTTTAATTACCCATATTGAAAATTTTCATTCCATGGTCGTGTAATTCCCCCAGGACGGGAGGGAGGGGGGGGGCATGTTTTTGCATATGTTTTTTTTTTAGTTTACATTTAGTACTGCAAATAATTCTTTTTAATTTCACAATGATTCGTTAAAAATAATTTTCATTGTGCGCGTTTATATGAAATTATGTCCTATACTGCCTTGCTAAAAATTATAACGTCATGACAACATTACCAGTGGAGATATTTCACTATGTTTTGCATATGAAATTTTTTTTCTTAGTTTACATTTACTACTGCAAATAATTCTTTTTAATTTCACAATGATTCGTTAAAAATAATTTTCATTGTGCCGTTTATATGAAATTATGTCCTATACTGCCTTAATAAAAATTATGATAACGTGATGGCAACATTATTAGTGGAGAGATTTTCACTAAATGTTGGTAGACACTAATTTATGTTAAAGTGTAACTACATACAAACATAAATGAAATTACTGCATTAGTTCTTCACAACGAGATAAATAAAGTAGAGTGATAAATTCTAACCCTGACATGGTCCAACATGAGTCATGTGACATGAGCCATCTATGCGTTGGTTCCCTTGGTAATAGCCTATTTTCAATAAATTTCTATGGCAACGGTTTAGAGATTCTACTTGGCAAAAATCATAACCGCCAATGTTTTTGTTTACTTATGTAGTTTAATAATTTTTGTTCTAAATAATTTTAGTTTTTATTTTACTTCTTTTTTATTTCATGTAGTTGAAATATAACCGACAAAATATTTAAAAATAATTGATAAATTACTATTTGTTGTTAAACTTAGCTCTTTTAAAAGTTTAACTTTTCTTTATAAATATTTCTAAACTTTGTTGGGAAATAATGAAAAAAAAAGTACTTCATTGTTTATCATAATGTGATATATGGGAAAAATTATTTTAAAAACACTTTATTTCGGTTATAGGACTGTCGTGTTGCTTAATAATAATGATAATTTGCCGAATTGAAATTTTAAATGCCAAAATAAAGATAAAGGACCAAACATAGGTTCATATCACGTGATTCATGTTGAACCACGGAAAGCTAATCCTTTATCCACTGAATCAGCACTCTATTTATCTTGTTGGTTCTTCAGCTATAGTTGTCACAAAAGTTTTGTCATAAATACACAGACATTTTATGAAAATGGCCAAATCGTGTTCTGGAACCCTCAAATCTACTGAAAATGGGAAGTCCAAAATTTTTACCATGTTTTTATTAACTTCTATTCTTGTTTATTTGTTTGTTTGTCCGGTACAAATCTTGCAATCGAATTTTAAATAACTTCCCTACTAGCTAGACATTTGAAACTTTCACAATAGCTCACAACCCGATGACAACACAATACTCCGAAATCCGAGTTTGGAATTTTCGAATAGTTTTCTTATAATTAATCAAAATATGAAAATAATAACCTCCTAATACCTTATAAATAGCCATTAAAATATTAGCTATAATTTAATTGCTGCCAAAAAAAATTTACGAGTTCATTTTCTTTCGACATAAAAATAAATAAACGTGATTAAATAAATAATTTAATTAAACGTGAGCGTTAAAAAATTGTAAAAAGTTAAATTATGTATCTCACAAAAATTGACGTCACTATCGCTTTAAAGATTTCATATGCATTGATAAAGTGCTAATGTAGTTAGTTCCATAGCAATGATTCAACAGAAAATTTAAAAACATGGTTTATAAAAAGTTTTTTTATCTTATAATTTTTTTTTTTTTTTTTTAACAAAACCAACATTTTCTTTTATTGAATACAAAAGAAAGTAAAAACAATAAATTTCCGAAAAAAAAAACTTAGATTAGCAAATATGTGAACAAATAAAAGGAAAGATGCAATAAGACAATCGATAAAGAAAGAATTGTAAGGAGTTAGGAATTCTTTGCAATACAGCACAAGACACAAGAAGAGAAACAAAAATGGTATAAGGAAGTCCTGGAAAAGTGTAATGTCTTTATAAGATACCTTATGAATATATATCAGAAATTGCAATAACAACCGTGATTGCTTCTCCCGATCGTGAAAGCCGTTAAATATAATAAATGCATACTAGCACGGAGTCGTAAATACAGATATAAGCGTAAGTGAATTGGAATTTTGATACGCCAGCTTTTGGTAAAGGGTTATGCGAAGAGTTGTTTTATGAATATTCATAAGTAAACGGTATCTTTATCTATGGGATTTTATGAAGTAACTGGAATTAATAGTCGCTACTCGCTATATTAAGTTATACCGAATAGGGTTATATTTTTATGGAATAATGGCTCGAAATAAATCTAGAGGGTCTTTTAGAATGTATGTTATTTGACTTTGTAAGTTCGAATTGAATTAATTTAGAAAATTATTAATTTAACCCCAAAACAGTTTCTTTCTTTCTTTCTTTTTTTTTTTTTTAATTCGTTATATTTCTATTCTCCCCACTGTTAATGTATAGTATTATTCATTAACAGTAGCTGTTAGGCGCTGTTAACGGCTTCATTTACCGTCGCCGGAAGCCCGAGTCAATGTTATTCTATGGGAAAATTTTCTTTACAAATAACTTATTAACTAATACATATTTTTAAATTCTGTTTTCACATTTGGGTGATCAATTTAAAAGAATACTCGTTTGTTCTGTTCTTTGTGTTTTCCACACATATAATAGTACATGTAGCAACACTTTCAACATCATTACTTATTTAACATGCATTTAATGTGTGGATATAGTTTTTTTTTTTTTTTTTTTTTTTTTTTTTTTTCACTTTCTAAATGCGAACTCGTTTTTTAAACATAAATTCGCCTGAACATCATTAGTAATTTTTAATCCGCTTCTGTGAAATGGAAATGCTGAAGGATTTCTTTGATGACCGTTCAATTTCAATAGGCCTCTGGCCACAAAGGTCACTAGACCTCAACCCATTAGATAATTTTTTGAGGGGTTATCTCAAAGATAGGGTGTTCCAGAGAAGTCCTGCAAACATCGATGAATTAAAATAAATCATAACTGAAGAAATCTCGTCAATAACACCAACGACGTGTGTCAAAAAACTTGGCTCGACGTGTTCATGTTTGCATTCGAAATGGTGGCGAATATTTTTGACATTTGCTGTAAGGAATTATTATGTAGAAAATTTGAGTTAAATTTTGTTTTTCATAAATAAAATTATTACAGGATTTAAAAAAATTGTGCGTCTCCATTTCTGTTTTACTTTACCTCACAAATAAAGTTGTAACAGTCCAGCAGTGTTAGAAATTGTCTCCCACACTTAAACAAGCTTCAAACAATTATAATTCAGTATTAGAGTAGTTGCCACGTCCGTCAAATTTAAGGATAATAAGAAAAACCAACGGCTATTCTTTTAAATTGATCACCCTGTATATATATATTATATTTTGTGGGGAATTATAAGAAATGTGTTTCCGTATCCATAAATTTTTGTAAGGTGACCAATATTAAATGTAGTATATTATTATATTATATATTAGTATAAAACGGTATATATATATTTTTTAATTTAAAGAATTTTTTTATATTTTTAATAATAATAAAAATCGCCAGAACACTAGTTTACAAAATGTAAACGTATGGAGAGACTTTCAAGTTAATTAAATATTAATTTTCTATGAAATGTGTAATTTTTAACCGAATTTAGAGACTTTTGTATTGTGTACACACAATCCTTATCTATAGCACATTTTTAATTTTTGTTAAAACTGGTTGAAAATTCGCGATTTAAAAAAAAAAAAAAAAAAAAAGCTATTTTACACTCCAATTTAGAAACCACGTGACTCCTCATATAAAATAAATTGCAGCTTAGAAAACTAATGGATTGTAAATTTTAAAATGTCAATGCAAAGAAGCCTGAAAAGAAAAGAAAAATCTTAATACAGATTTTCAAATATAGGTAAAACCCGCCCCTCTTACATCAACGTTCTTAAAAATATTGAAATCAGTCTATTTGTTTGGGAACTATAAAACCACTCATAAACACACACAGAGAGAGAGAGAGAGAGAGAGAGAGAGAGAGAGAGAAAGGTAGGTTTAATTATGTTATCGCATTTCACACAAATCTACATAAATCTTTAAGTAGACACTGAGAACAAAAATATACCGCCTTCCTCTAGAATGAATAAGTGGCCATTTTCTAAATCCTTTAACTAGAAATATAGATTTCCTATCTATGCGCACGCCAATACACTGAATAAACGAAATGGTCGAGAATTTCTTGTTTACACATTTCTAGATGGTGAAACAATATTCTGAATCTTTTGTATTGCGAGAAATTCTCGCTTTATTTTCTAGAATTGGATCATACACCAAGATTCTAGTTACTGAAACCCGCCTCTTGTAGTCTCATTTATTTGCAGAGATTTTTAAACAACTTTGCCCTCCAGAATATACGCAAACGCTCTAGAATTCTAATAAGGGCTTCTAGAACTCGCTTTTCAACGGGACTAGAATTTATAAGGATGACATGGAACTATTTTTTCTAGAGCCACAATTTAGATTCTAGATGTCAGTAACAGAATTTTTTCTCAGTGTAGTTATAGTACTAGTACTTTTTAATTGTTAATGTTAATTAACAAATATCTTGATAAACGTAAAACACCATGCATTTCTGTAAGAACGCATGGGGATGTACTACAAGAAATATATAAGAAACGCTTCTTATACAAGAAATATTTCTTGCAAGAAATATTTCTTTATTTTTTTTCAGTCGTTTGTAAGAGATCTGTATGTATATTCTTTACATACAGCCATTAATAAAACTTTATGAGTAAAATTCTAAGCTATATATATATATATATATATGTATATTGGGTTGTTCGATAAATAATGTCGTTTTTCTTCATGTTTTTCAAAGTGAATTTATTTATATTAACAACAAACATTAATCAATGATATATTGACCATTTTGTTGGATGACCTTTTGCCATCTTTCGGTAAGTTGAAAAATTCCACGTTCGAAGATGCCTTGGTTTTTAGAAGCGAAGGTTTTAAAAAACGACATTATTTATCGAACAACCCAATATATATATATATATATATATATATATATGTATAAAGAAACTATAAAAGGCTTTGAAGTATTTTTTACTTATTTTAAAAAATTTTCGCTTAAAAAGAGAGAAAAACTTTACTCGTGTAGCATCAGAATATTAATATATGCCTCACAAATGGAACATCTTTTAACTTAGCCCTTTTTCACCTAAAAATAGAACGGAAGAAAATTTAGATTTATACTCTGCATTATCATAATAGGTTTTACGCTGAAAAGAAATTTGCATATTCTTTTTCAAATACTGAATTCGTGGCGCTATTACCGATGAAATACGGTCTATAATTTTGATGGCTGAAACCATTTTCGTATTCTGTTTTGAAAGTTTCACCGGATACAAAATGTATATAAAAAAAGTTTTCATAAAAGAACATGCAATAAAAGAGCAGCACTTTCGGCGAAATACGATACATCGTAACAGAAAACAGGAAAATAACAGTAAAACTACTGGTTGCTGGCAATTTTCACAGCTCTTTTGTAAAATTAAATGTTCACTATGTCTTTACGTTCTTGGTAAGATAATGTAACAGAAATAACAGTTTTCGTATCTTTAAGAGAAACAGGATGTTTATAAAGCATTTCAAGTTGTAATTCTCATACCTTGTCTTATATAACTGAAACTCTTTATTGTTTTGTTTTAATTTTGATATATATATGTATATCACATTCTTCCTCATATTTAACTTGAAAATTTTTCATGTACGATAGGTGGCCTGCTAGTAATTTGCTATTATAGCCACTAGCGAAAGAAATCGTACAT
Source organism: Salticus scenicus (assembly GCA_963930645.1). Lineage (NCBI taxonomy): Eukaryota > Metazoa > Arthropoda > Arachnida > Araneae > Salticidae > Salticus > Salticus scenicus. The sequence goes on from OZ005662.1 coordinate 31,592,954, forward strand.
TGGTGCTCAAAGGTGAAAAAAGTCTTCCCTGACGAATTTTTTCGACAATTTGAAATTCCGCTATTCTGAATTGAAAAATAATCTGTCAATAAATATGTTTCAATTGTTTATTCTCTCACTGCTTGATTGAATCTTTTCTTTTAGGGTTTCATGTCGTTTTAACGCACCGGCAACATTATTTAAATGGCAACTATCTAGGAATAATAATAAGGTAAGTTTAAAGTTATATTAAATTCCATTTTTTTTTTTTTTTTTTTTTTTTTTTTTTTAAGTAAAATTTATTGTTTCAAAAAAAAAAAAAAAAAAAAAAAAAATATATATATATATATATATATAATTAATTGTTTCAACAATTAACAATCAGTTTACACAGGTAATCATAATAGGATGAAATTTTATTCTTATTGATCTACGTCGTTTCAGTGGTCTTAAATCTGTTGCTCGGCTTTTACTACGTCTACGTTTTAAAAATTATGTTTATATATATTTATATATCCTGCGAGAAAAAGGTAGGTACAAAGGGTTTTTTCTTTGATTTTTCATAAAGTAATATTATCTAACTTGTGCTTATTGTTTATTATTATCATTAAATAACACTATTCCCGGACTAATTTTTGTTTTAAGACTACTTTAGAAAATTTTTAAGACTAAAATTTTTCTAATTTAACACTACACACCGCTACAAAAAAATAGGAACAAAGGGCTATTTTTTTATTTTTGAATATGATTATTTTGAATATGAATATTTGGATATGATTCAAATATTAATATATTTTTGATATGATAATAAATGATCAGCACAATTTAGATAATGTTATTTTATGAAAAAATTAAAAAATTCTTTTGTTCCTATCTTTTTGTCGCGGAGTGTAATAGTCTTAAATTAGAAAAATTTTAGCCCGGAAATAGTGTTATTTTATGATAATAATAAATGATAAACACAATTTAGATAATGTTATTTTATGAAAAATCAAAGAAAAAACCCTTTGTACCTATCTTTTTGTCGCGGTGTGTGTGTGTATATATATATATATATATCTTAACGGTAAGTAAAACAAAGCATCGATAAATAAAGAATTCTTTATGGCAAGGAATAATTATTTTCTTTCTTTCTTTCTTCCTTTTTTTTTTTCCTTAAGTAAAAGATAAAATAAACGCTAGGCATTATAGTGCGGAGTTTTTGCAGAAAAATAAAACATGGTTAAAAAAAAAAAAAAAACCTCAGGTCACATAACATAATGGATGATCAGTTATGATTCGGAAACTTTAATCGGTAAATACACAAAATGTTCTTTTCCCAACTTAGAACTTAAGTCTGTTTTTCATTACTTTCGCATTAAATCAAATCATTACGCGCGGAGGAAAAAGAAGAAAAGATGACTTATGCGGTAAGTTTTAATCGATAAAGTTTAAAGTTTTATAATGAGTTCCAGGTCGTTCGAAAAGAGATTTTCAAAAGGGAAAGAGAAGAATTTTTTAGAGTTTCGATTATTTTATTTTAAATATGATCTGTCATTAAATAGTAATTTAGGCTAATATTGCATTAACACTAATTAAATCAAATCTTTATTTAACAAAGTTGCTAAATCCAGTAAAAAAGTTAGTTTTTTAGGAGTTAAACAGGGTGTGACGTTATTAGGTTTTATTAATACGGCAGGACTGTCTCTTTCAGACAGCGATTTTGCGTTGTTGCCATTTATCACCTTGAATTTTATATTTCTTTTTATTTAAAAATGAACGTGCAAACATTTTTACGAAAAATAAATTTAAAGTTTAAAAAAATAACGATGGCAATTACTAATAAGTTAAAAGACACGGAAAAGGTTTAAATTGAATTAAAAAAAAAAATAATAATAATTTTGTGACATATTTGACTATTAAAAATTTATTAAAATTAGGAAAACTATATATAGAAAGATTCTGCTTGTTATGACCCCAAGTAACTAAATCAGGGTTGCCACTCAAATAGCAGAATGACATTCCCTGACTTTTCCAGGTTTTCCAGACGTGTTCTAAGAAAATTCCAGTCTAGCCATATATTGTCTGTATTGGTTGTATTGAGGGCAAAATAATTATGGCACGACTTGAAAATACAAAAGTTACATATTACTTTGACTTAAGGACAGATTGCCCTCCATGCGGGGGTCTTTCTAAGAGGTCTTGTTTTTAAAAAATGGCGGAAGCTAAGAAAAATGACTCTACATTGGAGGAAATTATTATTATTATTTTTTTATGGCAATCACTTATGAAATTCCCTGACTTTTCCAGATTCTGGCTAAAATATTCAAATTCCCTGACTGTTCCAGGTTCTCCAGGTTTCCCAGGTAACGTGGCAACCCTGAGTAATTCAGTTTTATAATATACTAAACTAACACTAATTATATTTTAACCTTAGATAACCAAACATTCGTCTTAGTAGACTACCGACCCTTGCCATTTTTGCGAATTCGAAATGTTCTAGTTGCGTTCCCATCGCTTCACTCACAGTACCATCATAACTAGTAAAACGAGTTATCCGAAGGTGATAATCTGTACACTTGTTACTTTTCGATATTTGCTATAATCGTCGTCTTACAGTCGAATGTTGAGTGATCATCAAAATAAATATTGAAGTTATTTTGAATAATGAAAAGCCCGCAGAAGACACGACTAAAAGTATGTGCGGCGAACAATCGCAGAATTCGCACTTTCTGTCCATCTAAGAAACTCAGAATGACAAAATACGTATGCAACTACTGCAACAAGGCTCTTTGTGGAGAGCACACTCTTAACATCTGCCAAAAGTGCAAACGATAATTTTTACCACTTTTATATTTTTTAATTGAAATATTATATATATATGTAAGTTACGCTAATTTGTTTGAAATAAGGTAAGTGCACCAGTGATTGGCACTTTTAGAGCAATCTCTGATGTTTCTAATGTTCTAGTCATCAGAAAATATTTTTAGAAATCTTAAGTTAGTACATATGGTACGAAAGACATTCAGAACCACATAAATGTTAAAATATATGCATTTGATAGCAATTATTATTATTATTATTATTATTATTTTATGAATTTTATTTGACACCCACTCAATGTTCCAGTAATTGACACTGCCAGTTTTTCAGTAATTGGCACCCTATGTTCCAGTGTTTGACACTGCTAGTTATTCATTTTACCAGTTATCAGCACCCTATGCTCCAGTGTTTGACCTAAAATGTTAAGATTCTTATATGTAAAATATATGATTTTATTATTTTTCTTATTTATTAATTATTATGCATAGATGTCAATTACTGGAGCATGCCAATCACTGGAGCCGGCCAATCACTAGAGCCCGCCAATCACTGGAGCACCTACCCTAAATAAAGGAAATATAAGACCATACTTGTTTTTAATTCGTAGTCTATGACTCGAATCATTAGTTATAGAGTAACACTGACTTAAATTTAGATATCTAGGGTTAATTTATGATATCTGTAAACCATTAAAACCTTCTGAACCAACAGGAGTAGGAATCATCTACAGTGGGCACTGCTGCATAACACAATTTTTTAGATACTCGCTCAGGAAAGAACATCTAAATGTCTAACCTCAATGAAGGACCAGCAGATCCTAAATTTATTTAAGATTTAGATTATTAAGATAAAACAATAAAAGAAAAGTAAGTCAGCGAAATGTAAAAGATATATTTGATAAAATAGAAGATTTTATCAATTAATTTTTTTTTTTTTTTTTTATCAACTGTTTATCAACTAAACAATTATAATTTGTTTTTGTTTTTGTTATTATTATTATTATTTATAATTTTCAGCGTATAGCAGTATATCAATTCTACATTTCCATTTTCTTATCCGCTGAAGGAGGTTAATTGAATGGCAAGCACGTAACAGTGCGTTCTTGTAATTCGGCTTTTGTTTGTATCATGAAAATTTGCACAGAACTTTTATAACAAAAATCATCTTATCAACCCTTGTAATACAAAATTTGTTTACATCAAAGTCCTCTAACAAAAGAAAACCTTTTGTGTTTTTATTAAAAAGCTCAGTGCTGTGTATAAAAACACTGCAAGACGTAAATAAACGAGGAAGAACCATTAGCGAAAATTACGCACTTAAATGTTAATGCAAATTTTCATCACCTATTTGACTACTGAGAAAGTACCTTCTTTATAAAATACAAAAGGTAAAGCACTTATTAAGGCTAAAAATTGTTTTTGTATAGTGAATATAACATGTTCTCCTTAAGTAGTCGAAGAAATCAACTACTTAAGGAGTAAATGTATGATTTTTTTTTTTTTTTTTTTTTTAGTGAATTAATGTCTTAGAATTACATATATATTTCCATATATGAAATATAACATTATTATGTATATTAAAAATTTTCAAAATTATATAAATAAAAAAAATAAAAAAACCTCTTTCTTTCTTGGTTATTTTATTATTAGAGTTGAACAATATATTCTAAACATATTTGGGTATATTACTTCGTGTAATCATTAATAAGTTAATTTATTGAAAATATTTTTATGTTTGAAAATTAAAAACTTGCATTCAAAGATAAAAATAGTAACACACATATATGTTTATAATAGATTGCTAAACTATAATTATATGAAATCGGAAAATTATATGCAATTATAATTATATAAAAACTTTTGAAAATTATACAGCAGGCAGTATTTAAAAAAGAATAATTAAAAGAAAAAAAGTGAATTTTATTTTAAGAAATTTAAATAGTTTTTCAGAAATTTCAATTACTTAATATCGTTATATTTTAATGGATATCTATGCAAGTTTTCATAATTTTAAGATAAAAATTTATAAAGATATTTATAAAGTCTACCATCCTTTGAATAAGAAAGAAAAATCTAATCTTATGCATACATAACGAAACTTTTTCAAACATTTAAGCCAGAATTGTTGATAAATCTTACGTGTTACATAAGTGATTAACCTGTACTCAGAAAAATCCTTTAAACAATGCATAATTAGCATAAAATTTTCTTAAGATGTGTTTGTAGCAACAGTCAATATTTCGATTAACAACCGTAATTATGTGTAATCAAAATATGTTGAAGACTTAAAAAACTTGTGTGTTGTGACCACCACAAGATTTTCTTCTATATAATTTTACCCAAATTCATGCAGTAGAAATTATTTATTAAATTATTATTCATGAAAAATATTTTCCATGATAAATGCACACGATTTTTATCTCACATAATTATAACACTACATGCCGAAAGAAAGTCAATTTTGTGCCAACATATTTTTATTTATTTATTTATTTATTTTATTTTTATTTTTTTGGGGGGAAGGGGGAGAGGAGGGGTTAAAAATGAAAAAATTCGGCGACTTTGTTTTAAATTATCACAGATCTATGGTTCAAAAATTCCTTCTAAAGGTATTGACGAGATCTTTCGAAATATACCCATATTGAAAATTTACTTCCCTCCCCATAAAGAGACCTCAAAACATGTAAATCAGGTGAAAACTCAATATCGAATATTTGGACCAAATGTAATACGTCTATTACCTACGATTGTACGTAAAAAAAATAATATAGTTAAAGAAAACATTTTTTATACTCTTCATACTATTAGTATAAATAATTTTATTTAAGTAAATAAAAACAGTTTTATAACTATAATTTTAGTATAAGAATACATAATGAAAATTAACCACCGTATTTAAACAATTTTTATTTTAACTCAGAATTGCTAGAGATTTTAGTAAACACTTGTTTAACGAACAACTCTGACATGCATTAAAATTACTTAATTTGGCAGGGAAGAATGTTGCTCGTCAAATTGTATGCTGTCTTTGTCTTTTCGCAAAGACCCTAATGTATACGATTTTTTTTTTTTTTTTTTTTTTTTTGCGTTTCCTGTAAAACATCTGTTAATGCTAGGTAAATCTCTTTAACAGTAAGTGTATGCCATAGTGATTCTTTATAACATATTTAAATTACCTAGCAATTCAGGCATATTTACGAAAGTCACAGATAGAGAAGACGTACAGTTAATCAAACCAAAATACTTTCTGGAAACGTAAAAGGTGCATTAAGCTTACGCACATGTAAACACACACGCGCAAATAAACCGGGTATCTCATAAACCATTGGACATTTTAAAAACTCATATGTTTACAATCGTATAACTCCTATTCTATGTGTCAGCCATCACCAACAATTACAGTTTGCAAACTAGATACAACACCGTTAACTGTAACTTCTTAGCTAAGGTTAAACCAATAACGCTTCATCCACCAAGTCAGCATAACAATTAAAACCTGATAGCACAAGTAGGAGGGAAAATAAGAAATAACTGTTAATCGTAAAACTGTGCAATTTATAGGACTCTGATTGCACATATTTCTCGTTACACATCTGTTCAGCGCCCTCTATCGAAGAAAATTGTAACTATTTTTTTCTTTATTCAGAAAAAAAAAAAAAAAAAAAAAAAATCCCAATTCACGAGAATAACTTTTCGCAAACCTCATCCTGCCAATTCCCTTAATTTTTACAATGTTTTTATTAACTTCGATTCTAGTTTGTCTGTTTGTTTGTCTGTAAGGTACAAATCTTGCAATCGATTTTTAACAAGCTTCTCTACTAGTTAAACATCTCAAACTTTCAGAATAACTCAAAACCCGATGACAACACAACACTACGATGCCCGATTTTCGAATTTTTGTTTAGTTTTCCTTTAATTAATTGAACTATGAAAATAATAACCTCCTAATAGCTTTTAGAATAGCCATTAAAATAATAGTTATAATTTAATTGCTGCCAAAAACATTTTACGAGTTCATTTTCTTTCAACATAAAAATAAATGCATTTAATTAAACGTCAATGTTAAAAATTGTAAAAAGTTAAATTATGCATCTCACAAAAATTGACGTTATTATAACTTTAAAATTTTTATACGTATTGATAAAGTGCTAATGTAGTTCTATAGCTATGATTGAACTGAAAATTTAAAAACATGGTATATAAAAAGTTTTTATCTTCTAATTATTATGAATTTTTAAAATGTCTACACATTTATGGGGCACACTGTATATTCAAAAGGATAGTATTATGAAAATAACAACTTTAACGCATTATTCCTTTTTTATTATTTATATTTAGTCTTTTGTTATGGAGATAAAACTAATTTATTTTCAAACTGATTTACATATATAATTTCACGCATTCAGTATTGTCTAAACATGTTATCACTTAATTAAGAAACACTAAAACTAAATTTAAAAACATTAGCAACTTTCAACTAATCCAACTAAGATAATTTATTTTCTTTCATTTCTGCTAAAGAAATCCCTAGAAAATTCTGCTAATTTTTTAAGGGCAAAATTAACTTTCCTTAACGATTTTTCTTTTTAATACTATTTAAACTTTTGTCTTTAATTGTATTTTAAAAGTTGAAACTTTGCTAATTAATATTATCCCGATTGATTTTTTCCCCACATGGCTAATAATTAGATTTGGCACAGAGAAAAGAGAGGTACAAAGTTAGTGCAGAAAGAGAAAATTTTGTATTTAGTATTAGTTTTAGATTTTATTTTCTGGTATTTGAAAAACCACTTTCTATTATTATTTTTTTCTCTGCTTCATCGAAAATATATTCTTTGTATTAAAAAAGGAGAATTATTTTTATTATCAAATTATCGTTTAAATTCTTCCCCGACCCTTTGGTAATTTAATAAATTATCAGCATCTTTCAAATAAAAATTATTAAGAATATTAAGTTTAGTCATAGCACAATCTGTGGCTAATCCAATGACAGAAGGATCCAGGTAAGAATCTATTTCAAACAATAGTTTGTCCCTTTGCGCTTTGTTTAAAATTAATTCGACCTTTTAATAAAAAAATGTATAATTTACATTTGTTCGAAGTTACACTTCATAATTATTCATTATGAATTAACAATTTAGGAATTCCTGGGACACATAGACAAGGATCGTGAGATTCTACCTTTTTTTCTTCTCATGTTATCATATGGAATTTTAGTTGCTTTGGTTCATAAAGATATCGTATTAAAAATGAAGTTTTTTCCCTAAGCTACTTTAAATAACTCTGTCTTAGGGGATTTCTTTTCAAGTATAAATACATTTTGCCTTTAAAATAATTCTAATTTTAGTAATTTTAAATAATTTTAATTTTAAAAATGTTTGTTAAAATTTTGAAATTTTATATTGTTGATAAATGAAGCAATATATATATATATATATATATACGAATAATTTTGTATGAGAATGATTTACTAATGTAAATTAAGCAGCTTGTACGTGCTGAATAGTTCGGTGGTAAGACACTCGCCTAATACGGAGACGGCCTGGATTCGATTCCCGACAGATCCAAGTTGCATACCTTTCAGCGTTGAACTGCAGTCGATTCATAAGAGGAAAAGAAACGATATCATTTAGCGTATACGATTATTCTAAAGGGAAAATAAGCAGTCATACTCTTTGAATTACTCGGAATAATATCCCTCTTATTAAAGAGCGAGAAATCTTATTTGTTGTACCCAATATTTTGGTGTTTTTCTTTTATTTTCTTTCTTTCTTTCTTTTTTTTTTTGGGGGGGGGAGGGGGAGAGATGAAAGTAAAGCCTCATTTTGATTAAAAGCTTGATCAATTTTTGCTCGTAAATTAAGACTTTTAATGAAAAGTTTGATCCATTTCACAATTATATAATGTAACTCAGCAATTCTGTACAATTCTGAGCGATCTAAGCAAAAGCTCATTAAAGTTCATAGCCTGGTCATTTTACATCCGTTCAAATTAATTTGGTCTTTTTCAATCAAAAAAAAAAAAAATGTAAATTTACATTTGGTCCACTTCATTATTATTCATTGTAGCCTAGTAACTTTGCATAATTCTGAGGAATCCAGCGAAGGATCTATTCGATTAATGACCTAGTGAAATAGCTGCCAATTTGTATTTTTTATTTATTTATTTTTTTTCCTCTAACGAAAAATTTTAATAGAAATTTTTCATGAGTTTTATAGCATTTTTCTATTATTATACATGATGAATTTGTTTGCAAAGAAATACTGGTGTTAAAAAAACTTATAAGTTGTCACCTACTCCTAGAGGATTTTAGGTCATTAAAAAACATTTGGTCGAAATTGCAGTTAGTAATTATTTATTGTGACCAAGGGTGATTGTGACTCAAAGGTAAAAACCTTAAAATTTACATCCTCAAAAAAAAAAAGTCGAATTATACTTAAATTTTTTAGAGCAGAAGCCCGCAATCTTTTTGTATCTTGTACCAGCCAATCTATAAAAATATACAATTTATTTGCATATCACTTGGATGACAAAAGAAAAATAAATAAATAAATAATAATAATAACCAAGGAATTCAAAAGATAACTTTGTAGGAAATTTGGAAAAAACAGATGGAGTAGCTTAAAAAACTCTAAAATCAGGTGTAGCCCCTGAAATGTCTTGGTTAACTTTCGCTGTTGTAAAAATGAGTAAGGAAGCGTGTAGTTTACTTTTATCGTTTTCTTTTTTTCCCCCGTCAAATAAAAAATACAAAACACAGTAAACAGTTTTAAAATAAATACATTTAATACATATATATATATATATATATATATATATATACATATATATATATAAAATTACTGAAGCACACTATAAATGGAAAATTCAACGATTTTACAACAAATTCCTTTTCAAAAAATAGTTAATATAAACTAGTAAAAGCGAACTATAAAGGGAAAACTCAACAATTTTATAATAAATAACCTTTTATATAAAAAATATTCTATATAAACTACTAAAAATCTAACTGTAAATGAGAAATTCAACAATTATACAATAAATACCTTTTCAAAAAAATATTCAATATAAAACTACTAAAACCTGATTATAAATAAAGCGTTCAATAAATTTTACAATAAATAACTTTTAAGTATATATATATCAATATACGTAAATTACTAAAAGCTTATATATATGTATATATATATATATATATATATATATAAATTACTTTGACATTCAACAATTTTACAATAACTACCTTTTAAAAAATATTCAATACGAACTGCTAAAACCCAACTATAAATGGAAAGCTAAATAATACGGAGAAAATACTCACGTATTAAAAAAAAAAAAAAAAAAAAAAAAAAAAAAAAAAAGACTTTACGTAATTTTTTTTTTTAATCCTACTACATTTAAAATCATTAAAAAATAAGAAATCTCTTAAAACAACCTGTTTTTTATTGTTTTCATTTCATTTTCTTTTGAATCGTTTTACTTAATGCTGAACTAATTTTTGTTTAACGAACTTTATAATTAAAAATCGATCATTAAACTAAAAGGCGGGGGAAATATTTATGCTATTAAAGTATAAATCGACGAAGATTTCAAATTTCGACGTACGGATAATGTCTTTAAAGAAGCTATATAAGAGGTAGTTAAAACTGTTCTTAAAATGTGCAGACGAAATTAAATTATTTGGGATGAAAAGAGATAACAAATTGGATTTTCTGACGAAGTTCCGAGATCAATTAATGCTTTAGAATTTATGTGAATTTTATTACGATATGTATGTGTATGAATTGAAGAGTTGTCTTACTTATTATTAACTTCTTAACTGCCCCCAGGTGTATATACTCTATAACAAAAAAAGAGACGCACCAAGAAGGAGTAATGCAAATTGAACACAAATTGACATACATACAGGTTTTGATGGAATCAAGCACCAATTCATCATTATCGTCGATCCTACGTGCAACTGGTACTTCAGTGACTTCAAATATCCTTAATAGGCGGCTCAGTGGGGTTGAGCTCAGTTCCCAGATCTCTCTTCCACTGAGGACGTTTGGAGCATCATAAAAAGGGTCCTACAACCAGCTCGGAATTTTACCAATCTAACGCAACACTTGGATAGAATTTGGCACGATACTTCACAGGAGCACATCTGCCAACTCTATCAATTAATACCAAGCCGAATAACTGCGTACATAAGGGCCAGAAGTGGAACAACGCGTTATTGATTTGTTTACTTTGTGAGGTCCTTTCTCTTGATCAAATCATTCAAATTTTCTGAAACTGTAATGAATTGTTTTTCTCCACATGTACATCTCATCTACCAATCTTTGTTCCATTCGGACCACTCATTCCCCTCTATCTACCAATTTTTGTCCCCACTTCTTCTTGGTGCGTCTTTTTTTTTTTTTTTTTTTTGTTATAGTGTGTACATACGTTTTTCCGAAGTACGATCCTTTGTTTGGATGTCCTATGGATGAAAATGACATCTACGGACATCCCATGGACATCCCCAGGATGTACTATGGACAAGTGTGCTGGTAGGGAATAAAACTACTGACACGGTTTGATGATGCAATAAAATAACATTGAAAGTGATCTTGACAGTGTTTTCGAAAGATTTACTTATTTCACAGTTAAAAGAGAAAGGTAACACTTTGAAGCTAATCTAATAAATTTTCCTCGGTTGGTAAGGGGTTAACGAGAAAGTTAATTTTATTATTTTTTTAGTCCTTTATCCAGGGAAGTAAAAAAAAAAATATGCATATAAATTCATGCTATAAAAAATATATGAAATCAGTATTTAAATTAAAATAATATGGCGGAGCACTTGCGCTTCTTTCTTTTACCCCGCTGGTAAATGAAATACAGGGTACCCATAATTAACCCTTTGCTGGTCCTATTTAATTTTACTCCTCTGGTCAGTGTTGCCAAATTTAGGGACCTTTTTATTCATTATCCACCACTAGCTGTAATTCTTGCCTAATCACTTCGAAGGTTATTCGTCCATTATGTATATGAAATATCACTCATCAAAATTATTGGTGGCAGTTGAATAAAAGTGTCCCTAAATTTGGCAACACTGTTTAGAGCGGCTTTAGAGCATTAGGGCCGGCAAAGGGTTAAACTGACAATACTGACAGTGCTCTGTAGTGTGATATAGTTGCAAGAATGCCACCAAAGTTTGCAGGAAGATTAACAAGTTAATTGCCATTCACGCGATATCGCATGATGAGAGTTCTCACCAAACGGGCAATCACGAGTTATTGCGTGGACGTCACTGTCAAGTTTCTAAGCGGAATAGTATAGCAGCCACAGCGAAACGGCGCGTAATATTTATATTGGCTACTAGGGAAGAGATTTTTATTATTTATTTATTTTTTTCTATTCGTACGAAATTCTAATTTTTAGCTTAGGAATGAACGTGTTAAGACGGTTGACGAAGGATTCCGAGAAAAAAAAAAAAAAGGTTGTAAAATTTACCGGTAAGGGAATATGTGGCGCTGTTTTTTTTAAGTAAAGCTTTTATCGCAATATATAATTGAAAGTTAATGATTGCGCACCTTTTTTAAGCACTGCTTTTGTCTCTATTTATTATTTTTAAATTGGAGACACCGCGCTAATTCCTCTGCGACAAAAGCTTTACATAGAAAAACAGCGCCCCTTATTCGCCTAGTGTTAAATTTTGGAACTTTTTCCCCCCAGAATCCTTCATTTCCCGTCTTGTTTAATCTTCCTACAAAGTTTGGCGCCATTCTTCCAATTAGATCAGAACACTGAAAGCACTGTCGGTTTATGGCCACCCTGTATACTTTCATGCGATATATATTTTAGTGTGAGTCCCTAATATGTCAAAAATGTTTAAGATTTTTGTTTAAATGAAAATGTATTTCAAATTTGTGCATAGAGACTAACACTGCTCGGCATGAAAATTGCCCCAGCACAGTTTTGGGAAATTCTTATGTAAAATGACCTCCTGAATCCGAATAGGACGTCCATTTTGCCCTATCACCCACCGTTTTTTAGGGGCGGCCCCCTATTTTTACCACTTTTCGGTAATTTTATGGCTATAAATTTGATTTTTAGGGGGGGGAGGGGGGGAAGAGGATTATTTTAACTGTTAAATATCTTCTGAGGGGCTACAGAATTGGAAAATTCTAAAACATGAACATTTGCGAAAGGGGAAAATTTAGGGCGAGATTTGCCTCTGAAATTATGTATTACATTTCTTATATATTTTTAATCTATTATTAATGTTATTTATTAAACATTATATATTTTTTAAGTATTAAATTAATTCTTTTTCATTCTCCAAATCGAATTCATGGGCATAAAATGACCGAACAGTGATAACAAATTGGGGGAGGGGGTGGTGTCCCGAGAAAACGGTGGGTGACTAGGCAAAATGGTAGTCATATTCGGATTGAGGAGGTCCTTTTACATAAGAATCAGCAAAAATGGTATCAAGGGTCGATTCCCCCCCCCCCATCCCCAGCGCAGTGTAATTATCATATGTTTATTTCAAATAGATATAGCGAACTTAACACATTCGTGACCGCTGACGTGAATTCACGTCATTTCAACTTCTATAGCTAGTTGCCGCTGACGTAAATTCACGTCTTTTCAGATTCTATTCCTGGTTACCGATGACGTGAATTTACGTTATTTCAAGAATTTCTATGGAAACAATACTTCAGTATTACAAATATTTTAGGAGAAAAATAGAATGAAAAATTTTCAAAAAGAAAATTGAAATTCGAGACATAAAAAAAAAGTAATTTTTTTTTTTTTTTCCCCTCTCCAGATTGTGTTCGAGTTTTTCAAAAAAAAAAAAAAAAAAAAATCCGCCTTCCTCAAATCCTGAACTGATTTTTTTGCTTTCCACATTTTCATAATATTTAAATCCAATGATTAAGTAAAAGAACATAAAGAATATTTATGTTCTCTAAGTAAAAATCGATAAAGAATTTAAAGTTTTGAAGCAACTACCAAGGGACAGACTTAATGGCCTTAAAAGTTCTTTAACAAATAACAGACAGCTAAAAGTTGTTTTAAGAACATACGGATGAAGCTATTTATAGCAAACAAAGAAAAGAAAACCCCCTAAAAGATGAGCTTTTAAAACTTTAAGACATTCACTAAATTTGCATTTAGGGAAAGTGCATATTTTTGAAGTGTATGTTTTAATTACTGATGTAATTAGTAATAAATTACTATTATTGTTATTATGAAATGCGATAAGTGAAATAAAAAACTATGAATATAAAACAGACTTTAGATATGTAACGAATTCCTATTTTATTATTATTTCATTTCATTTCATTTCTTCTTACTTTCTGAAGATAATATGTCAGGAAAGTATTGTAATCAGGAAAAAAAATAGGCTTTGAGATATTGATAATTTTATACGCTTTGAGATATCCTGAGTTCATTCTAGTTATTGTTTTGTGTTGTATGTATGTCAGTGAACACGATAACGTTTAAACACTTTGTTTGAATGAGCTGAAATTGTTATATATGTTATAGTTCACTGTAGCTCAAAACCTATTGATTTTGGTGAATCCAGCACTTTATTTATTTATTTATTTTATTTTATTATTATTATTATTATTTTTTTTTTTTTTTTTTTTACAGGGACAGAAAGATTCTCCATCATTATGGCCTATGGGCTTAAATTATTTAAAGTACGATAGCATCTAAACACCTTATTCGAATAAGCTGAAAAAAGAAGAAAGAAAAAATCTCTATATCAAAGAAAAATTCTCCAGCAGTACGATAGCATCTAAACGTCTTATTCGAATAAGCTCTGAAAAAAGAAGAAAGGAAAACTCTCCATCATTATGGCCTATGGGCTCAAATTATTTAAAGTACGATAGCATCTAAACACCTTATTCGAATAAGCTGAAAAAAGAAGAAAGAAAAAATCCTCATATCAAAGAAAAATCCTCCAGCAGTACGATAGCATCTAAACATCTTATTCGAATAAGCTGAAAAAAAAGAAAGAAAAATTCTCCATCATTATGGCCTATGGGCTCAAATTATTTAAAGTACGATAGAATCTAAACACCTTATTCGAATAAGCTGAAAAAAGAAGAAAGAAAAAATCTCTATATCAAAGAAAAATTCTCCAGCAGTACGATAGCATCTAAACGTCTTATTCGAATAAGCTGAAAAAAAAGAAAGAAAAATTCTCCATCATTATGGCCTATGGGCTCAAATTATTTAAAGTACGATAGAATCTAAACACCTTATTCGAATAAGCTGAAAAAAGAAGAAAGAAAAAATCTCTATATCAAAGAAAAATTCTCCAGCAGTACGATAGCATCTAAACGTCTT
Organism: Salticus scenicus; assembly: GCA_963930645.1. Taxonomy (NCBI): domain Eukaryota; kingdom Metazoa; phylum Arthropoda; class Arachnida; order Araneae; family Salticidae; genus Salticus; species Salticus scenicus. Next base: position 31,608,064 of record OZ005662.1, read on the forward strand.
ATTCGAATAAGCTCTGAAAAAAGAAGAAAGGAAAATTCTCCATCATTATGGCCTATGGGCTCAAATTACTTAAAGTACGATAGCATCTAAACACCTTATTCGAATAAGCTGAAAAAAGAAGAAAGAAAAAATCCTCATATCAAAGAAAAATCTTCCAGCAGTACGATAGCATCTAAACGTCTTATTCGAATAAGCTGAAAAAAGAAGAAAGAAAAATTATCAATCATTATGGCCTATGGACTCAAATTATTTAAAGTAAGGTAGCATCTAAACACCTTATTCGAATAAAAAGAAGAAAGAAGAATTCTCCATCATTATGGCCTATAGGCTCAAATTATTTAAAGTACGATAGCATCTAAACACCTTATTCGAATAAGCTGAAAAAAGAAGAAAGAAAAATTCTCCATCATTATGGCCTATGGGCTAAAATTATTTAAAGTACGATAGAATCTAAACACCTTATTCGAATAAGCTGAAAAAAGAAGAAAGAAAAATTCTCCATTAAAGAAAAATTCTCTAGCAGTACGATAGCATCTAAACGTCTTATTCGAATAAGCTGAAAAAAAAGAAAGAAAAATTCTCCATCATTATGGCCTATGGGCTAAAATTATTTAAAGTACGATAGAATCTAAACACCTTATTCGAATAAGCTGAAAAAAGAAGAAAGAAAAATTCTCCATTAAAGAAAAATTCTCTAGCAGTACGATAGCATCTAAACGTCTTATTCGAATAAGCTGAAAAAAAAAGAAAGAAAAATTCTCCATCATTATGGCCTATGGGCTCAAATTATTTAAAGTACGATAGCATCTAAACACCTTATTCGAATAAGCTGAAAAATTCATACGCATATTATAGATTACCGCCATACGAATCATTACGAATCTATCATTGATATATATATATAATTACAGGATCACAATGAAAAATTCTTTATCATTATAGCTTATGGGCTGAAATTATTTAAAGGGCGAGAGCTTTCAAATGCCTTATACGACTGAGCTGTAAATTTATAGACATGGTCACCGTCCCACAAACTGTATAGATTTTGGTGAATCTACCACTTATAGATTTTCACAAGGACACAACGAAAAAAATCTTTATCATTATGATCTATGGGCTCACATTAAATTAAACAACATACAGTCTGGAATTAAAATAATCAAACACTCGATTATAATTTTATCTTTCGTTTATTTAACGACTTATTTTACTTTTATTCATTTATATAACCATTAATTACTTAATGTTCGGAAAGTCGCGATGAATCACTCCAGATTTTTTATTTAAGTTACCTGTGTTAGATTAACGACAACGAATTTCAATGAAAAATTATCTTCGATTAAACATTTAAGTAAAATTGAACACAGTTTTCTTAAAATGAAGTAAATTTAAAGATTCATAAATTTTTGAACAGAAGAGTAAAGTGCAGAAAATGAATTTAAAATAATCACGTATACTACCAGTCACAGAATATTGTATTAAAAACATAAATTTGAAAATAAATATAATATAAAAAATAAATAAAAATAAAATAAAAATTAAAAAAAAATAATAATTTAAAAGCCACCAAGAATTTTCTAAGCTAATGTTCTATCAAAGAATTAATTAATAAATTAATTTTAATAATAATAATAATAATAATAAAATTTTAGAGCTAGAATGACGTCAATTTTACCGTGCAAGTTTAATTTTTCACAAAGTTTTATATTAATTTTAATATTTACGCGTGAATTTCTTTTCATTTAAAAAAAAAAAAAAAAAAAAAAAAAAAAAAAAATGAAATCAACTCGTAAACTTTCTTGGCAACAATTAAAAATTAAAATAAATTATGTATTTTTGTCTAAAAAAGGGCTTCTTCACCTTTTTCAATACTGATTATTATTAATTTTCTTTTCTTTTCTTAAAAAAAAAAAAAAGATTTTGATGAAATTCTGGCAAAAGCAGAATTTAGTTTAGTACGGAGGAATATTAGTTTTTTTTTTTTTTTTTTTCAAATTATAACATCACTTTCAAATTATTCAATTATATTTTCGATAAATTTTAGATTTCGATAAATGTCCAACCATCGTAAAACTGGCGACAATGTTTTATCCGTAGATTGAGACCTATAGTCCTCCGTACTAATAATTCAGCTAATAATTTCTTTCATAACTTAAAATTGTTAAAAAGCATTAGTACTTCTTAACATGAAAAACAAATAATGATAATAAATAAGATAAGATAAAACAAAATAAACTAAAGAGTAGAGAATCTTTTATTTATTTTTTGAGTAGTTTTTAAAATATTATTAAAGTTTCAGATTTTTATCATTGGGTTACATCAGTCTAATATATCTTATTTTGCCTGATTTCTAAACACAAAAATATGAAAACAATTTCAATATATTAAAGACCAAACAAAAAAATTTGCATCATTTTTTTTTTTCTTTTTTCTAAAAACATCCAAAAAGCAAATCACTAAAAACCGACTACAAATGGCTACTTATAAATATTAAAAGCAAAAAATATTCCAAGAGAAAAAGAAAATGTCTGTCTGAGAAAAGTAAATTGAAATTCAAGAGCGCCAAAACAATGAAAAGACTAAGTTCCTTTCTAAAAAATATTCCTGTTCTAGTTTCTACCTCTTTTTCTTCTCCAGATATTGAACCGATTTTTTGCTTTCCACACTCACATATTAAATCCAATGATTAAGTAAAAGTGCAGAAAGAATATTTATTTTGTCTTAGTAAAAACAGATAAAAGATTTAAAGTTTTAAGGCAATTATCAAGGGACAGAGTTAATGGTTTTCAAAGTTCTTTAACAAATAAAAGAGATTTAAAATTTGTCTTAAGATATACCATGACACTATTTAGAGTAAACAAAGAAAAGAATAAATTTAAAATGATACTAAAAGATAAATTATTCATTTATAAAGCATTTTAAATGAGTTGTATTAGGCTAAATGAAGAATGCATATTTTTGAAGGTGTATATTTCAATTTCCGCTATTGTTAGCAGATATTATATTATTATTATTATTAGAAAAAACTATTATATTGTGACCATGACTAAATTTTCTTCTATATTTTTCTTTGAGAATTCATGCAGTACAAATTGTTTATTAAAATTATTTTCTATGATGAATGCAGACGACTTTTAACCTAGAAAATTATAATTCAAAAAAATCGAAAGACAGTTGAATTTTTATCTTAAAGGTAACATCGGAGAAAATAAATGTTTTTATCTTTTTAAGTATTCAAAACTGCCCCTCTGAGAAGTTTTGTAGCTGTGCGACGCACACAGACAGACACACACACACACACAAACATTTCTGATTATTTATAAAGAAGATTACATTCATCTATCGAACTTGCATTATTAAACTTTTAACTATTTTCCAAAAATGGTAAAACACGAAAAATTAAATAAATAAATGAAAAAACATATGAAAATCACTACATTAAATAAACTTTAAAACCATATTTTAAAATAAATCATCAAAATCTCAATGCAAATGGTTACTTCAAAATATTAAAAAACACAAAATTACTCCTTCAGAAAACAAAATAAAGAAAAAAACTTTAACCAAACTGAAATCAGAGACAAACAAAAACAGTTAAAAGACATTAACTTTTTCAAACACTCGTTTTTGATCTTTTTCCTTGAACATCTTTTTTGTTTTCGACACTTATATTAAACCCTATCATTAAGTAAAATAGCAGAAAGAATATTTATGTTATCTAAGTATAAATCGATGAAGGTTTAAAGTTTTGGTGTAACGTTAAGGGACATAGTTAATGATATTAAAAAGTTCTTTAACAAATGAGGGACAATTTAGAGTTGTTTTAAAATATGGAAATGCAGTTGGATTATTTGTTTAAACAACAAAAGTAATAAAATGGGAAGTTTATTGTACAAAGTGTAAAGGTGAATTTTTAAAGTTGTGCAATTTTAAAATTAGTTTGCTAAACACAAATAAATATAAGTTTGGGGATATAGACTATTAATTTTCTTTTCTTTTCTTTCTTTCTTTCTTTCTTTTTTTTTTTTTTTTATTTTTTTTTTTAATGAAACAAGTTTTAAAAATGAAATAAATTTTAAAAATATTTATTGAAAAGGATATTGCAAATAAATTCCTATACGAACCATTAAATAATTTTCTTCTTTTGGTATTGATGGTAATAAAGTATTTTTTGAATTAAATAATTTTTTTAGAATGCCATCCTCAACTGAATCAAATTTTGACAAAATATCCTAAATTTAAAATAGCATGACATTTTTTTTTTTTTTATTTGCCGATATAAATAATTGTATGCACATGCACATTATATAAAATATGACAAATATATTAAACAAATATCTATAAATTTATGAAAATCACAAAAGTTGACATATAATTAGTTATATGTAAAATATGTAATAGAAATTAAAATAGAAGCGCAAGCAATTAGATAAAAAAGTACATTTGAAAATTTGTTTTAACTAATCTTTAACCGGAAATCAACTCTCTTTCTCATTATGCAGAAAAGGGAACATTATATATATTAAAGAACGAAAAATGTTTTTTTTTTTTTTTTTTTTTTTTTTTTTTTTTTTCAATTAAAAATATGCTCTGACGAATCATTAAAAATAAAGATACAACTTATTACTATAGTTAGTTCAAAATTTTGCAGTACGATGTCAAAATGTTTAAATTGATTCAAAAATGAAAATAGAAAAAATCCTAATTTTTTTTTAAATTAGAAAACTAGTTATCTAAAAAAAAAAATTAAAATAAATAAATAAATAAAATAAAATTATTTTTATTAAAAACACGTAAAATAAATTTTTATTTAAAAATTGTTAAAAATATTATCCTAAGCTTTTCTCTTTGAAATTCCAAAGCATCATCAGGCATTTTTATTACTGAATTAAATGAACAGTTTTTTAAAATAATTTTCCTTTCACAGTCAACAGTTAAGTCTTCTAATAACGTCAGTAGCAGCAAATTCAATTTGAAGTCCGGTGAAGGTTGGACCAAGGAGCTAATGAAAGTAAGAGAAACTGTAACTATAGGAAAATCACACGAGGCTATTGTAGGAGAAAAAACATAATGAACTAGCAGAAATAAACTATTAGCTATTTTATAATATTGTGCCAAATTATTGGTAAAATTGCAGCAACTTTAGAATTTATTGTATTTTTGCGTTTAATTAAATTAATAGCTTCGGAGATGTAGTTCTTGGATAGTAGGCGGTGCTGTAATAATTTTGTCGTTATCCCATATAGGGTTGGTTCGCTTTGGAATTTCAGTTCGCTTTTGGAATCCAAATATTTTTTTTTTAAATTATTCAATACATATATATTTATGTCTTTTATTCAATAGAATATAAGTCAAAATGTACATTTTAATTTTAACGATTTTATGTAAACGATATTATTCCATGTAGTTCGTATAAAAACAAAATTCTCAATGGAGCCAAACGAACAAAACAAAAATCACACATTTAATACTTTTTCTCTATTAAAAAAAAATATTAGAAAGTATTTAAAAATAAATCAATTTAACAAATTGTAGCTGACTTGTTTAAAATTTTCAGTACGGAATACTTCTGGGGAAACAAAAAAAGAGAAAAAAAGAAAACCCCTAGGGTAGCTGTAAAAAATATTTCAATTTAAACATTTTTTTTTTTTTTTTTAAGTAAAAAAATAAAATAAAATAAAAAATAAAAATAATAAACACTCATTTATATTTCTGTTTTCCTTCAGTTTCAGTTTTGAAGAGTTAAATCTATTAATATTAAATCAAATCGTTAAGGAAAAAAGAACAGAAAGAGCATTTGTGTTTTTAAGTAAAAATCGATGAAGATTTAAATCTTTATTACATCATCAAGGGAAACCATAATTTGAAAGAAGAATTTGTTGTTTGGATCTCAAGGAGTCTGTTTAAATTTGATTTGAAATAAGGCAGTTAAATTTAGATTATTTGAATTAAACAAATAAAATGATAAATTAGAGAAAAAAAAAAGTGTAATTTGTGAAAATTAATTTTTTTAATTACAGACTCTTCTGAAACTTTAGTAAAAGTGCCTATAATGAATGAATAATTATTAAATGAAGAAATTTTCAGTAGTATAAATATGTACATTTTTCGAAGAATCACATATTTTATCTTTTAAATGAAAAGAAAGTAAAATAATAATGAAATGACTAATTATATCAGTAAATGATTGAATTTTCAATAAATATCTACAGTTTTTGAGGCATCATATACTTTATTTTTTAAATGAAAGGGGGAAAAATAAAATAAAATGATTAATGATTAAATGATACTAGTATCGTCCAGTGGTCGAAACTCGACCATTTTTTTTGCAAGACGAGGCAAAGCAAAGTTATTGCCTTGTCCTAAACGGAATGCAATTGCAACACAGCTGCGGCAATTGTTTGCCGATATTCACTCTAACTGAATCAGCAGAGTTTTACTTGATATAACTATTTCTCTCTGTAGATGTTAGCCTTTCCTGAAATGAGAGAAAATCGCAACGTGAAAACGCCCCTTGTTGTGTGATACAGCACAGAAGCTAATACGTACCATGTCAAACCAAGGCCCAACCAAGTATCAAATTCTGTTAAATTAATTCGATTGGTTCATAAAGTACAGTGTTTGAACAAGAAAAAAAAAAAAAAAAAAAAAAGATATTTTTCAAAAATGGCCGAATTGAGTTCGGGAAATTTCAAAACGTGTAACTTTATCGAAAACCGAAAATCTAAAACTTTTCTGAATCTTATATTTTCTACTTATATATGCAGAGGAAAGAATAATAAATCCACTTTTTAAAAAATAAAAATAAGTGGTCAATTTCACTTAATTAAAATGCAAGGAAATCTCAAAACGTGTAAATTCATCGAAAACCGGAAATCAAAAGTTTTTATGTATCTTCTACTTGCTTCTTCTACCCACAAAAGCTAGCAATAAAGACACTTGTATTTTTTAATGTAAAGGAATGCGTGTATAAAAGGGAAAAATGGGGGAAAACGCATAAAAAATAAATGTATTATACCTTCTTGACATCGTAAGAAAATAATATTTGTATTCGCACCTTCCGGCTAACCATACCTTTCGAATGATACCATTTTCAACCCTCTACTCCCATAATTAATATGTTAAAAAGGAACTACAAATTTTATGCTTGCCTATTAATATATAGATAGTTAGATTATCAATCAATTTTTAGTTAGAGTCTTGCGATGTCATTTTTAATTTAATTTATTTATTTTTTTAAATGAAAGAAAGATATAATGAAAGGAAGAATAAATAATATCGATATATCAGTATTCTTAAAAATTTTAATTTTTTCATTATCTTTTGCTTTGTACAATGGTTCACTTCTATGTGTAATTATTCATTCATTAATCCAAATCTTCCTTCCTAATGTTTATATAAAGATTGTTATACAAAAAGATTAATTTAATTAAATTAATAATAATTTATGAGGAATGACAGTGGAATATAAAAACAACAAATATTTTAAGAAAGCTAATAAACAAGATTTTTTTTTTTTCGAGAATTATTCAAGCTAAAAATTCAATACATACAGTATCATTCTCATTAGCAGATTTGAATTTATATGTATAAATTCAAAAAATTTCTTTTAAAACATGACACGCTGTTGTAAATCGCATTTTAATTTCTTTTCATCGATTCAATCACGATAAAGAAAAAATAAATAAATAAATAAAAATGAATTATACTACCATCTATAAAATTTTTGTCTGCCGTGGATATCACATTTTCCGCTAAGATGACCAAAAAATTTTTCAATTCTGAAACTTGCTCAATCGTGAAGACAAAAAGGTTTTTTCAACACTTGGGATTCATATTTCTTCTTTCTCACATTTAATACCATGTTATATGCATTGGCGGTACAATGTACCACAGTAAAAAGCATTTCATTTACAGCTAAAAGTTCTGCAAAAGACAGAAGACAAGAAAAAAAAGGGAAAAGGAATGTGACAGCCAAAAAGAGATTTATGACATCGTATATTACTATCGTCTTCTGTTCGTCACGAGAAAGTTATGAAAGACATTTGAAATCTATATCAGATAAGAGTTTCCCCCAGACAGTTTCAGGAGGGCGCTGCGCCCCGTCAGCTCTACAACTGAAAAAATACCACCCTTCTTGCTCTTTATCTAAAAATGTTGCGCCCTTACTGTGTTTTATTGAAAATAACGTTCAAACTGAAGATATCTTATAAATGTAAATAAATGTATTGTGCAAAACAATCAAAATTCGTTCATACATCAGTAACAAGCAAAATTAAGGTGTCAAGAAAGTTAAAATTTAAAACTCTTTCTTCTATTGATACCTAAAATCGAAATTTAAAAATAAGTGTCTGAATTTTAAATGCTAAAAACGTGCCCTTAAGAATTCAAAACTGCCCTCATAAATCTAAAAGTGCCTTTTTTTTTTTTTTTTTTTTTTAATTATTAGCAGCACCCTGCCTTTTTTTCTTTCTTTTTTAAACAGGGGGGAAACTCTGGTAGATGATTCGTATGATTGGATTCAGATTATCAATGCAACTGAATAAAACAATGAAGGTTTCCCACTCCATGGTTTTTATGTTGAAATATAAACAAAATTTTGCTGATTCATTTTTCTTAAATCGCAATATGCTTAGTTAAAATCGTCAGTGAACAAAACAAACAGAAAACGAAATTGGGGATAACCAAGTTAGAAAAAGAAATCGAGAAATCGATACTATTCAAAGAATTAATTTTCGAAAAAGCTAAAATAGTGCTTATATGTTTTAGCTAAAATGCTAAAGAAACTTTTTCGCCAGGTTAAACCCTGCTCATACATAAAAAGAAAGTATTAGATTGTTAAAAATTGTCAACTTCCAGGTTTCGATTAATACCAGATCCTACCATAGATATAGTAATTTATATAGATCTATCATGCCCATGTTAACGAGCAAAGATTTTTGATGCCGAAAAGGTTTTTTGGCATCAGCCATTACAGAGTTAAAGCTCGAAAACAGTAATATAATAGAATAATGAATTTTGAAAATGCCGAAATATTACGCGGCTTTTAAATGTTCTAATAAATATATGAAAAGAAATGGGGTAAGTTTCCATAAATAAGTTATATTCAAGTTATTTATGAAAAATATAGTTTTTATAATCAGTTGCTTTGTTATTATTATGAAATAATTACTTTTTTCGTATTTAATGGAATACTTTTTTTTTAAATATTTTTTATGATTTTATATTAGTAAGTAATATGGAATTCTCAAAATTCTTTTAAATGTAGTTTTAAAATATAATAAAGTTTTAAAAGTTTTAAAATATAACTAGTATGTTGTGGCCACCACAAGACTTTTTTCCATATATAATCCTATACAAATTTACGCAATACAAATAATTTATTAAAATTATTTTTCATGATGAATGCAGACGATTTTTATCTCAAAGAAGTATAATAATAATAAATGCCGAAAGAAGCCGACATGAGTATACTAAAAAAAAAAAAAAAAAAAAAAAAAGGAAAACGAAAAGAAAGAAAAAGGGGTATCTGGAGTTTTTCATTCTCTTTTAGTGTATAAATTTTATTTGATAAATTACCTATGTGTATTCCCGTGTATATTCACCTCGGGGAAACACATTCAAAAGAGAGTAAAATGGCCGGCTTTTCCCGAGTAAAAAAGGTATTTTTCCCCTCTCTATGATCAATCTATGTCTTATTACTATATCTATAGATCCTACACTTGATTCGACCATTTTTAAGAAGAAAAAAAAAGTCTTCTGAATGTTATATCTCATGAACCAATTACCATAGTTTAACCAAACTTAATATTTACTTGAACCTTGACTTAAATTGGTGAGTTTATGAAATACGTAGCACAACAGGTGGCGTTTCTGTGTTGCGATTAATAGAGACCGTGGCTAAGTATTTTTCGTTAGCGACGATACAGACCCTATATTAGGAAGAGACTGGACATTGACGGAAAGTCAGCCATGTTAGTGCCAAATCGGAGCTATCCTCGTAGAACGCAATGCTTTTTTCTTCGCGATTGACACTTTACTATACAACATAAATGGAAGAAAATTGTATTAAATTTGTTCTATAAAGCAATGCAGAATATAAATAAGTAATTCTTTTTTTTTTTGTCTTAGAATTTGAAGAAAAACGAATTTTGTTTTAACCTTCGATAAGATATGGTTACTTTTTCAACACTGATCGGAATTTTTTGTTATATATTTCTATATTAAGCAAAATACGTTGATTGCGAAAGTAATCCTACCTTATTTTTTTTCTGAGGACATACAATATTAATTTAAAAAGTTAGAAAATTTTTAACAAAAATATGGTAATCTTAGTTTTTGTCAAGAATGCATAGAGAGAAAAAGAGATTGCATAGGTTAAAAAAAAAACTTTATACATTCATAATTATTTCAGCCTAGCACCACCACTTATCGGATGATATGCGTTTAAATTCAATGAGCCGAATGTTTTATAATATCCTTCTCATACATGAAGTTTTGTACAATTATGCATAACAGAAGCTGAGATGTAGTCTTTCCTTAAATGAAAGAATTTTAGCATAGCACAGCCTTTTGCTTGGCGATTTCCACAAACATTTTTTAAGCATCAGTTTATGTCAAAGTAAAACTAAATATAAAGTTTTTTGACTAAATATGAACTTTTTTCTCCCTTTAATTAGAGCTGCCGCTATTTTTTTGTTTCTCGCACACATATCTAGAATAGACATTTTCAAGAAATGATCAAATCTTGTTCCAGACTTCTCAAAAAGTGCAAATTCCTCAAAAACCGGAAGTCTAAACTTTCTACGAATGCAATACATTCTTCTATTGAATAATAGAATATAATAAAAAAGATAGGAAAGAAAAGAGAAAATGGTAATAAAAAAAAAGCCATTTATGGCATTATGTGCATGAAGATCTTTTGCCTTTACGGCACGGTGATAGAGGACATCTGACGACTGAGATAATTTTACGACTGGAATTACATGGACAATGTTCAGAATAAAACAATGGCAAAAATTATGTTACGACTACTTATGTGTGTGCAAAAAGTACCATAAAAGCTCAGAAAACAACGATTTTTATTCTATAGTTTATTATATGTTCGATTCACATCATGTGAATCAAAATTTTGTAATTATTTTTTTACTTTCCTAACATATACATGTAGGTTAAGTATTGTAACTATGATAAAAAATTTGCCTTTGAGATTTTGTACATTCTATACGTTTTAAGGTTCCCTCAGTTCCTTTTTGCTGTTTTTACGACGATGTATATATATATATATATATATATATATATATATATATATATATATATATATATATATATATATATATATGTGTGTGTGTGTGTGTGTGAATACGATAGCGTCTAAACGCTTTGTTCGAATGAGCTAAAAGTCGATATATAGGTTATGAGTCACCGTAGCACGAACTCTATAGATTTTGGTGAATATAATTTTTTTTCTCCGCCAGGGACACAGAGAAAATTTCTTTATCATTATGGCTCAAACTATTTAAAGTGCAATAGCGTTTAAATTCACTATCCGATTGAGCTGAAAATTTATATACATGGTATAGGTCACTGACGCATGAACCGAATAGATTTTGGTGAACAGATTTTTACAGGGACCCCACGAAAAATTCTTCCCACCCATTTTAGCCAGAGGACGTTTAAAATGGAAGTTTAATTTTGACCACCTTATAAATAAAAAAAAAAAAAGAAAGAAAAAAGAATAAAAATATTTTTTGAATGTATTTGGTTATATTCCAAACTTTTATGTGCATAAAGATGAAAGTTAATTTTGTGACAATGTAATAATGGTGTACTTCAATTTCTAATTATTTTTTATAAAATTCCGAGGCGACAATAACCATTAAAAAATACATTCATAAAAGCACTTTGACATTTCTATGTTTTAATCGTATTCTGAATATTTCATTCAGTAAAATACTGCGTCAGCGTTTAGTAAAAGAGCTGTTGGAAATCGTTCACGCTTCTTCCCACACACGTGAAACTGTAATTAAAGTCCGTTTTCTCTTTTTTTGAAGTACCACTCGAAAACTATTTTACAAATGTTTTAAAGCTGCTTGTTGTTAAATGTAATAAATTTAAATTTTATACTTTGTATATAACTTAAATGCTGGTGTGACATAAAGTTAATAATAAGACTAGAGTATTTATAAGTGCATTTGTAAGTGCAAATCTAGTCATTAATATGCTGATGTGAAAAAATAAAACTAGTCCATTCTATGCTTCTGAATAAGTGCAATATTAGTCTACTTCAATTTGTAATTATTATTATTATTATTTTTTTTTTTTATTCCGAGGCGACGATAACCATTAAAAAATATTAATTATCAGCATATATAAAATATCAGCATATTAATTTCGTACTTTTGAAAGTTCAAAACTAGTCATTAATATGCTAGTGTGACATAAAAATAATAATAATAACTAATACATTTTGTGCTTCTGGGTAAGTGAAAAATTAGTCACTAATATGCTGGTGTGAAAAAATAAGACTAGTGCATTTTATGCTTCTGGACAGGTCAAAACTAGCCATTATTACGCTGGTATAACATAATAATAATAATAATGAGACAAGTGAATTTTGTGCTTCTGAATAAATGTAAATCTAGTCATTAATATGCTCACGCGAAAAAAATAAGACTAGTTCATTTCGTGCTTCTGAATAAGTGCAATATTAGTTAATTTCGTACTTTTGAAAGTACAAAACTAGTCATTAATATGTTGGTGTGACATAAAAATAATAAGAAGAATTAGTGCATTTTATGCTTCTGGGTAAGTGAAAAATTAGTCACTAATATGCTGATGTGAAAGAATAAGATTAATACATTTTATGCTTCTGAACAGATCAAAACTAGTCATTAATACGCTGGTATAACATAAAAAAATAAGACAACTGCATTTTGTGCTTCTGTATAAGTGCAAAATTAGTCACTAATATGCTGATATGATGTAATAATAAGATTAATTAATTTCGAGCTTAAGTTCAAAACTAGTCATCAATATACACGCTAATGTGACATGAAAATAACAAAAGAATTACATTATAATGTTAGTTTCTGAATAAGTGCAAAACTAGTCATTAATATGCTGATAGACTAGTTAATTTTATGCTTCTAAATAAGTGCAATATTAGCTAATTTCGTACTTTTAAAAGTTCAAAACTAGTCATTAATATGCTGGTGTGACATAAAAGTAATAATAAGACCTAATGCATTTTGTGCTTCTGAGTAAGTGAAAAATTAATCACTAATATGATGGTGTTAAAAAATAAGGGTAGTGCATTTTATGCTTCTGAACAGGTAAAAATTGGCCATTAATATGCTGGTATAACATAAAAAAATAATAAGACAAGTGCATTTCGTGTTTCTGTATAAGTGCAAAATTAGTCACTAATATGCTAATATGATATACTAATAAGATTAATTTCGAGCTTAATTCCAAAACTAGTCATGAATATGCTGATGTGACATGAAATAACAAAACAATTACATTATAATGTTTCTGAATAAGTGCAAAGCTAGTCATTAATATGTTGGCGTGGCATAAGAATAATAGTGGATCATTTAATACTTCTGAGTAAAGTGCAAAACTAGTCATTAATATGCTGCTGAGCCATAAAAAATAAGGATAATTGCGTATTTAATTCCTCTGAATAAGTACAAAAGCAGTCATTAATATAACTCATCAGTACATTATTTTTGCGAATTGTGCGGTAGTCTTCGATTTCCTGTTCTACTCCCAGAAAATCAATAAGAATATATTGTTATGACTTTTGCTTTTAGTTCTTCAAAGAATACATCTATAAAACTTTGTACTAGTGGGAAACTAAGACATTTCGAACAAAGCACCAATCTAATGAATTGCATTTTAGATAGCAGAACTAATCGAATGTCTCAATCTGCATTATATTTAAACGTTGGTGTCCTATATACTGGTGTACAATTCCCTAACAACACAGCTTATCCTACCTCAGGATATCCTAAGGATGAAAATACATCCCACGGACATCCTCGGGATATACTATGGATAAGTGTGCTGTTAATGTTGCTATGGACGGATGATAATAGCTAAGTTATCTAGACTTTTTTTCTTTCTAATTTCTAAACAAATACTTCATGGATTCTTTTGAAACTTTAAGGGTAGAAAAATGACATGGTACATGGCATATATTATAGCGAAAGATTTGTCTCGAAGACTTAAAAGGGATTCGTCACAAATTAACAAAAAAAATATGTCAACTTTAGGATCACTCTGCTTCAAATGAGTTATAGCTGCAATATATTATTATGAGCCTTATTTTAATTATAGATGTAAATTTATATAGTTGCACTTAATGGAGGTATACAGGTTTCTTTTATGACGTCGGCAGTTTTTCGTATTTATAACATGCATGATTTTAAACCAAAGCAATATCGCTTTTAAAAAACTTGACATACTAATATTAGACACTACATACTCCAATCAGAATATAAAAACAAGTTCTTCCGGCTAATTCGGATTTCTTTTTTTCTTATCAAGTAGCCGCCATTTTGTTTTAAAATGGCAGCTACAAATTAATGGCTTAGTAGAAAAAGTGATTAGGGCTATGTACATAAGTAATTCGGTTTTAATCAAATCGGTTCATAAATACCTTTTTATGTGAATTTGAAATTTTTAAGTGGCCAGGATTTGGAAACAAGATGGCGGGACAAGATGGCACACAAATATATCAAATGCATTTGTGAGATAAGCCTACTGTATAAATTTAGTTCGAATTAATTCAGAATTTCAAAAGTTATCGTGTTGACAAATTAAGTGGCCGACACTTGGAGTGGTAGCCTGATTTCAAGTGGCTCCACTTAGTTTAACATATCCACCACTTTATAAAAAAGGGCAGATAAAGTTCATTAATAAACTTGGTTGAAACCCTTATGTGGTCTATATTTACATCAAAATTCAAACTAATCCGGCCTTAAATAAGGTTTTTACAATGTGGATTTGAAATTTTCAAGTGACGAACTCATCCAAGATATTTATAAGATGAGTTCGTTGTCCAAATTTGGTTCAATTTGAAGTATTATTTCGGGAGTTATCGTGATGATAAAATTTTCATTAAATGTATAGATACATATATAGATAAACGAAGTGATTGCTATAGGTCGATTTCTAAAGAAATCAACCTAATATTAAACGTCTGATGAAACAAGAGCATTTTTATTAAATACGTTTTAACTGCGAATACGTAAGCGCTAGCAAAATCTCTTTTGCTTAATTTATTTGCCAAATGCATACACTAACTTTAAAAAAAATCCTCAAACAAATATCGTTAAAACTTAGAATGATTTCATAGACAGAAAAGCTGTGTGTGCGCGATTTTCAAGTACTTTTGAAAACATGCAAAATACTAAAACGGTTTTACCCATATTTTAATCTTTCACAGTCATGAACATAAGTAAAGGCACAAATTGCATTTTCTCAAAAAATGGTGAAAATATTTGAAAGCCATTCCTTTATGTTTTTTATGTAATCTTTTATGTAATCTTACGTAAAGTCAATAATATTGACTATACATTTTATTCTATCTGATATTACAATTATTGTGCTTTCCTTCTTCTCTTTCAATTTCAGTTTGAAAAGTACTACTTATTTCCGTAAGTTTATTAATTTGAATACTAATTTAGTACTTTGTAATTATCATTACAATATTGTAAAAATTATATTAGCAGTAGTTTTCTGTAAAAATAATGTTCATCATATATTTCTATTTTTTCAGGAACTGCATAGTGTGCCTTCACTTATGTCCCTGACTGTTCGTCAATACGAAATGAAAATATGGATAAAACCCCTTTTAATCATTTATTGGCATCAGCAGCGCAAAGATTGCTTACATTAAATTATCATATTTTCTCTTACCGTATAAAAACTGTTTTTCCTTAAACTATTATCAATTACCCTTCTTCTCCATCTTTTTTTTTTTTTTTTTTTTTTTTTTTTACAGCAAAAGCTGCATTATATCTTACAATATAGACAATAAAATTAAAAAATATATTATTTGCTTGCTCTTTGAAAATTCTTGAGTTATAAATTTATAATTTATAATTTTTAGTTGGATGATGTTTTTTTTTTTTTCCCATCATCATGATGTACTTTTATTTTTCCTTCATATAATTTTATTCTACAGATTCTTTGATATCAATTAATTGGTAAAATCTATATGTTATTTACCTACATTAATAATGAATGTTATATATATAAACAAAATAAATATATAACTTACCAATACTCAAAAAGATATTACAAATTAGCAACGGTCAGATTACTTACCTAGAAAAGAAAAAATACAATAACAATTAAAAACTCATTAAAAACAAACAACTTTCTATTTTAAAATCTAATTACTTAAAACTTATGTTAATGAATGAATTACTACATTTATATTTAACTATATATATAGATATATATATATATAAATCAAGTATAAAAATCAACTCCCCCCCCCCCTCAAATGTTTATATTTTTTGGCCCTTTTAGATTTTTTTTCGCAATATATATATAATATAAATAATAATAATAAATTTTAAAATCCCTAATTCTTTAAGTAAGTTGTATTACACATAAATAAAAAACTACTTTCTATATAATATAGTATGATTAGCATTAGATTTACAGGGCCACACAAATATACTCCGTTACTTTAAGAGATATTAATAAAAATGTGCTGGAATTGCACTTTCGTTTACATTAAGTGTTTTTAACACTTTATAAAAAAATTTAAGTGTGAATACGTTTTCAGTTTGTGTATATGTCTGTTCGTCTGCTTGTCCGTCTGTCTGTCCACGCCCTGACTCCCGTAAATACACAAGGAATTTCTTGAAACTGATATATGTTATTCAAGTTCACTACTGGATGCTCCTTATTGAAAATGGAGTGAATACTTCTGCCGGTTTGAGTAAATGAACACCTAAATATATTCCAAAGCATTGTGTTCTAAGGGAGGTATTTCTATAAACCATATTTTATTACCTTTACTGTACACAAATTTTAAGGAAATTGAAATATGCTATTCAAGATCACTATCGGATGTTTTCTATGTAAAATGTTTAAATACTACCACTGGTTTGTGTACAGGGACACTCGAAAGTATTCCAAGGAATTGCGTCCTGTGAGAGGTATTTCTATAAATCGAATTTTAATAGCTTTACTTTGCACACAGCTTAATGAAATTGAAATATGTTATTCAAAATGCACAAAAGAATGCTTTTTATAGAATATAGTATAACTAGCAATTGATTTACACGGCCACACAAAAATATCCAGTTATATTAAGAGTTATGAATAAATTTTTTCTAGAATTATACTTTTGTTTACATTAAGCGTTTTTAATACACTAACAATTTTTAAATGTGAATAGGATTTCAATTTGTGTGTCTGTCTGTCCGATTGTCTATCTTTCTACCTGTGTGTCTCCCGTCCCCTGCGACCGTAAATATTTTCAGAATTTTTTAAAAATGTTATATATTACTCAATTCATTATGGAATGTTCTCTATTTAAAACGGCATTAACAGGTCCTGTACAACTAGTTTGTGTATAGGGAGCTAGCTGTGTGTTGTTTGTTAACGCAGGCAAAGAATATTGAAAGCTATATGATACAACAAATACGTGCAGTTGTAAAGTGTTAATAATCAATGCGTACTGCATGATTTTTCGTTCTTTCTTTTTTTTTTTTTTGTAATATCTATAAATTACTATTAACTTTAATTTTATTTCTGAATAAAAATATTATAAATTATATATTACAAATACGCAGGGTGTATATGATTTTAAATCAAATGATTAAAAAAAAAATCATTGATATTAATGAAAAAAATCAATTTTGTGTTTTGTTTTGGACATTTTTTGTATATTTTTTTTAAGTTATTAAATTCAAATAAAAACAAAAAAGTAAGAAGATATATATCTCAGATTCCACTCGCATGCTTCAACATTTTTATTTCCTATATGACTCATTTGCTTTTATTTTGGAACATTTTTTATTGTGTATATTATTCTATTTATCAATATTTCAATTGTAATAGGATATATACACTAACTTGTAAACTATTAATGATTCACAACAGAATCATATTTATATTTTACTAGTTTATTTCAAACTTAATAGTTTGAACTAGAGGACTGCACGGGCCGGGCTTACGGTCCGAGCTTCCGGGTTGGCCCGAATCTTTTTCTGGTTTCATCGTTAATCAACGAAAAAGGAAAATGATAAAATATTTCTTCAGTCATTTATTTCACATAATTTTACAGGCTCGTATATCATATAAAATTTTATTTTGTTAAAAAATGTCTGTAACTTCAATTTAATTGCTTATCAGTCTGTCTGTTTGCGATCTGATTTTCCGCAAATATTTTTAGCATGTTTCGAAATTAATATATTTTGTTTCAAGTAATATGAAATGGTTTCCAATTCAAAATAGTATGCATGACACTACTAGTTTGCGCACATGTTCAAACAAAAGAAATTAGATACGTTACTGTGTATAAGGCTTTGTGCCCTATGGTCTGTAGAGTTTAGGTGATATGAAGAATATAAAATCCTGCTGCTGTAATTTTTTCTCTAAACTCCTTTTTCTTTTCTCCAGTGCACTGAATGAAAGAAGCATCATTTTTAGCATGTATAAAAGCCTCTTTTCTATACAATATGGTTCGATTACCATTAAAATTTTGTTTACCAGATCACATGAAAGATTCGTATACATTACGGCGCACAAGAGAAAATGGTTGAACGTGCATTTTTAGCAGTAATAACCATTTTAAATACCATCCTATATTGTTTGATGAGTGCTAATATTTTTTATTTGACTATCTGTCTGTCTTTGTGCCTTTTGTACGTCTGTAATAATGAACTTTTGTTTATATATAATTATCAGCAGTTTTGTTAAAGAAGATTGATTCTATTGCTTCGCTATATAAAACCTCTGCAAAACACATACTAAAAATCTTTTTCATTGAAAGACATACATTTTTTTAAATTTTTCATATTTTTGAATCGGGCCGAGCCTG
The DNA here is from genome assembly GCA_963930645.1 of Salticus scenicus. Lineage (NCBI taxonomy): Eukaryota > Metazoa > Arthropoda > Arachnida > Araneae > Salticidae > Salticus > Salticus scenicus. Next base: position 31,627,136 of record OZ005662.1, read on the forward strand.
ATTTTATCGTTTTTTGTCCGGGCCGGGCCGGGCCATACACCGGTAAAAAATAAACGGTTCGAGCGGAGCCTGGGCCGAATTTTTCAATTTCATACCGGGCCGGGCCTCAAAATTCCGGCCCGTGCAGACCTCTAGTTTGAGCAACTTTCATATGATTCCAGTTACGATAAGCAGCCATGATCTTTAAACATTTTGATATTGTACATTGTAGATATAAAATAAAATTCTCTTTTCTGATTTTCAGTTTGAATTTGAAATTATTTTGTTACTAAAAATTATTTTAATAATTAATAATTTAATTAAGAAATTAATTTACTTTCAAATTATTACTGACAATGTTCAACACTGTTTGATTTTGATAATGTTTATGTATTAATGTAATTGATAATGTTTAAGTATAAAATTAAAAAAAAAAAAATCTGGATTAAAAAAAAAAAAAAAAAAATCATGATTTTTATACACCACTCCAATACGTTTACACATAAAATACTTAAGGAAATGCTATCACACTTACTATTCATTAATCCCCCCCCCCTCCCCCCAAAAAATAAAAATGTTGACAATTCTACCGAAAAGGAACATCGGGTGAGATTTGAAATGTACACAGCCGTGAAATGTTCAGAACAGCTGGAAACATAGGAAGAAGGAAGACTACGAACAACTAAATACAACGACCTCAAAAAGAGACAAAGAATGCCAGTGACAGTCAAAAAAGATTACACGTATTCTATCGCATTACATGTTACGTCACCATGCGTCACATTACACGTTATGCTGTTACGAGACAGGTTGGAATTCACCTGCATTGTCTAAATATTGTAACAGCTTTGTTAAATAGACTAACTCTAAAAACTTTTCATTGTAATCGCATAAAAATTGAAAGCGACTATTAAGTTAGAATTATCAGAAAATTTATATAACTAATACTGAAATATGATCTCATTATATGACATGACATAATGAGTGAAAGTTTCAACATTTCATGAAGAACACAATAATAATAAGATAAAAAACTTAACATGTTTTTTTTTTTAATTTTCTGTTGAATTTTAGCTATAGAACTACATGAGCACTTTATCAATGCGTATAAATTTTTTAAAGTGATAATGACGTCCATTTTTGTGAGATGCATAATTTAACTTTTTACAATTTTTTAACGCTCACGTTTAATTAAATGTATTTATTTTTATGGCGAAAGAAAATGAACTCGTTTTTTTTTTTTTTTTTTTTTTTTTTTTTTGGCAACAATTAAATTATAGCTAATATTTTAATGGCTATTTTTAAAGCTATTAGGAGGTCACTATTTTTCTATTTTAATCAATTAAAAGAATACTAATAAAAAATTTGAAAATCGGGCATCGAAGTATTGTGTTGTTATCGGATTCCGAGCTATTCTGAAAGTTTCAAATGTCTAGCTAGTAAGGAAGTTAGTTAAAAATAGAATGCCAGATTTGTAACGGACAAACAAGAATAAAAATTAATAAAAACATGGTAAAAAACATTAAAGGAATAGTCCAAGTCCAAAATCCTCAGAAGAAAAATATTTTCGGATATCCGTGGGTCAAAAATTAGTGCAGACCCAATCAGCATCTGACCCCCAGATTCGGTAACCGCAGGTACTTGACCCGAAGAGTACTGTACACCATACTACCATCTCGAGTAGAATTAAAATGATCATTTGAGAGCAATCGACAAACAACAAAGCATTACAACAATGACATTATACGACAAAAACTTTTTTTATCGAATCAGAAAGAAAAACTATAAAGCTTTTATAAATTACAAAGAAAATGCCAAAAGAAAACTGGAAGATAACGGTATGTTGCCAATTTTCCCTTCGAGTACTTCCGGCATATGTATTTAAGATTAAAGGATTTTTCCAGCATAGTTTATGAAACAATAAAAACAAAAATATTTTATAACTCTAGTAGACGTGGCACATTTTTTTTTTTTTCTTTCCTTTTTGGTACGCGTGGGAGTTCAAAAGCTGAGATAACACAATTGGGGAAACGGAGCACTGTTGTTATTTTTAGAAACAATTCCGATGAAAGTTCCAGTTTCGGTTCCAGAACAAAACTCAGCTGGTCCTGATATATAGCCGGAAAGTTTTTTTTTTCTTTTTTTATCGGAAGTTTTACAGCTGTTAACGGAATTAAACTAAATAAAGAAATTATCCAACGAAAAAAAAAAAAAAAATATATATGCAGAGATAAATAAATAAATAAACAAATAACAAGAAAGAAATATCCCACCGATGATAAAGATTATTAAATACTTTTCAACATTAAAAAATAATCTAGTGTGACACCCATGCTACTTTTTTTTTTTTTTTTTACCCCCATATTACAATACACATACTCATCCAGGTAAAACTAATATGGTGTGGCCACCACATGACTTTCTTCTATATTTTCCTATACAAATTCAGTCAGTAAAAATAATTCATTAAAACTATTATTTAAAAAAATTATCTTCCATGATAATGCAGACGATTTCCATATTAGAGAAATAGTATAACACTAAATATTCAAAAAATAAAGTCAATTTTATTGTCTATATTACATTTAATTTTTTTTTTTTTGTTTGTTAAAAATGAAAAATATTTTAAATTATCGCAGATCGACGGTTCAGCCATTCGTTTTAAAGGTATTGGCGAGCTCTTGTGAAAGATACCCATCATAAAAATTTACTGCACACGAGGGGGAGGGGGACTTCCCCCTAGGGGGGGGGTGGCGAGGCTCCTACACATACAAAAAATTTTTCCTAGTTGACTATCTCTATTATAAATAATTCTTGTAAATTTCAAAATGATTACTAAAAAATAATTATATTTATGCACATTTATACAAAATTTTTTGTCCTCTATCCCCATGTTAAAAATTTAGAAAAAGTGGGATGGCAACGCAATCTGCAAGACAATTTTTACCAAAATTTGATAGGCACTAATTTATGTCAAGGTGCAACTACATACCAATTAGTATGAAATTCTGTGCAGTCGTTCCTGAGATACAGTTGCCACAAAATTTTGTCACACACACACACACAGACAGACATTTTCTAAAAATGGTCAAATAATGTTCTACAGCTCTCAAAACGTGTAAATGCATCAAAAACCCGAGGTCGATAATTTTTACGAATCTAATACTTTCTTCTATTGAATATAGAAGAAAGTAAAAAGTAAAATCTAGCCCACAATAAAAATGACAACTTTCTTTCAGGTGGATAAACTGCGAGATAAAGATGGGAACGCTTTTCATGCACAATAGGGCATTTCATACAGTATCTTTATAATATATATTCTCATAACGCAATAAAGTGTAAATGTAACGCGTAATGATATGTAACATACAAGAGAAACATATTAACAATGTCAATTCCATAATACAGGGTGATTATAAGTTACGATTTCCAAACACTATAAACTTTAAAACTATACCAGAGTATATAAACTTTAAAACTACAACTATATAAACTACAAACTATATAAACTTTAAAACTACATCAGAGCGATTTGATATTTTACCAAAGTAATCGTGAGGCAATGGAATTTTGTTTGGGGGAGGAAAAAAGTAGTTCCAACATGTTTCTATAGATGGCGCTGCCAGGGTAATGTCAGGGGAAATGCCTAAATGGACTCATTAAACAAAGGAATGTTGTTAGCAACACAATGGAATAGCAGGAAACAATAGACTTCAAGGGTTTACTACAATTGTTTTAGCAAAAAGACAAAAATACGTGTTTACAGCGGAATAATTACTTATTAATAAATATTTAATTACAGCTTTTCATAGTGAAAAGAGAAAAAGAGGAGCTTCATGAAACAAATACTTCACGGATAATTAACGGCACATTTTGGTACTATTTTTTTTTTTTTTTTTTGCCAGACAAAATTTCATTGGCTCACGATTGCTCTGGTAAAATATCAAATTGCTCTGATGGGTAGTTTTAAAATTATAGCAGTTTGAAATCGTAACTTTAATTTTAATCACCCTGTATATATTCATAAAATGACCGTTTTTTTTTTAATATACATAAAGAAAGAATAAATTATGAAAAATTGTTAAAATTTATTTAACCTCTTAACTGCCCCGGGCGTGTAGAAAGAAAACATAGTACATTTCATTAAACTGCATGCTCAGAAAGCATTTTCCAGGTTTATGTCATAATTTTTCCAGGTTTTTAAGTAATATTTATCATTTTCCCTGATTTTTTTCGCTAATTTCAAAATTTCCTGACTTTTCCAAGTTCTCACAGACTAGAGAAAACCCAGATCGATGGTAATAATAATAAGAAAAGGAAAATTATTTTTTTTTTTAAGTTTTATTTTTCAAGTTTATAGGAAATTGTTCTCCCCTTTACCTTACACATTTCAATCAGGGTTCCCATAAAGGAAAATTTGGATACAATAATTTTTATATAGTAATTGTTTTAAATAGATATCACCGATCAAGTCAAAAATTAGTATGTGAATTTAGTGGTATCTAAATTGATATTTAACCCTTTTCGACCCGAAACATTTTTATCTTAAAACATTACAATCTTCTGTTTTTGCAAACTGAAAGAAAAATATGGACAATAACCGACATTTGTTAATTGAAAATTGTACTTTATACTTTTTGCTAATTAGCTCAATCGTTCATTTCCTGATTTTATTGCATACAACTGTTCCAGATGCAAAAATGTAAGTGGATGTCTAACACGCACGATCGTACGGTCTGGGTCGGAAAGGGATAAAAATAGTGGTATCTAAAATAAATATATAAAATTAGTTGTATTTAAATTACCCTTTTTGAGAACCCTGATTACGATACGAAAATATAGCACAACTTCCCATAATCCCTTTAAATATATCGTACCGGGAAAAGCAAGTCAATTTAGGCAAATAAATTAATCTATTCAATTCTTCAAATTATTAGTTTGACGAAATAAGTCTGCGAGAAGCGCTATGTTGCCACATTCTCGGAAATAGTTTTCAATCAACAATACGGCTCTGGAATTGCAAATCCAAATTTCGTTTGTTGTATTTGTAGCTCAAAGTTATGCGAAAATTTGTTTTAGCACTTAAGGCTTAAATTTAAATAGGGCGTCAAAACAGTCGGACTAGAATAATCGAGTTTAAAGAAATGGAGAATACGAGGCTAAAATTTGAACGAAATTATTAAAATTTACGTTCCATATTAGAGAATAAATAATATTAATAATGCGTTTCACATTTGTGAAACCAAATTGCGTTGATTATGTTTTAATAAAACAAGCAGTGCATTAAAAAAAAAAAAAAAAAAAAAAAAAAAAAATGTCAATAGGTGCTCTAGTGATTGGCATGCTCCAGTAATTGACATCTATCCCGAAATAATTAATAAATAAGAAAAATAATAAAATCATATATTTTACATATAAGAATTTTAACATTCTATGTCAAACACTGGAGCATAGGGTGCTAATAACTGGTAAAATGAATGACTAGCAGTGTCAAACATTGGAACATAGAGTGCCAATTACTGATAAAATGTAAAAATGGCAGTGTCAATAAATGGAACATTGAATGGGTGTCAAATAAAAATTCATCATAAAAAAAAAAGTTATCAAATGTATATATTTTAACATATATGTGGTTCTGAATGTCTTTCATACCATACGTACTAACTTAAGATTTCTAAAAATATTTTCTGATGACTAGAACATTAAGAACACCAGAGATTGCTCTAAAAGTGTCAATCACTGGTGCACCTACCCTATATACATTAAAATAAACAGAAAAAATATATTTATTCAAATTTAGAATAATTATAATGTTCTGCTATTTTAAATCATTATTTTAATTAACATGCTCCGTTATTCATTTATTTATTTATTTAATTTTGTTTCAGTCTAATAATTAATAAATAACAATAATCAGCAAATTTGTTATTATTTTGAAGTTTTAATGGTAGTCTCCGCTAACTCCTGGAAATTACGTACGAGTATAACAATAATAATCCCGGCTTTTCCACTTTGGTTGCAAAAAGCAATTTCATTTTCTTTATTCACCATGAGTGCGAGCATGTAAATTCGCACTGTGTAAGTAAGTGCAATATCTTTTCCTGAGCTGAAATCACTCTTTCTTACTTTCTTTTTCTCTTTTTAACTTTCTCTTCCTTTGACTGCCAAGCCAAAATTGCAAATGTTTACCACGGTGTCAGAAAATTCTTTTGTGTGATTTGCATTTTTTTCAACATAAAATTATATATAAAAAAAAATATTTTTCAATCTGATTCATTTTGAAATACACGGGGAGATTCTCATCCTCCAACAATCAAACTCCAGAACGATTTTCATGTGACTGATACGGTTTTTATAGCCAAAAACTGAAGTGTTGAAAAACTGGCTATCCTATCTGATAGCCAGTGCCCCCAACGGAAACATCACTGGTTATCACATATGATAGCCATGGCAGTCAGAGGGTTAAATGTGGTAGAGAAAGTATTGTTTTTGGGTCAAATTTTCGAAAGTGAGAGATTTTGTTATATGAATCTAAAAATCATGTTTCTAGCGTTTTGTCTGTGATCAGCGTAACTCAAGAATAAATAATAGCAGAAAGTACAAACTTGGTATTATAAATGCGTATCATATAGGGATGCTACACTAAACTTTTCGTTGAGATCAAGCAAATGGTCGGTGCACAGGGACACTCAAGAGAATTTAAATAAATTACGCTTATGGGGAAAATTGTAGGTAAGTAGAGGTTAACATCTATAGACTGCACTAAACCAAATGAAATGAATATATATTTTTTATATGCGCAAAAACATGTTTCATATAGAGTATGGAAATCATCCACTGTTCGTTTACAGGGCTACACAAAAGAACTAGATTATAGTGCGACAATACTTAAAAATTGATGGAAGTGTATTTCAGGTTGCGCCGTGTGTTATTACTATAGGATTATACTTATGTGCACCATGTGATGTGTACATAACCTTCAGAAGATATACAGGGCTGCCAATATTTAAGCCATAATATTCTTTTTTATTGTTAGTGGAAGTGCTTTACTATAATATTTTACCATGTCCAGGTAAGCTGCTCAGGAATAGAAACTAATTCCACACAGCCATAGGGTAAATAATGTGTTTTTTTTTAAGAAAAATGTTCATCTCTTGGTTTTTTGTCTATGTACACGTTTTGAGGCTTTCTGAATACCGAAGTCTAGTTTTTAATGTTTGACCTTTGTCTGTGTGTATTACAGTAAATTAAGAACAAATAATTTCAGGCGATCCAAATGTTGTATTTTGAAGTTAATACGCTTGTTATTAGAAAAGTTTCAAGGAATGTTTCGTGTGAAAGTTGTCTGAATAATTTTAAATGAACCTTTGAATTTAATAACAGGTTTGAATTCTGGATAAATGTACAATAATGAAACGGCAGGTTGAGGGAGGCGGTAGCCACCATCACACAGAATTATTTGTCAAATAAAGGTGTTCCGAAGCCTATTTTGAATAGTTTTAACATAGGTTTACATAACAGTTCTCGTTATCTTACCCCTTAATCTCCCATCTGTATTTATTAGGGATGGACCGGATATGGATTTTACCGGATAATCGGATACGGATATCCGGCATTCCGGATATTTTTTTACTTTGCCGGATCCGGATATCCGGCCGGATATATCATCGGATATCCGGCAGTCCCCTTCCCCAGTTCACATGCAATTTTCAGTTTTTTAAGAGCACACAATAATTAAACTAGTATATTGTGGCCACTACAATACTTTTTTCTATATTTTCCTATACAAATTTACTAAGGGCAAATAATTTATTAAAACTATTGTTCATTAAAATTATCTAACATGAAGAATGCAAATGATTTTTATCTTGGAGAAAACTAAAACCAAATATCCAAATAAGGACAGTTTTATTGCCTATAAATAAATATTTAAAAATGCGTATTTATAATGGTTATCTCATATCTCATACATGTTTAGATATAGTCTTCCCGTTATCGAGGAAATTTTCAGTATAGAAGCGCCATCTATTGGTCTATAAGCATCCAACTTGAATCAGCGTAATGTCTCATAATGTCCTTCTCACATATCAAGTTTTGTTTGATTAAACGCCATAGAACCTGAGATGATATAGCCTTCCCTTAAAATTGCTTTTTTAGCAGCGCCACGTGTTGGCCGATAAGCATTATTTATTAAAATTTCCCACCACGATAAATGCAGGCGATTTTCATCTTACAGCAATCTAAAAAACTGCACTATAGCAGCGTAACCTATTGGTAGATATACATCCAAATTGAATCGACATAATGTCTCATAATGGTCTTCTCACATATCAAATTTTGTTTAATTATACCCAATAAAAGATGAGATATAGCCTTTTCTTAAATTGCAGAAATCGCTGCGTGTGCATCACCTGTTGAGCGGTTGACACCAAAAGTTGACAGATACTAATATATGTCAATGTACATCTACATATAAATTTATATTCAAATCTGTACTGTGATTCCTGAGATATAGCCTTCCTTATATTGCAGTATAGCAGCGCCATCTGTTGGACGATAAGCATTTAACTTGAATCAGCATAATGTATCATAATGACCTTCTTACATATGAAGTTTTGTTTGAACATACACAATAAAAACTGTGATATAGCCTCCCCTTAAATTGAGGAAACCACTGTATTGCAGCGCCACCTGTTGAGCAGTGACACCAAAAGTTGATAGGCCCTAATTTAGGTCAAGGTGCATCTATATACGAATTTATATACAATTCTGAGTAGTGGTTTCGGAGATAAAGTTGCCACAAAATTTTTGTCTCTCTCTCTCTCACACACACACGTTTTCTAAAAATTGTAAATTCATGTTCTTAGACCTCCCAAAACGTATAAATCCTTCGAAAACCGGAAGTCGAAAATTTTTACGAATCCCATACTTTCTTCTATTGCATATAGAAGAAAGTAAAAAAGGTATTTGCATTTCGTTTTTATACAACTGAATTCCATTCGCATACATAACTAGTATGATGTGGCCACCACATGAATTTCTTCTATATATTAGGTGTACAAAAAAGTTTTAGGACTGTTTTCAAAAAATTCAAGATTTATTAAAAAAAAAAGAAGTAAAACACAGTTATTCATCGAAGTAATCTCCATCGCACTGAATGACCTTCAGCTATCTCTCAGGTAACTCGCGGATGCCTTTTGCAAAGAAACTTTCGTCTTGCGAGGTGAGAAATTTAGCGACCCATTTTTACACTTCTTCAAATGTTTTGAATCGCACGTTAGACAAATCGTTCTGCATTTTCCGGAATGAATGATAATCAGATGGGGCTAAGTCTGGTGAATACGCCGGGTGTGGTACAGCTTCCCATCCAAGCGCTAGTAACGTATCCTTGACCGCTTTACCCACATGAGGCCGCGTGTTGTCATGGAGCAGCTTTACTGGACGTTTTCCTTTACCAGAAAATGGACGTTTCTTCTCAATTTCTTGATTCACTTGCATCAATTGATGACAATAGCGATCGGCAGTAACTGTTTGACCAGGTTTGAGAAGTTCATAATACAGTACACCTTTCATATCCCACCATATGCAGAGCATGACTTTGTTACAATGAACATTGCGCTTTGGCGTGGATGTTGTCGGCTCGCTGGGGTCAAGCCAATGATATTTGCGTTTCGGATTATCAAAATAAATCCACTTTTCATCGCCGGTCACAATTTTCCACAAGAAAGACTTTCTATGTTGCTTGTTGTAAAGACTCACACAAATGTTAAGACGGCTGTTTTTATTTTCTTGAGTCAGAAAGTGTGGTACCCACTTTGTTCCTTTTCGAATCTTACCCATTGCTTTTAAACGATAAGAAACAGTTTGTTGAGTTACTCCAAGCTGTTCCGAAAGTTGTTTCTCCGTCTGACAAGAGTTTTCATCCAGCAACGCTTGCAGATCCTGATCGTTTACCTTTACAGGAGGCCCGGTGCATTCACGGTCACTAACCTTGAAATCACCTTCTTTGAATCGCTTATACCAATACTCACATGTACTTTTAGATACAATGTTGTCTCCAAGAACAGAACATATCGATTCACACGCTTTCCTAACACTTTTTCCTTGATGGAATTCATAGCGAATGCAGTGTCTAATAAATAGCTTATCGGTCTGCATGTTTAATTTACAGAATTTATAGGTTATGTTTATGACTCCTTTACGTTTCGATACTACATATCAAGCGCCATCTATGATAAGTGAGCGGGACCTTTGAATTAATTTAGAATAGCTGTTATGATACAAAATCGAAGTGTCCTAAAACTTATTTGTACACCTTAATTTACACAACATTCATTGAACATAATTTTTTTATTTTTTTATTAAATTATTTTTTATTATAAATGCAGATGATTTTTATCTGAAAGAATTATATCACTACATGCCGAAAGAAAGTAAATTTTTTTGCCAATATCAAAAGAAGTAAGATTTTTTTCTAATTTTTTTTTTCATTAAAAGTTAAAAAAAATCTATAACTTTGTTTTAATTTATCACAGATCTATACTTAAACCATTTATTTTAAAGGTAATGATGAAGTCTTTCGAAACAAAACACCCATATTGAAAATTTACTCCCCCCTGGGTGGGGGGGGGGTTAACTCCCCTTCCAGAGGGTGAAGCTATGCTGCAACATGCACAATTTTTTTTTTCATGTTAACTATTACTAATATAAATAATTCATATTAATTTTACAATCACACGTTCAAAATAACTCTCATTAAGTACATTTATACAAGATTTTGTCCCATACTGGCATGTTAAAAATTTAGAAAAAATGCGATCACAGCACCATCTATTGAGCAATTGTTCCACAAATCTAATCAGCACCAGTTTATGTCAGGGTTCAACTAAATACCAAGTTTGGTTAAATTTCGTTTATTGACTCGTGAGTTACAGCGTCCACAAAATTTGTGATGCACACACACACAAACTGACAGACAGACATTTTCTAAAAACAGTCAAATCGTGTTCAGGACATCCCAAAACGTGTAAATCCATTGAAAACTGGAGTTCGAAAATTTTCACGAATCCAATACTTTTTCTATATATACATACAGAATAAAGTAAAATTGTAAATATCATTGGGATAATAAAGCCATAACAGAGTTATTTTATTTTATTACGTTATTCTCTATTCAATAGAAGAAAGTATTGGATTCGTAAAAATTTTTGACTTCCGTTTTCGATGGATTTACACGTTTTGAAAGGCCTAAAATACGATTTGATCATTTTTAGAAAATGTTTGTCCGTCTCTGTGTGTGTGTGTGTGTGAGAGAGAGAGAGAGAGAGAACAAAAATTTTGTGGCAACTGTATCCCCGGAACTACTGCTTAAAATCACATATAAATTTATATGCAGATGCAACTTGGCCTAATTTAGTGCCAATAAATATTTGGTGTCAACTGCTCAAAAGGTGGCACTGCTATACAACGATTTCCTCAATTTAAGGGGAGGCTATATATCTCAGGATCTATTTCATATAAGCAAACAAAACTAATATGTAAGAAGGCCATTGTAAGTCATTATGCTGGTGCAATTTGAATGCTTATCAGCTAACAGGTGGCGCTGCTATACAGCGATATCTGCAATTTAAAGGAAGGTTATATCTCAGGAACTACTGCACATAAATGCAGATAGTTTTATACGCAGATGCAACTTGACCTAAATTAGTGCCTGCCAACTTTTGTTGTCAACCGTTCAACAGGTGGCGCTGCTATATAGTGATTTCTGCAATTTAAGAGGAAGGCTATATCTCAGGTTCTATTGCGTACAATCAAATAAAATTTAATATGTAAGAAGGCCAATATGAGACCTAATACCAGTTCAATTTGAATACTTATCGTCCAACAGGTGGTGCTGCTGTACAGCGATTTCCGTAATTTAAGGGAAGGCTGTAGCTAAGGATCTACTGCACAGAATTGCATATAAATTTACATGTAGATGCACCTTGACGAAAATTAGCACATACTTAATTTCCCCCATAGACGCAATGTATTTGATTTCTCTTGGGTGTCCCTGTATACGAATCATTTGTTTGATCTTCATGAAAGATTTAGTGTAGCATCCCTATGTCTTAAAAAATTATAATACCATGTTTGAACTTTCTGCTATTATTTGTTTTTGAGATATGCTGATGATAGACACACGCACAGACACACAGACCAACCGTTAAAAATAGGAATTTTGGATTCAGGGGACCTTAAATCGTGTAAATAAAAAAAAAATTCGACTTAAAAAATTTGACCCAAAAACATTACTTCTCTACCATTTACATGGGTAAGAGAAAGTAAAACTAGTATGTTGTGACCACCACAAAACTTTCTTCTATATTTTCCTATATAAATTCACTCAGTTAAAATAAACTACAAAGATTATTATTTATTAAAATTATCTACCATGATGAATGCAGGCGGTTTTTTATCTTGGAGAAAACTAATACTAAATAATCAAAGAAACACAGTTTAACTAACACCTTAAAAAATACGTTTTCATACTGGTTATCTCATGTATGAAGTTTCGTACAGCTAAATGCCATAGAAGTTGAAGCATGCATTCCCGTTCTCTGGAAAAAACTGCACTATAGCAGCGCAAAATATTGGTAGACATACATCCAGTTTGAATAGGTGTAATGTCTCATAAAGGCTTTCTCACATGTCAAGTATTGTTTGATTATACACATTAGAACTTGAAATTTAATCTTCCCTTAAGCTGAGGAAATCGCTGTATAGGAGCGCCACCTATTGAGCAACTAGTTCCAAAAGTTGATCCGCTGTAACTTATGTCAAGGTGCATCTACATGTAAATTTTTATGCAATTTTGCACAGTAGTTCTTGAGATATTGCCTTTTTTCAAACTGTGGAAGTCGCTGCATAGCAGCGCCACCTGTTGATTGTTTGACATCAACTGTTCATAGGCACTAATTTATGTCAACCTAGCAGCGGGAACACAAGAAGAGCTTTTGAGCGATTTCAGTATTTTTTAATTCTTTTTTTAATAAAGCGATATAGAAAAGAGTTTCCTTAAATATATAATGACCAGCGAACTGGGCAAAGCCTGCTAGTACACAATAAAACTGTCGTTCTTTGAATATTTAATGTCAGTTTTTTCTAAGATGAAAATTATTTGTATTCATCATGTTAGATAATTTTAATAAATTATTTGCCCTTAGTGAATTTATATAGGAAAATATAGAAGAAAGTCTTGTGATTTCCACAACATACTTGTTTTTAATTAAAAGAAATGAATTGCAGGAATCTACATCTATAAAGGCAGATCTCCTGACTGACGTGCTTGCTCGCTCAGCAATGCCGAGTCAAACTAACGGAGACACAAATGTGTAATTTTATGATATTATTGATTTAGTGACGTGATTTAAGAAGCTATTTTTTTTAAGTTTCCCCGCAAACGGAGGGAGAAAAGTTGCTTCTCGCATTTCTCACCATATCTTAATGAAAGAAAACAAGAAAAAAAGCAAATATTAAAAAACCCGGATATCCGGCATATTAACCGGATATCCGGTGATTTTGATCCGGATATCCGATGATATTTCGGATATTGAAAAATCAGCCGGATATGCCGGATACCGGATATTTTCCGGATATCCGGTCCATCCCTAGTATTTATAATATTAAATTTCAGGGTAAGAGAAAGTCGTGTGAATGACAGACGAGATTATTATTATTATTGTTGTGGTTAGAGTGAATTTTTAGACGCTTCGGCACCATTATATATCTTCACAGAATGAAAAAGTCATGAAAAAGACCAAGGCTCATTTTTTTTTTTTTTTTTTTTAATCATATTTGGCTGTGACGAAGCAGGAAATTATCCCAATGTAGGAAATTACTCCTTTCGATTTTCACCTAAAGAAAATTTGTTTGAGAAGATGAAGACTATGTAACACAGAGTGCTCATCTGCTCTATAAAATTGCTCTAATCGTTCATAAATTATAATATATTCTGGAGGTAGATTACTGATATTTTGTTTCTAATGATTGTTGAAAGAAAAATTTATTACTTCTTTTACCCAAATACTGTAAGCGACTTAAATGTTGTATTCGGTCAAAAATCTCGATATAATTTTTTTTTTGTTTTAATGTGTCCCAAGTCCAAAAATGTAGTTTCTTGAGAATTAGTCAGTACGTATGGGAAATATTCTGACTATCATACCTTCAAAGTTGTAGAACAACTAAATTTAATAATTAAGACAAGTCGTTTTACAGATGAAATGGCGAGGTTTTCGTGCAAATGATAAAACTAAATGCGGGGCATGAATAGTGTAAATGGGACCACAAGTAAATTTTTCTCAAAAGCATCTCTAACGATTTTCTTCTAATTTGCTACATAAACTATTTTTTAGAGACGTTTCGCATGTATTAGTTGGTTATTACAAGAAAACTAATATGCCTCCTGATTAAACTGGTCAGTTTTAGAACTCAGAAAAAGGTGTCTCAAAAACCGGCTCTACCAATTTCTTTTAAACTCTCTACACAAACTTTCTTTGAATGTATTTACGACATAATATGTATTGGTTAATTGCGACAGAAAATTTGATAGGTGTTTCATTAGTTAGGTAAATTTAATGTCTTCTGACCACACCAGATTTTATTTAATTAAAATTGTTAATTTTAAATATATGAATAATTATTAATTTGAATGTCTCATATTAATGAAAATTAATCATTGTTATTAATCGTTATTAGTCGTTAATAATTGTTTTTAATCATTGCTATTGTAATTAATCATTGAAATTGTTAATTTTAAATATATGAATAATTATTAATTTGAATGTCACACAATACTGCAAATTAATCATATGTATATTTATAAGAATAATTAATTATATGGATATTTATTTATTTGAATGTCACATATTAATGCAAATAGACGTGCCACATAGTATAAATTATTATAATAAAAAACTATTAAAAAATAAACAAAATTAAATTATTCTATTTTATAATCAACATATACTCAAAAATTTCAAATAAACATAACGCAATTTTCAAAGCTTACTATAAACAGAACAGAAATCGAAACGCAAACCATTAAGGAAATACATAATTTATTCAATTTTTCGTTTCGACATTATCACTTCGACAAAATAAATCCGTGAGGACAGCGCTGTTGCCACTCTCACATGAATAGTTCTCAATTAACAGCCAAATATTCTAGCAGCACTGGTGATGCATTTATAGTCTCTCACGATTCAAAATATCGTACTCTCTCTCCATTTATAACTATATAGGTATGCGAAATTTCATTTTACCACTTTAGGCTGGAATTTTAATGGGGCGTCAAAACAATCAGACTACGATAATCAGATTTAAAGAAATAGAGGATACGACCATGAAACGGCTGGAGTTGAAAGGAAATTACAGCAATTTTAACGTTCTATTTCGGCAAAACAACCAGAATATAAATGACACTTCGCCATTAGTGTAGGACACAATTTAGTTTATGTATTGAATTGAGATAATTTATATTGATTGTTTGATTATAACATGAATAGGTATATAGCAATTTTAATATATACATTAAAAATTTAGTTTAATATTTATCGTTAAAAATTTCCGTTCATATAAAGCCGTGTTTTCTCGGCGCGTATAAGGAGCTTTCTTCTCATTGGCTTATCACAGTATTAGAAATTGCCTGTACGAACAACTTTTTATGACTACACTGTTAAAAAAATGCAATTTCGTTGCCAGAAATTCTCTGTGAAAATTACAGAATTCTGTGAAAGTTACAGAAAAATACATTTTGTCAACGTAATTTTTCCGTAATTGACGACTTTTTTTCTCAAATTATAGAGAATTCTGTATTTTTCACAAAGAATTTCTGGCAACATAATTGCATTTTTTTAACAGTGTTGTCAGAAAAAAATGTTCGTATTCTCAATTCCTATTACACTGGGCGTTGAGGTGATTTGAGCCAACAAAATTGGCTCAAAAGTTGTGCGAAAAATCATTGTGTGTAATAGATGCATAACATATATGCATGAATAATAGAAACTTTGGTAAAAAAAAAGGCCGACAAATTGGTATCACGATAGAGGTGTGGTGTTTGGAAATACGGCCGAGTCCACGAGGGTCCTAGTCCTAGGGTCGTGTACCATCTGTGGGGTGTTTCTAAGGGGTCCTAACTAAAAACTGTGAACGGCTGGTCTACGAGCACGACCTGGGATCGTATCAGCATTTCACGTCTATCAGTTTTAAGCATAAGATCGTACGGCCACTGATGGGACAGGTATCAAGGAAAAATGTTTCTTCCCAGGCCTAGTAGACTACAGAAAATTCGAAATTTTGCAAAGGACATCACTTCCTATTTCTAAACCTTTAATTTATACCCTATCAATCTCTCATGTGAAGATGCATAAGATTACACACATATATTATTATATACAACAAACTCAAAAAGAAATAAATGAGAAAAACCTTACATATTCTAAACAAAGAAGATAACTAACTATTCGTCTTAATATTAATGCGTTCACATAAAATTTCCGCCATAATTTTAAAAAGTGTTTCTCCCAAATCTTCGCTCTAAAAGAATATTTTACTATTTTGAAATTTGAATAAATATGCTCAAATTTGAAAGCATCTCGTTTCAAACAAATGATGAGAAAATGCAAATTATAGCATTGAAAGAGAATACGTTTACGGAAATTCAGAGAAAAGTATTTCAGAATGCACAAGTGTTACAAAATGCAAAAAGCTTAATGAATACAAAGTATCCAAAGACAAAGAAAAAAAACAAACATTTGAATTAATTGAGGGAGTGAAATATTTTATAAAGTGGCGTAGGGTTGCTAATTATGTTTATATATATATATATATATATATATGTATAATATTTTAAAATATGCATTTTGAGTTTAGAGTTGTTTATAATTTTTTTTTTTTCAGATTTTTTAATCTTTAGGATTGGAAATATTTTTCACTTTTTATTCCCCCCCCCTCTTATCCTGGAAACGTTTCCTTACGAATGTGTTTACTAAAAATTGTTTGTTTATTTTTTATCATAATCTATATAAATGAAGTAAAGAGTTTATCGGCGGAACACATCCGGGTGGACCACTCCTATTTTTGATTGGTCTAGATTTAATTACTTTGGTTATGAGAGTCGGCCATTTTTTTTTTTTTTTTAAATAGTGAAAACTGATGAATTATTTTAAAAGATAATGCATAGATGTTATACTTTTTTAAAAAAGCTTTAAAAACTTTTTTTTTTTTTTTTTCGAGGACATTATATACGTCAAGTTATTAGATTTAAAGATATTACGTTGCAAAGTTTCACAACGCGATATCATTCGATTGATTTTATCTTAAAATAAGAGTCTAATATTAAACAAAAAACAGTCTAATATTACAGAATAATGAATAGCTTTTTAAAAATTATCAGTTTTGAAGTTCTAAGAGCTGCAATTTTTAATTTTTTGGAATAAAAATAGGAAAACTAGGAATAATACGATTATTTTTTAGGCTACAAATTTGTCGGCGATGAGTGTGATTTTGTCGACATTGTTAATGACATGGCGACAATCCTTGCAATGACGCCAAGCTAGCATTAAACTCTAATTACAAAATTAATATCATTAAGGATAAAATAAACCCTAAAATGATAAATAAAAATAAAATTAATCAAATAAAACTAAAACTAAAAATTTAAATAAATTCTAATTATAAAGTTAATACCATTAAACAGATAGAAACCTCCCGATAGAAACTCAAAATACTTATTTCTTAAAGTAATAGTTAAAAAATGAATAATGATTTTTTTTTTTTTTTTTCAAAACTTTATTGAAATTTCTTTTTCAAAAATCGTAAATAAAAATTTTATCCTCCAAAGAAGAAAAAAAGTAAACAAATTCCTAAAAATGAATGAAATTAGGTATTAAATTATCAGGTTTCAGATGAATGAAAACAAAAAAAAAAAAAAAAAAAAAAAAAAGAAGAAGAAAGTTTATTAGAGCGCTAAAACTGAATGCATTTAAGAAAAATCTGAGAAAAAGAGATGCCGCAAGGTGAAAACCTCATTTACCGACATTTAGTTAATAATAATAATTTTATAATAATGTTTGCTTAGTAAGAAAAAAAAAATATATATATATATAGCAAAATATTCTCTAAATATCAAACTGAATACTCTTTAACTACATTTCTTGCGACCATGGAAGCCTCGGCGCAAGTGCGGATTCAACGAGTCCACTAATAAAATAGGGGAGACAAGCTTTTCGTTGAGAGAAAATAAGCGATAAGGGAATACCGAATGACTGGATGTTTCATATATGGGATGTTTACTAAATTCAAACCTGTTGGTCAATTTGGAAACCCTCCAAGATTTTCGACTCGTCCTCACTGCTAGGCGTAGGAAACGTGGTTACACTATATTTCCATTTTTAAAATCAAAATAGAGAAACTTTGATTACATTGTCGGATGTAATTTGTTGTCCATACGTGAGATTTCGGAGACATTTTTTAATTACTTGGCGACAATTGTCACTATGTCGTCATGCTGGTATAAACCATATTTAAAAAATATATATTTAATTAGATCATAACTTCTAACAGAAATTCTACAGATTTGCTTTTAAAGTAGTTATTAAACTAAATAAGTCATGAAAAATATTTTAAGAAAGTTAAATTATTTTAAAAGGTTTCAATTACTTTACTGAAATTTCTTCTCTAAAAATCATAATTAAAAGCTTTATCCTCCAATGAAGAAAAAGCAAGAAATTTATAAAAATGAACAGAATTAGGTTTTAAAGTATCACGCTTCAGATATACAAAAAAAAAAAAAAAAAAAAAAAAAAAGAACTTAAAATTAGAGCGGTGAAACTTAATACATTTAAGAAAATTCTGAGGAAAGAGATGTAGCAAGGCGAAAATATCTCCTCACGACATCTAGCTGAAAGAAAGTGATAATCTTATAAAAATATTAGCGCAATAAGAAAAAAAAAGTTAAAGTATTAAATAAAGTACTTAGGGGGGATTTTTTTTTAAATCAAAATATATGAGATTATAAGTCTAAAACAAATTTTGAAAAATTGCCACCGAAATCTCATTTTAAAAGCAAATATATCTCAGATTAAATGAAAATAATAATAAAGGACAAAATTATTTTTCTAATAGTATAATCCAATTCAGAAATTGTGTTTACTCTTAAAATTTTCAATATTAGGTAATAAGTTTGTCCACTTCTGTCTGTCACTCTCATGCCTGTATATTTTCCTATTTTTATATGCAAGTCCCCCCCCCCCTTTTTTTTTTGGCGTTTCATCAAAACGTTACATTATTTAATAAAAGAATTTTTCGTATTAATTTAATTTTTATCCCTATCACTTAAAGTTTAATTATTTAATGTAAATTATATATTAATTTAAATTTTACCCTGACCATTTAAATTTTACCCTTAGTCACCGATGCGTCAATTGTCATCAAAGAATATACACATTGATAGCACTCACATGAATTAAACATAAATGTGCACAATCCTTTTTAATAATAATGTATCGTTTTAGTGGAACACCTAAAGACGGCACTTGTATTTCTAGTATTTATAATAAAACGGGTAACTCACGATCGGTCAACAATGTGTTAATAAACTGTTAATTAAAATTGCTCCAGACTCCATATTTAAAATATTTATTGTGAGAAGCTAGACTTAAAAACCTCTCTGTTTATGTTAAACGGCAGTTGGGGGTTATTACACAGAAAGATATAGAAGAAAGTTTTGTGATGACCGTAATATACAAGTTTTTTTTTTTCTTCTAAATATTGTACAACGTTGTTACAAGAAAAATATTGATTAAATATTATTATATTAGTTCCCCATGATACAATAGGTACGGGGAGATTAGGTAAAATATAATTATTTTTTACATTTCCCCAAATTCTTATGTACTTATTGTCATTCACTGTGTACTTGTAAATCTCAACATAATTTAATTGTTGCCAATTTTCTTTTTTTCTCCCCCCCCCCCGACAGAATTAAAAAAAAAAGTACATTTATTTAAAATGAGGAAGAAAAATTAGAAAATAGATTAGAAATATCAGTCGTATCGTTACAAATAAGGTACCAAACGAAAGGGAAAATTTTTGTGAATCCGATGGATTAAACAGCTTATCGATCGGACAATCAGATTTTTTTAAAAATTAACTAGTAGTAGGAATTTAAGGTGGCAACTGCAGAAGATTGCATGGAAACCGTTAGGAGAAATAAAAAAAAAAATCTGCTTCACATTAAGTGACATGTTTTTAAAGTGGGATTAAAAATTGCAGTTTTCAATTATTTTTTTAATTTTCTCTCACGAACACAAAAATTTAATATACAGCTTGTACCCCACAAGACCAACTTACGTTTCAAATTTCATCAATTTTTTTGGTTAATAAACAAAAAAGTTACTTTTTTTTTTTTTTTTTTTTCAAATTAAATTTTATTCTAACTTTGAAAAGATTTATGTGATACGATACATTAAGAATTTGAGTTTTAAAAGTTTTTTTAAATAGATTATTTACAAGTTTTGAGGCGTGATGAATCCAAAACGCATATCGTGGTGTCCGTCTGTAAGGCGTCAGTTCGTTTGTTAGTGTGTTAATCTGTGTACAAGATATCTCAAAGAAATAGGGCTCGTCAAGCGGGGACCAGTTTTAAAATACCACTTATGACAAGAACCCTACTGACTTGTAACATTAGAATTTAGAAACTTCGTAAGTTACTCGAAATTTATGATTTTCTTAATAGGAGAGAATAGGGCAAATTTTCCTTCAAATATATATTCATTTTTCTTTCTTTCTCTCTCTCTCTCTTTTTTTTTTTTTACTGTAAAGATGTCAGATCAGCTTTAAAAATACCAGTTACGATGCTGGCATGAACATCATTATGAATATTGCAATTTGAATATTTCGTAAGTTATTCGAAATTTAAGATTTTCTTAGTACAATATTTCATATGAATATGCATTGAAAATAGTATGGATCATTGCATTGAAAATACTATGGAATCGCGTGAAAATTAAAATATGAAACTGATCCTAATAAAATTAACAAAATAGGATAAGGTAAATTTATCGAACTGAACGGTGGGTAGCCTATTAGGTGGGCATTTTAGTATGTCACCGAGTGGTACAAATTTACGAGAACATATGTATGATGGGAAACTAAGAAGAGCCCACCTATTACAAATAGTTTCAAACAAATAAACATAGGTGTCAAGCATATAAACGAATCGCTATATTTATTTATTTATTTAAGAAAAATTAACCTGACACCAATTTTTTGAAGCTGTAATTAACAGGAGCAATTCTGAGAAAACGTAATTTTCTTGATATGAAAATGGGCTTTGTTTTGGATAGCTAGAGAGAAAAATGCAAATGAGATTAATAAAGTATCGGGTTTAATGAAGGTTTGAAGAGTAACTTTCAACGACATCGTTTTTCTTAGAGAATTAAATTACCTATCGTAGTAGGAGACGTAAAGAGACGTAAAGACTGATGTTTTACGCGTGAAAATTTAAATTATTTGAAAACTACAGACTGTTCGCACATTTTTCAGACGATTTTATTTCGCAGTAAGAAAAAATCGTTTGCATGGAGAATTTTATTTTCACAACAGTTATATTTTTGGAAGTTTTATTTATCTTCTGATATTTAGAATTTTTGTTTAGATGCAAAAATGCGCTTTTAAAATGGCAGTGGATGGAAGGATAGGTTTCCACTCTTTCCAAAGATAGTTTTTAGTGAAATCGTTATGAAAAGCATTTATCAGGAGAAAAATGGAAAAATGTTGCAACAACAGATGAATCTTGGGTCTATTTAAGTGGTTGCAATAAAAAAAAAGGTCAATTTATTATCACAAAAGTGGAGAAAAAAAAATTGCTACATGGCTCAAAGCATCAAAAGAGAGTTTTTCTAAAGGATTTATGATTGCCACTGGTTTTTTCATACAAGCGCAAGATAAAAGCAAAAAAAAAAAAAAAAAAAAAGTGACAAAAATGTCAAAATCAACTCTAAATACTCTCAAGAACATATTTTAATTCCAATTTTTTAAAATGAAAATCCAGATCTTTATCCACAATGCTATCAATCCGTTGAACTGTATCAAGACAAAACAAGCAGCCACACATCGCAATCCGCAATTACTTCTCAAGAAAAAAATGGAACAAAAAACGGGAATTAAAACCATACCCTTCACTGACATTCCTGCTAAATCTTCTGATGTATCACTGTTGGATTTTTGTGTTTTTCGACTCTTAAAATCAACATTATCCAAACACCGACCTACAACGCTTTGTGGACTCTGGAAAGCCGTTCAAGAGGAGTGGAAAAATATACCTCTTCCGCTATTATAAAAAACATTATTATCATAGAAATTATGATGTAGAATGTTAGTTAAGAACAGGGGCTATCAAACTGAACAAATAAAACACGAAATATGAGAGAAATTGCTTCAGTACACTCCATCAAAATTGTCTAAAAAATGTGTGAACAGCCTCTGTATTTGAGATTGTCGCGGGAAAAAAAAAAATGGAAGAAATTCTGCCTATGACAGAATTTAATTTAGCACACTGTTAAAAATGTCTGTATATTTAATGTAAATATTTATCCAGAGTCTCTGTAAATTTTCAGTAATTCTTAGTTAAAAGTGAATAATCGAGATTCTCAATCTTTATTCTATATTTTTACCTAATTTTATTATTTATAATTTAAATTAAAAATGACTGTTTCTACTTCAGAAAAAGCATTCTAAGTCCGAAATATATTCTCACCAATAACTAATTAAATTAATGTTAGTCATTAAAATGAATGTATAAAATAACATACTCAAATAACTTACTGATTTTTAATTCCAAATAAATTAATAAAATTTGAATGCATTAATTGTACAGTATCTTTCATTGTTTAATACTCATTTACTAAATATTTTAATTAGTAAAATAATCTTAATAACAATTTCGTATTTATTATTAATAATTAACATTTTCAATTTCTACAGAACAAAACATAATAAAAATTCTATAAACTAATTATTCGATATTTAAATTATACTTAAAATTCATCACAAACTAATTAATATTAATCCATTAATTTCTCTAAAAAATAATTAATATCAATATACTCATCTTATAAATCGAAAAATAACACATACTTTAAATAAATTTAACAGTTTTAGTCTAAAAGTATCTGAAAACACTAGTCTAAATAAATCAGGAAATATTCAGCCAAGACCCGTTGGCTCTGTGGTCAGTGTACACAACTACAAACTTGATAGTTGTGAGTTCGATCCTCACCGAATGGAAGTAGAAATATATATATATATAATTTTTTACAGATTTCACAGGCAGAAAAAGAAATTAAACGGTAAAATTGGATATTGGCAGGCATTTTCGAAGTGAGACACTATAAATTGGTAACGACGCAAAATAGCAGATTGAAAGAAATAGTCTTGTCGTGCTTATATATATATATATATATTATTTATTTCAGAGAAAAAAATTTTTCATGATTTTCTTTCCTATCTCTCTCCTTAGAAGATTTTAAGTATTCTATAATAGAAGATTTTTTAAAAATGTTTGTTCCAGAGAAAATGTTTATATTATGCTTAATATGATGAATCGATATTTTATTTTTATTTGTTTAAAAATATTAACCGAACAACATTTTTACAAGCCTTTAATTAATAACAAAATTTCTGGGAAAACGAAATTTTCTTGACACTTAAAATGACTTCTTTTGTTTTAAATATTTATTTAGAGATGAAAACTAATTTGATAAATTATCGGGTTTAATGAAGGTTTATAGAGTAACTTTTAACTTATCGTTTTTCTTAGAGGATTAAACTATCTTTTAATGGAGACGTAAACACTGATGTTTTACGCATGGAAATTTAAATTATGTTAAAACGATTTGAGGTTGGCGAGGGGGGGGGGGAGGGTGTTTTCTTCCTTTAGTAGAAGATTTAAAATAATTTTTTCTCCACAGAAAATTTTTATAGTATTATGCTTAATATGATGTATCGATATTTTGTTTGATTTTTTAAAAAATATATTAAGAAGAACAACAAAAAATTAGAAGCCATAATTAATAACGAAATTTTCTTGACATGAAAATGACTTCCTTTAAACGGGCGTTGCTTTGAATATTTAGAGATAAAAAATTATTTGATAAAGTATCGGGTTTAATGAAGGTTTATAGAAAAACTTTTAACTTTTATGGATATCGTTTTTCTTAGAGGATTAAAGTATCTTTTAATGGAGACGTTAAACACTGATATTTCATGTACAAAAATCTAAATTATTTGAAAACACTTTGACATTGTCGAAATATACATGTATATATTTCTTTTCTTTTTCTTTAATAGATTTTAAGCATTGTAAGTACTTTAGTAGAAGAATTAAAATAATTTTTTCTCCAGAGAAAATTTTTATATTATGCGTAATATGATGAGTCTATATTTTATATTATTTTTTAAGAAATATTAATCCAACACAGCAATTTCGAAATCTATAATTAATAATGAAAATTATGAGGGAGCAACAATTTTCTTGACAAGAAAATTAAACTGATTAAGGATCGGGTTTTATGAAGGTTTATAGAGTAACTTAACTTTTAGGGATATCGTTTTTCTAAAAGGATTAAATTATTTTTTCACGGAGACATAAACGCGGATATTTTACGCATGAAAATAAAACGTATTTCAAAACAATTTAAGATTGTCGCGAATATATATATATATATATATCTGTAGTGTACTGATAAGTATAAAGGATTTAAATCCATATTCTTCATTTTTTAGGAGACGAAAAATAATGTTAAACTAACTAAACACTAATCAGAAGAATCGATTAGGAAAAAGGGATTATGTTGATTTATACGCTTTATACAATTCAGTCATTGTCAACCTTCATTTAATATAGGGAAAAATTGAATTAAATATTTTATACCATAGATTAATGCTAAATTTCTGATTTGAATCTTTTATACCAATGGATTATCTCAAAGAATAAATGACATTAATTTAAATCCTTTATACCAGTCGATAGAGAATTTTTTTCTCAGTCTGACTATGTACTTAACTCAAAAATCGACATATTTGGACTTAAATCCTTTATACTTATCAGTACAGATATATATTTTCTTTAGAAGATTTCAAGAATTTTAAGCATTTTAGTAGAAGACTTAAAATAATTTTTTGCTCCAGAGAAAATTTTTATAGTATGCCTAATATGATGAATTGACATTTTATTTTATTTAAAAAAAATATTAACCCAACATCAATTTCATAATCTATAATTAATAACAAAAAGTCTGAGAAAACGACAATTTTCTTGACATGAAAGAGAAAAATTGATAAAGTATCAGGTTTTAATGAAGGGTAGCTTTAACTTTTAATTTTTAACGATATCGTTTTTCTTTAGAAAATTAAACTATCTTTTAAAGAAGACGCAAACACTAGCATTTTGAGATTTTCGAAAATTTAAATTATTTTATAACTATTTGAGACTGCAAGGTATTAAAAATAAACAAGCAGTAATAAAATGATTATTTTATTTATATATTTTTTTTATTCCTTGATTTAAAAAAAAAAAAAAAAATAAATAAATAAATAAATAAGAGACTAAATAGTATTTGCTTCAAAGAAAATGTTTATATTCTTAATAAGGGATTAATTTTTTTTAAGAGATATTAACCCAAAATCAACTTTGGCAACCGAAATTAATAATGGAAATTTCGAGAAAACGAAATTTTCTTGACATAAAAAAAATAAACTTTAGGGGCGTTGTTTTGGATGTCTAAAGAGAAAAATTCAAATAAAATTAATAAAGTATTAATGAAGTTTATTTATTTATTAGTTATGTAACTTTGGTTACATAACTACTTAAATCTAACTTAGTTATGTAACTCTGGAACTTTTCAGAAATTTCTAAAAGCTTTCTGAAAGCCAAATTTTTCTAGAAGGTACCTTGATCTTTAGAAGGTTCTGAAAGTTTCTAGAAGATTCCACGAAGTTTCTACAAAGTTCCATAAAGTTTCCAGACGTTTTCATGAAGTTTCTAGACATTACAAGAAAGTTCCATGAAGATTATACATTAAATTCATATTAAAAAAAATTGACAACAGAAAAACAGACAAACCGAAGCATTCTAAAAGTGAAAGATTTCAAAAGGCAAAATGTATTTTATAATACAGAATTTTATTTTGATATTTTCTTCTATATCCATAAGACAAGACAAGAATTTTTTTATTTATTTCTTTTAAAAGTACTCTTAAAAAGTAGTATGTTGTGGCCACCACATGACTTCTTCTATATTTTCCTATACAAATTCACTCAGTAAAATAATATATTAAAATTATTATAAAAAAAAAAATATTTTCCATGATAATGCAGACGATTTCCATATTAGAGAA
The DNA here is from genome assembly GCA_963930645.1 of Salticus scenicus. NCBI lineage: Eukaryota > Metazoa > Arthropoda > Arachnida > Araneae > Salticidae > Salticus > Salticus scenicus. The sequence goes on from OZ005662.1 coordinate 31,653,553, forward strand.
GTAATATAACACTAAATGAAGAGTTTGTTTCCAAATGGCGTTAAGTCATTTTTTTCCATTCTTAAAAAAACGTGATTTTGTTATGTAGGATTTATTATTGAATTTAAGGAAAAGATAATTTTTTCCAGTAATCTATGGATGATAGTAACACTAAATTATATGAAAAAAAATCCTGACTGTATAGTTATTGAGAAATAAAAAAAAGAAAAAATGACTTAACCCCTTTTGGAACAAAACTATGACTTATGCCCTTTTGGCACAAATTACAAAATGAAATGACTTACTTCCATTTGAAAGTAATCCGTGTTTGTTTTCCGTGTAATTACCACATAAATTTTAGATGCAGAATTTTTGGAAGCTGGTTAGTTACCACAAATCTTCATCTACATACTCTATTTCTTCATCGCTATCATTATTTTCACTTATGTTATCCCTAGGTGTATCGTTGCAAGATTGTTCATAAAAATAAAAACATTGTTAATTCCCAAAGATTCATGCAATTTCAAAACAACCGATTTTTTTTTTTTTTTTTTTTTTTTTTTTTTTTTTTTCTTGTTTTATATTGGTTTTGGTTTTATTTCAGAAGAGGCTCGTAGGAAAACTTTTTTCCGTTTGTTTCAGGATCTTCTGATGGCAAAACGAACCACAGTACGTTCTCCCCCCCCCCCCCCCCCCCGCATCTCGCTTCGTAATTTCCAGTACTTTTACCTCTGAAAACACGAAACCTTGTTTGCTTTTCAGACGACTATACGCAAAATTTTTCCAATCTAAAATATTCCACTGCTTCTTATACTTGAAAAGATTTCCAGCCTTAGAGAAATGTTCAAAATATTCATTAGAGAGTAAAATTGTATCCACTTTCTTTAAACTAGTCTCTACTCGTCCGAATGTTCTATGTGCTGGTAAGTAGGAGTGACCATGCACTGGTAAAAAGCATGTGAAGGTGACGTGTTTTGAGCAGCCCCTGCTGAAAGCATTCTTAACATGGTATAATATTTATTTGTGTGATAATTTCTGATTTTGCATCAGGTCAAAACATATTGTGTAGTCATCTTCTCCTATAAGCTTTTCCCCTAAAAGAGAATAAATTTTTTTGCTCCGGTGTTTATGAATCAAAAGTTCGGTTAACAGGGTCTTTTCTTTTTTCTGTACATTTTTCTGAATTCATTTGTATTTTTTTTCCTAATACAGAAGGAACAAATATGTTTTTTTTTTTTTTGTTTTTTTTTTCGAGGTTCCAAAACAAGATTAAAATCTTTTACAAACACATTATAATAAACATTATAAGTAATCTCTCTTTATATTTTTCTATGGGGAAAAAGAAAAAAAAAAAAAAAAAACCTGTCTCTATGTGACAATCTGCAACATTCTTTTCCTTATTTTTGTCTTTCCACCCAAGACCAGACAAACCACGTGATCTCAAGGCACGCTACAATTGGTTAAACTTGACTTAATCCCTTTTGGCACAAAACTTACTTGTGACTTAATTCTTTTTGGAAAAAAACACGGATTTCACTTTCTGTTTTCATTATGACTAAACTTTGTTTGCTACTTCTATTTATTGAAAATATATTGTTAGATGTGTGCTGCGACCTTTTGCATCGAAAAGTCAATTTTTGAACTTTTTGACTTAACGCCTTCTGGAAACAAGCTCTTCAAATATCCAAAAAAAGTCCATTTTATTCTCAATATTAAAAAAAAAAAAAAAAAAAAAAGATTTTTTTTTCCCGTTAACGATAACTTTGTTTTAAATTATCGCAGATATATAGTTCAACCATTCGTTTTAAAGGTATTGACGAGACCTTTCGAAACATACCCATTTTGAAAATTTACTCCCCGCTCCAGGGGGGAAGGGGGGGGGGGGGGAGCGATGCCCCTACATGCACAAAATTTTTTTCCTACTTAACTACTACTATTATCAATAATTCATATTAATTTTACAATCACACGTTAAAAATAACTCTCATTATGTACATTCATACGAAATTTTGTTGTATACTGCCATGTTAAAAATTTAGAAAAAATGCGATTACAGCGCCATCTGTTGAGCGAATAATTTCCAAATCTAATCAGCACCAGTTTATGTCAGGGTCTAACTAAATACCAAGTTTGGTTAAATTTCGTTGACTGGTTCGTGAGATACAGCGTCCACAAAAGTCGTGATACACACAGACAGACAGACATTTTCTAAAAACTATCAAATCGTGTTCGGGACATCCCAAAACGTGTAAATCCATCAAAAACCACCGGAGTTCGAAAATTTTCACGAATCTAATACTTTCTCTATATTACATATAGAAGAAAGTAATAAAAGAAAAGCTGAGCAAGTGAATTTTATACTTTACACACACAGATTTCACGTTACTTAGAAATTAAATTAATCGCGTAATGACACATACACCATTCAAACCAAATAATCATACAGTTTCTGAAAGAAAAGCATAGAAATATTTAGTAATACTTGAAGAACCAAATAATATTAACCCAAAACAATTTTGACGCGGTAATTAAATGCGGCAATTGAAAATAAGCGAAATTTTCTTGACAAGGAAAATACTCCCTTTTAAATACGCTTTGTTTGAAATGTTTGAAGAGAAAAATGTAAATTTAATTAATAAAAGTATCAAGTTTAATGAGAATTTGAAGGTTTTGCTCCTTTTCGGAAATATTCATCTTTTCTGAGATGCAATTATCTTGTGAAAGAAGAATCCAGAACTGAATTTCTGGTATGAAAGTTCAAATTATTTTAAAATATTTTCAGGCATTCCGAATAATAATTGTTCATTAAACCATTAAATGATTTTTGCTTTCTAACATAGTTATATGACAATCTTATAAACTATCGATGGAAAATCAATTCGAAATTTAAGAATTTGAGTTATTAGTATATTTAAAAAAAAAAAAAAAAAACCGTAATAAAGCTGTTCAAAGTGTACTCACACATATACTAATTCCAATTATCAGTCAGTATCTAAAAGCACAGCTAAGAAATCTATATATTAATAGGCAAGCATAAAATTTGTTGTCCCTTTTTAACATATTAATTATGGGAGTAGAGGGTTGAAAATGGTATCATTCGAAAGGTATGGTTAGCCGGAAGGTGCGAATACAAATATTATTTTCTTACGATGTCAAGAAGGTATTTAAAAATACATTTATTTTTTATGCATTTTCCCCCATTTTTCCCTTTTATACACGTATTCCTTCACATTAAAAAATATCTAAAAGTAGAAAGTTCTTAAATCTGGCAATTTCATAAAGCTCAAATAAAACCATAGACACAGTAATTTGTATAATGTAGCATCACTATACGCAAGCGAAGTGATGACGTCACTGTCTGTCCATGGAACCATGTAAAAGATTTTCTATGTTAATTGTCCATTGAATTTTTTGTAAAAAATTATTAAAAAATAACGGAAACTATCTGCCGATTTTAATTCCGATATTTGGGTATAGTTATATATAAGTTACTGTCTACATGTGTTTCATTGAGTTATTTTTTCTGTAAAATTGATAAAATTTTAATTTAAAATCACAAAACTCCAGAAAAAAAAATGGCAAACTTCCAGTTTCGAATGTAAACATAAACATTTCATTTCAAAGGGTGATATTTAAACAATAAATATTCAACTAATATACTAAATAAAAGGAAAATGGATTTGTTACTAACTGCTGCATGTATAAGTAGACGATACGGAAAAAATTCCGATTTCCGTTTTCTGCTGAATTTACATGTTTTGAGCTTTCTTTACGTTTCAATTAACTGAAATTGGCTACTTATTTTTTAAAAAAGTGTCTTTATTGCTAGCTTTTGTGGGTAGAAGAAGCAAGTAGAAGATACATAAAAACTTTTGATTTCCAGTTTTCGATGAATTTACACGTTTTGAGATTTTCTTGCATTTTAATTAAGTGAAATTAGTGAAATTGACTACTTATTTTTATTTTTTAAAAAGTAGATTTATTATTCTTTTCTCTGCATATATAAGTAGAAAATATAAGATTCAGAAATGTTTTAGATTTCCAGTTTTCGATGAATTTACACGTTTTGAGATTTCCTTGCATTTTAATTAAGTGAAATTAGTGAAATTGACAACTTATTTTTATTTTTTAAAAAGTGGATTTATTATTCTTTTCTCTGCATATATAAGTAGAAAATATAAGATTCAGAAATGTTTTAGATTTTCGGTTTTCGATAAAGTTACACGTTTTGAAATTTCCCGAACTCTATTCGACCATTTTTGAAAAATATCTTTTTAAAAAAAAAAAAAAAAAACACTGTACTTTATGAACCAATCGAATTAATTTAACAGAATTTGATACTTGGTTGGACCTTGGTCTGACATGGTACCTATTAGCTTCTGCACTGTAAAAAAATAACTATTACCAGCTGCAATCTGTGATTTATTTTATCCAATCACAGAGAATTTCTTGCAAGAAATTCTCTGTGATTGGATAAAATAAATCGCAGATTGCAGCTGGTAATAGGTTTTTTTTTTTACAGTGTGGGCTGTATCACACAACAAGGGGCGTTTTCACGTTGCGATTTTCTCAGACTAACATCTAAGGCTAACATCTACAGGCTGACATCTACAGAGAGAAATAGTTATATTAAGTAAAACTCTGCTGATTCAGTTAGAGTGAATATTGGCAAACAATTGCCGCAGCTGTGTTGCAATTGCATTCCGTTTAGGACAAGGCAATAACTTTGCTTTGCCTCGCTTTGCAAAAAAAAAATGGTCGAGTTTCGACCACTGGGCGATACTAGTATTTGTTAATCTTTGAAGAATCAAGTAATATTAAACGAAAACTAATTTTTGACGCGGTAATTAAAGCGTCGATTGGGAGCGAACGAAATTTTCTTGACACGAAAAATATTCCATTTTAATACATGTTGTTTCGTATTACTGAAGAGAAAAATGCAAATTAAGTTAGCAAAAGTATTGAGTTTAATGAAGGTTTTGCCTCTTTTCAAAAATATTCATCTTTTCTGAGATGCGATTATACTGGGAAAGAAGAATTTAGAATTCAATTTTTGGTATGAAAGTTTAAATTATTTTTAAAATATTCTCAGGCTGTCGGAATAAGGCAATTATACACCAAATATTTAAAAGATTGTAGTTGATTTTTCGAATGAAAATAAATTTAAAGAGTATTTGAGTTATTTATTTTTAATAAACAAAAATTTAAAAAAAAATATTGAAAGTATGCTTTATTTTATTTTTTACTAGCAAATCCGTGCGAAGTTTTCGCTCTTTATTTCTTTTCATATTTACTTTTAAAATTTGAAATTCATAAATAAAATATTATATCAGTTTCACTATCTAATTAAAATTTTAATTTACCAGAATCCAAATCATTATTAGAACCAAATTAATAAATTGTAGATTAATTAAATTGTAGAATAGTGACGCAAAAATCATTCGAAGAAAGGTTTCAAAATAAAATTCATTGTTCACGATCCAGTTTTTATACTGCCGCAGGCTATATAGTTTTAGTATAGGACTTCCACGATGGCTTCATCGCCGTGTTGGCGATGACTTTTTTATTAATTTTCGTATAATTTTTTCTAAAAAAAAAAAAAAAAAAAAAAAAACTAATTCCTATTTTGATTACGTTTTTTGTGACTGCGTTTTTTAGTCAATTTATGATAATAATTCATATGCTGTATCTATCTTTAAAGTATTGCTAGGTTTAGAATGATGCTTGCAAAGATTCTGAAGATGCAATTTTTAAAAATACATTTTTCTATAAAATTAGGTCATCAGACAAATGACGTTTTTTCTTATCAGTTCATTGAACTGAGTCCGCGTGCTTAAATATTGTTCATTTTTAAATATTTTTTATCCTCGCGGATTTTATTAATTACATCACTATCGTATCGTTTTGAAAAAAAATAATTGTAACTGGTCCACATTAGAGAAATATTACATATATATTTTTTTTTAATTTAACCTTGTAATATATATATATATATATATATATATATATATATATATATATATATGTATATATGAGGCATTTAGTTCTTTCACATATTATAAGCATACACATGCATTATGCGAACAATTTACCTAATATATAAATCAATAACAATCTTATGATTTAATCATTTAACAATGACATTGTGCAACAATTTAGCCATAAAATGATAAACATAACAATGTTAATTAATCACTTTATAATCAACGCTTCTACTCGGATTTGCACTGCAGAAAATGTAAAAAACATTTTTTTTAAATCATAGGCTACACATTTGAGTAGGTTAAAATGTTATGATCCTTAAAGAATAATTTCATAAAATAAAAAAAATATCAAAGTAAAAAATACCGAACTTTTTACTTTGGTAGCATCGACGCATTTTGCAAGGACAGCAACACAAAATTTTCTATTAAGACTGCAGATCAGCCAGATTCCCCCTTTCTCCCTTCCCATATTGTCATATGGGATTTTTGTTGCTCCATTTTATGAAGTTTTTCAAAATCAGTTTTTTTTTTTTTTAAATATTAATCTTTGAACCTATGTCGCCTTTTCTGAATTAATAATAATAATCTATATAATATTTGTCTAACGTGGATCAGTTTCAATTATTTTTGTCGAAACGATACGATACGCGAGGATAAAAAAATAATATTTATACATGAACAATATTTAAGCACGCAGACTTAGCTCAATGGACTAATAAGAAAAAATGACGACATTTGTCTGATGAGATTATTTTACGAAAAAAATGTATTTTCAACACTTGTTTCTTCAGAATGTTTGCAAGCGTCATTTTAAACTTAGCAATATTTTTAAGATATATGTACAGAATATGAACTTCTGTGTCATAAACTGACTAAAAAACAAATTCATAAAAAATATATTCAAAATAGGAATTATTTTATTTTATTTATTATACATATATATATATATATATATATATATATATATATTAACAAAAAGAATATACCAAAATTTATCAAAAGTCATCGCCAATATGGCGACAAAAATTTAAAAGGCGTCGTGGGAGTCCTATATTAAAACTGTACTGCCTGTGGAAGTATGAAAATTGGATCGTGAACCATGAATTTTATTTGGAAACCAATCTTTGAATGATTTTGCTTTCACTATTGTACAGTATTAATTTGGTTTTATTAATAATTTGGCTTCTGGTAAATTAAAATTTTAATTAGGTGGTGAAATTGGTATAACATTTATGAGTTTCAAATTTTAAAGGTAAATAAGAAAAGAAATAAAATGCGAATATTTCGCACGGGTTTGCTAGTAAATAAATAAATATTTATTTTATAGATTGAAAATTAGAGTCCTAAATTTACTAAATTAAATAAAATATTTAAATTATATATATATATATATATAATTAAAATAAATTCGAAACACTTCATTTTCGAATGAGATATTTTAAAAATAAGAAACAACAAAAATCCATACTATAGCATGGAAAATAAGAAAGGGTGAATACGTGACAAATGTGCAGATTTAAATTTTGAAAAAATTGCGCAGCTAAAGTGCTTGGTTAATAGAGAATATATTTAGGATAATTTAAGGGGGAAGGGATCTATCTACAGCTCTTAGATTCTTGCAAATATTATGTAGCAAATGGCGGACCATTCACACTACTTTCTCTTACCAAGCATTACTACCTAGACAGCACAAAGATATTGGCCAATATAAAAATATAACATTGGAGAATATAAAGTGACCCCCTCCCCCTCTGAAAGATATTCACAGATATTCTTTTCTGATATCTGACAATATTTCCAATATTTTCTATCATTAAATATCACTTTTTAACATCTCAAACATGACGCATGCTCAAAAATAACATGGATTCTTTTTATATTACTACCCAGACAGCACAAAGATATTGGCCAATATAAAAATATAACATTGGAGAATATAAAATGCCCCCCCCCTTCCTGAAAGATATTCACTGATATTCTTTTCTGATATCTAACAATATTTCCTGATATCATTAAATATCACTTTTTAACATCTCAAACATGACGCATGCTCAAAAATAACATGGATTCTTTTTATATTACTACCCAGACAGCACAAAGATATTGGCCAATATAAAAATATAACATTGGAGAATATAAAATGCCCCCCCCCCTTCCTGAAAGATATTCACTGATATTCTTTTCTGATATCTAACAATATTTCCTGATATCATTAAATATCACTTTTTAACATCTCAAACATGACGCATGCTCAAAAATAACATGGATTCTTTTTATATTACTACCCAGACAGCACAAAGATATTGGCCAATATAAAAATATAACATTGGAGAATATAAAGTGCCCCCCCCCTTCCTGAAAGATATTCACTGATATTCTTTTCTGATATCTAACAATATTTCCTGATATCATTAAATATCACTTTTTAACATCTCAAACATGACGCATGCTCAAAAATAACATGGATTCTTTTTATATTACTACCCAGACAGCACAAAGATATTGGCCAATATAAAAATATAACATTGGAGAATATAAAATGCCCCCCCCCCTTCCTGAAAGATATTCACTGATATTCTTTTCTGATATCTAACAATATTTCCTGATATCATTAAATATCACTTTTTAACATCTCAAACATGACGCATGCTCAAAAATAACATGGATTCTTTTTATAAAGTTCATAGATATCTCTCAATATCCAAAAAATGATACTGCTTGTCGAATGTCGACATATACTGCAGAATTTTTTTTTAAATAATATCATTTTTATGACATTATTTTTAATATTTGTTAATATTAATCAAAGTGTTAAAAATTTTTTGAAAATCATTTTCGAAACAGTTGAAGTAATGTGTAAAAAGCAGGGGGGATATCGCTCTCGTTATTCTCCCCCCTTCCTCCTAATAAATATTGTTGTTACATGCATAAAACATTTAAAGATATTAATTTATAAAATAAATAACTATATATATATACATTTTTTTTTTTTTCAGAAAATATTTGTTTAAAAATTCTTAAAACTAATATCACTGATAATTGGTAACCTTGCTTATTGATTATGAATCTCACACATACATAAATTTAGCACAGCGTGAAAAATACATAATATAATTTGAAATATATGTCAAACAACTTCCAACTATAGCTTCTAATAAATCCGAATTCTTTTGTGCGGCCCTGTAAACAAATGGTGAATGTATTTTATATTACAAACAATATGAAATATGCTTTCATGCCTATGAAAAAATAATGTTCATTTTGATATGTTTAGTTCAGTCTATGAAAAGTTAAACGCATCAATGATAAATTTTGACGTAAATTAAAGACGTGTTGTATATGAATTCTTTTGAACATCCCTATACACGAACAATTTTGTCAGATCACAATAAAGAGTTGGTAAAATTAAAAATTAGCTCAGAGAATTTCAATGCCTTCATAGTTCGTAAATTAATGTTTACTATTTACAAACGATAAATTTATAATTAAAATACCGTCACTGTGTAATACTATATTTTATATCGATTGATATCGATATCATTTTATACAACAATTTGAAGAATTTTTTTTTTTTTTTAAATACACTTTTCCCATGAATAATACTCATAATTTTAACATGTACATATACATCTAATCAAAACTTATAATGAGATTTATAAAAAAAAAAAAAAAAAAAAAAAAAAGCAACAAACATTTTCTCAACAAACGAACGAACATAATTGCGACAATTCTACAGGTATTAATAAGTTTTATTTAGGTTCTCGAACCCCTGTCGATAACTGTAACCATTTCCAGCACATCAACATAACATTTATTCATGCTGTGAAGTGAAATGAAAGAATGCAAACGTATAAAAAGCAAATGGGGTCAGAAAGCGTGATATAATCAATGCATACGACATGACTTTTCTTCTTTCCTATAAATCTGATTACGGCGAGGATTATCTAAACTAGACTTCAATTCGTCTAAGCGTCTAAGAGAAATAAAAACGTCTCCCTAATGAGGCTGAAAGTTATTTCTAAGGCTTCAGGCTCTTGTTTACAAGACATCGACGAATTAAAATAGTATAAATAAGGTTTAGAAAAATGTCAAAAGAAATAAATCGGAGGAGTTGATTTTCCCAGACTTCTCAGATTAATCAAATAAATCTCTGAATCAGATTTCCTTAATCCTCTTTTACCCAATTATTATTATTATTATTATTTTAGATTTATTTGATTAATCAGCGATATCTCACAGGAATGTAATTTAACGAGAAGGAAAAGAAATCATTAAAAAGCAAAATGGAATATTAAAGGTGTTGGCGTTAGGGTTAAGGCTGATCGATTAAACTAGAGCTCTAAGACTTAGTGGAGTATTGTCTGTGGGGTTTTTCTAAAGAATCCTTGCCTATATTCATGCGAGTTTCGGAGAAAGCGGGAAAACTCCAAACGGCTAAACCTATGAGCATAATGTAGACTTGTACTAGACACAATACGCAATAGAATACGAAACTAAAAATTCGAAACAATCAAAATACATTTATTCTATTCAGAGGATGTGCTACATGAGGTTGGAAGTTATTTGTTGCTTTAGACTTTTGTTAAAAAGACATTGAAGTACTTAATATAGAATAAATAAGGTTTAGAAAAACGTCAGAAGAAAGGAATCGGAGGAAGGGATTTTCCCAGACTTTCTCAAGGCAATATAAAGGTGTTGGTATTAGGGTTAAGGCTGATTGATTAAATTAGGGTTATAAGTTTGAATGGAGTGTTCTTCTTCTTCTTCTTTTTTTTTTTTTTTTCTAAGGAATCCTCGCCCGTATTCATGTGAGTTTTGGAGAAAACAACGGAAACTCCGAACGACTATGCCGACGAGCATGATGTAGGCATGCATTTGGCACAATACGCAATACAATAAGAAACCAAAAATGCGAAACAGCCAAAATACTACTCACATTTACTCTATTCAGAATATGTGCTAAATGAGGTTTAAAGTTATTTCTAGCTTTAGACTCTTGTTAAGGCATCGAAGAATTTAAAATAGAGTGAATAAATGAAAATGCCAGAAAAAAATGAATCGAAGGAAGTGATTTTCCCCAGACATCTCGGATTAATTAAATAAATCTAAGGAAACAGATTTCCTTAAATCTCTTTCACCAAATTATTATTATTATTATTTTAGATTTATTTGATTAATAAGTGATATCTCAGCAATATCATTTAACGAGAAGCAAAAGAGATCATTAAAATGCAAAACGGAATATAAAGGTGTTGGTGTTAAGGCTCATTGATTAAGCTAGGGTATAAGTCTGGATGGAGTGTTCTGTGTAGGGATTTTTCTAAGGAGTCCTAAACCGTATTTAAGTGAGTTTCAGAGAAAACAACGGAAAATTTCGAACGGCTAGGTCAACGAGCACATTGTAGGCTTGTACCCATCGCAATACGCAATGTATTACATTGCCAAAAATGCGAAAAAGTCAAAATACTACTCACATTTATTCTACTCAAAGGATGTGCTAAATGAGGTTCAACGTTATTTCTAGTATTAGGTTGTTGTTTCTATAAATTCGAGGATGAATTTAAAATAGAATAAATTAAGATTTTGAAAAAAATCAGAAGAAATGTATCGGAGGTAATTTTCTCAGTAGACTTGTCAGATTAATGAAAAAAAAAAAAAAAAAAAAAAAAAAAACTCGGAATCAGATTTTCTTAATCCTCTTTCACCCAATTATTATTTTTTGATTTGTTTGATTAATAAACGATATCTCACGGGAATATAATTTAAGGAAAAGAGATCATTAAAAAAGTGAAAAGGAGATTTGTACTGTCGGTGAGTTTCATGATCTGTAGATGGAATTGCAATTTAAAACAGAAGATGCGCACTGGTTGATGAATAAGTAAATTAAATTAATGGTTCATATTTTGATAACTTTTTTGTGATTCACAGCATCACATTTGTGCAACACAAATTTCGCTGACAAAGCTGAACTATGCAAATGATACAGAATTATTGCAATGCACTACGAAATTAAATACAAGTTTATATAATACAAAAACCAATACATTCGCGACACACATCAATTGCGCTTACGTTAATCGCCCTATTGTCAAAAATGCATCAATTGCGCTGGCGAAAAAAATTACTGATAACGTTCATTGTCATCCCCCCCCCTCCCTTGTATACCGGAAGGTAACGAATGATAATTTCTAGGAAGGAAAAAATTCTTTACTTATTCTCGTGGTATCTCCTAATAGGCTCCAATAAATTCAAACAAGAGCAATAAAAAAAAAAAAAAAAATATTTATATTATATTATTTATTTAAAGAAATATTTATATTACACAAATAAACTTGTCTGATAAATAAAAGCAAATACTGAATACAAAAATAAAAGCAAGTCTTGATTTTGCCTTCAAGGCGTTTTTTGCACTTGATGAAGAATTGCCACGTCCTTTCGAAACCGGTTGTGCTGGATTGAATTTTATGGTCTGTGAAGAAGTTTCAAAGTTTAAATATTGAATATACACCAGATTTTTATTTAGTTTTGTCATACCTGTAATGCTTTCAAAATATTTTCACATTTAAATGAAACATGAGTACTTCAAAAGAAATCAAAAAACCTTATGCCATCATTAACTTATGATAGAATAAGCTGAACAATTTGGTCTGGTATGCAAAATATATTTTTTGAAAAACAAATTTTTTCCTGGAAAGCTTTCAAAAAATTAAAACAAACAAACATTAATGATTATCAGAAAGCTTTATCGACAAATTACGTAAATTTGAACAGTCAAAATCATTTAGAATTTGTTTTCTGATTTAAGATTTTCTGAAAAACCTATGAGCACAATTGATGCATTTATGCTTTTTTGGGAGGGAGGGGGGATATGATTTCGGCGCAACTAATGCCTATGAGGAGGAAGGCCCTAAGCGCAATTGAGTAGTACCTCCTATTCTTAAGCGCAACTCAATAACACCCTACATTCGAAACCAATTCCCCTGTACCTAACCAATACAGTACAAAATCAAAGTAATAAGCATTTATTTTCAATCTTTCGCACTATGTACCCAAAACAAAATGAATACATTTGTATATATATTGATAATTAGTAAAGGAATATACAGTAACGTAAATTTATCTATCTACAAGAGAAACAAATAGAAATGTATTATTTCGTAATTTTGGCTTTTTCTTGGATTTATAAAATACAATAGCAAAAGTAGAAAAATACAATTTGCATTTTATTTAAAACTTCCCAGAAATAAAAATCTTTATAAACTTTCGTTTTCTTCAAAAGAAAAAAAAAAAAAAAATCTCCTTACATACTTTGTAATCAGAACTTAATTTAGTACGGCAGGGCCTATTTTAATCTATTCTTCCATATAAAGTAACTGTACTTCATTCGCTAGCATCGGTTATTATATTCATTTCTTAAAATTACTTTGGTATAGCTTTAAGCATAGAGCCGTTTGGCGGTTTTCATATTTTTGCTGTCATTTTGGCGATAATTAAAATGGTTATCGTAATTGCACAAGTAAACATCTTGGCCAGCAATGTCCCTGCTACTTCGGTGCCCAATTTCAAATTTCGCCAAGAGCTGTTCCGTTGCTTTAGCACAATTTTACTCAATTTCATTTTAAATATTTTTTAATTTAATACGCGAAAAAAAAAAAAAAATCATTTGGCCTAAACATTCGAAATGTCTCCAAGTAAATGTTTAGCATTCTATTTATCATTAGACAGAAAATGGCTATAGTAGTTTTTTCTATACTATTATTGACATCTCTATAAATTAACTTAAATTATCCAGTACCAGAGCTGCTAATATAATCCGGAAGATTGTTAGTACCGCCCCTTTTCCCACACCACTCAAATTTTAGAGTAATTATCTTCAAATGTGTTTACGATGAATTAAAGAAATGATGAAAGAAAAATACTCCAAAAAAAAAAAAAAAGACTGGTGTGGAAAAAGGGTCGGTGATAACAATCCTTCGGATTAGGTTGGTAACTCTGCAGTACCATTATATTTCAATCTCCACGTGCACCTTTTATTTTCTAAATTAAATAGTACCTAAATCTATAAAAAATAAAAAATAAATAAATAAGGTGTAATATAATAAATGGCGACAACGCAAAATCGCTATCTGAAAGAAATACTCCCGTCATATTTAAATAATAATAATAATGCTGATAAAACGTTGGTAATATACTTTTCTATAACAACAACAGCAGCAATAAAATATTATGGAAATATATCATTCGACTGAAAGGACAATGGACGAAAAACAAAAAAAGATATTTGTAAAAGTAATACAATAAAGGTAAGACTGGCCGCAACCCAATTCAGTGCATTATGAAAGTACTAAACATTCAATTTAAATCTTTTATATAATGGATACAAAACAAGATGATATTTTTGTGTTTATCTTGGTAGAAAAAAGCATATGTTAGTGTATATTTCTCGAGTAAAGAAATATACACTAACGTAAATTTATCAATCTACACTAAAAACAAATAGTTATACATTATTTCGTAATTTCTGCTTTTCCTGCTTTTACAAAATACAATAGCAAAAGTAGAAAAATAAGTTTTCCATTCCCTTTAAAACTTCCTGGAAATAAAAATCTTGCGAAACTTTCGATTTCTTCAAAAGAAAAAAAAAAAAAAAAAAAAAAAAAAAAACATTCCATTTTCAAGATAAGTACGATATACGGCAAAAGACAAACAAAACAATGACAATAAATTTTTCTATAGCAGGGAAAACAAAAAGAGATTTTGACAATATTTCATTCGATTGAAAAGACAATGAACGAAAAATAGAAAAGTTATCTGCAAAGGTACACTGTGTAGAAAGCGTTAGACTGCACAAATTAGTTCTTAACTTTTCGTATGGAGGGAGGGGAAGGGGGGGGGGACACGTGAAATACATGATGGAATAAATTTTAGACGTTCATTGCCATTGTTCTGCTGTCGGTATGTGACAAGGGTGATAGCTTTTCCACGTTTTATTTTTATTGCTTCTTTCTTGTGTCTTATTAACACAAAGTTTGATGGGGAGTTGATAAATGGTTCGTTGTTAAATGAACTCGATATTTTTGTACATTACGTGTTTAAAAGTTTATAATTTAGCGCCAGAGTCCTACAGTTTTTCATGTTACGATAAGCGTTTATATCAGCTTTTCGAAGGAGAAACTTTAAGCATTTCAATAAAATATTGTAAGAGGTTTGCTTTTGTAACGTTTCATCGCTGTTGGAAGAGAAGACAAATCGATAGCATTTAATTTTCCGGAAAATAATAAACTGCCAGATCGATTTATGGCCCAAAATATCTTTGAGAAATGTTACACACCGTTTATTTTTTGTATTATTTTCTGAGGGGAACGGTAGAAAATATTTTTACCGGAAATAAACTATCAGATCGATTTCATTGCACAAAAAATTTTAATGTTTAATTTTCTTTGAAATG
Organism: Salticus scenicus; assembly: GCA_963930645.1. Classification (NCBI taxonomy): domain Eukaryota; kingdom Metazoa; phylum Arthropoda; class Arachnida; order Araneae; family Salticidae; genus Salticus; species Salticus scenicus. Next base: position 31,668,964 of record OZ005662.1, read on the forward strand.
ATCAAAGCGGTCAAATTTTGTGATTTGTTTCACCCCTTGGAGAAGACTAAAAACTAATTTTTCTCAAAAATTACAAAATGTGCCAGATCATTTTTATTGCCCAAAATATTCTTTTAAAACTTTCAATTTCTTTGAAATGGTCAAAGCCATTTATTTTATAATTATAACCACCACCGAAAAATAAAATCTAATTTGTCCGGAGATGACAGCCTTGCAGAGCAATTTCTAATCTCCTCTAAACCTTCCTATATTCTGTTATTTATTTATTTTTTCTTCTAAGTCTTGCAAGCTCGAGTTTGATATACAGTTAATAAATGGTTCGTTCTTAAACCTTTGCGTTTGCGGCGCAAGACAATTCGGATCATTTAAATTATACTGCAACCGGAATTCATGGACTAAATTAAACTAAATAAAATTTTTAATTTTGAGGTTTAAAAAAAACGGCCTTTTCCACTATTTTATAAACGTAAATGTTTGCTAAAAAATTTCCGGGATGAATTTTTGTAGCTGGATCTTAAATTTTGCGTCCTCGCAGCGAGGACAGCGCGCGTTAAGGGGTTAAATAAAAAGTTAATATGATGTGCCTGAAAGTTAATAACTTAGTGTCAAAGTCCTACAATTTTTCGTGTTACGATGACCGCTTTTGGCTTACGATGACCGATTCGGCTTTTGAAAGACTTTTCCGAGCATTTCACAGAAAAAGCGAAATTACTTTGTTTTCTAAAATGTTGTTTCTCGAAAACTGAAAAAAAAATTTATTAAAATTACTTTTTCTGGAAATAACAAAGTCACGGAAAATAAAAATAATTAAATAAGAAACTGCTAGATCGATTTCATTGCACAAAATATCTCATATCTCTAGCTTTCGATTTTATTTGAAATAGTCAGAGCCGTTACTCAACCCCCCCCCTTCATCCCTGTTGCAGAAAAGTTACCGGAAATGATAAATTTATTTTCTTTTAAGTATTCAATGCTGTTTACTTTCTGTTTACTTTTCTTTCTTTCCCCCCTCCTCTTCCGAATCATGAGTGAAAACGAATTTTCCCGGTGATAACAAACTACCAGATAATTTTCTTAGGCAAAAAATTTGGTAATCTTTAAAGTTTTTTCTTTCTTTTTTATTTTTTAGAATTTTTTCTCGGGCAAAAAATAAAAACTCATTTTTGGAAATGACAATTTGCCAGATCAGTTTCGTTATCCACAATATTGATAACACAGGTCAACATGTAAAATTTTGATTTTATAATTTTGACTGTTCTTTATGGTTTTCGGTGTGCTGAAAACGAAAATGAAGTCAGTTTTTCTCTATCACGTATAGACTTTTGTCAATACAGGGTGCCTGCCTGTGCCTATACAATTTCTTCCATTACACTTCCACCAATATAATTATACAGTAAGTTATATAGTATGTTTCCATGATTAATTAATCATAGATGCCTATTGTTGTAATTGTGAAGCACTAGTGAGACTTAAAACCACATTAACCAACAAAACAACCGATTGTTAGGATAGGATGGTATATGTAAGAAATCGTGTCGGTAAACACCCTGTATTGACAAAAATCTATACGTGATAGAGAAAAATGGGCTGCATTTTCGGTTTCAGCATATCAAAAAACATAAAGATCAGTTGAAATCATCAAATCAAATTTTGTCAACTTCATTTTTGTAGGCCTGTGTAATCTTTGATTATCTAGCAATGACTTAAATATGCAAATGAGAGTTCTACACAATGAAAAATGTACAATTAAGAACTCATTTCTGATAATGGACATACAAAGGAAGTTTTCTGATGCTGTGATTGGCTTATAAATGATTTGTCTGCAAAAAATAATCATAGTTTTTTTTGGGGGGGCTGATTTTCTTGCGTAAAGCGCCTTCTATCGACAAAAATTCCATCTATTTTTTTTTTTTTTTTTTTTTTTTTTTTTTCTTCCTTTAAAATATTTTGCCAACTGTGTATTAAAAAACACTAATTCCTTCAAATTTTCTGAATACTAATTTAAGAAATTTTGGGTCACTCTCTATATATAAATCTAAAATTTTTAATTGGAATAGAAGAACAATGCCTGAACAGGAAATTTCCAAAGAACATTATGTAATGTTTAAGCTTGCACAAATTAGTTCCTTTCGTGTATGTGTGGGAAAAATATTTCAAAGCGATAAAAAAAAGAGAGAATAAATTTCAAGCATTTGTTACCATTGTTCTGTTGTCGACATGTGACAAGAGTGATATATTTTTCCTTTTTTTCTTTAATTATTTTGACTGTTTTTCCCTTTGCCTAATTAGCGTTAGTCGTCACGTGATGGGAAAGCAGCAGATAAATGTTGCAATTTCTAGTTTTTATTTTTAAATAACTAAAAAGCAAAAGTTAGCTTAAATTTAAAAGAAAAGCGTGAACTTTTGGCAAAGTAATGATGATTTTTCTCAAAGAAAAGCGTATCGGAACCTAGAATGTGTTTAATTTACTTATTCAGAAGGAACAATTAATTAATTATCTGTCAAAAATTAATTAGTATTATTTATTAATTCTTTTATACGTTACATTTTGAAATAGCTTTCCAAATTCAGAAAGTAATTTTTTTTTTCCTTGAGTGCAGGAACATACGCCGGATATAAAAATCAGCCGCTAATCACTTTGGCTCAGGACGAATATGATTTTAATAAGCGGCGGGTACTGTACTACATCTTAGTAAACGTTATGGTTCAGCATGATTCAAAGGCAAATGCATAAAAGACTTTAAAAAGTTGAATTTTTACAAGTAATTTAAAATGCTACTCCTATTTCTTTATTTACCATTATTAAATTTGTCTTGGTTATTCACTATAAACTCAATAGTAGTATACTGAACAAAATTAAGGAGAGATTTTGCTTGATTTTATAAGTTTCTGAGAGGTAGAAATTAAAACCATATATGGTAGATGCTCTAGTGATTGGCATGCTCCAGTAATGGGCATTGAAGACAAAAATTTTTGAAGACAAAACTTTAAGACAAATTTTTTTTTTCTCTTACTTTAACCATTTTTAATATTTGAAAGATTCTTAGAGCATTGAAGTATTATGTCTTTCAAAAAGAATTGCAATCAATAAATTTGAATTCCTGTTGGTTAAATATTCATGGATTTAGATTCATGATATAAAATTTTTTTGTTTACGCCTCGTATAATAAAAATAAATGCAAAACGCACTTTATTCTAAACTCATTTCTTCCATTTAATGCATTTGTTTCAGGACAATTTTGGTAACTTTGATCGTAAAAGCTAATGACGTAGCAGAAATGGAATTTTGCGCCCCATTTAGCAAGCATTGTATGCATAAGAAAACTGACGTCTACCAGCTTTTCTTTCTTATAGTCGTTTTTTAGGTTTATTCCTTTAGAAATCGAGTTTTTTTGCAATCACTTAGTTTATATCCACACATATATGAAATAAAAATTGGTTAAAATGATAATTTATGAAATACTGGATGAATTCGAATTAAAATTGGGCAGTGAACTTGCCTTAGAAATGCTAAGTCAAGGTGATTGGAATTCAATGTCTCGCTTTATATAATTTTTTTTTTTTTTACTTTTAACCCTACAAGGCACCCAGTTCCATATGTGGAACACCGACTTTAATCGTTCCTATAGCTATAAAACTATTAGTAGCGACATCTCTTGACATCTTGATAGAAGCTACTGACATAGCAATGTAGTAATACGAATCTTTACCTAAAGATGTCGTTCGTGTTTTTGTTATAGTGCACTCAGTGTGAAATTTGAATGAAAGTGATACGTTAGTCGTTTGTTTGAATTCAAAAATAAAGAATAGTTATTGAACAGTTTTGACTCAAAAAAAAATACTGTGTTGTTCTATGTATGTGTGTCCAATATACAATACTATTTCCAAAACAATTCAATTGTACTAGTTTAATACCAAAAAGTATAGTTAAGGCTCAGTGTACCGTATGTGGAACTGAAATAAAAAGTTGATTTTTCTGTAAAATATGGTTTTATTTTTATAAGTTTCCCCTACCTTCTGATCACTAATTACAACGTATATATTTTTGTGGCGCACTATAAAAAAATTGAGCCTTGTAGGGTTAAAATTGGGCAGTGAACTTGCCTTAGAAATGCGAAGTCAAGTTGATTGGAATTCCGTGTAAATTATGTCTCGCTTTCCAAAAAAAAAAAAAAAAAAAATTTTTGAAGCTAATTTTATAAGCTCAAAATAAGTTTAAAAAACTAAATAAAAAATAAGTTTTTGGAAAGTGAAACATAATTTAAAATTCATGACTTTTCTGAATATGAAAACGGAATTATTGAAATATATATGCATTGTTTAATTAATATTAAAGGAATTGCTTTCCCCATAGGTTAACATCGGGTTTGGATGACCTTCACAATCACCGAGAGTGAGTCTTAATTGCCGCTTTTTTTTTTTTGAAAAAATTACTGGCATAAGATTAATTTAAGAATGGTATTTTTCAGAAATATCAGGTGCTGAGTTGTAGTGGAAAATCTACAAAAAAATTACCAAAAATATCGTCATGTCTGCAAAATCTCCAAGTAAGTACCCGTCTTGGCGAGTGAATGATTGCAAATTTCATCTACGATTGCTAAGCAATTTTATTTTGATTTACTTATTTCAATAATTTCAATTAATCAAATATTCATGAAGGATTTAGTTTTATTTTTTTACCGTCGGCAAACTAATATAAATGTATACATGCAGTAAATTTTTCATAATGTAAATATGATGCAATATAAAACGTAAATCTGAATTTTAATTTCGATTATTTATCTGTGCAATATTGATGCAACATAAATGAAAATATTATATATAATATAAAAACATGGCGTCACGTTTTATGAATTAAAACTGTTAGATAAATTTAAATTCCTTGGCATTAATGAACGAGAGTGAATCGAATCTATGTCTATGAATTTTTCGTATATGACGTTCAGAATGCTTGTTTTATCCATAGATATAGTAATAAGACATAGATTGATCAGCGAGAGGGAAAAAGTGATACCTTTTTTTTTTGGGGGGGGGGGGGAAGTCACTCTAATGGCTGCCTTTCCCCGAGTAAATAACACACAGGAATACGCACGGATAATTTAGTAAATAAAATTTATGAATAATTTATTTACTAAAGGTGAATGAAAAACTCCAGATACAGTTTCAAATTCATTTTTCTTTTTATTCTTTTTCTCAATACTCTCTAATGGCTAATTTTAGAACTTTTTTTCGGCATCAAAATGTTTTGCTCGATAACATGGGGATGATAGATCTATATATATGTATATTACTATATCTATGGTTTTATCGTGTTTTTTTTTTTTTTTTTTTTTCCTGACTTAGAAGCTAAAAATTCGTCAGTGAATTACATGCAACGTAAACTAATTTTTGTGATCCGCCCCCCCCCCCCTCCGAGGCAGTCAGAAATTAACACTTAAAAAATTATCCAAGTTGGTTCACTTCACTGGTCAACTTCAGTACTAGTGATTGAATTCGTTTATTGTGAGAATAATTAGGTTATAATCAGCAAAGTAATCCCCCTCACTCTCTCCCGTCATTCTTGCTATAACATAGTTTCTTAACAAGCGTGTTTATCAAAAAAAAAAAAAAAAAAAAAAAGAAGAAGTTTATTTTTGTAAGTAATAGATGTAAAATTCTGCAGAAAACAGAATTTTATTCAGTATGCAAGGAATATTTTTGTTTCCGTCTATTTTTCTATAGAAAGGCATGCGATAACTGCATTGCGGTTTTTAGCAACGGACTCTATATTCATTTTCTAAAATTTTTTAGTTGCAGCTAAAATGGGACCTTCTTATCGGATTTTAATTTTATGTTATTTTGGTGATGAATTAAATTATCTATCGGAATTGCGCAAGTCAAGATTTTGGCGAGAAACGTGCGAGCTACACTGTTAAAAATTTTAACAGAAAACTCTGTGTAATCTATTATCTTAAGTCTTACGTAAAATTACAGTGAAAAATAAACGGAGATGTTAAAAAACTTATTTTATACATAATAACTAAAATTAATTTAATTAATTATTATTGAGAATATATTTCGGACTTGGAATGCTTTTTTAAAAGTAGAAACAGTCATTTTTAATTTTAATTAAATAATAAAATAATAAAATTAGGTAAAAATACAGAATAAAGATTGAGAATCTCGATTATTCACTTTTAACTAAGAATTATTGTAAATTTACAGAGACTCTGGATAAATAAATATTTACATTAAATTTACAGAAATTTTTAACAGTGTACTTCGATGTCAAATTTCTAATTTCGCTCAGAGGTCCAAGCTGTTTCATTGATTTAGCACGATTTTTCTCAATTTAATTTTAAATAATACTTTTTAATTTAATGCGAGAGGGAAAAAAGGAAAAATCATTTTCTAATTAATCTAAATATACAAAATGTCTCCATGTAAAATATTGTCCGTTTTCTGTTATGTTTATTATTAGAAAGAAAATGGCTAAAGTAGTTTTTCCTATATTATTGACATCTCTGTAAATTAAATTAAATTATCCAGTATCATTATATTTCCTTCACCACGCACACTTTTTATTTCCTAAATTAAATAATAATTAACCTTTTGCGGCGCAGGGTAATTCGGATCATTTAAATTACACTGCCACCGGAATTTACGAACAAAATCAAAATAAAAGAAATTTTAAATTTTCAGGTTAAAAAAAGGGCCTTTTCTGCTATGTTATAAATGTAAATTTTTGCTAAAAAAAATTCCGTGATGAGTTTTTGCACTTGAGAATTAAAATTAGGTGTTCCATCAGCGGGAACACTGCGACTGAAAGGGTTAAATCAAATATATAATGGCGACAACACAAAATCGCTGTCGGAGAGAAATAGTCCCGTCGTACTGAAAAGAGAGAGAGAGAAACAGGCATTAATCAACTTTCACGTAAAATTACAATATAAAATATCCGGACAACATTAAAAAAAAAAAAAAAAAAAATCACTTGTAAAATATCTTATAAAACTTATTGAAATTAAACTCTTGCAGATAAAATAAAAATAAATTCAATCTTTTTCATCTCTGAAGAATCCGAAAAACAAAAATTAATGCTTTTACCAAACTATAGAGAAATTTTACGAGTACGTATAAAAACTATCATTTGACTTATACAAGTCTTACGATTTCATATACTCCAAATAAATTTTTATTGGGAAATAGGTATTGAATCTGAAATAATATATTGTAGGTACTTCAATGTACTTTCGCAATCATTTATTTCAGTCGTAAAACTTATTTTAGGAGAAACATTATAGAAAGTTTTCATGAAAGCTTAGGACTCAAATAGAAATCAGAGATATATTTAGTTAATGGTTATTTTATACCTATCGAGTTGCATTTATTTTCTTTAGATTACTCTTACAATATAATTAAGCGATACTACTAGCTATACTGTGGGGAGGGGGGGGAGCCATGCACAATCATGGATAAAAAAATGCAAAACTATAAGGGATTTTATCAATATTTTATTTTGAATTAACAGTGGTGATATAGTGTACAAAGATTCAAAATAATAAAATTATACTTTTAAAAAATTAAAGAACACGCTTTTATTGAAATGTGAACTAAAAAGCACAAAATATCTATCTTTATGGTATTAAAATGCAAAGTAAGAAAAAGTCGTGTCAGTGACACACCATATTACAAGGCGATTAAAAAATAATTTAGAATTAAACAAAAACCATTTTTAAAAAATCTCCCCTAACTGGGCTCGAACGTTAGACCTTTAGGTTCGTAGCCCGGAGCTTTACATCACAGCCACAGCGTTCACGTAGGGAAAGTCTTTTTTTACAATATAGATTTTTTATTTGCTCCCAGAGCGGTTACAAACATACATACAGGCGAAGCTAATAAAAGCGTGTTAAAAATATGGGTAACCCTTCTTATAAGAACTTGAACGCTTTTATCGACTATAACTTTTTGAACTTTCATAATTTGGTTGAGATTTTTTCCCCCCAGAGTAACTCTACACATTTGGCTAATAAATTGCGCAAAAGGAATTTTGTTAACACTTGTGCATGCGCAGTTGAAAACTACCTAGTAAAAATATTCATATTTGATCAAATATTTAACATTTTTTATATTCTGATTGATGTATATTGTGTCTAATGTAGTATGTCAAGTTTCCTAGAAATGGTTGCATTAGGCTAAAAACTCTATACGTTATAAAGAAAAGTAGTATGTTGTGGTGACCACAAGATTTTTTACCATATAAACTTATGAAAACAAATCGCCAATAACGCGATAAATGCCAAAAAAAGGTAACCTTTTTGCAGATTCAGGTGTTTCATCTTCGCTACCTTTACTTATATCCCCTTAATAATGGAATGCTCCGTCCACTCTTATAATAGGTCTATGGGCTTTAAGGTCTTTTCTCGACCTCTATGTACCTATGGTCCACTGAAGTACCATCTCAGTAAATCCTTATTAATTACTATGATGAAGTAATATGCATAATTTTTATTCAAATACCCTCAAGTAAATAAGAATTTATTTTTCAAATATATTTTTTGTCTATTTCATAATGCTGTTAGTCCAAGCGGCGGCTGCAAAAAATTGACTTGAGAAGGTATGAAGCTAATTTTTTTTCTATAGATAGAATTCATTGTTACAATGAAAATCTGATAGGGTTGCCTGGTCAAAACCGTTAAGTTTCAGAGGTTGCCTCGATAATAGGGGTCAAATTTAAACGATTTTCGAACCCCAAAAGGTATGAAGATGAAACCGGTGCTAAAATGTAGAGATTAATATGCTCTTTAAAATGGCATAGGGTTGCCTGGTCAAAACCGTCAAGTTTCAGAGGTTGCCTCGATAATAGGGGTCAAATTTAAACGATTTTCGAACCCCAAAAGGTATGAAGATGAAACCGGTGCTAAAATGTAGAGATTAATATGCTCTTTAAAATGGCATAGGGTTGCCTGGTCAAAACCGTCAAGTTTCAGAGGTTGCCTCGATAATAGGGGTCAAATTTAAACGATTTTCGAACCCCAAAAGGTATGAAGATGAAATCGGTGCTCAAATGTAGAGATTAATATGCTCTTTAAAATGGCATAGGGTTGCCTGGTCAAAGCCGTCAAGTTTCAGAGGTTGCCACGAAAATAGGGGACGTATTTTACGATTTATTTACCCAAGTAAAAAATGATTTACCCAAATGTAAAGATGAAACCGGTGCTAAAATGTAGAGAATAATATGCTCTTTAAAATGGCATAGGGTTGCCTGGTCAAAACCGTCAAGTTTCAGAGATTGCCTCGATAATAGGGGTCAAATTTAAACGATTTTCGAACCCCAAAAGGTATGAAGATGAAACCGGTGCTCAAATGTAGAGATTAATATGCTCTTTAAAATGGCATAGGGTTGCCTGGTCAAAGCCGTCAAGTTTCAGAGGTTGCCACGAAAATAGGGGACGTATTTTACGATTTATTTACCCAAGTAAAAAATGATTTACCCAAATGTAAAGATGAAACCGGTGCTAAAATGTAGAGAATAATATGCTCTTTAAAATGGCATAGGGTTGCCTGGTCAAAACCGTCAAGTTTCAGAGGTTGCCTCGATAATAGGGGTCAAATTTAAATGATTTTCGAACCCCATAAGTGTAAAGATGAAATCGGTGCTAAAATGTAGGCATTAATATGCTCTCTAAAATGGCATAGGGTTGTCTGGTCAAAGCCGTCAAGAAATAGAGGTTGCCAAGTAAATAGGGGAAGTATTTTACGATTTATTTACCCAAGTAAAAAATGATTTACCCAACTGTAAAGATGAAACCGGTGCTAAAATATAGAGATTAATATGTTCTTTAAAATGGCATAAGGTTGCCTGGTCAAAACCGTCAAGACCCGGAGGTTGCCTCGAAAATAGGTCAAATCTGTCAAGGAAAGCAGTCAACCACAAAAAAATTGGCGAGTTTTGAAGATTTCTTAACGAAGTGTAAAAAAATACGAATAGCATTAACAAAGAAATTTAATAAGGATGAAATTATATGAATATTTGAAAGGTGTAGCTGGTTCCAGAATGTACAGCGTAGGAGTTATTTTAAAATGGCATATGTTTGCCAGGTAAAATTCGTAAAGATATAGCGGTCAGTCACCAAAAAGCTAACGGATATTAAAGGTGTTTAACACAAAGTGAAACACACATGAAGACTATTTAAAAAAGGTTAAATACGAAATGATTAATATTTAAAAGGTGAAATTGCGAGCTAAATGTAGAATATACAACACTTTTCAATTTGCTTACGATTGTGCTTCAAACCTGTCAAGGTAGAGCGGACAGCTTAGAAAAGGAAGCGAATTCCAGTATTCGTTTATTTTATTTGTTTAATGATATAAGAGATTTTAAAGCATAAAGAAAATTAAATTATTATGCGTGACCATTCTTTTTCTAATCTGTATAAAACTAATTTCAGCTCACGAGCTCGTTTTTTCCCCATTTTTCAATACTTAAAATATTCAAATTGTGTCAAAGTATTGAGAAGATAAATTCCCTGAAGAAATGTATGCGGCTGCTTTGTAGAATTTTATACGAATATTTTGGTTTGTGCCGATTTTGTTATATTAAAAATTTGTCAATTTTAGAAAATTTTCTCAATTAATTTTTTTATATCTAATTAAAAATATTCAATAATGTCTTCTGAAAATTAATTATGGGTACAAATAAAGCGAAAAACATTTTTAAAAAATTGATAAATTTTTCGCGTTTCTTAATAACCATGAATTAATTTATGAAATTGAAATTTGTAAATCTTGCTGCAAATCTGAAATAAGAGGTTTTTTTTTTTTTTTTCATTTTATTTAATTATTTATTGTGTATACTAACAGAATTTTTTATTATGAGTTTCTTGGGCATTATTATCTTCATTTCTGTTAACCTTTGCGGGCGTATTTTCTTATCTGTATCGCATGCTTCATTTTTAATTTTTACTATTAATTCGTTGTTTTTATGGGAAATTTTAGAACAGTTTCATTACAGCTTATTTATTTATTTTTTCTTTTTTTAAATACTTTTTATATTTTTTCTTCACATTGTATAAAAAACCTTTCAAACCTTTTTTTTTTTTTTTTTTTTTTTTTTTTTCGAAACAACCACAATTTCTCGAGATTTTTACCTGGCAACCCTATGATACTCTAAAGAGAATATTATTCTCTATATTTTATAAACGGTTTCATTTTTAAATATGTTAGGGTAAAAAGACCGCTAAAATTCGCCCTCACCACACACACACGCACACACTTTTCGTGGCAACCTCTTTTCTTAGCAGTTTTGACCAGGCAACCCTATGCCATTTTAAAGACCATATTATTCTCTACATTTGAGCACCGGTTTCATCTTTACATTTGGGTAAATAATTTTTTACTTGGGTAAATAAATCGTAAAATACGTCCCCTATTTTCGTGGCAACCTCTGAAACTTGACGGCTTTGACCAGGCAACTCTATGCCATTTTAAAGAGCATATTAATCTCTACATTTTAGCACCGGTTTCATCTTCATACTTGTGGGGTTCGAAAATCGTTTAAATTTGACCCCTATTATCGAGGCAACCTCTGAAACTTGACGGTTTTGACCAGGCAACCCTATGCCATTTTAAAGAGCATATTATTCTCTACATTTTAGCACCGGTTTCATCTTTACATTTGGGTAAATCATTTTTTACTTGGGTAAATAAATCGTAAAATACGTCCCCTATTTTCGTGGCAACCTCTGAAACTTGACGGCTTTGACCAGGCAACCCTATGCCATTTTAAAGAGCATATTATTCTCTACATTTTAGCACCGGTTTCATCTTTACATTTGGGTAAATCATTTTTTACTTGGGTAAATAAATCGTAAAATACGTCCCCTATTTTCGTGGCAACCTCTGAAACTTGACGGCTTTGACCAGGCAACCCTATACCATTTTAAAGAACATATTAATCTCTACATTTTAGCACCGGTTTCATCTTCATACCTTTTGGGGTTCGAAAATCGTTTAAATTTGACCCCTATTATCGAGGCAACCTCTGAAACTTGACGGTTTTGACCAGGCAACCCTATGCCATTTTAAAGAGCATATTAATCTCTACATTTTAGCACCGGTTTCATCTTCATACCTTTTGGGGTTCGAAAATCGTTTAAATTGTGACCGGAAGTGAGGTTGTTTCTCTTAAACTTGACGGCTTTGACCAGGCAACCCTATCAGATTTTCATTGTAACAATGAATTCTATCTATAGAAAAAAAATTAGCTTCATATCTTCTCAAGTCAATTTTTTGCAGCCGCCGCTTGGACTATGTAGATAAAGGATTAAATCTATCAAATATCCAAAATACTTCTGATAAAATTTGGCTAATGTAAACACAGCGTAGATCAAATAAATAAATTATACGATAATAAAAAGTGCATAATACTACATTTATTTTAAAGTACACGAGATTCAGTTTTAAATAAAACTAAACTTAATTTTAGATAACATAAAAAATAAAGAGTTACGTTGTACTTTATATTCTTATTTCTTTATAAAGATATTCTCCAAATCTTTTTTTCATTGTACTTAAGGAATGCAAAAAAGTATCTTCTAACTCAAAAATATATCCATTCGAAAAAAGTTCTAGAACTTTGACATTTTAAATAGTGCTTCAGAGATGTTACTTTGAATCTGAAAACCAATTCTTAGTCTAGTGCACTTTTTTTTTTTTTCTAAACGTAGTTTAAAAGTTTGAAAAGGATAAAATACTTTTATATGCATATAACAGGGTTTTATTATTATTATATATATGTCAATATACCGAAAAATTCGACGCAATAAAAAGGCGTTTAAAATAATATTAAAAATATTATTTAATTCAATTGGAAAAACAAGTGTCCCAAATTTATATTTAAATAAAAGAACACAATACATTTGACGTCTGAAAATGCAGCTTCAAGCTGTTAACTCATTACCTACAAACATATTACAAACTGGAAACATGTCATTTTCACAACCGTTAAATTAATACTTGCCTTTCCAAAACTTCACTTTTAAAAATTTTAATATCATACAGATAAAACTTCTAATTAATATATATTGGGTAAGTGCACCAGTGATTGACATTTTTTAGAGCAATCTCTGATGTTTTTAATGGTCTAGTCATCAGAAAATATTTTTAGAAATCTTAAGTTAGTACATAGGGTATGAAAGACATTCACAACAACATATATGTTTAAATATATACATTTGATAACAATTATTTTTTTTTTATGAATTTTTATTTGGCGCCCACTCAATGTTCCAGTCATTGACACTGCCAGGTTTTCATTTTATCAGTAATTGGCCCTCTCTGTTCCAGTGTTTGACACTGCTAGTGATTCATTTTACCAGTTATTAGCACCCTATGCTCCAGTGTTTGACATAAAATGTTAAAATTCTTATATGTAAAATATATGATTTTATGATTTTTCTTATTTATTAATTATTTCGGGATAGATGTCACTTACTGGAGTATGCTAATCACTGGAGCACCTACCCTATATATAGGGGAGAACCCTGTAATATGGACCATCGTGTAATACGGACCATGATGAAATTTGTATATTCAACAGTAGATGGTGAAACCATCTCATTGCATTTAGTGAATATTATTGTTATACAAAGCAGGAAGTGACTTCTGCATGCGTACCTGTATTTGGACGATTATGAAATTGAGTTTTTGGTTTATATGATCATTGATGTAACAAGTATTATAAAATGAAACTATTACTTTCTGCTGTTGGGTAATTATAATATAATTTTCGCGCCAATAGTAGCAAATGTACTTATTTTCTAAAGAATTTAGATATGTGTTTCATGGGCGCCAATTTGCATACCGATAAGTGATTGGAAACAACGTTGCTCTGTTTACGCGTGTAATATGAACCATGCTCTGCTCTGTAATTTAGACCAGTGGTCCATGGTAAAAACAGAGAGGTTTTGTTAATACTCGGCGTACATATGTCGCACACTCAAAATCTTGAGGCTATAGAATAGACCAGAGAAGCAGGGGTAATCAGGCTATCACTTCCTTCGTATACTACCTATTAGATATAGCCTTTGGACCTCCCTTTATTTCGTCCATTAACTATTTTTTTTTTTTTTTTTTTTCGTCCATTCCTACTATTCCCAAGAGAAGGGCAAGTGTATGAGGAAACATACTGGACAGTTCGTTTCACAATTCCAAGTGTGTCAACAGTTCGGGAAGGACCATTATGGACCACTTGGTCCATATTACACGTACGTATGTGTAATATGGACCACCGATACATAAATAAAATAATTATTTCTTGCAATTATTAATAGTTCCCAGAGTGCTTTACCAAGATTGAATCATGCAACTATCCAATAGTAATGAGCAGCCAACAAATTAAATCTTTTTATTTTAATAATTTTAGTTTTATGAGCATTCTTGCTTACGGGGTCCATATTACACGGATCCCCCTATATATGACAAATTCCTTTTTTCCTCCACTGAAAATCACTGAATTAGAAACAGTATGCAATTATACTTACCTTTGACAAGTCATTATGATTAATGGGAACATAATCGAAGAAATTAACAACCGAGTTAAACTCGCCTGGAGAGCATTCAAAAGAAATAGCGCTTTATTCACAAGCGACCTCCCAATTCCTTTGAAAAGAAAAGTTTTTGATCAGTGTACTTTGCCTATAATAACTTCATAAATTTGAACTTTAATGTGTAAAATTATATACTATACAAAAGCTCAAACAACCTAGAAAAAGTATGGAGAGATGCATATTAGAATTTACCCGAAAAGACAAAAAGTGAAACACAAGGATAAGGGAGCAAATCAGAGTTACTGATGTCATTTGTAGAGTTAAGAAGTTAAAATGGAATTGGGCTGGGCATCTTGCAGGAAAAAACGGTGATAGATGGACCACCAAATCCTATTTTGGATACTGTGAGTTAAGCAAAGACCGAAGAAGAGACCATAGTGTCATTGAACAGATGAAATTATGAAGCTTGTAAACGTAGAATGAAGAAGAATTGCAGAAAAAAAGGCAGATTGGAATCATCTAGGAGAGGCCTTCATTCTGCAGTGGATTGATAAAGGATGAAATTGATCATGATATATATGTGTGTGTGTGTTACTTCATATTTTTTTCATATGTTCCATGTATGCTATTGTGTAAGTATTATACTGTTTTTAATATATAACTTTCTTCTTTTATTTACTTAATTACCTTCTTCGTGTTTTTTCATGGTTATATGGTTCATTTTCCATGGTGATTATGGTTTGGACATTGGTGAATGAGTAATTTTAGCATAGAAAACCATAATTTGTTCCTGTAGTGCATTTGGCAAAATGAATAACTTATTTTTTTTGTTAAATCTTTTTCCATCTTCTCTGCCATTAACATAGTATCTGATCCTTCTTTATCGTTTCATTTTGGTAACTTTCTGTAAGTTTTAATATACATATATATATATATATATTAAACGTGAAAAAAAGTTGTGAATACGTAACACTGGCATTTGCGATATTTTTTGTAATTATTAATTCTCGAACACTAAAATGCTTCTGATAAAACTTAGCTAATATGGATAATAGAATAAGCAAGCAAATAAATCAAGGCAAATAAATGAGTTGAGTTGCATAATGCTAAATTGATTTTAAAGGACACAAAATTAATTTAAAATTAAACTATCTAATTTTTAGATAACATAAAAATAAGCATTAGTTTATTTTTCTTTCTTTAAAGATATCTCCAAAATATTTTTTCATTGTACTTAAGGAATGCAAAAAAGTACCTCTGAACTCAAAATTTTATTCATTCGAAAAAAGTTTTATGACTTCGACATTTTAAATAGTACTTCAGAGATGTTACTTTGAATCTGAAAACCAATTCTTAGTCTAGTGCATTTTTTTTTTTTTTTTTTTTTTTCCTAAACATAGTTTAAAAGTTTTAAAAAGTCACAAAAAGGATAACGTACAAAGCAAATTTTTATTCAAAAACTAATACTTTCATAGTATTATACAGAATTTTATGATAATAGCCATTTATATGTATGTAATAAGAGCTTTCTATTGTTACGAAAACTTGTCGACATCCTAGCAAGAATAATGTATTTCATAAACAAACAGGTTCTAGTAGATGAATGCACTTCATTCAACGTAACATCGCGAATCAGTACAAAAGAATTGTGATTTCAAAGAATATTACCGAAACAATCCAAAAGTACTGTCAATTCATCGAATATTCTCGAAGCAGTACAATAAAGCTGTTATTCGTATCGCATAAGTCACTACTTGACGAATGTTCTGGAAACAGTCCAAGAAAACAATTAGTTGTTTCACAAGAGCAAATAGCATCAAATATCCACAAAAGAAAATTTTCACTGGTTAGGAACAATGGCCAATCGCTCAGAATAGAACTCGGAACAACACTAACTCACACTGACTGCACTCTAATCAACATAAGTCAAATTAACCCTATTTATACATTTTGGCGATAGTTCTGTGTAAAATCCCATGGAAAGTTCTAGATCTCGACTACTGTTCAATGTAGAGCTTCGAAGCTTCGGGCATCCTAAATTATCATTTTTCGCCAAATTTGGTCACCAAGGCCGACCTTACTGAAAGTGAATTGAAATGCCCCTAAATTTCACTTTAACTGTAAAACTACTTTCCTTGCAACAGCACAACTGATGCAGGGGAAAAGATTTAACCCGTTGTAGTATAAATGTATTGAAAAGTGTGAAACACTGAAAAGGCATTTAAAATAATGTTAAAAATCCTATTTAATTCCAATGTTTGAACAGCTTGAAAATCAGGTGTCCCATATTTACACATTAACAAAGACATACAACACATTTGCAAAAATAGCAGTCTGAAATTAAAGAGACTAAACTTGTATTATGTTTCTAATTTTATTATGAGCATGTGGAAAACTTAAGGATTCATGGAAATTTTTTACATCTATTTTTTTGACGTTTTTACACGTTTGACCGTGTAAGG
The DNA here is from genome assembly GCA_963930645.1 of Salticus scenicus. Classification (NCBI taxonomy): domain Eukaryota; kingdom Metazoa; phylum Arthropoda; class Arachnida; order Araneae; family Salticidae; genus Salticus; species Salticus scenicus. The sequence continues at coordinate 31,685,954 of OZ005662.1, forward strand.
AATCAAATATCCCAAAAATTTGATGCTGTATCCGACTGTATGCTATTTAGTTTGCTTGTTTGTTATTTAAATATTCATTAGTTTGATAGCACTGCTCGGCATGAAAATTGCTCCCAACACCATTTTGGCAAATTCTTATGCAAAATGACCTCCTGAATCGGAATTTGACGTCCATTTTGCCCTTTAGGGACGGCCCCCTATTTTTATAACTTTTGGGCAATTTTATAGCTTGATTTTTAGGGGGAGGGGAGGATTATTTTAACCGTTAAATATCTTCTGAGGGGCTACAGATTTGGAAAATTCTAAAACATCAACATTTGCGGCAAGGGGAATATTTGGGGGGGGGGGGGGGATTTGCAACTGAAATTATGTATTACATTTCTTATATTTTTTTAATCTATTATTAATGTTATTTATTAAACATTTTACACATTTGTTTGTTTTTAAGTGTTAAATTAATTCTTTTTCATTCTCCAAATCAAATTCATGGCCTTAAAATTACCGAACAGTGATAACAAATTGGGGGAGGGGATGGTGTCCCGAGAAAACGGTGGATGACTGGGCAAAATGGTAGTCCTATACGGTTTCAGGAAGTCATTTTTCATAAGAATCAGCAAAATTGGTATCAGGTTTCGATTTTTTTTTTTTTTTTTTTTCCCAGTGCAGTGTAATCTGCGTGGACATTATTTCAACATCAAATTATCGTAAAGAACGTAGACTAGTTTTAAAATATCGCTTATGACGTTGCTGTTGTTTTGTAGCATTCTAATTTGAAAACCTCATATGTTATTAGAAATTTTCTTAGCATGAAAAAATAGAGCAAAATTTCGTATAAACGTGCATTATGACGAATATTTTCATGGTAAAGATGATAGACCAAAATGTTATTTATGGTTCTGGCAGAAGCATCATTAAGTATACACGTTCTAATGTGAAAGCTTTCTATGTTATTAGAAATATAAGATTTTCTTAACATGGCAGAATAGGGTAATATTTCACATAAACTTGCATTTTGGGAATTATTACAGTGTGAATAGTGAAACATGAATACATGAAAACTAAAATACTAAACTGACTCCAATAAAATTAATCAGCAAGGATAAGGTAAAAGTATCAAATCAGATGAAGGAGTGCCTATTACTGAGCAAAACCCACATATGCTAAACTAGTTTATGTGTATAACAGAAAAATTAAGCATGAAGAAAATAAACGAAAAAATAAAATATATATTTATTTATTAGGATTTTTTTCATCTTTATATTTTAAAGTATTCTTTTGAGAAAAATAAATTCTTCCGATATAACAAGTGTCGTTCGCAAAATATAAAGTGTCAACTCATGTTTTTGGTCTTGAATTTAATTAAATAGTAATTTTTAACCGAATTTAGCGATTTTTTGATGACAGAATCCAACCCCTAGCTATGGTCAACTTTTTTTGTTTGTCAGAATCGCTTAAAATTACGTGATTTTTTTTAAAAGCTCTTACATATATGCCATTATTCAAAACACCGAGGGACTTATCATCTGACAGAAGCTGGGTGATATCTAGCTCGCTAATTTTAAAATACCAATGCGAAATTGTTTTGCATATATATATATAATCAGCATAAATAAGAAATGTTCTAATAACAGAGATGTAAACACCCTTTTTTTTTCTAACCAGAATTTTTTATTAAGTTTTTTAGCAGTTTTCCGTGATAAAACATGAAGAATTTTTTTAAAAATAAATAAATAATGGTGTTAAAAAAACGTACAAGTTGGCATCTATGTAATAATAATAGTTTTTATTATTATAAAACGAATTGAAATCGGACTAATTATTTGGGAGTTACTGTACCACTGGCAGAAGCACACAGACAGATAAAAGCTTAAAATTTAATAACACCACTCTAATTTTGCCGAGTGTTATAAATACACCAGAAGTCCAATTATTCCATGCTTACAATACTTATATATACAGCGTATGTTCAGAAAGTAAAAATAATACTATAAAATAAGACACAAAAAATGTATTATAATACACATATACACATTTTTTAAATTTGAAAATAAAGTGTGTAAAAGAAATTTTTGTATCAGCGTTTACTTAAAAACTTAACACACACGTGCCGAAGATAAACCGGTTTCTTCAGAGAAAAAAACATTTATTTCATATTTTAAGATGAACTCAAAACCCCCCTAAAAACAAAAACGCCTAGAAAATGGAGTTTAGCTCAAAACGAATACATTTATGTTCTTTTAAATGGAGACTAACGAATATTTTCAAACGAAAATACTTAATATACAAAAATAGTTTTCAAGAACATCATCAACTTCAGAAATATCTTTCCGTTTTTCCAAAAGAATATAGACATACACAAAATCCCATATATTTATAAAGGATAAATACAGCTTTCGGATCATTAACCCACAGGAAAAGAAAACTTGTAAAAATGTTACGAAATATTTCATCAGAAATAGCTCGTAAATTGCGTTCTCTTTTCGCAACTTTAGCCCTTCTCTAAATAACAAAGCAGTGAAAGAAATTCGATTCTACTAGTTAAAAAGAGATGAAAAAGAGTTCTAGATATTACTTGGATCTTTGCTTGTTTATTACTTTCTTCTATATTCAATAAAAGAAAATATTAGATCTATAAAAATTTCCGACTTTCGGTTTTCTAAAGAATCACACGTCTTAAGATGTCCTGAACACTGTTTTATCATTAAAAAAATATGTCTGTCAGTTTGTATGAATGTATCAAAAGTTTTATGGACGGCATTTCATGACCGAAATGATTAAATTTAACCAAACTTGATATTTAGTTGGACCTTGACAAAATTTGGATCAAGGGTGTAATTAGTGTTAATTACATTTGAGGATCAATCGTTCAACAGGTGTAGCGCTGTCATAATTTTTTATAAGGCAGTATACAACAAAATTTCGTAAAAACGTACATTGTGAAAGCTATTTCTATCTTTTTCAATGTGAAATTTTAAAAGAACGTATTTATTTATAATACTAATAATCAACCAAGGAAAAAAAAAAAAAAAATCGCATATGCAGGAGTATCGCCTTCCCTACCACCTGTCTCGGAGAAAATATCCTACTAGGGGAGTAAATTTTCAATATGGGTATTTTTCAAACAAAATAGTCAATATCTTTAAAACGAATAGTTGAAACTGTAGATCTGGGATAAGTTAAAACATTCTTTTTATTTTCTTCTATATTCAACAGAAGAAAGTGTTGGATTCGTAAAAATTTTCGACCTCGGGTTTTTGATGGATCTACACGTTTCGAGAGCAGTAGAACATGATTTGACCATTTTTAGAAAATATCTGTCTGTCCGTCTGTAGGTCTGTGTGTGTGTGACAAAATTTTGTGGCAACTGTACCTCAGGTACTACTGCACATAATGTCATACAAATCGGTAAGTAGTTACACACTGACATGAATTAGTGCCTATCAACTTTTGGTAAAAATTGTCCTTGCATTGCCATCCCGCTTTTTGTAAATTTTTAACGCGGTGGTATAGGACAAAAGTTTGTATAAATGTGCATAAATACAATTATTTTTAATAATCATTATGAAATTTAAAAGAATTATTTGTAATAGAGATAGTCAGCTGGAAAAAAAAAAAAAAAGAATGTGCATGTAGGAGCCCCGCCTCCCCCCTCGAGGGGAGTAAATTTTCATGATGGGTATCTTTCAAAAAGAGCTCGCCAATACCTTTAAAATAAAGTTATATATATATATATTTTTTCATTTTTAACAAAAAAAAAAAAAAAAAAAAGTATTTTTATTTATTTATTTATTTATTAATTTTAATGTAATATTGAGAATAAAATTTACTTTTTTTTTATATTTAGTGTCATACTACTTCGGAAATCGTCTGCATTATCATGGAAGATAATTTTTTTAAATAATAATTTTAATAAATTATTTTTACTGGGTGAATTTGTATAGGAAAATATAGAAGAAAGTCATGTTGTGGCCACAACATACTAGTTTTCATTCTTACATTCATTTTTTTTTTTCATTTTTTTATAATAATAATAATAAAATCATAAAGCATTTCTTCAAATTTAGGGGGAGAGAGAGAGAGAGAGAGAGAGAGAGAGAGAGAGAGAGAGAGGGAAAAAAAATGCATATTTTTAGATGAACTCAAAAACCTCCTAAAAACGAAAACACCTAGAAAATTATGTTTAGATCTAAACAAATACATTTATTTTCTTAAACACTAACGGAATATTTTCAAACAGAAATATAGAGTATACAAAAATAGTTTTCAAGTTCATCATCATCTTCAAGAATATCTTTCCGTTTTTCAAAAGAATATAAGACATACACAAAATCCCATATATTTATTGCAGAATAAATACAGTTTTCAGATCATTAACCCGCAAGAAAAGAAAACTTGTAAAAATGTTACAAAATATTTCATCAGAAATAACTCGTAAATTTCGCTTTCTTTTCGCAACTTTAGCCCTTTTCTAAATAACTAAGCAGTGAAAGAAAGAGTTGCTGATATTCCTTTGATTTTCTACGCTGTATTGTTTATATAATAGCAGAACTTCCATATTAAAAAGCAAGAAAGATAGTCTGAAAATCGTATGCGCACGTTATAATGTTCTAAAAATTTTATATTATTTTATATTACAAAAATTATGCTACAAATTTTACAAAAGGAATTGTTTATTTAAATGAGCATTTTTGGATGAAATGGTAAGGGATTTTTATTCAAAGAGTGTTAAAGCCACTGGAAATTTTGTAAGTGAGGGGCTCGAACGATTATTAGACTCGGACGCACTTTTCACTTAATCGGAATCTGATCAAATCTACCCTTTATTTATTCTGAATGACTTGAATTGACAAAAATTGGTGCATATTGAACCAGAAGTTCCAAATTCAATCAGGAAATTTTTTAGGGAGGAAAAAAAAATCCTTTATCCTTGTTCTAACAAAATATACAAATCCCCCCTCCCCCCCCCCCCACCAAAAAAAAAAAAAAAAAATGCGTTGCCTGATTTAAAATTCTAATTTTTAAAAAAAGTAAAAAAAAAAAAAAAAAAAAAAAAAAAAACTTATAAAAAAACTAATTTTGTTTTACCATTTAATGAATAAATTACTTGTTTTTCAGACAGAGATGGTTACTCTCTTTATGATATCCAAAGAAAATAAATACTCTTTTAAAAATTAAATACTCATTTAAAGAAATAATTACAAGATAAAAAGAACTTTTATACACCATGTTTTTAAATTTTCTGTTGAATCATATAAACGCTACTGAAGGCAGCGAGAAACCGGATAAATTGGATAAAAGTATTAAAAAAATTCCTTGCTATCGTGTTTTGAGCTATTATAAAAGTTTCAAATGGCTATCTAGCCGGGAAGTTAGTTAAAAGTTGATTGCAAGCTTTGTACTGGTAACGCTGCCGAAGGCAGCAGGGTCCCGAAGCAATTGGTTAAAAATATTTTTGAAATGCATCTTCACCGTATTCTGAACTATTCTGAAAGTTTCAAATGTCCAGCTACTCGGGAAGTTAATTAAATAAATTTTCTGTCGAATCATATAAACGCTTCCGAATACAGTAGGGACCTGAAACAGGGTACTAAAAGTATTAAAAAAAATGTATTGTCACCGTGTTCTGAGCTATCCTGAAAGTTTCAAATATCTAGCTATTCGGGAAGTTAGTGAAAAATCGATTGCAAGCTTTGTACTGGTAACACTGCCGAAGGCAGCAGGAACCCGAAACAGTTGGCTAAAAGTATTAAAAAAATATATTTTCACCGTGTTCTGAACCATTGTGAAAGTTTCAAATGTCTAGCTAGTCAGGAAGGTAGTTAAATAAATTTTCTGTTGAATCATATAAACGCTGCCGAAGGCAGTAGGGACCTGAAGCAGTTGACTAAAAGTATTAAAAAAAGTATCGTCACCGTGTTCTGAGCTATCCTGAAACTTTCAAATGTCTAGCTAGTCGGGAAGTTAGTGAAAAATCGATTGCAATCTTTGTACTGGTAACGCTGTCGAAAGCAGCAGGAACCCGAAGCAGTTGGTTAAAAATATTTAAAAATTGCATTTTCGCCGTGTTCTGAACCATTGTGAAAGTTTCAAATGTCTAGCTAGTCAGGAAGGTAGTTAAATAAATTTTCTGTTGAATCATATAAACGCTGCCGAAGGCAGTAGGGACCTGAAGCAGTTGACTAAAAGTATTAAAAAAAGTATCGTCACCGTGTTCTGAGCTATCATGAAAGTTTCAAATGTCTAGCTAGTCGGGAAGTTAGTGAAAAATCGATTGCAAACTTTGTACTGATAACGCTGCCGAAGGCAGCAGGAACCCGAAACAGTTGGCTAAAGGTATTACAAAAATGTATTTTCACCGTGTTTTGAACTATTCTGAAAGTTTCAAATGTCTAGTTAGTCGGGAAGTTAGTTAAATAAATTTTTTGTCGAATCATATAAGCGCTGCCGAAGGCAGCAGGACCTTAAATAGTTGACTAAAATTATTAGAAAAATGTATTGTCACCGTGTTGTGAGCTGTCCTGAAAATTTCAAATATCTAGTTAGACGGGAAGTTAGTTAAAAATCGATTGCAAGATTTCTCCCTGACAAACACACAAACAAACAAACAAACAAGAATCGAAGTTAATAAAAACATGGTAAAATAAATACTCTTAAATAAATACTCAAATAATACTTTTAAACAATTACTCTTTTAAAGAAAATAAATATTCTTTTATATAAATACTCTTTTTCTAATATCCAAAGAAATATATTTTTTATATTTTAAATGAAAAGCTATTCAACCAAACAATACTGTTAGCAGTCAACATATCGATTCCTATTTTAACACAGTACGGAATCAACTTTGCTATTTAATACTTCAGTACATACAATTCTTAATACTAAAGCATACATCCAGAAGCATTTCCATAGCAACCATTAAAACCTACAAGCTCTGAGCTCAATCTTAAAGCTCGCGGCCTTATTTTGTATTTAATAGTAAACAAGTAAACAAATGTGGCCTTTACTGCAGAATCGGAGCAGCAGATAAGAGAAACAATTTGAAGTAAAATCTGGAAGATTTAGTGCTGTAGTAGAGCGTAAAATGATAACGCCATATCACAATAAAATGTTTTTCTCGCAAGTATCACAATTTATGAATGAAGTACAAGAACAATAAAGATGTGCTAAGTGATAACCCAAAATGGTGTAAAAAACAATAAAAAAAAAAAAAATGTAGAAGATACATAGCGGTTTATCACACGATTGAAACGCGTTCAAAAGCGTGAACAAGGGGCGTGGGATAAATTGACATACCTTTTTTTATCGAAATTTCAAGGTTTACTTCACAGATTCTTGCTAATCCATGGTTATGTTGCGTAAATAATAATAATAATAATAATAATAATAAAATAATAATGTAATACGAATTTTGAAATTTCGTTTTTGGCAACCAAAAACGGACGTTTTTGTATTTTACTAATTTGTCTCGATAAATTATAGAACAAACTCTAAAAATAGAGGTTTTTTTTTTTTTTTTTTTTTTGTACCTTCAAAAAAAATTAGAAGTCTTATGCTGTAAAAATGTTTATTTTATTAAAACATTGAGCATTTTTAATCCCCCCCCCCTCTCTCTCTCTCTTTAAGTTATGTAATACGGGTTTATAAATTTAATTTTTTTATACGTAAAATGGATTTCAGAATTGACACTTTAATAATTTGGTACACTTACTTATTATTAAAAAAATTTTCATAATCTAATACAAAATTTAAAATCTCAATTTTAAACATTAGAAAGTGGATGGATGACACTTGACAAAGTTTAAATTTTAAATATTTTAATAAAACAAATTTTAGAATATTTTAAAATTTATTTTATTTTGTTTATTTTTACGACCAAGAAGCGGACAGATTATATTTTAAAATTTGGTCTTCTTAAATTTAAGATATTCAAATAAATAAATAAATAAATAAATAAAAATAAAAATTATTACTTTAAGAGCGACATTTTTTTTTTAAAATATTTTTTTAGCTAAAAGAAATATAATTTTTAAAACTGTATTTAAAGAGAGGCTTCACCTGTCGTTACCAGCAGTCAAATCAATGTAATAAAATACGCTAAGCAAATTATGCGTTACCTAATGCATATTTATAAAATTCTTTTTTCACAATCAGAAAAATTCACATCCATTCAAAGGAATTCTCATTTTCCAAAAATTAAATTCCTATTTATTTATTTATTTTTTTTTTTTTTAAGCTTAAGACACAAAAAACGCTCTCACTTTTCTCATTTTTTCACAAAATAAAATAAAACAAATAAATAAATAAAAACATGAAAAAATAAATAAATAAATAAATCGATTAAAAAAAAAAAAAAAAAATCTGAATGCGAGGTGGAATTTAAAATAAATAATAATTTTAATAATAAAGTTTTAATTTGGAACGAAAAAATTATTTTATGTATTAAATTTTTTTTTAAACTTTTCTGTCACATAAAGGCATGAAATAACTGTACACCCCGTTTGCATAGCTTTATTGTAAAAGATTGCGAACGGGTATTTCTTGCCGTACGCCTCGCGTCGTATAACGTTTGTTTTAGATTAGTTCGTGAATTATGGTCCATAATTTTTAATCCTCCGAAGAAGTCTTTCCCCGCTTTCTGAATTAAAAAAAAAAAAAAAAAAAAAAACTACATTAAAATTCCAACTAACAAATAAACGAAATTAATTAAATTTAAATTTATTTATATATTTACTTTTTTTCTTCTTTTTTCTCAACTCTAAGAACGTGTGAAAAATAGTTTACTACATGATTTTTAATCCAATTGCCTACGAAAAGCTTCAGTTAATGAAAATGACGCCAGAATGTAAGAAAAATGGTAATTAGACGTTTTGTTTTAATTGAAATATAATTTTTGAACGTCGTCCCCCCCCCCCCCCCTCAGAATTATGAGACTTTTGTTTAACTTATTTTACCACTTTTCAATCCAATCGTTAACAATCTGTTTTTAAATATGTAAAAGCTTTTGCTCTTACATACATGCAACAACTCTCTAATCCCTCAAAAAAAAAAAAAAAAAAAATATATATATATATATATATATATATATATATATATAAATATACACATTAACTTTTTTTACGGAAAAAGACATATTTATTCTCACACGCAAATTTATTTCCTTTATACATATAATTTTAGCAAATAGCATACAGAATGACAAAAATAGCACCTAATTGCATGCAACATTCAATCTGAGCCCTTGAAAAAGTATTGATGTTGTATGCCTTCATTAAAAGGTTGTTTAATGCTTTTTTTTTTTTTTTTCAGAAATCTTTATTCATGTTCTTTCTAGTTCTTCGTGTGACACTTGGTTTCATCTTGTGCAATGTTAGAAAAGGTCTTCATAATATATGTGTAAATATATAGATAGATAATAAATAAACGAGTATTTTTATTTATTTATTTATTTATTTAATTTTTTTTATTATATTATTATTTTTTTTATTTTATTTATTTATTTATTTTTGGGGAGAGAGAGGGAGAGAAAGAGAGAGAGTCATCAACTTGCTTTTCTGTTTTAATAATTTTAAAGTTAAAATGCTGTTTTCATTTAATATCTTTTGAACCAATTATCCGATTGAACTAAAAAAAAAAAAAAAAAAAAAAACAGAGTTGTCTAGATATTGTCAACATTATTAAGTGTACCTATTTCCGTAGCGATCGGTTGAACAGTATAGCTTTGTTTAGCGGAAGGCTTGACACATTCAAGGTGAAACACAGCAGAAGACAACGAAGTGAAATGTCTGACAAAGTATTATTCCTGCCTTACTAAAAATAGGTAATGTGTAACACAAAATACGTACATTTTTCGGAATTTAAAAATTTTGTTGTGTTTTGTTATTTCCGAGCTGTTCACTAGTATAATTTAGATGAAGATCCCACTTTATTGATTTCATGGCTATAGATAGGTTGCTATTTCACTTTATTGATTTTTAAGTAATGAAATCAATAAAATTTCTTAGTTAAATGCTTAATATTAATCAAATCTCTTCACAAAACGTATTTTTCCGCAGAAGTACTAACATAAAAAAAGCTAGAGGAAAGGAATAACATTTAGAAAGAAAGGAAACGTAGAAAAGATTTGAACGATTTTCAAAAACGTTAAGTTTTTTTTAGTAGAAGCGGACCAATAAAAGTTATAAGATAAAAAGATTTTATATACCATGTTTTTAAATTTTCTGTTGAATTATATCTATAGAACTACATTAGCACTTTATCAATGCGTATAATGTTTTAAAGTGATAATGACGTCCATTTTTGTGAGATGCATAATTTAACTTTTTACAATTTTTTAATGTTCACGTTTAATTAAATGTATTTATTTTTATGTCGAAAGAAAATGAAATCGTAAAATTTTTTTGGCAGCAATTAAATTATAGCTAATATTTTAAGGGCTATTTTTAAAGCTATTAAGAGGTTATTATTTTCAAATTTCAATTAGTTAAAACAAAACTAATCAAAAATTCGAAAATCGGGCTTCAAAGTATTGTGTTGTCATTGGGTTCTGAGCTATTCTGAAAGTTTCATATGTCTAGCTAGTAGCGAAGTTAGTTAAAAATCGATTGCAAGATGTGTACCGGACAATCAAACAAACAAACAAGAATCGAAATTAATAAAAACATGGTAAAATGCGTGGAAACAGCGCTGCTTGTTAAGCTATATACTCCAGAATGTAATAAACAACAATTTATGTTAAGTCTAAATGACTATAGAATTTTATATAGAATTTCTTTACGTTAGTTATTAAATTACTTCGCTCATGATGTATACGTAAAGAAGTACACTGATACACATTAAAACACATACATACATACAATAATTATAAGATAAAAAACTTTTTATAAACCATGTTTTTAAATTTTCTGTTGAATCATAGCTATAGAACTAACTACATTAGAGCTTTATCAATGCGTATGAAATCTTTAAACCGATAGTGACGTCAATTTTTGTGAGATACATAATTTAACTTTTTACAATTTTTTAACGCTCACGTTTAATTCAATTATTTATTTAATCACGTTTATTTATTTTTATGTCAAAAGAAAATGAACTCTTTTTTTTTTTTTTTTTTGACAACAATTAAATTATAGACTAGCGAGCTTCGCCCGCTAGCGGGTCAGTATTTTCAAATGAATCACTAAAATTAATAAATCACTAACAGTAACTTTTAGTGTCAAGAAAAGAAATTAAAAAAAATATCATTTCTGATTGGGTAAAAAGTCGGCCCGGGTCCCCACTGCCTTCGGCAGCGCAGCCCCGTGCGCACTGCGCGCGCGTATTCCTTCCCTGACCCTTCGTGCCCCCCCCCTCAAAAAAAAAAAAAAAATCTGATCGGGTAAAAACTCACACCGGGTCCCCACTGCCTTCGGCAGCGCAGCCCCGTGCACGCTGCGCGCGCGTATTCCTTCCCTGACCCTTCGTGTCCCCCCCCCTGAAAAAAAAAGATCTGATCGGGTAAAAACTCACACCGGGTCCCCACTGCCTTCGGCAGCGCAGACCCATGCGCGCTACGCGCGCACGTGTGAGGGTATACGTGCACTGTGCGCACATATTCCTTCTCAAATCAAATTTTTATTCTTAAGAAAAGAAAATTTAAAAAAATCATTTCTCATCGGGTACAAAGTCGGACCGGGTCCTCACTGCCTACGGCACCGCAGTCCCATGCGCGCTGCGCGCGCTCAAGTTAAGGAATACACGCACTGCGCGCGCGTATTCCTTCCCTGACCCTTCGTGCCCCCTAAAAAAATCATTTCTGATCGTGTAAAAACTCACACCGTGTCCCCACTGCCTTCGGCAGCGCAGACCCATGCGCGCTGCGCGCGCACGTGTGAAGGTATACGCGCGCTACGCGCACATATTCCTTCTCGAGTCAAATTTTTTTCTTAAGAAAAGAAATTGATAAAAAATCCTTTCTCATCGGTTAAAAAGTCGGACCAGGTCCCCACTGCCTTCGGCAGCGCTGTCCCGTGAGCGCGGTGCACGCCTATACCTTCCCCACCCTTTCAGCCCTTCCTAATTAACCTACATATATCAATTTTGAACGGTCTAACTTAATTAGCTGAGATGGAAAAGGAAACCTAATCAGGTTACCTCAAAACGTGTAAATCTGGTGAAAACTTTCGATAATATAAAAAAACTTTAAAATATCTTTCGAATGATGTATTAAAAATAATTTAATCATAATTAGAAATTGAAATATTGAAGTTTGAAAATATTACAGCGCCATCTGGTGGTAGAAATTTCTGTAATCTACTGTTCGATTCCAAATCAACAAAGCTATCTAATGATGTATTACTTATGAAATTATTTTAATTAGTAGCTTTTATACAAAAGAAAACCGATTCAGGAGACGTGTAAATGAAGCGAAATCTTGAATTCCACTTTCGATAATATAAAAGTACTTTAAAATATCTTTCGAATGATGTATTAAAAATAATTTAATTATAGTTAGAATTTGAAATACGCGTATGAGAATAAAATTTAATTTGCAATTAAATTGTACATTTTTTATTTATTTTGGAAACCCGGTGAAATTTGAACTGCTACTTCGTCTTGTGATGTTAAAAGTGTGTAGCAAGTTTGAAATAATTTTGAATAAAATTGAAGCATTTTGAAATTTGCAATTTTTATTTCCAGTACAAAATCAGTAAAGCAGGAAGTAAAATCTATTTATTCTTTCGCCCGGCGCCATGGTAACCGAAATACGTCTATTGCGAAATTAATAAAACTCTTGTGATTTGTTGCCACCTTTTTTTTCATACTTTAGTTAATTTTAAAAAATCTAATTGCCCTATCGATAAGCTGTTTAAACCGTCGGATTCAGAAAAATCGGACCTTTCATTTGATACCTTATTTGTAACGATACGACTGATATTTCTAATTTATTTTCCACTTTTTCCGTAAAAATGTCGCTTTTTAAGCATTTAATCATGAATTCTGGGTCATTTTTCGGTAGACAAGGGTGGACGTTTTAAATAATATCTCCGCTAATTAGGGTCGCATCGCTTAGTGAGTTATCGCGATGTCGAGATGAAGAAATTCTGCGTCTGTCGACACCGGTTTCGAGGCGATGCGACCATTAGCGCCGGAGCTTTAGCGGTCACAAGGCATTTCTCACAGACAGACAGACAGACAGACAGACAGACAGAAAGACAGACAGACAGACAGACAGACAGACAGAAAGACAGATGCGCACAGATTTTAATAATATAAGGAGATAATATTTTAATGGCTATTTATAAGGTATTAGGAGGTTATTATTTTCATATTTTAATTAATTATAAGAAAACTATTCGAAAATTCAAAAATCGGACTTCGAAGTATCGTGTTGTCATCGGGTTGTGAGCTATTGTGAAAGTTTCAAATGTCTAGCTAAAATTCGATTGCAAGATTTGTATCGGACAATCAAACAAACAAACAAGAATCGAAGTTAATAAAAACAGGGCAAAAGGCGTGAAAACAGAGCTGCATGTTAGGCTATATACCCCAAAATGTAATAAACAACAATTTATGTTAAGTCTAAATGACTATAGAATTTTATATAGAATTTCTTTAAGTTAATTATTAAATTATTTCACGTAATATGCAGACTGATACACATTAAAACACATACATAGACACAGAAAATAGCAATGGCTTTTAAAATTTATAAAATAGTGCTTTTATTTAGTTCGTCGCAAAATGTGTATATTTTTCGAAAATCAAAAATTTAATATTTTGTTATTTTAAGGCCTTTTACTTATATGGACATAAATACCAATCTTATTTTATAGATTTTTGAGAATTGAATGCAACAGTACTTCTTCGTTAATAACAATCACGCAAAGAAGGAAAAAAAAAAGGTCCTTTAGTTTAAAGTAAGTTCAATGCTAGCCAAATATCTTTGGAAAAGAAACGTACTTTACCGTAGAGGCATTAATATAAAACAAAGAAACTAAATGAAAACATTCAGAAAGAAAAGTTACACATGGGATATAGGAGAGAAACAATTCGAACGATTTTCAAAGAGATTGAGCTGAGTTAGAAATGAGTATTAAGCGAAGTATCTAATGGAGAAGTATGCTTTTTGGGATAGGGTTAATGGTCTGTGCGATCCAATTCCCAGGGATCCGGCAACAATTTCTTCTGGGTCGATTGAAGGTTGAATCGAAATTATTACGATTTTTTTTCTGATTTAACTTCGATTGAAATTACAGAAGAAAAAACGAATGGAATGTCGGCAATATAGAGAGTTCTTTGAGAAATTATCAAATGAAATAAATTTGTAGAAAAGAGTAAAAAAATAAAGCAAAGAAAAATCTAGATTAGTCTCGAGAAGTTCAAGGAATTTTCTGATCGAATAGAAATTTATTATCCTTTAATGAATTAGATTAATGGTATAAACATAGGTATATTCCTGTTTTAAATGCTACCCATGTTTATTACGATATAATTATTTTAATTATTTATTATTTAAATTATGTATCACATAAACTTATTTAAATTATTATTTTTTATTTTTTTAGAATCATCTTATTAGTTTATTAACAGGCTTTACCTGCTTCGCTAGTTACTATATTTAAAAAGTTTTTCAAAAGACTTTACTTACTATATTTTAAATCATTTTGTAAATAATCACTAAAAAAATTCCACTGAAATCGTTTAAAAACTCATTTCGGTCCCCTTTGCTTGCATTTTTGTTTTAACTGGACATTTCAATTTATGTGTTAACTGGACGGTAAATGACACTGCTATTATTTAAGAACTACATTTTTGGGTCAGACATTTCTCGGACAGATTACCATCTTCACTCAACAGATGACAACACCAGACAATCTTCTCCGCTGCACAAATTTTAATTAATTAAAAATAAAAATTAATAAAAAATTCTTAGGATACTGTGTAGACACAAAGATCTTCTTTTATCAACTGACCCCTTTTCTATTAATTACACTGCTCTGGAAAAAAATAAATAAAATAATAATAATAAAGTAAATAAAATTAAAAATTCGACCTCTTATAAAAGTTTTGCTGATTCTTATGTAAAAGGACCTCCTGAATCTGAATAGGACTCCCATTTTGCCCAGTCACCCACTGTTTTGTAGAAATACCATCCTTTCCCTCAATTTTTTTCCCTGTTCGATAATTTTATGACCATGAATTTGATTTGAAGAATGAAAAAAAAAAAAAAAAATAACACCTAAAAACAAAAGAATATAAAGTTTAAAAAATAACATTAATAACAGATTAGAAAAATGTAAGATATGTAATACATAATTTAAGTGGCAACCCCCCCCCCCCCCAAAAAAAAAAAAAAAAAAAATAAATAAATAAATAAAAATAAAATAAATAATAAATCTCTTGTCGCAAATGTCCATGTTTTAGAATTTTCCAACTCTGTAGCCCCTCAGAAGATATTTAAAGGTTAAAATACCCCCCCCCCCTCCTAAAAATCAAATTTATAGCCATAAAATCACCGAAACATGATAAAAAAATAGGGTGCCGTTCCTAAAAAACGGTGGGTGATAGAATAAAATGGGCGTCCTATTCGGATTCAGGAGGTCATTTCGCATAAGAATATGCCGAAATGGTGTCAGAAGCAATTTTCATGCTCAGCAGTGTTACCAGCAAAAAATAACACATTGGCCCTTAGAGGATCGAACCCACGAGAAATCGGGCTTCGAGATGCATCAGAACAGGCCAAAACGGACCACCATGCAAAATTCTGTAGCTTTGCTTACAAAGCAATGGAAACAGATATATCTTCTTTTATTAGGTGTATAGATTTATTTTTTAGGATTACTTCTCGTTAAATGTTATTGTAATAAATATGGCGGTCGTTAAAACGGTTAAGCAACTGAATGCACATAAATTTTCAGGATTATGAGATAAATTAATCTTTTAAACGTAAATTATTAAAAAGGCAAAAATGAATTTTTTTAAATCAATTTAATTGTTAAGAATTCCATTTTCAACAAACATGTGAATTAAAAAAAATCGCATAGATTACGCCAAAAAAAAAAAAAAAAAAAGAGAGAGAGAGAGAGAGAGAGAGGGATACCGGGCTAAAAAATAAATATGTTATGATGAAAATGTAAAATAAGAAATTTTGCCAAAATCTTCCACTACTGGATTAAAACACGGAAAAAGTTAAAATAGGTATTTTTATTTTTATTTACTTCTTAATTACGCTTAAAAACCCATCAATACATGATTTCAGAGGCTGTATAATAATTGGGGAAAATGACGCGAAAGTTACAGATTATAATTGTAAGCTCAAGTTTATTGAAAAAAAAAAATAAATAAATAAAAATAGTTTTAGTGCTTTTTACAATACAAATTATTTTTCAGATAAACGTTTGTGTACTCTATTAAGTGCAAATCTTATTAAGTAAAGATTTTAACTTAGATATAATATTACTTAAATATAGAATTACTACAGGGCTATTTACTCTTATAAGAACAGATATTTAAATAAATGTGAGACAGTAGATTCATATTCTAATGTCAAATTTAGGCGTTAATATTCGAAATTTTAAAATTAATTCATTTTTAAATATGCAGGTGATCTCGTTGAACATTTTTATTTACTTATTCCCAATAAACAGTAAAAACAGAAATTATTTCTATTGAATAATAGATTTCAATTCTCTGAAAGAATTTAACGATTCAAAAGTACGCAGTCGATACATGAAATGTTATGCTTATATAGCCTGTTTCATACGGATAAATAAATTCATGTTTGGGTTGTTCGGAAAGTAATTTCGTTTTTCTCAGCAAAGGACTTGATTGTATTTTTTTTCACACCATCTTCACAATTAAGCTGCATTACCATTATATATTGTGACAGCTGATATAGCAAGGTTTGCTTGTGAAAAAGTTCGTTTTATTCTGCTCAATAGGTTTTGATTGGTGCCCTATCAAATAAAAGAAAATCGGAAGCGACATTTTCGGCATATTTTGTTTTTGCTATCAAAACGGCGAAAATATTGTTCAAACAACGAAAAAAAGTATGCGATGTGTATATAGAAAATTCATTTAAGGAACGCCAGTGTCAAAACTCGTTTACCAAATTTTGTTACGACAATTTTGACGTTGAAGATGCATAACGTTCTGGAAAACCAGTTTATGCTAATGAAGACAAAATAAAGTATTGATTTATGAAAAACTGCCAAATAACAACTCGTGAGATTGCTAAGAAACCGATCAAAGTGGAGAATATATAATTCAATAAAATATTTATACAATATAAGAAAATCGTCTTTCATTTAAAAAGAAAAAAACGAAATTATTTTCCGAACAACCCAATATAATGAACTATCTTGAATACTTCAGTAATTTTATCGATCACTAAACTCATGTTCAACCATTTTAGTGCAAGTTCATATACCCGTTGTAATATATACTCTTTTAAATTTAGTATAAAACTTATTACTATTATTATTGCTCTATGTTTCCAAAGAAAAAAAAATCTGATGTGGGCACCACATGACTTCCTTATACACTTTTAGAAATATACATAATGTTAAAAAACATTGTCACTGGACCCGAAACAGTTGGCTAAAAATATTTTTAAAAAATGCATGCATACGTAAAAAAAAAAAAAAAAAAAATAAATAAATAAAATAAAATTGTGCCTTGAGGGGACTCATGTCAAAGTTGTGCCTTGGGGGGGGGGGGGGGACTCATGTCAAAGTTGTGCCTTGGGGGGACTCATGTCAAAGTTGTACCTTGGGGGGACTAATGCCAAAGTTGTACCTTGGGGGGGGACTCATGTCAAAGTTGTGCCTTGGGGGACTCATGTCAAAGTTGTGCCTTGGAGGGACTCATGTCAAAGTTGTGCCTTGGGGGGACTCATGTCAAAGTTGTGCCTGGGGGGGGGACTCATGTCAAAGTTGTGCCTTGGGGGGGACTCATGTCAAAGTTGTGCCTTTTGGGGACTCATGTCAAAGTTGTACCTTGGGGGGGACTCGTGTCAAAGCTGTGCCTTGGGGGACTAATGTCAAAGTTATGCCTGGGGGGGACTCATGTCAAAGTTGTGCCTTGGGGGGGGGGGACTCATGTCATAGTTGTGCCTTGGGGAAGTTTTAAATGTCTAGCTGGTCGGGAAGTTAGTTAAAAATCGATTGCAAGATTTGTACTGGTAACGCTGCCGAAGGCAGCAGGAACCCTACACAGTTGGCTAAAAGTATTAAAAAATGCATTTTCACCGTGTTCTGATCTAGTCTGAAAGTTTCAAATGTCTAGCTAGTCGGGAAGTTAGTTAAATAATTTTTCTGTTGAATCGCATAAACGCTGCTGAAGGCAACAGGTATCGGAAACAGTTGGCTAAAAATATTTGAAAAATGCATTGTCAACGTGATCTGAGCTTTTCTGAAAGTTTCAAATGTCTAGCTTGTCGGGAAGTCAGTTAAATTGCAAGATTTGTCTAAACCGTTTCTGTGTTATTACCGTTTTTTGATACATTATGGCCAAAACCTATGTATTTTTGTCATTATGAACCTAATTTTCCTAAATATCTCCAAAACCGAAAATCATAGAAAGTCCAAAAAGGGAGGTGCACAACTAGATGTTATAACAAACCTATGTACCAATTCGCAACTTTCTACGTCCAACCGTTTTTGAGTTATGCGACATACCCACACACACACAGACACACACACACACATACAGACGTCACGAAAAATCGTGTAAAAACCCTTATATCTCTAAAACGAGAGCTCGTGTTAAGACGACACTTGCAGGTGTGCAACTAGACATCATGACAGTCACACGTATAAATTGGCAACATCCAGCGATCATTCGTTTTCGAGCAATGTGAAATACAAAATCCATTTCGCAAATCGGGATTACTATACTTCCTTATACTTTGTATATAAGGAAGTAAAAAAATGTAAAAGAGTTAGAGTTTAAAGCTAAAAACATCGAATCACTGTCTCTCTATTTAAAGTTACATTTTTTTAAATTACTCCTACGAAAATAGAAGTCCTAAAGACATCTAAACGACGTCCAAGTTGCTCTTAAACATATCTACTATGTATGCGTAATGGAGTGAAAGTTCCCTTTTCTGCAACGTCATTAGCTTTTACGACCAGGGTTTCCAAAACTGCTAAAGAAAAACACATTAAGTGGAAGAATTGAGTACGGTCAAAATAAACCCTTTTTCACGTGTTATTACACTAGCAGCATACATGAGAACTCTATTTAAAAACCTATGAATATCTAATGGGCACGAGTTCGAAAAAAAATTTTATTACACAGAGGTCAGTTTTTCGTGATAAAATTTTATGACTTTGACAGAAACGTGAAAACTAAAAAAAAAAAAAAAATTAAGACTAAAGAGGATTTTATTTATTTTATATGCGAGCTACATTAACAGGAAAATTTATACACAAAATATAGTTTTTAGTTGATGAAAAATTACATTTATTGGCATAGCTGCAAGTAAAAAGTAACCTCTCCCCGTATCTCAAAGCATCATATAAAATTATATTAGTATACTAGTCAATTACAAATAATTAGGAATAAATCTGTTATTTACAGATATTCAAAAATTAAAGACTGTATATATATAATAATTTTTATTACTTTATGCTATTTTATTCAATAATATTTGAATTGTTTATCAATTTCATTTATTATACACGTGATTCCATAATTATGAAATTGTATACATTAAATCTGTAGTTAATCAAATATTACACTTACTGGCATAATTGAAAAATTAAAAAAAAAAAAAAAAACCCATTTTTCCATACTAAAAAGGTGCCATGCCATCATATATTAAAAAATACAAGAATACTTATCAATTAGGAATTGTTATTTAACGGTATTCTTAAATTAAGCTTGATGACAGACCTTTCATCACGTGTAAAATGCAGTGTAAAAGCAACGAACAAAATTACAAGAAAGTTATAAGTTAACCAAATAAAATGTCATGAAAATTAGAACATTTCGGATTAAAGTGTTCATTTCAGTTTTATTTCCCTACAATCATTTGTAGTGGAATTAGTAAGCTGTGTATAATTCACCTATGGAACCAAACATATAATTGCTACGAAAAATGTTAATTTATACAGTTTATTTCCATTTCATGGAAATCATTAATGTACTCCAATGTTTTGAAACTAAATGCTCAAAAATATTTATTTAAAATTATTCAAGAAATGAAATGACACTATAAAACTAAAATGAAGTATGATTTGAAATACCAATAGTGTACATTTGAATGATTTTATATAATTTTCTATTTATTTATTTTATGCCCAGTCTTGTCTGTTTAGTCTAATATATTATTGCCAAATAGTCATTTATATCATAAAATACATTTTACATAAAGATAATATCCTTTTACACCAATTATAGTTTCTTTTATTTAAAGTAAATGGACCATAAATGCGCAACAAAATACAACTCCCAATCCTCAATTACTTCTGAAAGACAACTTATTTAAGCCAACATTTATTTAATACGATATAGAACGTATAATATGAAGATTTTGTGAAGAATACGGCAAAAAAAAAAAAAAAAAATCTGGAACATTTCCAAATTCTAAAATGCAAGCAATATGCATTATTGAAAACTGATATTTTAAAAATATAAACATCATCATATATATTTAAACATAAATAGTTGTGTGGTGGAAAAAAGAATGTAATACAGAGATATTTATAATTTTCTACTTCAGTGCAATCAACAAGTAAAATTTTAACAACTGTCTGCTGAAGAAAACGCATTCTAAAATGAGATTTGGAAGAAATGAACGCGGTTTGCGAAAAAATTATTTTCGTGCAGAAGGATTTTTTTTTTTCCTTTACATTTCTTTTTCTTTGTTACAGAAAAAAATAATAGTTAAAATTTTAGTCAATAAGACGCTGTACATGAGTAAATTACACATTTCCATGAAAAACTATATTTATTTGCATGCAAATATTTACAAGCATTGTCCGCATCAACACAAATTACAGTTTGCAAACGCGTTACACCACCACTATTTGCAGCTTTAATCACCGATTCTTAACTGAGGTAAAACGTATTCACCAATAACGCTATATTCACAAGTCAGCATCGCAATAAAAACTGCAGTAATTTATAGGACTCTGATTTGCATATTTCTCGTTACGCGAGTGTGCATCTCCCTCTAGCGACGAAATTTTTAATTTTTATGTCTACAGACTTATAGGACAACCGGTGTGTGTGTGTGTGTGTGTGTGTATAAGGCACCAGCACAACAAAGTTTTTTCGGATCGAAATAATCTTGCACAGTCCTTCCTAGGGAGGGGAAAAACAAAACAGAGGCGCTAGTGTAATGTAGCAGAGAGTTTTTTCTCCGTAATATTAAACCTACCGGCGTACCATTTGTTTGTATTTTAAATGTATCACGAGAAGATTAAAAATTTCAATTTATGTTTTTGTGCATTTTTCAGAAAGGATTCTAGAAATAAACGTTGAAGAACAAAAACATATTTCCTGTTATTTCTAACCATTTTTCTTAGTCTTCTTTCCATTTCTTTTCTTTCTTTTTTTTTTCTTCCAACGAATTCAAAAAATCTACTTTGAAAGTTTACTATTATTGTTAAGAAAAATAAACAAAACAATAATAAACTTTATTTCATTGACATTTTTTACTTTAATCGTTTATTCTATAAAAATACTAATAAATAGCTTTAAAAATAAGTAGTTTTTAAAAGAAAGATTCTTAAAAGTAAGAAAATGTAAATAAATTAAAAAAAAAAAAAAAAAGTTTTACTGTTATTTATAAATGTTTCTCGCGATCGTTTATAGTGCAAGCTCAGAAAGTTTACTTTGTCTCGTCTGAAGAATTTTTATTACAACAATTTAACGTCTTTTCTAAACACTCCTTTTATAAATCTTTTACATTATGAATTTCGAAGGTTTATTTTAGAAAGTGTCTGCCGTTTTAAGTCGAGAATTTCTAAGTTATTTGAAAAGTTTTAACTTAAGGCGATGGTGGATTTTCAATAAAAGTCTATAACGACAGATATATGGAGAAACATTTATAAATGCGATTTTTCTTATTTACTTATTTTATAAGCAGAAAAGAATTTTTTTTTTGGAAATTATGCTACCGATTTAAAAGGATTTTTTAAAAGGAAATATACAAAATCATACAATAACTATAAAAAATCTATTAATTAAATGACTTTGAAATTACGTAGTTTTTAAAAGAAAGATTCTTTGAAGTGAGAATATTTATAACTATAACTAAATACTAACTTTTTAAAATTCTAACTAATCTAAATACTAAACTTCATTTATAATTATTCTTTTTCAAAACGATTTTTTAATTAAATAAAAAATTTATAATTCTATTTTAAAGTGTACCATCACTTTAAAAGAAAATTTTCTGAAGTAAACTATACGAAATAATAATAAATGTTCTTTATTTGAGTTATTTTTAATCATTCAATCTATAAGTTTTGAAAATTGTTAATTAGAATATTTTAAAACTATTTCTATTTATCTTTTAAAAGAAAATAACTAAAATTCAGAACTAAAAAAAGGAAAACGTATTCAATGTTATTTACTAACATTTTTTTCTTAATTGTTATTATTATATTAATGAACTTAAAAAATTTTTTAACCTTTAAATGCATATTTTTTTAATTTTGACCAACAAAAATCTATTATATATAGATTATCATACAGGTTTATGCAAAATAATAATAATAATAATAATAATAATAACTATTATTACACAGGCCGACATGTAAAATTTTGATTTAATAATTTTGGCTGATCTTTATGTTTTTTGGTGTGCTGAAACCGAAAATGAAGCCAGTTTTTCTCTATCACGTGTAGATGTTTGTCAATACAGGGTGCCTGCCTATACAATTTCTTCCATTACTCTTCCACCAATATAGTTATATAGTAAATTTTATAGCACGTTTCCATGACTAATTAATCATAGATGCCTACTGTTGTAATTGTGAAGCACTAGTGCGACTTAAAACCATATCAACCAACCGATTGTTATGATGGTATATGTAAAAAATCGTGTCGGTAAACACCCTGTATTGACAAAAATCTATACGTGATAGAGAAAAATAGTCTGCATTTTCGGTTTCAGCATATCAAAAAACATTAAAGATCAGCTGAAATCATCAAATCAAATTTTGTCAACTTCTGTAGGCCTGTGTTATTATTATTATTACTACTTTTTTACTTTCTCTTACCCATAAGGTAGAGAAAGTATTGTTTTTGGCTCAAATTTTCGAACGCGAGATTTTGTTATATTTACACGTTTTGAGGTCCCCTGAATACGAAAATCATGTTTTTAGCAAATGGTCTGTGTGTCTGTCTGTTATCAGCATATCTCAAAAACTAATTATGGCAGAAAGTTCAAACTTGGTATTCTAAATGTGTATCATATAGGGATGCTACAGTAAGCTTTTCGTTAAGATCAAGCAAATGGTTAGTGTACAGGGACAATCAAGAGAATTCTAATACATTACGTCTATGGGGGAAATTGCAGGAAAATAGAGTTTAACGTCTATAGACCGCACTAAACCAAATGAAATAAATATATATTTTTTGTAATAGAGACAGTTAACTGGGAAAATTTTTTTGAGTATGTAGGAGTCTCGCCTCCCCCCCTGGGGGGGAAGTCCCCCCTCGAGGGGAGTAAATTTTCATGATGGGTATCTTTCAAAAGAGCTCGAAAATACCTTTAAAACGAATGCTTGAACCATCGATCTGCGATAATTTAAAACAAAGTTATCGATTTTTTTTACTTTTAACAAAAAAAAAAAACAGAAAAAAAAATCTTTTTTTTTTTTTTTTTTTTTTTGGGGGGGGGGGGGAATAAAATGGACTTTTTTTGGATATTTGGTGTTAAACTACTTCTCTAATGATGGAAATCGTCTGCCTTATCATAAAAGATAATTTTTTTAAATAATAATTTTAATTTTTTTTTTTTTTAAAAAGAGAAATATTTTTTAATAACCGAATTAAATTCTATATAAATGTAGGTGCATTAATGAAACGGGGGGTTGAGGGGGGCGGTAGCCCCCCCTCACACAGAAATAATTATCATATAAAACTCTTCAGAAGCCTAATATGAATTGTTTAACATAGGTTTACATAACAGTACTCGTTATCTTACCTCTTAATCTCCAACCTGTATTTATAGTATTAAATTTCAGGGTAAGAGAAAGTCGTGTGAGTGACACACCAGATTATTTTTTAATAAAGTGTGGAAAAGTATTTTTTTATTTACTTGCTAATTATAAAGAAATACAGAGAAAAAGTTGATATATATATATATATTTTTTTTTTAAATAATAAATCTTTTAAAAAATTAATGTTATCGTCACTTGTAACTTTCACGAACTGCTTCGGACGCGCCAAAACAATTCCTCAATCTAAATGTTACTTTGAAAAGCGCGTGGTTTTACCTTTTTCTTTCTTTCTTTCTTTTTTTTTTTTTTTCTTCCCATATTAGGTAATATGACATACACTAAGTGACAAATCTCCGTTATTTTCAACGTAGTCATCACACCGGAAAGTTTTTATAAATGTTTTGAGTTTGTTTAATCTTATTTCAGATCTGCCAACCTTATAAAGCAAAAAATCCTACTCTCAAGAGAAAAAAAAGCGTACTAACAAAACAGCGTAAAAAAAGCATGATAAAAAGAAAACATGTAATCAACAGCATAATATTTAAAATTATACTTACATTTTCATAGTTATATATATATGTATATATTTTAAATACCCTACAGCTAAATCATAAAACTATTCAGTGTAAATTCTAAAGAAAATTTCCTAATATCAAATTTTAAATTTTGAAAAGGTACATAATACTAAAATTATAAGCAATGCATTAAAAAAAAAAAAAAAAAAAAAAAAATAGAAATCACATAAACAAAGACAAATCTAACTTTTATTTAACCCATTGTAAGTAGCAGATTTATCAATTGAAAATTTCTCATTGTAACATTCGCCTGTAAGACTAAATTTTGCACCCCAAATAGCCAAAAAGAACTGATAAAAAGTAGAGAGGAGCAATGACGTTTTATAAAATCCAACTGGTTTCCTGGGATATCGGCTGTTTTTTCCCAAAGATCGCTGAATTGTAGTGTAAAGAGCAAAGTCAGAAATATTTAATGAATCGTATTTTTTTTTATGATCAAATCATATTTTCATATTTAAGCTTAACTATCATACTAAATATGATAAAATCATAACTGTTGGCAGGTCTGTTATTTATTCTTTGAAAATATATGTGACAGGTTTTTATTTGAAAATATTGGTGTTAAAATCTGATTTAAAAATTAGTAATGCTGGCAGCCATGCATACAGCCGAAAGTAAAACTTTCATTACGGTTAATACTTTAACAAGGAATTACAGACAGTGTTTCGTTTTTGAGACGCTGTGTATTTAAAAGTTTTGGTTGCAGGGTTTTAGGCCGATTGACTTAGACCTATAGGTGGAATGCCCTCCGTGTGTGTGTGAGGGGGGGGGGGGGGGTATCATAGCCCGTATTAACGCGAGTTTCGGGTTGGGGACAAAATATCGCCTAGGTAAATGAATGGAGAGCAGAAATTAGTAATTATTAGTAATGTTGTATAAAATTTCATGACAACACATATCTTAGTCAGAGTACTGACATACTGACAAACTTACAACAAAAATTGTTACAAATTTTGCTTAAAATAGTTTAAAGAATATGTTTATCAACTTTTGTCAAGATTAGTCATAATGAATTCAATCGTGCTTATCAACTTTAAAATTTTTAATTCAAGATTGTGAATAGTGTTCAGCAGTGATGTACACTACTTTTAAAATGTATTTTAGATAGTGAAAAGCAAAAGACAAAATAACTTAAAAATAAACATAAATAAAATAATGAAATTCAACACTATGATTTATTTATTTATTTATTTTAATTAATTAATTTATAATGCCCTGTGGCCCCTACTACTATGCCCTGTTGCTGTATCGTACTGTTTTTTTGACGCGATATTTTGTCCGGCGAAATTTTGTCCCGCGATATTATGCCCGCGAATTAGGAATTATCCCGCGAGTTTCGGAGAAAACCACGGAAAACTCCGAACGGCTAGGTCGATGAGCACGACCTGGGATCAAATCAAGTAATTCCCATCCACCACCTTTCGTGGGCTTTAATTGAATAATTTTAAAGTGAGATACAAAATAAAATTAACGAATAAATATCGTTTATTAATATTTTTTCATTAATTATTTATTTTAGAAAATTATTAATTAGAAAATTATGAATGAGATTATTTTAAATGCCTCATTATTTTGTCATCTTTAAAATAGGATTTTTTTTTTTTTTTTTTTTTTTTTTTTAATAATTTAAGAACATATATAACTAGTATGTTGTGGCCACCACAAGACTTTCTTCTATATTTTCCTACACAAATTCACGCAGTAACAATATTAAAAAAAAAAAAAAAAAAAAAAAAAGATTTTTTTCAGTTTTTTTTTTTTTTTTTTCGTTAAAAGTAAAAAAAATCGATAACTTTGTTTTAAATTACCACA
Source organism: Salticus scenicus (assembly GCA_963930645.1). NCBI lineage: Eukaryota > Metazoa > Arthropoda > Arachnida > Araneae > Salticidae > Salticus > Salticus scenicus. The sequence goes on from OZ005662.1 coordinate 31,712,502, forward strand.
TATTTATAGTTCAACCATTCGTTTTAAAGGTATTGACGAGACCTTTCGAAAGATACCGATCTTGAAAATTTACACCCCCCCGGGGGGGGGGAAGCGATGCCCCAAATTTTTTTCCCTAATTAACTATTACTATTGTCATTAATTCATATTAATTTCACAATCACAGGTTAAGAATAACTCTCATTATGTACATTTATACGAAATTTTTTCCTATACTGCCATGTTAAAAATTTAGAAAAAATCACAGCGCCACCTGTTGAGCGATTGATCCCCAAGTCTAATAAGCCTCAGTTTATGTCAGGGGCCAACTAAATACCAAGTCTTGTTAAATTTCGTTAAAAAAAAAAAAAAAAAAAAAAAACGATTTTTTTCTGTTTTTTTTTCGTTAAAAGTAAAAAAAATCCTTAACTTTGTTTTAAATTATCACAGATTTATAGTTCAACCATTCGTTTTAAAGGTATTGACGAGACCTTTCGAAAGATACCCATCTTGAAAATTTACTCCCCTCGAGGGGGGACTTCCCCCCAAGGGGGGGTGGCGCGGCACCTACGCATACAAAATTTTTTTTTCAGCTGACTATCTCTATTATAAATAATTCTTGTAAATTTCATAATGATTACTAAAAAATAATTCTCTTTATGCACATTTATACAAAATTTTGTCCTATATCACCATGTTAAAAATTTAGAAAAAGCGGGATGGCAACGCAACCTGTGAGACAATTTTTACCAAAAGTTGATAGGCACTAATTTATGTCAAGGTGCAACTACATACCAATTTGTATGAAATTGTGTGCAGTAGTTCTTGAGATACAGTTGCCACAAAATTTTGTCACACACACACAGACAGACAGACATTTTCTAAAAATGGTCAAATCGTGTTCTACATCTCTCAAAACGTGTAAATCCATCAAAAACCCGAGGTCGAAAATTTTTACGAATCCAATACTTTCTCTATATTACATATAGAAGAAAGTAAAAAATGTATTTATGTTATTTTTAATAATGTCTCGAGATAGTTTAATATGACAGTTTAGAAAGTTTACTTTGTCGTCTCAAGATGAGGATTTTTAATACAACTATTTATAATGTCTCTTATAAATATTTCTTTGCTAAACCTTTAACATTATGAATCTCCGAAGTCTATTTAGAAAGTGTCGGAAATTTTAAGACTAGGATTTCTAAGTTATTTGAAAAGTTTAACTTTAGGCGATGGTGGATTTTCGATAAAACTTTCTCAAAACAGATATAAGGAGAAAAATTTATGTATGTTATTTGTCTTATTCGTTCACTCTGAGATTTTAGTAAGTCTATTTGTCAGTTTATTATTGTTTTGCGAAATAACTTGTTTAAAAAGTTTGTATATAGAAATGTTTAACACAGTTAGAAATATCGTTCTCTTTAACCGTTTAATATTAGTTTTGAAATTCCGCCTATGTTTTCAAATGTAATTGTAACGGAGATCTGTAGATGGCCGTTGGTTATTGAAGTTTAATTTGAAAATATCTTCAGAATTCTTGCGAAGTGTCCAGTCAATAACACAGGGATCATTAATCAAGGCATTTTTGTAGATAATCACGAAAATTTTTATTAAACATTTTGATATATTACTCATAGGTATAGGTCAACGAGATGTATAAATTAGAGTGCTGATTCAATGGATGAAGGATTGGCTTTCCATGGTTCAAGATGAATCACGTGACATGCTCGAATAGGTTGCTGTGTTTGGCCCTTTATCGCTATTTTGGCATTTAAAATATATCAGTTCGACAAATTATCATTATTATTAGGTAACATGACAGTCCTATGACCGAAATAAATTGTTTTTAAATAGTTTTACCCATATTTCACATTTTAATAAATAATAAAATACTTTTTTTTGTCATCGTTTCCCAACAAAGTTCAAGAGTGTTTATAAAAGAAAATTTAAACTTTTAAAGAGCTAAATTTAACAAAAAATAATAATTTTTCAACTATTTTTAAGCATTTTGTCGGTTAAAGTTCAACTACACGAAATAAAAAAGAAGTAAAATCAAAATCAAAATGATTTAGAACAAAAGAATAATAAACTACGTAAGTAAACAAAAACATTGGCGGTTATGACTTATGCGAAGAACAATCTCCAAACCGTTGCCATAGAAATTTACTGAAAATAAGCTGTTACCAAGGGAACCACCGAATACGCAGGTGCAAGGAGAGCATGTCACATGACTCATCTTGGACCTTCTTAAGGGTTACCATTTATCACTCTACTTTATATATGTCGTTGGTATAGGTGACCACTTTTATAAACTTACTATTATTGGATCATTAGCATTGGAATGGGAGCCCAAAACGTCGACTTCTCAGCTCAAGTCATGATGATGAAGTGACGCTCTTATTTCTTCATTAATTTCGCCAGAGCTCTAGTCGAAGCCAAATTTAAAATAGTAGAGAAAAAATGGTTGTAATTGTGTTACGTATGAACACATACAATTTTTGAAAAGGTTACCAGATAATTACAATTTAAACGGTCCTCAATAACAGCCAACCTTCGCCACGAGAACACGGAACTTTTAAGCAAAATTAATGTAGCATATTGTGAGACAAGAATGCATACATGGCGAAAAACTGCATTTATTTACAAGATGAAAAGAAACCGAATTAGAAAAAGTCTAAGTTTTAAATTATAATTATTTTAAAGAACGATATAAGGGTTAAGGCGAATTGACAACGCAATGACAACTTTGGTGGAATGCGCGTGGGAGATATTTTTAGGTATTCAAGTATACATTTACTCGAGTTTGAGAAAACCGTAGAAAATGACTAGACTGATAAGTGCGGCCTGGGGCTGAAGTTTCACCAATAGTGGTGAAACTTTTTCAAAGAAAGATATGCAGAGAAATCTAGATTAGTTAGGTTTTGGATATATAGCAAAATCATGATTTTTATTGTACCGTACAAAACTTCTTTGCCAAAAACTGTTTTTGCAACAAAATTGCATTTTGAGTAAACAATATCTAAACTAATATATAAATGTAAAAAAAAAAAAATCTTTATTTGAAAAAATTATATATAGCACAAATGTTTTCACATTCAATCCCATGAAAAATTACTACAACACAATTATTCTCATTAATATTTATGACAATTTTCCAACATCTTGTACGTTTTAGATAGTAAACACAGAACTTGACAGGGTCATTTTTTTTAAATAAAATTTTTTTCTATATAGAAAAATTTAGTAATCGTTTGCAGTAGTTATCTTCTATGGAATAATACTGAGATTACTTTATAAAAAAAAGTGACTATATATCTATATCTATATATATAAGCGACTGTGTACGACTGTTGTAAAAATCACTTGTCGTGTCTTAAACCTGTTTTGACTATCGAAAACACATCGCTTAAAGAAATATTTAACAGTAATCATAATTTTTACGCTGACTTCGCAAAAGATTTTAAAAATTACTGATAAAATTAGCGAATTATTTAAGCATCTTTTTTTTTTTTTTTTTTTTTTTTTAAGTTTACAACAAATAACTATACCACAAACACATAAAAAACTATCCCGATTTCCAAATAAGATTTTCTACTTAAAATGTAACGAGGTAATAAGATTATCACATTTTATTTAAATCTTAACTGTCTTAAAACGATTATAGTACTTGCACAATATTAAAATAACCTCAAAACTTCTTAAAGATGACGCAAAGTATGCTAGCTTCCCTTTTCTTTAACAAGATGACTTGTTTTAAGTATAAGCCGGTTTTCCAGCAGAAAGTAAAAACCGCATTTAAATGCACTTATCCCAGATATGCTATCGATAGGGTATATAAGATATCGATTAATGGAATTAATATAGTATATCCGTTTAAAAATGTGTCTTGAGTATTCAGCTTTTTTATGCACACATCACAAAACTCGTATGGAATTACTATTTTTCGCTATCAGGTTTATTTTTCGTTAGTTTTCCTTTACAGGCACTTTTTTTTTTTTTTCTTTTGTATCATTTTAAAATTACGCAACATAAATGTTTGTTAAATTTATAACCGCGTAGCTAAGTCAGTCACAACCGTATATGTAAGTAAAAAAAAAAGTTTCTTTTGTTTTATTAATTTAGCATATATTACCATCATTTTTTAAGTGCTCCTTTACCTTTATAAGAAATAATAAACTAAAAGATAATTAAAGGTATATGCCTATATAATTTTATGCATTTACAAATGAAAAATTACAAGTTTGTCAAAAAAAAAAAAAAAAAAAAAAAAAAGAGATTAATATTTTTAGAAAGGAGTGTTAAAAAAGAATATATATTATACATATATAATGAATAATATTACACGCACATATTCGCATTTTACACATTAATCAGGGATTTTTGAATAATTTGATTAAAAGTAAATTTAAATTGCAAAAATTAAAACTATGAATGAAATTTTTAAAATTATTTTAACCTACGCATGTTACTTAATTATTATGCTTTTGTCAAAATACAATTTCTTTTGAAAAACAGATTTACATACAACTTGATGCAATTTTGGACAAAGAAGTTTTAGACAATCTGGTAGATAGGTAGATCATGATCCAAACATAACAATCCCTACTTTATAATTAATATCACACAGGCCTGCTATAAAATTTTTTTCTTCAGTATGATGCGTTTTTCTAATGTATTTTTGGAAGCTGATTAATTAAAAAATATTCAAAAATTGTCATCACGTGCAGTTTAGATATAAAATGAGATTTTTTGACAGAAATGAGCTTAGAACTCCACTTTCTCAGCTTAAATCTCAGCATTTCTAGGAAAATATAAGCGATGTGAGTGAAGAACTAGGAGAATGATTTCATTGGAAGATCAAATAAATGGAAAAGAGGTGACAGAACCGATGAAGTTAACATATTATTCTTGGATGCTGCATAGACATCAAGCCTTAAGCCGTGTACAAGCGAAAAAACTCTAAACGGAGCATCGATGTGCAGAAAAAGGCATCTAGAAGATAATGTGTAAATAATAGCTTATTTTATACATGAAAATTTTCGATTCTGTTATAGATTCCGTATCAATTCTTCAGATCTTCATCCTTTGAGAAAAACCCTTACGTAACAGGAAGAAACGAGAAACATTTCTGAATTCAGCGTATCAAAAAACATTAAAAACACCCAATGCAGTGCAAAATAATAATAATAATACAGAGTTTCCACCAGGTTTGAAAAAGGGCAGGGTGCTGCCAGTAAAAAAAAAAAAAAAAAAAAAAAAGGGGGGGGGGGGGTACTTTTTAGATTCTTGAAGGCTGTTCTCAAATGAGAAGCAGAATTCCGGGAATACTTTCTGACATTAGGTGAAAAAAAATTTTTGCTTTCACATACGTAAAAAAATGAGACCTATTAGTCCAGTTTCCATGAAATCGCATGACTTTTTCCTTTTTCCTTTAAAGCAAATACTTTTGTTAAAAAAAAAAAAAAAATGACTTGTTTCGTATTTGTAGTGTGAAGTTCTGACATATTCCTGGACAGAAAAACAGTTAGGATTTAAAAAAAAAAAAAAAAATACATTGTACATATACGTATGCATTATTTTCATCGAATGACTTTTTGAAAATTTTGATTTAAACTTTTAAATATTTTATTGTGTGTGAAATTTACTAGATTTCAGTCTGCCATTTCACTCGTTTATTTTTGAAAAACAGACTGAAATTTAGTGAATTTCACACATGATAAAACATTAAAAATATTTAAAAGTTTAAATCAAAATTTTCAAAAAGTCATTCGATCAAAATAATACAATACATGTAAAACGTTTTTTTTTTTTTTTTTTTTTTTTTAACGTAACTTTGTTTTCTGTCCAGTAATATGTCAGAACTTCACACTATAAATATGGAAAAAGTAAATTTAAAAAAAAAAAAAAAAAAAAAAAACGACAAAAGTATTTGCTTTAAAAGAAAAAGGAAAGAGTCATGTGATTTTCTGGAAACTGGCGTAGTAGGTCTAATTATTTACGTATGTGAAAGTAAAAACTTTTTTTTTTAATCTAATGCCAGAAAGCGTGCCCGAAATTCAGCTTCTCATTTGAGAACAGCCTTAAGGGCACATTTAACACTTAAAATTAAAATATTTAGTTTGGAAATTAAATTTTATGTATAGATAAAAGAAAAATTTTAATTTTTAATTCTCTTTATATTTTAATTTTGTTTGTTACTAATGTATGAAGAAATGTTGATCGTTATACACAAAAGTTTTATTTATAGCATTTATTTTCAGTTTACAGGATATTTTCTACATAGGGCAGAATGGGTGCAAATTTTTTGTATGAAGGGCAATAAGGGTACTATTTTTTCAAATAAAGGGCAGGCAGAGCAGAGCGCAACACCGTCCTGAAACTGTCTAGGGGAAACTTTGAATAATAATAAAGTACGATTTAGAAGATCTGTGTTATTTGCTTACAAATCAAAAATTTTACACCTAGTTACAACGGCAACAAGTTCAAATTTGACTGGAGCAAGTTCTACCGTCAGAGTAAATCGTCTCTACACTTTCTAAAAATGCTAATTTATGTGTAGCGGAATGGTGTAATTTTGTATTCTAAATACACGCAAAATTCGAAGAAAAGAGAACGTGTCACAGCCAGCTATAATTTACGAGCTTACAACTTAAGTAAACTGCGTAATACTTGTAGGTTTTTGAACCTGCTTACTAGTTACGACACAGACAAGATTAGAAAGAATAACAGAAAAGCTGTTGGATTATTCTAGAAAAAGAAAAAAAAAAAATCTGCTAATTCTTGGCACATGTTGCAAGTTGTCAAGAACGATTGCTTACTTGCGGCAGAATTCACTAACTTTTAAACGCTGTTAAGAATGGTTTTTTCAGGATAAAAATTAAGATTTTAACAAGAACTAAAGTAAATTTTTCGAATTTATGAATACTAGAATATTGAAAAGATCAGTACCCAAATCATGTGTACACGTCATGCACACCACCGCAATTTTGTATGGGAAAAAAAAAAAAAAAAAAAAAGGAGGGGAGGAGGAGGACAGAAAGAAAGTGGAAAAATGTACAAAAAAGCACTAGGGAAAAAATTATTGAAATGAACTGTCACAAGTGTGAAAAAACACAAGAAATTCAACTGACAACAGTTAAAAAACTCCCGTATGAAAAATAGTCAAGAAAAAGATACCGAAGTGTGTTGGATGAGCAGTGCCTGCAATCATCGACAGGGCATGTTAAATCCCGTCTAATATGGGACTCAGTGATGGTGGCGATGAACAGAAGGGCTATTTATCATTGCACTTTTGCAATTGAAAATAATAATAGTAATAAAAATTCATCGCCAACATGGCGAGATAAGTTTAAAAGTCGTCATGGGGGTCCTATACTAAAACTGTACTACTGCGGAAGTGTAAAAACAGGGTTGTCAACCATGAATTTTATTTTTAAATCTTTCTTTGAATGATTTTGGTTTCACTGTTGCACAATGTTAATTTAGTTCTAATAATAATTTGGCTACTTGTAAAATAAAATTTTAATAGCGTGGTGAAATTGGTATAATAGAGTTATGAGTTTCAAAATTTAAAGGTAAATTAGAAAAGAAAAAAACTTTTATCCTCCTCCCTCCCCCATGAAAAAAAAAAAAAAAAAATGGAATATTAATAATCCGGAATATTAATAAAATATAGGATTCTTAAAAAAAGAGAGAGAGAGAGAGAGAATTTAGGCGAAATTTTGTCCTATGCTGCGATGTTAAAAAAAAAAAGAAAAAGATAATAAATTTTTTCTTATTATATCATTGAATTGAGTGCGCGAGCTTAAATATTGTCCATTTATAAATCTTATTTTATTTTTATTTCATAATTAAATTATTAAAAAGAAAAGTTTTCGGTACTGTCTGTTACGAAATTGGATTATTATTAATTTTCTTTTATTTTTCTAAAAAAAAAAAAAAAAAAAAAACGATTTTGATGAAATTCTGGCAAAAGCAGAATTTAGTTTAGTACTGAGGACTATTATTATTATTATCATTATTATTATTATTATTATTATTTTCAAATTATAACATTGCTTTCAAATTATTCAATTATATTTTCGATTTCGATAAATGTCCAACTATCGTAAAACTGGTATCGTAAAACTGGTATCGTAAAAATCCGCAGATTGAGACTAATAGTCCTCAGTCCTTAAAAAAAAAAAAAAAAAAAAAAAAAAACATCAGTGGGAAATAAATTCAACTAATAAAAGAACAAAAATGCACGAAAAATAGTCAAGAAAAAGACACCGAAGGGCCCTGTAAACAAATGGTTTATACCGTATCCTATATTAAACATGCTTTTACGTATACAAAATATATACATTCATGTCATTATATTTAATACAGTATAAAAGTACTAAAATACGTATCAGAAATTTCGCCTAGAGACTTATTGTATTTCAATTTTCTTGGATGTCTCATTCGTTCTTACCATTTTCTCAACGAAAAGTATATTTTAGCATCCCTATATGATACATATTTAGAATACAGAGTTTGGAGTTAATACTAATATTTGTTTTTCAGTTATTACAGACTCATATATGCACACACAGACCAAAAACCTTATTTTTTGGATTTAGGGAACCCCAAAACGAGTAAACATAACAAAATCACAATTTCGAAAAAATAGCCCAAAACAATAACCTTTCTGATTTTACAAGGGGGAAAAAAAGTAAAAAATAGATAACTTTGTTAGGAATTATTACAGATGCATGGTTCAAATATCCGTTTTAAAAATATCAACGAGATATAATATATACATATATATATATTGAAAATGTACAATCCAAATGGAGTACTCTCCCAACCACTTCCCGGTAGGAGAGATGAACGCTCCAATGTATACAAAAATTTTATGCTGGATGACTATTATAATTTTTTTCCCCCCAATTTCACAGTCATTGGTTAAAAAAATAATTATTGTGTACATTTATATCAAATTTTGACCTATACTGCCATATTAAAAATTATGAAAAAACAGGAGGACAGTATACACATACCTGCTAATATCCTAATTAATATTCCAGAGTACTGTTAGGCTCGCCTTTCTTTTTCACACCAGTATTTTTTTAGAGTATTTTTCATCTTATTTAATCATAATTGCATTTGAAGATTACCCTCCAAATTTACTGGTATGACAAAAAGGGCAGGACTAACAACACTACGGAATATTAATTAGGATGTTGGCAGGTATGTCTACACCACAAGCTGATAGACAATTTATGTCAAGGTGCAAATAAATATAACATTGCATGAAATTATGTGCATTAGTTTTCGATCTAAAGCCGCCATTTAATTTTTGCCACATACAGACAGGTAGACATTTTCTATAAATGGTAAAATCAAATTTTGTACTTCTCAAAACAAACACTGGTGTTCAAAATTTAAACAACAACCTGTTTTCTCGGTTTCTTCTTTTGCGCATATTTTTTAAACAAATAAACATATGAACATAAAATTTGGATGGCATGTTCGTTATCATATCATTAACCGAATTTTATATAACTTTAAAAAAAGTAATAATTTGTAAGCTAATAAATATTCATTTTTTCTCAAAAATAAGCTTTGGAAAAGTGAAAATTTTCAACAATTTTAGAAAAGAAAACTTAATGAAAAATGGTCATAAGGATGCATTACAGATAGGTGAAGATGCACATGCATCCATGTGTTAGAAGATTAAAAGCGGGTCTTTTTACCAGTATTCCCTTTTCTGTTCTTCTTTTTTTCCATGTGAATAATTTTTAAAAAAATATGCATACAAACATGAAAATTGGATAAGATGTTCATTATAAAACTATTTATCGACATTTTTATTATTCTGGTGATGCTCATAGTTTACAAATTATTAATTATATATATTTAAAAAAAAAAAAAAGTCTATTATAAAAGTAAAAGAAAAGTTAATACAAAAAGAAAAATTGAGATTTAAAGTAACATTTCAAGGCATGTGCGTCTTTATCTAACTGTAATGCATCCTTAACGCCACTTTCCATTAAGTTTTCTTTTCTAAAATTGTTGAAAATTTTTCCTTTTTTCCAAAGCATACTTTCGTAAAAAAAAAAAAAAAAAAAAAAAAAAAAAGAATGATTATTAGTTTAAAAATTATTACTCATGCTAAAATTATATAAAATTCGATTAATGGTACGATAACGAATATGCGATCTAAATTTGATGTTCATGTGTTTATTTGTTTAAAAATTATGCGCACAAAGAAGAAAACGAGAAAACAGGTAGTTGCTTAAATTTTGAACACCAGTGTATAATCGGAAGTTAAAGTTTTTACGAATCTAATTGTTTCTTGGTTTGAGTACAGAAAAAAGATCTCTGGAAAAATACTTCGATTTTGTACTAAATAAATTTTCATTGGAATTAACGTGAAGCTGGAATTACATTACGGTAGCGCACCAAATGAATCGAGCATTAGTATTAATTGTGATTCACGTTAGACGCCATTAACTTAATTACATCTTGAAATTAAAGGAAATTTGCACATTCGTTTTCTGATTATACGCTCGTTTTTTATGCATTGCTTTTACGTAACCCACACGCTTCTTTACATTAAGAAAATGTTTCAGTTTTGTGTGTATTCTTGTGGTATTATTTGGACTAGTTGTGTTGCAGAATTTGGAGTAAGAATTTTCTGAATCAGTCATAATCCAGTTTTCATAAATGAAATAATTCTTAAAAGATCGATAAAATTTATTTTTTGCAACACATTACATACGGACTTGCCAATTATTCTAATTTATTCTGTAATGGTGTTGTTAGGATATCCCGTCTTTCACGCCAGTATTTTTGTAAAATAATTTTCTCCAATATGTACTTATGATTAATCCTTTCATTTCCAATTTTTTCCATCCATAACACAATAAATCTTATATTTAGTGCTAAAATTATTTAAAATGTAATATATATATATATATATATATATTTATTTATTTATTTAAATAGGAGCAATATCAGAGTACGAATTAATATAGTTAACGAAGCAACTGAGAGGTGTTTATTTATGTTTAATCAGGGTTGCTACACAAATCAAGAAAAAAAATTCCCTGAATTTTCCCTGTCCCTTTTAGGAGTAAAATAGATAGCACGCAAACATGCAGCATTAGAATCTAACATGTTTGCAAGTCAATTGAACAAATTTAAGGTATATTAATTTTATTAACTTACTATAGTTGGGTAAAAAAAAAAAAATAATTGATTCATTATAAAGCACTAAAATTTTTTTAAATACTTGATTATGAAAAAATTTTCCAATGTTTTTCCAAAAAATTTCAAAATTCCCTGAATTTTCCCTGTTTTTGCAATAAATTTTGAAAAATCCCTGAGTTTTCCCTGTTTTTTAATAGATTTTCAAATTCCCTGAGTTTTCCAGGTACTGTAGCAACCCTGTTATTATAAACACTGATGCCATTTAAAATCATAACTTTTCAATACATAAAAATATCAAAATTTTGGGAGAAATACATATTGCAATTAATTAAAATAAAAATTATAAACATTAAAAAATAAAATGAAAAATATTTCAAACAGTTAATTTACTTAAATTGCCCAAAACAGGAAACGGATTACGATATTATTATCAGAACAGAGTAAAATATACTTTTATTTATCAACAAGGATAGTGAAATAACTAAAAAATATTTTTTTCGGTCAGAAAATGTACATAGATCTCAATATTGTTCATTTTGAATCAGCGGGAGTGTTAGATGGTAAGAAAAAAAATCTGAAATGTTATGATTCCAATTGGTATCCCGGGGAATGAAAGGGTTAAATGAGAAAGAAATTGTCTCTTTAGAAAAACAGTAGTGTGAAAAAAAGGCGTGTCCTAACACAATTACGGGATAAATTTGAATAACTGTCAGGTATATACATGTAATGAATTCATAATTACTATTAAACAGAGATAGATCAAATTACAAATCATTTCCAAATTAAAAGATAACCAATGTATAAATTTGACAAAAGCTTTAAAAATCTATTTTCCGGTCTACATCAAGGTTTTAAATTTATATTTTTCATTAAAAGAGCGAATATCCATTAGTGAGTGAAAAAGGGATGAAATTTTTTATTAGTTTTCTACACCATGTCTGTGTGACAGTTTTTCTGCATTTTATAATATTTATAACATAGGTGTTCTTTCATCACTTCACCATTTCTACAAATACAATCGAACTTCGTTAACCTGAATTACTTTTAACATGAACTGTTTCAACAATCCCCGTTAAAATGAAGGTTACTTTAGTTATATGATGATTAGTTACTAAGAAGTTTCGTTACATGAAATACTGATAACATGAACAATTTTTTTTATCCCCCTTGAGATTCACGTTAACAAGGTTCGACCGTATATATTTGTGTTTCTTAATAATGTTAGTGGTTCATAGTATTTTATTATATCTTAAATTTGGTAGTTCGAGGGATATAATTTTCTGAATACAGTAGTTGTTCAAATTGAAAAAAGTGGACAGTATCTGCTTCAAACTATTTTTAAAATAAAAAATAAAACAAATTAACGAGTGAAATTTTTTACTGTAATTAATTGCACTGTGCTATATTAAAAAAAAAAAAAAAAAAAAAAAAAAAATCGACCCTTGATACCATTCTTTGCTGATTCATATGTAAAATGACCTCCTGAATCCGAATAGGACTACCATTTTGGCCAGCCACCCACCGTTTTCTCGGGACACCACCCCCTCCCCCAATTTTTATCACTGTTCGGTAATTTTATGACCATGAATTTGATTGGCAGAATGAAAAAGAATTAATTTAACAACTTAATATATATAAATATATATAAATGACGCTTAATTAAATAACATTAATAACAGATTTAAAAAAAAAAAAAAAAAATAAGAAACGTAATACATAATTTCAGTGGCAAATCTGGACATCAACAAAACATGTAAATCCGGAGGTCAAAAACCTTACAGGAAACCAATATTTTCTACTCATGCAAAAATAAAATAAAGAGTGATAAAAAACAAAACAGAGTTTATGTGTATGTGTGGTGTTATGAATGTTTCGTATATTTCTTCTTATAAATATAGAAATTTCACACTTATTCTAAGAATTGTCACACGTCTTTATCTCTCATATATACAATGCTTCATCAGGCAACTAATTTGTTTACTACAACGATTAGTTATTAACACCGCACCAACTGAATGTAATAAAGAACTAGAAATAATGATGAATTACTATGATAATCCTCAAGTATATATTAATCGATCCAAAATTAGGCCATCGGAAATACAGATAAATTCACCAAATTATGTCCCAAGCACTGATAAAACACGAAGACCTCTATCATCACTGATAAGACCGGTAAACATCAAATAGCGCAAATCTAAACATACGAACCCAACAAACAAAATGAAGAATTTAAAGTTTTTATTTAGGGAAGAAAACAGAGAGAGGGAGAGAGATAATATCACGAACAGAGGCGTCGTCCTTAAGAACAATGGTCAAGGCCATTTATGAAGAGGCCTTCCATTTCCTGAACCCGATTCGATAAAAAAAAAAAAAAATACAGGCGCCAAAGAGTAGCTTTTCTGGAACAGATATTCACATGACGGACACGAGGAAATGTCGTAACAACGTCATACCGCCGTACGTAACACCATGTATTTGATACTAATTGAGATGTTATTTTGAACAGATCAGAGATATTGTAAACAGTGTATCTAGTAAGAAGAGCTACCGGTTTATTTCCTCTAGCATTTGATACACGTCGAAAAGCACTACGCTGTAAAAAGAAAGAAAAAAAATCGAGCCCTGATCCTGATACTATTCCTGCTGATTATTATGTTAAATGATCTCCTGAATCCGATTATGACCCCCATTTCGCTCAATGAACCACCTACCATTTTCTCGGGACGCTAACCCCTCCCCCAATTTTTATCACTGTTCGGTAATTTTATGCCAATGAATTTGATATGGAGAATCGAAAAGAATTATTTTAACATGTATATATATATATATATATATTATTGTATAATAAAAAGCAATATAAATTGATTCGTAAAATATAATAAATGTACTTTATAATTTGAGTGACAACCCCCCCCCCCCCCCCAAACTCGAAATTTTCCCTTTGCTGCAAATGTTCATGTTTTAGAATTTTCCACTTCTGTAGCTCCTCAGAAGATATTTAACAGTTAAAGTAATCTTTTCCCCACCTACAAATCAAATTTATTGCCATAAAATTACCGAAAAGTGATAAAAGTAGGGAGTGGAGGGGGGGGGAGGGTCCTAAAAAACGGTGGGTGATAGGGCGAAATGGGCGTCCCATTCGGATTCAGGAGGTCATTTTACATGAGAATTTGCAAAAATGGTTTAGGGACCGATTTGCATGCGGAGCAGTGTTATTATTAAAGAAGGCTGTAGCCGAGTTTGGGGAGCAATTTTATAGATTCCTCAAAATTTTCTAAGTTATACTTCATTTATAACACATTCTTTTCGCAGACTTAGAATCATCTAACAAATTTGAAAGCTGCAGTTGAATGTAATGAAGAGTACCGTCAACCGGGGTTACTTAGGCCGGCGGGGTAACAAAAGCCATTTTAATAGGTAAATTTTGAATACTGGTTTGGCACCACTGTGTAGATGTCTGGAAGTTTGTTTTGGTGCTATTGTTAGCATTATTTAACAGAGTTTTCACAAATCTACAAATAGTTATTTAAGTTTTTAAAGGTAAGTTTACATAAATATTTTTGTTTTGATGTTAATTTTAGTGAAATATTTTTAATAGAATTTCAATAACAAATGTTGTTCAACCCAACCTCAAACAATACTTTTTTATCTTTGCCACTTCACAAGATGCATTTCCATTTAGTTTTATGTATTTTATATAAAAAACTAAAGCTGTTACACAAACGGGGTAACAAAATCCAGTGGTTTTTGTTCATCCATACTGCATTATACCATATAAAATGAAAAAAAAAAAAAAAAGAGTACTGGTTATTAACAAATTACAGTAATTATTAAATAAATGATTTTTATGCTTTCCCTTGATTCAGGACACAATATTCCTCGAAAGTAGATTCAGGACACAATATGCCTCGAAAGTATCAAAGGCCTGCTGGTGCCCGAAAATACAAAGATTACTCAGTACAAATACAGGATCTTGCACCAAATGTATACGTTATTGTAGAACTTATATTTAATGAAAATACAAAATAAGAAGTGAAAAAACAATTCTATGCTATTGTTCAAGGAACTAAACCCGAGGAAGAAACAGCAAAAGTAAATTTTTTTAGAAAAAGCTCCAAATCACTGGGAAATGATTATGTTTTTCCAAATATTGATGATGAGATGGACATTAAGATCACAGGCATTATCACAATTGTTAAGCCTGTTAAAGTTAATAGAGGACATCATACTTTCCCTTTTGCACTTAATAATTAAATGTTAGATTAAGTTAATATTAATGCTATTATTGTATAATTTTTTACTAGTACATCAAATGTAAAATATTATAAATAAATTTATTTTGGCATTTTATGTGGATTTTGTTACCCCCTTGTGAATAATTGAAGTTAAACATTGATTTACAACCACTGGTTTTCGTTACCCTATATCACGGGGTAACTAAAACCACCAAGTTTTTATTTTCTTATAATTAACATGCATGTTTCAGAAAATTTTCTTATATGTAATAATAAAGTAGAGCAATAGGCCGAAGTTTTCCACAAATTAGTTAATCTCTAATATAAATAGCTTTTGAGTGATAGGTGTTTGAAGTTGAAAAGTGGTCTAAGTAACCCCGATTTACGATATGTTTTTATCTTTTTGTAAAGGAAATGGCCATGTTTCACTTAGAGTTCTGTACGGGGCAACTACAGCTAAATTTGAAGTCAACCTGACATCTGACAAGTAATTTTTATAAACCAATAAATCGTAATCGGCAAAAGAGACTTTTCTCATAAAAGACCGAATCTGATCCCTCCCCCACATAATACATATATATACATAAAGAATTAACAAAATGTAAAAATAAAAATTCTGTCAAAATCAGAATTTAGTTTAATACGGAGGACAATTAATTTCATTCTGTAATATTTTTGTTTATTTTTTAATTTTAATTTAATTTTTATCTCATTTTCTTTACTGTAAAACTGAACCACACACTTTTTAAAATGACTGAAACGAATTAAAATGAAGTGTTCCCACCTAATTTTCATACTGTAGTTATTTAAAAATTCTAATTGCCGTGTCGAAAAACTGTTTGCACCTCTCGATTAAAAAAAAATCGCCCTTTCATTTGGTACCGAATTTGTAATGATAGGACTGATATTTCTAATTTATTTTGGTGTTATACAAAACTGGTCTACAAAAAAGGATTGAAACTAATAGTCCTCCGTCCTAGAAAATCAATAAACATGGTCTACAAAACAAATCCTCTTAACACAATCCAAACATGATCCGTAAGAAACATATTTCAGCCAACCCAACCCGAACACGATGTAGAAGGAAAACCTTTAGTTTCCACTTTCTCAGATTTAACATAACATTACACTAAAATTTAACTCTCCCTGAAAAATTTTCAGGCTATGGCCTTGTAATCAAATATTTTCTTCATAACATCAGAGTTAGGTGTTTCTTGAACGTTTTTTACTCTTTTCTTTTACTCCAAGGTCGGCACGCGAGCCAAGCTGTCTGAAGATGAGGAAGAACATCCCTTGAAATACTCACGGCGTGCGTGGGTACATGAACATAAACTGTACTGTAAATAGCATTCAAATGTGCTGGTGATTATATCTAATCTAGAATCTAAACATCTGTAATTATTTAACATGAAAGATATCTAGAATCTCCTGTTTTTAGTCCGTCTATAAATACAGTTGTGCGCCGTAAATGACATTAAATTTTTCATTTCTGGGGTTTCAATAACAGCATCTCTGAATAATAGCGGTTGAAATAATAAATAGCATTTTCACAGAATTTTACAGCAAAAAATTTACAATACAACATTTTAGAGCTCTGTTTTATACCTAAGGAAATGTCTCACAGAGCGTCAAGGTAATTTACGGCAGGGATGGAAAACACTGGCGCTGTCGCAGAACTCATACCACAGTCGATTAAACAAAATTTTGTATTTCTTAACTCGACGATCTTATAGGTAGAGAACTTTCTTAAACAAATACCGGTACCAGTTCTATGTTAGCGTTCCACTGGAGAAAAAATTCCAAATGTTATTCATAACATAACACATTTTTTTTTTTTTTTTTTTTTTTTTTTTACTTTCTTGTATATTCAGAAGAAAAAAGTATTATATTCGTAAAAATTTTTAACTTCTGGTTTTCGATGAATTTACATGTTTTGAGAAGTCCAAAACACGATTTGACCATTTTTAGAAAATGTCTGGTATGTGTGTGTGACAAAAATTTTGTGGCGAATGTATTGCACAGAATTACATATAAATTTATATGCAAATACATCTTGACATAAATTAGTGTCTATCAACTTTTGGTGCCAATCGCCCAAGAGTTAACGCAGCTCGATCGATTTTCACATTTTCAGGGAAGGCTATATCTCAGGAACTACTGCACAGAATTTAATATAAATTCACATGTACCCTGACATAAATTAGCGCCTTTCAACTTTCAGTGCCGATTTCTCAACTTGCTATAAAGCGATTTCCACAATTTAAGGGAAGACTATATCTCAGGTTCTACTGCGTATAATCGAACAAAAAACGTTACATGTGAAAATGCCATTATAAGACATTATACTGATTAAATATAATGACAGGTGTGCGGTGCGCTACTATGTTACAATTTTCTGCGACATTGAAAATAATGTCATTAATTCTGTACAAAACAGAATTCAATTTAGTACTACGGGTCTTAGTTTAATCTATTTTTTTTATATAAGGGCATGCAATAACTATGTTTCATTCCCTCAAATCGGTTACTATTTTCATTCCTTAAAATTTCTTTGATATAACTTTAGCATAGGAACCTTTTGTCGACTTTTAAATTTTTATTGTCAATATGACGACGAATTATTTTCAAATTTCGCCTGTTCTAGTTCTTTAGCATGATTTTCTCAATTTTATTTTAAGTTAAAAAAAAAAAAAAAAAAAAAAAAAATGTTTGTTATCAATTTTTTTATTTAGTAGTTTTGAAGTTATGCAAGTTATAGCCACGAATCATAAAAACTTATGACATATAGTTTTTATAAATTTCTATCAAATGTATGTCCCAAAGTTTACTTCCAGATTTTTATTATTATTATTATTAAATTTAAGCTTTCTCCATTTATTTTTTTAGAAGTCGCCTTCTTTATTTTAGAAACTCAGTTTTGATAATAATAGTAATTTTTAAAAAATGTTAATTATAAATATTTTAAAATTTCTCAGTTAACTAATGATATCAGAGCTGCCTGAAATCATCATAAATACAAGCAAGTTAACTTTACTTTTTTTTTTTTTCAACATACATAAATAATAATAATAATAAATAATATATGTCGTTCTCTACTGAAGCTGTTCCATTTCTTTAGAGCGATTTTTATCACTTTAATTTTAATTATTAAAAAAAAAAAAAAAAAAAAAAAATTGCAGGCATATTTATTTTTTTCGACACAAAAAGAAATATGTTTACTTATTTATTTCCTGGTATAATTTTTTTTTTCTTTTTAACATTTTGGAATTAAAATGGGGATTTTATTTATTATCTTTTGAACCGATTATTAAATAATAATAATAATAATAATAATAAAATATGGCGTTCGATAAATTTTGTCCTAATTAATAATTATACAAATTAATTTTCTCCAAAATCTAATAATGCGGACAGATAGAATGACAAACTTTCAAGGATTTATACATTTAGAAGAAAAAGAAAAAAGGAAATGTTTGCACGTTCATAAATAAGGTGTAGTACTGAAAATGCGACAACGAAAAATTGCTGTCTCAAAAAACAAATTAAATTGTCCTAAATTTCTTTCTATCACTTCTGAAAAACAAATTAATGTTTTTCTGTGGAACATATTAACATTATGAGATATGAGTGAAAATTAATCCAAGTACATTTTCAAATACATTATAGAGCTTTTAGTTATTTATTTTTATCACATTTATCTAGTTTTAGTACGATATATGGATTGAATGCGGTTTTCAAAAAATATACAGTCGGTAACAAAATTATCCGAACACTAGCAAAAATTCCTATATAAAAAAAGTAGAGTTAATACTGTTTTGTTAAATAAATCCTTGTCGAATCATGCCCTTAATCAGTCTAAGAACATGATTCGACAAGGGTTTATTTAACAAAACAGCATTAATTCTACTTTTTTTTTGTATGTTAATTTTTGCTAGTGTTCGGATACTTTTGTTACCGACTGTACAAAGCTACACAAAAACAGTATATTTTATGCTTTCTCCCCTAAAGTAAAGCTACAAAAGTATTTTTATGATTTTTTTTAAATTTATCTCTATAATTATAGCTAGTGCTGACTCTAGGCTAATTTGGCAGGGTGCTCCACCCAGAGACCCTTTTAAAAACATTTTAATATCAAGTGGCCTTTTCTAACATTTCAAATGTTCAGAGGCTTTTGGTTACTTTTCTTCCTGACATGTAACTTTCTAACAATAGTTTTACAGCAATCCTAGAAGAATAAATGCATATAGTCTACATATATACACCCAAAATTAGTAATTTACTTTTGTTACGTACAATATCACAACACAGAAGACCGTAAATTATGCAAATAATGCCCTTTTTGAAAATAGGTTGACGTTTTCTTTTACTGAGTTCCCCCTCTTCCCCCCGGCGTCCCTTTTATTCTACAGTCAGCCCTAATAGCTACCCCGTAAATGGGAGAAATTGCAAACATCTGTAGGGCGATATATGCCCAAAAATCTAATCGCCACCAATTTATGTCAAGGTCCAATCAGCTTTGTGGAATCTCGTCCATTATCACGTGAGATACCGAGCCCTCAAAATTTGGTGCAACACATACACAGACAGAAATTTTTGAAAAATGGTCAAATCATAATCAGGATATCTCAAAATGTGTAAATATATCGAAAAACAAAAATTGAAAATTTTCATTATTTCATTATTTTCTTCTTATGTATATTGAGGGAAGTGAAAATTTATAGCACAATGATGAAGCATCAACTATTGACAGTGCATAATTTTTCTTCCTGGTTAAAAAAAAAAAAAAAAAAAAAAAAAAAAAAAAAAAACTTCATTCCTATAAATGGTTTTATTTCTAAATGGAACCTAATTTAATTTCAGAAGTACAGATGCATGGGAGTGAAAATATTGTCTGGAACAATGGATAATTCTTCGCTTCCCTTACAATCGACGTGATATTAAAATAGACAAGTGCACAGCTTTATAAGGTTCCGACAAAATAAAAAAGAAGTGCAAAGGAAGTAAGTCAGGGTCGGCCGAATAAATCAGCTCATCTGATTAGGGGAAAAGAGAGAAAGACCTCTGGCTTCACCATTACAAGCTGAATAAACTTAGCAGATTAAAGATGAAAACTTAGTTGTAAGGCTTCAAACAAAAGATTCGGAAGCAGACGATAATGTGTTCGATGGTGATTAAAACTTTTACCGGAATGAATGAAAGCCAGAGTACTTCGAATAAAGAATATCGAACCATTTAATGCGTCAGGAAACTGAAATAGAATAAGGCGCTAATCATAGAATATGTACCTCGTTTATTTATCTCTTTATTTATATTTTTTAAAGCACTATTTAAACCAACAATATCTGAAAAACTAAAAGGAGAATATTAAATAATATGAAATATATCTGAGTTATATTAGTTTAGTAACCAGTGTTTAGGACGACTGATTAAGCGAGAGTCCAAAGCTGGTTGAAATCCCCACTTTTTTTGCGGTGTCCTATTCCGTATTCAAACTAATTTTGAAGAAAACCAAAGAAAACTCTGACCCGCTAAGGTGAAGAGCGCGACCAAGGTTTGAAGTCCAGTGTTGGGCATAATTGATTAAAAAGTAATTGAATTACAATTAAATAACAATTATTTTATTGTCAATCAATTAACAAGTAATTGATTGACAGTAAAATAATTATAATTGTAATTCAATTACTTTTTAATCAATTATGCCCAACACTGGTTTGAACGTAACTCTCATTTACCAGATTTCAAAGCAGAACCCTCCCGGCCACTGACCTAATTTATTTTTTGTATTATGATGAGCTTTTATGAACTTTCGAAAGGAGAGTATTTAACTGTGTTTCATACTATTTTCATTGTATTAGAAGATAATGATCTCAACACATAAATAAACAAAGTGGTGTTTCTAAATATTTCTGGAGAAAATAACACATTATTCAAATTGAATGAAAATTACATTGCTCACGTACACTGTTAAAAATTTCTGTAAATTTAATGTAAATATCTATCCAGAGTCTCTGTAAACTTACAGTTATTCTTAGTTAAAAGTGAATAATCGAGATTCTCAATCTTTATTCTATATTTTTACCTAATTTTATTATTTAATTTTTTAATTAAAATTGAAAATGACTTTTTCTACTTTAGAAAAAGCATTTTAAGTCCGAAATATATTCTCACCAATAATTTATTAAAATTAGTTATTAAAATGAATGTATAAAATAAGTTTTTTAACATCTCCGTTTATTTTTCTCTGTAATTTTACATAAGACTTAAGATAATAGATTACACAGAGATTTCTGTTGAAATTTTTAACAGTGTAGACTTCAGAAAGTGAATAGTGATGTTCTAATTACATTTTTTAATATAACCTAATCGCCAGTGTTGTACTAAATTTTTTAACTTTATTTCTCTCTTTTTATACACAGTTCTTTTTTACGTTATTACAACAGTATTCAGTATTGTTAGCCTGTCTCAAGAGTGTTTATTACCTCTCAATGAGTGTTAATACTGCTCATGAATCATTACTACAGCTAAATATTAGCATTATGTTATTACATTTGTCAAATTAGGTAAATTGTTTTATTAGGCAATTAAAACTTTTCAATTATTCGTTGTAACTGCAGAAAAAAAACTAATTTTTCATTGAACACTTTTTATTAGGTTAAAACCTTTGTTTACAAAATAGAAAGAGATAAATGACTCATGAGATAAATATCTGTTTAAATATCAACTATTACTATTGATAATATTTTCATTTAAATCAAGTATCTATATAAATAAAGCAAAGAGTTTGTCGGCGGAACATATCCAGGCGGATCACTCCTATTTTTGATTGGTCTAGATTTAACTATTTAACTAATAAACGGTTGTTTTTTAAAATTTAATTACGATGCATGATATTAAGTTGTGGCCATTACAAATTTTTCTCCTGTATGTTTATTGAAATTAATTATTATTTATCAAAACTATTTCTCATATCGAGGGTAGACGATTTTTCTTTCAGTGAAGTATAACCCTAATTGTCAAAAAAAAGTTAATTTTTTTCCCCCTCTTCAAAACAACATTTTTTTTTTTTTTTTTTTTTTTTTTTGTTAAAAATAAAAAATAATAACAATTGTTTCAAATTATCACAGATATATGGTTCAACCATTCGTTTTAAAATTACTGACGAACACCTCTGAAAAATAACTATATTCTAACAACAACAACAACAAAAAAAAAGTAATATCGAGAATAAAATGAACTTTTTTTTGGATATTTAGTGTTATACTACTTCTCTAATATGGAAATCGGACTGCATTATCATGGAAGATAATTTTATTAAATAATGATTTTAATAAATTATTTTTACTGAGTGATTTTGCATAGGAAAATATAAAAGAAAGTCATGTAGTGGCCACAACATACTAGTTTATTTAAAGATTACTCTCATTTAAATTTATTTAAACAATCGTTAAACCTAAATATTCGGAAAGTCAGATAGAGTCTCTTTAGATTTTTTTCCCCCCAAGGTATACAAAGAAGGATTTTTATACATTACGGTTTAAGGGCTCAAGCAATTTAAAATTTGCTTTAATAATTAAAATTGATAAACACACACACACACAAAGATAAATATTTGATATTGCAAACTTAACATTTATACTTCTGTTACAGGGACGCACAAAAGAATTTGCGTACATTATGGTAGATTACACGACATACAACTTCGTAAAAAATACTCAATTCTATGATTTTCAATTTTATTTATTTAAAGACTGCTCTCATTTAAATTTATATAAATAACCGTTCACTCAAAATGTTCGGAAAGTCAAATAACGGAATTTCTTTTCTCTTTCTTTCTTTCTTTCTTTTCTTTCTTTTTTTTTTTTTTAAGATTGAGGGGGAAAAAAATCGATGCAGCAAAGAAGTAGTAGTTATAGGTTAAATTAAAATATATAAATACAAGCATTTTAAACTTTTTTTTTTTTTTTTTTTTAATATTTTTTATTTTCACTTGCAGATCCTGATTTAAAAGCTCCATTTTAATGGGGGAAAAAAATCATAGAATTATTTCATGAATATATTACACATATAAATAGGCTTCAATACTTTTTCAATACTGTCCGTTCTGATACTGATTATTATTAATTTTCTTTTCTTTTTCTTTCTAAGAAAAGAAATAAACAGAAAAAAACGATTTTCATGAAATTCTGGCAAAAGTCAAGTTTAGTTTAGTATGGAGGACTATTAGTTTTCTTTCTTTCTTTTTTTTTTTTTTCAAATTATAGCATCGCTTTCAAATTATTCAATTATATTTTCGATAAATTTTCGATTTCGATAAATGTTCAGCTATCGTAAAACTAGTATCGTAAAAATCCGTAGATTGAGACTAGTAGTCCTCAGTAATAATAATAATAATAATAATAATAAAATCCTTTACTTTAAAACTTTATTCCTAACAATTTACGCTAACCATTACGTACGGTCGTGATAATTTCAGATCCGAGCTAAACCTAATTTATTTGTACAAAATGTAACAGTTAGCAGAAATCAGATAAAAATATTCAGAAAATCATTTTCTGTATAGTCTAAGAAGACAACGACACAGGAAGGAAGGGAAATAAGAGAAACTTACAATGATACGAAATACTTCCCGAGACGAACAAAGCGAAAATCACAAAACGACGAGAATAGTGTATGTTTTATTAAAAAGAATCCACGATTTCATTCTCTACAAAATATTCCATTTGGTAAAGAATTAACCCTTTATCTACTGCATTATGATACAGACAAAAATTTTGTTTGAAACATATATTTTTGGTTACTAAAGTGCATTATTTAAAGATATGTAGGTTAAAAATTATGCATATCACCTCATCATAATAAATAAATGAGAATTTTGTGAGGTCGTACTTTAGTGTACCACTGGTACATAGAGGTCGAAAACATCATTTCGACATGAAAAAAGTGTAGAGAAATATTTACTCTTTATGTTCCTCATATTTTTTCTAAGATGAGTGGGATATTCTTGAAATAATATAGGTATTAATTATAACACACATGAAGATTGTGAAAAATATCAAGCAAAAACAGCAAGTGCACTCCTTATGAAACAAAAATGGCTATATGTATCGTCTAATGCTTTGTAGTGAGATTAAAGGGAGGTACATCTGTTCCCTTCTTATAAATATCTTTGACATTTCTTCTATAAATTCGATTTTATACTATTTTTAAAGTAATGGTACTTTAAAGTACCGTCAGTAGATAAAGGGTTAAGAGTTAGTCCCGATAAACGTACCAAAAGAGATATTCGGTTTAACAGTATTTCGTTTTCTCTTGAAGATAAAAACATTAATTCTATTAGGAATAAGAATTAGAATATATATATATATATATATATATATATTTTTTTAGGCAGTACGGCAGGACTATTTCTTTCAAACTGCGTCGTTACCAATTTATAGTGTTCCACTTCGAAAACGCCTGCCAATATCCAGTTTTACCATTTAATTTCTTACTCTATCTTAAAATATTTTTTTGAAATCCGTCAAAACTTTTATATATATAAATATACAGGGTGTCCAAAAATTATCTTTACAACTTTGAAATTTAATAACTATTGAAATAAAAAAGATTTTCACATTCTGTGTTCTGCAGTTATTAGTGCAACTCATAAAATTTTTTTTCTGTTTTGGTTAGCCAGTTGTATCTGAGCACGTGGACCCCACAGGAGAAAGCACAATGTGTGGCATGGTTCATTAAGAGCAAATCGGACACACAAGTTCAATACAATTGCAGGACCAAATTTGGCAAGGCGCCACCATCCAGACCCACCATCCGTGCATGGCACACCAGCTTCATGACCACAGGCTCAGTGTTACATAAGAAAGGAGCAGGACGACCCAGCACAAGTGATGAAACTGTTGAGCGGGTTCGCGAAGCATTCCAGCACAGTCCAAAAAAATCAGTTCGTTCGGCTACTACACAATTAAAAATACCCAGATCAACAATCCACAAGGTGCAAAAAAAACTTTATGAGTTGCACTAATAACTGCAGAACACAGAATGTGAATATCCTTTTTATTTCAAAAGTTATTAAATTTCAAAGTTGTAAAGATAATTCTTGGACACCCTGTATTTTTTCCCTCTCCATCTTTGTAAATATAAATCACAACCTTCGGGTTCGTAGTTGTGCACTCTGACCACAGAGCCAACCGGTCTCGGTTGAACATTTCCTGATTATTTAGACTAGTGTTTTCAGATATTTTTAGACTAAAACTGTGAAATTTATTTGAAATGGGTGTTACTTTCCGATTTATAAGTTGAGTATATTGATATTAATTATGTTTTTGAGAAATTAATGGATTAATATTAATTTATCTGTGATGAATTTTGAGTATCATTTAAATATCGGATAATTGGTTTATAGTTTTTTTAATATTAAGTTTTGTTCTGTTGAAATTGAAAGTATTAATTACTAATAATAAATAAGAAACTGTTATTAAGGTTATTTTACTAATTGAAATATTTAGTAAATGAGTATAGGGGAAGATACTATACAATTAATGCATTCAAATTTTACTAAGTTGTTTGGAATTAAAAATCAATACATTATTTGAATATGTGTTTAAGAATTTTATTGAGCGCCCTCTATTATTATTATTATTATTTATTTATTTTTATTTTTTTGAAAGGGTGTTAAAATACAAATATAAGTAGTCTTGTCGTACTAAATTAATTTCTGTCATAGACAGAATTTCACTCATAGTTTTTTTTTTATTTTTCTTTTTCCGATAAACAGGTTCAATGAGTTCCGTGGATGAAATGTCTATGGATTAAATATCTATGGATGTCATGGATGAATGTCTATGAATGAAATTCTGTCATATCCATAGTTTTTGTTTTTATTATTATACACAGGTTACACGGATTTTAAAGATTAATAAGAAAGAAAGAAAAAAAAAGCATATTTTCTCTAATTTCTATACATAATAAATAAATTTCGAGCATGTAAAAGAAAAAAATTTAAACAATATAAAATTTTCTTTTTTTTTCTTTTTTTTTTTTTTTTTAAATTCAGCCGGTGGGTCCTGGTTCCAAGAGACCTTCATAAAAGCAGCGGTGGACGAGTAGAATTGACTACTGATTTTATTTTATTTTATTTTATTTTATTTTATTTATTTATTAAATATTTAAAATTTGTATTTTTGGTACGATTGTATGCAAAAACAGTACAATTTTCAATACACTTTACCCTGCGTATAGCCTTGTAAAATTAGTTGTAATCGGGGGAAAAAAAAAAACTAGTATGATGTGGCCGCTATAAGACTTTCTTCTTTATTTTTGTACACAAATTCACCCAGCATAAATCTGTACTGATAGTCCATATTCTTGATTTTTCAGGAGCCGAAAAATAAAGTTAAACTAACTAAAAACAAATCAGAAGAATCGATTAGGAAAAGGGGGTTTCGTTGACTTATACGCTTTATACATTCAGTAATTGTCAACCTTCGTTTAATAACGGGAAAAAATTAAATTAAATATTTTATACTATACATGAATGGTAAATTTCTGACTTGAACCTTTTTTTACCAATGGATTTTCTCAAAGACTAAATGTCATAGACTTAAATCGATAGAGGATTTTTTTCTGAGTCTGACTATGTACTTAACTCAAAATCGACATTTTTGGACTTAAATCCTTTATACTTATCAGTATAGAAATAATTTATTAAAATTATAACTCATTAAAATAATCTACAATGATGAATGCAGACGAGTTTCATTCCGTGTTGGGCATAATTGATTAAAAAGTGATTGAATTACAATTAAATTACAATTATAATTATTTTACTGTCAATCAATTGAGAAGTAATCGATTACAAATAAATTGAATTACTTATTAAATTTATTTGTAATAATTCAATTTATTTCTAATCAATTACTTGTTAATCGATTGACAGTAAAATAATTATAATTGT
Source organism: Salticus scenicus (assembly GCA_963930645.1). NCBI lineage: Eukaryota > Metazoa > Arthropoda > Arachnida > Araneae > Salticidae > Salticus > Salticus scenicus. Next base: position 31,739,850 of record OZ005662.1, read on the forward strand.
AATTTAATTGTAATCCAATTACTTTTTAATCAATTATGCCCAACACTGGTTTCATCTAAGGGAAAACTAACATTAAATATCTCCCCCTTCCCCCCCCCCCCCCCCAAAAAAAAAAAAAAAAAAAAAAAAAAAAAAAGACAGTTTTTTCTCTGTAAATAGCATCTTAAAAAATACATTTTAATAATTTAAAAAGAAAAAAAAATTGCCGATTTTCAAAACGCGACAGTCAAAGAGAAGCCCCCCCCCCCCCCCCCCGGAATATGGAATCATTTTTAACACAAGCTGCACAAAATTTACAGAAAAATCAGTAAAACAATGTTTCGCATAATTTTAATAATAATTTCAGTAATTTCTTTTAGTCATTATATATATATATATATATATATATATATATATATATAAATGATAGGTATCGTAATAACATTTAACCTTAAAATTTAGCAATTAATAGATACAAAACAATACCAACACAACAAAAATAGAACTGATTGGTAACATTTACGTAAGACTGTCACAAAAATGTTGCGATACAGATTAAGAACCAATAAGAGACAAAAACAATTTAAATTACTTACGTCGACATGAATGATAATAATAAAAAAGGACCATTAAACTTAATGACGGAGAAAGTAAATAAAGGACTACTGAAATAATAATTGAATAAAAATGCTTAAAATTTTAAGTATAAACCTTTAGGGGCATGTAATTCATAAAGCTGTATATAAAAGACTCCAGTAATGTCTATTTATCATTGAGAGAGTAGAGAGAGAGAGAGAGAGAGAGAGAGAATTTTATTTTCTACATACTTCTACATATCTTGAACTCTTGTTTTACATCCGACATTTAAATTTGGGAGTTTTACAACAAATATTTACAAGAATTTAATTATGAATTCCAGTTTGAATACTAAAAAAATACACAAAGATATTTTAACAGTTTACAAAAATTTGATTATAGAAGTTTCTTATATCCACATCCCATGTCATCATATTCAGTATATAATTCATTTTTGAATTTATAACATTTAAAAAAACTCAATAAAATTTAATGTTACTAAATTGAAAACACTGACTTGCAAACTAAACAAAAATTATAAAATAAACAACATTTTTAGGAATTCATTTTGAATGGACGCATATCAAATGATGAGGGGGAAAAAAGACATATTGAATTGAGTGGTTCCTATATGGGGAAAAGAATTGATCGTCTGATCTAGACACTAGCCTGCCAAAAACAGACAATGCGGCATTTCAGATATCCTTGGTCAATATTAACGATTTTTGGAGGCACCACAACGCAGAGGTTCCGATTGCAAAAAAGGCTGTTAGAAACTTTCACAAAGTTTTATAAATTTATAACAGTGAAATAAAGCTCCGGAGTAATAATTAAAATGAGCGGAAATATAAAAACTTATTTAAAGTTTTAACAACTCAATTTAATGAAAAAGAAAAAAATTTATGCATTCAATTTATCTATATAGATTATTGTCAACTTTTATTAGAAATTTCCAATCACTAATTTTTAAAAATAATGAAATTTATAAAAATAACACTAACCTCCCCCCCCCCCCCCCAAAAAAAAAAAAAAAGAAAAAAAAGAAAGAAAGAAAGTTACATTATATAAAACACGCATAATTACGTTTACATTAAAAAAATAAAGGGGGGAAAAAAAGGGTTCTATAATTATTTTTTTTAATTCATTATTAATTCATTTTGGGAGAGAAAATATTCATGCTCCAAAATTTTTAAGACTAAAATCTTCAGCGGTAATAATAGTCAGCAAAGTTAAAATTTAAGAATAAACTAATCCTAGAAAGTTACCTTTTTTTTTTTTTTTTTTAGTTTTTGCACTTTGTCTAAATGATACATTAATAGCAACAACAAAAATATTTCAAAGTAAAATTCATCAAGACTTACCCAACCATTAAAGATAGGGAAGTTATTAATTGTACTCACCTAAAAAGAAAGAGAAACAAAAATTATAAAAAAATATTTTACAAATAAACACATTCTAAATTATTAATACTTAAAGATATTCATTTGCATCATCATACTGTCAAAATCCTTTTATATGCGCGTCCGGCTATCTCTTCCTAAACGCAAAATGATGCAGAGGCATCAAAATATGCTAAATAATCCAAGGATTCCATGTTGACCATTTCAATTAAAATATTCCAATTATCCAAAAAAAGATACCAATTTAAAACCCAAAGAGAGTAAAAAATAATCGGCCCAAGGTACTGTTAAAAAAATGTCTGCCTACAGAAGTGCCAACTACCTGAAGCGGTTGGGCGACAAAATACAAGCAGCGGCAGCGGGATAGGTTAGAAAATTTCAAAAGTTTAAAATTACATATAATTGATAAAACGAAGTTTTGAGATATTTCAGTGGTATTTTTATTTATAAAGTGATGAAAAAAAAAAAAAAAAAAAAAAAAAGCGATTCAAATTTTTCTTTTAAATTAATTTAAATGTAGTGACCAGTGACGCGGCCAAGTCTGTTAAGTAAGTCCAGTGTTGCCAGACTTGGGGACATTTTTATTCAACTACCACCAATAATTTTGAGAAGTAAAATTTGACATACATAGTAGACGATTAATCTTCGATGTGATTAAGCAGCTGTTGCTATAAAAATTTAATTGTGGATGTTGAATAAAAAAGTCCCCAAATCTGGCAACACTGAGTAAGTCTGATAATTTGATTATAAAAAAGGAATTAGTAACAATTCAAAGCCTAATCAAAAATTGGTGACAAAGTTATCTATAAAACATGCATGAAAATCTTAGTTACTTTCATTTACAGATGTGTACAAATCATTAGAATTATTGTGAATTTTTAATATTATACTATATACTTTTGCTCTCTTTTATGAAAGAAAACAGGAAATGTAATTCAGTTCTTTTTAATATCGACAACTTTTCGAATTTTTACTATATTTATTTGGCGTTTTTATAGAAATAGCCCAATATTTGGATAATAAATTATGAAAGAATATATATATAATAATAAATATACATAAACGTAGTTAACACTTGCATATACACATTTAAAATTTATCTTGTAAAATGCTCATATTTCATTAAATATTTTTATATATATACACACATATAATTCCTTTGATAACAAAAGAAAAGAATGAGAACGAAGAACAGTCTGTCAAATAAATCACCACAGAAACATACATAGGCCAAACAAAGTAACTAGTTATCTTAAATTGACTTATTTTTTTAAGATTAATAATTTGTACTTACTTTAATTTATTAGACTACAATACCTGTTGAAATATAATATAGGACCGTGTATTCTGATGCTGAAGAAATTAAGGAATACTATAGGATAGTGTTATAAGGGGAAATAATAGAACTTCCATTGATGAAAAGAACCTTTTTATTTTGAGATGAGCAAAAGAATTTCGGACCAAAGCAACATAAGATTGAATTTGAAATAAGATTGAATTTTAACTGAAAAACTGAAAATGCTATAAGACGTTTTTCAAGTGCTATCCTCATAGCATTGAGCAAAGAATTGTAGGTATTCTGTATTTGGTAAGCAATTTATCAAAATACCAAATGATAGCACGAACCTACCAGAAAAAATTATATTGAAGTGAAATAAATAAAATAAAGCAGAGATCGATCCAGGCAAAAATTGGGTCCTCTTTGCTGCCCCTTCACAAAATTCAAGTCCATAAAAGGGGACCCTTCACAAAATTCAAATCCATAAAAGAGGACCCTTCACAAAATTCAGATTTATGAAATGAGTCCTTCACAAGATTTGTTTCAGAAAAGCGATTTTTTTTCAAAAATGTTTCCATGTTTTCTGTATTATTTTTAATTAATTGGTTCAATGAAACTATGTTAATTTGATATTAAAAATTATTTAGAATGGCAGTTAAAATGGAAGATTTTATACACGATTTTTTTTTTTTTTTTTTTTTTTTTCACAAAAATAAATAAAAATTTCACAAAAATATTTTGTTTTTCACAAAAAGGGGACCTAAATTTTAAAACCTCGATCAACCCCTGTAAAGGTATATTATTGTTCTTTTTCAGTATACTATGCCTAATGTATTATGTCAAGTATACCAAAAAGCACCGTTCACATGGAATATGTTCTACCCGTATCACTCGATAGAGGGGTGAATATACAGAGATATCATTTGCATTGCGTTGAATACTCTGCATTTTATAATAATAATAATAATAAACATTCAAATATTTTCTTAAAGTTTTCAAGAAGCCTTTTTATGTTCTTGAATATATTTGTTATTCAGATAGAAATGAAGACCTCATAATCACATGCTACAGCCAGAAAGCATTTCAAGCATTACATTTTACAGGGTGATACCAAGCATTCTGTTTTTTCTTTAATATGTTCTTTGCACACACGTAGTTTCAGGAAAATTTGTCAAGTATTTTTCTAGATGTTTTTTAAAATGTCTAACTGTAAATTGAGAGTGTCCGGTCATTTATGTACATCCAAAATACATGTTTTTAGAACGTTTTTACAATAAATCGGTTTGTCTGTCTGTCCGTCAGCACATAATTAATTTTCTTTCGGCATTTCGTATTATAGTACTTCTCTGAGGAAAACATCTTCTGAAATTATCATGGAAAATAATTTTAATAAATAATAATTTAATAAATAATTTGTACAGCGCTAATTTGTATAGCATAATACAGGAGAAAGTTTTGTGGTGGTGACCACAACATACTAATTAAAACCGTTGAAGAATATTATTTTGCATTTTTAATTTAACCCAGGATCTTCAGTGTAATTTTAACTGAAGTAATTTTGCTGTAAATGAAAATTATTAGACACTAAAGATTATTTTAACAAATAGAAATCTCTTTTATAAATATATTTTACAAATTAACTTTAACATTCCTTTATCTACACGATCCACCAGCGGCCGAGCGGTTCTGGGCTCAAAGCTGGTAGAAGTGAGGTGCCGGGTTCGATCCCAAGTCGCGCTCGTCGGCCTGGCAGTTCGAAGTTTTCCGTGGCTTTCTTCGAAACTTCCGTAAATACGGGCTAGGACCTCTTAGAAAGACCCCCCACAGTGGACCCTCTCCCTCAGGTCTAGGACCCTAGTGCAATCAATCTGCCTTAATTCCCACAACCCAACACAACCTTTTATTCACGCTTAAAAATTACGTAAATAAAGTAAATAAAATCACAAATAAAAAAAATTTCATGTTAGTTTAGAAATATTATACAAGTTCCGAAACAGTCTAATTATTTCTGACATTTATAAAATGAACAAATAAAATACAAAACATTCACTTTTTTCTTAACCTGTCTAAAAAAAAAAAAAATTATTTTTTCCTTCAAACCAATATTACATTCACAATTGTTCGCAAAGGAATACGCCCTTAACATAGGCTAAACATTTACAACTGGGTTTGCTTAGCGAGGTAATGGACGATTTGCGTGCTTCCGATATTGTTCACGTAAAAGTTCCGTATTTCAAATTATTAGCCCAAGAGACTGCTTTTAACTTACGGAATGAAAGGAGATAACTAGTTGATGTGCATACATTTTTTTTTATATTTTTATTTCGATATAAAATTATGCCTAAAACAAAAACAAAAAAAAGCAATCTATTATGGCATAAGAGAGGGTAGCCTATAATTTAGCAATCAAAAATTTTTTTCGCAGTGAATAATGAACAAAAATAAATAATATAATAATAGTAATATATATATATATATATATATATTGCAATGATTCTTTCGTGTTTTCTTTTTGGTTTCCTTGAGGATTTTATTTAATCTTTGTTTTAATTTAATATTTCACTTATTTCTCATTCTATATGGTTCTGCTGCCTCGATCGGGGCGTGAAATGATAAAATTACTATGATTAGCAATTTCGTTTTACGAAATCGATGCAGCTTTCACAGCTTTATGAAGTACTCGCCCCTTGATAAGTATACTTCTAATTATAAGCATTTATATCCAATTAATTCTGTGGTTAATTATTTGTTTTCTTTGTCATTAGTTTAATGGTCCTTTTTTATTATCATTCAGGTCGGCGTATGTATTTTAAGTTATTATTGTAACTCATTGGTTCGTAATCTATATCGCAATTTTTTGTGTCAGTCTTTCCTCTATGTTAAATTCAGTTCTATATTTTTGTGTGCTGTTATTGTTTTAGTTCAATTAATTGCTAAATTTTAAGATTAAATTTTATTACGTTATCTATTATATATATATATATATATATATATGTGTGTGTGTGTGTGTGTGTGTGTGTGTAAACAAACGATATAAAGTGAAAAAAAAAAAAGAAAAGTTTAAAAAGGTAAATAATGTGACCGGCCTTTACATTATTCACTCTTCACTTACCGTCGCCGGAAGCCCGAACCAATGTTATTCTATGGGAAATTTTTTTTACAAATAACTTATTAACCAATACATATTTTTAAATTCTGTTTTCACATTCAGAAAATTCCCAGCTGTTAAATTGATGGACCTTTTTTAAAAATGTATTCTTTTTTTTTCAATTTTTAATATTTTATTTTGAAGCTGCAAAATGAAAAATTTCACATATTGGAAATTCGTATTTTGCAGCTTCAAAAAAAAAAAAAAAAAAAAAATATATATATATATATATATATATATATATATATATATATATATAATTAAAATATATATATAATATTTTTTTTGAAAAGGTCCGTCAATTTAACAGTTGGGAATTTTCAGAATCTGAAAACAGAATTTAAAAATATGTATTAGTTAAGTTATTTGTAAAGAAAATTTCCCATAGAATAACATTATATTCGGCTTCCGACGACGGTGAGTGAAGCGGGCCCTTAATTAAAACAATTAAACTTGTTTCGGTAATTTACATAACAAATCAATATTAAAAAAAAAAAAAGTAATAATTTTATTATATTAAGATATAAAGCATAATTTACAACATAACACATGATAGCTCTTTTTTCTGTTCAGTAAATATTTACAAGAATGCCAAAAAAAAAAAAAAAAAAAAAATGGTACATTGATAAAAAGAAAAATATCGGTTTTAGGTTGAAACAAATTTTGGTACTACAGCAGTTGCAACAATGAGGTAGTAAAGTCTTTTACCATAATTATTTGATGTTTCTTGAACAAACAAAAAAAAAAAAAAAAAAAGAGAGAGAGAGAGAGAGAAATCATGGTAAAAGATTTGTTGCAGCTACTATACTGTCAAAATCATAGTAAAAGATTTTCCCCTCATGTGATTGGAGCTACTATATTTGCTAAGTTTCGGTTAAATAAAACACTAAATCATGGTAAAACATTTTCCTATTTTACAGTTCAGCTAATATTTTGCCAAATTTTGTTAAATTAAAGCCCCAAATCATAATATAAAATTTTTCTATCATGTGATTGCAGCTACTATATTGCTAAGTTTTCGTTGAATGAAGCAACAAATCATGATAAAAGATTTAGCCATCTTGTGGTTGCATTGCAGCTACTATACTGTCAAAATCATGGTAAAAGATTTTACCATAATGTGATTGGAGTTACTATATTGATACGTTTTGGTTAAATAAAACACTAAATCATGGTAAAAGATTTTCCTATTTTACAGTTCAGCTAGTATTTTGCCAAATTTTTGTTAAATTAAAGCACCAAATCATAATATAAAATTTTTCTATCATGTGATTGCAGCAGCTATATTGCTAAGTTTTGGTTTAATGAAGCACCAAATTATGGTAAAAGATTTCCCCATCTTATGGTTGCAGCTATTAAATTGCCAAGTTTTGTTAATTTAAAGCAACAAATCATGATAAAAGATTTTTCCCATTTTATGGTTGTAGCTACTGTGCGCTATGTTTCGGTTCAACATAGAACAAATTTTTTGAAAGCGTATGTTGTGGTCACCACAAAACTTTCTTTCACATTTTCTACACAAATTTAAGCAAAACAATTTACTTATTAAAAGTATGATTAATTAAAATTACTTTCCATGATAAATGCAAATAATTTGGATCGTGCATAACTTTTATGGAAGCTGATTTTCTAAATACATGATTATTTATTTATTGAAATTTATTTTTCCGACTGAGTGAAAATAATGCCTGGACCGGGACTCGAACCCCGGAGTCCCTGAGTGAAAATACCCCTGTCCCGGTCCAGGCATTATTTTCACTCAGTCGGAAAAATAAATTTCAATAAATATTATTTTCTTCCACAGTTGATTGTGTGATTTTATGAAAAAAAAAAAAAAAAAAACATGATTATTTACTTAAAAATTGGCAAATCACTTGTTTTTCTAGTGCTTTATATACTTACTAGCAAACCCATGCGAAATTTTTGCAATTTCTTTCTTTCTTTCTTTTTTCTTTTTTACCTTTAAAATTTGAAACTTTTTTTTACAAGTCTTATACCAACTACCCCGTACAATTAAAATTTAATTCACCAGAAGTCATATTATCATTAGTTTTTGTGGATGAAAAGCTAATGATTGTTAAACCAAATCATTCAAAGAAAAGTTTCAAAATAAAATTCATGTTTGACGACCCAGTTTTCATATTTCCCCAGGCAAGACAACTTTAATAAAGGACTATGGCGACTTTTAAATTTTTGCCGCCATGTTGGCGAGATCTCTTTAATTTTATTTATTTATTTATTTATTCATTTTGATATAATTTTTTGGTAAAAACACGAAGTACCTATTTTGATTATACTTTTTATTATTGCGTTATACAGTCAATCTATGAAAAGTTCATATTTTGTTTATATCTTTAAAGTATAGCTGGGTTTAAAATGACGCTTACATGGATTGTAAAGATGCAACGTTTAAAAATAAATTTTTCTATAAAATGGTCTCATCAGACAAATGTCGTCACTTTCGTTTCAAATTTAATTTTATTATTGTTGATTTTACAATCATTTTTCAAATAATAAATCAGGCTGGAGTCTTGAAATAGAACACAGAACGATAAAATACTTTCAATATTTTTAATGAAACTGCACACACTTCACATCACATTTTACGATCGACAGATATTGTTGAATACAAAACATTTCTATTTACAACCTATTATACACAAATTATACACAGAGGGCCCAGAAATTAAAGTAAATTCGAATAATACTCGCTCAGTAGCGACATAACGATCAGAACAGAACATTCTTTCTACCTTCACCGGTAGCGGTAAACAGAGGCATTACGATATAACCAAAGCTTCCTAGATCTACTATAGAAGATCTAGGAAGCTTTGGTATAACCCGCTTCAACTGGAGAGGAGTTTAGTTGCTCTGCTGCTATTGCTGGCCTTGTGGGAAGAACTATTCCAACTGCTCTAGTTTTGCAACAATTATATCACTGAACTGAGTGTGCGTGCTTAAATATTACTTGTATATTATTTTTTATCCTCGCGTATTTTATTGTCAGTATCGTACCGTTTCTTCAAAATATAATCGTAACTGGTCCACGTTAGAGAAATATTTAAGGGTTTTTCGGTTAATCTGTTAAATATTACAATTTTTCCTTTTTTTTTTTTTTTTTATAGAACATTTGAAACATCTAGTATTTGTGAAGGGTTTATTTTAAAATTGCTGATTTCTGTGAAAGATTTGTTTTAAGAGTAACAATTTTTATGAAAATTCATCTCATCTTCTAAACTTTTTTTTTTTTTTTTTTTTTTTTTTTTGACCTCTGAAATGTGTAGGAATTTCTCGCAATGTTAAAACTTTTAACACTTTCGCGACCGCATGTTTTTGCCTTTTTGACGGTAAGCTCCACCTGTGGGCATTATTCTTTTACATTACATTATTTTAAAACAATGTTTACTGTATTTATATTTATAATATAAATAAATATACGTTGCAATTATACTCTTCCTAATCAAAGTATTTGTATCCATAGTGCATTGATTGCACAAATGTATATATTGGGTATATTGTTAAGAAATAATGTAACCTATGTAACCTAAAGAAACGCCCATTGGCGGAGTTACAGATTTTCAAATGACGTGAATTCCCGTCAGCGGTCGCGAAAGTGTTAAGTGAGAATATATATATATATATTTTAATTCCTTTACAATACTCAGCAAATGAGAGAAAGATGAAAATACCAACAATGAAATTAAAAGTTAGATGTATTACGTTTAAAGTTATTGTCACAATTACCATTTAATTAAATTTCACTGATTAGTAAAAACATGTTAAAGTACTTACGCAGAAGAGAAATGACGTATATATCACTTAAGCCTGAACTATGAGATAGTTTTCATAATCCATTAATCCAGTAAATTCATGCAACACAAGATAAAAATTGAAAGAAATTAACCAAAAATACTATTGAAATAAAAAGGAATGCATGAAAGAAAAATAGAGTTATAAATGCTGAAACCCAGTACAGATCTCATCAGGAAACTAGCAGTATATATGAGAGATTCTCATGGTCTCACTTTTTAATGAGAACCCTGAGTGTGCAATAATGCCTAACCTAATCAGCAACCAATGTGCATGTAATTCTGTGGGGAAATTCGATTCCACAATTACTTATTACTTAATGTTTTTACTTTTATTTATTTTTTATTCCCTTTTTAAATTCAGGAAAATTACAAACGTTAAATTAGAAAGTTTATACATCATTATTATATCGTTTTTCAAAAATTGGTTTTGCACATTTTATTTTCTAGCTAAAAGTTAAGAAAAAAAGAATTCAATCAATTTTTCGCTTTTTTTAAAAATAATATATATATATTAAAAACGACTAAGGTAAAGATACTATTGTTCGCACTTCTAAAATTTGGCCCAATGTTCGCCCCCCTCACAAAAGAAATGTTAAAATAAGAGTTAATTAACATCTGTGAATTTGAATCTGCTCGAGTTAGGTTCTCCGGTTCTAGGGAATCTAGCACGGGGAAATTCAAATTCATAGATGTTAATTAACTGTTATTTTAACATGTCTTTTGTAAGGGTGGCGACAATGGTGTAAATTTTAGCGATGGCGAAACACTGGTGTCTTTCCCTTACTAATTTTTTGAATGTGAAAACGGAATAATAATAATGACAAAACATTAAACAATGAGTAATTATGAAAACAAATTTCCTTATAAAATAACATGGGTTTTGAAAATTCAGTCAATTTTTCGCTTTTTATAAAATTAAAAAATTAAATAAAAAATATATATATTAAAAACGACTAAGGGAAAGACACTATTGTTCGCCACTTCTAAAAATTGGCCCAGTGTTCGCCACCCTCACAAAAGAAATGTTAAAATAAGAGTTAATTAACATCTGTGGATTTGGATTTGCTCGAGTTAGGTTCTCCGGTTCTAGGAAATCTAGCACGGGGGATTCAAATTCATAGATGTTAATTAACTGTTATTTTATTATTTTAGCATGTCTTTTGTGAGGGTGGCGAACACTGGTGAAAATTTTAGCGATGGCGAAACACTGGTGTCTTTCCCTTACTAACATAACGGTTGTAAATTTTCTGAATGTGAAAACGGAATAATAATAATAATAATAAGTAAAATAAAATTAGAAATTATAACTTCTAAACTTTCATTAAATGATTTATTTTAATTTATAATTGTTGCTAAAAAATTAAATCATTAAATTCATTTTTCTTACTTATTTTTATTTCATATTGCTCGCGCACTTTTTATTTCCTAACTCAAAATTATTTAAAAAAAAAAAAAAAACTTTTTCGTTATCGTTTGTTTCGATACTGATTATTATTAATTTTCTTTTTCTTAAAAAAAAAAAAAAAAAAGATTTTGATGAAATTCTGGCAAAAGCAGAATTTAGTTTAGGACGGAGGACTATTAGTTTTTTTTTTTTTTTTTCAAATTATAACATCGCTTTCAAATTATTCAATTATATTTTCGATAAATTTTAGATTTCGATAAATGTCCAACTATCGTAAAAGGATTTCGACAAATGTCCAACTACCGAAAAATGACACCGCAAAAATCCCAGATTGAGACTAATAGTCCTCAGTCCTAAAAATAAATAAATAAATAAATAAAAACATTAAACAATGAGTAATTATGAAAACAAATTTCCTTATAGAATAACAAGTGTTTTGGCTGTCGACGGAATTAGATATTGTACGCTCTTAACAAAGCCAATTCAATCATAAAATAAAAAGACTCAAATTTGATTGGAATTGAGGAAAAACAGCAAAAAACAATCTCATTTCACGTAACGTAATTTAATGAAACGTAATTAATGTGTCCACACGTGTATATAACAAGTAAACATGATTCATCGCAAACAAATGAAATGGCCGCGAAATTTTTTTTTTCCGCAATCCACCGTATCAAAATGCTCATTTTTACGGTTTGCATACAACTAAGCCACTTCATCCAAGGCCGTACCTGAAGTGAAATGATGGAAGAAAGGAAAAAAAAAAAAAAAGAGTCAAACAAGACTTGTCTTTTTTCCTTCCGCATGCAATGTACTGTTTCTTTGTGTTTTCTCATCTTCAGGCGAAGTACAAGTGGATGAATGTCATTATCTTCTGCTGAATAGACGGATATACGGGCAGCAGAACATGCTGGGGAAAAAAAAAATACAGTTATCGTTTTCGAGAAAAGAAAAGAAAACTCATCACTTATTAAGCAGTTCGTCAGACGATACAATCCTAATTTAAATAAGTCTGTCTGCCATTTTTTTTTTTTTTTTTTTTTTTCTAAAAAGATTAAAATTAACTTTTCTTTCCAAAGAAAAAAAAAAAATCGAGTCTTACAAATGGGCGGTTTGATGAAACATTTTATTGTTCAGTTGTTATCGTTGAATGTTATCGTAATCATAAAAAATAAGAGAAGAAAAAATGATTATTGCCGAAATGTCAGTGCAGGCCTCCATGTGGGGACTCAAAAAGATTTTGGGTCCGTCTGTTTGTGTGTCTGACTGTCTGTCTGTCTGTCTCGCAATAGCGGACGAAAAAATCACCCCCAACGAATTGTAACTCGGTGTCGGTACTTTTTATCGAAAACCCTTTTTTTTTTTTTTTTTTTTTTTTTTAATAGAAACTTTGAATTATGAAATAAAAAGCGTGCGTGCAAAATGAAATAAAAAATAAAATAAGATTTATAAATGGACAATATTTAAGCTCGTGGACTCAGTTAAATGTTATAATAAGAAAAAATGATGACATTAGTCTAATGAGATTATTATTCAAAGAAAAAGAAAATTAATAATAATCAATTTCGAAACAAACATAATCGAAAAGTTTATTTTAATGATTGTGATTTAGGAAACAAAAAGCGCACGTGCAAAATGAAATAATAAAAAAAGAAGCAAGATAATTAAGTTGGAATTTGAGTTGGTAATTTAAGGATGTCATTGATATAGTAACTTTTTTATTATTTTTTTTTTATTCAAAGATTTTATCATAATTTTTTCATTGCCACAAAAAAGCAAAAAGAAATAACGTATTAAAACCACTGATCTCAGAGATCAGTGATTAAAACGTACGAATGAAAGGGAAATAATAATAATAAAAAAAAAAAAATCTGGAGTGACTCCACTCGACTTTCCGAACATTGAGTAACTAACAGTTTTGTAGATAAAATAAAGAAAGAGGAGTTGCTAAACAAACAAAAAGAAAACCATAACAGAGTGTTTCAGTATTTTTCTCCATATATCACACGAGGTTTTATTTAACGCTATTGAACTTTGAGCCCTTAGATCATAATGATAAAGAATTTTTCGTTGTGTCCCGGTAAAAATCTATAAATGCTAGATTCACCAAAATGCTTATAGTTAGTGCAACAGTGATTTATAATATTCATACAAATTTTCAGCTCAATTGAATAAGGCGTTTAGATGCTATCGCTGGTCTCATAGGCCATAAAGATAAAGAATTTTTCTTTGTGTCCCTGTAAAAAAACTGTAAGTGCTAGATTCACCAAAATCTATACAGTTGGTTCAAATGTGACCTTTAACATGTGTACAAATTCTTTGCTGAGATTAATAAGGCGTTTAGACGCTATCACACTTTTAAAAATTTGACAAAGAATTTTTCTTTGTGTCCCTGTAAAAAAACTATAAGTGCTAGATTCTCCAAAATCTATACAGATTGAGTATCTGTGACCTATAATATGTGTATAAAGTTTTTGCTCAATTGAATAAGGCGTTTAGATGCTATCGCACTTTTAAGATTTTGGTCCCTTGGCCATAATGATAAAGAATTTTTCTTTGTGTCCCTGTAAAAAAACTATAAGTGCTAGATTCACCAAAATCCATAGGGTTCGTACTACGGTGACTTACAATATACGTACCAACTTTCAGCTTATTCGAACAAAGCGTTTAGACGCTAGCGTGTTCACTCACAGACATACACACATACATACACACACACATACACACATACATACACACACATACATACATCATCGTAAAAATAGTGAAAACGGACTCGTTGGACCTCGAAACGTATAGAAACATCAAAATCTCGAATTCGGATTTTTGACATGATTACAATACTTTCCTCACTATAGTGTTCGGAAAGTAAAAAAAAGAATAAAAAAAGAAAAAAGAAAACAAACCTCCCATCCAAAATTACAAGATTTAATTTACCGGCAATATCGGTTTCCAGTAATGACATTCTTCGGGCAAGGAAACATACTTTAAAGGGGAAGAGATGGTTATGACTATGAGGAAACTATGCGATCTTCCCTCCCCAAAAGTGACCCTGTACTCAACTACTGTTCTGTCAAATTAAAAAATTATTTTATCATTAAATAAAATATGTTACCGTTAAATTAAATTATGAGTAAAAAACTAAAACAATATATTTTCACAAAGAAAATAATTATTTGTTTTTTATTTATTTAATTCCTTTAAAAACGAAATCTACTTTTTCTTTTGTCTGTGATATTGATCGGAGTCATATGGTAAAATAGTGTAAACAGCGAGGACTATATAATACATGCTTCAGGAAACTAAAATATTTAATAGATTCTGAGATACAGTTATTTCTAAAATTGTAGTTCTTAAATAATAGTAGATCCACCTGTCGTCCATAAATATCCAGATTGAAGTGCCTGAGAAACACCTCTTCTGTAGGTAATGGGAGCCTGGATCCGATGTAGTACGGGCGGACTAGGAACTGCCACAGGCAGCGGATACCCGAAACGAGGATTAGAGCATTTCAATGTAATTTTTTTTCAAGTTTGACCGCATACATATTGCGAAACAAAGTTTCATCTCTTTAATTTTCCTGCAGTTGCTAAATACCAATTGTAAAACGTATAAAAAAAAAAAAAAAAAATACGCTGTCAAACGAGATTAGTTAAAAGGTGAGATTAAATAATGATTACAACATCAATTTGAAAAATTTCACAACACGCAAATAAAAAGCACAGTTTAACAAATATTAATGTTATTTCCCGAAATAACGTTATAAATACTCTCAATTTCGTAATAATTTTCAAATTGTACAAGGAAACATTTATATAAACAATATCTGCTTTAAAAGCGCTTAATAAAATTCTAAACGAACTTTTCACTTATTTATTGTTTTTTAAACCTTTAACTGAATCCCCCCCCCCCCCCCGAATTTAGCAACAATAGCTTAAACAATTTGTCAAACAGACGAAAACATCATCATAATTATTGTCGTTGTCAGATGACGTAAGCTAAATGTTCAAAATAAAGATATAATACCGGCTTTCGTAACAATTTCGCAGACTTAATTGCGCAATATGTTAAACATTTAATTCGCTTTCATAAACATTCAAATTTTTGCGAAATGTTACATGAAAATTTCCATTTTACTAAATTGTACAAATTTACAAAAGAATTTTTCATTTGTTTTACCAACTATTAAAATTATTTTTGTTGCCAAACGACGAAAGCTAAATTCACAAATGAAATAATAGTCATATCATTTAAAAATATTCGAAATGTTACAAAAAGATTGGATAATCCCCATTTTCTATAAGAAAATATGCACAAAAGCGACTTTCGTTTTAATGAAATTGAAAATATTTTAAAAGAAATTTTCATAGTTAATTTTCCTTCACTTTACTTATGATTAACATTACTTTTGTTTCCAAACGTAAAAAAAAAAAAAAGAAAAAAGGAAAAAAGAATATAATCCATATTATTTATTTCCCCAATTAGCATTATCCATGCCACGAAATATGAAAATTTAACAATAATTCCTTATATCTGGTGCTATTACAAAACCGGAATTATTTTCATCTTCATAAAAATTAAAATATACATTAAATTCCCACTTTCGCCACATTCCACAAAAATTCTTAAAGAACTTTTCCTTTATTTAGCAGCCGTCATTATTCAAACATTACATATGATTCTTGTTCTTTTTAATTTAACTAATAAAACACTTAACTGATTTTCATAAACAATTAATTATTTGCGAAAACTTACATTAAAGTGACTTCAATTTTCCTAAAAATTATGCAAATTCACAAAAGAATTTTTCACTTGCCCTTTTACATTTTACTTTAGATGAATATTGAATCATTCATCTAAGCATTTTACAAATTATTAAACTTATTTATGTTGCCAAACTAACAAATCTAAATTTACAAATAAAATAGTCGCATCATCAAAATCTGCAATTAACATTGCCCACAAAGCATCAAAATTTAACAATCATTTCTTATATTTGGTGTAATTACAAAGATGCAATTATTTTTATTTTTATAAAAATATATATTAAACTTCCCCTTTCGTCACATTCCACAAAATTTCTTGCAGAACATTTCCTTTTCTTTTTTAATTTAACAAATAATAACACTTAACTAATTTTCATAAGCAATCAAAAATTTTGCGAAATCTTACATAAAAGCGACTTCCATATTCCTAAAAATTGTAAAAATCTACAAAAGGATTTTGCACTTAATTTGTTTCTTACAGTTTACCATCCAATTATTAAATTCACTGCTGACAGACAATGAAAGCTAAATATACAAATACAATAATCGCTTCATCCATTACTCCAATTAATATTTCTCATAAAAATAACAAAATTTAACAATTATTCCTTATATTTAGTGTTATTAAGAAAAAAGGCAATTATCTCCATTTTCATAAAAATATACATAAAATAAAACTTCCATTTTCGCTAAATTCCACAAAAGTTCTCGAAGAACTTTTCCTTTATTTAGCAACCGCCATCATTCAAACATTACACAATGTGATTTTTGTTCTTTTTCATTTAAAACTAATAATAATTTAAAAACATTCTCTCATCAAATATCATTACGAAACCACCTTCTTTTCAATTCGTCAAACATGCAGTTTGTCCTTCAACTAAATCCACACCATAAAGTGGCCTTTAAAGTGAGGTTAATTTCCTAGGCTTAGAAAATATCGAATACCGTTCTTGGAATTGGGCCAATCCTAAAAATAGAAGGGGGCTTCTTTTTTGAATACACCTTCTTTCACCATTTTCGCTTTACTCCAGTGTATTGATTACTTTGGCATTTTCGACAGAACAATTACCTGTTTTTGAAAATCGCATTTATGGAAAAGATAATTTGAGTTATATGCACTTTTTCGGTTTCTTTTTTTCCCAGATCGATCGGAAGCCGAAGATCCTAGAACGCTGTCGCTTTGTGATAAGTGGACTATGCGTATTGTCGGAAAGTTACTTTTATAGGATTTACTATGGGTTATTGATGATTTCTTTTTTTTTTTTTTTTTTTTTTTTTACGGAATTGCGGAAGTACTTATGTGCTCGTAGATGTACGGATTTAAAAGTTAGTTTTGAGAGAATGATTTATTTCTAAGGGTAGATTCTACTTTATTTCTACAGCAAAAGTACTTTTTATTTGAAAAGTATCAAATGTGATTCTACCTAATCTTTAGGGCTTGGCTAACGCACGAGCCGACTGGACAGTGGACCAGGGAAGGGGCGTAAAATTTTGTTTACAGTTCAAAACTTTTTGATTAAAAAGGAGACAAAAATGCTTCTGAAAATAACATTTTGTGAAAATTTTAATTCTGAAAGCAAAATAAAGTTTTTAAAAAAGGTAACATTTTACTGAAATATGCACTTTTGAGTGAAATGGAAAATTTAAAGGCTTTTTTTTTTTTTTTTTTTTTTTTTTTTTTCCAAAAAGTGTCAATGGTAAAATTAATAGATAGGAGGCTCTGATTCGCTTCGAGTCATTTCCGGCTGGATCAGGCACTGCTTATCGAACTTTTTTTTTTTTTTTTTTATTATTATAAATAAAAAGATTGCAAGGAAACACTATAAATTACAATAACATTCAACAGCTGTTTCAGGTCAATATAATTTATCACGATCCTTCATCGAGTATAAAAATCTAGTCACAAGAGCTGCTTTCATGTTGTATTTCAGCCTATATTTTTACAGATGAGGGATTGGGATCTCTCAGAGTACGGGGACCTTTTTAAAATATCTTTACAAAAAAAAAAAAAGTTAAAAATATATTACAATTTTCCATATATGCAGAAATGTTTTATTCTGATAAAATAAGGACCAAAAAGGTAATAATTAGGATAAATGATTTCCTTGCTACGATTTTTCAAAATAGGGTCTGTCCACGAATTTCAAGGACATATATGATAACCCTACAGCGGTGGCTTGTAATTTAAGCATTTTTTGTATGATGAATAAAAACTTTGTAAAGAAGCATAATCAATTTATTACAAAAACATTCAACAACTGTTTCGAGTCGATATAATTCATCACGACTCTTCATCAGGTGTAATTATATTTGGATTATGATATTTTTCGCATGCATTATTAGACTTTCTTTTTTTAGATATATATGTTTAAATAATTTTAGTTCACTGTAACCTTCTGCATTTTCCAAGGGTCTATTGATTTTATGAGCTACTAACTACAGGGGATGATCATATTATAATTATTATTAAATTTTGGATTTTGACATTTTTTTTTCTATTTTCCAAATAAATACTAGATGAAATGACCTTGAACTTCAGACATACACATTCTTGGACTTACACTTTCGAGAAACGATTTAGACACGAGTACAATTAGGAGACCAACAAAAAATTGAAGAAAAACAATATTTTGGATTACTTTGCATCATTAAAAGCTATAAATAACTTTAGCACATGATTTTACTTATTATTTACAATATTTGTACGTTTTTCTGTAAAAATAGCACGAATATCCTAATAGTCCTAAAATTATTATTATTATTCCAAATTTTTAGTTTATAACAATATACATATGGTTTAAACCAAATTTTACAAAAATTGCTGAAAAATCGACAAAAGGTTAGAAAAACATTATTTTGAAATATAAAATGCATAGATTTGTTTTTTGTTGAGATATGAGTATTTGTAGCAAATATTTTTTTTACTGTGCATACGTGAAAAAAATCACATTTTTTCTTAATGTAAGCTAGATATAAAGTGCGTTAAAAGTTGAATTGAAATAGTATAAAAATTTATATAGCTTCTGCGAGTTTTTGAAATTTGTAGTGTTTGGTTAGTAAGTTTTCAATATTCATACATTCAACAGTAATTTTTCGATTGTACAAATAAACAATTTTTCAGTTTTTTTTTTTTTTTTTAAGAAAGTTTGATGAAAATTTCTGAAACACCGTTATAGTGGGGTCACGGAGTTATAATGATACAAATACAAACATGTAATTGTCAACTAACCGTTTAACAACTGTTTTACGAGAGACAAAGTTTATTTCGATTCTCTTATAAGAAGATATTCCTGGGAAGTCTAAAACTGACAAGCAGGTAGAAAACGCTAAAAAAAAAATTGCGTTTCACTGTTACGTTATAATCCTCAGTTTGAGCTCGTTTCTCTAACTTTGACGTATTGTACATCTATATCAAACAAAACAGAAAGAGCAGTGTTTTTAGATTTGTTGGAGGGGTTATTGGGCAAGTTTATGACCATTTAATACATTATGAAGTTGTAACGGTATAAAGAAAAACATATCATCGTCAACTGACGCTTTCAGAAAGATTTATTAGAGGCAGGGCTTATACGACGCTACAACAACAAGATATTTCTGGAAAATCTAAAATTGACGAGCAGGCGAATCATTCCATGTCAAATCAACCAAAAACAGCATTTTTAACCTGACTCCCCATATTTTTATGAAATTGGGCTCATTTATTTGTCCTACTGAGAAATGAATGTATACCAATTAATTAGTCCCTATCTTTTTTAGCTTTTGATATACAGGGCTGCAAAAATGGGTACAAATTGCAAATTTCCGAAATTCTTCTACTACAAATGTACCCATATTTTCTTTCCTAATTAACATAGAGATAAAAGATTGGTATCACTAGAAAGCTAATAATACAGGCTTTCAAATGATATATCACAAGTATATATTTTAAAAATTTTCACTTTAAGGTCAGACACTTTGTCCTTTGACATCCAATATCTCAAAAAGTACACATTTAATTTTCTTTTAAAATTTATATGTTATTTTTACATTTATTATTTATAACTATTGCAAATTTCAACATGGGACGGCCATGGGATGCTGAGTTATAAATTAATATGCAACCCTAAACCAGTATTTTCATACTAATATAACGTAAGTTTTTCACATAATTTGTTCCCTAATTAACTTAGAGATATGAGATTGATATCATTAACAGGCAATCTTATACAGGCTTTTAAATGATATATCACATGAATATATTTTTTAAAAAAATTTCAGTTTAAGGCCAAACATTTTAACCTTTAAACTACAATATCTCAAAAAGTACACATTTAATTTTCATTTAAAAATTATATGTTATTATTACGTTTATTATCTACAATTATTGTGCAAAACGTACATTAATATGGAAATACTGGTAGAGCTGCATTTTAATTTATAACTCAATATCCTATGGTCGTACTATGTTCAAACTTATAGTAATTATAGATAATAAACGTAAAAATAACATATAATTTTTAAAAGAAAATTAAATATGTACTTTTTGAGATATTGAAGGTCAAAGGTAAAAATGATTGACCTTAAAATGAAAATTTTTAAAAATGCATACATGTGATATATCATTTAAAAGCCTGTATTATAAGCTTTCTAATGACACCAATCTTATACCTGCAAGTTAATAAGGGACAAAATAAGAGAAAAACGTACGTTATGTTAGTATGAAAATACTGATATAGGGTTGCATATTAATTTATAACTCAGTATCCCATGGCCGTCCCATGTTAAAATTTGCTATAGTTATAGATAATAAATGTAAAAATAACATAATTTTTCAAAGAAAATTAAAAGAGCACTTTTGAGATATTGGAGGTCAAAAGGTTAAAATGTTTGACCTTAACCCCTTAACTGTGGCATATATTTCAAAGATACGTCCATAGTACCCACATTTTTGTTTAATTAAAAAAAGAAAAAATTGAAAATAATTATATGAATAATGTATATATGAGTGCATATTTCCAAATGCGTAAATTTTAGGGGCGGCGAACACTGGTGTCTTTACCTTAATCTAAATAATTACAAGAAATAAAGATCTTTTTATATACCATATTTTTAAATTTTCTGTTGAATCATATAAACGCTACCGAAGGCAGCGAAAACCCGGAGCAATTGGATAAAAGTGTTAAAAAAATTCATTGCTCTCGTGTTTTGAGCTATTATAAAAGTTTCAAATGGCTATCTAGCCGGGAAGTTAGTTAAAATTGATTGCAAGCTTTGTACTGGTAACGCTGCCGAAAGCAGCAGGGTCCCGAAGCAATTGGTTAAAAATATTTAAAAATGCATTTTCACCGTATTCTGAACTATTCTGAAAGTTTCAAATGTCTAGCTAGTCGGGAAGTTAGTTAAATAAATTTTCTGTTGAATCATATAAACGCTTCCGAATACAGTAGGGACCAGAAACAGTTGACTAAAAGTATTAAAAAAAAAAAAAAATGTATTATCACCGTGTTCTGAGCTGTCCTGAAAGTTTCAAATGTCGGGCTACTCGGGAAGTTAGTGAAAAATCGATTGCAAGCTTTGTACTGATAACGCTGCCGAAGGCAGCAGGATTCCGAAGCAGTTGGTTAAAAATATTTAAAAAATGCATTTTCACCGTGTTTTGAACTATTCTGAAAGTTTCAAATGTCTAGCTAGTCGGGATATTAGTTAAATAAATTTTCTGTTGAACCATATAAATGCTGCCGAAGGCAGTGGGGACCTGAAACAGTTGACTAAAAGTATTAAAAATATGTATTGTCACCGTGTTTTGAGCTATCCTGAAAGTTTCAAATGCCTAGCTAGTCGGGAAGTTAGTTAAATAAATTTTCTGTCGAATCATATAAACGCTGCCGAAGACAGCGGAACCTGAAGTAGTTGACTAAAAGTATTAAAAAAATGTATTGTCACCGTGTTCTGAGCTGTCCTGAAAGTTTCAAATATCTAGCTAGTCGGAAAGTTAGTTAAAAATCGATTGCAAGATTTGTCCCTGACAAACACACAAACAAACAAACAAGAATCGAAGTTAATAAAAACATGGTAAAATATCAAATCTTAATCTTAAAGAAAAAAAAAAGATTTTTGGGGGACTGCGGCTTATCTATTATTGCGGGCTATCTAATGATAATGCCAAATTCCATCGTCCATACTTCTTGGAACAGTCGATCGTCCCCGAAAACGGAAGTTTAGTATTCGAGTTTCTTGGGCACTGATTCACGCTTATAATCTCTTATTATTGATTTCCATATACGTCTGGAATACGCCATCTTTTTCCCTTGTTTGTGATTTTTTGCATCGTATTTGTATACTGACTTTAATTTTTGTTTTAATTTTTTTTTAATACAGTGCCTTTTAAAATAATTCATTACTTTTATTTATAATTAATTATTTTTATGACTTTGTATATATGCCCTGATTCCACCGTCTTGTTCCCGTGTTTCTCATATTTGTTGCATTACATCTGCATACTGGTATAGTTTGATTTTATTTTCTTTATACCGAATTATTTTTTAAATAGTTTATTATTTTCATTTATAATTAATTCATAATTTTTTTTTTTTAACTTGCGTAGATATCAGAAGACTGATAGCTTTTTTCCTTATTTATCTGTCACATCATAGTAACAATGATTGCATAAGCCGCGGCTTACCTTCCGGTGCGGTTTATCTAAGAGCATTGTTTTTTCCCCGCAACATTTTTATAAGCTGCGGCAGTAAACGAATAAATTAATTTCGTTTCTAATCTTTTTACAAAGATATGTGACATAGACACCATGTGATTTCCATACATTCAGTTTTGTGGAACTTCAGATTGGAATAAATAAAAATCTGAAAATAATATAGGTCACTTGCAACAATAAAAAAAGACTATTCTATTTGCAGCATATGATTAAAAAAAAAAAAAAAAAAAAATGATTTTATTAGAACATTCTTCAAAAATATTTTCTGATTAGACTTTACTTCATTATATTTCTGAAGGAATTTTCATTTTACATAATTATTATTACTGTGTTTAAGTTGTTTTCATTTACAACTATAATTTAAGTTTTGAACAAGGAGATTTTCCACAATAATTTACATTCTACCCGACAGTTAAATTTATTATGTTTATCAAATCTGCTAATAGTAGGCCAGTTATTCTTAGAATGTTTATTGGATTAATTATTTACGACTTTTATATCTAATTCTAAAAAATATCTCAGATCACATTAAAGACGTTTTATCACAACGTCTGTATTAAATCATGTCTTTAACATATTTATTTCCAGAAAAGCAATCCAAAACAAAATTTAGAGCTATTTATCCGTCTTCCTCGAGTCATCACGAATTTCCCGATTAACTTCCTCATATCAGATATGTTTATAATTAAAACAGATATTTATAAATATGTTTATAATTAAACAAGCGGCTTCTAACACAAACACATCATTTTTTGAAGTACATTTTAACTCGAAATTTCTTATGAGGTAGTTAAAATTAACATAAGCAATGGCCTTCCATATTCTTAATCAGCTGTATGGCTGTTTCTGATAAAATAAAAATTATTTTTTAGAAGAAAACGTTTTAAAAATATAAACACTTAAATTATAGATCGCATATTAAATAGTTTTCCAGCAATTTTAATATACTTAATATTATTACTTTTCAATGCATATATGCAAAATATCATAACGCTATGACAGAAATTTACAAATACAGTGAAGCATCGATGATACGGAAACCTATAATCCGGCACTGATGGCATTTTTTACTTCCTTTTTTTTTTTTTTTTTTTTTTTTTTTTGCCCCGCCCGGAAACCCTATGTACTCGACAGGTTACTCGCAGATGACCATGGAACAGCGTACTGGCCAGCTTTTATGTATCGTCAGTAAAGTTTACGGATTTTCATTTCCTTTTAATGATTTACGGATTGACTTTTTTTTTTAACGGATTAATCCATATGACGACAAAATTCCGCAAAGAACAATAATTTTTTTGTAAATCAACAGCAAATCTAACAATAATATGTAAATCGCCCACCATCGCCTTAACGAAGCAATTTATTTATAAATAATATTCTATTATATATTAAATAATAAAAATCGTATCTAATTTACTAAGATTGGAATTTTGAAAATACGAATGTATATTTGAATTTTGGCTACAAAAAGGTACTGCGAAATTTTTAAACTAAGGTAATCACACTCTCAGAAATAATAAACTAAATTTTGACGATTCAGACATTCTCGGGGTTAATTTCGTCGTTTTTGACAACCATTTCTTAAGCGATCACGTGATTTTTGAGGAAACATGAACTCTCAAATATTTGACGAAACTGTTTACTCACAACTTTCATTAACGCCATATTGTTTTTTTTTTTTTTTTTTCCCTGTGTTGTTTCGACTTTTCGTTACAAAGACTTTTATTTGCCGGCCTGGTGGTTCGGTCGGTAGGGCGCTGCCTTCTGGATTCCCAGGTCTCGGTTTCGAATCCGGGTGCGGGCATGGATGTTTGTGAAGTCCTATGTCTACAAAATATTGTGTGCGCTTGTTTCTGTGAATTTCTGTAGAAATATGGATCAATTGAGACATAAGTCACTGTAACTATAGGTCTCAAAGGCTGTCAAATAAATGTCCAAATGACTTTTATTTGTTTGCCCTGTTTTATTTATATTTTCATTAAATATAATTAGGATTTAATGTCTAAAGCAACGAACTTGCAGGTAATTTTATAATTCTATAATTTGCATTTTATTCTGTAACACGGAACTAGGATGAAAAAATGTATCTTTACTTTTGACGAAATTCGTATGTTCAAACAAGTGACGAAAGTAATTTTCTCAATTTGACGAAATATTCGCTCGGAGTATTTCCCTGGAAACGGTTTCGTGAAAATTAAAGAAAATTTCGTGAAATTTGAGTATCCATTTCTGAGAGTGCATTTACTAAAATATAATCAATCTTTTTTTTTTTTTTTTTTCCTCTCCCCCCCCCCCCCCTTTGAAAAGTGCATGCAGGAGATTATTGCATTAATCTACGTAGATCTTCAGTTTCGAGAACACTAAGGTGATTTTACACACAGTTCGGTTTTAAAAGGCATTTTGAAAATTATGAATCCATGAAAAAAAAAAAAAAAAAATGCAAACAGAGAAAACGAAATTTAAAGATTTCATATCTGTAAAAAATCTATCAAAAACCATAAGAATTGATAGATTCAACAAACTTAATAGAGTTAAATTTATAAATATTAAATGGAAATATAAGCTTTAATATGAAACCTTCAAAAGGTGACAAGTCTTCTTAAAATGATTTTCATTATTATTCATTTAAACTATAAAATCATTCCTAGTTTACTAAGATTTGATTAAATTTTGAAAATACGATTTTACGCTTAACCCCTTAACGCGCGGCGTCCTCGCTGCAAGGACGCAAAATTTAAGATACAGCTGAGAAAATTCATCCCGGAAAATTTTTAGCAAAAATTTACGTTTATAACATATCAGAAAAGGCCAGTTTTTTTTACCTTAAATTTTAAAATTTCTTTTAGTTTAATTTAGTTCATGAATTCAGGTGGCAGTATAATTTAAATGATCTGAATTGTCTTGCGCCGCAAAGGGTTAAATTATGGTTACAAAGGATATTGCGGATCTTTTATATCAAGGTTATAATTTACTAACATATAATTTACTCTTCCACCCCAAAAGAAATAAAGAATACGAGAGACTATTGCACTAATCTATATATACAGTTTTGAGAACAAAAAAGTCTTAACGATAAGTATTTAAAGAAAAACATATTCCTTTAAACTCATAATGGGTACTTCCTTTATCAGACAGAGCTCGTTATTTTAGGGAAAGGTGCTCATTTATTTTTGACGATGCATAGGTAATCCTGCCCCATCTGTTTCAAATGCTGCCGCCATATAAATAGCAGTTTACTGAGGAGGTATTTTTCAGATCTGCCTGCTTCACTCACATGAGCTTTGTCTCTAATCTAATTAGAAATAATAACTGAGAGAACCGGAGTTTATCCGGGATTTCAGGACGTCAGGATATCTGTTTGTGATCTGCTGAATCATCTTGGAAACTAATCAAGATCAAAAGTGAAAGAATAGATTCTCAACTTTTTATTTAAATTACTGTGTGCTGCATGTATTTTGCAATAGCATTTCAAACATGTATTTTGAATAAACGTATTTCAAACATGCACAATTTTCAAATTTCATAAAATTATTTCGCTGGAAAGAAAATTTTAAAATGGAATTTAAAAGTGTTTGCAGTTTTAAAATAACAACAACACAAAATTTTGCAAGTTAGCGCCGTAAATTTTAAACAAAATTTTTTCTGGTTAAAATAACTGAAATAGAATCCTTCATCAAGCGAAAAAAAAAAAAATAAATAAATAAATAAATCCGTACAACTGTTTTTAAAAGAAAGCACTGGCGAGACCTGAAAGTGAGCAATTTATACAGGACGCCTATCAATTTCCCTGAACTAAACTAATTCACACGAAAGGACATCTAATAGAGTGTTTTTATAGTAACTTAAAAAAAAAAAAAAATCATTAGAGCCGTTTTTGAGATACGGACTTAAGGTTCCTGATGTCTTACTTCAGGTTTTTCAATTGTCACCAAAAGTTGGACTGTACACCAGATCTGTCTCAATTCTGAAGTTTCGTAGTTCTATCTTTATTAGTTTCGGAGATATGATAGTCAGAAGATTCTACACACACAGAAACAAACACACACAAACGCAAACAAACACATACTGACCAATTGCCGAAAATTACTTTTTTGCACTCAGAAGACCTTCAAATATTTAAATGAGGTGAAAATTTGATATCGAATTTTCGGATCGAATAGAATACTTCCATTACCTACGGTAGTCGAAAAATGGAAGTAAAAAAGTTGAAAACAAATTTAGAGAAAATCGCTAGAACCGTTTTTGAGATATAAACTTTCATTCTCCGTCATCCTACACGAGCTTTGTAAAATTAGAAATAACAACTGAGAACCGAAGCTCATCCAGAATTTCATGGCGTCAGAACATTTGGTTGCGATCTGCAGAATCATCCCGACAAAATTCATGAAGATCATGTATTCTCAAGTTTTTATTTTAATTACTGCTCTCTGCAGAAGTTCTGTAATAACACTTGAAACATGTATTTTGGATAAACGTAGGTATTTCAAATATGTTATTTTGCTTGCCTTCTTTAAGTCAAAATTAATATTATTTGCGATTTTAGTGCAATTATTTCAACAAAAATTTTTTTGAATAGAATTAAAAAAGATTTACAGTTTTTTAATATTAGCAATAAACTGTGCAAACAAACATCATAATATGAAAAAAAAAAAAAAAAAAAAATGCACTGTTTAAATAATTGAAAAGGTGTTTTCATAAGGTGAAAGAAGAGTAAAAACGATTTCTAAAATAGAATGCTTATATAGAAGCGCTCTAAAAAGTGAAAAACAAGAAAAATTTTGGTCAGTTTGAAGGAAAAATAAATAAATAAATAAAATTTCTACAGCATCGAAAGTTGAGCAGTTTCTTTTTGTTCAGGATTAAACTGTTGTTTTGTCAATTTTCATTGCTTTTCAAATTTTATTTATTTACATACTTGCCAACCATCTCATTATGAACCATACAATTTTTAGTACCCGCCTTTTTTTTTTCCACACCAATAATTTTGTAGAGTAATTTTAGTCTTATGTAATCGTAACAACATTTGGAGAGTATAACTCTAAAAATATAGTGGTGTGAGAAAAGGGGCGTTTTTTCAGTGGGCATTAACAATTGTACGGTTATTAATGAGATGGTTGGCAAGTATTTATTTATTTATCTTCTTGAAGCTGATCACAAAATTTCCAAAATTTTCCACTTTTTAAAGCACTTCTATAAAAGTGTACTAACTTTTTTTTTTTTTTTTTAAACTCTTCTTTTTAGTTTTTTTAGTTAATTTTGAACGGACTTTATCACTTTTACTTAATTTTTGATTTTTTTTTTTTTTTTTTTTTTAATTTATTTCAAATA
The DNA here is from genome assembly GCA_963930645.1 of Salticus scenicus. NCBI lineage: Eukaryota > Metazoa > Arthropoda > Arachnida > Araneae > Salticidae > Salticus > Salticus scenicus. The sequence goes on from OZ005662.1 coordinate 31,768,234, forward strand.
TGATCAAATTCACATAAACAGGAAAGTTTTATTTATCCCGAAGTTTCTAAAAGGTTCCTTGAAGTTTCTAGGCATTTTCAGAAAGTTCCATGAAAATTCTACACTAAATCCATATTAAAAAAAAAAAAAAAAAAAAAAAATATGACAGACAAACTAATTTAATATAAAAACATTCTCAAAAGGTAGGCCCGAGTATACTATGAATGTAGAAACGTGCAAAGACTACACAAGTGAGAAGATAAAAATAAACACTGTTTTTTCATTCAGCTTATACAGCATCTTTAATTTTTCGTGAAACTTACCACTAAAACATCAATGTATAATAGAAAGTTTTTTTTTTTTTTTTAAAGCCACTGAATTAATTATCTATATATATAAAAGAAGACTTCCTGAGTGAGTGAGTGAGGGGGTGATCTATCAACGCCCAGACCAAACCCCTTGACCTAGAAGCATGAAATTTTGAGACAAGGTTCTTTCTATGACGTAGGCATCCACTAAGAAGCAATTTTACAAAATTCGCCCCCCAAGGGGGGGGAGGGGGGCAAAACGTGATTTCACAAAATCCTTCATATCTCAAACGAAAAAACAGATATCCGTAAAATTTTTCCTTTAAAATATAGCTGATACAAATGTCAAAAAACCAATTTCTGGAATTTTCAAAATTCGGTCCCCAAGGGGGGCGGGGGGGCAAAACGTGATTTCACATGCGTAAAACGTGATTTCGCATAATCCTATATATCTCAAACAAAAAAATAGATATGCGTGAAATTTTTGTCCTAAAATATAGCTAATGCAAATGTCAAAAAACCAATTTCTGGAATTTTCAAAATTCGGTCCCCAAGGGGGGCGGGGGGGCAAAACGTGATTTCACATGCGTAAAACGTGATTTCGCATAATCCTATATATCTCAAACAAAAAAATAGATATGCGTGAAATTTTTGTCCTAAAATATAGCTAATGCAAATATCTAAAAACCAATTTCTGGAATTTTAGAAATTGGGTCCCCAAGGGGGGCGGGGGGGGCAAAACGTGATTTCACATGCGTAAAACGTGATTTCGCATAATGCTATATATCTCAAACAAAAAAATAGATATGCGTGAAATTTTTGCTTTGAAATATAGCTAATACAAATGTCAAAAAACCGATTTCTGGAATTTTCAAAATTCGGTCCCCAAGGGGGGCGGGGGGGCAAAACGTGATTTCACATGCGTAAAACGTGATTTCGCATAATCCTATATATCTCAAACAAAAAAATAGATATGCGTGAAATTTTTGTCCTAAAATATAGCTAATGCAAATATCTAAAAACCAATTTCTGGAATTTTAGAAATTGGGTCCCCAAGGGGGGCGGGGGGGGCAAAACGTGATTTCACATGCGTAAAACGTGATTTCGCATAATCCTATATATCTCAAACAAAAAAATAGATATGCGTGAAATTTTTCTTTAAAATATAGCTAATACAAATGTCAAAAAACCGATTTCTGGAATTTTCAAAATTCGGTCCCCAAGGGGGGTGGGGGGTGGGGGCAAAACGTGATTTCACATGCGTAAAACGTGATTTCGCATAATCCTATATATCTCAAACAAAAAAATAGATATGCGTGAAATTTTTGCTCTAAAATATAGCTAATGCAAATATCTAAAAACCAATTTCTGGAATTTTAGAAATTCAGCCCCCAGGTGGGGCAGCAGGGGGGGGGCTATGGGGCAAAAACAGATAGAAATACAGTTAGGGCGTTCAAAATTGATACAGATAGGATCTAGAGGCCTGCAAGTCGAATGAGGATATTTTCGATTGTGTAAAGTTATTAGGAGGGGCAGGAAGGGGGGAGGGGGAGGGGGGGGCAAAAAATAAAAATAGAGTTAGATCGTTCAAAATTTGTAGATAGATGTTTTCGATACTTACAAATCGATTGCGGATATTTTCTAATTTTTAAAATTATTAGGTGGGGCGGAAAGGGGGGGGCGGGAAGGGGGAGGGGCTATGGGCAAAAACAAATAGAAATACAGTTAGTGCCGTTCAAAATTGGTACAGATAGGTTTTAGAGGCCTGCAAGTCGAATGGGGATATTTTCGAAAGTGTAAAGTTATTAGGAGGGCCGGGAAGGGGGGGCAGAGGCAAAAAAAAAAAAAAGAAAATAGAGTTAGATCATTCAAAATTGGTACATAGAGGTTTCCAATACCTACAAATCGATTGCGGATTTTTTCGAATTTTTAAAATTATTGGGAGGGCGGGAAGGGGGGGGGGAGTAGAGCGGCAAAAAAATAAAAATAGAGATATATCGTTCAAAACTGGTGCATAGAGGTTTTTGATACTTACAAATCGATTGCAGATATATTCAAATTTGTAAAATTAATAGGATAGACAGGAGGGGGGGGGGCGAAGTGGGAAAATAATAAAAATAAAGGTTAGAGCATTTTGGGAATTTTTTCCGAAGGCAGTGAGAACCCGGTGCGACATTTTTCCTACTCAGATTTTGTTTCTCTTTTTTTTTTTTTTTTTCACGTGATAAAAATTAATGCAATTTTGAGAATTCATTATAGTGATCCATTTAAAAACAGGGACCAGCGAAGCGGGCGTTGCCTGCTAGTCAGAAATAAAGAAAGAAAAAAAAAGGGGGGAAGGGCAATGCTGTATTATACAGTGAAGCATCCATAATCTGGAATTCTATAATCCGGCAACACCCATACACCGGCACTAATGACTTTCTCTTTTTTTTTGTTTTTGTTGTTGTTACCCCCGCCCGTAAATCATAGTAGTACTCAACTTCTAATTTGCAGCATCAGCATGTTTACCAACTTTTATGGATCGTTAGTAAAATCTACGGATTTTCATTTAATTTTATTGATTTACGGACTAGCGTGAATTTTTTTACGGATTAATCAGGATGATGGCAAAAATTCCGAAAAAGAACAGCGAAATTTTATGGCAAATCCAAAAATTATTAATGAAAGAGATCATTCCTATTCCTGATACTGGAAGTCAAAAAAACACGACCACCCGAAATCTCGTGAGCAGTTATTAGACGGATTTGAAAAATATGATTTTATCAGCGATAACCAACTAATGAACGTGCATGCGTTAATCAGTCAACGACAAACTGAAAAAAAAAAAAAAAAAAGAATGGAAAAAATGAAATTGGTTGACATATTTAACAGAATGCAGCAATGTCAAATTCCTGATCTTATTTGTCATTAAACCACTTTTAATATCAATCTATTATTATTATAATTATTTGTACAAAAATAAATGATCTCTATTACTGTTTTATAATTGTTATTTTAAAATTTTTAATTTATTTGAAATGTTATTTTGATTATTTTCGTTTTTGATAAGGGTTTGCATACATTTTTTAAAGCTAATTAAAAAAAAAAAAAAAAAAAAAATTCTTCAGACGCTGTGACTGATATGATTTCGATATACATTTTTTCGGAACACCTATAATCAGGAAATATCTGTAATCCGGCAATGTCTATTTCCCACCTATGCCGGATTATCGAGGCTTCACTGTAATATGATTCATTTCTGTAAGTTATTAGTGATGATATTACTGCGGGTTAAAGATATTTTACTGAGCTCAAACATTCACCCTTCAGCGAAATGTAACAGGATTAAAGTCCAAAAGGCAAAGATATTTTTTAACGAAAAATTAAAAATATATATATTTTTTTAAAAAGCTTGAAAATTAGAAATAAAAGAACTATGAAAACGGAATTTAATCAGAATTGCAAAGATTTTTACATTATGTCATTTTAATAATCTATGAAACGATTCGAAAAGATTGTATCGTAAATAAGGTTTAAAATAATAATATTATTAATAATAACAACACTGCTGTTAAAAAATAAATAAATAAATAAATAAATAAAATAAAAAATCAAGATCTGATACCATTTTTGCTAATTCTTATGTAAAATGGTCTCCTGAATTCGAATATGACTCTCTTTTGCCCAGTCACCCACTATTTTCTAGATAAACCACTCCCTCCCCCAATTTCTTTCCCTGTTCGATAATTTTATGACCAGGAATTTGATTTGAAGAATGAAAAATAATTAAATTAACACCTAAAAACAAAGAAAATACGAAGTTAAAAAAAAAAAAAAAAAAACATTAATAACAGATTTAAAACATATAAGATATGTAATGCATAATATCAGTGGCAAATCCCCCCCAGAATTTTCTCTTGTAGCAAATGTCCATGTTTTATAATTTTCCAACTCTGTAGCCCCTCAGAAGATATTTAACGATTAAAATAATCCTCCCCTCTCCTAAAAATCAAATTTATAGCCATAAAATCACCGAAAAATGATAAAAATAGGGGGGGCATTCCTAAAAAACGGTGGGTGATAGGGCAAAATGGTCGTCCTATTCGGATTCAGGAGGTCATTTTACATAAGAATATGCTGAAATGGTGTCAGAGGCAATTTTCATGCCGGACAGTGTAATCAGTAGCGCCGTTTTTTATCCTAATATTTATACAAAATAAATTCCATTAGCTTTAGTGCTACAAAGTATGAAACAGAAACGGCTTTTTTAAAAACAGTATTTTGGAATAAAAAAGATCCGATTGCGCATGCGCATGCTCCGTACTGTAATACAAACAGCTTAATTTAACAAAACTACAGCCAATTAAGCAAATAACTTTATATATACTTACATCGTCTGCTTAAGTAACATTTAATAGAGACGTCATTTGCAACAGAAACAAAAACGAAAAAAATGTTCTATTTAGAAGTGTAGAGAAATAAATGAGTGACTAAAAAGACCATTAAAAAAATACCCTAAAATGTTAGAATAAAAACATGCCATATAATTTACTTTAACAGCGCGAAAAAAATGCAAGACTAATTAAAAGTCTTGTGAAAGACCGAGAGAGAGGAATGGAATAAAGTGGTAGGAAAAAAAAAAAGAGAATTTTTTGATAGAACTTTGATAAGTTAGAGTAACACATTATGAAGAGAGAAAAGTATATCAAGAAACATTCTTGCCAAATTTTTTATTAAGTGGTTTGATTAATTATCTAAATAAAAAATAAATACATATGTATGTATATATGTACAGATGAGATTTTTAGCCATGAATAAATACTTTTGCTTTACATTTAGAGAAAATAATAATAAAATGTTAAGAATTAATTACGCTCAAGCATTATGTAAACAAAAAAATGCGTCGACATTTCCAGAAAATAATAAAGTATTAAAAATGAACTACGCTCAAGCATTATGTAAACAAAAAATGCGAAGATATTTAGAGAAAAAAAAAAAAAAAAAAAAAGTATTAAGAATTAATTGCGTACAATGATTATGTTTAAAAGAAAGAAAGAGATTATTTATTTATTTTAATTTTAGATACGATGAATGCAACTGATAAAAGATTTTGAAAAAAGATAAAAGATTTTGAAAAAAATTAATATTTTTTAGAGAGCTACTTGCTACGTAATAAAAGAAAATAATATTGCTTGGAAATATGTCATTTTATCAAAGAAAAACTAGTATGTTGTAGCCATCACAAAACTTTCTGCTATGTTTTCATATTCAAATTTACCCAGAACAAATTATTTATTAAAATTATTATTTATTAAAAATTTATTTCCCATGATGGATGCAGACGATTTTGATTTTCCAAACATACATATGCAACGACAAAGTACTGCAGTCATATCAAAAATTCCGACTTTGAGATTTTGATGTATCTATATGTTTTGAGATCCACTGAATTTCTTTTTGCTATTTTCAAGGTGATGTATGTGTGTGTGTAAGTACGTGTGGGAGTGAACACGATAACGTTTAAATGCTTTGATTAAATGAACTGAAAGTTAGTACGTATGTTAGAGCTCACAATAGCAGAAATCCTATTGATTTAGGCGAATCTAACAGTTATAGTTTTTTTTTTTTTTTTTTTTTTTTTTTACGGGGACACAAAAATTCTTCATAATTATGGCCTACGGCTCAAATTATTTAGCGCAATAGCATCTAAATATCTTATTCGATTGAGCAGATAATGTATTTACATGTTAAATGTCATCCAAACAAGATCTGTATAAATTTTGGTGAATTTACCACTTATAGTTTTATTACAGGGACACAAAGAAAAATTCGTTATCATTATGGTCTATATGCCCTCAAATTATTTAAAGTGCAATGTCGTCTCATTGCCTTATTCGATTGAGCTGAAAATTTATATACACGTTCTAGGATACACTCACACGAACAGTATAAATTTTAGTAAAACTAGCATTTAAAAAATTTTACAGGGACACAACGAAAAATTCTTTATCATTATGATCCGTGGGTTCAAATTATTTGACGTGTAACAGCGTGCAATTAAACAATGAGGGAAATACTCAAACTCCCTATTATTATAATTTTCCCTTTTGTTTATTTAACGACTTGTCTTACTTTAATTTATTTATACAACCGGTGAATTTAGCTCTTATAGCTTTATTACAGGGACACAAAGAAAAATTCTTTATCATTATGGTTTATGGCCTCAAATTAATTAAAATGCGATATCGTCTAATGCCTTATTCGACTGAGCTGAAATTTTAAATACATGTTATGGGTTATATTCACATGAACAGTATAAATTTTGGCGAATCTAGCATTTATAGAATTTTACAGGGACACAACATTCTTTATCATTATGATCTATGGGTTCAAATTATTTGAAGTGCAATTGCGTTAAATTAAATAGGATGGATGGGGGAAAATACTCAAACACTCTATTTTAATTTTCTCTTTTGTTTATTTAACGACTTCTCTTATTTTATTTAAACAATCGTTAATTACTTAATGATCAGAAAATCGGGTAGAGCCACTCCAGAATTTTTATAGAAGTTAATAAATACCAAAAGAAAGTCGATTTCATGTTATACTAACGATATCTTAGAAATGCGTTGTTTCTTTTTTATTATTATTAAAAAGTAAAATAAATTTGTTTTATATTTTCATTATCATAGATCAGTGGACATCCCTTCCTTTTAAAAGGTATTGACGAGTTCTTTTCAAAAATACCCATACTGAAAATTTGCCCCGTCAGTTGGGGGAAGACCACTCCCAGTGTGGGGACATTGCTACTAAAATTAAAATTGTCCAAAATTATCTAAAAATTTCTTCCCAGTTGACTTACTATTATATATATATTAAATTGGAGAAAACCTCTTTGGAGAAAAATACTCAACCACCCTATTACAATTTTCTATTTTGCTTATTTAAAGACTTCTCTTATTTTATTTATATGAATATTATAAATCACTGTTGCAATAAATATAAGCATTTTGGTGAATCTAGCATTTATAGGTTTTTACAGAGACACAAAGAAAAATCCATTATCATTATGATCTTATGGGCTCCAAGTTCAGTAGTGTTAAATAAAACATCGTGTAATATATAGAGAAAAATACTCAAACACTCTATTATGGTTTTCTCTCTTTTGTTTGTTTAACAACTCCTCTTTCTTTACTTTATCTACAAAACTGTTAATTACTCAATGTTCGGAAAGTCGAGTGGAGTCACTGCAGATTTTTTTTTTTTTTTTTTTTTTTCCTTCCATTTCTGTTCCCTTTTTAAATTAAGTTTTCTCGTTCAAAAAGTTCACAACTATTCAAATCAAAATTTGTTTTGAAAAACTTATTTTTTAAACTTTTAATATTTTGCTTAGAAGATATAAAACACGAAAAAATGAAGGTGTCAAGATGAGGAGTCCCTTTAAGGAGATGCCAGCAGCCAAATCTCCTGTTATTTTATAGAGAAATTTTATACATCACCTAACGTATTCCTTATTAATTTACTTTTTTACTTTCTCTTACCCATAGGATCGAGAAAGTATTGTTTTAGGGTCAAATTTTCGAACGTGAGTTTTTGTTATATTTACATGTTCTGAGGTCCCCTGAATACGAAAATCCTGTTTTCAGCGAATGGTTTGTGTGTCTGTGTGTCTGTCTGTGATCAGCATATTTCAAGAACAAATAGTAGCAGAAATTCCAAACTCGGTATTCTAAATGTGTATCATATAGGGATGCGACAGTACGCTTTTCGTTGAGATGAAGCAAATGGTTCATGTACAGGGACACTCAAAAGTGTTAAAATACATTACGTCTATGGGGGAAATTGCAGGTAAGTAGAGTTTAACATCTATAGACTGCACTAAACCAAATATATATTTTTTGTAATAGAGATAGTCAACTGGGAAAATTTTTTTGTGTATGTAGGAGCCTCGCCTCTCCCCTGGGGGGAGGAAGTCCCCCCTCGAGGGGAGTAAATCTTCATGATGGGTATCTTTCAAAAGAGCTCGCCAATACCTTTAAAACGAATGATTGAACCATTGATCTGCCATAATTTAAAATAAAGTTTTCGATTTTTTTTTCTTTTTTAACTTTTTTTTTTTTTTTAATGAAATATTGAGAATAATTTCAACATTTTTTTTTTTTTTTTTTTGATATTTAGTGTTATACTACTTCTCTAATATGGAAATCGTCTGCATAAAAGATAATTTTTTTAAATAATAATTTTAATAAAATATTTTTTAATAACCGAATTAAATTATATATAAATGTAGGTGCATTTATAAAACGGGGTTTTGAGGGGGGCGGTAGCGCCCCCCTCACACAGAACTAATTATCATATAAAACTCTTCCGAAGCCTAATTTGAATTGTTTAACATTGGTTTACATAACAGTACTCGTTATCTTACCTCTTAATCCCCAACCCGTATTTAAAGTATTAAATTTCAGGGTAAGAGAAAGTCGTGTGAGTGACACACCAAATTATTTCCATTCAAAAGTTTACAACTTTTGAATTAATACTTGTTTTTTAAAAACAGATTTTTTAAATTTTTATTAGTTCATTTTGTAATTGTAAAATGTTAAAAATGTACATTCTTTTCGTAACTGTTTATTTGATTGCTTAAATTTCACTAAGATTTCTGAGCAAAAAAAATTATCGTTCTGAACTTTTTTTTTTTTTTTTTTTTTAATGTCAAAAACTAAATAACAAAATTAATTCAAACAGTCCAAGTCCAAAGTAAAGACAAGTTATTTAAAGGAAATCGATGACTGCGATTTATAAAGCTCCACCATCCCAATCTGCTACATGCTTTGAGTAAATTAAAGAGTCGCGTGTATATATGTAGAAGTGTGTGCACGCGTGAGGAAAACAAAGGAAAATGATAGTTTTTTTTAATTCTTTCTTTTTGTCCCTTAACATCGTTTTATAGTATTTCCTATTTTTAAAGTGATAATCAATTTTAAATAGATTTCTTTTTTCTCCTGCTTATGAATTTTCAAATAATATGTTAAAATATTTGCTGCTATTGCAATAAATATCAAAAAGTACTTTTTTTGCAAATTAATTACAAATGTTTTTATTGCAATTTGAGGAAATTTGAAAGAAAATATCATTAATAATATAAATTTAAATATTAATATATATTTAAGAGATAAACATTATAACGCCTATATAAAGCAAATGCATAAATGGGTTCATGGGACAGGACTAGAGTCCTGAATCGGGCCGGGTAGCCGGTAGGGTATGCAGGGGTCGATCCAGGTTTTAATTTTTGGGTCCCTTTTTTGTGAAAAACAAAATATTTTTGTGAAATTTTTATTTATTTTTGTGAAATATGAAATATTTTTGTGAAAAAGTAAAATATTGTGTAAAATTTTTCGTTTTCACAATCACTTTATGTAATGTTTAATATCAAGTTAATAGTTTTGTTGAGCCAAATTAAGGCATTAATTAAAAATAATACTGAAACATTTAATAAAAGAATCATTTTTATAAAAAAAATCTTGTGAAGTGACTCATTTTATGAATTTGAATTTTGTGAAGGGTCCCTTTTCATGGATTTGAATTTTGTGAAGGGTCCTTTTTTATTATGGAGAATTTTGTGAAGGGGCCGCAAAAGGGACCCAAATTTTGCCTGGATCGACCCCTGGTATGGGTCAGATTTCCATTAATTTTCGACCCGTAGATTACCCATAAAAATGTTTTCTTCGAATATATATATTTTTTTCTTTAAATGCAAACATTTGATAACATTCCCTTCCTCCATCCATAGCAAGTTAAATCAATATGACTCTTATAAACATATTATAACGTCTGTGTGAAAATATCTGTCATATATGTATAAGCGAAAATTATCTTTCTTTTAATGTATATGTGCTTCCTGAATGTACTTCTTTTTAATAAAGAAAATATATTCGGAACATGGATTTTTGTAAAAGTAAGTTTATACACTTGAAATTTTTTTTACATTATGCATTGAAGTTTTGTTTATTAAGATTAGACATTTCTACTTTAATTTTTTATGTAATATTTAATTCCCTGAAAAATATGCTCAATAACATAACTGTATTTTGTGTCACAAAACTTTAATTTAGTTTCTTAAACAACATAATTTTAACTTTATTATATTAAGGGTCGGGTTACAGGACGAAAGTTCTTTTGCGGCTCGGGTCTCGGGTGCGGGTCAAGTTCACTTGAACCGCGGAGCACATTAAGCCGGGCAACATTTGTTGTAATTAGGCAATATTTGTCGTTTACATTAAGCCGAACAATATTTGGACGGTTCCTTGTAAAAGTGGTGTAACTCCATATTTATTATAAAAGTGAAAAAACTTCAATAACCGCATTAAAATCCCATAAATGTCATTACTTGTTTTTTTTTTTTTTTTTTTTTTTTCAGAAAACTAAAACGTCTAAATATTCATTATAAAAATGAAGTTTCTAAATTATTTCAAATTATATTTCTTATAATTTATAAATTCTTATAACTCTGATTTGTATTAAACATTAAAAATCGACTAAACGCTTACTGAAAAAGACTTTTTCCTACACATAATTTTGCAAAGAGCTCATTATTTAAAAATCTATTTACAAGGAGATAATTCACACTTTTACAATGAACGACAAATTTGTCGTAGCGAATATCTACTAATCATTAATTATTCACACAAGGCAATTTTTGACTAATCAAATGTATTTTATTTGAAACAAATATTAGTAATTTATAAATCTTAAAAAAAAAAAAAAAAAAAAATGTTTAACTTTTAAATATTTCGTAGTTAAAAGGTTCCTAACTTTGTGAATAACGCTAAATATCAAAATGAATAAAAAGTTTAAATAAACGAAAGATATTAGTTTTATACATGCATGTATACTAAAATTTAATTACACATACACACACACGCATATATATCTGTGGTAATTTAGTCATTTTCTCTGTCATTAAGTTTAATGGTCCTTTTTTTTATTATTATCATTCATGTCGACGTAAGTAATTTAAACTGTTTTTGTCTCTTATTGGTTCTTAATCTGTATCGCAACATTTTTGTGTCAGTCTTACGTATCTATTTTTGCTGTGTTGGAATTGTTTTGTATCTATTAATTGTTAAATTTTAAGGTTAAAATGTATTACGATATCTATCATTTATATATTATTATTATTATTATTATTATTATTAAAAGTAAAATTCATCATTTAAAAAAAATCTTCACCGATGAATATATTATTGACCCAGGCAACATTTACTGTAATGTATATTGTACATATCATTAATTATTTGCATAAAATAATTTTTAAATAATTAACTATTTATTTAATTAAGTGACTATTACTAATATATATATATATATGTGTGTGTGTGTGTATAAATATGTATGCGTGTGTGCGTGTTTTATTCAATTTTCCCCCCCTGAAGTTTTATAACTTTATGATTTTACTTATACTAAATAAATAAATAAATAAAAAAAATAGTCTATGAAACACATTAGTTTTAAACTTGTATGCATATGAAACTTAAATTCTTAAACACATTATTGTTAAAAGTGAAATTCAACACTTAAAAAAATTTCACGGACGAATATATTATTGATCCAGGCATTTTCTGCACTAAATATGTAATAATCCTTAGTTATTCGCATAATTAACTAATCAAATTTTTATTTTTTATTAAATTAATATTAGTAATTTATAAAGAAAAATGTTTTTTAATCCGCTAAACTTTTATTTTATTTTATTTTTTATTTTTTTGTTAAAGATTATGACTGCATGAGTTGTTTACACTAAATATTAAGATAAAAATTTGAATTAAAGATTTTATATGTGTATCCATAAAAAACAAAACCTATAAACATAATAAAAACCTTTTTCTAAAAGTAAAATTCGACACGGAATATTTATTGTAAAGAATATCCACTAATCATTAATTATTTTCATAAACCAACTATTTTGCAATCTGATATTTATTTTCAATAAATCAATATTAGCAATTCATAAAATATATATATATATATATGAATAATTTACTTACTTTAGCATTTATTTATTTATTTATTTTTTTATTCTTTTTAATTTAGTGTTTTTTTTTATTTATATTATTAATTAATTGAATGATTTTGTTAAAGATATGGCTGTAATTTTACACGCACTATATACATATATATATATTATTTTAAATCGAAGAAATATTAGTTTTATACTTATATGTGTAATAAACTAATCTTTTAAAGTAAAATTTGACACTTTTTAAAAATAAAGTAACAACAACAATAATAATAGTGAAATCTTCATTGAACTTTTTCCTCTATTTTTGATGATTACAATGTTTTTAATAATAATAATTGAAGCCCATGCACACTATAAAACGTACAACTGTGCACATTTACCCAAAATGTTGTTATATTATTAGAGCAATTAAAACGGGGGCAGAGCTGCCAACCTAATCCGGCAAATTGTTAGTACCGCCCCTTTTTCTATTCTATACCAGTCATTTCTAAGAGCTTTTTTTTCTTCTTAATTCATCACAAAAGTATTTGAAGGAAATTACTTTAAAAGTTAAGTGATGTTGAAAAAGGGGCGGTACTAACAATTTGCCGGATTAGGTTGGCAGCTCTGCGGGGAAAAAAAAAATAATAATAAAATAAAATAAAATAAAAATTTACTGATGTGTGAATAATTGGTTCAATGCGGAAGGAAAATGAAAAAATTTTTTTTTGAAAATATTATTTTCAAAAATTGATTTTTAACCACACATCATACAACTTTTTTATAAATAGTGTCCCCCCCCCCCTCCTCCAAAAATTTAATATTAAAAAATATTATAAATTGCTAATTATTAATAATTATAATACTTAAATAACTATGCATAATAATACATAGTTAATAATAATAGTAAAATAGTTAATAATAATAATAGCAAAATCTTCATTGAAGTTTTTCCTTTATTTTTGATGATTAATATGTTTTTAACAATAATAATTGAAGCTCATACACACTATAAAACGAACAATTGTGTGCATTTACCCAAAAGGTTATTATTAAGTGTATGTTAGTGCGATTAAAACAGGAAAAAAAAAGTCAAATTAAAAATTTACTGAAGTCTGAATAATTGGTTCCATAATGAAGGGAATTTATTTATTTATTTATTTTTTAAATAAAAACGTTATTTTCAAAAATTGATCCTTAACCACACATCATAAAAATTTTTCATAAATAGTGCCCCCCCCCCCCCCACACACACACACACGCACACACTCCAAAAAATTAATACTAAAAAAATATTATAAATTGCTAATTATTATTAATTATAATACTTAAATAACTATGAAAAATGTAAATAAAAAATATAAGTGTTTCTTAATTTATTTATTAAAAAAAATTATAAAGGGAAACGCCTCTAATTTAATCTTTTATAAAAAGTAAAAATGACCTAATTTATTTATTTACTCGTATTTATTTACCGGCATCTTGTCATAAACTGGGCACTGCCGAATTTCAATCAACCACTTAAGAGAAGAGTAGAAAATTATAAACTGCTAATTATTAATAATTATAATACTTAAATAACTATGAAAAATAAAAAGAATAAAAATATGTAAGTGATTCTAAATTTCTTTTATTTAATATATATATATATATATATATATATATATATATATAGAGAGAGAGAGAGAGAGAGAGAGAGAGACGCCTCTAATTAATTTTTTTCCTTTTTCTTTAATTAAAAATACCATAATTTATTTATTTACCGGCATCTTGTCATAAACCGGACACAGCCGTACAGGTGTTTCTAAATTTCTTATATATATACTATATATTTCTTATATATATATTTCTTATATCTAATTTAATTTAATTTAAAAAAAAAAATTAAAAATGCCCCAATTTATTTATTCATTTATTTACCGGCATCTTGTCTTAAACCGGGCACTGCCGTATTTCAACCAACCACTTAAAATAAGAGTAATAAAATAAATATTATAAATTGCTAACTATTAATACTTATAATACTTAAACAACTAACTTTAAAAATAAAAAGATTAAAAAATATAAAAATATAGGTGTTTCTAAATTTCTTTTATTTTTAAATTATATATATATATATATATATATATATATATATATAAGGAAACGCCTCTAATTTAATTTAAAAAAAAATGTCCTAATTTACTTATTTATTTATTTACCGGCATCTTGTCATAAACCGGGCACTGCCGTAATTCAACCAACCACTTAAGAGAAGAATTAAAAAAAAAAAAAAAAAAATGCAATCCATGCAAAAGTAAACAAACTTACCTGGTATTGCACAACTCTTTCAGCTGCAAGGCATTGAACAAGCACCCCTGTTTCGGAACAGGAAAAAAAAAAAAAGAAGAAGAAAAGAATATCAACAATGAAAACAATCCTCAGAACAACGCCAAGTCTCCAAAGTGTAACCACAGCTAAAGTTGCAGAAACACAGCCTAGCTATCTCTCTCCGAGGCACCACACAAACTTCTACTGCTCCTGCATACACACAATCGATGTTGCCAGATTTCTCTGTACGGGTATAATACATAAAACGGAGCTCCGCTAGCGCCACGGAAGAGAGAAGAAATCGTCTGCGAAGGCAAAAATTTATCTTAAAAACACCGGCTTCTTAGCTACTCTATCAATCGAACACGCGAGTTTTCAATTAGAATTCGAAATGAAAGGAGAGAGGTGTTTTTCGAATATTCGGGCAGAACGTGCGGACGTGTGTGCTGGGAAGAGGCAAAACCAGGAAGGGGATAGAGCGCGATGAAGAGATGATCATCATTTCTCCACTGCAGTTGGGGATGGATTGTTTTGATCTGATTTCCACATGTCTTGGGGATAATATCGGAAACTCATTTATAGATGCCGGCTATTGCTGTTCTGTTTTGTGAATGCCGTAGTTCAGGTGTAAATGTAATTCAATTACAGGAACTACTAAAATACATTACTTGCGCTTTGAAGATTTTTCAAGTCTCTTTTCATTGAAAAGAGATAATTAATTTCAAGTATTTTCAATTTCATATACATTAATAACAATGAATCGAAAAACGCATTACGAAAATTTATTTTATTTTTTTAATTATATTTTCTGATGAGAGCTAAGGAAAGAAGCCAGTATTTATAAATCGTTAGAAGAGGAAATTTAAAGTTATTTTCAAAGGAAATAAAAACAAAATTAGTACTGTACTGCAATATAGGAAAATTCGCCTTCGGACATTAAAAAATACTTATGGACATCTCTGGAGAGAATATAATCTATAAAAAATATCTCTAACTTGGACAAATTACAATTACATTTTGCAGAGACGATATGACAGTGACTTAATAAAATACGCAAGGATAAAAATAATATATAAGTAATAAATTTAAACACGCGGACTCAGCTCAGTGAACTAATTAAAAAATAAATAAATAACATTCGTGTGATAATTTTATAGAAAAATCTATTTTTAAACACTGGATCTTTACAATCTGTCCGAACGTCATTTTAAACCTAGCAATAGTTTAAGGATAAATGTTTAATTATGCACTAAAAGATTGAAATTAAAGTTTAAATATGAATTTTTGTCATAAATTAACTAAAACATGCAATAATAAAAAGTATAGTCAAAATAGGTAATAAGTTTTCTTTAATGAAAATTATGCCAAAATGAATAAATTAAAAAATAACTTAAAAGGCATCGCGAACATGGCTGCAAAAATGTAAAAGTCGCCTGGGGAAGTATGAAAACTGGGTCGTCAAACACGTATTACATTTTGAAATTTTCCTTTGACTGATTTAGTTTAACTATCCTTAGCGTTTCATCTCACAAAAAATGATAATTTACCTTCTGATGAATTAAAATTTAAATTGGGTGGTGAAATTGGTATAAGTCTTATTAGATTCAAATTTTAAAGGTTAAAAAAAAGAAACGGAAAGAAATAAAAAATAAAAATATATATTAATAAATTGCGAATGTTTCGCATGGGTTTGCTAGTAGTGAATATACACAAAATCACCCATGTACAAACACTCTTTCAAACAATATAATGAGTTATTTTAAGTATATGCAAATAAGTTAATCACAATACAGTCGAACCTCGTTAACGTGAATCTCAAGGGGGATAAAAAAATTGGTTCATGTTATCAGTAGTCATGCTATCAGTAACTAATCTTCATAATTACTAAACTAATCGTCATCTTGACGGGGATTGTGGAAACAGTTCATGTTAAAAGTAATTCACGTTAACGAAATAGAACGGGCTGTCTAACATTACAGAACACTAATTTCGTAAATTTCGCGTGAGATTAATATTATATACACATGCATGACTTTTAGACTTTTATATAACAAACTTTTTTTTCTTTTTTTAAGGTTAATGTTTTTTCTTTGAACGTAAATTAAGATATCAAAGAACATGGGAAAATTTTCGTATGTTCTAGAGGGGGGAGGGGAGATATATCATCAAAATATATGATGGACTATATGCTTCTCTCTTCTTGCGATGCACACATACAGTTTTAATTTTTATTTCTTTATTTTATTTTATGGAAATTTATTTTTGTAAGCTTTTTTTGGATGAGACATGAGACATACGGTTACATATATTAACTTTTTAAAAATGAATTTGTCATTTATTACAGTGATTTATTTATTCTCTAATAAAAATATCCATGTATAATATATATATATGCTTGTATATTGCTTGAATTAGCTATACAGCGATCAGAAATCGTGCCTATGCTGACAGAGATGCAAGTTTCCTGATGAAGATCATTTCTGGTTTTCAGCATTTAAAATTCAATTTTTCATTTCATGAATTCTCTTTTCTTTTAACAGATCCTTTTGGTTACTTTATCTCTTTCCATTTCTATTATTTGATGAATGCTTTTTTGGATTAATTGATTATGCAAATTATCTCAACGTTAGGCTTATGATTTATGTGTCTCATTCTCGTCTGTGTAAGTACTTTAATATGTTTTTACTACTCAGCGTAATTAAATTAAATTATCACCGTGACTATAATATTATTCGAACTACATCTCATTTAAAATTTCATATGTTGGTATTTTCATCTCTCTTTCATTTGCTGAGTGTTGTAAAGGAATTAAATTATTCAAATTATAAATATATATATGTATATCGTTAGCTTAATGGCGATCTACTTTGTTTAATTCATTTTTTCAGTGTACGTGTCTTCGTTGATACTGTTTCAGCAATGCGTTGTGCGAATTTTCTTAACATTCATTCTTTTCTAATTACGATAAAGCCAAACATAGAAATATACTTGAATTCATGTATGTTTGCTTCCTCCATACAAACTGGAAAAAAAAAAAAAATCTGAAAGGCCAAATTAAAAAAATCTTGTTTGATTCCACTTGACTTTCCGAACATTAAGTAATTAACGTTTGTTTAAATAAATTAAAGTATGAGAAGACGTTAAATAAGTTAATGGGGGGGGGGGTATCCACATAATAATTATTAAAAAAAAATATATATATTTTTCTTGCATAAATTTATCAAAAAACAAATATTCCTGCATGTTTTTATTATTTTTTATATAAATAATCATAATTCATAATATAATATATTCATAATCCATAATATAAATAATCATTTTATATAAATAACCATAATTATATTTAGTTTTATCGTATCACCCACCGAAATGAAATTGTACTCAGATAACGCTCCAGCAATAAAGATTGTCACAGAGAAAGAAATAAACTGTCCAAGATTCTAGTTGTGTTAGGAAACGATAAAATAGTTTTGGTAAAATAAAGAAAGAATAAATAAATAAATAAATAAATAAATCAGCACAAAATAATAAGTATTGTTAATCTATAAAGAGTAAATTTATCTAATTCTTTGCTATAATAATTTTACGTTTATTTGTGCAACAAAACCCTTGATCGGGACTTTTTATTTTTTAACATATTATTCACATGATAATAACGAAGAATTTTTTATTATTTTTACTATTTTGTATACATTAAAACGATATATTCTTTAACAAAAACATTTAAAAATAAATAAATAAATGCAAACAAAATATATTGAAAATGGGATTATTTGCTTATTTTAAAATGTACTAAAACATATTGTGCATTTTCGAAATAATAATAACAAAAAATTGCAGAATATATAATATATATATATATCGTAAAACCGGTATCGTAAGAATCGATTGAGACTAATAGTCCTCCGCCCTAATAAATTTGCATATATATATATATATATATATATATGATTAAATTTTATTACGTTATCTATTATTTATATATATATATATATATATATATATATATATATATATATATATATATATATATATATATATATATATATATATTCCATTTTTAAAATGAAAAAAAAAAAAAAAAAAAAAGAGCATTTCTTTAGATTTCGGCACAAAATTGTCTTTCTTTCAGACATGACAACAGTTTTATTTAATCCGGAGAATTTTTAGTACGCATCTTTATTTTCTTCACCACTTTTCTTAAAAGGGTGATTTTCTTATTTAATCGTAATTACACTACAAATAAAGTGGTATGGAAAAAAAAAGGCAAGTACCAACAGGGCACAGGAATAAATTAAAATGTTGGCAGGTCTGCACTTTTTTGGAATGAAAATCGCCTGCATTCATTATTTTAATGAATAATAATCGCAATAAGTAATTTGTACTGTTTATTTTTTTTAGAAAAATATAGAAATATGACTTCTTTTATTTCATATATCTAGCTGAATTTTGATAGTATTTAATATATATGTATATTTAAATAGTAACTGTATTCAGTTGGCTAATAACTGGCATAAATGAAATTATGTTAACACTTGCGCATGCGCGTGTAAAAATTAGTATAAGTGTTCATATTTCCTCATATATTTCATTATTATAATCTGAAATACACCATGTTGTGTCTAAACTAATATATCAAGTTTTCTAAAAATTATATTGCATTCGTTTAAAAACCCTGCATGCTAATAATAATAATAAAGATTTTGTTAAACAAGAGAATAATAAATTATAATTTTGTAATTTATTTATTTATTATTTACATTTATTTATTATTAATTATCTATTTATTTATTGTTATTTATTATTATTATTATTTGTTATTATTTATTATTTTATTTATTTTTGTAATTCTGTCCACCATCTGTTTATATTTACGTATATAAACAGAATTATTCAAGTTTAAAAATAATGTTTCGTGTGTCAGAAACTTACGATAACACTTGCAAATTATATGGTAATAACTGTTGAACAAAACACGCCACAAACACCATTTCTCACAGTTTATCGACCTTTTCACAATGGTATGATATAGCTACCGTAACATTAGAATACCAGACCGCACAACAAAACGGACGCGGACGGCAGAAAACTGTTGCTTTGCTTATAGACCATCCTGGCAATCCTCCCAGGCGGAAATTGTTGGCACAAGACCGATATTTTAGCGAAAAATATGCCGCGATATTTTCCTTGGCACCCGAACAAGCCGGGAGGAAAAAATAACCTGATGCTTCGCCCCTCCAAACTTTAAAACGCGGCACGTGCGTTTTCGTTTCCAGCGAAAATGCATAACTAAACGGATATAAAATATATCAACTGGAGGTATGTAAGGGTTAGGGTTTTGTTTGTCGAGACGCATGTAGCTTTCAGCGAGTATTTATTTAAAAATACTACTTTGCGTAAAAGCATCGTAAATTAGAATTTTTACTTTATGTTTACTGAGAGACAAAGTTTAATGGGACAAATTTTTCTACGAAAATGTTTTCACAGCTATGTGGAATGTCCTATGTATAGATATGTTTTGAAATGCAATTAAAAATATTCAAAAGTTTAAATTATTATTTTAAATTGCTTTATTTATATCTTTATATTATTCATATCATTTTATTATTATTTCTAAAAGGGCTATTTCTTTCCTATAAAATAAACAAAATGAAAAGGATCTTTTTTCTTTTCTTCTGTTGGCACCAAGTTAAAATAATAATAATAATAATAATAATTAAGATTGAGAGAAAATCCACGAATGGAATTTTAAAGAATTCCCGTAGTAACCGTTGCTAAGGAACTCGATTTTCTTTTGAAGTGAAGAATTAATATTATTTTTTTTTTCGCTTTTTTATATATTAAAATCAAAAGCTAACTATTCTATTGAAATATATCGCATAATTTCATCAAATGAATAAAATTAGGTTATTTGAAACAGTTTTAAAGAAACTAAACCATTGCATGGATATTAATTTTATATGAATAGAAAATTAGTTTACATATCTGCCAACATATGTATTTTGCATAGATATAGTAATTTATATAGATCTATCATCTCCATGTTATCATGCAAAGATTTTTGATGCCGAAAATTTTTTTGGCATCAGCCATTATCCGGTATTGAAACTCGGCAATTGTAATAGAATAGAACGTTGATGAATTTTTAAAATGCCGAAATATTCCGTGGCTTTCATCTGTACTAATAAATCGATGAAAGGAAAGGTAATAGGTTTTCATAAGCAAATTATATTTTACTAATTTATGAAAAATATAATTTTTATAATCAGTTGCTTTGTTATTATTATGGTTTAAATACAGTTTTTATATTTAATGGAATGGTTTTAAAGTTTGATATTTTTTTAAGATTTTACATTAGTAAGTAATATAGAATTTTCAAAATTCTTTTAAATATAGTTAGCAGCGGCACAGGTAAAGAACATTATTTTTAGTATTTAAAAATAGTTTAATTTTAACCCTTTGACTGCCGGCTATCATATGTGATAGCCAGTGATGTTTCCGTTAGGGGGACTGGCTATCAGATATGATAGCCAGTTTTTCAATACTTCAGTCTTTGGCTATAAAAACCATATCAGTCACATGAAAATAGTTCTGGAGTTTGATTGTTGGAGGATGAGTATTGCAAAATGAATTAGATTGAAAAATATTTTTTTATGTATAATTTTATGTAGAAAAAAAATGCAAATTACACAAAAGAATTTTCTGGCACCGTGGTAAACATTTGAAATTTTGGCTTGGCAGTCAAAGTGTTAAATATTAACTAAATTGATAGATATAGTTAAAAAAAAAAAAAAAAAAAAAGTTAATGAAAGAATGAAGGAAAAATGAATTCGAATCTGTATCTACAGTTTTTCATTCACCTTCAGTACATAAATTATTCATATATTTTATTTGCTAAATTATCCGAGTGTATTCACTCGGAGAAAGATGGCCGTCTTTCTCGGAGTAAAAAGGAATAACTTTTTCTCCCTGGTGATCAATCTATATTTACTATATCTATGGTATTTTGAGGGGTTTTTTTTTCTTTTGTGTGTGTGTGTGTGTGTGTTTGGCTTTTGTAAAAACTTCTAAGCATTCTTTACGAATATAGCAAGTCTTGGCCCTAGCTTTAAGTTAAAATCTGTGAAAGAGATTTATTAGGACTAGAGAAACCCCCCCCCCTTTTTTTTTTCCCCAGGTAGGGGAAAAAAAAAACTTTGTTAGTATTTTGAGGTGACCACATTCATTTAAACAAGATGTCCCGCAATTTTCAAAGGAAAAAAAATTGCCTAATATTAAATTTTGTTTTGAACATAATTTCAATAGTTTTATTTAGATATAGTTGCTTCTCGATAATAATACTAACGATTATTATTAATAATATTATTACTTTGTTCTTTCAGGCAGGAAAAAGGTGTTCTCAAAAATAATCCAACGATTCACTCACTTAATAATAATAATAATAACAAAAGAAACAGCAAAAATAAAAGATAAATATATGAATAATGCTTTTATTAACAAAACCTAATTGTGTATTTATTGTGTACTTATTCTTTTTAATTATAAGTATATATGTATATACACATTTTAATCAATGTTATCTATTTTGAGTACTGAAACAGATTTTTTAAAGACACTAGTTTGTTTTTAAATTTATGTGAATTTTCATGAGTTATAAGCAGGGGGCGCATTCTCCACCTTTTTATTGGGCCACTTTCAGGAATGAAAAATTCCGACTTTTTTACTACCACTATTTTTATAGAGAATTTTTTGTGTGGGAGGGAAAAATGGCTACATCCCAAATAGCACAGTTTGACAGTTCTGACAGCTGACCAGGTGCGAAAAAACATCATTAAGGACTTCCTTTTCTTAAGCAGCTTTTCCCAATAAAAGCCGAAAAATAATTTGCTATACGACCCCCGAAACGTTTGCTTCCCTTCCAGCACAGTTTGATATTTGTGACAGCTCTCACCCCGCCTTCTTTATAGTCATCCGGTAAAGAAAGAAAAAAAAAAACAATCACCGAAAAAGAGTTTGGTCGCCTTCATAAATGAAATAAATAAGGTTTTTAATAAGTTACAGTAGCATTATATTTCCTTTTATTTTAAAATTGTTTCTTTCATTTTAATTAATTCTTATTCAATTCATTCATTTCTTACTTATTATTTTTGTCCGATTAAGTTCATCATAAATTTTATAGAGTGTTAAGTTTTACTTTTTTAAATTACTCATGAATTTAGTGTGCGTTACGAAAAAAAGAAATACCGTTATCTTTATCTATATAAATAAAGAGAAGTATGTGTGTGTGTGTATCTATTTTTTTTTTTTTTTTTTTTTGTCTGCGATCTGATACGTACACTATTGTTCGTAGAGCTACAAAACATGGCAGAAAGGTAGCTGGGATCCTGGAGGTGTACATCCTATTAAGAATTCTTCGAATTTCGAATTTAAACATTTTTTAACTACTTTTTTTCAGTTTTAAACATTGGCTTCTGTGCTTTACTCTTCTAAAATTTATTCTTACAATTCAATCGTCTGCGAATCTTAGCCATGAGACTATTATGCATTTTTATTTATTTATTTATTTTATTTTATTTTATCAATTCATTTATTTGAAGGCGAAATCTTTTTTATTTATTTATTTATTTATTTAAAAGATTATTTATCACAGTTACGTTTATGAATAATGTATATATATATATATATATATATATATATATATATATATATATATATATATATATACTAGCAGGCTTTGCCCGCTTCGCTGGTCATTATATTCAAATGAATCCCCAAAACAGCATATCATTAATAATAATAAAATATCTTAAAAAAAAAAAAAAAAAAAAAAAAAAAAAAAAATCATTGAAATCCATCAAAATCTAATTTTAAGTTGCCCAATGCCTTCGGCAGTCCCTTACCTGCTTCTTACTCCCCCTCCCTCGCGGTTACAGTTGAAAGTTTTACAAACTTTCATCAAAGTGCATATTTCGCACACTTAATTAACACCCACACACCAAAATTCGCCATTCTTAGGTAATTTGGACGGATTTAAGCTTCAAAATGTGGTTTTTGCCCCGCCCGCCCCAAGAGGAAGGGGGGGGGGGGGTAAATTTCCAAAATTACTTCATATTGCATGTTGCATACACATACCTAACCGACACATCAAAAAATTGAGATCATGAAATTATTTAAAGCTGAGTTATGCTTTAAAACTTTTTTTTTTTAATCTCTCCCCCCGTTCTTAAAGGAGAGAATTTCGCAAAATCTCTTCATACTATGAGTTAGATACATATAATCGTCCCTTACATAAAAAATGTCCAACCTTATATAATTTAGTGCAGCGTTACGCATGAATACATGTTTTTGCCCCCCATTCTCCAAAGGGCGGTAGGGTGGAATTTCATAAAATCCCTTTGTAGTGTGTGTTCAGTTCGATTTCCCCGTGTGTTGAGTACCCTTCTTCCTAAACCTTTTCCCTTCCCCCCCCCTCCCCCTTAAAAATCCAAAATCGCAGAAAGTAATTTTTTTGTACTCAAGTCTGGTCTTTCCATCTGCAATTTCTTCACCGTTAAGTAATTTGGAGCCGAGATAAGCCTTCTGCCCCCCAAGGGAGACAGGGGGGGGGGTATTTTGCAAAATTCCGTCTTAGTTGGGGGTCAGGCTCCGAAAACCAACCTGGTCACTAAAATTTGTGACCCTCTTTCCCACAGAATCGTCATGGCAGTGTTGAGTCAGTGAATCATTGAGTTTACTCTTTTATATATACAGATTTGTTTATATTTTTTATGGACTACTTGGCTTAAGGTTGCTGTCACAAAAATAGAGTCCTTGGCGAAAAATGTCCTATCTACTTCAGTATTAAAATTAAAAATATACCCAGGAGTATCAACTAATAAAGCTCTTTAATAGAGATCTGAATTAGCTTTCATTTTCTTATTATTTAATTTTGATAATGACGTTATGTTGTCATGTGCCTAAGCAAATTTAATATTTATTATTTTTTTTATTATTATTCGCGTGAAATATTCTTTGGCAACAATTAAAAATTAAAATAAATTATTTTAAAATTTTATTATAGAAGAAATATTTATATTATATACAGGGATGGAACACGGGCGCAGAATTCATACCGGAATCTGTTTAAGGAATTTCTCTACTTATGATATCGTTGATTTAAGAAGTAGAAAGTTTTCGTACATTGATAGTTGTATGAATTCTGCGCCCGTGTTCCATCCTTGTATATAGAAGATTAATTAAAAGTTTACATTTTTTCCGGTATAAATAGAAGCCTATGTCTTATTCCAGACTATTATCTATCTCTGTACAAAATTTCATCCAGATCCGTTCAGCCGTTGTGGCGTGATTGAGTAACAAACATCCATCCAAACTTTCGCATTTATAATATTAGTATAGATTAGTTATCATGTGCATGTGTTAGATTGAGTTATTTTGCTGTCAAATTGACAAAATTTTAATTTTAAATTTCAAAACTCTGTCGTTCTTGGCGCTTATTGTATTTAGTGATCAAAAACGTAATACGAAAATATGCATGCCAGATGTATATTTTCGTAATATGCATTGTACGAAATATTGTTTCATATTATTCATTACTCTTTTAATATAAGTTGTTAAAATAACCATGATTTTTGAAAGGAATTAAATTATGTTCGCCAAATAATTCGTCAATATTTTTTTTTTCTGCTAAGGATGACCGATATCAAATCTATTCCGCTGCAACATATTAGTATCTTATATCAGATACTTTATTTAGACATTCGAAAACAAATTTTACTTCAAACTATGATAGAATATTTATCATTTTCCTTTTAATTAGTATATTAGTTGGATATTTATTGTGTAAATATCATCTTTTGAAATGAAATGTTTGTGTTTTCAATCGAATATGGAAATTTGCCATTTTTTTTTTTTTTATTCCTAGAGTTTTGAAATTAAAAATTCAAATTTTGTCAATTTTACAACAAAAATAACTTAATCTAACGCATGGACATAATAATTAATACATACCTATACCTAAATATGGGGATTAAAATCGGGAAATAATTTTCCTCGATTTTTAATAATTTTTTACAAAAAAATCCAATGGACGTTTAACATAGGAAATATTTTTCTTGCATCCATGAACGGCCAGTGACGTCATCACTTCGCTTGCGTATTAGCACTTTATCAATGTGTAAAAGAAATTTTTAATTAAAAATGACGTCAGTTTTTGTGAGATGCATAATTTTTTTTTATAATTTTTTATCGTTCACGTTTAGATAAATGTATTTATTTTCCTGTTGAAAAAAATAAATAAATTCGTTTTTTTTTTTTTTTTTTGGCAACAATTAAATTATGGATAAATTTAAATGGCTAATTTTTTGCTATTATTAGCTTACAAAATTGCTATTTTATGCATAAAAATCGCAAAAACAATTTTTTTTTTTCGGAATAAAAGGTAGCCAACTTTTTAAGTTAGGGTATAAGCTATCTCCATAACAAATTTTATCGAAATCCATCGAGCAGTTTTAGCGTGAAACTCAGTCAAATAAACGGACATTCACATTTATAATATATATAAGATATATACGTTATAACAGCTGTTTATTTTTATTTTTTAATTAATTCCTTTAAAAAGAAAAATCTTTTAATTTTTATATAAATAAATATATATACACTGCAATTATTGGAAAAAATTATAGTATGTAGAGAATGCCTGAATTAATTTTTACAATTAGTTACACTGTAAAAAAAAAATTGTAAAATTACGGTATTTGACCGTATAATTTTAGGGGAAATGACCGTTTTGCTACCTGAACGGTCATAATCCGTAAATTAATGTTTTGGAAGCATAATTTAGGAAATAACTGTATAATTTTACGGGAAATGTCTGTTTTGCTAGTTAAACGGTCGTAGCCCGTAAACTGATGTTTCGAAAGTATAATATTTGAATTTTTACGATAAAAAACAGTTAATCTACGCAAATTGCTCTTATCTTTCACCAAACCGTTTTCTTATGAGAAAATCTCTTCAAATGCTATCATTTCAGTGACATCAAGAGAGAATTCCATGTTCAAACTGATTTATACTAATTGAATGTGTTTAATTATGCACGCATGACGCATAGAAACATCCAATAGTTTTAATAAGCTATTGTTTTCTTAATTTAATTCAAAAAATTTCCATCTGACTGAAACTGAGTAACTCATATTGATGAAATTGATTTTCTTTGTCTATTAACACGAAAACATTAAAAAAGAAAGCTAAAATGGCCTCTTGATTTGAAGCCAGATTTCTAAAACACAAATGACAACCTAATAATTGTTTTATCCATTAAACGCATTTTTTTTTAATTTTAGTTTTTATTTATTTATTTTATTATTTTTTATTTTTTTATTTATTTTTTTTTTTTTTTCTAAGCACACAGCATTCTAATTGCTCTTAACCCTTTAGTTAAGCCTTAGAAAACGGAAAATTTTAATGTTGTTTCCACAATGCATTTTACAATATGCTAAAATAAAGTTTATTTCAATATGAAATGAATATGTAATTAACCATTTGAAGGTAAGTCTTATGATTATTATGTATGATCTTCACTGTTAAAAAACAAAGCTGTTTTATTTGAATATGACCATCAGATATGTACATTACATCATATATAGCAGGTTCTGTTTTCAAAATACTTCAGTCCTTTCTTCATTCGATGGATTTGGATTTTGGGAATAAGGCCGATTGATTGCTATAGGTCCTAAGCCAGAGGGAGAGTGTCCTCCGTGGGGGGTCTTTCTAAATGGTCCTAGCCCGTATTTACTTAAATTTTGAAGATAACCACGGAAAACTCCGAACGGCTAGCCCAACGAGCGCAACCTGGGATCGAACCCGGCACCTTACGTCTACCAGCTTTGAGCGTAGAACCGCTCGGCCGCTGGTGGGCTCCAACAGTGGAATGCAGCTTTAAAAAAAAAAAAAAAAAAAAAAAACTCTTTTGCTCTTCTAAAAAGTACAAATACACCTAACACTTCATAAACACAGTTTGAAATCGGCCTTATAATGAAAACCTGTTTGGATGAATAAGAATTAGGCTCTAGTTATTTCTTCTTTGCAAACACTACTGAAACCATAAAGATCAAAAACATGAAAAAAATCGTATTAATTGGAGATACAAATTATCTGTGTTTATGTAAAAGATTTATTATTATTAATTCAAAGTTATATATTATTATTATTATTATTATTCATGTTTATTATGTTTATTATTATTATTATGCGTCTCGGTTAATTTTCAGAGATCTCACATAGTTTTCCAAAGGTTCATTTTCTTTTTGAAAAATGGTGAGAAATTCTCGCCCATTATTTACCTCTAATGAGAACCTTGAAATAAGACTACATCTTTAGTGCTAGTGTTTACGAATAAAAAGGCCCACCAGCGACCGAGCGGTTCTGCGCTCAAAGCTGGTAGACGTGAGGTGCCGAGCTCGATCACAGGTCGCGCTCGTCAGACTAGCCGTTCGGATGGATGGTTGGGTTTTACGTCGCACAAGTGCTGCGCAGATGGGCAATTGGCGACGGTCTTGGACACACCCCTAGGAGTGGTCCGGAGACATGCCATCTCAATTTTGATCCTCCACGAAAGGGATGACTCTATTGCTTCGGTGACCCCTAGAGGTATAATTTTTGATGGGAACATGGAGGACATTGCGGCCATGACAGATTTTTCGTGCACCAACCAACATTAGTGTACACGACGGTCTTTGGCCAGCTCGAGTACCGAACTCGCAATGTTTCAATTACGAGGCCGGCGCACAGTGGATCGAAGTATAGGCAGTGGCGAACATAGGAAGGTTATGTTATTATTATTATCTATGTATGGTGTTTTTTGTCACATTCCGATTTAAATATGTACATATGTATGATACAAAAGCGATTCTATGATTTTTTTTTAACCCTTTACAAAGCCACATGAATATCTTCTCCACCAAATATGTTATCATTTTATTCAACTGGCACCATTTTTATTTTTATTTTTTTTAATAGTGATTCCAGTGTATCTTTCTGTAGTAAAATATCAGTATAAATATTGTTTTTATAATACTGGTGCGAAAAAAAAAAAAAAAAAAAAAAAAATAGTCATTTGTGGCAATTCTGATTATGCTAATACAATGGGTTGTGAGAAGTTTGCGATTAACTTAGACAATAATGTGTCAAAATTAAAATAAATTATTTTTAATAAGCTAAATGAATTTTTTTCTTTACATCAACTTTTATTCGTGAATTTGAGGAAAAATTGGCATTATAAAGGGGTTAAACGGTATCATATTTTTCTGCTGCAAACAGGTATTTAGAAAATATCTCATAAAGAAACAAATGTTGCAAAAAAGAAGAGAATAAAAGGTAATAAATAAAAATTTCGTGAAGAAAATCTATTACACAATTACCGTAATTTCTGGTAGATAAGCCGCATGTAAGATGTGTCATTTCTCCACCAGAAATTTTATTTAATACAGAAATCTATACTTTTTCGAAGGAAGAGCTCGTACAAATATAAATTTATTTATCAATTGAAACTCCTGGTGAAAAATCCCTTATATTATTAAAATCTGTACGCGTGTGTGTGTGTGTCTGTCTGTGTGTCTGTGTGTCTGTGAGAAACGGCTTGACGCAGCTAAGGCTCCGCCGCTAAAGGTCGCACGGACTTCGAACAGGTACCGTCGGACAGAGAATTTATCGCAGATCAGGGTTATCTAATTTGCTAAACGATGCGACCCTAATTAGCGGAGATTTTAATTAAAATGTCGACCATTGTCTAACGAAAAAACGATTCGAAATCGCGGGCGACCGCCATTTTGTTACAGAAGAGCCTACCTCGAAAGAAAAAGCAATGAGGGAAATTTTCGAGGTTTTTTGAAAAGCGATCGCTTCCGATCTGTTGGAAATATCGAAAATACACCTGTACGAGGAGAAAGAGCATTTATTACCGATTCTTACGGTACAATTTTTTTTTTAAAAAATACGGATTTTTTATATTTTTAAAAAAAGTTTTAAAAAGAGTCGAAAATTTCGTTTTTTCGCGGTCGTCTTTTTTGAAACGCCCTGTACGACAGGGTAACAATTCCATGTCTTAACAACTGGTATATAAAGAAAGGCCATTTAATCCTCTTTCGAACCATATAAACATTTTTACAAAATACGGATTACCGATCCATATTTTTAGATTTTACGAAACATCGATTTTTTCGCAAAATATTTTATAACTCAAAAGCGTTTAGAGATAAATCATTTCTTTTTTTTTTTGTATATACATCTCGCTTTCATAATTTAACTCCCAAAAGATTGAGAGAAAATTTCAAAAACTGAATGAGTTATAAATTTTTTAATTTTCAGTATCGCGGCAGTCTTCGATGTAAAAACCATTGCAAATGCTTTACTTCATTCCGAAATGAAAACCATAATCAAATAATGTAGATCACCATAGCAACCATTTCAAAGAGGTTCATTTCTCCACGGAAGCTAAGGAAAAAAAAAAAAAAAAAAAAAACAGCGAGGTCACATGTATTGGTTCTGCGATTAAAAATTGCAATATTCTAATGTGCGTATTTCAATTTCTAATTACGATTAATTTATTTTTTATACATCATTGGAAAGATATTTTAAAGTTCTTTTTTTTACTTAAAGTTTTCAACAGATTTACACGATTTGAGGTGTCCTGAATTAATTTTCTTCTGTATCTCAGCTACTAATTAAAATAATTTCATAAGTAATACATCATTAGAAAGCTTTTTTGAATTGGAATCGAACAGTGGAATACAGAAATTTGTACCGCCAGATGGCGCTGTAATATTTTCAAATTTAAATATTTCAATTTCTAATTATGATTAAATTATTTGCATTTTTTAGACACTCTTTTAAATTATTTCACTGCAAAGTATCAGTTATTTAGAGTTTGATTTTTGGGCCTATGTTCGTATTTTAACATTGTTCGATCCACTGTGCGGCGTTCTACCGACTGAACTATCGCGGCCTCCTAGCCGTTCGGAGTTTTCCGTGGTTTCCTCCGAAACTTGTGTAAATACGGTCTAGGACACCTCAGAAAGGCCCCCTCGGAGGGCACTCCACCTCAGGACTAGGACCTACAGCAGTCAATCGGCCTTATTCCCAAATCCAATCCAGTCCGTTTACAAATAAAAATGATTTCGAAAAATAGTTAGATTTTCTTTCACAAAATTCAGTATCATAGTAAAAAAAAAAAAAAAGCTTTTGTTTTTTCAATATGAGAATTGACTGACTTCTTAATTTTGTCAAAAATAGCAAATTTAGATTTTAAAATAGTCTTAAAATAAAATAATTTTTATGTATAGTCTGAAAATTAATAATTTAATCACTGTAAAAAAATTCTGTAAAAATAAAGCACTTTTTTTAACATAAATACAGCATAGGTTGCTGGAAACTTGTATAGCTAGTTCTGTAAAAATAATTGAAGATTTCTTACTTCACATTGTGCTTTAAATCGGTTTAAAAAATTTTCCAGAAGTCTTTTGGTGCATATGACACGATTTATCAACTAGTCAGTTCTGATGTTGACTTTATCTGGTTTTGTAAAACAATGTCTCTGTGATCCCAACGGCGCGGGGGCCCACCAGCGGCCGAGCGGTTCTGCGCTCAAAAGCTGGTAGATGGGAGGTGCCGGGTTCGATCCCAGGTCGCGCTCATCGACCTAGCCGTTCGGAGTTTTCCGTGGTTTCCTCCGAAACTTGCGTAAATACGGGCTAGGACCCCTTAGAAAGACCCCCACGGAGGGCATTCCCCCTCTAGGCCTAGGACACATCAGGAGTCAATCGGCCTTAAATCCTACAACCAACCAACCAACCCAACGGCGCGGTTGGCAAAACGCTGGCCTATGACGCAGGTGATGAGTTCGAATCCCGGGCTACCCAAGACGGTTTGCTTCGCATGAAGATTAGCTTTTGAGTGTAAAAAAATAAATAAGTTTTTTAGTGTTGTAGATTTCTCCCGGCACGCATGTGTAACAATTGCAAAAAACTTTTTTAAAGCATTCGTGAAACTCAAACATTAAATTTTAATTTTACGGTCAATGCTACTTTTTTTGCCGGTTGGTTGTATGTTTCCCCACAACGTAAAATTACTGGCGATACATCATTCATCGTCTAAATGTACTTTTACGGGTTTTGACTGGAATCTCTGCTGCCGGGCTTTGCCCGTAATTTTGCTGCAGCATTTTTTACAGTGTACTATAACTTTGTCCTGTGTGATATCAATTAAATCAGGACAAAATATGAAGAAAAAAATATGTATAAAAAAAAAAATTAAAATTACAGAAAATACAAATTATTTATTACTTTAAATTTCTTAATAGGTAACAACGAGAGAATCTTGTCTTTTATAATAATAAATCATTTTATTGCATAAGTAAATCAATTGCATTGTTAATTTTCAGTCGTATTACATTTCTAAAGAATTTTCATTTCATATATATGTAATATATCTAATAATTTATGCATATTTTTAATTACCCATCATATACTGCTGTTCATTAAAATTGCAACACCAAGAAGTGGGCACATACATTATAGTACGAAGAACAATTGATTAAATTTTCAGGAAGTTTTGAGTAATATATCCTGAGAAAACATTACATAAAGCAGCGACTCTGGGAGCAATAACAGCATTTACATGCCTAGGCATTGCATCAGACAGCAATTGGATGACATGTACGAGTAGAGCACTTCGTGAAGCTTCAACACAATGCCACAATTCGTCGATCGTAGTTACTGGTGAGTGGTTGGGACAGTCGCTTTTCATCGATTAAATAGTCATTTTCATTGGTGCGAGAGAAGGAGAACGCACTGGCCAGAGCAGCAGTCGAACACATCCTGCATCAAAGAAAGTCTGGGCAATGCGGACAACTTACGGTCGCGCATTGTCCTGCTTAAAAGATTCGCTACAGAGGTCCCGAATATAGTGCAGATTGATAGGCCTTAACTCGTCAGAAATGTAATGGTCGGTATTCAGAATAGCGGGAATGAAAACAAGAGGTGATCGAGAAGTGCATCCAATGGTACGCATGCCATCATTCCAGGTGGTGACCCAGTATGCGGCTACCAAAATTTTGATTACCCTCAAAATTGCATCTGTGATATGGAGGCCTTTAATGTGTGATCAGCGACGAACCTGGACGTAGGAATGGCATGAAGTCGCCTTTCAGAGAAATCACAATCCTGTTTTGAGCATCAAGATTGCCTTATCCGTATTTGACGGCACTGTGAATAATGCACACTGCCCAATAAATCTCATTCTTATATTCGCATACCTTCTTGGTGTTGCAATTTTAATGAACAGCAGTGTACTATAGGTATAGTAATTTTAGGTTGTAATAAATTTTTGTGTTTCTTAATATTTTTAGAAGTTTTGGGGTGTAAGGATTCTAAAATTCATAAAACTGGCATGGTTTCCGTTTGTTAGATCGTTTATGTCTTAGTTAATTAGCATGTGTACACGACATCATAAGAATTTTTAAGAAACTAATAGTTTTTTATACATTAAAAATTGAAACTGATAAATTTTATTGATGTTTATAAAAAAAAAGTATTAATTATTTTAATTAAAAAAAAAAAAAAAAAAACTTTCTTTTTCATAAGTGCTAATACTTTTCTTTGTACAAAACATCATTTGATTTTATTTTTTGTTATTACCGAAGAGTTGAAAAAGGATTAAGGATTTAACATGATTTATTACTTTCAATATACACACAAATTTACAAAAATGGTGTTGTTATGCATGTTAGATTTAAACATACAGCTTAAACAGTGAAGTTCTGTGTGATATAGATTATCACATATTATAAAATTTATTTTTCTTTTTAAAGGATAGGTAAATTCTCTAAATAAATAAAATTATAAATTAAATTCTTTAATCTTAAACAAGTACTTAAAATATAACGATATAACTAATTTTATCCTATAAATAATAAATTTTACAATATGCATTTTCTAATTTTTATATCTTCCCTTTCATATATTTTTTAATGTAACTGAAACATTTTTTTTTTATCAATTGCCAGTATTCTATTAATAAGCTTAACGTACTGGAAATTCTTTTCGCGCTGTAAATGATAATGTTTTGACTTATTTCTATCCTTTTGTTTTGTGAAACCAGAAAATAATTAATTCGGTTTTTTTTAATCGTACCTCGAAATGTAACTCATGCATCCTCTGGTCGCGTAATTTACATCAACGGTTAAATAGAATATTTGCTTAGCTAGTTATTTTCCCAGGGTCTAAATCTTGGCTAAATCATCTCAACATTCACTAACAACGGTCAATAAATTTCTCGTCACTTCTTAAAAATATACATATGAATATTCCTAACGTAATGCAACCATTCTCTATCTTAAACTTTGAACTTAGCGTGTATAATTCAACGCCAAATGCATTGTCATTTTTTTGCTTCAGTTTAGGAGCTGACACTTTCTTTCTGATCATAAAACACGTAAGATCTCAAGAGCGATTCGGGCCTAGGGCCCGGCCTGATCCTCGGTACTGTTTCCCCACTCCAGAATGTTTTCGTTAAAAAACTTATTATGTTCTTTTAATTGCCTATGGTCACGTGCATTGGAATGTTTTCAATAAACTGGCATGAGAACAAAATATGTCTCCGAGGCTGGACTTTAAATGGAAAAGTTCTAATTATGTTTTTACTTTTCAGCCAACATCATCAACGAAAATGTTCTTTTTACGACGGCCAAGATATTTTCTTCACATTCTGTGCATTGGATATCGAGATATTGCTTCTTCAAATACAAGGAAAGTTTACAGCATAACAGCGCCATTTTTTCGGCCGATATACACACAAATTTAATCACCAGTAAGGATAAATATGCTGTAGTTGTGCAGAATAAGTTTTGAGATATTGTTTTTACAAAAACAAAGAAAATTATAGCATAGCAGAACCACATTTCAGCCGTTATATACACGCATTTAAACATGTGTAATAAAATCATTACATGATACTGAATCTGTGAAATAGAAGTTATTCATTAATAAATATAACACCTGTTCCTGGTTTTTTTTTATGATTTTGAAATAATATATGTATATATTACTTATTCTATACCGAAGGTTTTTTATTTATTTATTTTAAACATGATTTAAAGAAAAGAAAAACATTCGTTCAATATATATACAAATTAAAAATGAAGTAATTATATATGTAAGATTCTGAGACATAGGTTTTTCGTAAACAAGGAGAACTACAGCATGACAGCGGCACCTTTTAGCCGATATACACACAGATTAAAACCAGAGTGCAGAAGACATAGTATAGTTGGGCATATTAGATTTTGATATATATAGCTTATGTAGAAATAAGGGAAATTACAGCATAGCAGCGTCATCTTTTGGCCCTTTTACACAGCACCATTAGATTTTCAGGTATAGCTTTTTCAGAAACAAGGAAAATTCAGTACAGCAGGCCACTTTTCAGCAAATATACACACAAATTTAATTCCAATTATGGAAAATATAGTATAGTGTCCATATTATACTTTGAGCTATAGCTTTCATTCAAACAAGGAAAATTGCAGCATAGCACACTGCATACGCACTATGCAACATGATCAAAATTTTCAAAGGTTGTTTTCGCGAACAGGTTATTTCAAAGAAAGAGAGAGTTACAGGCGCTACCGACCGGGAGTTTACTACGGTCAAAATTTTAAAAGATTATTTGCACGATGAACGAACAAGCTCATTTCGGATCATGAATTGAGAAAAAGGCGCCGCAGGAGCCGCCAAACAGGACTTGCTACAATTGAAATTTTCAAGGGTGCTTGCCCTAAAAACCAATAAGCTCTTGTAGGTCACGTGACGAGTAGAAGGCGCCGAGTCGTCACCGACCGAGGCTTTAATACGGTCAGATTTTTCAAGGATCATGAACCAGCTAGTCGCCGGGGGACTAGCATAAAATAAATTTTCCTCGTCACAAAATTAATAAATCATTTAAAAAAA
The DNA here is from genome assembly GCA_963930645.1 of Salticus scenicus. Lineage (NCBI taxonomy): Eukaryota > Metazoa > Arthropoda > Arachnida > Araneae > Salticidae > Salticus > Salticus scenicus. The sequence continues at coordinate 31,803,807 of OZ005662.1, forward strand.
TATTAAAAATGCAATTACTGATACATTAAGTTAAAATTTTAAATACCTGAAAAATAGACTAATAATAGTTTTTAACCATTTATGTGCATTGTTTACTTCAAGTGTACAAAAATATGATTCAAATATAGTTTTTGTAGTTTATTGTTTAAAATTTATATTGTATGTATGCATATGCTTGATTTTCTTTGTTTAGTGCCTTATGCGGTAATGTATGTTGTATATGATAATTTGAGAATGCGTATATTTAATCACGGAATATTATATGTGTAATATGTTTATAATAGTTAAAATTATACCAAACAAATTTCTGCTTGTTATGATAAAATCTTTTAATATAGGTGTTTTCAAAACTCTCAACCTCTTGAAAGCAAAACCCGACACGCAGAAAAAAATTCAGCCAACCTCAGCCAATCGCAAGAAAAAATAGTATGTTGTGGCCACCACAAAACTTTCTTCAATATTTTCCTGTACAAATTCACTAAGTGCGAATAATTTATTAATTCTATTATTTATTAAAATTATTTAACATGATTAATGCAAATCCTTTTCATCTTAGGGAAATCTAACACCAAGTAGGCAAAGGAATACAGTTTTATCCCCTATAAATAACATCTTAAAAAATGCGTTTTTATAATGGTTATCTCATATATCAAGTTTCGTACAGTTATATGCCACAGACGTTGAGATATAGCCATCAATTATTGATGAAATTAGCAGCATAGCAGCGCCACCTATTGACCAATAAGCATCCAAGTTGAGTCAGCATAATGTCTCATAATGGCCTTCTTACATATCAAGTTATGTTTGATGAGACGCAATAGAATCCGAGATATAGCCTTCCATTAAATTTTGGAAATCGCTGTGAAGAAGCGCCACCTGTAAATCTGTTTACACCAAAAGTTTAGGGCACTAATTTTTATTAAGATGCATCTACATACAAATTTATGTGCAATTGTGTGCAGTAGTTTCTGAGATATAGCCATTCCTTAAATTGCGGAAATAGCTGTATAGTACGAAATCTGTTGGCCGATAAGCATTCAAATTGAATAAGCATAATATCTTATAATGGTCTTCTCACTTATCAAGTTTTGTTTAATTATACGCAATAGGACTTGAGATATAGCCTGCCTCGTAATTTCAGAAATCGCTGTGTAGCAGCGCCACCTGTTGAGCGGTTTGCACCAAAAGTTGACAGGCACTAATTCTTGTTAAGATGCACCAACATACAAGTTTATATGTAATTCTGTACAGTAGTTCCTGAGATATGCAAAATTTGTTTAAATTTTATTCATTGGTCCTTGAAATACAGCATCCAAAAAATTCGTGATACAGACAAATATTTTCTAAAAACAGTCAAATCGTGTTTAGGACATCCCAAAACATGAAAATACATCAAAAAGTTTCACGAATCCAATACTTTTTCTATATATACATACAGAAGAAAGTAATAATAGCTTAAAAAGAAAGAAAGAAATTGTTTTTAAACCTCGATTCTGATAACCGCTAATTTTTTCAGCGTCTTCGTCGCTTATGTCATGTCGGATCTGGGTCACCACTGTCTGCTGAAGCGCCTTACCTGGGCAATGAATATTGAACTTCATTGGATGCTAATTGCTGCTATTATTCCGTGGTTTTCTATGAAACTCGCTCATAATACGGCTTAAGTTTCTCTAGATTTCCATGAGAGCATCACAAACAGGCGTGGGACATAAGTGTTCTCAATCAGTATTAATTCGAAAATTTAGAAAGCGTAATTTAAAAGTCTATTGTACAATGCCTTGTTAAACATGTTTAGATTAATAGCTACATAAGAATGAAAATTGTTCTTTGTAGTTTTTTGTCTAAATTATACACAAAATCTTGAAAATTCGAACACGGAAAAAAAGAGAAAATCCCAGAATTTTGATAACTCAACATTTAACTAAAAAATTACCCTAAAATAATACTATTAGATAAGATTTATAAATACTGATTTTCAGCAAAATGACGCTTATCTATATAAATAAAGAGAAGTGTCTGTGTCTGTCTCCGCTCTGGTGCTAACACTACCGATCACACAGCTATAAAACTTGTCATATCGGTACCTGGGACCCTGTAGGTGTGCACCTCATCGAGATTTTTTCGAATTTGAACTTTTTTTTTTTCTTTTTCAATTTTAAATATTGGCTTTTATGCTTCATCTTTCATGAATTTATTCTTCCATTGTAATCGTCTGCATTCTTAGCAAAGGCTATTGCACAATTTATTACTTTCTCTTACCCATAGGGTCGAGAAAGTACTGTTTTAGGGTCAAATTTTCGAACGTGAGTTTTTTTTATACTTACAAGTTCTGAGGTCCCCTGAATACGAAAATCATGTTTTCAGCGAATGGTCTGTGTGTCTGTCTGTTATCAGCATATCTCAAGAACAAATAGTAGCAGAAATTCCAAACGCGGTATTCCAAATGCACTAAACAAAATGAAACGAATATATATTTTTTGTAATAGAGATAGTCAACTAGGAAAAAAAAATTGTGTATGTAGGAGACTCGCCTCCCCCCCTGGGGAAAAGTCCCTCCTCGAGGGGAGTAAATTTTCATGATGGATATCTTTCAAAAGAGCTCGCCAATTCCTTTAAAACGAATAGTTGAACCATCGATCTGCGATAATTCAAAATAAAGTTATCGATTTTTTTCATTTTTAACATTTTTTTTTAAATGTAATCTATATATATAAAAGAACACTTCCTGAGTGAGGGGGGGGGGGGGTGATTCATCATCGCCCAGACCAAACCCCTGGACCTAGAAGCATGAAATTTCGTGACAATGTTCTTTCTATGACGTAGGCATCCACTAAAAAGCGATTTTACAAAATTCGCCCCCCAAGGGGGGGAGGGAGGGCAAAACGTGATTTCACAAAAGCCTTCATATCTCAAACAAAAAAACAGATATCCGTAAAATTTTTGCTTTAAAATATAGCTAATACAAATGTCTAAAAACCAATTTCTGGAATTTTCCAAATTCGGTCCCCAAGGAAGGCGGGGGGCAAAACGTGATTTCACATGCGTAAAACGTGATTTCGCATAATCCTACATATCTCAAACAAAAAAATAGATATACGTGAAATTTTTGCTCTTAAATATAGCTAAAGCAAATGTCTAAAAACCAATTTCTGGAGTTTTAGAAATTCAGCCCCCAGGTGGGGCAGCAGGGGGGGGCGGGGGGCTACGGGGCAAAAACAAATAGAAATACAGTTAGGGCGTTCAGAATTTTTACAGATAGGTTTTGAGGCCTGCAAGTCGAATGGGGATATTTTCGAAAGTGTAAAGTTATTAGGAGGGCCGGGAAGATGTGGGGGAGAGGGGGGCAAAAAAAATAAAAATAGAGTTAGATCGTTCAAAATTGGTATATAGAGGTTTTCGATACGTATAAATCGATTGCGGATATTTTCGAAGTTGTAAAATTATTAGGTGGGGCGGTAAAGGGGGTGGAGCGGTAAGGGGGGCTATGGGCAAAAACAAATAGAAATAAGTTAGGCCGTTCAAAATTGGTACAGATAGGTTTTAGAGGCCTGCAAGTCGAATGGGGATATTTTCGAAAGTGTAAAGTTATTAGGAGGGCCTGGAAGGTGGGGGGGGGGGGGACGGAGGGGCAAAAAAATTAATATAGAGTTAGATCATTCAAAATTGGTACATAGATGTTTTCGATACCTACAAATCGATTGCGGATATTTTCGAATTTTTTAAATTATTGGGAGGGGCCAAAAAATAAAAATAGAGATAGATAGTTCAAAACTGGTGCATAGTGGTTTTTGATACCTACAAATCGATTGCGGATATTTTCGAATTTGTAAAATTATTAGGATAGACGGGAGGGGGGAGCGAAGGGGGAAAATAATAGAAATAAGAGTTAGAGCATTTTGGGAATTTTTTCCGAAGGCAGTGAAAACCCGGTGCGACATTTTTCCTAATCAGATTTTGTTTCTCTTTTCTTTTCACGTGATAAAAAATGAATGCAATTTTGAGAATTCAGTAATTAGAGTGATTCATTTAAAAATAGGGAGCAGCGAAGCGGGCGTTGCCTGCTAGTATTGAGAATAAATAAATAAATTTAACTTTTTTTGCATATTTAGTGTTATATTACTTCTCTAATATGGAAATCGTCTGCATTATCATGGAAGATAAAATTTTTAAATAATAATTTTAATAAATTATTTTTACGAATTTGTATAAGAAAATATAGAAGAAAGTCGTGTGGTGGCCACAACACACTAGTTATTTCTTGTTAGTAGATGTGCTTTACTAATAATATTTTACCATTTCCAAGAAAGCTGTTCGGGAATTGAAATAAATTCCTCATAGAGATATGGTAAATAATGTACGTTTTAAGCTAAATATTCATAGCTTTTTTTTTTTTTTTTTTTTACACATTTTGAGGCTTCCTGATTACCGTAGTCAAGTTTTTTAACGTTTGATCTTTGTCTGTGTCTCCTAGAGTAACTTAAAAACGAATAATTTTAGGAAATCCAAATGTTGTATTTTGAAGTTAATATAAGTTTGTTGCCGGAAAAGTTTGATCAAGATTGATATGTTTCAATGTATGTTGCGTGTGAAAATTATCAGTAAAATTTTAAGTAAACTTTTAATTTTAATAACAGAATTAAATTCTATATAAATGTAGGTGCATAGCCCCTCTCACACAGAACTAATTATCATATAAAACTCTTCCGAAGCCTAATTTGAATTGTTTAACATAGGTTTACATAATAGTACTCACTATCTTACCCCTTAATCTCCAATCTGTATTTATAGTATTAAATTTCACGGTAAGAGAAAGTCGTGTGAGTGACACACCAGATTGTTTTAATTTATTATATATATTGAAAATAAAATGGCAATACAGTAGAAGAAAAAATTTATTATATTAAATTTTAAATTAAAAAACTTATTTATAACAGTTTATGCATAATTTTTATAGTATAAGAACTTTTTATTTTTCACTTTTAAATATTATTCCTTTAAAATATGTTTTTTTTTTTCTTTCTCTGTCTTTTTTCTTTTTTCATTCATTCATTCATTTTTTTTTTTTTTTTTTAATTTATAGTATTTATCGGAAAAAATGGTAGCATATCATAGAAACCATTAAACTGATTTTTTTATGAATTTAATTCCTTTTAAAAGAAAGTATACTTTTTATTTCATTTATTATATTGCTCGGAATGATATGATAATATAGTGTAAATAGACGGAACTATAAAATACACGGTTCAAAAACTAAAATATTTAATAGATGTTGAGATACAGTCACCTTTAAAATCGTAGTTTTTGTTTTGTTTTCTTTTTTTTTTTTAATAATAGCAGATCTACCTGTCGTCGATAAATATCCAAAATGAAATATCCTGGAAAGATATTTCTGCAGGCAGTGGAAACCCGGACCCGCTGTAGTGCGGGTAGAGAAAAAGGTAGGCAGCAGGTACCCGAAGCGAGGTTTAGAGCGATTTCAATATATATTTTTTAATTTTTATTTATGATGGGATGAAAAAAATGAATACCAATCCAACTCTTTTGAAAATTCATTTAAATATAGTGAGCAGTGAAGCGGGCGAAGCCTGAAAGTTTTATATAAAAAGGAGAAATAACGCACATATAAAATAAGAGACTAAAATTTTAATGCCTGTGTTCGCCTTAATTTAATACCTACAGTGCGATTATAGTAGATCTATATTTCATTTCTTAAAAATAAATAAATAAATAGCATTATAGATGTTTATGTATTCTCTCTGTCTCTGTCTCTCTTTTAATACTTCCTAACAAGTTTGAAAAGTGTTAATGACTTCGGTTTGTCTCTCTGTGACCGTCTTTTTGTCCGCGTTCTAACTTTCGAAAATATTCATGAAATTTCTTGAACTGACATATATTATTTTATTTTACTATTGGATATTTCTTATTTAAAATGGTGTGAATACCTCTACTGGTTTGTCTACAGGGACACCTAAAAACATTCCAAAGCATTGTGTTCTATGAGAGGTATTTCTAAAAATCATATAATAATAATTTTACTTCTGACAAATCTTAATGAAACTGAAATATGTTATTCAAGTTTACCATCGGATGTTCCTTAAAAAAAAAAAAAAAAAAAAAAAAAATGGAGTACATACCACCGCTGATTTGTATACAAGAATTCCCGAAAGTATTCCAAAGCATTTCGTTCTATGAGAGGCATTTCTATACACCAAATTTTAATAACTTGACTTTTCACATATCGTAGTAAAATTGAAGTGTATTATTCATATGTACACAAAAACATTTTCTATAGAGTATAGTATGATCCGTATTAGATTTGTAGGGCCACACAAAAATATTCAGTTACATTATGGGCTATTATTGGAAAGTGACTGGAATTGCATTTCCGATAAACATTAAGCGTGCTTAACCCTTTCTAACAATTCTTAAGTGTGAATATGATTCCAATTTGTATATCTATCTATCTGACTGTCCATCTGTCCGTTCCGATATTCTATAAATATTTTGGAAAATTTTAAATAACGATACTCTGTTCACTATGGAATGTTCCCTATTTAAAATGGTGTTAATAGGTCCTACAAAAACATCCCGCTCGCCCCCCCCTCCCCCTTCAAAAAAAAAAAAAATGTATTGCGTTTTAAAACAGATTTTTATAAACCCCATTTAAATAACTTACTACCTTAAAAATCATAAAGAAATCAACATTTAATGTTAGTAATACTAAAATAATGCTTTGTATACAATATGGTATGGTTAACATCGAGATTGTCAGGGCTGCATAAAAATGTTCAGATCTATTAAAGATTGCAGTTAAAATCTGAAGACTGCATTTTCATTCGTGTTAAGCATTTTAAACATTTTCAACAATATTTAAGAGTGACTATGAATTCAGTCTTAATATGTATGCCTTTTAGTCCTGTCTGTCTTGAAAGGAAACAAACAAACAACAAAAAAAAAAAAAAAAAAAAAAAAAAAAAGATTACTGCGTATATTTATACGCAGTTAAATACCGTTTCTACATTTTTCATTTACTAGTCTTTTACGTTTTATATATCTATTTTGTACAGGTATAGTTAAAATTCTTTCCTATTGATTATAATACAAAATTAATTGTTTGGTTTATACGATTCGAATATCGACTATAAATCTTTTTTTTTTTTTTTTTCTCTCTTTTCTAGTATTAGCAAACTTTCTGCTTAAGTCCTTATTTCTTATTTCTTCAGATATTAATTATCTTAAATTTTGTGAGAAATTTCATGATTATGTTTATTATTATTATTCTTTTTACGTCGCTCTAAGGAGAAAAAAAGCAAAAACTTCATTCGTAATGCTAAATTTAATACCCATAGAAAATCAGTGATTCAGATATTTGTTTATTAAAGTTATTTTGCAATTAATGCCTATCTTTAATGTTTAATATTTATTAATAATATATTTTTATTCGTGTTCAAGTTAAGCAATCATAATTAGTACTTTTATTTTAAAATTTATTTACTATCTTTAATATAAATAAATAAATAAAATAATTAATTAAAATAAACATAAACATAAACACGTATATTTTGATTTTAAGTCTTTTTAAATATCGTTTTATGTCATTTCCTTGAAAAATGTATATGGTCTCAAACTAGAAATAACTCGTGTCTTTTATCCTTCTCTTATCTGTTGTCCTTTTTCTAAGAACACCACAACGCACCTGAAAATCATTTTAAGGGGTTTTCTGTAGTTTTAAAAGAAGAAAATAAAGGGACAATTTCTTCTCCGTTAAAAATCCTTTATCTCTTTACAGAGGAGGGCAAAAAAACTATTAATCTTCATCGATCACTTGAGCTTGTGAAATTTGGGAATACACGGGGAAAAAAAGGGGGGGGAGGGGTTATTTTTTAAATTTTCTGCATATTTCCCCTTTTACAATAAAAGTTTCGCTCCTATTTAAAATAAATAAATAAGCTATCTTTAAATAATTTTTTCAAGTTAATACTGATAAAATTTAACTGTTTAACGAATTTTTAAATCCCCAGCTGGAAACATTGGACAGTAAATAATAATAATAATAGTAATAATATTAATAAAACAGAAAAAAAAAAATTAATTCTGCCAAAGACAGAATTTAGTTTAGTAAGGACTATTAATTTCAATCTGTAACATTTTTATTTTTTATTTTCATTTTTTATTTATTTTTTATCCCATTTTTTGACAGTAAAACTGGGCCATGTACTTTTTTTAAAATGGCTAAAAAAAATTAAAATGAAGTGTTTCCACCTAAATTTCTTACTTTAGTTAATTTTAAAAAAATCTAATTGTCGTGCCGAAAAACTGTTTGTACCACTGGATTCAGCAAAAATCGCCCCTTTCATTGGATACGGTAATTAATTTGTAACGATATGACAGATATTTCTAATTTATTTTACACAAAACTGGCCTACAAAAAATTCAGATTGAAACTAATAAGTCCTCCATCCAAATAAAATAAACTAATTAAAAAAAAAAAAAAAAAAAAAAAAAAACTGAAAATTTCGAATTCTAATAATTTTCCCCATCTATAATTCATATCTGTCGCATTTTAAACTACATACCAAATAACACAAATTAGTTCAGATTTCTTATTTACGACGAAGATAAAGTTAAGTAACTGATAAAAAAGCTCTCTACACACCAACACAATCTCTGGATGTCGACAGAAACACCGATAAAAACTTAAGAAATGAACCAGTAAAAACCTGAATTAATCTAGAATTATGCAATTCATTTTTTGACGAAACAAAATCTTACTTTTTTTCTGGATTTATTTATGAATACGCAAGCAAGCACAAGATAAAGATAGAAAAATTCTCTCTCGGATCATTAAAATAAATAGAAGAAAGATCCAAAAGATTTATACAACAGCCAGAAGATGACATTACTGACATTATGTACTGCAAATAAGAATAAAAAATTAAGAATAAAAAAGCATTTGAAAGAAATTTTAATAAGAACAGAAGTTATTATATATGAATTTATTAAATTGAAAAAGAAAGAAAGAAACCTGAAATTTTAGCAAGACATTTTTTTTTTTTCGTATAGAAAGAAAAAATATAATTTGTTGTAGGGAAATCCAATCCGCTCATTGTGAAAAATATCAATTTTAATTATTTTTAGCAGTCATATGAAACTGATATTTTAGTTTTAAATTATGAATTTAATCATCAAAAACACTAAAGACTATGTATACAGAGGTTTCACAAATTCAACTTTCAGCAAAGAGGTACCTTCACAAAGAAAAAATATAGAAAGAAAAAATATAATTTTTTGTAGGGAAATCCAATCCGCTCATTGTGAAAAATATCAATTTTAATTATTTTTAGCAGTCATATGAAACTGATATTTTAGTTTTAAATTATGAATTTAATCATCAAAAACACTAAAGACTATGTATACAGAGGTTTCACAAATTCAACTTTCAGCAAAGAGGTACCTTCACAAAGTCAATTCTCAGCAATATAACTGCACACTAAAATATTTTATAAGCTTCACTGCATCGAACACAGAAAAATACCCTCAATTTGAATATTTACTGGAGACAATGATAAATATCTAAGTAAACACCTATCTTACATATAAGAAACAACTTAACTCGTCCATATATATATTTATTTTTACAACTGTTTCATTTTATTTTTTAAATGTATTTTAAAATTAAAAAAAAACTGCTTTACGTATTTTAGTTAATTGTTCTGAAGTATCATTAATTTTCACAAACTTACTTGATGTTTTCACAAATTATTTTATAAATTCACAAATGGGGTATCATTTTTAAAAAGCTGGATTAATCCCTGATATATATATATATATATATATATATATATATATATATATATATATATAAATATATTGAAAATCTTTTTACTAATAAAATTATTAATAATTTTATTAATAATAGTCTTAATAATAATGATAAAAGCCCAAGTTTCTCGAAATTAACGCTGTAAATTGATGCCAAATATTGCTTAATATATATATAAATTGAAATTAAGAAAATACATTTTATCCTTGATTTGGAAGAATGAATAAAGTAATGGAAAACGGATGATTTGGGGGGGGGGGGGAATGCATCACAATTTTTGGTTTTTGTAAGTGTTTTTTACAATCTTTTAAAAATGTTTACATTTATATCTGTATATATTGTTGTGTAATTTTGTTTATTTTTCCTTTTTATTTCATCATTATTTCATTTATAATTTCGTGCTACAGTAGTCATAGATATTTCTTCTCTTTTGCCAGGACGTAGCGAACCAAGATACTTTTAGCTTTTTCTAATATCTCTTGATATATCTTGCTATTCTTTTCCCACCCAGCATCTGAGGGGTCTCCTTTTTGACAGCCTCAGTGCTTTTTGAGTTAAATATATATATATTTTTTTTTACTCCTATTTCTGCTTATATGCATTATTATTAGTACTAGAGGCCTATTTCAGTCGGTACAGTTGTCGAATTTTTATAGGTCACTCTTAATTAGTGCTAAGGGCCTATTTCAGTCGGTTTATTGAATGGGGATTTATTGAATGAAGTCCCCCCAAGGCCCAACTTTGACATGAGTCCCCCCAAGGAACCCCTATTTCAGTCGGTACAGCATTGTCGAATTTTTATAATACACTATTAATTAGTGCTAAGGACATATTTCAGTCGGTTTATTGAATGGGGATTTATTGAATGAAGTCCCCCCAAGGCCCAACTTTGACATGAATTCCCCCCCCCAAGGTACCCCTATTTCAGTCGGTACAGCGTTGTCGAATTTTTATAATACACTCTTAATTAGTGCTAAGGGCCTATTTCAGTCGGTTTATTGAATGGGGATTTATTGAATAAAGTCCCCCCAAGGCACAACTTTGACATGAGTCCCCCCCCAGGCCCAACTTTGACATGAGTCCCCCCCCAGGCCCAACTTTGACATGAGTCCCCCCAAGGCCCAACTTTGACATGAGTCCCCCCCCCAAGGTACAACTTTGACATGAGTCCCCCCCCCCCCCAAGGCACTCCTTTGACATGAGTCCCTCCCAAGGCACACCTCCCCCTCATTGGGAAAAAGAGAAAAAACTTTGTTTTGCGGCTATAAGACAGTTTGGACTTCCAACGTTATTTGTTACAATATCTGCAGCTGAAACACATTGGTTTGATTTAATGAAAACTTTATCATGGAATTTAGATCGTCAAGAATTAACTAAAGAAGAATTCGTCGGTATTAACAAGTTTAGCAGTAGGCCTCTGGCACTAAATTAAAATCTGTCAATGTCAGATTTTCATGTTATTTATTTAATTTTTATTTGGGTTTACATTCTTATACTTGCTGTATTTTAATACGCATGTAATATGTAAATTCTATTTAAATTTTGCTTATTAATTTTTTGGTTTTGTATAGTATATATATATAAAATATGAATTATTTAGTTCCATTGTAACACTCAGCAGACAAAAGATATATGAAGATACCAACACACACACACACATATATATATATATATATATGAAAATAAGAATTAAGTTTAAAAAAAAAAAGTTTTTTTTTTTTTTTTTTTTTTTTTAAGAAAACAGCAAAAGAAAGTATCAATGACCTATTGAACACCCGTTATATTGGAATTTCAAATTATAAAGACACTTAACGCTAATACGATTATTTACCGGAAGTACTGAAAATTAAATTACTTATGAATGTTAAAAATAAATAAAGTTTGTTACACAATCAATAAGTCAAATGTATTCAAAATATTATTGCGAAAGCTAAATGATAGAATGATAAAAATAATCAAAAGATCATTATGTTACCCATATGTTGCAGGTATGCAGCAATGAATAACAGAATGATCTAATAAGAATATGTACAACATTTGTTTATTTTTATATATAACGAAAGATTATTATTATTTATCATATGACCAAAAAATAAATGTTAAAAATACTACAATTAAATAATGATAAAAACTGATTAAGAAAAAACTAGCATGTTGCGGCCATCACAAAACTGTCTTCCATATTTCGATCTGCAAATTCATGCAGTACAAATTACTCATTAAAATTATTTTACATGATGAATGACGACTATTTTCTTCTCAGAAAAGTACAATAATAAAAGTCGAAAGATAGTTAATTTTGTGCCTTACAGACAATATCTTAAAAAATGCATTTTTTCTTTTTTTTTTCCATTTCTTCGTTAAATATGAAAAACAACCGATAACTTTGCATCAAAAAGATATTGACCAGTTCTTTTCAAAAAATACTCATTTTGAAAATTTCTACTTAATGGGTGATCCAACTACAGTGAAACCTCTCAAGTTGGACACCCCTATAAGTTGGACACCCCTCTAAGTTGGACGCTTTTTTTCGGAACGGAATGTATCCATTAACATTATGTCTAACCCCTATAAGTTGGACACCTCTCTAAGTTGGACTCTTTTTCTTGGAACCGTAGGTGTCCAACTTAGAGAGGTTTTACTGTATTATAAATTAGGATGGTGTCTCCAGTTTCAAAATACTAAATAGGACAAAAGTAGCACTTAAATAAAGTGCGCAGTCATAAATTTTAAATTATAAATTGCTATATTAGCTTTACGTAGAAAAACAACGCCACATATTACCATAGCGTTAAATTGTGAAACTTAAGTAAATAAATACTTATAAAGCTATAACGACGTCAATTTTACACTGCAAGTTTAATTTTTCACAAAGTTTCATATCAATTTTAATATTTACGTGTGAATTTCTTTTCATTAAAAAAAATAATAAATAAATAAATAAATAAATAAATAAATGAACTCGTAAACTTTTTAAGATCATGCTATAGTTGAAAGGGGCGGGGGGGGGGATGTAATTGCAGAGAAAGTTATACATGATAAAGTGATAGTTTACTTTTAAAACGACAACTTCACAGAATTTGAAAGAAAAAAAAATTAAATAATAATAATAATAATAAATACCTTTAGAGCTATAATGACGTCAATTTTACCCTGCAAGTTTAATTTTTCACAAAGTTTCATATCAATTTTAATATTTACGCGTGAATTTCTTTTCATTTCAAAACAAATTTAAAATCAACTAGTAAACTTTTTTTGGCAACAATTAAAAATGAAAAGAAATTATGTATTTTTGTCTAAGAAAGGGCTTCTTCAACTTTTCGATACTGATTATTTCTTCTTTTTTTTTCCTTTCAATAAATAAATAAAATAAAATAAATAAATAAACAAAATAAATAAATAATTAAAAATTAAATTAAATTAAATTAAAAATAAATAAAAATAAAACGATTTTGATGAAATTCTAGCAAAAGCAAAATTGAGTTCAGTAAGGAGGACTATTAGTTTTTTTTCAAATTATAACATCACTTTCAAATTATTCAATTATATTTTCGATAAATGTCCAACCATCGTAAAACTGGCAACAACGTTTTATCCGTTGATTGAGACTAATAGTCCTCTGTACTTAAAAAAAAAAAAAAAAAAAAAAAAAAAAAGAAAAGAAAAAAAAATCTTTCGCGCTATGTTTTCTTTACTCTTCATACAAAATATGGTACCATTCTTGAATGTAAATTGCGTTACAGAACACAAGGACTGTCAGTTTAATTTTAGCCACCCTGTATATAGAAGAAAATAATAAATAATAACAATGTTTAACTGATATATGTACTATAAAAATAAAGAAAGAATATATTACTGGATTATCTTCATTGTATTGTGTAACTAATTAGTGCAGTTTCGCGCGATTTATCTCACAAACCTAAATCTAAAATAAATGCAGACAAACGAATGTAAAAATAATATAAGAAGGAAAAATACGAGTTTATAAATCACATAAACAAAAATTGCTTGCAGAATAGAATACCAGTTATATAATCATGCCCTAATCACAAGAACTAAAACAAATACTCAAAGTTGAATTTTCACAATCCTGAATAAGTAATGATTAACACGGCTAATAATTTCAGGCGTAATTTAATTATCCATTTCTCCATAACAAAGCAGCCGGTGAATACGAATTCACTTTAGCAGCTGCTGCTGTTTACAACATGAAAATTTGTGTTGCTAACTACTTTGCATTGTGTAATACGGATAAGTATGCTGAACCTAAACTACATTAATGCAAACTATACAGTTACGATATAAGCGGTGCATATAATGGAATATGAATCGTTAAAAATGTATGAACATACCAATGTGATGTAAAGCAAGTACCCATTAGCGAGCTGTATTATTTAAATATAAAACTTAGGGATATTAATTCTGTATATTTTGTTTAACATTAAAATATAATACATCTAAGCAAACATGATATTAAAATATTATTAATGATATAGTGAAAACTACTTATTACGAATTTGAATGAACGCCTGTTTAAAATATTCATCATCAGTTTATAAACTCATTATACAGAACAGTTATAACGTTATGTAAGGCATTTGCAATGTTGGAAAACCGAAAGTTATTTTTATTATAATTTTTGTGACTGTTTTCTCATTTTTATTTTTAAATTACATTTTTGTGTACAGTTGAATTAAGTCACAAATGAAACTAGTATATTGTGGCTACCTCAAGACTTTCTTTTGTGTGTGTACGATTAAATAAGAAGTATACTTCTTACTTAATCGTTTGTATATATATATATATATATATATATATATATATATATATATATATACATATATATATATATATATATATACACACACCGTAATTTCGTGTATATAACTCGCGGGTAATCTATAATAAAAACTTTACTTTGTATATCCTGCCTTCGGGCTATCATCCGGTGCGGGGAGAAAATCAACACCAGTCTCATTTTTGTTTCAGAAGTCTCGATTATTAACGCATAATAACGATAAAATTGAGGACAGCGAAAAGGAACTTGATGAGGAGGATAATACGGATGATGAAGACGAACTGTCCCAAACAATATTGCAACATTTTAATTTTGATACGGAAGAATCCGATTTCGATAGATTTGAATGAATTTTGTAAATAAATTTATTATTAATCTATAATTTTCTTGTAAATTGAATAAAGGTGTTAGCCATTAGAAGTTACTCCAGTTCATAGTAATTTATATATAGAGAAAGATTAATACTATGTTATGATTATTTGCTTTTTCATTATAGGTAAGTAAATTTATTTGTTTATTATTTATATTTAGTTGTATATTTGTTTATTATTTATATTTAGTTGTATATTTGTTTATTATTTGTATCTTTTCCTACTTATTATTAAAATAATAGCAATTAGTATTGAAATTATAAATAGTGATTGCCGACCATGTGATTTTAGAAGTGCGGGGTATCTTCTAGTGCGGGATATCTTTCGGTTATAATTATTTTTGAATGAATTTTTTATGCTGCGGGCTAACTTCCGCCGCGGGTGATATATGCGAAAGTACGGTATATTATTGCAAAAGCACTTGATTCTACATCATAGGCTCCCATGTATCCCAGATACATAAGATTGGAGCTCAAAAAGGAAGGGAAAATAATAAATTTAAAAATATATAGAACAGTAAAATTAACAATGTTAAAATAATAAAAATACAACGATTCAAAAGAGAAAAATTGCGTATAAATACATGAACTATGAAAGAATTCAGTCACTAAATGTCAGCATCATCATCTCCCTGTCCCTGGCACGCCAATATCGGTCATATAGGTTTTCTTCTTTCAACGAAGAGCATTTGAGAAGATGTTCTTTATCCATCTCTGTATTTTCATTACATAAAGTGCAGAGGGGACTATTATATATGACAATGCGATGCAGGTGTTTAGCGAGGCAAACGTGTCCGGTTTCTAAACGAAATGCTGCAATTCTGGGAGAATCTGGAATTTTGTAAATAATATCCCTCCATTTCTTATTTTTGATTTCTCTTTCTTTTGTATATTATCTAATACAAATTCATGCAGTACAAATCATTTTTTAAATTATTATTAACCCGTTAGTAGTCGCTAGTTGGTCGATTTGCCGCCCATCCTTAAGTGTTGCCAGATTTTTTTATTCGATAGCCACCAAAAAATTTTAGAAGTTGCATTTGATATACATAAAACATGAATAAACTCGAAGAAACGTCGATCACATCACTTTTTAAAATTATTGGTGACAGTTAAATAAAAACTGCGTAATCTGTAATAGTGTAGAGCTGTCTATAGCGACTATTAACGGATTAAATCAGAAAATTATTTTCCATGATGGATGCAGACGATTTTTATCTCAAAGAAATACAACACTAAATGCCAAAAAAAAAAAAAAAAAAACAGTTTATGTCGAAATAAGTTTTTTTTTTCTTTTTCCCCCATTAAAAACGAAAAAAAAAAAAAAAAAAAATTGTTTTAAATTATCACAGATCTATGGTTCAACCATTCGTTTTAATGGCATTGACGAATTATTTTTCAAAGACGCCCATATTGGAAATTTACAACCCCTAAGAGTAGTATTCTCAACACTGGGGGGGGGGGGGGGTGCTCTTACTAGCACAATTTTTTTATACTACTTCTGTTATCAATAAGTCATAAAAAAATCACAAACATTCCGTAAAAATAACTGCCATTAGGTACATTTATACAAAATTTTGCCTTGCGCTGTTATATTAAAATTTTTGGAGAAAAAAAAAATATATATAATGGAATGACAACGCCACTTGTTACGCGATGGATCCCAAAATATAATCAGCAACAATTTAGGTCAAGGTAGTATTTATACTAAGTTTGGTTAAATTTCGTTCTTTGCATCATGAAATACATCGTCCACAAAATTCTGGTAACACACACAGACAGACATTGTCTAAAAATAGTCAAATCGTGTCCAGGACATCTCAAAAAGGATAAATCCATCGAAAACCAGGAAGTCGAAATTTTTCACAAATACAATGTTTTCTTGTATAAATATAGAAGAAAATAATAAATAATAATGATATTAATCGATATGTATGCATATAAATGTAGTACCATAAAAATGAAAGAAAAAAAAAATACGTTATAGGATTCCATGCATTCTTTTGTTTAATTTTTTAGTGTTAATGCATTTTCACATGAATTTTCTAACACGCTTAACTCTAAAATAAATAGAGAGAGAGACGAATGGAAATAAAAATAACGTAAAAGGAAAAATATGAGTTCATACATCACATTAACAAAAATTAGAATAACCGTTCAGTGGCGGATCCAGAACTCGACTTTGGGGGGGGGGGGGGCTAAGAATTTTCAAAGTGTTATTCTAGACCAATAAAAAATTTACAATTGCAATATTCAATTGTGAATGTCAGTGGTTTGGGGGGGCTTCAGCCCCCTAGCCCCCCCCCCTCCCTTAAATCCGCCACTGTAACCGTTTTATAGTCAAGTCTAATCACAGTTACTCAAAGTTGCATTTTCATCATCCTCAATAAGTAGTGATTAACACGGCTAATAATTTCAGGCAAAATTTAATTATCCATTTCTCCATAACAAAGCAGCCGGTGAATACAAATCCACTTTAGCAGCTGCTGCTGTTTACAATATGAAAATGTGTGTTGCTAACTACTTTGCATTGTGTAATATGGGTAAGTATACTGAATCTAAACTACATTAACGCAAACAACAGTTACGATATAAGCGGTGCATACAATGGAATGTGAATCATTAAAAATGTATGAGCATACCAATGTGATGTAAAACTGCTATCTATTAGCGAGCTGTAACATTTATATATAAAACTTAGGGATATTAATATTGTATATTTTGTTTAACGTTAACAAATAATACATCTAAGCAAATATGGCATTAAAATATATTTAGTTGTATAGTGAAAACTGCCTATAACGTATATGTACGTATCACGTTATGACTTCCGTATTATATAAACATAACAGTTTTGTTTGTTTCATTCAATCATTAATTTTTTACAAAAAAAGTTTTTACAAAAAAAAAGGGGTAAGTCATTTTTTCTGCAGTGCGGCTTTTTTTTTTTTTTTTTTTTTTTTTTTGGTATCTTAGTTTAAATAACTGCAATAACTACTTCAAAATCATTTCCTAATTTGTGTTCCTCCTTAACAACCGTAACTAGGGAGAAAAAGTAAAAATTGCTGCGGTTCTTCTTTCTGGCGAGAGAAATTCGCATGGAGAGAACGCAACGCTTTTTCCTCACGTGGTGGATGATCTCTGCTAGTTTACTCTCACCGCAACCCGCGTTAAAGAACTTTGTTCCAAAAAGTGACTTTATAGTATTTTCCATTTAAATGTAGTTTAATTAGATAATCACGAGATCCACTGAACACGAATATTAACAACTTCTTCACTTTGTTAGACACAACTAATTAGAACACTCATTATTTTACAAAATACAAATTATGTACGAATACTTACACACACAAAATAATTTTATGCTTAATTAATCTGACTGTGAACCATCATATCCGTTTTTTATTTGTCTTAAGTGTATATTAAAGCTAATAATTTTTAAATTTGTCGGATATATCATACAACTTTACCGTTTCTACAGAAAAGTCAGTTTGATAATTGGGCAGAAATCAACAAAAATGGAAGAAATAACCGATTCAAGTTATCACTGTCATTCCACATTAAATTGATATTTTCTTTGCAGATCGTGTTTGACCAGTATTGATATAGCACGAAAATCGCTGAAGCAAATAAAACAGAGTAGATGATTAAAGCGGAGAAAATGTTTAATTGAAGTAGTAAAACGCTGCTAAACATTAGTTTAACAAATCAAACGCATAATTGATGCTTGATAATGACGAAAAAGTAAATAATAAATGGTTGAGTGTCACTGAAATTATGAATACATTTGCTATTAATAAATTGAAGATAACATTCAACATTTGACTTAAGGATATTTGTTTTAATTTTAGTATGAAATAAATTGCAACCTGAGATTGAACCCGGTACTCTGTCTCCAGCTTCAAGAACAGAAAAAAATAAATAAATAAAAATAAAAATAAATAAATTGCAATTGCAAAAAGAAAATTTTGCAAGGTGTCTGCAAATAGACATTTATTTGCAAGACTTGCAATAATAAATGACTGTGATGAACGATAAACCAATAGGAAACGAGGAAAAAAAAAAAAAAAAAAAAAAAAAAAGAGAGAGAGCTATAGAGCTATAATGACCTTAATTTTACCCTGCAAGTTTAATTTTTCACAAATTCTTATATCAATTTTAATACTTACGCGTGAATTCCTTTTCATTTAGAAAAAATTAAAATCAACTCGTAAACTTTTTTGGCAACAATTAAAAATTAAAATTAATTATGTATTTTTGTCTAAAAAAAGTCCTTCTCCAACTTTTTCGATACTGATTATTATTAATTTTATTTTATTTTTCTTTCTCAAAAAAAAAAAAAAAAAGAAGAAGAAGAAGATTTTGATGAAATTCTAGCAAAAGCAGAATTTAGTTTAGTATGGGGGACTACTAGCTTTTTTTTTTTTTTTTTTTTTTTCAAATTATAACATCGCTTTCAAATTATTCAATTACATTTTCGATAAATGTCCAATCATCGTAAAACTGGCGACAACGTTTTGTCCGAGATTGAGACTAATAGTTGTTCGTCCTAAAAAAAAAAAAAAAAAAAAAAAAAAAAAAAAAACAGAACGCAAAAATCGTGCGGTACGCATTGATTATTAACACTTTCCAAATGACGTAATTGTTGTATTATATAACTTCCAATATTCTTTGCCGACTTAATCACACAACGGACAGACAGTAGTTCTGAAAGGCATACAGGTAGCCTAATTGAATTCCTAATCCTTCTTAAAAATTGCTAGAAAATGTTAAAAATGCTCAACACTAAAGAAAACGTAGCCCTTATCTTCTAATTGCAGTCCATAATGTATCTCAATATTTTAGTGTAGCCCTGTAAATCTGAAGGATAATAAATTCATATTCTATACAAAATATTATTTTAGCATATTAAATGTCAATGTCTTTTTAAATGTAATTTATAAAAATGTCTGCCCTAAAATGCAATGCATTGATATATTTTTGGGTATCCCTGTACACAAACCAATTGCACAGGACCTATTGATATTATTTAAGATATTGAACATTCCATAGTGAATTTGAATAACATATATAATTTTGTAAAAATTCTGAAAATATTTACGGACGCTGGGGCGATGGACAGCCAGACAGATATTTAAATTGGAGTCATATTCCAACATAAAGAAAGTTAAAAAGTGATCGCTTATTGTAAAGAAAATGCAATTTCAGCAAATTTGCAATAAAAACCTTCAATGTAACTGAATATTTTTGGGTGTCCCTGTAAATCTAATGTTAATCATGCTACATTCTGTAGAAATCATTCTTTTGTGCCTATGAATAACATATTTCAATTTTATTAAGATTTGTTTGAAATAAAGTTATTAAAATTTGGTTTATAAGAATACCTCTCATAGAACGAACGCTTTGGAATACTTTCGAGTGTCCCTGTATACAAACCAGTGATGGTATTTACTCCATTTTCGATGTGAAGCATCTGATAATGGGACTGAATAACATATTTCAATTTCATTAAGATTTGTGTAAAGTAACGGTATTAAAATATGGTTTATAGAAATGCCTCTCATAGTACGCAATGCTTTGGGAAATTTTCGGATGTCCCTGTACACAAACCAATAAAGGTGCTTACTCCATTTTCAATAGGGAACATCCGATAGTGAACTTGAATAACATATATCAGTTTCAAGAAAGTCCATAAATATTTATGGGAGTTAGAGCGCAGACAGACAGACGGACAGACAGACAGACAAACCGAAGTCAAACACTTTTCAACCTTGTTGGAAAGTGTTAAAAATTACGTTGGAAAAATTGATAAATCATTAGATAAATTATTCCCCATATAATTAATATGAGTATATGAGTTTAAATTTGAATAATTAGGCATTAATTACGATGGAGTTTCGGATATTCCTTATAAATATTACGGTGGATTTCCTCTTATTAAATAGCGCACATTACGTCAATATCAGTTTTAATAATTAATGCATAAGCTTAGCCGATTATATTGCCAGTAATCCCGGCTTTAATTTAACACACGATCTGTACTTCATTATCTGTAATGTATCTGCCATACGAGAACAAGAGTGAAATAAGTCAAAACTTATCGATTTTAAGATCTGTTCTATCAAGAAATTATATACAGGATTATTAGAAAAGTAACTGAAAAGATAAATGTTAGCAAATATGGAGTCTCTTTGCGTAAATGAGCGAAATTTGTCTCCGAAATAGCTTAAACGTGAAAAGCCAGTAAGAAATTTTCTCACCGCTTGTTAACTTTTTGATAACATTGCTCAGCATGAAAGTCGCCCCGAACACCATTTTGGGAAATTCTTATGTAAAATAACCTCCTGAATCTGAATAGGACGTCCATTTTGCCCTATCACCCACCGTTTTCTAGGGAAAGCCCCTCCACTTTTTACCACTTTTCGGTCATTTGATGGCTATAAATTTGATTTTTAAGGGGGGGAGGATTATTTTAACTGTTAAATATCTTGTGAGGGGCTACAAAATTGGAAAATTCTAGAACATCAATATTTGCGGCAAGGGGGAATTTTAGGGGGAGATTTTCCACTGAAATTATGTAATACATTTCTTATATTTTTTTAATCTATTACTTATGTTATTTATTAAACATTATATATTTTTTAAGTGTTAAATTATTATTTTTATTTATTTATTTATTTTCATACTCCAAATCAAATTCATGGCCATAAAATTACCGAACAGGGATAAAAATTGGGGGAGGTGAGTGGTGTCCCGAGAAAACGGTGGGTGACTGGGCAAAATGGGAGTCATATTCGGATTCAGGAGGTCATTTTACATTTTCATGTTCCTGTCTTGCGAAAAAACTAAATTAAAACAGAAACGAAATAAATTATTAACACAAACCTATATGGAACCAAGAGAGATATATAGATAAGAATTTTATAATGTTATATATATACATATAACTCTGTAAGTAAATAGTATAAACTAAAAAACCTCGCAACAGTTGTTTTAAGTCAAAATAATAGCACGGTCATTCATCAAGCTAAAATCTAGGCACGAGTGCATCACCAAAGCAGCAAGGGGCACTCACGTCTACTAAGAAATTTAAAATTACTTCTGCATATCGGTTTCTCCAACACAAAATAAATTTCGGAATAGTGGTGCCATCTAACGGACAAAGAAGGCACAAAAGGTTAAAAATCTATTAAACCCAGGAAAAAATATTAAAAAATCGTTGCATAAACAAAATAATTTTCGGAGTAGCGGTGCCATCTAACGGGCAAAGATGGCACAAAAGATTAAAAATCTATAAAGGCCAGGGAAAAAATATTAAAAAATTGTTGCATAAACAATGTTATATGTTTGGTTTGAGTTTGAAACCAATGAACGTTAAAAGGTTAAACAAAATTTCATAAAAGTATTTAAACATCTTTTATTTTTCGCATATATAAAGCCTAAATGTGTAATTCCATGTATTGCATATAGGTTAATAATTTGTAATTTCTTCGTATTAATTATTATACGTTTAAGAATTAAACATGTGACTGCAATGGTATATATTGGAAGAATACTTGTGTTTTTTAACTAATAATTTTAAAAAATAACAATTCTTAAAAAGTAGTAAATTTTAAAAAATATAATATTTTTTATGTAGTGAACAAAATACTGCAAATCTTTTCAAATTAGTGTAAATACTAGATTACAATAATACATATATACGAAATGAACAAAATATTAGCTGGGAAAAAAAAAAAAAAAAAAACATTTCATTTAAAAAATTCTTAGGTGATAACAAAACTATTCTTTCTTCATAATTACAAAAACCTGCTTCATCACTGCATACGTAAGCTTTCTTTCTAAAACCCGCCTATTTTAAACTTATATTTCATTATGACACAATGAGGCATGTATGCAAAGGCATAAAAATTTTCAACAAAACTTACCGAGAATCTGATTAAAACTGAATGAATAATTAAAAACAATGTACTCAAGATGCGCTGCCCTATATAGTCAAATTCAAACAAGGAATTCAGTGAGCAAGCCTTATACATCAACAGAACTCTTGTTTAATTGTAACTACATGTTTATCTTGGAAGTCTGGGAGATAGGTAAACACGAAGATGGTTAATATTAATGTACGCTAGCCCCTATTTGCATATGAAAATTTAAAGCAAATACAAGAATCTTAACTTGAAACATATTTTGCATTTATTCGAACTTCATTAATACATTAACAGACGGAATTAAAGTTAACATACGAATTTCGTTTTACAAAAGGAATTAAGTAACAATAATATTATAGTTTTAAAAAAATTAAAGAACACGCTTTTATAGAAATGTGAACTAAAATGCACAAAATATCTATCTTAGTATTAAAATGCACGGTAAAAGAAAATCGTGTGAGGGACACACCACAATATTTACATACATTTAAATCTTTAATTAAAATAATTTAGAATTAAACAAAAACCATTTTTTAAGAATCTCCCCTGACTGGGCTCGAACGCGAGACCTTTAGGTTCGTAGAGCGGAGCTTTACCTCACAGCCACAGCGTTTCCGTAGGGAAAGTCTTTTTTTACAATATATATTTTTTGTTTGCTCCCAGAGCGGTTACAAACATACATTATACATACAAACATACATATAGGTGAAGCTAATAAAAGCGTGTTAAAAATAAATATATATTCATAAATGAAGAAATAATGTTTAAGAGATTTAAAATGGCAGAGGAAAAAAAAGTTCTGTTTGAACGGTTTAAAGTTTTCTAGAAACCTAATGAATACTCACAAAATAATTTAATTAGTACTAAGACGTTCAGCTTCGAATTATTAATTTCTCCCTTTAATTTATTTATCCATTTCATTTAGGGATATAAAATTCGTAACTTACTTAAATGCAGAAGTTCCAATATACAAGTTTTCTTTTCTTCCTGTCATATTTAGTTTAACGAAACTTTTGAATTGTCATATCATATTAGTTAAAGTGCCCGTATTCCTGTTTCTGCACGAATCATTGTAAAAATCTTTTGCAGTGTTAGAAAGATTTGCTTTATACCTTTCTACAGACTATCCAAATAAAGTAACTTATTTATTAAATTTCTTTCGTGTTAGGAGATGGCAACTTTCTAGACTGATTTCTAAATGAAAAAAAAAAAAAAAATTCTAATAATTCACTTTTCTTGAAATAATCACAAAGTAGTTTAATTTCTCTAATATTTTATTTATTTATTATTATTATTTTCTTTTTTCTCTAGGACGAAAAACAGATTACCAAAAAATAATTATTTTTCTGTATTGAAACAAAATATTGAATATTGAACAAAATAATGAAAATCTTTTGAATTTCTTGTAGATACTAAATTACAAGATAAGTACGAAATGAACAAAATACTAGCAGTCCCTATGACAGAAATTTTTTTATGCTTTCTGAGACAAGTCTTGTTCGTGCAAACCTTTTCTACAAGACAATACCTAACGTATTTTCTTATTTACACGTAACATATACATATAATTGCAAAGAAACCAATATTATTAGTAGACTGTTGAAGAATTCTTAAATACAAGACATGAGTTTCTATTACCAAAACAAAATTCAAAACTGGTGTACAATCATTATATAGATTTTTAAACTTCTTTACACATCATAAAACCATTTACTTATTAGTATGATATTATTAAATAAATAAAACAAAAAATTTAATTGATTATTCCTTCCCTCCTTTTACTTTTTTTTTTTTTGTGTGTGTGTGTGTGTGTGTGTGTGTGTGTGTGTGTTCCTCTCTGATTGGTCCTGCATGATGCTTCCTATTGGTTGTTTGTGTTGCTCCTCCCCCTCTGGATTTTGCCCTGCTTTCAGTCTTGCTTTTGCTTCCAAGGTAGTAGCATGTGTCCTTTTGCACCTGATGAAGAAAGGCTACGTCCTTTCGAAACCGGTTGTGCTGGTTTAAATTTTATGCTGTGTAAATAACTTTTAAAATCTATATAAAAATGTTTCTATTTTCTACTGAAATTTAGAAATAGCTTTCATTTAGACGGGAAAATCTTTCTGCAAGTGACAATTTCTTTTCTGCGACAATGTCGCTGTGTCGCCTAAATTCTACGACAGTAAGTTAACATTTCATTTTAAGATTTTTCATTTGACAAAACTACTCTTTATTATAAGTATAAAACGATAAAACTAACAAAACATCTGCTCATCATTGCATACTTACGCATACCTCTAAAAGACGATAAATTCCAACTTAGTATTCCATTATGAACAGAACGACCTGTGTATTTAAGGCATAAAACTTTTACCGAGAATATGATTAAAACTGAATGAATAATTAAAAGCAACGGATTTACTCAAAGTTTGCTGCCTTATATATATAGTCAAATTCAAACAAGGAATTCAGCGAACAAGTCATACTTCAACAGAAATCTTGTTTAATTGTAACTACATGTTTATCTTGGAAAACTGGGATATAGGTAAACACGGAGATGATTAATATTAAAGTACGTTAGCTCCTATTTGCATATGAAAATTGAAAGCAAATACAAGAACCTTAATTTAAAAGATATTTTGCATTTATTCGAACTCATTAATACTTTAACAGATGGAATTAAAGTTGATTACTTTTATAAAACAAAATTCGCATATTAAGTAAGACTAATTAATATATTTACATAAATGAGGAATTTAATGTTTATCTGATTACATTTAAAATGGCGGAGGAAAATAAAAGTCACGTTTTAAATGGCTTAAAGTTCTTTCAAAACCTTATGAATATTTACAAAATAATTTAATTAGTACTAAGATGAGATTTTTTAATATAAATTTCTCCATTTTATTTTATTTATTTATATCGTTTTAGAGAAATGCAATTCGTAAATTACATTACTAAATATGCAAACTCTAATAGACAATGTTTCTTCATATTATATTTTGACGGAATTCTTGCGATGGCATATCATATTATGTCAAATAATCTATGTTGTTAATGATTAGTAAACTTGAAGATTTGGCGTGTCTTTCTATACGATCTTCTCTATACAGCAGTTTAATCCCTAGAACGTGGAAAACAGCGCTTAGAGGTGATTGTGACTCAAAAGTAAAACCCCTGAAAATTAGAAAAAACCCAAAATAACAATTAATACTCAAACTATTTAAGCCAGAAGTCCTCAATCCTTTTACATTTCATTCACATATCACCTGGATAACAAATGAACAACGTGGCACCGATTACATCGCAGGTACGTCATCCACATCTCACACATGTTGTACTAACGTACGGATGTCCTCTATTTGCGACATCGAACATATGTCGCATTGGTGCACGCATGAGACTTCGCGATAATATCGTAATCTCAGAGTCATACTTTTGTACAGCGAAATTTGTGGTTGGCACACGTAAAATCCATCATAGCCACAATGTCCTCCATGTTCTCATCCAAATTATATCCCTGGAGATTATCGAAGCGGGGTAGCCATCCCCTCCGTGGAGGATCAAAATTGTGATGTCATGTCTCTGGACCATCCTTAGGGGCGAGTCCCAGACCATCGCCAATTGCCCAATAACGCAGCACTCTAGTGCGACGTTAAACCCAACTTTCCTACCTACCTACAGCCAAATTTGACTGAATAGAAGAAGCTACAAAAACATCGCAAAAGGCTACTGCAGTAATTTTCTGTTAACAGCGAAATGTGATAGTACGTGAATGTTTAATTGTATTGTGACAAATGTTTAATTGACGGTGTTATGTATCTACAGTGTGCTGTATGTTTTTTTTTTTTTCTTTCTGCACATTAAGGGTCGTTAGACAGCGACCTACAACTTAAATTCTGTACTGAATTAATATAAACATCCATGCCCGAACCACGATTTAAACACGAAACCTAGCAGTTGAATGCCACGGTGTTAATCCTCCAGCTACCAGATGGCATCTTAGTCGTTCGGCGTTTTCTGTGGATTTCTCTGAAACTCGCATGAATATGGACTGGGATCCTTCAGAAAGATCTCCATAGAGGGCAACCCCTCCTTCCACGCCCAGATCCTTAGCATAGTTAAATCGACCTCGCATCAAAACAGATTTTAGATTACTTTGTGTATGTTCAAACTTTGTAATTGTATGAATTAATGCCTTAAGCGATTGTACGTTTGAAAATGTATTGTCAAAAATTACGTAACATTTTTAATTCACAAGTTTTTCCAATTAAAAGATTTATTTAAATTTTGTTAATTAGATTCAAATGAGAAAAAAATTTTATCTTCTAAAATTTATGAATTAATCATAAAAAAATTTACGTCAATTGCATGTTTACGAAATTTAATGGCGAATGAATATTAAAAAACACCAAAAATGAAAACCTATTGTTGGGAGAAAAATAAGAAAAAAAAAAAAAAAAAGATGAAATATATAATTTAATAATAAAATAAGCTTAAATAATTCTATACTATTTCATAAGTTAATGCTTTTTTATTAATGTTATGTTGGTCTTCAGAGCTTTTGACATTTCATTATTACAGAGACTGAGTTATCGCAATATGATACACTAGCAGGCAACGCCCGCTTCGCTGGTCCCTATTTTTAAATGAATCACTATAATGAATTCTCAAAATTGCATTAATTTTTATCACATGAAAAAAAAAGAGAAACAAAATCTGAGTAGGAAAAATGTCGCACCGGGTTCTCACTGCCTTCGGAAAAAATTCCCAAAATGCTCTAACTCTTATTTCTATTATTTTCCCACTTCGCCCCCCCCCCCCCTCCTGTCTATCCTAATAATTTTACAAATTTGAAATATCCGCAATCGATTTGTAAGTATCAAAAACATCTATGCACCAGTTTTGAACGATATATCTCTATTTTTATTTTTTTACCGCTCTACTTCCCGCCCTCCCAATAATTTTAAAAATTCGAAAATATCCGCAATCGAATTGTAGGTATTGGAAACCTCTATGTACCAATTTTTAATGATCTAACTCTATTTTCTTTTCTTTTTTTGCCCCTCTGCCCCCCCTTCCCGGCCCTCCTAATAACTTTATACTTTCAAAAAAATCCCCATTCGACTTGCAGGCCTCTAAAACCTATCTGTACCGATTTTGAACGGCCTAACTGTATTTCTATTTGTTTTTTACCATAGCCCCCCCCCCCTTACCGCCCCCCCTTCCCGCCCCACCTAATAATTTTAAAAATTCGAAAGTATCCGCAATCGATTTGTAAGTATCGAAAACATCTATATACCAATTTTGAGCGATCTAACTCTATTTTTATTTTTTTGCCCCCCTCCTCCCCCTCCCCTCCCCCTTTCCCGGCCCTCCTAATAACTTTACACTTTCGAAAATATCCCCATTCGACTTGCAGGCATCTAAAACCTAACTGTACCAATTTTGAACGGCCTAACTGTATTTCTATTTGTTTTTTACCATAGCCCCCCCCCTTACCGCCCCCCCCTTCCCGCCCCACCTAATAATTTTAAAAATTCGAAAGTATCCGCAATCGATTTGTAAGTATCGAAAACATCTATATACCAGTTTTGAACGATCTAACTCTATTTTTATTTTTTTGCCCCCCTCCCGCCCCCCTCTCCCCTCCCCCTTTCCCGGCCCTCCTAATAACTTTACACTTTCGAAAATATCCCCATTCGACTTGCAGGCATCTAAAACCTAACTGTACCAATTTTGAACGGCCTAACTGTATTTCTATTTGTTTTTGCCCCATAGCCCCCCCCTTGCCGCCCCCCCCTTCGCGCACCTCCTAATAATTTTATAAATTCGAAAATATCCGAAATCGATTTGCAGGTATCGAAAACCTCTATATACCAATTTTGAACGATCTAACTCTCTTTTTATTTTTTGCCCCCCCCCTCTCCTCCCCCCCTGCTGCCCCACCTCGGGGCTGAATTTCTAAAATTCCAGAAATTGGTTTTTAGATATTTACATTAGCTATATTTTAGAGCAAAAATTTCACGCATATCTATTTTTTTGTTTGAGATATATAGGATTATGCGAAATCACGTTTTTACGCATGTGAAATCACGTTTTGCCCCCCCCGCCCCCCTTGGGGACCGAATTTTGAAAATTCCAGAAATTGGTTTTTAGACATTTGTGTTAGCTATATTTTAAAGCAAAAATTTTACGGATATCTGTTTTTTTTGTTTGAAATATGAAGGATTTTGTGAAATCACGTTTTTCCCCCCCCTCCCCCCCTTGGGGGGCGAATTTTGTAAAATCGCTTCTTAGTGGATGCCTACGTCATGGAAAGAACATTGTCACAAAATTTCATGCTTCTAGGTCCAGGGGTTTGGTCTGGGCGTTGATAGATCACCCCCTCACTCAGGAAGTCTTCTTTTATATATATAGATATATTTCGCTTGAAATTATTTTATAACTTTGTGAAAGTGTTAGCGATAGATTACGTATTGTTTTCGGTTCTTTAATAAATAAATAAAATGAAATAAAACTGTCACTCAAAATAATTTTAAAAGATTTTCCTCTCCTTCCCCCCAGTTTGAAAGTGTATTTTAATTATCGACGGATTCTTTTATTTTGAGAGAACGTATAATCGATGTAACTCTTATAAAAATGCTATATATATTTTAAGCTGTTTGTGTGTATGTGTTTTTCAATTTATTTGTTATGAATAACATATTTTAAATATTTAAAATATGTGCATGAGTGTATGTACATGCTTGTATTGTAAGTATATTCTTCATTATCACTAAATAAGTACACTACATGTATATAAAATGTATGTATATTATAAAGAGTAAGTAAGACGTGTATATATATATATATATATATATATATATATATATATATATACACACACACACACACACATACAGGTTTGAGATTAGCAAAAATACAAAAAAGCTGACACTGTATGCAAACGCAAGATGTTGAAATAAAATAGTAGAATTTTGATGATTGAATTTGTTGTTGCTTTAGCGTAATAAATATGATTTTTAATCTTCAATCTATAAAAAAGAACTTATTATCATGCTTAAATATTCATTTAAGTTTTATTTGATTAGTTTATGTTACAAATGCACATCAGAAACGCACTACACACATACAATAAATAAATAAATAAATAAATAAACCTGAGAAAACTTGAGGGAAAAAAAAAAACAGATGAAAAGCTAAACTTAAAAAAAGCTGAAATCAGCTGAAAAATTTTAATCCTATATGATTGCGGCTATCAAACATCCATAAATTGAAACATGCAAATATATATATATATAAACCTTTTCAAACAATGCAGCGAAAAAAATCACATGAAGAAGCTGAAAAATTTAAATAAAAATAATCAAAATCCAAATGATGAAAGCATACGATATCAATACTTCTTCAAGGACACAAATTGATACTCGATGCGAAATAAGTGTATTTCTGTAAATCTGTAGGCAATTTTATAGCCAAAATTAATAACTTTTGTTCAATGTTCAATAACACCCTACGCAGGACTTGTAAGAATAAAATAAGAAGTAAAATATTTAATACACAAAATTCATAGGAAGGTGAAATAAAACTTAAAGGACAAAATAACTTGCAATAAAAAATATGGAAATAACATATCAGCGTAAATAATAAAGCTATAAGACATTGGCTTTGCAATAGAAAAAATGAAAAAAAAAAGAAAGAAAAGAAAATGCTCAGTGAAAGTAGAAGTTAAAAAATTTCTAATCATGCTATAATTTAATATTAAACTTAAAACCAAATAAAAACTAAGAACTAGTATGATGTAGCCACCATAAAACTTTCTTCTGTATAACTTTACGCAAATTCATGCATACAAATTATTTATTAAATTATTATTTATGAAACTGCTGAATGCGCACGATTTTTATGACAGAATTATAACAGTAAATGCCGAAATAAAGTCAATTTTGTGCCAACATCAGATTTTTTTTTGGGGGGGGGGGGAGGTTAAAAATTTAAAAAATCGAAAATGTGTTTTAAGATCCATGGTTCAACCATTCGTTTAAAAGGTATTGACGAGATCTTTCAAAAGATATTGAAAATTTATACCTCGGGGATTCGGAGGGGGGGGGGGGGGGGGGCGGGGGGGAAGGGGAAGCGATGTTACCACATGCACGAACTTTTTTTCCTAGGTTACTACTACTATTATCAATTATTCATATTAATTTTATAATCACACGTTAAAAATAACTCTCATTATGTACCTCTAACCATTATGTAACTCTCATAAGAAATTTTGCCCTATACTGAAATGTTAAAAATTTAGTAAAAATAGTGTCACAGCGCCACCTATTGAGAAATTGATGACCAAACCTAATCAGCACCAATTTATGTCAGGCTCCAACTAAATACCAAGTTTCATTGTTCATTGGTTTGTGAGATACAGCATCCACAAAATTTGTGATACACACACACAAACAGGTATTTTCTAAAAACATTCAAATCATATTCATGACATCCCAAAACGTGTAAATTCATTGAAAACTGAAGTCCGAAAATTTTCACGAATCCAATACTTTCTTTCTATATATATAAAAGAAAGTAATAATTAGTTTTATAAATACACAGTTTAATCATAAATCAAATATTAAAATAGAGGTATGAATATCTAATTTATTTTTTGTCATTCAATAATTAAGAATACTGAATACTGTACTGAAGAAACTCGCAAAAACGTACATATTCATATGAAAGGAGATTAGTGTTATTTGGCAATATTATGTGTGTGTGTGTGTATATATATATATATATATATAGTAATACAATAATATCAGTGCAAATATATATATATATATATATATATATATATATATACACATGTATGTGCATTTATAACAGAGGAGTTTTGTTCTGTTACTATCTCCTATAATTAATTTCTGTTTAGTTTGAATCTGAATGCATCTCTCCCCCCCCCCCCCCCCCCCTTGAAACGAAAAGAACGTATTTCTTTTAGATCATTGAATGATATAATGTTATAAATATTCTCATTCGAAGTAGAAAAAAATCCATTAAGATAAAAACATATTTGCTGACTTTGTGACGCAATCAGAAAAATAAATATTTACTTTCTTATCATTCAGATATTTACGCGCAACTAACGTAACAAGAATTACGTCATTATCAGTTTTAAACTAATAGAATATTTGTAATGCGATATCAATTTGTATACAGTAATATATATATATATATATATATCAGTTTACTGAAATGCTTATCAAAAATACGAATTTTTTTGACATTTTAATGAGAATAAAAACACGTGTGATCGTTCCAAACAGACACAGTTTTCGCATGTGACAGAACAATTTTAACTTCTAACAAAAAAGAGTGGTGTTAAAAGTTAGAAAATTTTATTTGTCTCTTTGTGAACATGTAACTTTTAATCGAATAGACAGATTTCAATATATATGTATATACATTTCTTATAGAGGTCTGCACGGGCCGAAATTTTCAGGCCCGGGGCCGGCCCGTTGGAAAGGTTTGCTTACCCGACCAGGCATGAAATTGACCGGACAAAAAGCTATAAAATCAGGTCCGACCCGGCCCGACCCGATTCAAAAATATGTAAAATTACAAAAAAAAAAAAAAAACATGCCTTTCTACGAAAAAGATTTTTAGTATGTGTTTTGCAGAAGTTTTATACAGCTAATCAATAGAATGTTCTTTAACAAAACTGTTGAATGTTTACAAGATATTTATATATAAACGGTATTTCATTATTACAGACGTACAGAAGGCCCAAAGACAGACAGAAAGTCAAATCGAAAATATTAGCATTCCTCAAATAATATAGGAAGATATTTAAAATGGTAAATAGTACTAAAAATACACTTTCAACCACTTCCTGTTATGTACCGTAATGTATCCAAATCTTTCATGTGATCCGGTAAACAAAACTTTAATGCCAATCCAACCATATTCAATAGAAAAGATGCTTTAGAAAAGATGCCGGAGAAAAGAAAAAGAAGCCTTAGAGGAAAAGTTACAGCGGAAGGATTTTTATAGCCTTCATACCACCTAAACACTACAGACCATAGAAAACAAAGCCTTATATACAGTAACGTATCTAATTTCTTTTGTTTGTTACATGCACGCAAACTGATAGTAACATGCATATTACTTTGAATTAGAAACCATCTAATATTACTTTAAATAAAATATATTAATTTCCAGACATGTTTATAATATTTGCGGAAAATCAAATCGCGAACAGTCAAGCTGATAGACAATTAAATTGTAGTTACAGACACCTTTTAACAAAATAAAATTTTATGTGACATACCAGACTGTAAAATTATATAAAATAAATGACTGAAAAAGTATTTTATCATTTTACTTTTTCGTTGATTAACGAGGAATTTAGAAAAAGGTTCGGGCCGGGCTCGGGCTAAATATTTCCTCCAGGCCCGGCCCGAGAGCAAATTGAAAAATTTGGCCCGGACCCTGCCCGTGCAGACCTCTAATTTTTTAACGCTGATTTCATCGAGATGGTTTATTAGCTATGTTTGATGAAAATCTGCTTGATACATTTTTAGATAAGTCACGTGCTTTTTTAGATTAGAGCATAAAAGCGTTTTTTTTTTTTTTTTTTTTTAGAAGTTGCGAGTTTTATTCAGATTTCGACAAAAGTTAAAAATTGGTTATAAATAGCGATTCTGAATTCATAGTCCGGAAATTTCCAAATTCGTCTGAAAATTAGAGGTTTTTTAAAAGAGAACTTTAAAAATTAATTACAATGTGACTTTTCAAAATTTGCTAAGTGGTGAATCGTCCAATTTCTATATAGTTCCGTATATAGTTGAGTCATTTTTTTCTTCTTTTGGTTTATAAGCATAAAAATGCTTAAAAGATAAAATAAAGTAAAATAAATATTTTCCAAATGATTTTGGTAAATATTAAAAATTAGCTAAAAATTTAGCTAATATTAGTGATTAGTGACACAGTCCAAGAATTGCTATATTCGATTCAAAACTAGAGATTTTACAAGAAAAATAATATTTATTTAAATTCAAGGCTAGCTCTGCGTTGACATTTTATAATTTGTAAGCTAGCGACTGAGCTTCCAAATGTAAATAACGGATTTTACAGAAAAATAATATTCCATTGAGATCGGAAGGCCTTATACAGCTCAATTTACACTTGTTAAAATGTATAAGATCCCTTAAGGGGATACATCACAAATCGTGAAGGTCATTCAAATCCCATGTTGTTCTATGGGTAAAATTGTTTATACAATTACACATTACTTGTTACTTTTTAATTCAGCTTTAACATTCTGAAAATACACAATCGTTAAAGTAGTACACGTTTTCAAAAAATTTATTTAAAAAATATTTTGAATTCGAATTTTGAGTTTAAAAATGCAATTTTTCACTAAATGCATTTTTCTCATTTTTTAGCTGTAAAATGAAATATTAAAAATTCAATTTACGGAAAACGGTAAACTCATTTAACGGTTGGCCATTTTCTGAATGTGAAAACTGAATTTAAAAATATCAATTAGGCAATGAGTAATTCTATAAACAAATTTCTCCACAGACTTACATGGGATTTGATGAGTAGAAACGGGGAGATCGTAAAAGGGAGTGAATAGCTTTAAAAAAGAGCTAATAAAAAATTTCTTCTGAAAATCTTTCTGATAACTTTAAATAGTTTGTATAGCGTTGCGAAATTTGTAACATTGAATACATATTCAACACATTATAACAGAAAGTGGATAAAGGAATTATCCATCCATTTATTTATTTACTTTTTATAATTTGATCAATTAAAATATTAAGCATTACAAAAAAAAAAAAAAGAAAAAAAAGAAAGAAATAGCTTCGTATTGCACAATATATAATTTTCATGAAATTAAGATTTCAAAATAAATTATTTATTGAATGGTGAAAAAAAAATAAAGCTTCTGCCCTAAAAATGCATGTGGTCTCTTTAAGAGACCTCCCCCCCCCCCCCCCCCAATATATAGAGTCCAAAAGACACAAGTGTATAAAGTATTTACAATGTATATAAGGAATAGCTCTTTGTTTAATATATATATATATATATATATTTAATTTAATCCCTGATTAAAATTTAATTTAGGAGACCAAAAAATTTTGGTAAATAATTTAGTACTTCTACGATCTTAAAATCATAGCAAAACTTACTCTTAAAAAAGTTTTACTTACATTTGTTAACTACCTGGAGTGGCTGGGCGGCAAAATACGAACCGCGGCATCTTGTAAAAAACAAGATTTTGAGAAATTTCAATAAAATTTTTTTAGTCTTCATTTATAAAATGACATAAAAAATAGTTTTTTTTTTTTTTTTTTTTAATATATTGACCAACGAAGTGGAACAAAGCCTCAAAGTAAACCATCATTCATTGAATGATGAAAAACTCAAGATTTTTCTTTGTCATTTTGGGAAAAAAAAAAAAAAAATGCTTAAGGTCTTCCTAAAAATGCATTTAATATTACATTATTTTCGAAAAGCCCGGTATACATACATACAACTGCATGTATACGGATAAAGAATAGGCGAAAATATTTCATATCAATTTTATACAACATAAAATATGCTTATAAGGAGAAGCTAAAAGAAAAATTCGCCTTCTTAAAATCCTTCTGATAAATAGTTCAAAATCGCATCACGTTGCAAAATTTATCTCACTGAATATATATTCAACACATTATACAGATAGGGGGTGGGGGTTAAAACACTCTTTCTAGACAGAGCGGCGGGTCTAAAAATGCCCGGGTAAGAGGAGAACAGCCCCGGGAAACATCATCCCAAGACAAATTCCATTTCTTCGAGGATATAATTTTCTTAGTTCTCTTTTATTTCATATTATATAGACTCTTTTAGAGTATTTCTCTTTAAGCTCCCTGAGTGGTTCTATCCCACAACGCCCCCGCACGCTCGGAAAAATCAATAACAGTGTATGTGTCAAAACGGGAAGAGGAAAACTGGGCCAATAGTCTTGAAGTTTTGCGCCGGGGTGAAGGTTAGAAAAGATGCTATATGATATCGCGGTACAGTTTTTTTCCCCTTTCTTTCTTTCTTATTATTATATGACATATAGTTAAGAACGAGATAAAAATAAGTTAGGTTTTAGTTAAACTTAGATCCAAGAGTATGTTAAGAAATATACGGAAGAGAGATGCACTAATGTCTTTTAGATTTTTTTTTTTTTTTTTTCCGTAATGCTATGCGCGGAGGGTGACGTGATAAGAATTTGTAAAATATTCGAATATAAAAATCTCTCTCTCTCTCTTTTTTTTTTTTTTCCTTTTTAAGAAGAAGCCAGAAAAGAGAAGTTTATTTTCCTTTTGAGTATGCAATAGTACATTTTAAATTATAAAGTTTTCTTTCTTTTTTTTCTTCTTCTTCTGTTAAGGGGAGGGGGGGGGGGATCTGAAGTGGCTCCACTTAACTTTCCGAACATTAAGTAATTTACAGGTGTATAAATAAAGTAAGAGAAGTTGTTAAATAAACAAAAGAGAAAATTATAATGGAGCATAAAATATTTTTCTTTATATAGTATCTTCTTTAATTTAATGTTATTGTACTTCAAATAATGCGAGTCCATAGATCCTAATAATAAATAAGTTTTCCTTGTGCCCCTGTAAAAAAACTATGAGTGCTAGTTTTAGTGCGACTGTGAGCTATAACATGTATGTATATTTTCAGCCTATTCGGATAAGGCGTTTAGATGCTATCGCACTTTAATTTGAGCCCATAATTTATAATGATAAAGAATTTTTTGTGACCCGGTAAAAAAAAAAAAAAAAAAAAAAAAAAATTACTCCTAGATTCATCAAAATCAATAAGATTCGTGCTACAATGACTTATAAATTACGCACCAACTTTTAGCTCCATTCAGACATTGCATTTAGATGCTATCGCACTTTAAATTAATTTGAGCCCATAATTTAAAATGATAAAGAATTTTTTGTGCCCCGGTAATAATAATAATAAAAAAAAAAACTATTACTCCTAGATTCATCAAAATCAATAAGATTCGTGCTACAATGACTTATAAAATATGCACCAACTTTTAGCTCATTCGAACAATGCATTTAGATGATACAAGGTGGCTAGCATTTAAACTTTTCTAAATTCCCTGATTAATTTTCGAGATTTTTTCCTTACTTTTCCCATGAAAATTTCACGACATTAGCGAAAAATTCTGATTTTTAAATAGCACTAATAATTTAATGATTAATATAGCTTATTTTCACAAAATTTGTCAAAATTCCCTGTCTTTAAATGAAATTCCCTGACTAATGCAGACTTTTTCGGATTTTCTAAATTCCTTGGCTTTTCCCTAAGTCCTTGATTTTTCATGACTGCTAGACACCCTATGTTATCATATTCACTCACATACATACACACAAAAAGTAGTTTAAATAAACAAAAGGGAAAATCATAGCAGCTTGTGCGAGTATATCTCTCTAAGCTGTATGTAGTTTAATAGACCATAATGTATCCAATTTCTTTTATATGTCCCTGTAAAAAAATGTAAATATTCGGGATATCAAATATTCATCTATTCTTTCATGTTTTGAGCAATTTAACATTACTTATGCGAACTTTAAGTTGTTTGGGCTTATAGACTGCAATGTATAAAACTTCTGATTTGTATGCTGTTAAAATAAATAAATAAAAACTTATAAGTCTTACATTTATGTAAATCTGTACGATTTAGCTTAATAACTTGATCATTGAAGAAAATGTTCGTATAAGGAAACTATAATTTTTTTAAATAGCAATAATCAAACGTCTCATTTATTTAATTTAAAAAGGGAAATAATAATAATAAATAAATAAATAACTGTAGGATATATTTTTTTTTTAATTAACAAATTTTTGAAAGGAAAAAATAGAAGGAAAGCATGCGATGTAAGTTATCTTATATTGATTTGTATATCTATAGTAAACTGCATTTTGCTCTTTGAGATGTCTTTTTTCATATGAAGTTCGTGAAACAACATCACAATATTAAATTTTAATTATATTAAAATCGATATACTATACATTAAAATATACAATTTAAAATATTAAAATACACATAACAAATTTAAACGTTTCGAGCCTTATTTCAGGCTCCTCATCAGAAAAAACATCAAAGTAAACGCTGAAAAGAACAACAGATTTCCTTTACGAAAGTACAGCGTATTCAGCAGGGACTGTGCATGCCTCATTAAGCGGTGAAAAATGCTGTTCCGTATAGAGGTCTGCACGGGCCGGAATTTCGAGGCCCCGGCCCGGCCCGTACGAAAACTTTGCTTACCCGGCCCGGCCCGAAATAAAGTCGAAAAATGCGGCCCGGCCCATTTACTTTTTAATGGTTTATGGCCCGGCCCGGAAAAAAAACGATAAAACCAGGCCCGACCCGGCCCGGCCCGATTCAAAAATATGTAAAATAACAAAAAAAAAAGAATGCCTTTTTATGAAAAAGATTTTTAGTATGTGTTTTGCAGAGGTTTTATACAACCAAACAATAGTACGTTCTTTTACAAAACTGCTGAAATTTTACAAGACAATTATATATAAACAGAAATTCTTTATTATAGACAAGGCACAAAGACAAACAGAAAGTCAAATAGAAAATATTAGCATTCATCAAACAATATAGGAAGGTATTTAGAATGGTTAATACTACTGAAAATGCACTTTCAACCATTTCTTCTTATATACCATAATGTATCCGAATCTTTCATGTGCTCCGGTAAACAAAACTTTAATGTTAATCCAACCATATTCAATAGAAAAGTTGCTTTTGCCACTGAAAAAAATGTTGCTACTTTCGTTGACTGGAGAAAAGGAAAAGGAGCCTTAGAGAAAAAGTTACAGCAGAAAGGTTTTTATAGCCTTTATACCACCTAAACTCAACAGATCATAAGAAACAAACCCTTATACACAGTAATGTATCTAATTTCTTTTCTTATGTACATATACGCAAACTGGTAGTGACATGCATACTATTTTGAATCGGAAACCATCTAATATTACTTTAAATAAAATATATTAATTTCGACGTATGTTAAAAATATTTGACTGATATCAGTTTATACAGACTGATAAACAACTAAATTGACGTTACAGACACTTTTTTAACGAAATAGAACTTTATGTGAAATACAAGTCTGTAAAATTACGTAAAATAAATAACTGAAGAAATATTTTATCATTTTCCTTTTTCGTTGATTAACGAGGAAACCAGAAAAAGATTCGGGCCGACACGGCCCGGAGAAAATTTCATTCAGGCCCGGCTCGGCCCGGAGAAAATTTCATTCAGGCCCGGAGAAAATTTCAGTCAGGCCCGGCCCGAATATACACAAAATAACTGAGCCCGGCCCGGCCCGAGCCTGAAAAAAAATTTTAAGCCCGAGCCCGGCCCAGCCCGAGAGCAAATTCAAAAATTCGGGCCGAAAGCCCGGCCCGTGCAGACCTCTAGTTCCGTATACCAGCCTTCCAGGAAAATTCTTGATTGATAATTCGAACAGTTAGATATGATTATTTTAGTATTGTTAAACTCAGGTAGATGGAAACATCATATCTAGCTGTTAGAATTATCATTCAAAAAATTTTCTGGAAGGCTGGTATAAACAGTGTATAGTGCAAAATACATTAAGCTATTTTCATTCATAAATTAACAAAAGAGCTGTCAAAAATTTATGACTGTACATTAACACTTTCGCGACCGTACGTTTTTGTCTTTTTGATAGTAAGATCCACCTGTGGCGGTTATTCTCCCAAGTTACAACATTTCAGAGCAAAATTTTCTATATTCAGATTCATATTACAAATGGATATACATTATAATTATACTCTTTCTAATCAAAGTATTTATATCCATAGTATATTGGTTGTACAAGTATTAATACTGTGTATATTTTTAAGAAATAAATGACGCCCACTGGCGGAGTTACAAATTTTTAAATGACGTGAATCTACATCAGCAGTCGCGAAAGTGTTTATAGCATAGTAAAAAGAATGAATAATGAATTTTATAATATTTTTTTACAACCGTTTGTAGTTTGTTTATTTAGCAACCGTTGAAAGATATTTTCAATTCAAAAATTCACAACGGATTTATTTATCGTTTTGCGAAGTTCTCAAACTTTAAATATCGCTAATTTCCTCGCGGGCTACATGTGTCCCGGGAGCTGGGGGTTGGCCACCTTTGTTCTAAAGAATTCTATAAGCTTAAACTTCTCATGACAATTAAATTAAGCATTCAAGTTCAAGGGAGAGTTAATTCTAATATTTTTCACGTATTCCAACAATTTAATTACAAGTGTAAATTGGTTTACAGTTGATTACCGCTCGTTAAAAGTGCAAACATTTGAGCACTCGGAGGCAAATTACGCAAAATCCGAAATATAACTGCCTTTGGAACAAACCGATAGAAGTGGTTGTTAAGGGGATTTATTCCTTTGGCATTTCTTCTATTCTGGATGAAGCAACAATTGAGAAATATAGTGTTGGAAGGGAAGAAGACAAAATATTCTTAAATCTTAAAAGAGCTGATTTAAATGACTAATCATTTACTTTTTTATTAAAATAATGAAGTATTGAAATATTTATTTTTCAGTAGCAGCAACAACAATTAGTAGATAGGTTCTTAAAAGTTACAATGATTTACTACGCTATTGTAGAAATATGCAATAAAAACTAATAAATTTCAGATAAATAAAGAAATCAGGTGTCAAAATAATTGTTTTCTACAGATAATTCTAAATAATTGCTGTTATATTTTAAATAGCTTTTATAGTTATCATAATATCATGTAATTTGAAGACCCATATTTATAATCTAATGGTAATTGTTACATACAAGAATTAACATAACAAAGAAAAAAAAATATCTGGAGTGACTCTACTGGACTTTCTAAACATTAAGTAATTAACAGTTGTATAAATAAATTAAAGTAAAACAATGCGTTAAATAAACAAAAGTAAAAATTATAATAGGGAGTTTGAGTATTTTTTTCATCGTTTAATTTTACGTTATTACGCTTCTGATAATTTGAGACCATAGATCTTAATGATAAAGAATTTTTCGTTGTGTCCCTGTGAAAATCTATAAAGGATAAATTCACCAAAATCTATACAATTCGTGTGAATGTGATCTATAACATGTGTATGAATTTTTAGTTCAGACGAAGCAGGCATTTAGACGCTATCGCACTTCAAAAAAATTGTTGCACCTTCAAATTATCGCACTTTCAAAAATCCGACTTTCTCAAAGTCGGATTTTTGACATGATTACAGTACTTTACTCACATATGTAT
The DNA here is from genome assembly GCA_963930645.1 of Salticus scenicus. Lineage (NCBI taxonomy): Eukaryota > Metazoa > Arthropoda > Arachnida > Araneae > Salticidae > Salticus > Salticus scenicus. The sequence goes on from OZ005662.1 coordinate 31,845,030, forward strand.
GTTCAGAAAGTAATAATGATACTCGTAAGTGATAGAAAATAACAACATAAAATGCACACACGAGGCACTTGTTTCAGATAGAAAAAAATAACCATGGCCCTTCATCAAAAAGACTGGGAGAAAGATAAATAAATAAACATCACATGTAATAAAATAAAAAAAAAAAAAACATACCTACGGACGTTATTTTCAACACATGCATATTACAATATTTATGCCGATAATAATATAACATTATTCAAAACGACAATATAAATACACCATTTTCAAAAGAACTCTAGGGTAAGTGCACCAGTGATTGACACTTTTAGAGCAATCTCTGATGTTTTTAATGTTCTAGTCATCAGAAAATATTTTTAGAAATCTTAAGTTAATACATAGGGCATGAAAGACATTCAGAACCACATATATGTTAAAATATATACATTTGATAAGAATTAATGTTTTTGTATGAATTTTTATATTTGACACCCACTCAATGTTCTAGTAATTGACACTGCCAGTTTTTCATTTTCTCAGTAATTGGCCCCCTATTTTTCAGTGTTTGACACTGCTAGTTATTCATTTTACCAGTTATTAGCACCGTATGCTCCAGTGTTTGACATAAAATGTTAAAATTCTTATAATATGTAAAATGCGTATATGATTTTATTATTTTTCTTATTTATTAATTATTTCGGATAGATGTCAATTACTGGAGCATGCCAATCATTGGAGCACCTACCCAATATAAGCTTAAAATTTTTATGACAATTAAACTAAACATTCTATTTAAGAAAGAATTCATTCCAACACTTCTCACGTATTCTAAGATTTTAAACACAAGTGGAAATTGGTTTACAGCTGATTAGCGCTCGTTAAAAGCGCAAACATTTGAGGCTCGGAGGCAAATTGCGCAAAATCCGAAATCTAATCACTTTATAAACAAACCGATCTTGAAAAAGGAGCATATTCCTTTGGCATTTCTTCAATTCTCGATGAAGCTACAATTGAGAAATAACGGTAATGAAAGAGAGAAAATATTCTTAAACGAGCTGTACTAATTTACTAATTATTTATCCCTTTTGTTAGTTTAATAAAGTGTTGAAACATTTAATTTTGAGAACAAGTGACAATAATTTATAAATAGAATTGTCAATCCTTTTTTTTTTTTTTTTTTTTTTTAATGTTGTTGTAATAAATATGCAAGGATGATTTAAATAAAAAATAAATTATTTAATAAATCAGTTTAATGCTAATTATTAATACTTACAAGAATAAAAGTTAACAGATTTTTTTCTTTTCTTTTGCAAACAGATGGTGTTTTTGCGATTGAGGCCGACTGATTATGCTTGGATTCTAGGCCTGGGTGGAACACCCTCCGCTTGATATCTTATTAAATTTTCTAACTAGGATTTAATTTAGTACTGAAGCTTTTTTTTTTTTCTTTGACCGAGGTTTTTTATTTTTAAGTAATTATAAACATATAGATTCTGCAATAGTTTGTTTCTTATAATAGAATGTTCAAGGTGCTCAACAGCAAATGCCCAGATAACAAGCACATTTGCAGCAAGTTCGATTTTTCTTGATATTATCTTGCCATGACAAATTTGATGCGATAAATTTGCCGTGAAATTGCCGCAAAGTAGACACAACATAAATCTATCGTTCGTTTTAATTATTATTTTTTCTTTTTCCTTTCGCACCATTTCTGTTGCAAACTAAAATTGCTATGTAAGTATTTGAAACTCAACCAAAGACTGATATTGAAGCGGTTTCGCAACGTTTTCTTGCTTGTGTTGTTTACTGGTGAAGCGTAACGTTATCCGCGGGGCTTGAAGTCTCGTGTCGACAAGTCTTATGTGAAATACAAGCTATATTTACATGTTTCTATGTGTATTTGCAGATAATGTGACGTGATAAGAATCTGAGTTTGCAATGCATTAACAGTTGGTGTGACATGACAAGCTTGCCTATTGCAATGAGTTTGCACTACTCTTAATACTACAAACCTAACTTTTCTACTAGTTTGCAATGAATTTGCAGCAAATTTGATACAGTAAGAGTGCAACTTGCACGACAATTTTGCTGCAAATTTGGCGTATGGTGACTTCGGCGTTTACTTGCTTCAATCTTGTTATGAACTTACAGCTAGTCACACTGAACTTGCTGCAAGTTTGTTGGCTTACAAAGCAAGATTGCTGCAATTTTGCTGCAAATTGAAATTGCTATGTGCGCGGTGACGACGCCTTCTTCCTAATAGAAATTGGATTCTGAATTTAAAAAAAAAAAAAAAAAAAAGAAAAGAAACAAAAAAGTATTTTTAACATAGAAAAGACTTGGAGATTCGAAGAGACACAGTAAATAAACGTGTTTAATAAACGAATAATACCAGGGTCATTACAGATAGTCAGAAAAAAAGTTCCCTGATTTTCTTGACTAACGTTGGCATATTTCCATGATTTTTGTTACCTATTGCATGCATTTTATAATTTTACGTATATCACACTCTTGTATAATATGCTCGCTAAACCACTGCAATTCAAAAGATATAGTGATGGACAAAAATATCCCAGTTTTTACACACACACACATATATATATATATATATATACATATATATATATATATACAGTGAAAAACGTTTAACACGAAACTGAGGGGACCGAAATATTTTTTCGTGTTAAAAGAATTTCGTGTAAAAAAATTCGCAAAAAAAGTACAAAACTGGCCAATGTTTTCCATGACGTCAATTATAATTTCCATTTCCTGTAAAACTACTACTAACTTGTATCCATTAGGATAAAAATCAAGTACAAATATTATTGTTTTTGGAGGAAAAAATCCCATATGTTTTACTTCTTTTTCAGCACCATATTGTTCCAAAACTGATCGAGATCATACATTGTTTCATTGACCTCTGAATTAGAATGCGCATCTAAATAACTGCAGATACTCATTATTTTCTTCATTTCTGAAGCAGAAGAGACAGGAACTGCGTCGTTGATTCAGTTGTCAGATTCGTCATCAAATTCGTCAGAAATTTATGTAAGTGGAATTATTTTAATGATGAACGATGTCAAAAATCCCATTGTTGGTGCTGTAAACACATGATCATTGACGGCAACATGTAGTAGCATAGTTACCAACATTTTAACTTATTCCAGAGCATTTTTAGCCCTTCCTTCAATCCGTACCACTTTATTTATAGACTATTTTTCTTGAATATTATAACTATGATAAAATAAGAAAAAATTATACTCTTAAGAAAAAAATGGTATGGAAATAAAGGCGGGTCTAAAAATGCTTCGGAATAAATTAAAATGTTGGCATCTCTGTTGTAGCAAACATGCCACTGAAGATCGAAAGCGAATTTTTTTCGTATTAAACGATTTCTGTTTCGTGTTAAAAGAAAAAAAAAATTATTAAATAGCATAGTACACTGTCCGGACCGCTGTATTATTTCGTTTTAACCGATTTTTCATGTTAAGCGTTTTCGTGTTAAACGTATTTCACTACATATTTATGTATATTTGTTCAATTTGTTAACACACAAAAAATAAAATAAAATAAAAAATTCAAAATTTGGGAGAAATTAATAAAATTATAAAAATATGAATCATTTTAACTGTACGGCATATTAACATCAGGACATAAAATTATTCTTCAAGTTGTTGCATTAAAAATATTTAGTTATTATTATTATTTATTTTTTTTTAATGTTAACTTGGCGAAGTTCAGGTACATAGCAGCCAGTCCTTTGCAATCATAGCTAAGATAACATCTTTCAGTCATGTTTGCAGGGCAAAAATGAAAATTTCCATGATTTGTTGGTGCTTTTACAAGATTCCCTGATTTTTCCCCGATATTCCCAGATTGATAAAGTATTTTGATTTTCCCATGATTTTCTTGCTTTACCCTGATTGTCACAACCCTGAATATGTTTAATAAACAAGTGTGTTAAAGAAATTTTGAAAGTTATAAAATTGAGATGTAAGTTACATTTATAAAAATATAAATATCCTAATTAAGATATCTGAAATACTAAGACAAATCCACACTATTAAATTTCAAAAATTTCGTAAATTCTGCTCTTTTCAAAAGACTTCGATAAACTTAAAACGACAATTAAACTAAAGATTCAAGTTCAGAGATAATTCTAACACTTTTCCCGTATTCCAAGAATTTAAATTTAAACCACGATTTTAAATTGGTTTACAGCTGATTAGCGCTTGTTAAAAGTGCAAACATTTAAGACTCGGGGCAACATTATGCAAAATCAGAAATCTATTGCACTTGTAAACAAACCGATTGAAGTGATTTGAAAAGGGAATATATTCCTCTGGCATTTTTTCAATTCCCGATGAAGCAACACTTGGAGAAATAACACTTAGGAAAGGGGCAGAGATAAAATATTATCAAACGAGATTTACCTATTTTGTTAGTTTATGTACAGAAACATTTATAGAACTACAGTCTGAAATAACATAGATTTTTAAATCGACAAAAACATTTATGATATAGAAATAAATAATATAACAATTATTTTCAAAACAAAATTTTATTTTGGATTCGAGTCCTATTTTACCATGTTTTTATTAACTTCTATTCTTGTGTGTTTGTTTGTCCGGTACAAATCTTGCAATCTATTTTTAACTAACTTCCCTACTAGCTAGACATTTGAAACTTTCACAGTAACTCAGAACCCGGTGACAACACAATACTTCGAAGTCCAATTTACGAATTTTTTTTATCAGTTTTCTAATAATTAATTAAAATATGCAAATAATAACTTCCTAATAGCGTTAAAATAGTCATTAAAATATTAGCTGTAATTTAATAGTTGCTAAAAAAAAAAAAAAAAAAAAAAAAAAAAAAACGAGTTCATTTTCTTTTGACACAAAAATAAATACATTCAATTAAACGTGAACATTAAAAAATTATAAAATGTTAAATTATGCATCTCACAAAAATTGACATCATTATCATTTTAAAAATTTTATGCACATTGATAAGAGCTCTATGATTCATCATAAAATTTAAAACATGGTATATATATATATATATATATATATATATATATATATATTAATCTTACAATTATTTTTAAATTTTATAATTATTTTAAAAGTATTTTAAAATTTTTGTTTTCTGTAATAGGCTATTTCTTATAATGCAAAATTCAAGGTGGTTTACATCAAAGAGTGACAACAACTTTTTCGTTTTTCGAGAAAGTAGAACTCGAGTTTAAATAAAAATTTAATACAGTGTAAATATATAAACTAGACAGCGTAGGTGGACTATTAATTCCCCATCAAATTATTCACATACATTTCTATCACAGGGCATATTCTATTCATGTTAAAAGAAATTAACCCTACCAATCGGCCAGCATCGTTGCAAACTGAAATGCCCAACCCACTAGGCTATCCATCCTTCTCCTCGGTACATTTATTTTATACTAATTTGTAGACCAATTTTGCTACGCGCAGTTTCATATATATATTTATATATTGCATGATCAGGAGCCCGCTTGAAATTTGCTATTATAATCACTAGCGAACGAAATCTTATATTGCTGCTCAGAGGTGATAAACGTCTCCCTTGAAAAGTTTTTTTTCACCGTTCTGAGCTTTTCTTAACTCAAAAATAATTTGTCAAAAAAAAGTGTTTCAATTCTCATCGTGAGTTTATTCTCTCTTTGCTTTCTTTCTTTTCTTTTTTTTTTTTTTATTTCATGTAGATTTATCCTATGAAGTATGATCTTATAGTCCACCGCTCTGCCAACTGAACTATCGGTAAAGGCAACATATTTTGTATTGCAACAACTCCCTGGGGAATAAAGTTAAGAGGGGACAATACCTAATCTCGCCGGCAGCCTTCGCCCATGTTATTCTATGGGAAAATTTGTTGCGACAATTACACATTACCTAATGAATATTTTTTAATTCTGTTTTTGCAGTCAGAAAATTCATAACCGTTAAATGAGTACTCCTTTTTGAAAAATTCATTTTTTTTAATTTTTACATTTTAATTTTGAGTTCAAAAATGCGATTTTTCACAAAATGCATTTTTCTCATTTTCTAGTCGCAAAATGAAATACTAAAATTTTAAAAAATCAATTTTTGGAAAAGAAGTACTAATTTAACGCTTATGAATTTTCTAAATGTGAAAACAGAATTGAAAAATATTCATTAGGTAATGAGTAATTATGTGAACAAATTTTCCCATTGAATAACATGGGCGAAGGCTGCCGGCGAGATTAGGTATTGTCCGCTCTTAAGAGGCCTCTCCACTTATCGTCCCCAGAAGCCAGAGCCATTGTTATTCTATGGAGAATTTAGCCCCATGATAACGTATTAACCAATACATATTTTTAAATTCCATTTTCACATTTAGAAACTTCACAACTGTTAAACAATTTGTCGCTTTCTGAAAATTATTATTATTTTTTAATTTTTAATATTTTATTTTGTGGTTGTAAAATGCAAATTTTCCCAATGTGAATTTTTTTTATTTTTGAGCCTAAAAATGAAATCTTAAAAATAAAAAAAGTCAATTTGCAGAAAGCGATAAATTGTTTAATAGTTGTGAATTTTCGGAAAGTGAAAACGGAATTTGGGGCGAAATTTCCCATAGAATAACATTAGCTTCGGCTTTCGGAGACGATAGGTAGAGAATTCTCTTAAGGTAAGTATGAAGTTAAATCAAATAAAAATCAATTGTTTCAGTTATTAACTAAAAGTCTTCACGGGTAAATTTAATTTGAGGAAATTTAATTCCTAATGATCTATGTGGTTTCAGTGGTCTTAAATCTTCTGTTACTCGGCTTTTAATACGTTTAAAAAAATAAAAATAATAAATATATATAAATATATATATATATTTTTAAATCAAAAATTGGAGTGTAAAGGCTGATATTTTTATCTGTGTAAAGGCTGATATTTTTAAAAATATCAGCCTTTACACTCCAATTTTTGATTTAAATAAATATTCACGGTTGATGAATTCATGAATAAAAATTTCTATATATATATATTTTTTTTTCTACGCAGTTGCATACTATTTCTAAAGCAATATTTCCCATTCTGCAAACCTATGAGAAATACGCCCCATTCTGATATATTATGCAAATCTTTAACTTCGAATTACTGAAGACATTTTTAAAATAGAAAGTACCAAAGTTCTCCTTATGTATTTTGAAACGCTTTAATTCCGTAATAGACTACTTCTCATTATAGAAAATTTAAGTGAGTCATACCACCAAAATTCAAGGTGAAGATGCTTATTTCTTGCCGGAGAAAAACAAGACTGTAGTCTTATAATATTGCTTGTTCTTTTATGAGAGTAAAAACAGCTTTTCATGAATGATAAAACTCTAAATAAATGTAATAATTCGATAAGGCAAAGTCCCTCATTCGAAAGATACTTATCTCAATTCTGCTATCGTTTTCGAAATTTTCCAAAATGATTTCTATACTTGTTACAGGTTGCGACTCCATCGCTGCCCTCCTGCCTATTTTCCTTTTCGCTTTATGGTGATGGTGTAATGTGATGGAAGGCATTAATGCCAGTTGTCTGCACTAGAGATCTAAGCAAGTGTGGAGTGCCGTCCGTCAGTGTCTTTTTAAGAGATTCTACACGTGAATTTCAGAGAAAAATAACAGAAAACTCCGAGCGGCTAAGCAGACGAACGTGACTTGGGTTCGAACCAGTCACCTTCTATCAATCAGCTTCTAAAGCAGAACTTCTCGTTTTCGTTTTATTAAAAGTAGTGCTTAAGCATTTTGATCCGAAACAATTGCTGCGTGCCTGCGTATTTTATGGTGTTTGTTTAGAAAATTCTTACTATTCAAGCACAAGAATAATGTAAAGAATAATGCATTCTTCATATAACCTCTAAAAATCTTTTAATTGCCTTTGTTGTTTTAATTCATATGTACTAAACATCAGAGCTTAGAATAAATAAAAATCTTCCTTGAAATACGGAAGTTCAATTTATAAGTAAATAAATATTTATTGATACTTACAAATATACATATTTATTTACGTACATAAAGAAGATTTTCGTTTCCTATGTTTAATTTAAACTTACAAAAAGTGAAAAATTACAAAACTTGTCATATAACGGCTAGTTAAATATGTTGCAAAATTACTTGTAACAACACGAGCAATTTTATTTTTATTCTTTCCTTTCTATACAATTTTGTAACGTCTAACATGTATCCATTTCAGGCTAGATAGAAAAAACAAAGTCGGCAACATATTCCTTCAAGGCTTCTGCTATTACCACGCCAAGACGAAAGTCAAATTACGTAATTTAATATATTCCAGGACAACCATTCGCGGAAGAAAAAACCATTTAGCTTCGAAGAAAAACATCCCACAAAAAAATTCATTTCTCCACTTTTTTCCTCCTACCAATAAAAAATAACAGCTCAAATTCCTGTTGCCACTACAATATAGTTAAAAAAACGCTAATATTTTTTTTTTTAGGAACTTTTTCATATTATAGGTACAATGTATGTAAAAATGATATTTATTGTTAAAGACAAAATTCGTAAATTGATAAAATGTTCTTTACGTTTATTCTTTAGGCTTACCGATATTAAAATTGTCTGTAAATATGAATGAAATACGTCAAATTTTGCAGTAAAAATACAGTAGTATAGTACTATTCTGAAAAAGAATTTATGAAAGAAAATTTCTGCAAAGAATATTTATTCCAAGATTTTCCAAATTGTTTGAATATTTTCTTTACGTGGTTTAAAGTGATTGGCAATGGGTTTTACAAGCGAAAATTTCCTTGTAGAAAATATATTTAATGAAATTTGCAGACGATAAAAGTGCAAAATTACTTTCTCACACGCTTTAGAAATAATAAAATTCCAATCTTTTACGATAGTTTTTGTTCCTTTAGGTAAGGAAATTTAATTTTACTATCAGAAATGTAGGCTTTATATGTTACTTTTTAATCGATAAGTAATATTAAAATAATAAAATTCACAATAAAATCGTGAAAAAAAGAAAGTATTACTAAAAACGATATGTAATATATATATATTTAATGGACCCTATGACTTAGGGATAAGTTTTGAAATTTATTATTTAGTTTTTGAGAAAAAAATTAAAAAGTCCGTGTCTAGGTAAAACTTTGAGGGAAAAAATAAAATGCTTTTTATGTTTTTTATTTTAATATTTTTTCTTTAAAAGACATTGTATTATCCATCCGTAATTCTTTTAAGTAAGTTCTATTAAACATTCAAAAAGAAAAAAATGTATATATTAATTTTTTTCTTACAAGTCTATAGAAATTTTAGCATTTTGAAGATCATAAATTCTTTAAATATATATATATATATAAAATAAATGCAAACTGAGAAAACGCAGTTTAAAGAATTCAAATCTATTAAAATAAATAAATAAATATCTAAAACCATAAGAATTGTTGCCTGAATATATATTTTACTGACCAAACTTAATTGAGTTCAATTTATAAATATTAAAAGAGAACTATAACCTTTTATATGAAGCTTACTTCAATGGTGCCGTCAAAAAGTGCAAATCCCCTTAATAAATGACTGAAATAAAGAATTCGTTATACTCTAATTCAAAGATAGAAAATCATTAAATATATTTTCTTCTTTATCTTAAAGGATATATTTGCTTTTAAATGATACTAACAGAACTAAATCTAAACCAAGACTTTTATATATATTTATTTTGAACTTAAAAATGATCTTTACGATTATGTTAAAAAATAAACCTATACATTTAAAAAAAGAAAAGAAAGATTTAGTCGCAAAAGACTGGAAAAAGTTCATTTAAAAAGGAGAGGGAAGAAAGAAAGAAAGAAATAATATTAAGTTAATACAGCAAAAGTAAGGTTAATGTTGAATTAATGTATAACCGTGACAAGAAAATTTCTTTGGGCAGAGTTCAGAGATTTATTGAAGTGTGGAAAGAGCAAATAGCTATAGAAAACATTTTCAGTGAATAAAAAGAAAATATTTTTTATTAACCAAGATTTTAAGCCGGAAGTAATTTAGAATTATTCTGGATTTAATGCAAGTTTTTAAGAAATTTATAATTTCGGATAACAAATACATAAAAAGAAAATATATACTATTTAAGCATATAGATGAATGGTAAATTTGTATTGTAGACGATTTCACTTAACAGTAATTTAAAAATTTCACTTAAGCCCTCTTCACTCACCGCCACCGGAAGCCGAAACTAATGTTATTCTATGGGAAATTTTCCTTTACAAATAACTTATTAACTGATACATATTTTTAAATTCTGTTTTCACATTCTGAAAATTCCCAACTGTTAAATTGACGGACCTTTTTTAAAAAATTATTTTTTAAATTATTTTTATTTTATTCTGAAGCTGCAAGATACGAATTTTCAATATGTGAATTTTTTTCATTTTTCATTTTGCAATTTCAAAATAAAATATTAAAAAAAAAAAAAAAAAAAATACATTTTTGATAAAGGTCCGTCAATTTAACAGTTGGGAATTTTCTGAATGTGAAAACAGAATTTAAAAATATGTATTAGTTAATAAGTTATTTGTAAAGAAAATTTCCCCATAGAATAACATTGGATCGGGCTTCCGGCGATGGTAAGTGAAGTGGGCCGTTAAGAGCTGACAATACCTAATCTCGCTGACAGTCAAAGCCCATATTGTTCTATGGGGAAGTTTATTTCCACAACTACTCATTACCTAATGCGGTTTTTTGTTTGTCTGTTTTTTTTTTATTCCGTTTACATATTCAGAAAATTCACAACCATTAAATTTGTACTCGTTCTTGAAAAATTGATTTTTCGCATTTTTAATACTTTAGAGCTTAAAAAGTAAAAAAAAAAAAAAAAAAAAAAAAGAAAAACATTAAATTATATTATTAATTCAAAATTAAAATATTAAAAATTTAAGAATTTTGATTTAACGTTTGTGAATTTTGTAAGTGGGAAAACTGAATTAAAAAATAAATAAATAAATAAATAAAATTTAGGTAATGAGTAACTGGAAACAAACCTTCTTACAAAATAACATAGGCCCTGACTGTCGACAAGATTAAGTAATGTCTGCTTTTAACAATAATTTACTGATAATATTTCTCAACCATTTGCTATGTGTAAAAAAGTTTGTGAATAGATATGCCTTAAAATAATTTTATTCAATTAATTGACCGGTTTAAGTTTCATTGGAATAAAAAGTCAGTTATATCACGGATTCATGATTAACCATCGCTTTCCCAAGATCAAGGCGTTACTGCAGAAAAACTGCTTTCAGGTGCCTCTTGGCACGTTTGGCGAAAATCACCAGCACCGCGCCTTTTTTGTATCGTTTAGAGGTTGCAACATTCCACTGGTTACGTTTGCTATCTCTGGCGAATTAGCGCACTTTCTGAATGAGGCAGGCTTAACTAAATTTCAACTTCAAAATGGTGTCAAAATGACCCCATCTTGGGAAAGCGAGAGTTAAAGACTGGGTATTTGATTGAACGAACAATAAATAAATATTTCTGACGGCTTAGTTTTGACAATTCCACTTTTAGAAAACTTACTTATCCAGTAGGTTTCTTCCGGTACACAAAATTCGGGAAGCGTTTCTTTAATTCTCACTTTTATTCTCTCTTCCACCGTTAACGGTTTAAATACAATTTGTAAAAATTCTTAACAGATAAACTGTAAATTTAACGTGTTTGAAAATCGATTTTCAGAATTCCAATGGGTTTACTTCAGTGTAAAAAAATCAGGATAGACCTTTTACTTACAATTAGGATTTTAATAATAGTAGTATATTTATATTATACCTAAACACTATACAATTTTTATTAAAATCACACAATCAACTGTGGAAGAAAATCATATTTATTGAAATTTAATTTTTCCGACTGACTGAAAATAATGCCTGGACCGGGAGTCGAACCCCGGATCTTTGACTTACAATGTCAAGGCTCTACCAATTGAGCTATCCAGGCCGACACTGCAGTCAGCTTTAGGCTTAGCCTAAAGGTTGTCTGAGTGAGTAATGCTGACCGGGGTGTCGGCCTGGACAGCTCAATTGGTAGAGCCTTGACCTTGTAAGTCAAAGATCCGGGGTTCGAGTCCCGGTCCAAGCATTATTTTCACTAGTCGGAAAAATTAAATTTCAATAAATATGATTTTCTTCCACAGTTGATTGTGTGATTTTAATAAAAATTGTATTTCTTTCTCCCATTATCTAATGGTGCTTTCCATTTCCTGCGACTTATTTTCTGTCGAGCTATCTACATGATAGACCAGAGATGTTTCTGCCTAAAGGTTGTCTGAGTAAGTAATGCTGACCGGGGTGTCGGCCTGGATAGCTCAATTGGTAGAGCCTTGACTTTGTAAGTCAAAGATCCGGGGTTTGACTCCCGGTCCAGGCATTATTTTCACTCAGTCGGAAAAATTAAATTTCACTAAACACTATAATCAAAATATTAGATATGATAATATATATTTAGTGACAATATTTTGCCACTACTATATAAAATATATCATTTAACAAAAGAATGGAATAAGACAGGTGAGGCATTAAATGCGCCACCTCCTTAAACAAACCGTAATTCCGATTGAATAAATATATTCCAGAATAATTCTATTTAATTAATTCATTCGATTAAGATTCATTAGAATCAAAAGACAGCGATGTCACGAAATCAGCATTAAAGACAGGATTTTTGGTTAAACGAACAATGTTCGAATACTGCTGTCTCTTTACACGGCTTATCTAGATATCCACTGCAGTGTCATTCAATTTTTCCCGCCCCCACACCCTACCATCAAGATATCTCTCCAAGCTATTTTCCAAAATAGAATCGTCCGACTCGACAGATGAACGATTCATTTTTATCGAATTCCATTCAGAGGGATCAAACCGGAATGAGCAGACTACATGTTGCCAAAAATGACATGTTGACATTCCATCTGATCCATTGCGTTTTCCCATGGGTCAGTTATTATTGGGGATCTCAAAAGTTTTTAGAAATACTGCTGACAATACGGATGGCATTTTTCTTATAAAAATGCCATAAGTATTGATCGTGATTTAAAAAAAAAAAAAAAAAAAAAAAAAAAAAGAAAAATGCTAAGTAAAGAAAATAATTTTACCGAAGATTTTTTTTTTTAAGTTCTTAAATCACGAGAAAGGGACAGATTTATGTTCAGTTTTTAACATCAATTCACCGTACTTTATAACCACTTTAGAATTGGGAGGAAAGGAAAAAAGAGAGAAAAGCATGATAAAAAAAATCACAAGTGAAAGAAAATCAACTAACTCAAGTTAGAAAATGCAGGAAAGTAGTCAAGAAAATTAAACCAAAAAGTGGAAAGTGTGGGTTCGATATCCTGAAAGTGGTAATGTGAATTATTAGGGTTGGCCAAAACTAAATTCAAAAACTGGCGTACAATCAATAGAAATATATTAAAACTTCTTCACACACCATAAATTTTAAGTCAGCACAACCGGTTTCGAAAGGACGTAGCCTTTCTTCATCAGGTGCAAACACGTGCTACTGCCTTGGAGGCAAAAGCAAGAAACCGGTTGTGCTGACTTAAAATTTATGGTGTGTGAAGAAGTTTTGTTGTGAGAATTAAGGTCGATTCAGTGCCTGATTTAAGGCAGGGCATTCGGGGCATGTGCCCTGGGCCCACTCACTGAGAGGGCCTCCAAGAAATTCAATCATACATTAAAAAAAAAAAATAGTTAAAATGAAAAGTTTCCAAATTTTGCTATAATGATCATTCTTTTTTGTTTTTTCGTCGATGGATGGAGGTATTAATGTGCTGTTATATAAATCGGCGGTATAATCTTTCAAGGAAACTATCAGTTCATTGAAAAAATTGCAATATTTCTGCGAAATGCAAATACAACTGCATACTACCGATACTGCATTCCAAACTCTTACAAGGCTAACTAAATCCGAGGCATGCACCGCAGTGCAGATACACGGATGCGATGTACGTTGATCTGATAGACAAGCATCTGATCGAGTTAAGTCTTAATAAAATGAAAAGTGGAGAAAATTTTTAGTCGCGTGAATCAAAAATATGCGATTTGTTTTGTTTGTTGTAATATTAAAGTACGAGGAAAAGGGGCCTATTGAACATGAGTGCCCTGGGCCTCCAAGTGAGTAAATCGGTCCCTGGGTCGATTGCTGCATTAGGGTCCTAGGTTTGAGGAGGCGTGTCATCGGGGGTTATTCTAAGAGGCCCTAGCCCGTTTTTACGCAATTTTCGGAAAAAAACTCTGAACGGCAAGACCGACGAGCGCGACTTGGGATCGAACACGGCACGTCACGTCTACCAGCTTTGAGCGTAGAACCGCTCAAGTGGTCACGCGTAATACTCATCGCGGTGGTGGACAGGCGAACCATCACTCATGTTTAGAATGTGGATAAAACGAAAAAATTTAAAAGTATCGAGGGGAAGGGAGGACGAATAAAAATGTCTATAATATGTATCTACGTCATATTATAGACATTTTTGTTTTGGATTTTTGTTTTTTCTGATTTAAATCAAATTTTCCTGACTTTTATAGCTGACTGTTAAATTTCCCGGTAGTTTTCTGACTTTTTTTAGTTTAGTAAAATTCTCCGACTTTTCTCCTATTTTAAAGTTTCCAAGTTACTGGCCACTTTGCTATACGTAGTAATAACACGAAATGTAAAGAAATATTTTTGCAAGCAAACCTCATAAATTGCAAATAAACCCAACAATTGTTTCAAGTCGGAATAATTAAACACAACCCTTCATCACACAATATAAAGTAGACACGAGAGCAATAGTTTTGACCTTAAATTATTTTTGTGTATATTTACAATTTATTGCGTTTGTTTTCATAATGTTTGTGGACAGTGTTAATGGCTATAAAGTTTTTAGCATGAAAACATCCATCAGATTTAATATACACAGCTTTATACCATATTCAATAATTAAAATGTTTTTCTCAATTGTTAAAATGCTCTCCAGTACAATTAAAACAATGTAATTTAAGTTTATCCAACAAAGAATTATTATTAAAAGAATGTTTTAAAGATAATGAAACACAAAGACAGGATTTATACATCTAGAAGAAAAATTTTACCTTTTGAGTTAACTCCAGACCGGTGATTTATTTCCCGCAGATCAATGGAGGTTCTTAAGCGAGGTGAATTATGAAGATAACAGGAATTTTTCAGTATGATAGTTGGATATAAAACGAAATTATATATTTGGATTAAATAAGGCATGAGGGAGAGAATTTCTATTCATTCATTTGTAAAGCAAATATTTCATACAAAATTAAAGGTTAATGAGAATTCATTTATTTTGAAAGCATTTTCTTGTATTTGCAACTTGGATCGAAATTTGATATGATGAAAAGCTTCTTCAGTCCTTCATATGAAATAGAAATATGGGGTGACATTTTCTATTTGAACACTTATAAAATGTAAGTTTTTAATCATGTTTAGTCTTCAACACAGCAAAATGAAAATGTTCATCTGACTCAGTCCGAAGAGTAAGTTACCTTCGATAAGTATATATGTAATATAAAAGATGGCGTTAATTGGGTGATTGTAGGGTTTAAGGCCGATTGACTACACTAGGGTCTTAGGCCTATAGGTGGAATGCCTTCCGTGTGGGTCTTTCTAGGAGGGGGGGGGGACCTAGGCCGTATTTACGCGAGTCTCGGATAAAATCACGTAAAACTCCGAACGACTAGGTCGATGAGCACGACCTGGGATCCGGCACTTTTCCTCTACCAACTTTGAGCGCAGAGACACTCGGTCGCTGGTGGGCTTTAAAGATGGCAGATAACGTTGATTCGATAAAATTGGTTGAGAACAAATCATGTTGACTTTCATGCAAAAATCAATTCATAAGTACGTTTTTTTTTTTTTTTTTTTTTTTTTTTAATGTGAATTTGAAATCTTTAAGTGGACATTATTTTGAAATACTAGTTATTAGTTTAAGGTAGGGGAGTGACCAGATCATCGGACCACATTATTTTGAAATAAGATGCCAGATGAAACTGATTAATAAACTTAATTGGCCACTATTTTTAAGTGAAATGCCATAACGAGTTCATTAACACATTAACTCCCCTTTTGGGAACATTTGATTAAGAATTTTTTTATCAACAAGTAATTAAGATAAACACACACACACACACCCACCCACCCACCCACACACACACACACCCACACACACACATATATATATATATATAATAATGATGATCTATTAAGCATAGTAGAAGCCAAGCAACAGATACAAGATCACTGAAACACCAATGACCAATCAGATAAAAAAAAAAAAAAAATCTGGAGTGACTCCACTCGACTTTCCGAACATTGAGTAACTAACAGTTTTGTAGATAAAATAAAGAAAGAGGAGTTGCTAAACAAACAAAAAAGAGAAAACTATAACAGAGTGTTTGAGTATTTTTCTCCATATATCACACGAGGTTTTATTTAACGCTACTGAACTTTGAGCCCTTAGATCATAATGATAAAGAATTTTTCGTTGTGTCCCTGTAAAAATCTATAAATGCTAGATTCACCAAAATGCTTATAGTTAGTGCAACAGTGATTTATAATATTCATACAAATTTTCAGCTCAATTGAATAAGGCATTTAGATGCTATCGCTGGTCTCATAGGCCATAAAGATAAAGAATTTTTCTTTGTGTCCCTGTAAAAAAACTGTAAGTGCTAGATTCACCAAAATCTATACAGTTGGTTCAAATGTGACCTATAACATGTGTACAATTTCTTTGCTGAGATTAATAAGGCGTTTAGACGCTATCACACTTTTAAAAATTTGGCAAAGAATTTTTCTTTGTGTCCCTGCAAAAAAAATATAAGTGCTAGATTCTCTAAAATCTATACAGATTTAGTATCTGTGACCTATAATATGTGTATAAAGTTTTTGCTCAATTGAATAAGGCGTTTAGATGCTATCGCACTTTTAAGATTTTGGTCCCTTTGCCATAATGATAAAGAATTTTTCTTTGTGTCCCTGTAAAAAAACTATAAGTGCTAGATTCACCAAAATCTATAGGGTTCGTACTATGGTGACTTACAATATACGTACCAACTTTCAGCTTATTCGAACAAAGCGTTTAGACGCTAGCGTGTTCACTCACAGACATACACACATACATACACACACACATACATACACACACACATACATACATCATCGTAAAAATAGTGAAAACGGACTCGTTGGACCTCGAAACGTATAGAAACATCAAAATCTCGAATTCGGATTTTTGACATGATTACAATACTTTCCTATAGTGTTCGGAAAGTAAAAATTATCAGTGGATGAAATACACTAATGTCAAGAAACCAGATTTATTAATTAACAGCCTGCAAAACAAACGAATCATTAAAGTAACACAACAAATCTTAACTTAAAACCATAAACTTTATAAAAATATGAACAAATAATTTAAGAAACATAAGATAGAAAGGAATGAGGCAGGCGGCAAGACTTGTGACTTGCCTGTGGGGTTAAACTAGTTTCACGCCGGCAACACTCACCCAGCCTGCCACTACCAAAATAGGAGTCATATGGATTTAAAAAAGCAAAATTTCAAAGCAGATGAATAACAATGAAACCACGAAGCAACAATGAAATGCACTGATTGATTACATTGTGTGTAATAGTATAATTAGAATTTTACAAATAGTTGACAACTAAAAAAGGAAGAAACTGAAATTTTATTGGAAAAAGAAAGTTTGCATAGTAATACAAAGTAAATGCATATATATAAGAAACTTTTAAAAACAAGTATTTATATATATGAAATTAAAATAAAAATTTTGAAGATTAGAAAAACCAACAGGAGATTAACTGTAGGATTTCTTTACAAATATTTTGTACCTTTCATATGTTCACACAGTTTAAAAGAATTCGCATTTTATGCAATAATGATTGTGATTTAAAAATAGCTCTTAAAATCCTTGCAAATTAACTGTCATGTCTTAACTTATAACCGAATGTTTCAATGTTTTCCTCTTTCGATCTATTTCAGATCTGTTAGATTTCTATTCTGTTAAAGGTGGTTTTCTGTTTGGTGAGACGTTGGGGGCTAAGGATGGTTATTGGCTAATTGCTACTATCCTTTCAGAAACTTCTCTTTAACTCCTACACGGAAGGGCCTCCCTGATGAAAACTTCTGTGTGTTTTGGGGTTTTATTTCATTTCATTTGTTAATTTATATATATATATATATATATATACTGTTTTTTCATTAAATATTAAAGTGCCTAGCTTCGTTATAAAATTGCCTGTTTTTGTAAAAAAAAAAAAAAAAACCAAAAATAACTCATTCGAGGGAAGGGGTTTAGAAACATTGAATACGAAAGTAAACAGTTATCTTTCTTAAGTTATAACAAACAGAAAACAAGAAAAAGGGGTTTTCAGTGTATCTACATCTATCTTATCTCCATTGGGTGCCAAATCTCTTATTTTATAATCATATTATTTCTTCCAACAAAATATATATTTTTTAATTATTTAAACTACATATGATTAGAGATGCATATTTAAACTTAAAACATACGAATTCCAAATTTTTCGGTGGGATTCCTATGGCGTCGTTTAATGGGTTAATAAATTTGATTAAGACCGTTATATAGGCATTCATCGCAGGGAAATATGTTCATTATACTTTTCTTTTTATTTATTTATTTTTTTCCCCCTTTAATCTGAGTTTGAAATTTTTATGTGGTCGTACTTTTGACAGAAGATGGCGGACCAAGTTCGCTAAAGAGCATATCAGGATATTTCTGAGAAACGTCCAACGTCGATCATTTTCACATCTAAACAAACAATACTATTTACATTTGTGTAGGTATTAGTAAGCATGATTTACTTTTTTTTTTGATCAATCGAATGTGATAAAAAGATAGAGTTGTTGCCATCCGCGATTGCAATGAAATGCTCTCCCTCTGGTGCGCTATGGTGAAATTACAATTAACATGCTTTAATTCGGCTTTCATCAAGCCGCCATTGCTTGCCGATGTTTAGTTTCACATATATGTTTTGAATAAAAATGAATAAATCCGGTAAAAAAGATAACACATACTGTTGTGTGCTATAGTGTAACTCCAAAGGATCAAGAAATCCAGAATTAAGCTTCCATTTATTTCCAAATGACAAATTTAAAATTTCAGTTGCTTCGGCTAATGGAAGTAAAGAATTAATCAGATGATTTGAAACTAATATTTGTTTAACTTCAGTTAAAAATCTACTTTCGATCGAACGTTGAATAAACAGAAATATTTTTTTCCAAAAGCAATCAATTTTCCATGATGTAATGGTGGAGAAATTATAGTACGAATATTAAGTAGAATAACAAAAAGAACAATAATAAATACACGTGGCTATTATATTTACTAACAACAAAAGCTGAAAAAGCGCCATCTATCGATCATTACAAACACGGATATAAACAGCCATTGAAATCATACAGATGTAAATTATATATTAAACTGACGTAAAAGAGAGAGAGAGAGAGAGAGAGAGATATTTTACTACAAATAAATACAAATACTATTTAAACATATTAACAAAAACATTTTAAATTAACGTATCGTTGAAATAAAAATAATCAGTGCAAGTATAACTGTTTGTTTTTTAATAAGATTTCGCAGATTCTTTTAATATCTAAGGCCAGTATTTATGCGAGTTTTAAGAGAAAACCGCAGAAATCTCCAAATGCCTAAGCCGACGAGCGCAACCTGGGATCAAACACCGCACCTCCCAACTACCACCTTCGAGAACAGAACATTATGTATTAGAGTGTGTTTTACTATTTTTATAACAATGATTCACTCATATATTCCCTTATATTTTCGGGAAAATAAAAGTGAAAAAACATATTTGATTTTTGAATGCAAGTCACAGATTCTTTAATATTTTAATTTTTAAAAATCTATCTGCATAGCAAAAAAGAATTTAAATAATAATACCGTTCAGTTTATCCAAAAGATTACGATGTAAAAAAGGAATTTAAAAATCGAGAAAGATAAAAATTATGCGTCTAAGAGAAAAATTTTTCGTTTGCTTTATTAACTCGGTGATTTATTTTCCCGCGGATCAATGGATTTTCTTGCAAAAAGGGAATTATGAAGATAAAAGGAAATTTTCAGTAAAAATTTTTGATGTAAAAAGAAATTATACATTCGGATTTATAAAGAAACGTAAAGGAAAAATTATGTTTATTCTTTTCTGATTGGTAAAGATTTGTTATAAAGAAGAAAAAAAAAAAAAAATGACGTTAATGGTTATTCATTTATTTTGACAGCACTTTCTCGTAGTTTGGTTTTATGAAATTGGTTTTATTAAAGCGATGTTTTAAAACTTTTAATGCCTAAGATTTAAAGATAAGAAAATTATTTTTAATGCCATAGAAAGAAATTAAAATATACACATTTGAATTTTTATAAATATATTTTACATTGCTGCCATAAATTGAGCTTTAAAGATATTTTTATCTAATGGGACATTTCACCCTTTTATGCCTTAAATTATGTTAAAAACAACAAAATGCATTTTAGATATACAAGGTGATTCAAAAGTTCGCAACACATATTAAATTTTAATCTAAATCAAATAATTAATATACGAGAGAGAAAGCGGTTTATACTAAAATGATCTTCATTATGAAAAATTTTGTTAAAGAAAATAAAAAATCTAGCTCCCAATCTTGCTGAAAGATGGCACTGTACTTTAAAACAGCAAGAAAAAAATATTAAAAAAAAAAAAAAAAAGTTGAGGTACAACGGACACATATTGAAATATTGTAATGAATTTCACAAAATAAATGCTCTTCAATTGATAGCCTTATATTTTGACGATTTTCTTGCTGCTTTTAAGACACAGCGCTATCTATGAGCAAAATTTGGAACTTTTTTTTTTTTATTTTCGCAAACAAAATTTTTCATCGCGGGAAGTATTCTGAGTACTAACACCACTCTCATACGTCAAATATTTAAATTTAAAATTATATATGTGAGGAGTTTTGGGCCATCTCGTATCTAATTTTAATTAATTAAGAGTAATTTTTTCAAGATATAAAAAATAAAATCTATGCATGTCACCTTAATTCAGTATTAAATAATGAGGATTTAAAAAAAAGGGGGGGGGGTTACTCTAATGTACCATTAGTTCATAGAGGTTCGACAAGGATTTATTTAACAAAACAGCATTAACTCTACTTTTTTTAAAAAGAAATTTTTGCTAGTGTTCGGATATTTTTGTTACCGACTGTCTCTCTCTCTATATATATATATATGCGCACAAAAAAAAAAGTTTGGGAAAAATACAGTAGGTAAAAACGTTGTACAGTCGAACCTCGTTAACATGAATCTATAGACCTTATATAAGGTCTATGCATGAATTTCAAGGGAATGTAAAAAATTGGTTCAAGTTATCAGTAGTTCAAGTTATCAGTAACTAATCTTCACATAACAAAATTAATCTTCATTTTGACGGGGATTGTGGAAACAGTTCATGTTAAAAGTAACTCACGTTGATAGTGTTTACGTTAACGAGGTTCGACTTATAAAGTGTCAGTTATCGAAATATCACGATATTACGATACAATCAACCATAGTCTGAAAACAGGGTATCAAAGCACGTACAAAATAAGCTGTGCAATGTTTATGGGGAACGTGTCAGCTCAATTGTCGGCGAGCGACATAAATAATATTGTGACAAGCGACATAAATAATATTTATTTCATACCGGAAATATTACAGAAAAATAAAGTACATTTATGATTAACGACCTATTTTCACCTAATTAAAAGAATTACATATAAATATTGAATTTAAGGTTTGTCTCTATCATATTGCGCAATGTAAATGTTGTGTTTGGCTAAATATTTTATTTTGTCTACTGGGAATGATTTGTCTGTCGTTGTATTTTGCCGCCCAGCCACAGCAAAATACTCTGCTGCAGGAAATGTGTATAGTACAAAAAAAAAAAAAAAAAAAAAAATCGTTTGCTAAGTTATTAACAATTTGCAAAAATAAATAAAACTCCTAACACACTGAAATTGCAGTAGAAAAAGGAATACTCGATTATTTTATAGCTATACCAAATCGAACATTCCAAACCATCATTCTTCGAGAGTATTATATACCAATAGCGATTTCTATGTAAAAGCAAATGCTTTTAAACTAAAAACGGCATAAAAAGTGCAATATATCAACAATTCTCTCTCTCCAATTTCCAAACTACACTACACACAATGCAACGTTTCGTATTCATCAGAAAGGAACGATAGCAAGGGAAAAACAGAATAGATAAATTTATAGAGGTCGTGAACATTTTATCTGAAAAAAAGATCACGAATTTTTCCGAGATCGCATGAAAACTATGAATAAATAAATTTTATTCGCGCACGCGGTATGTAGAAATTATGAATAAAACAGAGAAAACTTACCGAATAAAGGATGGATGAAACAAAACAAGGAGTACTTACCTAAAAGAAAAGAATATACACGTTAGAAAAAATAGTTGAACATTTATAGTATATGCTAATGAATTATACATATTGCAAATGTTTACATAAAGTTATTTTCTACAACATCATGCAAAAATGTGTTTATAAGAAAATTTTGTTTTGCCTTTTACCGAAATTACTTTTTCCTAGAGAAAAATTTAGAATAGAAATGTCTGCTATGTAATATCTAATGTAAAACAACACTTATACATATAATAAGTCTTTTTTTTTTTTTTTTTTTTTTTTTTTTAAGAAGAAGTATGTTTTACATATAAATCTCATTACACTAAAATGATGTAGATTCAAACAATTAAGAATATTTTTATAAAACAATAATAATTCATACTGAAAATTTTGCAATTTTTTTTTCTTTAATTGTTGTTACTTTTTATTCGTTTAACGTACAGCTTGCTTAGAGTTATTACTTTCAGATTTCATAAATTACATTCTTAATTGTATTTTTAATCGAACGCCATAAATTGATGGCAGTACATAACAATTACTAATATTTGATTTTTTTTTTTTTTTTAAATATAATTCATGAATATTCAAAAAGTTAATTTGTATAACATGCAAAAATGGGTTTATAAGAATATCTTGTTTTGCCTTTTACCGAAATTATTCTTTCCTAGAGAAAAAAATAGAATAAAAATGTCTACTATAGCCACTAATATCTAATATAAAACAACCCTTATACTTATAATAAGTCCAATTTTTTAAAGGAGGAAGTATATTTCACATATAAATGTCACTGCACTAAAAGGAGTAGATTAAAAAATCAAGAATATTTTTATAAAATAATAATAATTCATACTAAAAAATTTGCATATTTTTTTTTTTTTTTTTTTTTTTTTTTTTTTTTTTAAATTTGTTTATTTTCTGAAAAATTTGCATTTTTTTTTTTTTTTTTTTTTTTTTTTAATTTGTTTAACGCACAGCTTGCTTAGAGTTATTACTTTCAGATTTCATAAATTGATGGCAGTACATAACAATTACTAATACTTGATTTTTTTTTTTTTTTTTTTTTTTTTTTATCATTCATGAATATTCTTTTTATAAAATGTGCCTAGACTATGTCTTTCATATTGTTTGTATTTAGTTTTTTTTTTTTTTTTTTTTTTTTTTATCAATTTTAATATATTATTTATTAAACACTATCGCCTGTGATAATTCTTTTACATTTTATATTGTCAAAAAGGCAACACTTGAATGTAAACATTGTATAATAAAAAGACAACTATCGCTTTTCTATCAACATGTGCATGTTAGTATTATGTACGAACATTGTAATTAATTATATACATACATATATCTATTAATCCTAATATTTTTCTTATACTAAATCCACGATTTTATTAATATTAATGTTCTTGCTTTGACAGGTAATTTATTTATTTATTTATTTTTTATAAATCGATACTTTTGGATTGAAATTTTCTGGGTTTTATCAAAGATTAATGATTTTTTTAATTTTTAGAATTGTAAAAAATTCTCTACTTTTATATACTTCAATCAAAATCCCTAGATATTTTCCTGACTTTTCCATTGCGGCAAAGTTCCCGGGCTTTTCTCCCGATTTTGAGACTTTCTAAGTCCCTAGTCCAAGAATGGTAACCGGTTTTTTTTTTTTTTTTTGTTGTTGTTGTTTCCCCTTTTCAATACCAGAATTCCAGTTTTTCTGGCAGTTCCTAAAATAAGATTAAAATATCAAATTCATATGATTGCTAAACCTAAATGAAATTAATACTTTTCATAAATGAGAAGACTGGACATTCACGCAATAAATTATAAGCTCTTTATACAAAATCCTTGTCTCGCTAAAATTTCAGGTATTTTTTCATAAATTGACAATCACCCCTGCTAACCACCTTGTTTATATATTTACAAAAAAATTAATATATTTTTTTTTCAATTAAGCTTTTTGTTGTTAATTTTAATTTCTAATTTTTTTTATCTGATTTTGTAATACTTCGACTAATTTTAAGATCGAAAGACTTGAGATAACTATAAGAATTTGACTTATAAGAATTTCTATAAAAAATGATGTCTCAAATTATACATTTTAATTTCAAATTTAAATTTTTTATTTCCAGGAAAATATGTTTGAAATATCAAGAATATTTGGTAACAATATATACAGATTTATAAACATTATTCATTAATATAACCAATAAATACTTAAAATGAAAATTCAAATAATTTAAACTCAAATTTAAATGTCAAGCAGTAAGCAAACATTTTATTAAACTAACAAATTATTTTATTAAAGTCATAATAATTAGAAAAGGGTGCCACAACAAGCCATAAATCAATATGTAAAAGAAATTTATACACAAGTTTTTACATATTGCAGAGATAAAGCTTCGCACTTACGTCTTAAATTGAAAAAAGAATTAGGTAAATTATAAAATAAATTTATATCTTTCATATTCTATCATCGAATAATCGACAACATTTATTAAAACGCGATGAATTGAAGTACTTATTATTTGATTTAGTTTGTATGCTTTTAATGGTCTCGCTAAACACTTGATAACATTTTCATAAAGAATGGACTTCAAAAGCCAAACAATTAGGCTAGGTGCACCAGTGATTGACACTTTTAGAGCAATCTCTGCTGTTTTTAATGTTCTAGTCATCAGAAAATATATTTAGAAATTTTAAATTAGTACATATGGTATGAAAGACATTCAGAACCAACCACATATATGTTAAAATATATACATTTGATAACAACTATTTTTTTATGAATTTTTATTTGACAGTCACTCAATGTTCTAGTCATTGACACTGCCAGTTTTTCATTTTATCAGTCATTGGCCCCCTATGTTCCAGTGTTTGACACTGCTAGTTATTCATTTTACCAGTTATTAGCACCCTACGCCCCAGTGTTTGACATAAAATGTTAAAATTCTTATATGTAATATATATCATTTTATTATTTTTCTTATTAATTATTTCGAGATAGATGTCAATTACTGGAGCATGTCAATCACTGGAGCACCTACCTAACTCAAATTTTTAAATGCATAATATTGGAAAACAGAGTCGCAAATAATAAATTAACAAAAAACAAAATTTACAAAATAAATTACATTAAATAGATTTATTATAAATTTCATACAAGGTTTAGACATATAAATTTTAGTTACAGCATGTAACATTAGAATTACATGTATGAATAATTTGCGTTAAACATTATCTTAGCAACTGAAATAAATTTACAAAAGGACCTGGTATTATTTATTCAAACTTCTAAATCTGTGTTTTATAGAAAGTTCTATTTTATCATTAAATGAGAATACATAGTTCTGTGTTGTATACAATTCGTATATCCATTGATTAACCATCTCACTATGCGTATTACTAGAAGATTACTAGTGAATTATTTATAATGTGCTTACGATTTTAAATACAGCTTTGTATACCAAAACATATCCGAGTCTTAATTAAATGAATATATTTCACGCCATAATTCATAAAATCAGTCGACCATTCACTAACGCTATTTATTCAAGAACTGTTTAAAATAACAAAGAAGTACCATTCGAAGCTTAAAATAAATAAATCTACACAAAGCAATTTATACAAAAGACAATAACAAATACACCACAATAAAATGATCATTTCATTTAAGATGTCAGCGACCCATTTCATACAATAAACACAAAAAATCAATAACACCACGCGTTCTTTTTTCTAAGAAACCCCGAACAATTTAAACCCGCAAAGCTGAAAAGAGGATTTCAATAAATATGCAACAATGGGCAAACAGTTAGGCTTCTATCGTCTTTCGCAACGACGATAAACGACAACCCTAATGACTCGATTATTAAAGAACGCTTGATAAATAATACTACTCAACTCGTCTCGTACAATATGAATAGCCTCCCCCAGGGATAAAATATACGATGACGATATTCTATTAGAAGAGGATATGCAGAAAGACACTATTTACATAAAATAACGTTATTGGATGCGACTATTATGCTGTAATTGCTTAATAAAATATTCAAGAGCCTACACTACACAGAAAAAATATTAAAAATATGTCACCATGGCTGCGCCTTTGTTTGATATATTGTGCACAGTCTCTCGTAATTACATTCAAATAAAATATCATACATTTTGGAAAAATTTTATGTAGTAATTAAAGTCAGGAAATTAAAAAAGTTATGATACCATACGACATAAAAAAGTACGAATAACTAAAGATATTGCAAAGCGCACAATTTCCCATAAATCCTCAATTACTATAAACTTTCTGAAATTATTTTTAGCCATGACAAGTTTCAAGTTTAAACTTATTTTTGTAATCATTACATATCTCAAGCAAAATGTTTCTCTAACTTTTATAATTACGTTATAATTTATAAACATATTTCATTGTTAGAGAAAATTCGGGTTTTTGGAATCTCATGTGAGAAAAAGTTTTCCATCATAAAGAAAACTACTTAAATTGAACACTTACTACATTTGAAGAAAACCAGAAACTATATTTAATTAGGATATTAAATAACAACAACAGCAACAGTAAAACATTTCCACACAAAAATGTTTCCGTGAAAATGCCAGAATTTTGCGATTTGTAGAACAAAACTATAAACATAACGAGAAAAACCGGAGTCAAAATTTCCTGACACTTTTGATTTTTTTTATTTAGTTCACAAAGGATATTTAAATGAATACCATTTCTTTCATAATTAATTAAAATTAGTCGACCATTCAAATAAAGAGCTTTTTATAACAACAAAGAAAATTTCAAGGCTTAAAATAAATTTACATAAAGCAATTCACATAAAAAACAACAACAAATACATAAAATAAAATGATCATTTCATTTAAAATGTCAGCGACCCATTTCATACAATAAACGCAAAAAAAAATCAATAACACCACGCGTTCTTTTTTCTAAGAAACCCCGAGCAATTTGAAACCGTAAAGCTGAAAAGAGGATTTAAATAAATATGCAACAATGGCCAAACAGTTGGGATTCTATCGTCTTTCGCAACGACAATAAACGACAACCCTAATGACTCGATTATTAAAGAACGCTTTGATAAATAATACTACTCAACTCGTCTCGTACAATATGAATAGTCACCCCCAGGGTTAAGAAATACGATGACGATATTCTATTAGAAGATGATATGCAGAAAGAGACTATATTTACATGAAATAACGTTATTGGATGTAAATATTCTGCTGTAATTGCTTAATAAAATATTCAAAGGCCTACACTACACAGAAAAAATATTAAAAATATGTCACCATGGCTGCGTCTTCGTTTGAAATATTGTGCACAGTCTCTCGTAATTACATTCTAATAAAATATCATACATTTCGAAAAAAAAATTATGTAGTAATTAAAGTCAGGAAATTAAAAAAGTTATGATACGATACGATACGATATAAAAAAGTACCAATAACTAAAGATATTGCAAAGCGCACAAGTTCCCATAAATTTGACGTTAATTACTATAAACTTTCTCAAATTATTTTTAGCCATGACAAGTTTCAAGTTTAAACTTGTTTTTGTAGCCATTACATATCTCAAGCAAAATACTTCTCTAACTTTTATAATTACGTTATAATTTATAAACATATTTCTTTGTTAGAGAAAATTCGGGTTTTTGGAATCTCATGTGAGAAAAAGTTTTCCATCATAAAGAAAACTACTTAAAGTGAACACTTACTACATTTGAAGAAAACCAGAAACTATATTTAATTAGGATATTAAATAACAACAACAACAACAGTAAAACATTTCCACACAAAAATGTTTCCGTGAAAATGCCAGAATTTTGCGATTTGTAGAACAAAACTATAAACATAACGAGAAAAACCGGAGTCAAAATTTCCTGACACTTTTGATTTTTTTTATTTAGCTCACAAAGGATATTTAAATGAATACCATTTCTTTCATAATTAATTAAAATCAGTCGACCATTCAAATAAAGAGCGTTTTATAACAACAAAGAAAACTTCAAAGCTTAAAATAAATTTACATAAAGCAATTCACATAAAAGACAACAACAAATACAATAAGATGAAATGATCATTTCATTTAAAATGTCAGCTACCCATTTCATGCAATAAACACAAAAAATCAATAACACCACGCGTTCTTTTTTCTAAGAAACTACGAACAATTTAAACCCGCAAAGCTGAAAAGAGGATTTCAATAAATATGCAACAATGGCCAAACAGTTGGGATTCTATCGTCTTTCGCAACGACAATAAACGAAGAACGCTTTGATAAATAATACTACTCAACTCGTCTCGTACAATATGAATAGCCTCCCCCAGGGTTAAGATATACGATGACGATATTCTATTAGAAGATGATATGCAGAAAGAGACTATTTACATAAAATAAAGTTATTGTATGTAACCTATTATACTGTAATTGCTTAATAAAATATTCAAGGACCTACACTACACAGAAAAAATAATAAAAATATGTCATCATGGCTGCGCCTTCGTTTGAAATATTGTGCACAGTATCTCGTAATCACATTCTAATAAAATATCATACAATTCCAAAAAAAAATTATGTAGTAATTAAAGTCAGGAAATTAAAAAAAAGTTATGATACTACATACAGCGGTACGACTAACTAAAAGATATTACAGTAATTTTTTTATAATAATAATATATATGGGTCATTCTCTGAAAAGTGGGCTTTTTTAAAAAAAAAAAAAAAAAAAAAGGTAGCTCAAATAAAATTGCTCCAACTTTTTTTTTTTTAATTTTGTGCATATACACGTTAATAAAAATAATAAAAAATACATACACAGTTAATAAAAAATAATATTAACCAAGCTGTATCTGATAATTTTTGAAATAGTAATTATTTTTATTAATTAGAAAAATGAGGGAATGATTGTGAGGGAATGACAAATTTCTTCTAGAAACTACTTTATAAAAATATTATTAAGTTTAGCTATATTTTCGAACACTAAATATTTATTAAAACATATTTTTATTAATATAATAGCATAAAAAAGCAAATTTGATTTCTTTTAGTTAACTTTATAATGAGTGAGGGAATGACATATAATAAAAACACTGTATTTCAATATAAGGTTTGAGAGCCATATGCTATTCATTGTGAAATGTTTCCAACAGAACACAAAATGTTTTCTTTACTTTGCTTCTATATAAATTAAGTTTGACTTATATAAAGTACGTGCTGCCATTATTGGAGTAAGTAGAGGTATAATTACAGTTTGATGAGGGAATGATATCTATTACCAGGGACAACAATAATAAGTGTTCTAATTTCTTTCATTGCATAATATATAAATGTAGTATAATGGATAAATATTTATTAAGGTATGTTTAATAAATTTTCACTTCAAATAATCTAAATATAGATGCTTTAATACCATAGAAACCATTTTATTTACTTACATCTGGGAATGGGGACACAGTGAGGGAATGATATTTTGCATTTTAAAAAATATTTTAAAATTATATTTGAATTCCAATAACCAAAGAATGACAGTTTACATGCAAAACCAATTAATGCTGATAGTTTGGACTGCTTTTTGTTTTTGTGCTTTTAAAAATAGGCCCTCAAGACAACTGGGACATGAAATGACCACTTTTCAGAGAATTATTCATATATTAATAGGCAAACGTGAAATTTGTCGCACACTTTTAACATGTTAATTATGGGAGTAAAGGGTTGAAAGAGGTATCACTCGAAAGGTATGATTAACCAGATTTGCAGAATACAAAAATTGTTTTCTTACGATAAATAGTAATTTAAAATAGTAATTTAAAATACTTTTATCTTTTTATGCACTTTTTTCATTTTATACACATGTTCTCTTGCATTAAAAAATTTCTAAAGAAGAAAGTTATTAAATCTGACAATTACTTAAAATTCAAATAAAACCATGGACACAGTGATTTGTACTGATGCAGTCAAGTCAACGAGATGCTTCGGTGTACCTGCATATGGCCGGAACCAATGCTTACCTCCAACGAAACTGAGAAAAACATAAAAAGAATTTTCCGAAAATAAAAGAAAAGCCAAAAGGATGTGAGTTAAAATTTTTGTCTCTGAATTCTCCACGTGAGCAGGGATTATTCAGAGTGAGCACCAGGAGATGGGAGACAAAAAAAAAAAAAAAAAAAAACTTGAGAAAACATAACTGCAACAGTGAAACTGTTACGTGCGTTACAAGACAGTCTGGACGGCGAAAATGAATTAAGAGTTGAGCAGGGTGTCCCAAGGGACACGGAAAACCGCTCAGAGTCTCGCAATAGAAAAAGAAAAAAACAGGGGGGATATATATATATATATATATTTAGTTATTAAAATTCAGGAAAATTAAAGGAGAAGTAAAATACAGAACTGCAGAGAGAATCTCGGTGTACAGCCAGAATCTAGTTTTGAGATGGATCAGGACTAATCAGAAGCCTGCAGAGTATTCTGAATCCTCACTGAAAGTGTTCGGCAAAAAATATAGAGGATATATATAGATGTTGCATTCTTGAACTCTCGACTACAGATTTTTCATTCTAAGAGGCAACGGCCATGAGAGTGGTAAAAATGATTCTGAGTGAACGAGTGGCAGATGGAAGTTTTATACTATTGAACATATACGCAAATTAAAGAAAGATTTCATTTATGAAAGTTCTATTTATTTATAATTCGTTTATAATTTCTTTTTGCCTTTCTTTTTTGTTTTTGGTGATTTACATCAGCTCGATTTGAAGAGACATTTTTTAGCTAAAACATAATTTATTTCAACTAACTGAAATTGACGAAATATTTTTAAATAAGTGGATTTTCTACTATAACTGTATTACTATTCCGTTTACGAGAAGGCATTGCTTTGCTTTGAAAAAAAGTGTTCGAGTTTTGACTACTGGGCGATACTAGTAATAATAAACCTACGTTTTTATAAATAAAAGAACCCAAGTTTTAAAACATTTTTGTAATCTGAACAAGTTTTAGTCAACAGTTTTCTGACAATAATAATGTAATTTAAATGCATATTATTGTTAGAGAAAACCCAGTTTTTAGAATAAGGAAAAGCCCGCCATCATGAAGCGAACTATTTGAATTGAATAACTTTAAAGTAAAGCAGGAAATGATATTTTAATAGATGCTATATTTAAAATACTAATACATTTCCATACGAAAATGTCTCCGTGAAAATACAAGAAAGTTTAACGCTGTGTAGAACGAAATTGTATACATGGCGAGAAAAACAGAAATTAGAACTTCCTTACATTTTTTTTTTTTTTTTTTTTTTATCTACAAAGGCTACTTTAATGAATATATTCTTGCATAATTAATTAAAAATTAGTCGATCAATCAGTAAAAAGATATTTATGACAACAACAAAATTTCAAAGCTTAAAAATAAACAAATCTACACACACAAAAAAAGAAAATAATAAATATACTACATTAAAATGATCATTCCATTTAATTTATGAACGACTTAATAACTTAATTCATACACGTTCTTTTTATGAAACTCCGAACAATTTAAAACCGTAAAGCTAAAAAGAGGATTTCAATAAATATGCAAATGCCACAGTTTGGTTTCTACAACACCGGTGTTGGTTTCTATCATCTTTCATAACGACAATGCTAATGGCTGGATTATTAAAGAACACTTTGATAAATAATACTACTCAACTTGTCTCGTACAGTATGAATAGTCTCATCCATGGTTAAGATATACGATGATGATATTCTATTAGTTACAAAAAAGGATCATTTACATAAAACAACGTTATTGGGTGCAACTATTCTATTGTAATTACATAATAAAATATTTAAGGGCCTCCTACATCACTACACGGAAGAAATGTTAAAACTATCCCATTACGGCTGCATCTTCATTTGATGGTCTTTAATAACAACATTCTAATAAAATAGTATAAAGGGTAAATCAATAGTGAAAAAAAATATATTTATTTTTATTTCATGGTTCACTGTTTTATATAGGTTTATATAAATTTTAAAGTTCTTTTATTAAAAGAACTTTCACTGTTTGAAGGCATCCATAGCAAAACTTATGAACCGATTTAAACCAAGATTAATCTACAGCAGTGCTGCCAACTCAAATTTTGCTATGTTCCTACGGACAGCTCTAAATGTTAACATTGATAATAAAAGCTCCTACTTTAATGCTGAGACTGTCCATAGGGCGTATTTTAATCCTCGGGATATCCAGAGGAAGTCCCGGAGAGAAAGGGTGTCTGTAAAACGTCCCTTCTCCGTCCCTACATGCTGAAAAAAAACTGCTTAAAGTCCCTATGCCTAGGGACCAATCCCTACAATTAGTAACACTAATCTAAAAATTGTGGAAGCCATATGGAGAGATGAATTCCGCGCCGAAAAAAAATTTTTACTAAAAGTTTTCGACAGGGGAGATTTTGGAGCTGGTACTATAGATTTTGTACAATCGAGTTAGATTATACAATTTAATCCGTATGTGATTTTGGAGCTATTGAAAGCGAAATAAGTCAATTTAAATAAATGCACCGAAAACGTATTATATAAAATACGTTGAAAAAAAAAAAAAAAAAAAAATGCAGATATGCAGAAATGAATATGCTACATTAATGGAATGTATTTCATTTCTGCATATGCATTTAAAGTAGACTTATTTCGTTTTCAGCAACTCCCAAGCCACATATGCACCAGGAAAGTTGCATAATGTGCCATCGATTGTACAAATTCAACAGTGCACATATATGTAAGAACAGCGCCAAAATATCACCTGTAAGCTTTTTTTTTTTTCTTTTGCAAAAATCATCTCCCTATGTATTTTCCAAACTCTGTTGCTAAATTTAGGGACATTTTTATTTAATAACCACCAATAATTTTGAAGAGTGATATTTCATATACATAATAGACATATTATGAATTGCATAATCTTCGAAGTGATCGTTAAAATTTAGTGATTGTCATTGAATAAAAAAGTCCCTAAATGTGGTAACACTATTTACATACGGAGATGAAATGATGAGATGGTCCCCAGGCGAACTTTGAATTTATTTGATTCATTAGTTTTTGCTATAGATGCCTCCAAATAGTAAAGAATATTTTATGGCCACCAAGTGCATTTCAAGAAAAGAAAAAGTTATGAGAACACACAAAATAGTACAAATAATTAAAGATGATGGGAGTTGGAATAAAGTATTCCTTTCTTAATATAAAAAAGCACAATTTCAAAAGACATCGTACATCCTAAGTAGTGTTGGTGTAGGTATTGTTGCGTACTCAGGGGGGGGGGGGGGGTCGTGAATCGTCTGAGAATGAAAGGCGAATCTTGCAGAGGCTTAAATTTTATTTACAGAATTATCTAGAAGATTACTGTTCTATAAACCAAGTATTAAATTTAGTGTCACCAGAAAACACAGCTTAAGTAACAGGTGGCAACATAAATTCCCAGTATGAACGGCATT
Organism: Salticus scenicus; assembly: GCA_963930645.1. NCBI lineage: Eukaryota > Metazoa > Arthropoda > Arachnida > Araneae > Salticidae > Salticus > Salticus scenicus. Next base: position 31,878,992 of record OZ005662.1, read on the forward strand.
ATAGCATTAAGGGCCCTCTTCACTCACCGCCGCCGGAAACCGAAGCTAATGCTATTCTATGGGACATTTTTCTTTACAAATAACTTATTAACTAATACATATTTTTCAATTCTGTTTTTACATTCTGAAAATCCCCTGCTGTTAAATTGACGGACCTTTTTCAAAAATGTATTTTTTTAATTTTTAATATTTTATTTTGAAGCTGCAAAATACGAATTTGCAATATGTGAATTTTTTTCATTTTGCAATTTCAAAATAAAATATTAAAAATTAAAAAAATACATTTAAAAAAAAAAAAAAAAAAAACGTCAATTTAACAGTTGGGAATTTTCTAAATGTGAAAACAGAATTTAAAAATATGTATTAATTAATAAGTTATTTGTAAAGAAAATTTCCCCATAGAATAACATTGGCTCGGGCTTCCGGCGACGGTAAGTGAAGAGGGCCGTTAACACACAGCAATGGGCTGCAAACAACAATAGCAAGAGACCAGTTAGGAGCACTAGAAAATTGAGAATGTTTCAGTAACTTTTAGAACAATCAAGTTAGAGCTTAGATATTTGAGATATCAATAAGAATTTTCTCGCCGTGGTCGCCAAGGGTCGAAAAAGTCGCCATATTTGGAGCAAAAAACATTACCCGCATTAGTGAAGCTTTTTAAACACGGAAACAAGCTAGAAATGTAGAAAATGAACATTTTATAACCTGACTAAGCCGTTTTGAATAAATTTGCATAAAAATAACTGCTATTATTTACAAATTCGTAATAGTATTAACGTCGATTGTCGACACTTGAAGTCTACAGGCCTGGGTGAAATGGCCTCAGTGAGGAATCTGGCTAGAGGGTCCTAGTCCATATTCACGTGAATTTCAGTTGAAAAAAAAAAAAAAAATGGAAAGCTTTAAACGGTTAGGAGGACAACCGTAATCAGGGATCGAACCTAGCACCTGCCGTCTACTAGGATAGAGAGGGGAACTATTCGGATACCAACTTCAGCTGTGATTATTTCCATGAAGTCAACCAACCAAAAGAAAATTTTTCAATGCGTAGGAACGTCAAATGGGAAATGGAATTACAGACAACTATTTCGGTAGCATTGAGCATACTGTCATCTATGCATAAACAAATGAAAGGAAAGTGCTCCTATATATAAGAAGGGAATCTGATTCTAACAACAGAATACCAATCAAAAGAATTGTGCAAAATATGGAGGATTAGCCAATTAGAAATTGAGTAACGATAGTTGTAAAAAATGTGGAAAAAATAATGTGAATTGAAAGTAAAGTTTCAACTATCAGAAAAAGAAGATGCAGCAAAATCTCAATTAACACTGTTTTTAAGATTCTTGCTGATGAAAAAAAAAAAAAAAAGATAATCTGTCACACTCCACCTAATTGTATTGGTTAATATTCAATCGGAATTCGATTCTCTTATTATATATAAAAGCAATTTCCTTTCATTTCTTTATGCACTGATAACAGTGCTATCGAAACGGCTGTCTACAATTTCATTTTCCCTTTGGCGTTTCCGAATTTTCCTGTGGTTTTCCTGTCACCTTTTAATTTTCACGCAGACAAATATTTGAAAACGTATAATTTAAGAAAACGTGCTCTATAAATTCGCCATTATAAATTAGATCCTTTTGATACAGAGTTCCTTTTATAAGACTTTAATTTGCGTATATACAATTGCTTGTATTATTTGTATTTAGCGCTATCTACAGACAAATTTTTACTTTTTTTTTAAATTTTTTTTCTAAAAAAAAAAAAAAAACTTTTTTTGGGCCGCTTTAAAGTATACCAGTTCTTTCGGTTTTTATGGATTTAATAAAATGTAATCGAAAATAGTTTAATATTTAAAAATACTATGAATCCTCCTTTATATCGCCTATCTTGCGGCGAAATGGTCAGTTCGACCTACATTCATGTCTTAGCTCAGTCATGGATAATTTGGATGACTCTAGTGGTATTCAGAATCCAATTTTTTTAAATCAGATTAAGTGAAAACAATTCATTCATAATATAAACGAAAAATCGTCTATCACGAATTAATTTCAATGTTACTTAACAGCTCACATATTTTTCGTAACTTTGTTTATATTAAAGGGGGAAGAAAAGAAAAAGAAATAATTTCGAAAACTTTGATACACTGTTATTAATAAGAAATTGGCTGACAAGAAATAAAATAGCTATTCGTGTAAGTCGATAAAATGTACGGGAAAAATTAGGGCGATCGAGCAATCATATTTTCCAACCACCTACTATTTTTGACATGGCAAGATAAACAGGGCAACAGTTTAGTCCACATTTTCCCTGTTGCGTGATTGGCAATTTCTTAAATCAAACAGTTGCGCAACTCCCGTTGATTTCTTTATGACCACGCCTTAATGCACAAAAGAGGTTCATTAGATTTCCAGCCTGTTTATAACATTTAGAATGTATTGCTTTTAAAAACAACGATTAAAGCTCATGCAATACAAAAACACTTCAGAAAACGTCAGCATTCATGAATGTTTAATTATTGAAGTTATTGATGATGATTAGAGTATACGTCGTTAATGCTATTTTTTGTCTAAATTATTTTAACGATATAAGTGACACTGATGGTAAAATAAATAGAAAGGGGAGAAAATAAAGTTTTTGTTTTGGAAATATCGTCGACAATATTTAAAGTTCATTAGATTTAGTTTTTTCGCCTTCTAATTAAACATTAAAACTTTTTTTTTTTTTTTTTTAATAAATCAAAATAACCATAAAATAAATTGCAAAATCAATTGATCAATTAATAAACAAATAAACTAGTATAGTGAACTATGGTTACTAAGTTCTTTCTTCGATATCATTCTAAAATATTAACTGGTCGGCAAGCTGAAGTAAAAAGGGCAATGTAACAGCGCCAACTATAGGCCAATATGCACAAAAGTTGAGTCAGTATAGGTTTTTCATAAAAGTCATTTTACATATGGATCTTGGTGAATTTATACACAATAGAAACCGAAATATAACCTTCTCAAAATAAATAAATAAATAAATAAAAATATTGCAGAATAACAGCGACCCCTCTCGGCCGATATGCACCCAAATTGAGCTAACATTACTTTTATAACAGCAATCTTATACAATAAGTCTGGTGCATTCATACGCATTATAAATTGAAATACAATCTTTTAATTTAATGGAGAAAATTGAAGAACAGAACTCCCCTGTTCCATCGGCAGATAAGCAGTCAAATTGAGCTAACATACATCATACATTGTTTTTATAACTGCAATCTCACACAATAAATTTGGTGCACCAACAATGCCACATGTCACGCGATATTCCTTCATAATGAGTCAGCATAGTTTTACACAACAGCCATCTACATATCAAATTTGGTGCACTTATACAACTCTGAAAGCTGGGATATACCTTTCCACAAAATGGTGGAAATTTTCAACCAGAAGCGTTACTTACCTACCCATATGCACGGAAAGATGATAGACATTAATTTGTAAAAAGATGCAACTAAATATAACATTTCATGTATTTTTGTGCATTCGTTCTTGATTTAGATCTGCCACAAAATTTTTGTCTCTCTCTCACACACACAGACAGACATCGATCCAAAAATGGTCAAAACGCATTCAAGATTTCTTAAAACGTATACAATCGCCTAAAAAACCGCAAATCGAAAATTTTTACTAATATTTTCTAAATAATGAAGAAAGTAAAAATAAGTTTAGTGGCTTACTTAGTAAGCCGGTAAGGTCGTTTTAAAAGCAGTTATTTTGGTTGTTTAGTGGCTTATTACTAAAAACTAAAATGTAGTAGTCATCACAAAACTTTATTCTATATAATCTTATACAAATTCTTGCAGTACAAATTATTTAATAAATTTATTTTTCATGATAAATGTAGACGGTTATCGTCTCAGAGAAATATAATTCTAAATATTCAAAGAAAGTGAAATTCATGTTCTACAAACAACATATTATTTTTTTATTAAAAAAAAAAAAAAAAAAAAAAGAAAAAAAAATCGATAATTTTGTTTTAAAATATTACAGATCTCAACCACTTGTTTTAAAAAGTATTGACGATTTTTTTTTTTTTTAAATAATATACGCTTTCGTCCTCCTCCCCCCACCCCCACTTCCCGGAAGGAGTTACGCTCCAAAAAAAAAAAAAAAAAAAAAAAAAAATTACCAGTTGACTATTACTATTTTAAACAATTCTCTTGAGTTTCACAATATCATAATAATTGGTCAAAAGTAATTCTGGTTGTACACATTTACACGAAATTTTGTCCCATACTGCCCAATAAAAATTTAGAGAAATTGAGATGGCAACAGTACCTTTTGAATTATTTTCATCAAAAATTAATAGGCACTAGTTTATGTCAAGGTGCAACTACAAATAAATTTGCATGAAACACAAGCTCTGAATATTAGTTCTTGCTACAAAATTTTTGTCACACAAACACACAATTTCTAAAAATGGTCAAATTGTGTTCTTGAATTGTCAAAACGTAAATCCACCGGAAGTCGAAAATTTTTACGAAACCAATGCATTCTACTACTGAATATAGAAGAAAAAAAAATCATAACATTTTCCTAAAATTAAATAAGTATTATAGTGGCTAGCAATAAGTGTAGTAGCTTAACTTTAAAAATAATTATAAGATTAATATATATATATATACCATGTTTTTAAATTTTCTGATGAATCATTAATGAAATACGCGAGGATAAAAAAAAAATATATAAGCAATATTTAAGCACGTGGACTCAGTTGAGTGAACTAATAATAATAATGAAAAAAAAAAAAAATATTTTTTTAAGGTTCACGTTTAATTAAAATGTATTTATTTTTATGTCGAAGGAAAATGAACTCGTAAATTTTTTTTGGCAACAATTAAATTATAGCTAATACTTTATTGGCTATTTGTATTGCTATTTGGAACTTATTATTTTCATATTTTAATTAATTAAAGGAAAACTATTCGAAAATTCGAAAATCTGACTTCGAAGTATTGTGTTGTCACCGGGTTCTGAGCTACTGTGAACTTTTCTTATATCTAGCTAGTAGGGAAGTTAGTTAAAAATAGATTGCAAGATTTGTAGCGGACAAACAAACACATACCCAAACAAACAAGAATATAAGTTAATAAAAACATGGTAATAAGTTTAATAGCTTAGTGGCACTAATAAAGAACGTCACTAAGCTTACAAAGCAAAAACGGGTAGCCACTAAATTTATCTACATTAACTGCCTAGTTCAAACAAACTCGTAATTAAATTTTGCCTACACACAAGAAAAGCGTTATTAAGCCAGGTTATAAATACTTAAGTCGGAAATAAAAGTCATTCAGCTTCCTAAATCGATAAATAATGACGTCGTGATGGCAACAGTGATTATTAGCAACAAAATGTGAAAGTTGGAGCATTTAATAATATACTGTTGCTAGCAAGATTTTGAAGTACTGCATAGTATGAATAACAAATCTGCAGTACCATTAAAAATGAGAAAAATCAGAAATAGAAAGAATAATCATAAATTCATTAAGTCGAGTCAACTAGTTTTTGCTAACGTATCAGATAATTAAAAAGAAATAAAGGTCTTATATTACATTATAATAACGGGGGGAAAAGCTAGATTTAGGCAAAACAATCAGCTTTCATAAATAAATCTTTATTTTACGTAGTATATAAATAGTTCAACCACTTAAGTGTTATTTTTAGAAAGAAGCAGAAAAAACGAATTTGAATGTACCGTTGCCATACAATATTTTTCTTTCTTCCAAATATTATTTTTTACTTTCATTATCCGACAACCGGGAGTCATGGAAGTATTGTATTCGGTCAAAATTTTCGATATTGAGTTTTGATTTTATTTGCTTATTGTAAGGGAAAAGGAATTTCTAAAAAACATAAAAAATCAGTAATAAAGCAAAATTTTTCCGTTTTATTTCCCGGTCTGTATAAGTTAATTTATAATTAACATATTAAGGGTGCTCACTCCCACTTACAATTTTTCCGCTTTCGGTCACCAATTTCTTTATAGAATTACTCACCCCCCCCCCCCCCCCCAACACACACACATTTATTATTTTTTGAAATTCCATTTTCACATTCAGAAATTTCAGTAACGATTAAGTATTCGTTTTCTAAAAGTTTATTAAAATTTTAATATTTCATTTTGCAGCTAAAAAGTGAGAAAAATGCACTTAGTTAATTTTTCGCATTTTTAAATTTAAAATTTTTGGAAAACGAGTATTAATTTAACGGTCGTGAATTTTCAGAGTACAAAAACCAAACGGTATTTAAAAGTATTAATTTGGTAATGTGTAATTCTATAAACGATTTTACCCATAAAATAACACGGGCTTCGGCTGACCTTGACGATCCGTGACGTGCCCCCTTAACATTTAACTCGCATTAAATTGTTTTTAAAACTGCATTCCATACAATAAATTACGAATATAGAATTCCTTCTGGACAAAGTTCTTAAAAATATCAGACCAATTAAAATAAATAAATAAAAACTATTCTGGTGTGTCACTCACACGACTTTCTCTTACCCTGAAATATAACACTAAAAGTATAGATTAGATATTAAGGGTTCAGATACCGAGTACTTTTATGCAAACCTATGTTGAAATAATTCAAATTAGGCTTCTGAACAGTTTTATTTGACAAATAATTCTATGTGAGTGTGGGGGGGGGGGGGAGTCCCCGTTTCATTATTGTATCTACATTTATATAGAATTCAAATCTGTTATAAGTTCAAAAGTTTATTTAAAATTTTTCAGACAACTTTCACACGCATCATTCCTTGAAACTTATCAATCTTGAATAAACTTTTCTTGTGACAAACGCATTAACTTCAAAATACATCATTTGGGTCACCTGAAATTATTTGTTTTTAATTTACTCTAACAGACGCAGTCAAAGATCAAACTATAAAACTTGACTTCGCTATTCAAAAAGCCCCAAAACGTGTAAATATACAAAAAACCAAGTGATGAATATTTATCTTAAAAAAAAAAAAAAAAAAAAAAAACATTAATTATCATATGGCTATGATGACTTAATTTCAATTCCTGAGCAGGTTTCCTGGACATGGTAAAGTATTACAGTTAAGCACTTCCACTTAAAAAAAAAAAAAAAAAGAATGTTATGGCTTAAATATTGGCTGCCCTGTATATATTCTGAAAGTTATGTACACATCACATGGTGCACATAAATATAATCCTATATTAATATCACATAGCACAACTTAGAGTAGACTTCCATCAATTATCAAGTATTGTCGCATTATAATCTAGTTCTTTTGTGTAGCCCTGTAAACGAACAGTGGATGATTTCTATACCATATTCTACATCAAACATGTTTTTACGTATATAAAAATATATAATCGTTTCATTTGGTTTAGTGCAGTCTATAGATGTTAAACTCGGTTCACATGCAATTTCTCCCATAGGCGTAATATATTTGAATACTCTCGGGTGTCCCTGTACACGAACCATTTTCTTGATCTCAACGAAAAGGTTAGTGTAGCATCCCTATATGATACACATTTAGAATATCAAGTTTGAACTTTCTGCTATTATTTGTTTTTGAGATATGCTGATGACACACAGACACACAGACAGCCCAACCATTAAAAACATGATTTTTGGATTGAGGGGACATCAAAATGTGTAAATATAACAAAAACTCAGTTTCGAAAATTTGACCCAAAAACAATACTTTCTCTACCTTATGGGTAAGAGAAAGTAAAAAGGGAAAAACTTGTAAAATATTTAATTATCTTAGGATTTAAAATAATGAAAATTAAGCAAATAAATACTAGAATGACAGAGATATTAATTCATTCTGTACAACGTGGTTTTGGAACATTCCGATGAAAGTATGTGAATGTAAATTCTAAATTATCTTACGGATCGTGAAATGTTGTGCTGCATTCAACAATTTGCTTACTTTTTCATTATAGTTAATTTAGAGCAGTAATTTTATATTTTTCGAATAACAAGCCTTAAGCATACAATTTTTTATGACATTTTAATAAAAAATGATAAACATGTAATGGATGGATGCAGACTCATTTTTCCCTTGTACAAATGTTTTGAAACATAAAAAACTCTTTAACACCATAACTCACACTTAAATTTAATTAGTATGTTTATACTTGAAATAAAAATACTTAAACTTCGCATTAGAAGAGAATCTGCAGCAGAAAGATCTCTGACAATTTCCATTTCTTACACACACTACTTTCTGAGTTTGTCTGTTATATTTTAATCTGGTGTGTCACTCACACTACTTTCTCTTACCTACCTTATTTGAATTGTTTAACATAGGTTTACATAACAGTACTCATTATCTCGCCTCTTAATCTCCAACCTGTATTTATAGTATTAAATTTCAAATTTAATACTATAAATACAGGTTGGAGATTAAGAGGTGAGATAATGAGTACTGTTATGTAAACCTATGTTAAACAATTCATATTAGGCTTCGGAAGAGTTTTATATGATAATTAGTTCTGTGTGAGAGGGGGCTACCGCCTCCTTCAACCCCCCGTTTTATTAATGTACAAAAATCACGCGATGAACATTTAGCTTAAAACATACATTATTTACCATATCTCTATGAGGAATTTATTTCAATTCCCAAACAGCTTTCCTGGAAATGGTAAAATATTATGAGTAAAGCACATCCACTAACAACAAATAACTAGTGTGTTGTGGCAACCACACGGCTTTCTTCTATATTTTCCTATACATATTCACTCAGTAAAAATAATTTATTAAAATTATTATTTAAAAAAATTATCTTCCATGACAATGCACACGGTTTCCATATTAGAGAAATAGTATAACACTAAATATATATATATATATATAAAAGAAAGTTAAATTTATTCTCAATATTACTTTTTTTTTTTTTTTTTGTTAAAAATGAAAAAAATCGATAACTTTTATTTTAAATTATCGCAGATCGATGGTTCGTTTTAAAGGTATTGGCGAACTCTTTTGACAGATACCCATCATGAAAATTTACTCCCCTCGAGGGGAGGACTTCCCCCCCGCCCCCCTGGGGGAAGGCGAGGCTCCTACATACACAAAATTTTTTACCAGTTGACTATCTCTATTACAAAAAATCTGGAGTGACTCCACTCGACTTTCCGAACATTGAGTAATTAACAGTTTTGTAGATAAAGTAAAGAAAGAGGAGTTGTTAAAAAAACAAAAGAGAGAAAACCATAATAGAGTGTTTGAGTATTTTTCTCCATCTATTACACGATGTTTTATTTAACGCTACTGAACTTTGAGCCCATAGATCATAATGATAAAGAATTTTTCGTTGTGTCCCTGTAAAAACCTATAAATGCTAAATTCACCAAAATGCTTATAGTTAGTGCAACAGTGATTTATAATACTCATATAAATTTTCAGCTCAATTCAATAAGGCGTTTAGATGCTACCGTACTTTTAAAAATTTAGTCCCATAGGCCATAATGATAAAGAATTTTTCTTTGTGTCCCTGTAAAAAAACTGTAAGTGCTAGATTCACCAAAGTCTATACAGTTAGTTCAACTGTGATCTATAACATGTGTACAAATTTTTTGCTCAGATTAATAAGGCGTTTAGGCGCTATCACACTTTTAAAAATTTGGCCCCATAGGCATAATGATAAAGAATTTTTCTTTGTGTACCTGTAAAAGAACTATAAGTGCTAGATTCTCCAAAATCTATACAAATTGAGTATTTGTGACCTATAATATGTGTATAAATTTTTTGCTCAATTGAATAAGGCGTTTAGATGCTATCGCACTTTTAAGATTTTGCTCCCATAGGCCATAATGATAAAGAATTTTTCTTTGTGTCCCTGTAAAAAAACTATAAGTGCTAGATTCACCAAAATCTATAGGGTTCGTACTATGGTGACTTACAATATGCGTACCAACTTTCAGGTTAATTGAACAAAGCGTTTAGACGCTAGCGTGTTCACTCACAGACATACACACATACACACATACACACACACATACATACATCATCGTAAAAATAGTGAAAACGGACTCAGGGGACCTCAAAACGTATAGAAACATCAAAATCTCGAATTCGGATTTTTGACATGATTACAATACTTTCCTCACTATAGTGTTCGGAAAGTAAAAATATATATTCGTTTCATTTGGTTTAGTGCAGTCTATAGATAGTAAACTCTACTTACCTGCCATTTCCCCCCTAGACTTAATGTATTTGAATAATTTTGAGTGTCCCTGCACACGAACCATTTGCTTCATCTCAACGAAAAGCTTAGTGTAGCATCCCTATATGATACACATTTAGAATACCGAGTTTGGAATTTCTGCTACTATTTGTTCTTGAGATATGCTGGTAACAGACACACAGACAATTCGCTAAAAACATGGTTTTCGTATTTAGGGGACCTCAGAATATGTAAATATAACAAAAACTCACGTTCGAAAACTTGATCCTAAAACAATACTTTCTCGATCTATGGGAAAAGTAAAAAAGTAAAAAAATAGAAAGAAAGTTGTGGGAAAAAGAAGTTCTAGAATCTCTATTAATTCCAGATTTCACATTAAAATTTAATGTGACATAATTTTAACAAAAAAGCCTTTTTTTTTTTTTTTTTTTTTTTTTTTTTTAAGTTCCATTAGTAAGAAAGTTGTGGCAAAAGAGAACCCCTTTAACAGTCTCACTTCCGCAAACTCTAATTAATATGCTAAACTTAAAATAAAAATGCTTAAACTGTGCATTAGAAGGGAAATTGTGTCGACAAAAATTTAAACAATCTCGATTAATAGCAGATGAATACTCTTTTAAAAAGTATTTATTTTAAAGGATCTTTCTTCCATGTTGAGAAAATAGCTGTCCTTAATTTCGTGATTAACTCCAAATAATTCATATGGACAATTAATGAATGTCTACTAAATAAAGTTATGTTAGAATGCTTTAATAAATATTCCTCATATACTTACAAATATAATTTTTTTCAAATTAAAATATGTTTCTGTTTGATATAATCACAAAATTAACTGAAATATATATAAATAGTTACATTAAATTTTTAAAAATAAGTTTTAAATTTTTTTAAAATATTAAGCTTTAAAATCTACACTGACACTAGGATTTCGAGTACCAGTACAGTTAGATTTCATAATATATCTATAGGTAGATAACAAGAATGATTATGAGTAAAACAAAATTTTCCAAACTATACACGTCAAATTTTCTGAAACACTTTTTTTATAGATAGTTTTTTTTTTTTTTTTTTTTACATATTATAATATACATACATACATACATAAAGTTTACGTGTTCTTTTTTTCTGAACAGAAAGACTTAAATTTTCAGAATTTGCTGATCTAAATCGTTCCTAATAGATAGATAGATAAATCGATAGAGAGAGAGAGAGAGAGGGAGGAGAGAAAGCTTTCTGTATTGATTCTATTTCAAAATTATATGCACGAATTTTCAGTTAATGCGAATGTATTATCTGAAAAAAATAAAAATAAAATAAAATAAATAAATATAATTATTCTTAATTAATTTTCTGGATACAGGCAAAAATAGTGTATCTAAAATCCCCTAATCTATTTCAACAGTGCATTATATCGATGCATTAGTTACACATATAAGCTGCGTCTAATCAGTTTGCCGTAAGTTTAGAAGCAAAATATTAATTTAATTATAGGGGAGAGTGGGGATGAATGGAACATTTTTCATGTTTTTACTGCTAACGTTCACCATACGTAATTCAGAATTTTGTAACATTGCTCATACACTTCAGTAATCAGTTACATATAAACATACTAACTTTAATGAAAAATTATCATTTTTAATATATATATATGTATATATATTACATGCATGTGCATTGTCCCATTCATCCGCACATGTGGGAATGAATGGGACAAGACTGAAGTTAACAAAGAAAAGAAAACAAAATGGAAAGTAAATAAATTTTTAAGGTTAAATTGGTTTATGTGATTTTATTACACACTATGGATTTACTGAAATTAACGTAAACTGATGTATTGACTCAAATTAACGTGAAAAGGCAAAAGTCCTTTGGTTCACACAATTCCTAGTGCTCTAGGCTTTTGTAATTTAATCTAATCTAAAAATAAATAAATAAGACACTAGAAAGATATAACTCATTATTATAGAGTACAAATTATCCAGATAAATTTTTGTTTCCGACTTATCGGGAAAAATCAGCATTCCATTCTGTATTGCATTAATAATAACTAGGATTTATTTAATTAACTTGATTGAAGTTGTGATTTTAATTAAATGATTATTAGTTTATTTATTTATTTTTAATTATTGATTTAAGTTGCATTGAATATTCTAACCTATAATTTTTTAATCATAATTATTATAAACAAAAATCAGAACAATTAATTTCAATCTATTTCTCTAAATCTATGCTAATTTTATAATTCCATGTTATAACTACTGAACAACAGGTTATAAAAATATTTAAAATCTATTTAAGATTTGTTTTAATGTAATTTTTGTATACAATTTTAAATTAGCACATATTGGGGAATGTCCCATTCATCCCCATCACCACATGATCATATAAAACAGGAATAGGCTTAATGAACAATTGTCAATATTCTTCTTGAATATCATAAACACAATAAAAGATTATGCCTTTTCACCATATAAGAGTTATTTTAACTTTGAGCAAATAGTTAATGTCTTAACTACTACCGTATTGAATCAGTAAAAACTTACTTTGGCACCTGAAAAAGACACTTTAATTTTTTTTCTGCCCTTCTATGGATAGCACAATTCTGAAACTACACTTGATGATTGACCTCAGTGCTGCCATATATCAGAAAAATTATCAAGTTTCCAGTGCTTGCGAAACATAAAAATTTTGCTATTGTCCCATTCATCCTGAGTCCCATTCAACCCCACTCTCCCCCAATATTGTTCTCATACAATCCCACCATTTAATTTTGATACAAATATCGAATTTAAGTTTAATATAGAATTTAACAACGGTTTTAAAATATTTGTAATATAGTTTTTGAGAGGCACTTTAATAAAAGTGAAAACATACTTTAATCGCGATTTCGCGTGAGTGGGACGAAGCATGAACAGTTTCCCACAACCTTTTTACTGAACGATGACAATATTTTATTCATTTTGGATTATTCAGAATTCAATTAAATTCCAGAAATGTGAAAGCATTTTTATGAGGATATTTTTAGTGGTAGGAATATTTTATAAAAGTCTTTTTAGACCTAAGTGTTTTATTTCTATCTCACACAATTACAAATAAAAATTCAAATCAACCGATTTTTTTTTTTTTTTTGTTGTTGTTAATTTCTATTAGTTATATATCTAGTTTGCCGCATACTTAAAATCATTAAATACCCTAGGCTTACTATTATTATGTTTTTTACAATACCGCCATTTAACTTGGATACAAAGTATAGAATTTTAGTTTACTATATTTAACAGTGGTTTTAAAATATTTACGAAATACTTTTAGAGAGTCACTTCAATGAAAGAGAAAACGGGCTTTAAATTGTGGTTTCACGTGTTTGGGAAGAGGCATGAACGGTTTTAAAGAACCATTTTAACTAAACGCTGAAGTAGTATTTTATTCAACAAAATATTCAGAATGCGATTAAAACCAAGAAATTTCAAGTCACATTTTTCAAGTCGTATTTTTAGTGGTGGATGTATTTTATAAAACTGTTTTACAGTCGCAATACCTCATTTCTTTCTTATATAATCACAATAACAACTGATTTACACACAATTCAATTCAAGACATTTTTATTTATTTAGTTAATTATCACTAGTTTATGTTATTTCTATAATAGTTATATATCTAGTCTGCCACATATTTAGAAGCAATAAATTTACTAGTCTTACTATTATTCTTTTACGATAATACCATTTAACTTTGTACAAAGTTAAGAATTTAAGTTTACTGCATTTAACAGTGGTTTTAAAATATTTACGAAATAGTTTTAGAGAGCCACTTCAATGAAAGAGAAAACGGGCTTTAAATTGCGGTTTCACGTGATTGGGAAGAGGCATGAACGGTTTTCCATGAGCCATTTTAAAACTAAACGCTGAAGTAGTATTTTATTCAACAAAATATTCAGAATGCGATTAAAACATAGAAATTTTCAAGTCACTTTTATGAATATATTTTTAGTGGTGGGAGTATTTTATAAAACTATTTTTCAATCATAATACCTCATTTCTTTCTTATATAATCACAATAACAACTGATTGACACAACAACTCAAATCAACAGATTAGTTAAGTATCACTAGTTTATGTTATTTATATACTAGTTATATATCTAGTCTTCCGCATATTTAGAAGCAATAAATATACTAGTCTTACTATTATTCTTTTACGATATTACCATTTAACTTTTTACAAAGTTAAGAATTTCAGTTTACTGCATTTAAAAGCGGTTTTAAAATATTTACGAAATAGTTTTAGAGAGTCACTTCAATGAAAGAGAAAACGGGCTTTAAATTACGGTTTCACGTGATAGTAAAGAGGCATGAACGGTTTTCCAAGAGCCATTTTAACTAAACGCTGAAGTAATATTTTACAAAATATTCAGAATGCGATTAAAACCTAGAAATTTCAAGTCACTTTTCTGAATATATTTTTAGTGGTGGGAAAATTATATTTCAATCATAATACCTCATTTCTTTCTTATTTAATCACAATAATAACTGATTTGCACACAATTCAAATAAACAGATTTTTATTTATTTAGTTAATTACCACTAGTTTATGTTATTTATAGTCTACCACATATTTAGAATCAATAAATATACTAGTCTTACTATTATTCTTTTACGATACTACCATTTAACTTTGTACAGAGTTAAGAATTTAAGTTTACTGCATTTAAAATCGGTTTTAAAATATTTGTAAAATGTTTTTCAAGAGGCACTTCAATAAGTGAGAAAATGGGGTTTTAATTGCGGTTTCGCGTGAGTGGGAAGAAGTATGAACGTTTTCCTTTTACTGAATGCTGATGTAGTATTTTATCGAATGAAATATTCAGAAAACTATTAAAACGTAGAAATGCCAAAGTATTTTCACCAACATATTTTTAATGGTGAGAGTATTTCATAAAAATGCTTTTAAATATACATGATGTATTTATATGTGTCCCACACAGTCACAAAAATAACTTATTTACACACATAATACCTCAAATGAACGGATTTTTATACATTTATTTAGTTAATTACCAGTAGTTATATGTTATTTACATACTCATTATATATGTTGCATAGATATAGTAATTTTATGTAGATTTATCATCCCATGTTATCATGCAAAGATTTTTGATGCCGAAAAGATTTTTTGGCATCATCCATTAACCGGTATTGAAACTCTGCAATTGTAATAGAATAGAATGATGAATTTTTAAAATGCCGATGTACTGCGCGGCTTTCAACTGTACTAATAAATGGATGAAAGGAAAGGTAATAAGTTTTCATAAATAAGTTATATCTGACTAATTTATAGACAAAGTATAGAATTTAATTTACGTCATTTAACAGCGGTTTTAAAATATTTGTAAAATAGTTCTCGAGAGGCACGTGAATAAAAGAGAAAACGAGCTTTAATAGCAGTTTCGTGTGAGTGGGAAGAGACAGCAACGGTTTTCAACAGCCCTCTTACTGAACGCTGACGGAGTGTTTTATTCAATGAAATATCCAGAATAAGATTAAAACCTAGAAATGTCAGAGCATTTTCTTGAATATATTTTTAGTGGTAGGAGTAACATGTGACTTTTTTAGTAGTGACATGTCAACTACTTTTTTAAATCAAAATTCTTTATTTCTATATAATATATTTCTCACACAGTCACAAATATAACTTATTTGCACACATAATTCAAATCAAATGATTTTTATATATTTATTTAGTTAATTATAAGTAGTTATATGTTATTTACATATTAATTATAAATGTAGTCTCCCACATTTTTAGAAGCAATAAATACATTAGTCTTCCTCCCTAACAGCACACTTATCCATAATACATCCTGACGATGTTCGTGAGCCCGACAACACACATATCCATATTACTTCCTGAGGATGTTCTAAGGATGGCCTTTGGCGAAAGTATGCTGTTAGGGGAGATGTCCTGTTGTCCATAGGATATCCTAAGGATATCATTGGGGAAAGGTGTGTTGTTAGGGGTTAGGGCTATTATACTTTAACAATACCACTACTTAACTTGGATACATATACCTGGTGACATTTATAATTTATTCCGGACAACTGTTAGCCCCGCACTTTTCTCACACCAGTATGATTTTAGAGAAATTTTCTCCAATATACAATGAAACAAGAAGAAAAATGTTTTAAAAACATACTGGTGTGAAAAAAGGACGGGGGCTAATAGTAATCTGGAATAAACTATAAATTTTACCAGGTATGAATACAAGTTTAGTGCATTTAACAGCGGTTTTAAAACATTTGTAAAATAGTTTTCAAGTGGTACTTCAGTAAAAGAGAAAATTTTCTTCGATTTCGGTTTCCCTTGAGTGGAAATAGGTACGAACGGTTTTGAACAGCCCTTTTACTGAACGCTGACGTAATGTTTCCTCGGGTGAAATATTCAGAAAACGATTAAAATAAAATGTAGATAAGTCAAATCATTTTCATCTATATATTTTTTAGTGGTGGAAGCATTTAAAAAACCTCCTTTTAAATTAAATGCTTTGTTTGTACATACATCACACAATCACAAAAATAACTAATTTACACGCATAATAATTCAAATCAATTGATTTATATTTCTTTATATTAAATTAATTATCACTAGTTATATGTTATTTACTTATATATCTAATCTGCCCCATGCTTAGAAGCAATAAATATACCATTCTTACTATTATTCTTTTGAAATATCAACTTTTAACTTGGATACAAAGTATAGAATTTAATTTACGTCATTTAACAGCGGTTTTAAAATATTTGTAAAATAGTTTTCGAGAAGCACGTGAATAAAAGAGAAAACGAGCTTTAATAGCAGTTTCGTGTGAGTGGGAAGAGGCATGAACGGTTTCTAACTGCCCTTTTACTGAACGCTGACGGAGTGTTTTATTCAATGAAATATTCAGAATACGATTAAAACGTAGAAATGTCAAACCTCTTTCATGAATATATTTTTAGTGGTGGGAGTATTTTATAAAACTACACATACATCAAAATGTTTCATTTCTATGTAATATATATCTCACACACTCACAGAAATAACTTATTCACACACATGATAATTCAAATCAACTGACTTTTATATATTTATTTAGTTTTATATATTTATTTAGTTATTTATTTAGTTTTATCCGGATAGTTCCACTACCGGAGCTCGGAATTTCCGAGTGGCACACGACAACAACAAAGTTAATTATCAATAGTTATAAGTTATTTACATATTAATTATAAATGCAGTTTGCCACATTTTTAGAAGCAATGAATACACTACTCATACGATTATTCTTTTGCAACAACACCTTTTAACTTCAATACAAAGTATTAATTTTATTGGATTTAACAGGTAAATCGACAGCTCTTGTATAAAAGGTTTCGAACAGTCCTTTTTACCGAACGCTAATAATATATTCACAAAACTCTGTTCCTTTTTCTTCCTCTCTCATTTTTTCCTCTCTCTTATAACGACATTCTTACTAATTAAGAATATTCTTAAAAAAAAAAAAAAAAAAAAAAAGTTTCAAATGGCCAGAAAGGCTGAAAAATTGTGTCCACCAGAACATCCCCCTTCCCCCTTTAAAAACTTACGAATTTTTTAATAATATTTTTTTTTTCAAGATTTTTTTTTTTTTTTCCATATTTTTAAAATATCAATAAGCATATTGTTAAAAAGACCCCCCCCCTTTTTTTTTTTTTTTTTTTTTTTAGGACGGAGGACTATTAGTTTCAATCTGGAGTTTTTGTAGACCAACTTTGTGTAACTCAAAAATAAATTACAAACATCAGTCCTATCATTACGAATTCGGTACCAACTGAAAGAGGTGATTTTACTGAATCCAAAATTTATTCCTTTAAACTAGAATATGCCCTTAAACCACTCAAAAATACTTTTTTCTATGCAATCAGGGGAAATTTCAGGTAGTTTAATTTAACTTTTAAATCATTGTTTAAAACCAGAAAAAACATTGTCATAATTGGACGTGGTTTGAGGAGTTCAGTTGAGTATCCTTAAAATATAAAAAATGTCTTTAGAATAGCAAGACATTTATTGTATTACATTTGTGAACTGCAAATATTATTGAATAAACTGCAGTCACCTTATAGTGACATTTTCTTGCGAGAGAATATTAATATGTTATTTATATACATTTATAACTATTTATTTATTTACTTTTTAACACAAAAGTGTTAACTATAATTTGAGTTCTTTTACAGAATTGATAAAAATGATATCTTTTAATTAATTTAATTAAACACAATATGTGGTTTTCCATATCGCAGCCACTATACGCCAAAGAAATCAGCTTTAACATTAAACCTACCGATACTTTATGTATACCTATTATTCCTACCACAGCGGGTCAAGTGACCCGTCTTTAAAATGTTATATATATATATATATATATATATATATTACTATGTATAGCAAAAATATATTATTTAGCACAATTTGGTACATGAAACATAGGCGATGTGATAATGTTATTTGCAAGAAGTTTTGACAAAAAGTTTAAAATGGGTCATTTGACCCGTCGTGGTAGGTTTAGTATTAAACGTGTCTTTTTAATAGCACAGACATTAAAAAAAAAAAAAAAAGAAGATGTACGTAACTTATTAATGCTAATATAAACAAGAAATCCATGCAATTTTGTACGAAACAAATACATTAGTATCGAGATAAACAAAACACTCCCCAGAAATTTACCCTTTTTACCCGTTATTTTGGAAACAATAGCAATATGCAATATAACATAGCACCGGCACAGATCTCATTATTTTGTTCTACATGAAAGTTAGTCAAATCCGTGGGGAAATTTAGTTTGATGGAAATACTCTATTAGCGCAGCACATATATTATGAACGTTGAATAACTCGGCTATTTATGCGTTTAGCGTATGAAATAGTTGCATAAAGTATAAGCACTAGCTCTTTAATATTAGAGTGTGTCTCGTACATATATGAAGTGGAAATGATCATGAATAAATCGTTTCAGCTAATTTTATATTTGTTTTGAGATAAAATTTAGCTTGCATTATTTATTTATTTTTACTGAATGTGTGATTTTAAGTAGTACTAACGAATGTATCATTTTTTTTGTGTGAGAACAAGCTATACATGCTTAAAACATATTTTTAAATTCGTATTTAATATGTTTTTGATTTGATGTCGATATGTTTGGGATTTCGCTCTACGGTATATATATTCATATTATCATTCTTTTGCGATAAAATTTGGCTTACATTATTTATTTATTTATTTTTACTGTATGTATGTGTTATTTTGAGTAGTACTAACTACTAACGAATGTATCACTTTTTGTGTGAGAATAAGCTATTCGCATTTAATAAATTTTTGATTTGATGTCAATGTGTTAGGGATGTCGCTCTACGGTATATATATATATATATATATATATATATATATATATACTAGCAGGCTACGCCCGCTTCGCTGGTCACTATTTTTAAATGAATCACTATAATCAATGAATTCTCAAAACTGCATTAATTTTTATCATGCAGAAAAAAAAAAAGTATCATTGGAAAAAATATTGCGCTGGGCGCAGGACATTGTGCGCTGCGCGCGCGCATGTATGTCTGACACTCTTAATGAATCACTATATTACCTTAAGGGAAAAACATAAATATAAAATACAAAAAAAAAAAAAAAAAAAAAAATCTTCTCCCATCGGTGGAATAATTGCTCCGGGCCTCCACTGCCTGCGGCAGAGTATACAGGCACGCATGTTCCTTAACCTACCGTTCCCGCCCCTCCTAATTATTTTAGAATTTAAAAAATACTCGCAATCGTTCTCTCGGGCTTTTAAACCTAATAATACTAATTTTCAACATTCTATCTGAATTTCTTTATTTTTAACCCTGCGGCCGCCTCCCTTCCCGCCCCTCGTAATAATTCTGTACTTTCGAAAATATCCGTAATCAATTTATCGGGCCTCAACAAAATTAATTTTTAGTGCTCTAACTCTTATTTATATATTTTTGCCCCTTTATGCCCTTAGTCTATCCTAATAATTTTACAAATTCGAAAATATTCGCAATCGATTTGCAGGTATCAAAAACCTCCATGTACCAATTTTGAGTGACCTAACTCAATTTTTATTTTTTTTTTTGCCCCTCCGATCCCCCTTACCACCCCTCTTAATAACTTTACAAATTCGAAAATATCCACAATCGATTTGTCGGTATGAAAAACCTCTATGTACCAATTTTGAACGGTCTAACTCTATTTTTTTTTTTTTTTTTTTTTTTTTTTGCCCCTACGGCCCCCCCCTACCCTCTTTCTGACCCTCCTAATAACTTTACACTTTCGAAAATATCCTCATTTGACTTGCAGGCCTCTAAAACCCATCTGTACCAATTTTGAACGGTCTAACTGTATTTCTATTTTTTTTTTTTTGCCCCATAGTCCCCCCCCCCTCTTTCTCGCCCCACCTGGGACGAATTTCTAAAATTAAAAAAAATTGGTTTTCATGTATTTGTGGGAGCTATATGTTAGAGCAAAAATTTCATATGTATCTTTTTTTTTTTTTTTTTTTTTTTTGCGATATATAGGATTATTTCAAATCATTTTGCCCACTCTTCCCCCTCTTGGGGGCTGAATTTCTAAAGTTCCAGAAATTGTTTTTTAGGTATTTGTATTAGCTACATATCAGAGCAAAAATTTCGCGTATATCTGTTTTTTTTTCTTTGAGATATATAGGAGTATGTGAAACCACGTTTTGCACATGTAAAATCACGTTTTACCCCCTTTCCCCCCTTGGGGACCGAATTTCTACAATTTCAGAAATTGGTTTTTAGATATCTGTGTTAGCTATATTGTAAAGCAAAAATTTTACGGATATCTGTTTTTGTCTTTGAGATATGAAGGTTTTTTGTGAAATCACATTTTGCCCCCTGCTCCCCCTTGGGGGGGGGGAGGGCGAATTTCGCAAAATCACTTCTTAGGGGGTGCTTACACTGTATGTTCTATAATCTGACCCAGTTTCGAGTCAGTGGCTCCAGTAGATTTTACTGTGCGTTGATGAGTCAGTGAGTCAGTGAGTGAGTGAGTGAATGAGTGGAAGTACTCTTTTATATGCATAGATATGTTATAATTGATTTGCGATAAAATTTGGCTTACATTATTTATTTATATATTTTTACTGCATGTGTAATTTTGAGTAGTACTAACGAATGTATCACTTTTTGCGTGAGAATAAGCTATACGTGCTTAAAAAGTATTTTTATGCCAATGAAATCAGCTATACTTTTTTTTGTTGATGTTTATTAATGCTAATTTTTAAATAAAACAACCTACATACAAACAATTTAAACGTAGCAAATACACGGTATCGAAAAATAAACAAAACATTTTCTGTAAGTTAACCTTTTCACCATTATTAATTTTATCCGATTATGGAGAACATAATTTCCATTTGTTCGGAAAGAATGGCAATATGTAATACAGCGCTGGCACAGATATCATTATTTTGTTCTACATGAAAGTTAGTCACGTCCATGGGGAAATTTAGGCTGATGGAAATATACCATTAGCGTCACACATGTATTATGAACGTTGAATAACTCGGCTATTTATGCGTCTGGTGTATGAAACACTTTCATAAAGTATGAGCACTAGCTCTTTCATATTAGAGTGTGTCTCATGCATCTGTGATGTGGAAATGCGTATAAGGAATCGTTTCAACTAATTTCGTGATACAATCTAATTTCAGCTAAATAAGCTATATTTCAGCTAATTTTACAATTGTTCCGTTTTACAGTGAAAAGGAACCTATCGTAAAATACCGTATTAGAATACTAAAAAAGAAAGTGGTAATATTTTTATTATTTTGAGATGTAGAATATACAAATTTGGACCACATCTTCTACCTATTCGAATCTGAGATACAGCTCTAAGGTTCGTAAAAAAGCATTATTTAACTCCATCTTTTGTTGTGTGATCCGAACCAAAGTTCAGTTAGTATTTTATTAATACTTTTATTAAAAACACATAAAATTAAATTTTATTTAAAAATTTTTAAAAATATTATCCTAAGCTTTTCGCTTTGAAATTACAAAGCCTCATCAGGGATTTTTATTACTGAATTAAATGAGCAGTTTTTTAAATAATTTTTCTTTCACAGTCAATTTGAAGTCCGGTGAAGGTTGGACCAAGCAGCTAAGGAAAGTTAAGAGAAGCTAGAACTATTAGAAAATCCCACGAGGCTATTGTAGGAGTAAAACCTAATAGTTCCAGCTTCTCTTACTTTCCTTAGCTCCTTGGTCCAACCTTCACCGAACTTCAAATTGACTTTGTTGCTATTTACGTTATTAGAAGACTTAACTGTTAATTGTGAAAAAACTGTTCATTTAATTCAGTAATAAAAATCCCTGATCATGCTTTGGAAGTTCAAAAGGATAATATTTAAAAAAAAAATTTAAATAAAAATTAATTTTACGTGTTTTTAACAAAAATAACAAATGACACGTGTTTATTTAACTCTTTTTTAGAGGTATTGTTTAATTTTATTAATAATTATCATGCACATAAACTTAGTACTAGTATATGGACGGTTCATTGTAAAAGTGGTGTAACTCCATATTTTTTAAATATGTACATATATTTGCTTAACTGTATCACATTTTGTCACATCTTTCATTATAAAAATGAAGAAACACCAAGAATTGCATTAAAATTCCATAAATGGCATTACTTGTTTTTTCAGAAAACTAAAACTTCTAAATATTCATTAAAGAAACGAAGTTCCTAAGTTAATTCAAATTATTTTTTTTGTTATTTATAAATTCTTATAACTCTGACTTGTATTAAACACTTACTGAAACTTGACTCCCCTCCCAACCCCTACACATACACGCACACACACACACACACACACACACACACACAAAAAAAAAAAAAAAAAAGCTCGTTATTTCGAAATCAATTTACAAGAAGATAATTCACTTTTACAATAAACGACCCATATAACAGTTCTATATAATAGAAGCTGAGACATAGCAATCGCGCATATCATTAGAAATGCATTAAATCTGCTTTTTTTTTTTTTTTTTTTTTTTTTTTTTTTTGTGATATGCACCAAAACGGAATCAACAGAATTTTGTATAAAACGAATTTCACCAAGGTAACTAGCTATCAAACTCACTATGAAAAGTACGTCATAGCAGTGCTTCATTTCGGGCGATATACATTTAACCCGTTAGCGCCCAGTGCCCTCATTTGAGGACAACTAATAAAATGGCACGTATGTTTTTTGTGGTTTCTTGGAATGATTTCTGCTTTTTAGTGACAGTTTACAGCGTCACTCTAAATGATCCCTGAAAGTTTTATGTGCCTACTATTCATTATTACTTCATAATTTGGACAGCCATTTTATGATTTTTCATTCGTCGCACATATATTTGCTTTTTGCGCAGGTATACTAACTTAAATCAAGTTGAATAATAATAGATTGTATTTTAATACTTTACTTTCGATATCTTTGTCAACATAATAGGAAATTAATCTGTTATCTCAAAATTTTTCTATCTCGAAGTTTTCTCTCTAGAACAACTAAACGTCAATAAATGAGGATAGGCTTTAAATTTAAAACTATCAGAAGAATTGTTTAAGTTAATATATTTTACTGTCAGTTGTCTATATTAATTTAGAAGTGAAATACTCAGCTAATAATATTTTGCAAAATTAATTCGAGCGTTATCGGGTTAAAATAAAACCACTAAGATTATAAATACACACCTTTTAAAAATTAAGTTTCATGAGATTCAAGTATAAATGATGTCCCTATATAGTCACTGTGAATGTCATAAATTAGAGAGGAAAAAAATATAAATAAATAAACAAAGGGGGGAAAAATTATTTACGCTGATAATAATAATTATTACAAAAATATACAATCATAATGTAGGGTAAACATTTTTCGTTAAAAATGCATTAATTTCTGTATAAAATTTAAAATAATTTTGTAATATAAATAAATTAAGTCAAAAATAATATAAAAGCAGAAATATCTAATATATTTAATCATCAAGCATCAATCTACTTATAAGTTCTAAATAAGATATACGACTTTTCTACTGCTGCCAAATTTAATTTTGCAAATAAAATTTTCAAGAGCTGGGAGTTTAGAATTTGCCTCGAAGTTATATGAAGCACATTTTGTCGAGAAATCTGTTTAAAGTTAACATGAACTTGAGTATAGCTCTTGAAAATTTTAACAAGTTTTTTTTTGCACTTTCCGAATATAATATTATAGATCTTCTTAGGAGACTATATTTTTATTTTATCCCACGTTTCTTGTCGATTTTATGTTTCGTGAAATTTTATGCGAGTTATTTTTTCTTTTTTACGTACTAATTAAAGAATTATGCTAGCTTTTTGTCAGTTTTTGTAACATAATTATTGTAAATATGACGTAAAAATAGAATTGTAATTAAATAATAATAACAATAATAACATATTGAATTTTTGCATATAAAAATTATAAATACTGATTTTTTTTAGAGATATGTACTTCTCCAGCAGCTTAATTTATTTTTTCAAGATGTTAAAAAACAGATATTTTTAAAAAATTGTTAACTATAT
This sequence comes from Salticus scenicus, assembly GCA_963930645.1. NCBI lineage: Eukaryota > Metazoa > Arthropoda > Arachnida > Araneae > Salticidae > Salticus > Salticus scenicus. Next base: position 31,903,845 of record OZ005662.1, read on the forward strand.
TATTCCCCCCCCCTTTTAATGAAACGTAAAAAATCAATACGGTATTGGTAAAATTTATAATGCAAAGTTTTTTTTTTTTTTTAAGTAAAATCCACGAAAATGACGCCATAGTTGAAAAGCAATTCGTATATGAAGGCCGATTCTTGATTTTCCGTGGAGAAAAAAAAAAAAAAATAAATAAATAAATAAAAAAAAAATAAAATAATGTATTAATTTATTTTTGTTATGTATAGAATGTAATATTTAGTTTTTGAAATAAAGTTTTAAAGTATACCAAGGAAATTTTATTTGTCCAGAATTTTAGATTTTAATAAAAGTTGGTACACTTATTAATCACGAGAAAGATAAAGCCATGCTTTTTAGTTCAATCGGATAATTGGTTCAAAAGATATTAACTAAAAACTCAATTGTAACTTTAAAATAAATAGAAATCAAAAAGAAATTGATGGCAAAATTAAATAGTTTTTTTTTTCTTTTCTTTCTTTTCTTTTCTTTTTTCTTTTTTTTTTTTTTTTTTTTTTTTTTGGAGGGGGTAATAAAAATACAATTGAGAAAAATCGGGCTAAAGAAATAGAACAGCTTTAGTATAGAACCCCTTGGCGAAATTTGAAATTTGGCACCGAAGTAGCTCGGACGTTTCTCGCTAAGATCTTTACTTACACAATTGCGATAGCCATTTTAATTCATCGCCAAAGATTTAAAAACCGTTAAGGGGCTTCTGTGCTAAAGCTATTCCATATAAATTTTAAGAAATGAATATAGTAACCAATGCTAGGGAATGAAACACGTTTATGCCATCCTTTTTCATATGGAAAAATAGATTAAAATAAGTCTTGTCGTACTAAATTATCTTTTGTGCTGAATATTATGTTTACTATAAAAACAGAAATAGGCTTAAGGTTTTTATCTAATTTCAGAAAAAATATGTAATATGGTAGGGCAGGTGCTCCAGTGATTGACATGCTCCAGCAGTTGGCATCTTCCCCGAAATAATTAATAAGTAAAAAAATAAAAGCAAATGCTTTATATATAAGAATATTAACATTGTATGTCAAACACTGGAGCATAGGGTGCCTATTACTGGTAAAATGAAAAACTAGCAGTGTCAAAAACTAGAGCACAGGGGGCCAATTACTGATAAAATGAAAACTGGCACTGTCAATTACTGGAACATTGAGTGAGTGTAATAATAATAATAATAATAATAATAATAATATATAATTATCAAATGTATATATTTTAACATATTTGTGGTCTGAAAGTCTTTCATGCCATATATATTAACTTAAGAAGAGTCACAAAATTATTAATAACTCAAAAGATTTATTTAGTATTATATATGGTTAGTGAAATAATTTTAATGTATTCCATAACGATTCAAAAAATTATTTGTTTTTACATACGATGAACCGCCCTTAAGTGATCGTATTTATTTTATATCAGTCTCATATTCAATGACTTTTTGTCTTTTATTATTTAATCATTTTTTAATTCATTCATATTTATTTATTATCATTATTTATTAATCATTATTTAATCATTATTATTCAATCAATATTCATTATTTAATCATTATTTGTCTTTAGGGATATGATTTTGAATAACTGGTAAAAATCTTTGTTTACCACCATTATAGGTAGTTGTGTAAAGTTTAGATATTTCTTCACAGAAAAATATATTTAACACAGTCGGTGCTTCTCAGCCACCATGTAATAATAAGTCATAAGTTGTACATTTAATTCAAGTAAAACTGTCCAAACTTGACAGGTGCTAACTAGTATATAATTAAAAGCTAAAGAAACAAAAATGGCTGATCAGGAATTCAATATATTCTACCTAATACTAAATAATTAAAATGAAAGCCAAATGTAGCGTGATAAAAACTGTTCATGCAGAGAATATATTTCGATTTCCTACGACACATATATCCATTCATTCACTGTTAGAAATAAAATGAAATATTGCGAAGCTTAAAGATTTATGCAGAATGTTTAAAGTTAATCAATAGTAAAAGAAAAACTCATTACAATCTAAAAAAATACAATTAATTTGATAACAAAGATATTCGTTTCGAAAACACATTTGAAATATGTCAGTTTTACAAAAGATTAAACTGACGGAAATCATAATAGGAAAATCAAATTTACTAAAAGAAGAGAAAAAGATAAGTTTTATTTATTCATTTATTTATTATTATTATTATTATTATTATCTATTTATCAAAGAAAATGCAACAAGCGTGATACGATTAGAACAAGATGTGAATAGTGAATGTCAAATTCAGAAAAGAAAAAAAAAGTGCATAAATAAAAGCAAATTAAAGAAGCGTAATACAAAACAAATTTAATAATAATAATTTTGATGAAGATAAAGTTGAAAGAAAAGAAAAGAAAAGAAATAAAAATAAAAATAAAAAAGCAGATAATATCGTAAATTCGGTAACTGTTTGCTTTTTTTTTTAATTTCAGTTATTTCATTTTAAATTCCGTTGTAAATAATTATAAATTATTGCCAGTGCTTCAAAGTGTTTTTTTTTCCATTAATAAATAAATGAACGAATAGAAACAGACCAAATCATACAAAATGGATATGTCTGCGTGTAACATTGACAGAGTCATAAGAAAAAAATGCGCATTTTCCCCATAAAAAAAAGGCATTTGATTATAAAATTGGGTATAAGTTTCTTTTCATTTTTATTGTAATTTTTTCTTTTCTTTTTTCTTTCTTTTTAAGAAAAAGAAAAATAAATAAATAACTTTTTACTTTTTTTTTTTTTTTAATTAACTGAGCGAGCACGAATAAAAGTACAGTCGGTAACAAAAGCATCCGAACAATAGCAAAAATTCCTATGTAAAAAAACTAGAATTAATACTGTTTTGTTAAACAAATTCTTGTCGAATCACGTTCTTAGTCAGTCTAAGAACATGATTCGACAAGGATTTATTTAACAAAACAGTACTAACTCTACTTTTTTTATATAGGAATTATTGCTAGTGTTCGGATACTTTTGTTACCGACTGTACTTCAAAACAACTAACAACTAATAATAGTATATCCAATGAAATACGCAAAACAAAATGGCGAGCTAAAGCCTGTTTTAATTTCCCTCCTACTTTATCTACCGACAGAATTCTTAAATCTTAAAACATAAAATCCAGTTTATAAAACTATAAAATCGAATTTATTGAAGGAATGTCAAAGATATTTCTCAGGATCGAAGTATATACTATATTTAAATCTCACTCTATGACACTAGGCATTACATGAAGCTATTTTTATTCATGAAAAGTTTTTTATAGCTTGCTGTAGCTGTTTCTCCCCGCCATTTTTACGATCTTCAGCCGTTTTATAATGAATTTATGTATTATCTCAAGAATCTACCACCAGTTTCAGTAATTAATTAAAAATAAAATAAAATACTTTTATATATAATAAGTCACGATAGTTGTATCATCAAGAAACAAATTAAGTTTAAGAAACTATAACTCTATCGGTATATTTTGGTAATTTTCCGTAAGTTTAAATGCATATCTATATATTAAGGTCCCGATCCTTTTTCGACCTTTATGTACCAATGGTACCACCTAAGTACCACCCCATTAAATCCTCATTAATGAGTAAGAAGAAGTGATATGCAGAATTTTACTGATTATATTTTTAAAAATATATATATAATACATTTCTTTTATTATAATGTGGTAGATGGTTAAAGAAAAATTATATGGAATGACACACTAATAATACATAAATACTCTATGATTTATTGATTTTTTTTCCCGACTGAGTGAAAATAATGCCTGGACCGGGAGTCGAACCCCAGATCTTTGACTTACAAGGTCAAGGCTCTACCAATTGAGCTATCCAGGCCGACAACCGGTAGACATTACTCACTCAGACAACCTTTAGGCAGAATGAGTAATCTCCACCGGTTGTCGGCCTGGACAGCTCAATTGGTAGAGCCGTGACCTTGTAAGTCAAAGATCTGGGGTTCCACTCCCGGTCCAGGGGGTCTACCACGAGCTTAGCGGAATCGTTTCCATGTCGGAGTTTCTCCGATGTGACGTCATATTCCGACAGCCTCTCTTCTTTCGCTAGCACGAACATATCGGATTGCTTTTGCTATCGGAAAAGACCAGTGGAAACCCTCCCAAACTTTCCGTCAGACTTTTTCCGAGTGGAATCAGCATTCCGATAGCATATTAGCAATGGCGTCGTCCATCTTTCTTTTTCGTTAGGTGTTGTTTAGTGCTTTGAAAGCTTCAAATTGAAGAGTTCGGCCGTTCAGCGTTCATTTGCAACAAAATACTGCAGAAACGAAGGTATGTTTTATTTTTATTTCTATTTGTAATGTTTAAAGTAGAATAAAAAACGATAAAGATATTTTTTGATCGCATAACAGCATCAAATTTTAATGTATTGTTTTATCTGATACTAAGTTTCCACTAACTTTTAATAATGTTATATTCCGCTTTAAGATACATCGCCGATTATTCAATTTTTAAGTATTAATATGAGGGAAATACTAGTTTGTGTCAGATTTAGGTAGTGAATGTTTTTTCTGTTTAAAATACGTTTCTTAATGACATTGCTAATTTCATATACTTTCATATTTTAGATCATAATGTTACAAAACTGATACTGTAAATAAATTTAGTTTCTGAAAATAATAAAGCATCATTAACTATTCATATTTTCCCAAAACAAGATTAAAAAAAAAAAAAAAAAAAGTTTTCTTATATGAAAAGCTGGAATTTACCATACAAAAAAGTCGATAATATTTTAAGTAAAAGGTGTGTATAGTCATTTTTCTTTACATGTTTAAAATACTTTAAACATTTTACTTCTGCATTTCGTAAACATAAAAAGGTGCTTGTTAAATGAGTAATTTTTCTGATTTGAAAATTTTCAAACCTTTATTGTTTACTTCTGCATTTTGTAGTAAACATAAATAAAGAAGTGCTTGTTAAATGTTAAATGAAAAGTAATTTTTCTGATTTGAAAATTTTCAAACCTTTGTTTACTTCTGCATTTTGTAGTAAACATAAATAAAGAAGCGCTTGTTAAATGTTAAATGAAAAGTAATTTTTCTGATTTGAAAATTTTCAAACCTTCATTGATTTTAAAAGGCAGATAACTAGTATATGCATATTGCAAAAAATAATCTTCACCTCATTTTCCAGTATTAGTTTTGGCTAATATTTAATGTTAAAGATGTTTGTTATACAGTGAATAAATTGTATTACTGCTTATTTGAGAATTTTCATTTTTTAACAATAAAATTAAGAGTGTCACATTGCATTTTTTCTAAACTGTACAACTAAAAAGTAGCATTAATTTATTATATAGTTTTTACATTTTTGGTGCTAGAATATATTTTCACAACTATACTCCCCCCACCAAATAAATAAAAATGAGAATTAAGAGACCATTTACAAATTCTTAATCAGCCTTGTAAAAATATGACAAATGACAAATTTTACACAGTTACAATTTTTTGCTGTAATTATTTTGTTTGATTGGTATGAAGATGTTTAAAATTTTTACATGAAGCTGTCATTTTAATAGCTAAAAATATAAAACATTAGTTTTTAGCAATATTTGTAAATAACATTATGAAAAAGAAAATTGCATTTAAAATAATATTAGTATCTCTTTAAACCCTGAAGAGGTGAAGATTATTTTTTGCAATATACATATACTAGTTATCTGCCTTTTAAAAAAAATGAAGGTTTGAAAATTTTCAAATCAGAAAAATTACTTCACATTTAACAAGCACTTCTTTATTTATGTTTACAAAAGGGAGAAGTAAAATGTTTAAAGTATTTTAAACGTTTTAACAGTAATGACTTTTTCTTAAAATTAATCGACTTTATCCTATAATAAATTCCAGCTTTTCACATAAGAAAACAAGTCTTTATTATTATTATTATTGTTGTTTTGGTGAAAATATGAATACTTTATTGTACTTATTATTTTCAGAAACTAAATTTATTTACAATATTAGTTGTAATAGTAACATTATGATCTAAATTCTAAAATATTAAAGTACATGAAAACAGCAATGTTATTAAGAAACTTATTTTAATCAGAGAAAAAGTATTTACCATAAACCTAAACCTCAGACAAATAGGACAAACTAATATTACCAAAGTATTAATGCTTAAAAATTGAATAATGAGCGATGAATTTAAAGTGGAATATAACATTATTACAAGTTAGTCGAAACTCAATAAGACAATACAATAGCATTTCATGCAATTACACGACCAAAAAATATCTTTTTCGTTTTTTTATTTCACTTTAAACATTACAAATAGAAGAAATAAAAATAATAAAACATACCTTCGTCAGACACATCACACTTTAGCAAAAAAAGAAAAAAAAAAAAGTGACACAAATCAAAAATACAGTATTTGAGAAAAATCAAGTACTCGCTATGCTATGATAAAGCTCACACAACTGCCTTTCAGGTGAATAAACTGTGAGATAGAGATGTGATATTTCATGTGCATGTTGGAAGAACATAAACTGAAAATTTCCATTCTTTGACACAATGGGGCACCCCCCCCCCCCCCTGGAAAATTCTAATAAACATATTTTTTTTTTTTTTTTTAACTTTAAAACTATGCTTTCAGAATTTTACTAAAAAACAACTTTTTTTTTCAGGTTGTGCCTCCCCCCCCTTGAAATTTTGCAGTTTTTTTTTATTTTATTATTTATTTAAAAATTGATTAAGATTTGCTAATTTAACAATATAATAATTATATTCAAACTTACACATGAAAGAACTTTTTTAGAAAATTTAAGCTTATCTTTACAATTTTTGACAGCTTAAAACAGTATTATACTCACTCTTGTCATGTCAAGAAATACTTTGACGTCAAAAACCCAATCACAAAGATGTTATATATTAAAAAAATATAAAATTACACATTACCTAATTGTTATTTTCATATTCTGAAAATACGCAACCATTAAATGAGTACTGGTTTTCCAAAATTTTTTTAACTTGAATTTTGAGTTTAAAAATGTGAATTTTCACTAAATGCAATTTTCTCATTTTTGAGCTGCAAAGTAAAATATTAAAAAAAAAAAATCACTTTTTGGGAAACGGGTACTCATTTAACAGTTGTCAATTTTCTGAATGTGAAAACGGAATTTAAAAATATCAATTAGGTAATGAGCAGTTCTATAAACAAATTTCACCATAGACTTGCATGGTATTTGGTGACTTGAGACGGGGAAATCGTAAGAGTGAGTAAGCAGCCTTAATGATGCACAACTAAAAAAAAATTTTGATAAATTTATAAATTTCAAGGGGGGACTCTCAACACTCCCTAACATAGTACCTATATAACTACTACTGTTGGTATGCTTATTAATCTTGCTAACACTGACAAAAAAAAAAAAAATTGCTAAACAATACATTAGTAACAGAACTGTTTTGCAAGAATGGGTTTTAGCGTAGAAATTTTCAGTAGCCTACCTTGAGTCAAGCCTATATATAATGTGTAATATTAATTGTAATTAACTATAAAAAGCTACACCATTCAACCAATTGCTACAAAAATTAGTACGTACATTAATCAGGACAAAATTTAGCTTTCACAGTATCAACAGTACAGCTATGACAGTTCAACTGGATAACTGACTCAAAATACATTAAATAAAAAAAAAAACTATTTTAACTTTAACACGTTCATGCTGGCGTGGTCCACCTGTGGCTCACAGCAAAAGCACTAGCAATAATCCTTGTCCAAAAAACGTACACTTAATACTGCTTTGTTAAATAAATCCTTGTCGAATCATGATCTTAGTCAGTCTAAGAACATGTTTCGATAAGGATTTATTGAACAAAACAGTTTTAAGTATACTTTTTCGATATCGGAATTATTGGCTAGTGCTCAGATGCTTTTGAGAAGAATGCGCCGGCGTGAACATGTTAAAATTATTAAAAAAGAAAAAAAAATTTGGAAAAAAATATATATGTGTTCATAAAATAAAAGTGTAAAAAATAAAGTTAAAATGAAATTAAGAAAAATCATGCTGAAGAAATGGAACAGCTTTAGTATAGCTCTTAACCCTTGGTGAAATTGGAACTTGCAACTGAAGTAGCTTGGATGTTTTTCACCAAGATTTTTACTTGCAGAGATGCAATAGCTATTTTAATTTATACCCTAATTATGTTAATAACAATGAACCTGCCAATATGAATAAAGTAAAAAAAAAAAAAAAAATGTCTCACAAAAGAAATTTTAATCTAATTTAGATAAAATGGAGAGTAAGTTTTAATTTTTACACCAACTATGTGAAATGTGCCAGAGCCGAGAATCAAATCAAGCCACGGAGTGCCCGGGTTTAATTCCTGGCTTAGTATTTTTCACATAGCTGGTGTAAAAATCAACATTACACTCCACTATATAAATTGAATTTTCATGGTAGATGAATTAATGAATTAAATTTCTAAAGTGGAATTTTAATCGTTGTACTGTGTACATTTGGTTCTGTTCAATAATGAGTTTGCCGACTACTGGGTTAGGGTATTCAGATGTGTCTTTTTTTTTTTTTTTTTCTTGTTTATAGCTTGATAGTGGTTGCTGCAATACAAAATTTTATGCATTGCTAGGTTGGGGTATTCAATATTGTTTCTTTTTTTTGGTTTTGCTGTAATATGAATGCTACAATACAAAAATTCAACTTACACACTGGGAAAGGGAAGTAAGAAGTGGGTAAGTTGCTGCCGAAGGTGGTGGGGACCCGGACTCCTCACATTGAGAGCGAGAAAAAACTCTACCGAAACAGCGAGAATTTAGGTTATTAATAATGATATGCAATTTTGACAACTCATTTAAGTATAATGTCCAGCGAAGCGGGCAAAGCCAGCAAGTATATACATATAGAAGAAAGTAAAAACCCTGTTAATATTTTTACTTTCTTCTATATTCAATAGAAGAAAGTATTGGATTCGTAAAATTTTAGACGTCGGGTTTTTGATGGATTTACACGTTTTGAGAGCTGTAGAACACGATTTAACCATTTTTAGAAAATGTCTGTCTGTGTGTGTGCGACAAAATTTTTTGGCGACTCTATCTCAGGTACTACTGCACAGAATTTCATAAAATTGGTGTGTAGTTAGTTACACATTGATATAAATTAGGGCCTATCAACTTTTGGTCAAAATTATCCAACAGCTTGCGTCACCATCCCTCTTTTTCTAAATTTTTAACATTGTGGTATAGGACAAAATTTTGTATAAATGTGCATAAAGAGAATTATTTTTTAATAATCATTATGATATTTAAAAGAATTATTTGTAATAGAGATAGTCAAATGGGGAAAAAAAATTGTGTATGTAGGAGCTTCGCCTCCCCCCTGGGAGAAATCCCCCTCGAGGGGAGTAAATTTTCATGATTGATGGGTATCTTTCAAAAGAGCTCACCAATACCTTTAAAACGAATGGCTGAACCATCAATCTGCGATAATTTAAAATAAAGTTATCGATTTTTTTTCATATTTAAAAAAAAAAAAAAAAAAGAAAAAAAAAATGTAATATTGAGAATAAAATTGACTTTTTTTTTAAATATTTAATGTTATACTACTTCTCTTATATGGAAATCATCTACATTATCATGAAAGATAACTTTTAAAAATTATTTTTACTGACTGAATTTGTATAGGAAAATATAGAAGAAGGTCGTGGTGGCCACAACATACTAGTTTGTGATAGGTTATAACTTTGTAAATTTTAAATGAATTATTCTTTGAAAATTTTTATAATAATATAGTTAACTTTTGATATAATGTCTCGGATTGAATTGTTTATTTCTGATGTATTTAGATCACTAATTGCCCATAGTGTAGCGCTAGTGCAATGCAAAACACATTTAACTTTAATCTCGTATATTTATTAAATTTTGTGATTTTAAATGTACTATTCTTTTTAATTTTGTCCTCTAAAAATTTTTTTTACCGTAAACAGTAAATTGTTTGGTTCACCGAAAAATGTGCTTTTTTATGTAGACGATCAATGGTTGCAATTGAAATACAATGGAAAATATTGCCACTATGGCAAATTTTGAAAAAATTGCGAAATGGCACTCCTAAACTAGATTCTCCCCCAAATTATTTTTCTTTCTCAAACAAAATGCAAAAAAAAAAAAAAAAATAGATGTGTATTGCACATACATGTCGTGTTTATAACAAAATATAAATTTATAACTTTCATTGTTTGATTCGATATCTCTTGAATAAACATTAAACTAAGTGAATTTACAAGTTCAAGACTTGCAAAAAACAATTATATTGTCATTAACATTGTTATATTAATGAGGTGATTAAAGAGCAATATATTATTACATAAGGACTGTTTTTATCAGTTTCAGTATAAGTTGTTAAAATTTCTTGTATTCCCATTAATTTATGTACTTAAGTTTATACCATGTGTTCAATTTTCATCAATAACCCCCCTTACACAATTACTAATTTTTTTTTTTTTTTTTTTTTTTTTGAAGCTTCAGGAATATACTTTTAAAAAAATATGTTGATATGAAGATATTTTTTACTTTGGATTTTACGTTTAAAAAAAGTAAAAAAAATTCGTTGGAACTTGAAAGTATACTAAGTTTTGGCTCACAGAGGGCAATTCGATGTGATAGTTTTTGTTAACATTTAAAAAAATATGTAAACAAATGCTGAGTTATACAATTTCACTCAAGTTATTAAATTCCCCTTTATACAGATTGTTTATATATATATTTAAAGAGTATATTAAAGTAGTGTAAGTTAAAAAAAAGTGACCCTTAAATTTATACAAATAGGTTTAAAACTGAAAAATGAGATAAATTTTTCCATAAAATAAAATAAATCTTAACCTGAAATAGTGTTATGTGCAGTATTTCAATCGGTATTTAAAGGCGTTGAAGGAGTAATATTTTTAAACAAATAGGAATTGAAATATTCATAGTATTTAGTTGACTCAGCTGTTTACAAATTATAAAGTAATAGTTAATAAATCTAACAACAAATACATTTTACAGCTTCTTATCGACAGTCAAATCAAATGCTTTCTTTCTTTTTACATTGTGTATTCTCACAATCTTACTTCATTATGATATATATATATACATATATATTTAAAACATACTGAATTGTATTATTTTGTTATCTAAGGAAAGTTTAAAGGAAAAGTAACGAAAGAAATGTCAACAAAACATTTAAAACATCGAAAAACGTACGCGAGAGAAAAACGTAAACATGAAGCTATGATGCCACACGCTCGCGTTATTAGAAAATATTTGCTTTTCTGTGATTGGTCGATTCAATCCGATGCCGACAGTTTTCATTTCGCTCTATAAGAAATCCGAAGGCCGTTTCCGATGGTGTGATGCTAGCGCTTAAAATTCATATCGGAATGTTTTTGGTGGAAACTCGCATTTCCGATGTCGGAAAGTTTCCACGTGGAATTCATTCCGATGTGTTGGTGCTAGACCCCCAGGCATTATTTTCACTCAGTCGGAAAAATAAAAAAAATTCAATAAATATGATTTTCTTCCCAATCAGTTGATTGTGTGATTTTAATATATTGTAACTATGATTTGTTTGATATATATACACACACACACAAAGCCACTAAAGATTATTAGTTTACCAAAAGACATTGTTAGGAAGCGCATGAAGATATTAGAAAATTCATGAGATATTATTATTTTCTTTTTTAAAAGAAACCATTTTAAACTGAGATAAAAGCATTTATTTATTTAACTGTCAAATACACTTGAGTTATATTCATAACATCATTTAGAAAAAAACATTACACTAAATACAGAAAAGAAAAATATCTCTCCGGAAAACAAAAATCATTGCATTAGTTATGATTTTTTAATATATTTTAGACATGTCTGGAATAACCTGGCTAGATACCAATATATTTCTTTTTTGTTTTATTTACGAAACTTTAATTCAGAACTTTTGTTTCTAAGTTTTTTACTAGATACTTGGAAATCGGCCAAAGTAACTAACCGACTGGCAAATCTGTAATAAAACAAATGTGATTTTATCATGCGGGAGAATATTTAATATCTCATGCTACTTGTAGATCAAAAATGTGTTATAAAAACAAGACATATTTATTATACGTCTTTAATTTCTTTTAGCACTTTATATACTGGCGGTACTTAAAGTGAGACAGTTTTAAAAGCGAATAAATTCGAATTTATAGAAGAAATGTCAAAGGTATTTATAATAATAGAACGTATATACATTATTTTAATCACGGTACATGACACTAGAAAAATAACAGCTGTTATGAAAACAGCTACATATAGGTGTTTTTTGCTCAAGAGAAGAATTTATAGAGTGCTGTGGCTATTTTTGATTGGCATTTTTAATATGTTCACGTCCATTATATATAAATTATATTCCCTAACTCTTATTCACGCGAGTACTGGAGAAAACCACAGAAAACTTCGAACAGCTCAGCCGACGAGCACGAGTAGGGATCAAGCCAGGCACCTCCCGTCTTTCAGCTTTGCCAGCAGAACCTTTCAGCCCCTGATGATGTGATAGTGTATGGATTAAGGCGGTTGTCTGGATAAAGCTGCGTTCAACCTCTGGCAACAGCAGGACGATAAAGACGGTCAAAATAGTTTGATGTGTGATTTGTGATGTCGCGAAGCTGGAGAATTTTTCTGGTCTGATATACCTCCTACTACGATAATTGCATGGGAAACTTGGGTCTCTTTTGTAAAATAGCAATAAAAAGTAATGTCCTTCATTGTCAATATGTGCAAAATTTCAAGGGTGACTTTCGGACAATGGATAATCTATGACTTTGTCGCTCAGCATCGTTGCCACTGTTTGAACGCAGCTCAAGAGTACATACCTCACTGCTCATAACGCAGCTCATACCTCGGAGGGGAATGCTGTCTCCTTGGGGGTCTTTTTGTGGCGTCCTAGCTCGTATTCAGACTAGTTTTGGGAAAAACCTCGTAAAATTCCGAAGCGTGACCTGGAATTGAAACCAGATACCTTCTGTATACTAGCTTAAAAGACCCTTTAGGCCCCTGATGAGGAAAAATAAATATGTAAAATACTGAGTTTAAAAATAGATAAGTAGGTGCTGTAAAAAAAAAAAAAAAAAAAAAATTATTAGATGAGGGGGCTAGTTTTTACTATGGATTAAAGATAAAATACATTACATATTCCAACGACAATTTCAACTGTTTTCAAGTATTTTTTGAAATTGTATTTTTTTAAAAATAGCTTTTCTTTCAAATAAGTATCCTAATAAATATAATAAGAAAAAGAAAAAAAAAAAGAAAGAAGAAGAAGAAGAAAATACTTCTAATATCGCCACTTTCCCCGGGAGAATTAAAAAAAAAAACCTTCTGTTTTACTTTTTTACCACATAGACAAGAATAAACAGAGAAGCAAGAACTTGTATTTCAAGATGAAGAGCAAAAAAATATCCATTCGACTACAAGTAGTTTGCCTCACCGCAGAGTGACTACCTTAGCGAGGAAACAAGTTTGCGGTTTTCTGTAAAACAGATAATTTACAATGGGATGCGTTTTTCTTTCGTCTTTTCTTTAGAAAGCGGGAAAAAAAGGTCACATTTTTATCAAGCACCTGACTTAACACTAATGGAGAATACCTCAGATTTGGTTTCCACATTTTCATAGTTAATATTTTATTATTATTATTTTAATTATTATTATTTTAAGGGAACCTGGCACCTTTGACTTGGCATAACTGAAGAAGGTTTCATGTAAAAGCTTATATTTCTACTTAGTATTTATAAACTAAACCGTATTCGGTTTGTTCAAGAAAATATATATTCAGGCAATAATTCTTATGGTTTGCAATATATATATATATATTTACAGATTTGAAAACTTCATGAATTCATGATCTTCAAAATACTAAAGTTTCTACAGATATTTAAGAAAAACTTAATGTTCTTTAGGTTAAGACAAAGTTAAAGGGGACATACGACCTTAAAAAGTGAAAAACAGGCAAGAAAAATCCTCATCTTTTACATTTAATATCTCAGAATGTATTTGCTCTATGACCATAATTTTTTATTGGCTGTAAATTAAAGTATTATAGTTTAAAAGATATTTTTTATATTCACATTATGGAAAAATAAGTTTATTTTTTGCACAGTTTTAAACAGTAATTTTTTTTTTTTTTTTTTTTTTTTTTTTTTTAAGTGATGCGACCGCTTGCACGCATGACTTCAAACAAAATATGTAATGTAATACAAAAAGTCAACTGTAATAGCAAACTACAGTACTTTTTATTTAATCTGAACCTAAATTTGTTCAAATTTAGATTAAAAAATATATTTAAAAAAAAAAAAAAAAGTTTAAAGATAATTTATTTTTTAATAAAATGTGAAGTATCACTTGCATGAAAAATAGGGATGGGGGTGGGTGGATACAAATTTAGGTTCAGTTTGAAGGATCTGATATGTTACACAATATGTGGAAATTTCAAGAAAAAAAAAGTAAATAATTTCAGAGATATCCTACGCGCAAATGGTCGTATCACTGTTTTTAAAACAAAATTACTTACTGTTTAAAACTGTACAAAAAATAAACTTTTGTTTCTTTTATGAGAATATAAAAAATGTCTTTTATAAAACTTCAGTTTATAATCAGTAAAAAATTATGGTCATACAGTAAATACATTCTGAGAAATTAAGTGTAAATATGATATTTCAGTTTTAAAGGTCTCATGTCCCCTTAAACCAGAGTTGGCAAGTTTTATGCCACTATGGTAAAAACCACGGTATGAACCGTTGTTTTTACTGTACTGCCCAAATTTTGGTGCCTTAAGAGGGGACAATACCTAATCCCGCGAACAGCCGTGGCCAATGTTATTCTATGGGAAAATTTGTTTCGACAATTACACATTATCTAATGAATATTTTTTAATTCTGCTTTCGCAGTAAGAAAATTCATAACCGTTAAATGAGTACTCATTTTTGAAAAAAATATTTTTTTTTTCTAATTTTTACATTTTAATTTTGAGTTTAAAAATGCGATTTTTCACAAAATGCATTTTTCTCATTTTCTAGTCGCAAAATGAAATACTAAAATTAAAAAAAAATCAATTTTTGGAAAACAAGTACTAATTGAACGCTTATGAATTTTCTAAATGTGAAAACAGAATTGAAAAATATTCATTAGGTAATGAGTAATTATGTAAACAAATTTTCCCATAGAATAACATGGGCCAAGACTGCAGGCGAGATTAGGTATTGTCCGCTCTTAAGGGGATAAATCACAAATCGTGAAGGTCATTCAAAGCCCATGCTGTTCTATGGGTAAAATTGTTTATACAATTACACATTGCTTGTTACTTTTGTCCGCTCTTAAACTGTCCTAAACTATTTTTTTTTTTTTTTTTTTATTTTATTTTTTTTATTAGAATTATATTTTATTAAAATTGCGCAAATATTTTAAAAATTTACAAAATTATTATAATTATTATTTTATAACATTTTCCAGTATTTCCCGTTGTTCTAATAATATATTTAGTGAGAGATGCATTAATAATTATAAATTATAATATACAAAAGCAAAAATTCACTACTAAAGCTTTAATGAAAAAAATATGGATAATTGTACCTCAAATATTGACATTTGTAATACTTACACAAATATATAAGCAGCATGAATAAATATCATATTTGCTTTAAAAGAGAACAAAACCATCAAATAAGAGAACAAAGTAATATCTAATAATTACTTATAGTTTTTTTTTTTTTTTTTTTTAATGTATTTTTACAATAAATCTTCTTGAAATAAATATTATAAAAATATATATCTACATAAACGTATTTATTTTATTTTTCAATAAATAAGGGAATATGTATGCAAAAATATTAAATGGTTCATATTTTAATGATTTTTTTTTTTTTTTTTTTTTTTTTTAGCGGGGAGAGGGTCTGGGACACATCTGCCATTGCCTAATAAAGCATTATATTTTAATTATTTTTGGTATTTTTTAATCTATGTAATTTCTGAAAGAAATTTTATTAAAATAATTTAAACAGAATTTCTGTAAAATAATGGATATGTAAGTCTTTTACAGAAGTATAAAAAAAGAAAAAAAGATAAAATATTCATTTTGAATATTCTATCATATATATTTTACAGTAAGAATAATTTTTAAGTCACTAAAATTTAAATTTTTATAGCTATTGTTAAATTGTAAATTTCTTTTCACTTAAGAAAGGCCAAATCTTCAATATAAAATACTTTTACTAATTATAATTGCTGCTGAAAATGTAGGAAAGGTAATTCCCTCATAATTTTAGGTTTAGGACAGTTTTGCTTAGTTTTAGGCAGTTCAGGACACTTTTAGACAGTAAAAACCTCATGCCCTGTCCAAAACTAGTTTTAGACGTCCTAAACCTCAACTCTGGCTTAAATAGTTTAATATAAAACTGCATTTATGTGTTTTTCAAGTTATTAATTTGTATTATTATTAAGGGCTCTCTTCACTCACCGCCGCCGGAAACCGAAGCTAATGTTAATCTATGGGAACTTTTTCTTTACAAATAACTCATTAACTAATACATATTTTTAAATTCTGTTTTCACATTCTGAAAATTCCCATCTGTTAAATGGACGGACCTTTTTCAAAAAATTATTTTTTAAATTTTATGTATTTTATTTTGAAGCTGCAAAATACGAATTTTCAATGTGTGAATTTTTTTTCATTTTGCAATTTCAAAATAAAATATTAAAAATTAAAAAAATACATTTTTAAAAAAGTCCGTCCATTTAACAGATGGGAATTTTCTGAATGTGAAAACAGAATTTAAAAATATGTATTAGTTAATAAGTTATTTGTAAAGAAAATTTCCTCATAGAATAACATTGGCTCGGGCTTCCGTCGACGGTTAAGTGAAGAGGGCCTTTAAGTTACTAGCAGACTTTGCTGCTTCGCTGGTCATATTTAAATTAATTTTTAAATAATAATAATTGAAGCGTTTAAATACATATATTTTGGTTGGCGATTTTCACCTAATTAAAACCATAGCCAAATAGCATGATATACAGCCTTTAATGAAATGCAAATATTAAATTATTTGAGCTTCATTATGTTGATTATAGAAATGCGTTTAATTTAAAATAAACTAAATATTTATACACATTAGTTTGCGGACGATAAAAAAAAAAAGAAAAGATTATTTCATTAATTGAAAATAGTATTTAAATAAATAAATCAAACAAATTTTTAAAGATATTATGACGTTAATTTTACAAGAAGTTTTTGACGATTTCAAGTTTAATTATTCATCCCCCCCCTCCCCAAATTCACGTATAAAGACATTTTTCCTTTTATGTTAAAAAAATAAAAATAAAATAAAATAAAATAAAATAAATAAACCATTTTCCTTTTTATTGCCATCTGCTTGAAATTAGAACTCAAAAATAAATATCGGAAAAAAAAAATCGCATAAAATATAAAATTTAAAAAATCTAATAGGAATATCGAAAATCTAAACGTATGTTGTGAATCTGAAGACGACAGTTTTATCAGAAAATTTTTTATGATACATATTTAACTTTTCATTTTTATCATGTTTTTATTAATTTCTATTCTTGTTTGTTTGTATGTATATTTGTTTGTATGTGTATTTGTCCGGTACGCGTATCTCCGAAATGTTGGCGCATACAGGTCAACCTGGCGAATTTTTGTACCTCGCGCCAAAACCCTCTCTGTCGCAAAGCAACCCGC
Source organism: Salticus scenicus (assembly GCA_963930645.1). NCBI lineage: Eukaryota > Metazoa > Arthropoda > Arachnida > Araneae > Salticidae > Salticus > Salticus scenicus. The sequence goes on from OZ005662.1 coordinate 31,921,599, forward strand.
CTTTCCACTTCATTCATGATTCGTTAAGGATTCGAGCATTCTTTTTTTTTTTTTTTTTTTTTTCCCAAGAGAATAAACTATTAAAAATGTGTCAGTGGAGTTTTAGTATCGTAATTCTTAAATAATATATTTAATGCAAAAATTTATTAGAAATCCTCCACCCTTTAAATTTAATTTAGCAAGATTAATGAAGAAATAAAATTATAATATTCTAATTTTAAAGCTTTTAAAATTGTTCTTGAAATACATTTATTTATTTATTTATTTATTTTACTTTCTCTTACCAACATATATGGTAGAGAAAGTATTGTTTTGGGGTCAAATTTTCGAAATTGAATTTTTGTTATATATACACGTTTTGAGGCTCCCTGAATCATAATTGTTAAAAATGTGTCAATGGAGTCTTTGTATCGTTATTTTTAGATAATATAATTTAATGCCAAAATTTATTAGAAAACCCTTTAAATTTATTTTATCAAGATTAATGAAGAAGTATATTTGTAATATTATGATTTCAAAGCTTTTAAAATTATCCTTGAAATACATTTATTTTATTTTATTTTATTCTGTTTTATTATTATTTTTATTATTTTTATTATTTACTTTCTCTTCGTCAAATAAAATTGTTTCTAAACCTATTTTAGATTATTTGAAAAGTACATTAAACTTTACATTCTTACGCTATTGATCTTAAGCTTTAATGTGCAATCTGTCATTATAATATTGAAATGCAGGGTGAAAAAGAAAGTCGTGTGAGTGACACACCAGATTATCATTATTACGCATCATTATTTAGTTTATTTTACCCATATATTGTAAGAAAAGTTTTATTTTTGATTCAGATTTTCGAAATTGAGTTTTTGCTACATTTGCTTAAATATCATGAAACAAAAAATTAGGTTTTTAGCGGTTGCCTGAATGTGTGTGTTTGTTATCACCATACCTCAAGAATAGATATTGGGACTCGGATGAAATATTAAGTAATTCGTGTGCAGTGACTAAGAAAAGAATTCAAATTCATTAAATCTATGTGTGATTTTTCTGGTAAATACAATTTAATATTTTTGGATGAAACAAAAAAAAAAAAAAAAAAAAAAAAAATGAACATTTATTTTATGTGCATGAAAGAATGTTTCGTATACAATGTAGAATGTATATCCTTTATTAGAAGTTTACACAGAACCCCACAAAAGAATTCAGATATATTCATACAATGGAATTGCTGAAAGGTTATTTCATGTCGTGCTATGTGTTTTAAATTCTGTGCTAAATTAGTACACTATATTGTGTTTGTAAAATATATAGTAAATATACAGGTCTACCCCAAATTAAATAAAAGCATTTCTTTTTATAAATAAAAATCAATGTAATAAATGCAATTAAAGTTTAATTAATTTAAAATTATTCTCTTATTCTAATTTACTTTATCTTATCCGTAAAAGGTCGCGAAAGTATTGTTTTCGGATCACGTTTTCGAAATTGAATTTTTGTTACATTTATATGTTTTGAGGTTTCCTGAATCCAAAAATTATATTTTTAGTGGTTGGTTTATGTGACTTGTCTGTGTGTATTACAGATATTGAGTTTGTAAAATGGATGCATCAGTTTTTAAATATCACTTATGTCATTGATAAGGACAATATTGCTTTGGAACAATGTAAGTTGTAAACTTCACATGTTATTCAAAATTTACGTTTTCTTTTTAACATGGCAAAATAGAGCAAAATTTCGTTTAAACGCCCATTATGCCAATATTTTGTCGTAAACATGTCAGACTAATATTTTAAAATATATTTTTTAATACACTTCATTAAATATGAACATTTTAATTTGAAACTTTAGTAATTAAATATTGTGTTTCCTTCATTTGACAAATTAGGCCAATACTTCCCACGAACTTGCAATATGGGGATCAGTTGTGTTGGAAATTAATGTACGAAAACAATCCTAATAAAATTAGTCATTTAATTACGATAAATCAAATTTATCGAATCGGATAGAGGGTAGCCTATGAGGTGCGGCATTTCAGTCTGCGACTGTGTTGAGTGTTCTATCATACTCATTCCTTTTAATATGAATACATTTCGCTCTCAATAGAAATTAGTAACAATAAATATAGGATGAAAATGGTTATGCGCATCATTATTACTTTGATTTGTATAACATATTAAGTTAGATTGTTTATGATTACTGAAAAACAAATAGAATAGCATTAATAAAATGTTTAACGTTTTATTTTATAACTTTGTATGTTGGGGTTGGGGGGGTGGGTAAAGAATGAGAAATGGACATGTCCGAGGAGGAAATTATACTTAGAAAATTTTATGAATTTCAACCATAAAATTTAACACGAAATATCTATTTTATTATGATTAAGATGCTCTTTAAAAATACATAATAGATAAATATAAGGTGATAATTTATGAAAATTCAAGCACTGCATCGTAAGAGAGATATTTTATAAAGTCATACATTTTAAAAATTTAAATACAAAATGACAATAAAAATAGTTGAAATGTAAAATGGCGTACTACTGATTTGGACTTATGAACATTTTTCATGCATTTTACTAAGAATTTGTAATTTGTTTGAACAATTTTTACAAACTTTTTGGCCTTATACATGAAATCGGATCTCAATGCTAATACATTACCATTATTATTATCTACTTCTCTATTCGGATAACTATTTCTTAATTTCAAGATATGTTTCGTTTTGCGATTTAAATCCTACATTAATAATCAGAAGAAAAAAAATTAATAACAAAAAAAGAAAGAAAGAAAAACGCCGGATGTTTATTTATACAGGTTAAGCGGCGTGAAGTTTCTCTTTGCACTTCCAGATTTGGCGAAAATCGCATTCTCTGGCGAAAAATTGTGAATTTGTTCTGCGTGCGCCAACAGTTCGGAGATACGCGTCCGGGCGTCGTGTCCGGCACAAATCTTGGAATCGAATTTTAACTAACTTCTCTACTAGCTAGACATGTGAAACTTTCACAGTAGCTCAGAACCCGATGACAACACAATACTTCGAAGTCCGATTTTCAAATTTTGGATTAGTTTTCTTATAATTAATTAAAATATGAAAATAATAACATCCTAATAGCGTTAAAATAACCATTAAAATACTAGCTATAATTTAATACTCCCCCCCCCCCCCAAAAAAAAAAGAGGTTTATTTATTTATTTATTTATTTATTTTCGACATAAAAATAAATACATTTAATTAAACGTAAACGTTAAACAACTATAAAAAGTTATATTATGCATCTCACAAAAAATGGACGTCCTTATCACTTTAAAAATTTTATGCATATTGATAAGAGCTCTATGATTTATCAGAAAATTTAAAACATGGTATATAAAAAGTTTTTTTTTAATCTTATAATTTATTTTTAATTATTATTATTCCCGTGTAAAGAAATGTTTCTTTTTATTTTAATAAAAATAATAAAAAGTTGTAAGTAATTTACTTTTATCAGCATCAGCTTGAAATTACAATCGTATAAAGACAGACACTTTCTTTTATTAGAATAGATTATTTGATGATTATTTATTCATATTTTACACTTTTGGAAATACATAAACTTAATTTTACTTTATTTATATAAAAATAAATTTCTTTAATTGATTTAAAACGAATCTTAGCAACTAGTTGAAAAAATTTCTGAAAATTATTTTTTTCATGCCAAAGAAACTTTTTTTAAACTACATTTCTTTGATAAGGGAATTTAGTAGAAAATGAGATTAGATCGGTTCTTGGCTAACGACTGATACTTCGTTTACTGACGAAAATTTTTACGCCCTGAAGATAAACAGAAATTTACTTCCGAATTGGATAACCAACGCCCAGAAGGTAAAAATTACTTACGGATGAAAAGTTACAAAATTTGCTCCGATTTCTTTAGCCCAAGGAGCTATAGGATAGTGGAAAAATATGTAATTTACTTCTTAAATTAAATTACATATTTTTTTCTTAAGTAAGTAATATTTCAGTTTATTTAATATTTTTGCTATTTTGTTTGTGAAAAAAAAAAGAAAAAATATATATCCAATTTCATGTTACCTAGTTACTATCACAGGATGATCACTTTAAAAGAATACCTTTTTATTTTTAGTACTGTTCTCATGTCTAATACATTTGGAAAGAGATTTAACAGCGTAATTTATTAAATATGTTTCCATTGTGCGGATATCATTTGGATCTTTTTCTAAATGCGAAAACTGAATTTTAAACATAAATTGGCGCAAACATCGTTATTAATTTTTAATTCGGTTTTGCTAATATGTTTGAGTAAATCATTTACTTTTTTCAATGAATTCTTTCTTTCTTCACTTGTGCGTTTTTCTCCACTTGCGTGTGCGTTTTTGAAGGGGAAAAAATGTAAAAGAAATCTAAAAGAAAGGCGAGAATGCATAGGGATTTGCATATTTATTCTGCAAAGATACACACACCTCCAAATGTTAAATTACAATCATTTTTTTTCCCTTCAATCATTTTTATTTCTTTTCCATGATGGATTTTTCCGAAATTAAATTATTATTAATTTTTAAATCAAAAACTTCGTCAAGATAACAGAAATATTTAGCATATAATTTTATATCTAATTCTATTCTAAATTTTATGTTTGCATATGTGTATATATTAAATTATTCTCATAAATGAAAATAATAAATAAAAATATAAGACAAAAAAAAAAAAAAAAAAAAAAAAAATTGAACCTTTGAAAAAATATGCAATTTCATTTATATTTAAGGCTTAATTCATCGCTCATTTAATTTTATTTTCCAAGATCATTTAATATTTTTTCTTTCTTCAAAAATTCACTTTTGAAGGGAAAAAAAAAAAAAAAAAAAAAAAAAAACTAGTTTACAAAATATTCTCGATGAAGAAATAATAGAAAATTCAGCTTAGGATTTAATGCAAAATATCTCTTGCAAATTCCGTGCTCACATGTTCATTCATGTAAGAGTTATGTGCAAAAGAACGAAACAATATAAATAAAATAAAATAAGCTATCTAAGGACGAAACCGCATCAAATTGCTTCCACTCGCGAAATTTATAAATTAAAATTCGTTCTCTAAACATAATTTTAATTTTGGACGAGAAACCTTTCTTATTTTTAATTATTTTTATTTATTTTTCCCTCTCTGACATTACACTTTTTTTCTACAACCTTGATTTAATTTAAATTTTAGTTTTTATTACCAGATGTTCGTTCCATAAAAATATTGCATGTACGAAATATCTGCTGCCTTTTTTTTTTTTTTTTCTTTTTCTTTCTTTCTTTCTATTTCTTTTCCCCCCATAAACATCGAATTACTATATATCCTTATTATTTATTTATTTATTTTATTTATTTATTTATTTTATGGCAACCATGGCATTATATCTGTACTGATAAGTATAAAGGATTTAAGTCCAAAAATGTCGATTTTGAGTTAAGTACATAGTCAGACTCGGAAAAAAATTCTCTATCGATTGGTATAAAGGATTTAAATCCATGTCATTTAGTCTTTGAGAAAATTCATTAGTAAAAAAAGCTTCAAGTCAGAAATTTAGCATTAATCTTTGGTATAAAATATTTAATTCAATTTTTTCCCTTTATTAAATGAAGATTGACAATCACTGAATGGCATAAAGCGTATAAACCAACATAATCCCTTTTTCCTAATCGATTCTGTTCATTAGTTTTTAGTTAAACTTTATTTTTCGTCTCCTGAAAAATCAAGAATATGGACTTAAATCCTTTATACTTATCAGTACAGATATATTCTGCCAATTTATACTTTTCATTTCTGTTTTCGGTATATTGTTGTACTGTACATATTGACTACAAAATATTAACTTTTCTAAAGATTTCACTTTTTGCTTGAAATTATTGGCACTTTAAACAAAAAGATAATTAAAAAAACTATAACTTACACAGTAAAAAGTAAAATAAAATTACGTCTTAAATATAACTTAATTTTGTCTAAAAAATATCGAGTGCAATGCGTAAGTTTTTCTTTTGGTAATCAGTTATAAATTATTTATTTTAACTTTACATCAAAGGAAAAAAAAAGTTTTTAATCTCAAAATTTTCCCCGCCTAAAAGATATAGGCCTCTGTCTTAAATAAATAATAATAATAAAAAAAGTTTCTTAACTTTTGGAAACTAGTCAATGTCGGTACAACATCTTGCAATAAATAATGTGTTAAATCGCTTCATGTTTTTCAAATTCTTACCATTTTCTTTCTTTTTTTTTCCAATCAAGAGAAATACATGAATAAATTGTGTACTCACGAAAAGTCTTCGTTTTCTAAAATTAAAAAAATAAATAAGTAACTAACTATCGCTATATAGTCTTTATCTCCCAAAACTAATTTAAATAAAAGGGCAAATCATGCATAAATAATTATTCATTTCAGTCCGTGCTCGCGAAAGTAGAGTAATAAATATTCATAGAAGGCCTACTTTTAAAGAAAGTAAGTAAATACTAGAATATTTAAGAAACTTATATTAAGAAAAAGAAAGGAAAAAAAAAAAAACTTACGCTAACTAATGCCGCTTGGGAAATCAATACACCTTTAGTTGAGATTACAACATTACAACATAGTTAGAAGAGAAAGTTTTTATTCTGTTATTTTATTCTTCTTTTAAGTTTCTGATAAATATAAGTTATTTATGTTTAAGGAGACTTGGCACACAGGTTTCATATAAATGCTTATATTTCCATTTGATATATACAAATTGAACTACATAAGGTTTGTTCGATAACATATATATTCAGGCAACAATTCTTATAGTTTTTCGATACATTTCTTACACATTTGAAATCTTAAAACAAAACAAAAACAAAAGGCTTATTATTATTTTTTCTTTCGTTATTGGTAATAAAATCACTTAAAACAATCAGGGATAGATTTTGAAATTTTTAATTCGTTTTGGGGGAAAAAGTAGAAATGTCCGCGTAGAAAACGTAGAAATTCGTAGAAAAACGTACGTTCAAAAGCGTAGAAATGTCCGCGGTCATAACAAAAAATCGGATACGTAACAGAAACGTTTCAATTACTTAACAGATGAAACTTCGAAAAGTGCGAATGTTTAAGAAAGGTATCAGAGAGCATACTTAAATGTGTTACGTTTTTGAAAGATTGTTAGCTTTTTGCAACATAACTGAAACATTCTGTGCTGTATAGAGCAGTGAACGTCAACGGGCTAAAAAGCCGCACCACAGGCCATCAGAAAACAATTTAAAAAACTTAGACGCCCGATATACGAATTCCGCAAGTTTTGACAGAACAGAACAAACAGGAACGTATTTGGAAATTTTTGTATTTCACGGTCCCCCCTCCCACACCCTCCACCCCCATAATATATATATATATATATATAGATTGAAATCATAACTAGAGACATACCTGCCAACATTCTAATTAATATTTAATAGCATTGTTATTACATGCCTCTTTTTATACACCACTTTATTTTTAAAGTAATTTTTTCCAAATGTAATTACGATTAACCCTTTATGGCGCAAGGTAATTGGGATCATTTAAATTACACTGTCACCGAAATTCACGAACAAAAAAAAACTAAAATAAAAGAAATTGACGACCTTTTCTGCTATGTTATAAAAATAAAATTTTGCTAAAATATTTCCGGGATGGGCTTTTGCAGTTGGAACTTAATAATTACGTGCTCGCAGCGAGAACAGTGCGCCGCAAAGGGTTAAATAAGAAAAATACTAGAGATAGAATATGGGTTTGGTATAACAGACGGGAAAAAATATGGATGAATTAATTGGGTCTAGTGTTACGCTATGCACAATTGGCTACGGCCTGTGACTCACCCTCTAAGTGTGATCTAGAGACATGCCACCGCAATTTTGATCTTCCACATAGGAATGGCTTCTCCGCTAATATATATATATTTAAACTAACTTAAATATTTATGAAATAGTAATAAAATATAATAAAATATCTTACAGCATATCACATAATTTTTAAAAACTTTAAAAACTTTATTTCCAACGTTTCGGTTAAAATTCATCTTTAACCATCTTCAGGGAAGAATGATGTTTAAAAACCATAAACATAGACAATTTAAGTCATTCTATGAAACCACAAATAATAATTTCAAGGAAATTAATAGATGATTACTTAAATTATAAAAATATACTATATACATTTAAAAAAAATGAGCTAAAATCACTTAAATAAACTTGAAACATGATCACTACAAGAAAATCACTATAATCATCTATTAATTTCCTTGAAATTGCATTTGTGGTTTCATAGAATGACTTAAATCATCTATGTTTATGGTTTTTAAACATCATTCTTCCCTGAAGATGGTTAAAGATGAATTTTAACCGAAACGTTGGAAATAAAGTTTATTAAATATTTTATTACTATTTCATAATTATTAAAACAGCATACATAAAAGTGGAATTGTTTCTGAAATAACTTAAATATTTCAAAAACATTATTACTGAAAAGAAATTATAATGAGTAAATACGGATATTAAAACTTCAATAGAACATTTTCCAAAGCCATTTAAGAGGCAAACACGATTCCAAATAACTAAACAGCAAACGGTGATTTAACATCTCGATTCATCAAACGCCGTTTATCTAAACTTAATGTAACAATAAGCTCTAAATCACTAAAATTAACTTTACGTGAGTTAGAGACGCGAGATTTAAACTTAATTTCTCTCCGGAGAACTTTAAAGATGATGATCTGAAAATGGCCTGCAGGCCAGTAATGTAATAAAGGACCAGGGATTCGCTTAATGAAGAAAAATTCTTCCATCTGAAGAGCCAAGAGCCATTTAATTCCAAATTGGGTCACAACACCAAGGGATATAAATCGGTTAGAACACACATTTTTAATATCGATAGTTTAAATTCCTTTTAAGGAGTATGGTGGACATAAAATGAGATAATGCTAAATGGAATTTGTTTCTCTTACATTTATTTAATCCACATATCGCCCCACCAAGAAAAAAAAAAAACGCTTCACAAATGGATATATTGCGAAATAGAGATGTGACTTTTTCGTTGGTACACTTCATACACATTTTTCAATGACATAAACACAAAATAGCCATTTTTTTAAGTTCTTTCACTTTTCTTTTTGGCGAGCAGTATGTTTATGTACACATACTTTTTTCCCCAACTTTTCCGGGCATTAACATTTTGTATTATCTTGTTTTTATTAACTTCTATTCTTGTATGTTTGTTTGTTTGTCCGGTACTAATCTTGCAATCGAATTTTAACTAACTTCCCTACTAGCTAGACATTTGAAACTTTCACAGTAGCTCATAACCCGGTGACAACACAATACTTCGAAGTCCGATTTTTTGATTAGTTTTCTTATAATTAATTAAAATATGAAAATAATAACATCCTAATGGCGTTAAAATAGCCATTAAAATATTATCTATAATTTAATTGTTGCCAAAAAAAGAAAAAAATACGAGTTTTTTGCACATTTTATGCACATTGATAAGACCTCTATGATTCATCAGAAAATTTAAAACATGGTATATAAAAATTGTTTTTATCTTATAATTATTTTAAAACAAATTTTTGTAAGTTTTCTATTAATTGTCTACGATTAATTGTATTGGAGAATACCTTTAGAAAATAATGGTGGGTTATTCTTTTAAAAAAGAAACTAAATTATGCTGGCAATTATGTACAGACGGGACCTGTCCAGAGATATCAATTGATGCACAATACGGCCTTAAATAAAAGAAAGCAATAAAATCCAAAATATGGTTGGAATTCATTAGATGACGGTAGCATGGGGATAGGGCTCTCCCTAGAGCTTTTGAAAAGGGCGCAGCATTCTACCTGTGCTTTGAATATTAATGAGCCCATAGATGTACCTTAAAGAACAAAAATTCACCTTCTTTGCCCCTTTCAAAATATGCCCTATACTTGCCTCCAGACCTCCAACAGTAACAAACTAAGAATTATGCATAAATGTATAAACAAATGTGAAAATTACAGTGGCTCTATAATTACTTAAGGACTTCATTTATAAGGATAATAAATTTTTGGTAATACTGATGCCCGTTTTTGTAAAAGTTGCCCCATTTACACCAAATGTTTCTCTTTTTTTCAGTAGCATGTTGTTCGATTTTTCCTAGGTACCACCATCCTGTTCTTTTTTAAACTTACGTGAAAGTTTGCAGGGATTATCAACATTAGAAAAATCTGTCGGAGACCTTCATCCAGCACGGTCGATTATAATGATGAATTCAAACCCTGAAACAAGTCTCTATCTTTTGTGTAGAAAAATAACAGTATATGTTGAGTTATTGGAAATTAAAAGAATACACATATAATTTCTTATTCGCAACAAATGTTAAAATTCATTTTTTTTTTTTTTTTTAATAATGTAAAATTTTAGTGTCAACTTAGAATGTATCATGTATCATAAACTGTGTGTGTATGTGTGTGTGTACGAAGGGGGGGGGGTGATATGACGATGAAGAAGATAAAGAAGGGGCTCCATAACGGAAGAATTCTGGTAAAAGATATAGTTTTAAATGTCACACGCACACACACACACACACACACACAAAAAAAAAAAGGAAGAGAGAAGGAGGAAGTAATTTTATGTTGGGTATACATTTAAAATTTTTATATTTAGGATAATTTAAAGATTACGAATAAACTATAACGCAAGAAATTTATAATAACTAATACGGATAATGAATCTTCAGTATAACTTTTTCAAAACTATTTACGAGACAAATACGACTTCAAATAACTAAACGGGCAAATGATGATTTAATATCTCGATTCATCAGATGTCGTTTATCTTAATTTAATGTAACAATAAGCTCTAAATCACTAAAATAGACTTTACGTGAGTTAGAGACACGAGCTTTAAAGTAAATTTCTCTCCGGAGAACTTTAAAGATGATGATCAGAAAATGACCTGCAGGCCAGTAACGTAATAAAGGACCAGGGATTCGCTTAATGAAGAAGAATTTTTCTATCTGGAGAGTCAACAGTCATTTAATTCCAAATTGGGTCACAGCGCCAGGGGATATAAAATGGTTAAAACACACATTTTTAATATCGATTGTTTAAATTCCTTTAAGGCGTCTAAAAGACTAAAAATGAGAAACTGGTTAAAAAAATATAAAAAACCTCGCTCATCAAATTAAAGTAAAAACTGTAAAATCTTGATAAAGTAAAAATCTAGTTTATTTATGAATTTTATTTTTAAAACAACAATAATAAATTAGTTTGTAAAATAAAATCATAACACATCTAAAATTTAATCATTATATAACTTATATTCTCGTCAATATATATACATATTTTAAATTACGATTAAAAAATTCATTTTTAAAGTTAACCTTAATATAATACAATATTGTGTCATAAACAAATACATAAGCATATTATTAAAGGAAAGAAAAAAAAAAAAAAAAAGTAAAGGGCGTTATTTAAAATCATAATACTGACCCAGTTTTTCTGACTAGGAGCTTTTAAAAGTGTACAATACCTAACTTTGCCAAAAGCCGAAGCTCATTTATTCTGTGGGAAATTTGTTTTCAGATTTATTCATTACCTAATGAATTTTTTAAGATTTCGTTTTAAGATTCTGAATATTCTCAACCGTTAAACTGGTAAGGTTTTATGGTAATAATTTTTCGAAAATTTAGTTTTCACATTTAATATTTCATTTTACAGCTTAAATAATAATAATAATTATTATTATATATATATATATATATATATATATATATACACACACACACACATATGCAAAAAATGCACTTACTTAATTTTTCGTATTTTTAAACTAAAAAATAAAATATAAAAAAGTAATTTTGGGGAAACGAGTACCAATTTGACGATTGTGAATTTTTAGAATGTGAAAAGTAAATAAATAAATAAAGACATGAGGTAATGAGTAATTGTGGAAACAAATTTCCCCCATTGAATAACATGAGATTTGACTGCCGTAAAGATTAGGTACAGAACACTACCTAACCGTACGTACAATACCAAATCTCGCCAACCGCCGTGACCCATGTTATTCTATGGGAAAATTTGTTTCCATAATTACTCATTACCTTTGTGGGGTTTTTTATTTTATTTTTTATTTTATTTTTTATTTTATTTTTTATTCCGTTTTCCCATTCAGAAAATTCACAATAGTTGATTTTCTACCTATTCTACAAAAATTGATTTTTTTTTAATTTTTATCATTTCATTTTGTGGCTTAAAACATCAGGAAAATGCAGAAAATTTAATTTTTGAATTCAAAATTACAATACAAAAATTTAAAATAATAAATTTTTCGTAAATGAGTACTAATTTAATGGTTATGAATTTTCTGAATGTGAAAAATGAAAAAAAATATATATAAATAAATTAGGTAATGAGTAATTGTGGAAACAAATTTTACCATAGAATAACATGAGCCTCCACTGTCCGTGGGATTAGATATTGTCTCCTCTTAAGTGCTTATGCATAAAAAAAAAAATAAAAAAAAAAGAATTTTTTTTAAGGTTTGTTTTCACATAAAATATGTGAAAATTATGCATAAAACTTCACATACATTTGTGTACTTTTATGCATGGTAACGATTCGAAAAACACACGAACATTACGCAGTTATCTTCTTTGCCGTGCTTTCATTCACATAAAAGGAAAAAAAAAAACTTTTATCTCCCAAGGAAGTTTTTTCCCCCTAAAATGTTTTATTATTATTATTATTATTTTTCTCCTTTATTCTCCAGTAATTAACCTTTTACATATTATTCCTAGTTTTATTTTGGTGAGAAATCAAATATATTAAGATGAAATTCTCTTAAAGTTCATAAATCATAATGCATTAAAAAATAACTTTATTAAAATATCTTTACTTTTTCTAACTAAATTTTACCTATATATTTAACCTGCTTACTATAAACAAGTAAGAAAATTTAAATTGTTATAAAAACAATGTTTAATATTTTATGTCTTCATTCATTATAATTATAAACTAGAGGTGAAGGGAGAAAACTTTGAATATAATTAAATATTCAAAACAACTTTTATCTCTAAAAAAGATAATCTTTCTCATAAGAGTAAATTAGATTTAATAAGCGTCGTCACACAGTTTGTGTCACTTTCCTGAATAATTTATCTTTTTAGAAAAAGAAGATAAAATTTAAAAGTATTATAAAGTTTGTAATTACTGTGGATTTAAAATGCCATTTAACATTATTTAATTATTTCATCTCACGAAATTGGAGAAATTAAGTTAAAGAAATATTAATAAAAACAAAACTTATTTATTAGGCTGCAGAATAATATATATATATGTATATATATATATATAGACAAGTACAGTAAAGTTGAATTTTGTAATGAAATTTAATTGGATGGGGTGGACGTTGAATAATCTGTCCATGAAATTATTGTCTCAGAGTTATGAAAGTTTGCATAGATGCGCATTGAAATGTACCAATATACATAAAAAATTCTTGAAAACTATTATTAGTTTTATTATTATTGTTTAACCGTTTGAGTCCCAAGCAGCGCGATTGCGCTGTTGAGATTTTATGTCGAGAAAACCCAGTACATTTCGAACATTGTGGACAACTGACGGAGCGTTACCGATTGTTAAAGTCGCGCGCTCAGATTTACTGAAGCAAATACATATGAGCATGTATGTCTAGTCATTTTGAAACACACAATTATTAACAGTGAGAAACACTTACGCAAGAATACGCCCGATCGCTTTTCAAACTGCAATAAATGTGACGGAGCGATGAGAAAAAGACGAGAATCACGTTACGTAACAAATACAAGAAACGCTATTGCTCCGATTGGGATTCATCCATGTGAAAATAAACAAAGCACTATCGCGCTGTTGAGATTTTATGTCGAGAAAACCCAGTACATTTCGAACATTGTGGACAACTGGCGGTGCGTTACCGATTGTTGAAGTCGCGCGCTCAGATTTACTGAAGCAAGTACATATGAGCAAGTGTACGTCTATCATTTTGAAACACACAATTATTAACAGTGAGAAACACTTACGTAAGAATACGCCCGATCGTTTTTCAAACTGCAATAAATGTGACGGAGCGATGAGAAAAAGACGAGAATCACGTTACGTAACAAATACAAGAAACGCTATTGCTCCGATTGGGATTCATCCATGTAAAATAAGCAAAGCGTTATTGCGCTGCTTGGGTCTTTTCGTACTCATTTAGAGCGAGCGCGGTTGCGCTGCTTGGGATTCTTCGACAGAGAATGACTTTAAGCATCTAACATTCAATAAATTAAAATTTCCTCTATTTTTTCAATAAATATTAACCCGTTAGTAGTCGCTATAGACAGCGCCACCTATTACAGATTGCGCACTTTTTATTTAACTGTCACCAATAATTTTAAAAAGTGATGTGATCGACGTTTCTTCGAGTTTATTCGCGTTTTATCTATATCAAATTCCACTTAACACTTAAGGATGGGCGGCAAATCAACCAACTATCGACTACTAACGGGTTAATAAAGATATTAAAATTTTATATAACTTTCAAATCATAGTTAACATTTTCAAATTAAATTCCACTTACATCATTTTGCTAATTGTAAAAAAAATTAAAAACAATTAAATTACTGTAACAAAAACAATGTATAATATTTTGATTCATCGAAAGTATAAACTAGAGGTAAAAGGAGAAAATTTAGAAAAAAAAAAAAAAAAACTACTCAAAACAATTTTTATCTCTAAGAAAATAATCTTCCCGTAAAGGTAAATTACATTCAATAAGCGTCATCACACAGCCTGTGTCCTTTCATGAATAATTTATTGTTCTAAAAAAGAGGATAAAAATTACAATTAGTTTAAAGTTTATAATTTCCGTGCATAATATTTAATATTATTTAATCATTCCATCTCAGGAAACTCAAGAAATTAAAAAGATATAACAGAAACAAAACAAGAAATATTATGTCATAGAAAAATCAATATTTAACGAAACGAGGCAAGCACCATAAAGCTTCATTTTGTGATGGAATAAAACGAAATTCCTCTAATGCTTCAATATATATATATAGATAGATAGATAGATAAAAGCCAAAAAATCATTTTTTCAAATCATAGTTAGCTTTTTAAAATTAAATTCCATTTACTTTAACTTGCTTGCTATAGATAAGTAAGAACAATTAAATTACTTTAAAAAACAATGTTTAATATTTTGTACCTTCATTCATTAAAAAATAAACCAGAGGGGAAAGGAAAATCATTGACAAAAATTAAATATTCAAAACAATTTGTATGTCTAAGAAAATAATCCTCCCCGTAAGGGTAAATCAGATTTAACAATCGTCGTCTCAGTGCTTGTGTGACTTTCATAAATAAATAAACGTTTTTGAAAAAAAATATAAAATTTATAATCAGTATAAAGTTCGTAATTTCCTTGGATTTAAAACAGCATTTAACATTATTTAATACAATTTTTATTAAAATCACAATCAACTGATTGGAAGAAAATCATATTTTAAAGAAATTTTATTTTTCCGACTGAGTGAAAATAATGCCTGAACCGGAAGTCGAATCCCGGATCTTTGACTTACAAGGTCAAGGCTCTACCAATTGAGCTATCCAGGCCGACACCCCGGTCAGCATTACTCACTCAGACAACCATTTAGGCAGAAATGTCTGGTCTATCATTTAGATAGCTCAACAGAAATAAGCCGCAGGTAAAGGAAAACGCCATTAAACAATGGGAGAAAGAAATACAATTTTTATTAAAATCACAATCAACTGCTTGGAAGGAAATCATATTTTAAAGAAATTTTATTTTTCCGACTGATTGAAAATAATGCCTGGACCGGAAGTCGAACCCCGGATATTTGACTTATCCGGGTCGACAACCGGTCAGCATTACTCACTCAGACAATGGTTGTCTGAGTGAGTAATACTGACCGGTTGTCGGCCTGGATAGCTCAATTGGTAGAGCCTTGACCTTGGAAGTCGAAGATCCGGGGTTCAACTCCCGGTCCAGGCATTATTTTCACTCAGTCGGAAAAATAAAATTTCTTTAAAACATTATTTAATAATTTCATCTTACGAAATTGGAGAAATTAAATTAATATTAACAGAAACAAAACAAGTAATTATGCGTCATAAAAAAGTCAATATTTAACAAAACGAGACACAATTATATTAAAGTTTGATTTTATAATAGAATGTTATTAAAATTTAAATTTTCTTCTACTGTTTAAATGAATATTAATAAAGATATTATTATCATTTTATAAAATAAAACTAAATAAATGACACTGCTTTAAGAAAACAATTTTTCAAAAGATAGTAAACTTTTAAAAGTACAATCTACTTAGTTTAATTTATTTACTATAAATAAATACAATAAAACTGTTATAAATAAATAAACAATATTTAATATTTTGTATCTTTATTCATTAAAATTATAAACAAAATAGAGGTGAGTAGGAAAAACTATAAAATAAATATTTAAATTAAAACTATTTTTATCTCTAAAAATTATTTTTTAACGTAAGGAGTATGTTATAGATTTAATAATAAGTGTCGTCTCACAGCGGGTGTGACTTTCATGAATAATTTATAGTTTTTAAAAAAGTGCTTAAAGAAAAATCAATATTTAATGAAATGAAGCAAGTACAGTAAAGTTTGATTTTGTAATTCAATATCATTGAAATTTAAAATTTCTTTTAAGTTTTAAGTAAATATTAATAACGATATTAAAATTAAATATTTATGAATAAAAGCTAACAAACCATACTACGTTAAAAACGTGGTTAAAAAATTTAAATTAAATTCCCCTTTATTTTTTTTTACTCGGTTTTACCTTTGGTTTTTTCAGATGCAGGCCTAATAAACTTGACCCACACCCGATACGCAACCCGCAAAAAAGTATTTTTCAATTTACATTATATAAGAAACGGAATTAAAATTTTATTTCACGAAATACAATTATATTATAGAATACAACTTATTAACAACTTATTAACTTATACAACTTACAGAGAATTATTCCATAAACATTACAAGTATATAATTATAATTAAAATTAGTGTATAATTAAAATTATATTAAAAATATCTAATCTAATTATAAACAAAACTTCAGTGTATAAAAAAAAAAAAAAATGCGGGGCAGTCTTTGGGGACTGCCGATAGAAGTGAAAACTAAGTAACTTGTGAATTGTATCGTCGAGCTATTAGATTATTATTTTTGAATTATTTTTGGTTTGTAAGGAAGTGTTAATGACAAATTTAAACTTTAAATTTATATTGAAATCAAAAAGAAGAATATAGCATTCTGTATGAAAACACGTGCTTGTAATTTGTGAACTATGTATATACTGTGGAAAAAGTACATATATACATAGAGTATAGAACTAGAAAGAGACAGATGCCAGTAGCCAGTATACTACTCGTATTAGTATACATTTTATACATATATGTATATGAGGCATGCCGCGCCGTGCGCTACATATATGGATATGTATGTAGAGAGATATACTATTTATATATATGTAATGTATACTAATAACGCACGGAGGTATATCTATGTACATATATACACAGTATACATATAGCTCATGGAAAGCGTCCAGTGATGATGACGCGAGTTCCATGATTTTTGTTCACCCAAAAGTGCTCAACGCGCCTAAAGAAGTTTTCACTTCAAAAATTCTTCTGTGTTGTACTTATATTTTAAAAAATTTACTGTTTTAAATATTCACAGTATATATAAAAAAATAAATAAAATAAGGGAGCAAATATACGTTGGAAGGCAAGTAATATTTTCATATAACGTTTTAACCGTCAAGTAATAATATTTATACATTTCTTCTTTATGAATTAAACTTATGTTATGAATCATGTTGCTTAGATTGCTATATAAAGGAAAAGAATGTCGTTCAAACTATGCATTCAAAAAATTATATTCCTGAAAAAATAACATACACATTTCATCTAAGAAAAATATTTTGCGGGCAGACCTGCAAAGCGGGTAATCCGCGGGTAACCGCAGGTCAGTGATGCCAAATGGTCGAAAAATTTTTCCCCAAACAGGTCTTCAAATTTCCCCAAATCAGTGGGTTTTTTTTTCGAAAAAATCCCCAACTTGATTTCTACTAAAAAAAGAAAATAAAAAATTTTCAATATATATATATATATATATATATCAAGCAGATTTTTCTATGATTTAAGATTAGATTTTTCTCCTAAATGAAAGAAATTTTTGAAAAAAAAAAATCCCCAAATAACAATAAAGCTATAGAAAGTCTCTAGTCGTAGGGAGAAATCATTACGTTGCCAACATTGACAGAAAGTTGAACTCCCCAGATTTGTCCCCAAAAATTTTAGAATTCCCCAAAAAAGTCCCTACAAACATTTGGTCCCCAAAACTGTCCCCAGAAGCCTAAAAAATCCCCAATCTGGCATCTCTGATGCAGGTACTCGTTCCGGTGCAGGACTTTACTCGGACATAACTGGGTTCAAAATTTAAGCAACAACCTGTTTTCTCGCTTTCTTCTTTTTCGCATAATTTTTAAACAAATAAACACATGAACATAAAATTTGGATGGCATGTTCGATATCATATCATGAACCGAATTTTATATAACTTTAAACATAAGCAATAATTTTTAAGCTAATAAATATTAATTTTTTCTCAAAAATAAGCTTTGGAAAAAATGAAAAATTTCAACAATTTTAGAAAAGAAAACTTAATGAAAAATAGTCATAAGGATGCATTACAGATAGGTGAAGAGGCACATGCATCCATGTGTTAAATTAAAACCGAACCATTTTACTTGTATTCACTTTTTTGTTTCTTCTTTTTCTTTCTTTCTTTTTTTTTTTTTTTTTTTTTTTTTTCTTCATGTGAATAACTTTTTAAAAAATATACATACAAACATGAAAATTGGATAAGAAGTTCATTATAAAACTATATATCGACATTTTTATTATTCTGGTGATGCTCATAGTTTACAAATTATATATATATTTTTTAAAGTCCATTATAAAAGTAAAAGAAAAGTTAATACAGAAAGAAAAATTAAGATTTAGTTTAACATTTCAAGGCATGTGCGTCTTTATCTATCTGTAATGCATCCTTAACACCACTTTTCATTAAGTTTTCTTTTCTAAAATTGTTGAAAAATTTTCCTTTTTTCTAAAGCATACTTTTGGAAGAAAGAAGAAAAACAAAAAATAATTATTAGTTTAAAAATTATTACTCTGGCTAAAATTATATAAAATCCGATTAATGGTATGATAAAGAACATGCCATCTAAATTTTATGTTCATATGTTTAAAAATTATACGCAAAAGAAGAAAACGAGAAAACAGGTAGTTGCTTAAATTTTGAACACCAGTGTAAATTAAATATAAATATATAAAAATATAAGCCCCGTAAGGCTAAATTAGATTTAATGTGCCGTCACATAGCTTGTTGTTACTTTAATGAATAATTTACCATCTTAGAAAAGAGGATTAAGTTTACAATTAGTGTAAAATTTATAATTTCCATGCATAAGATTTAACATTATTTAATTATTTTATCTCACGATGTTGAAGAAATTAAAGGAATTTTAACAGAAAGAAGAAATATTTTGCCAAAGAAAAAAAAAATCAACATTCAAAGAAATGAAACAAGTATCGTAAAGATTGATTTTGTAATGAAACATTATTGAAATATAAAATTTCCTCTAATGTTTAAATAAATATTAATAAAGACACTAAAATGAATATATCGTGTAAATAAAAGCTAAAATATCATGTTATGTTGAAAATAATAATAACAACTTTTTAAAATATAGTTAACTTTTTTAAAACTAAATTCCACTTTATCTAGCTTGCTATGAATAAGTAAAAACAATTAAATTGCAATAAATAAGTAAATTAATGTTTAATAGTATTTTGTGTTTTCATTAAAAGTATAAAGTAGTGATGAAAGGATAAAACTTTGATAAAATTAAATATTCAAAACAATTTTTATCTCTAAGAAATAATCCCCCCGTAAGGGTAAATTAGATTTAATAAGCATCGTCTCACTACTTGTGTCACTTTCATGAATAATTTATAATTTTAGGAGAGAAGATAAAATTTATAATCAGTATAAAGTTTGTAATTTCCGTAGATTTAAAACAAAATTTAACATTGTTTAACTATGCATTCTCACTGCTGACTGAAGATATTAAATTAAAGAAATATTAACAGAAGCACGATATATTGTGTGACATGAAAATAATTAAAATTTAAGAAAATGAGACAAGTAATGTTTGATTGTGTAGAGTAATATTATTTAAATTTAAAATTTCCACAAATGTTTATATAAATATTAATATAAAGTCATTCAAGAATTTTTTTTATAAGTAAAAGTTAATAAATCAATTAATTTTTCAAAACACAGTTAACTTTTAAAAATTAAATACGACTTACTTTATCTTGCTTGCTATAAATAAGTAAGAACAATTAAATTTGTTAGATAAAACGTTGAGAAAATTAAATATTCAAAACAATTTTTATCTACAAGAAAATAATCCTCCTCATAAAGGTATATTAAATTTAATAAGCGTTACACACACAGCTTGTGTCACTTTCATGAATAATTTATTGTTTCAGAAAAGTGGGCAAAATTTATTATAATTATTATAAAGTGCGTAATTCCTATGAATTAAAAAAAAAAAAAAAAAAAAAAAAAAAAACTTTTAACATTTTTATTGTTTAATAATTCGGAGTCGGTTAATGATAGTAAATTAAAGAAATATTAAAGAAAACAAGAAATATTGTGTCATAGGAAAATCAATATTTAACAAAACAAGGCAAGTCTATTTGTAATGAAATATTATTGAAGCTTATATTTTTTCCAATGTTTAAATAAACATTAACAAACATAAAATTTGGAGCATTGGTGACCAACACTTATGCAAAACCTTTTTATTTATATTTTTGAGAAAAGGGAAAGATTAGTGTTCACGTAAATTTATATTTTTGTGTGAGCAGTAGAATTTTTAATGAATGAAAATTTAATGAGTACAATACGTAAATACATAAAAGCGCGCAAGAGTTGTTTCGATTCGAAAAAATTAAGCACGATCCTTCGTCGGAAAGCAGTATGAAATCGGTGACTACAAAAAATCATTGTTACTAAAATAATAATAATACTTATGTAAATTTTATTTGTAATAGAACTCGAGGACGAATTCCAAGAAATTTAATGTATAAAATTTCTAGGTACTTTTTCGTGAACACGAAACCAGCGTTAACTCTTTGAAGCGGGAATTTTTAATTTCAAACTATAAAACTTCGCCAGGGAAATTTTTTATAAAATTTTAAATTTTAAAGCTTAGCAGAAAAAATTAATTTATTTCTTCTCTTCTAATATTATATTCGTTAATTCCGGTGGCTTTTGATTTTAAAAACGAGCAAAATTATCTTGCCCATCAAAAGGTTAGCATGCCACAGTCAGCAGCGTTTTATCTATTACTAATTTTAAATATTAAACTCGAACCCAAAATTATTAAATTAATATAAAGTAAAAAATTCCATGCAAGCACAATAACATTCAAATTAAATATGTGTGTTAATTAAATATTTGTTTGTTGCAAGAAATTTTCCGAAATTATTATTTATTTATTTTTCTAGTACTCATTTTGGAAGTAACGCTTGTCGATTACGAGTTTAATATCTTACAAGGAAACATTCATAAGGTGTCATTTACAAAAAGTTTTGAAAAAAAAAATATATGTGATTCTACTCTTCATAAAACACCAGAAAGTGAAAAAAGTATCGGCTGAAATTAATTACAGCGACCACAAAAAATTATCAAAATTAAGCATATTTGGCGATTTTACACTGCTAGGCGATTAATTTTTAGTACTTGGCGGAAAAGCAAAAAACACGGTTCTGTTCGTACACGGCAATCTCGATGCTAGCAAACGTATCGCCTAACAGCGCTAAATCGCCAAATATGCTTAATTTTGATAATTTTTTGTGGTCGCTGTAATTAATTTCAGCCGATACTTTTTTCATTTTCTGGTGTTTTATGAAGAGTAGAATCACATATATATTTTTTTTCAATACTTTTTGAAGATGACATATTTTGAATGTTTCCGTGTTAGTCCGATGAATATTATATTCAGTGTTAACAGAAATGTAGCGATATTTATTCAGAGTGCTGATTCAAATATAATACCTTACAATCTATAAGGTTGCGATTATGCCGCTGTATGATCATTTTATTCATTTATTTATTAACTTTAAGCCATAGATCGGGGATCTATGGCCTCAAAGTATATTCCGAATTACCACGAACTTTCGAGCCTGTATCGTGATTTCAACTCAGCACCAGGTAAAATGAAACCTAGAGTTCTAACTATTCGGCTACCAGATACAGTTAAAAATTTCTGTAAATTTAATGTAGATATTTATCTAGAGTCTCTGTAAATTTACAGCAATTCTTAGTTAAGAGTGAATAATCGAGATTCTCAATCTTTATTCTGTATTTTTACCTAATTTTATGATTTAGTTTTTTAATTTAAATTTAAAATGACTGTTTCTACTTTAGAAAAAGCATTTCAAATCCGAAATATATTCTCACCAATAATTAATTAAATTAATATTAGTTATTAAAGTGAATATATAAAATAAGTTTTTTAACATCTCCGTTTATTTTTCTCTGTACTTTTACCTAAGACTTAAGATAATACGTTACACAGAGTTTTCTGTTGAAATTTTTAACAGTGTAGGCGCCATCGTATTCTATAGATAATTTTGGCATACGGTTTTTCGAAATAAAATTGGGTTGCTTTCAAGTTATTGAGTAAGAGTAAATCTACTTTATAACTAATACCAGAATATTGGAGATAACATTTTACTGTTAGTATATTTTAATATGCACAGAAAGAAAAAAAAAAATCTGCACTAACATGTCTAGAAAATAAATGGTGGCTTTAGTGAAAATAGTTCCATATCATACTAATAAATTTCAGTTCCTTTTGTTAGTGAGTTCTAGAAACCTCTATTAATCTTCTAAAGCGGTTTTTTTTTTTTTATATCATCGTGGTCAAACTTGTTTACAAATCTCTGCAAATAAACGCAAAAACAAGAGGCGATTTTCAGTAACTATAATTCTAGTTTATAAATCAATTCCAAAAATCAAGCGATAATTTCTCGCGATACAAAGAATTCAGAATATAATGCATCGTTTTTGCAGACTAGAAATTTTCGATCACTTCATCTATTTAGTTTACTTGTTTACCTAACACGCACAGCTTGGAAATCTATATTTCTAGGTTAGGGATTCAAAAAAATGACTATTTGTTTGAGATGAAAGCGGTATATATACAGTCGAACCTCGTTAACGTGAACACGGTTAACTTGAATTACTTTTAACATGAACTGTTTCCACAATCCCTGTCAAAATGAAGATTAGTTACTGATATCATAGACTACTGATAACAGGAACAAATTTTTTATTCCCCTTGACATTCACGTTAGCGAGGTTCGACTGTGTATTTATAATTCACTTTTTTCACGTAAGATGGCGCTAGCTCACGTTACGTTGAAAGTTTAATCTTAACTGAAAATAGAAAAGTTTAACGTTATAATTAAATATCCCTGTTAAATATGATATTTTTAATAGTGCTTTTAGCTTTTAAATTTTAAAGAATAATAACTATCACTTAATGCTTTCATTTATTTCATTTCAGAAGCAACGAGATCGATTAATCGTTTCTTTACTTTTAATCATTTCTTTTCAGTTTGTTCGGTTTGGCAACCTGTTTATTTCTACTATTTCTGTTTGGAATCGGTTACATGTGACTTATTAAAAATACTTATTTTATTTTTCAATTCTGGTTGTGTTACTGTTTAACCTAATTTCCTTTTTTTTTTTTTTTCAAGATAGAAACTTGTTTTGTATATTTCTTGAAATTGTTATACAACGATCCGAAATCTTGCAATTCTATGCTGACAGAGATGCAAGTTTCCCGATGAAGATCATTTCTGGTTTTCAGCATTTAAAATTCTATTTTTCATTTCATGAATTCTCTTTTCTTTCAACAGATCCTTTTTGTTAAGTTATCTCTTTCCATTTATATTATTTGATGAATGTTTCTACTGGATTAATGGATTTTGCAAATTATCTCACCATTAGGCTTAAGTGTTATGTGTGTCATTTCTCTTCTGCGTAAGTACTTTAACATGTTTACTACTCAGTGAAATTAAATTAAATTATCATCGTGACAATAATTTTATACGAAATACATCTCATTTAAAATTTCATTGTTGGTATTTTCATCTACTTTCATTTGCTGAGTGTTGTAAAGGAATTAAATTAATCAAATTATATGAATATATATATTCTCAGATTGAAGAACAGGAAAAAAGTTTTGGTTAGCAACAGCAAATTGCTAAACCTACACTTTAATCATAAAGTTTTGTCGACACAACGACACTCATTTTGCTAGGTAAATTAATCTTCTTCTATCGCAGTTGCATACACTTAATGTAAGTAGGTGGATTTAATAACACTCTGAACTTTAAAAGTTACTTAAACAACATGGCATCCTAAAATACTCTAAAAATAAGGGAGTGTTTTGGATCATATATTCTGCATACTAAAGTAAATTTATTCCAGCACGCTATTTCGAAATTAATAATACCCTAGGGGCAGAAGAGGTTTGACTTGTTGCCAACGGAATAAAAGAAAAATTTACTTATCCAGTAATAATCATATGCAAACAGACTGAATTGTTATATATATATATATATATATTATTTTTTTATTTATTTATTAATTTTTTTTTTTTTTTTTTTTTTTTTGAGTTATAACCTCAAAAATAAAGTCGAACTAATTATATTTGATATTAAAAGAACAAAAATAAATCGCGGGAAAAGACAGGAATATTAAATTCTAGCATGATTAAATGAAGTACTTTTTTTAAAAAGACTTTTCAGGCAGGGGTTTTTGTAAAGTTGTGAAAAATCTACACATAATTTTGTGAGTCTAAAATTATTGTGAAAATCAGGTGCTTGGGAACTTTTCAGCTAGGGTCCACTTTTTGTAAAATTGTGCAAAATGTAATTTTGCAAAATAAAATTACAATTAATGCTTCATTTTAGACAATGACGATTCACTTTTTCAGAGTCAAACTCACACATATGCATAGAAAGGTTATATAAAATTAGAAATTGAATATCAGCTTTTCAGGGAAATACAACAAAGTACATCCGATTATTCAGTCAGCCTGCTTTATCTATGGAAGATTAGTTTTCGAAATGAAATAGATTTATCAGAAGATCTGTTTCTAACCTTTCACACGCCAATGTTCCATAAATGGAAAATAGAATAAAAAATTCATTAAAAAAATTAAATATCATGAATACTAACTTGAAAAAATTATAAAATATAACAGAAAGATGACTTGATTTTTTGAAATGGAAATTACAGTTCAATCATAAAAGGGAGAATGTACAGAAAATTATAAAAATAACCCATTTTACCATTTTTCCTTTTACCCCACAGTTTACAAATCTATATAATTTAGAAAAATAAGCAAATGCTTCTAAAAATTGGCTGACATGTTTAAAATAGATTACATTATTCAAATTTAATAAAATGTAATAATATTATAATACAATAACATTAAATTAATAATATTAAATATAATAATATTAAATTATATTTTTAAAAAATTTTACACATTTTAATGAGAGTTAAAATTCAAACTAAAGCACTAAACTCATTTAAATTCAAACTAAAACATTAGCAGGCAAAATATGTAGAAAACTAATTTAAATTATTCCCTGATCTGAATGCGGGCATGTAAAAGGTTAAGGAGAAAAAATTGTGAAGGGTACTATTTTAGGGTAAACAATTTTGTAAAGGGTCCTTTTTTAGGATAAACAAAATTGTGAAGGGTCCTTCAGCGGATCCAGGTTTTCCTCTGGACAGACCCCTGGTAAGGGTATAGAAAATAATCAGATTAGTGACAGAATCATTGCTTCTTTTTATTTTAAATTAAAAATAGAAGAAAAAGAAAATATTGCAAAGTGAAACAGATGTAAACAGATTGAACTGCTTTTTTTCGAGCCACAACGTAAAAAATAAAGTCGAATTAATTGCATTCAGTATAAAAAAAAAAAAAAAAAAAAAAACACGGGTAAAGATTAGAATATTAGAATTTTAGCATAATTAAATGGAATACTTTTTCAAAAAGTAAGAAAATGCTAAAATAACCGGATTAGTGACAGACTCTTTCTCCCGGATTATTTTAAATTAAAAATAGAAGAAAAAGAAAATATTGCAAAGTGAAACAGATGTAAACAGCTTTTTCAAGCCATCACATGAAAAATGAAGTCGAACAAATTGCGTTCAATAGTATAGGAACAGAGGAAAAGCGAGGGAAAATGAAGGTATATTAAATTCGAGAATTATTAATTATTATTATTATTATTAAAAAATAGTTAAAATAATAAGATTAATGTCATATCATTTGTCTCGGATTATTTGAAATTAAAAATAGAAGAAAAAGATAATATTGCAAAGAGAACCAGATAAAAATTTATTGAACTGCTTTTTCGATTAACAACTTCAAAAATAAAACTCGAACGAATATCGTTTGATATTAAAAGAACAAAGGAAAAAACAGAGGAAAAGTCAGTAATATTAAACTCTATAATGATTAATGGTAACAACCCCCCAGTTCCCGAATAAAAAATAGTTAAAATAATAAGATTTATGGAATGGGAGATTACTCGTCTCGAATAAAAAAAAATCTGGAGTGACTCCACTCGACTTTCCGAACATTGAGTAACTAACAGTTTTGTAGATAAAATAAAGAAAGAGGAGTTGCTAAACAAACAAAAGAGAGAAAACCATAATAGAGTGTTTGAGTATTTTTCTCCATATATCACACGAGTTTTTATTTAACGCTACTGAACTTTGAGCCCTTAGATCATAATGATAAAGAATTTTTCGTTGTGTCTCTGTAAAAATCTATAAATGCTAGATTCACCAAAATGCTTATAGTTAGTGCAACAGTGATTTATAATATTCATACAAATTTTCAGCTCAATTGAATAAGGCGTTTAGATGCTATCGCACTTTTAAAAATTTGGTCTCATAGGCCATAATGATAAATAATTTTTCTTTGTGTCCCTTTAAAAAAACTGTAAGTGCTAGATACACCAAAATCTATACAGTTGGTTCAAATGTGACCCATAACATGTGTACAAATTCTTTGCTCAGATTAATAAGGCGATTAGACGCTATCACACTTTTAAAAATTTGGCAAAGAATTTTTCTTTGTGTCTTTGTAAAAAAACTATAAGTGCTAGATTCTCCAAAATCTATACAGATTGAGTATCTGTGATCTATAACATGTGTATAAAGTTTTCGCTCAATTGAATCAGGCGTTTAGATGCTATCGCACTTTTAAGATTTTGATCCCTTGGCCATAATGATAAAGAATTTTTCTTTGTGTCCCTGTAAAAAAACTGTAAGTGCTAGATTCACCAAAATCTATACAGTTGGTGCAAATGTGACCTATAACATATGTAAAATTTTTTTGCTCAGATTAATAAGGCGTTTAGACGCTATCACACTTTTAAGAGTTTGGCCCCATAGGCCATAATGATAAAGAATTTTTCTTTGTGTCCCTGTAAAAAAACTATAAGTGCTAGATTCACCAAAATCTATACAGATTGAGTATCTGTGATGTATAATATGTGTATGAAGTTTTTACTCAATTGAATAAGGCGTTTAGATGCTATCGCACTTTTAAGATTTTGCTCCCATAGGCCATAATGATAAAGAATTTTTCTTTGTGTCCCTGTAAAAAAACTATAAGTGCTAGATTCACCAAAATCTATAGGGTTCGTACTATGGTGACTTACAATATACGTACCAACTTTCAGCTTATTCAAACAAAGCGTTTAGACGCTAGCGTGTTCACTCACAGACATACACACATACATACACACATACACACACACATACATACATCATCTCAAAAATAGTGGAAACGGACTCAGGGGACCTCGAAACGTATAGAAACATCAAAATCTCCAATTCGGATTTTTGACATGATTACAATACTTTCCTCACTATAGTGTTCGGAAAGTAAGAAAACATTGGAAAAAGAATTGAATGCAGACTGTAATCAGAGACGTTTTAAATTCGGACTGAAAAATTGTTTGAAAAAACTCTAAAACCTAATATTCCATTTTATAATCTCTACATTTTAAGTAGCTATTATAATTAATAATGAAAAGTATTTTACACTGAAAACTTGTTTATTTATTTGATTATTTTTTAAAATACCCGAAAAGAAATTTATAATTTAACAATAGCTATATAAAAGGGAAAACCATTATGAATGATATATATATATATATATAATACATTTGCAATACTTTTCCCGCCTCTGAGTTCATCGAACTGTCTAAATAAATCATTTGTCACCGATTTTGTTATGTTCCGTTGAGTGATAATAAACGTAACGTATACTGACACCACATTTCCTTTATTCTCGTTTCTGGTAGTCAAGGCGGCCGAGCGAAGAGAAAATTGATTATAACTCCAGATACAAGATTCCTGTTTTATTGAATCCAGGATATTATTATACTCCATGTTATAGCATTCTATCATAACATCGACACTTATTCTACACAAGTATATGACGTAGAATTTATTATTAATATCCAGAAAGAAATTGCATCAAAGAGGATAATTTTTGTAATGTAAAATAAGTCAAATACAATTTAGGCCATTAATTTTATTTATCCTTTTCATGTTCTATTAAATTTACTTACTTAAATACACTAAAAATTAAAAAGAAATATGCCTCCTAAAACTATAAATAATAATAATAATAATAAAAGAAATCTGAAAAAATGAAAGACCAAGTTTTGCCAATTTACTGAAAAATAAACTGAATATGAAATAAAGGGAATGGTGAATCTTTCACCATTATTCCTTTTTATTTTCCCTATCAGGTTTCTACTTTACATGTAAAACAAAATTCTGAATATATACATACGGAAATTAAAATAGACATACAAAAATATTTGAATATCTATAAGGCGTCTTTACTGTAAACAAAACACAACAAAACTTACACAACAAAAATAAAACCAATTTTAACACAGTACAAAAACTACTACAGAAATGTTGCGATTAATATTCAGATCCAAAAACAGATAAAACCAATTTAAATTACTTACGCCCACATGAGTAAAAAGAACTATTATACCAATTGACGGAGACAATTGATGAAGGAACTCATTAAATGTATTAAAAGTGATTCAGGAATTAAGAAACCTGTTAAAAAGTAAGAAAAAACAAAAGACCACAGTAATACTAATTGGAATTAAAAAATGCTTAAAAATAGAAGTATTAGTCCATCAGGAAGCATGTACTTCTTTAAAGCAGATGGAGCTGCAAGGTTTCGTAAAACAATATAGCTAACAATAGCAGATATATATTGTTCATGCTTCAATCGAGCAGCAAAAGCATCTTGAATGAGAAATGAAATAAATATTAAATCAAACGATCAATGAAAACAAGGAAGAAAAATGGAAAAAATCAGAGTAACCACATGTAAAGCTATCAAACAACACGGAGAATAAACTGTTGCCATCAAATCAAAGAAATTAAAAATAAATAAATTCCTTGCAAACATCGATTAACCGATAAAAAATTAACAACTGAGAATTTCAATAAGGATAAAATTCACTTGTCTTAAGTATTTTTACAAATGAATGCTAATAC
The DNA here is from genome assembly GCA_963930645.1 of Salticus scenicus. NCBI lineage: Eukaryota > Metazoa > Arthropoda > Arachnida > Araneae > Salticidae > Salticus > Salticus scenicus. The sequence continues at coordinate 31,951,388 of OZ005662.1, forward strand.
TTGATTCAATGAAACACTATTAACTTGATATTAAATATTATTCAGAATGGTCGGTAAAATAGAATATTTCACATAAAAAAAAAAAAAAAAGAATTGTTTTTTTACAAAAATAGGCCTCAAAAATTAGAAATAAAAACTGCATCAAAACACTGCATAGTCTAAAATTAGCATAGCTAGTTTTATCCCTTTTAATTAAAAAATAAATAAAGAAGGAAGATAAATATATGCGAAACAAATAAATAAATAATAAATTCTGAATTTTACTTTTTTAGTTTAAATAGTTTTGAAGAAAATTTAATTTAACTAATTTTGATACATTTTAATGCACATTTATACAAAATGTCAAATTTTAAAAAATCTGATAATTGTCAAATTTGATAATTTACAGAAGAACTTTATAATGCCCACCTTTCCCTTAACTTTGAAGACTTGATCAGGATTTCAAGCGAACAGCATCATGCCGCAAACAAACATCATTGTTCTGTCCAAAGTTAATCGTATATCGTATGTTAATCCGGTATAATATTTTGAGATAAGCTGTTAAAATCACTTAAAATTTGGTTAATTCGTTAGAAAAACAAACATTTTAGAATTTGAGCACCGTCATAATACAATCCAAATCAGCTAATTTGTTATGCAAAACCCCCTGAAATAACAAGATACTGAATATAATGTATTTAAATTCCATAACTAATGAAGATATTTATCTTGATAGATAATACAAAAATCTGGAGTGACTTCACTCGGCTTTCCGAACATTATGTAATTAACGGGTGTATAAATAAATTAAAATAAAAGAAGTCACTCCCCCCCTCCCCTTTCTTTTTAGGACGCTGAATTCATTGGAATAGTTTTTAGCTATATTTGATAAAGATGTGTTTAAGAGATTCTTTAAAATTAATTATTATTTTATTTTTTATTTTTGTCCCCCGCTTTGCAAGGATATTAAAAATTTTGCAAACTGGAAAAGTAGCCTGAGTATATATAAATTCATTGATTTAACTAAAATTAAAAATTAAAATTTAACTAACTTAATCAAGAAATACACTGTGAATATTATCGTTAATGAAAATGCTCAGTTGTTAATTATTCATCGATTAATCGAAGTTTGCAAACAATTTATTTTTAATTTCATTAATATGATGGCAACTTCCTTTTCTCCATGTTGGGTTGATAGCTTTACATGTGGTTACTCCGATTTTTTCTATTTTTCTCACTGGTTTCCTTGATGATTTGATTTAATATTTTATTTCATTTCTCATTTAAAATGGTTTTGCTGCTCGATTGGGGCCTGAACAATATAAATTTGCTATTGTTAGCTGTATTGTTTTACGAAATCGTTGCAGCTTTCACAGCTTTATGAAGTACTTGTCCCCTGATAAGTTAATACATCTACTTTTAAGCATTTTTTATTCCAATTATTAATTCTTTTTTTATTCCAATTATTAATCCATTTTTTATTCCAATTATTATTCTGAAGTCCTTTAATTACTTTCTTCATCATTATGATTAATGGTATTTTTTATTTATTTTTTTTGTTGTTGTTGTTCAAGTGGGCGTAAGTAATTTAAATTGTTTTTGTCTCTTATTGGATCTTAACATGTATCGCAACCTTTTTGTGATAGTTTCAGCATCAGCAATGTGTTATTATCAGTTTAATTTTTGTTGTGTTGGTATTGACATGTATCTATTAAATGCTTAAATATTAAGGTTGAAGTTTATTAAGATATCTATAATTTATATATATATATATATATATATGTATATGTATATATATATATATATATATACCTTCAGGCTTATACAGTTCGTATTCTATATAAGTTTGAATATATATATATCGCAGGTGTAGAAATTAAGAAAATAAAGTCAGTGGTCTGTACATACTTTGACTGTCCGTTCTTCCATTCTATTATATTTTTAAAAAATGATAAAAAAATTTTAAACTAGTTGTTTTACTAATACTTGTTCGTTTATGAATACAACTCAAATATGATAATTTTTTGTATATTAATTAAAAGATACAAATGAAGTATTGGATAAATCAAACATTTATGCTTTAATAAACGAGCTCAATGTCACTCATTTACTATTAAGAGTTAAAAGTAAAAAAAAAAAGTTATAAAAGTGAAACTAAATGAAAAATTACAGAATGGGTGATATAAACAGTTATATAAAGAAGTACACTTACTATATTATAGATATTACTAATCTGTGACAGATTTAAGGGCAATTTTAGAGAAGTAAAAAAAAAAAAAAATGAAAAGCTTCACTGGTCCGGTGGATCACTAGAATTTATATTTTACATGTCCATTGAATATTTGTGTGGTCCCGGACCAACGATCAACTGTTAATTTGGATTATATTAAATTAATTAATATTTATATAAATTAAAAAAAAAATCTATTAAATGATCTTTATCAAACATAAGTATAAACTATTCCAATTAAATAAGCGTTCTTTAAAAAAAAAAGAAAAAGAAAACTTGACTTGAAATCGGTTTATTTGTTTAAGAGCTAAAGTGCTGCAGACAAACAGACAGACAAAATCCACAATTTTAACCACCTTTGTTTTGGTCAGGGGTTAAAAATAATTAGTTTACCTAATTCGGTAGCCATATTTGATCTTTTGTCGGAAACAAATGAGTACATTGTTGATAACAAGCTTTTAAAATTTAAAAGCCAATGAAAAATGTGTAATACATCGTCTAATTAAAAAAAAAAAAAAAAAAATCTTTACAAAACCTTAGTGATATATACTAAAAAAATATAAACATAGTTTTTATAAGTGAAAAACATTATCTATCTAATTACAACAGATAAAAAAAAAAGTTTAAATAAAAAAAAAAAAAAAAAAAAAAAAAAAAAAGGAAAATGCTTTCCTTCCTCACAATTTTTTTTCCCCTCCTTTTAAAAAAATCTATACAAGGAAACAAAATCGATATGATCTTATTAATTTTTAGCGTTAAAACTTCATCGGAGTTTTTTTTTTTTTTCAAGCAGTCATAATTGATTGCGTTTCGACAAAAAATAACTAGAAGAGCGAATTTTTTTTCAGTCCAGAATAGTTCATGCAAAAAGAAAAGAAAAAAAAAAAAAAAAAAAAAAAATTCAATTCCTTGTGGTTGAATGTTATGAAATTATTCGCAAGAAATTAATGATAACATATTTCAAATATTTTTTAAATGATAATTTTAAACAATATAAAACAATTAAAAAAAAAATTCTAAAATGTGTTTTACTGTTAATTTTAATGTTTTTACCCCCCCCCCCCTCCCAAAAAAAAAAGCGTCACTATGGTCATGAATAAAAAACATTTAATTTCACAAGAATTCACTGAAAACCCATAACACTGGCTCCTCTATGACATCATGACATAAGTTGCCATCAGTCTCGAGAAAAAATATGAATATTTTTTCGTTTATAAATAAAAAAAAATGTGCAAGATTCTTCAAATGAAACTCGTAAAAAGCCTATTACGTATACATTATAAAATTAAGCAGCACAATCCAAGTCTATATATTGTCATATAGCAAAGATACATGATATTAACAAACAGATCTATATCTTTAATTAATATGTTATCACAATCGCAAAACTTTCTTCTACATAGTTTCCGATGCAAATTCATGTAATGCACATTATTTATCAAAATTATTTTCAATGGTAAATGCAGACGATTTTCATAGCAGAAATAGGATAACTCTAAATATAAAAATAAAGAAATAAAATAAAATAAAATAAATAAGTCAATTTTGTGCATTAGAAACGACATTTAACCCCCCCCCCCCCCAAATTATTATTTTTAAAAAAATGACAATTTTGTTTTAAATTATCACAGATACATAGTTCAACAATTAGTTTGAATTCTTTTCAGAAATAATCATACTGAAAATTTACAAACACTCACACACGCACACCAGAAGGGACAAGGAATGTTCCTACTGAATTTTAAATAGACACACGTCAAGAAAATACAGTTTGCAACAAACTAAAAACTTAACCAAAAGAAAACAACATTAAATAAAATACATGACTTCTGAAACAGACAACAAAATTTATGTTTCAGCATAAAAGTAATTTACTATTAAAAAGAAAATTGGACTAAACTTTTATTCCTCAAACTAACTTTATCTTCTTTACAAAAATAACTAAATATGAAATTTGTGGTGTTGTCTCAGTTACGTCAAGGAAATATGTCAATAATTCTTCCCCAAAAGCTAAGAACATTATCTCTCTTTTCCGAATTCTAAGCATCGTAGCCATGGCAACATACGAATGCCATTTCCAATAGACATATGTCCATATCAATTTAAATGATAAATCACGATAACATATAAAATCGTGTTTCCTCGAAGATATTATGTTTCGAAATAATACCTCTGGGGATTATTGAAGCAGGGGAACCATTCTCTCCAAAAAGAAGCAAAATTGTCATGGCATGTCTCAGGATCACCCCTAAAAAGTGAATTTTAGACCGTTAAAAATTGCTCATTTTGTACCTGGCAAGCGACGTTAAACTATACTGATCAAACGTCCCCATTTTCTGCGGACAAATGGGGACTTTTATTAATTAGTAATACTTTATTTTTAGTCCTTATTTATTAGGAATGAAAACATGCGTCCATAATTGGATAATTGTAGCAATTTTTAACGCTTCTCTATTATAAAGGTGCTTTGATCTGGTCAGCCTACGTTAAACCCACTGAACTTAAATCAGCCTCCAAGATATATTCCCTCTTTCAAAAGTCAAGTGCATATGTGTCATTATTATTTATTATTACGGTGGCAACAGTATTGCGATGATGCCATAAAGCTATAAAAGGAATTTTATTAAAAATATTGGCCTTATATGTACAAATACAGTCGAACCTCGTTAACGTGAATCTCAAGGGGATAAAAAATTTGTTCATGTTATCAGTTGTCCATGCTATCAGTAACTAATCTTCATATAACTAAACTAATCTTCATTTTGACGGGGATTGGGGAAACAGTTCACGTTAACAGTGTTCACGTTATCGAGGTTCGATTGTATGTTCAAACGCAAATATTCACAGTTTTTGTGTTTTGGAAACAAGCTTGATTGACTACTCCATGGTCACCAAAACTAAATTCAAAAACTGGCGTACAATCAATAGAAAGAAATTAAAATTTCTTCACACACCATAAATTTTAAGTCAGCACAACCGGCCGTTTTTTTTTTCTTTTTTGTTAAATTATTATTATTATTATTATTATTATTATTGTGTGTACGTGTGTTCCTCTCCGATTGGTCCTGCCCTGCATGATGCTTCCTATTGGTTGTTTGTGTTGCTCCTCCCCCTCAGGATTTTGCCCTGCTTTCAGTCTTGCTTTTGCCTCCAAGGCAGTAGAACGTGATTGCACCTGATTAGAAAGGCTACGTCTTTTCGAAACCGGTTGTGCTGACTTAAAATTTATGGTGTGTGAAGAAATTTTAATTTCTTTCTACTCCATGGTCCTAAGCCTGAGAGGGTGTTCCCTCCGTGGAGGGTCTTTTCTAATGGGTTCAAGCCCGTATTTACGCAAGTTTCGGAGGCAACCATGGGAAACTCCGAAAGGCTAGGCCGACGAGCGGGACCTAGGATCGAACCCGACAACTCACGTTTACCAACTTTGAGCGCAGAACCAATCGGCCGCTTCTGGACCTGTAAATATCCTCAGGTTTTTTGTACAGATATTTGAAAGGAAATCTTCTAACTATTTTACTTTGTTTATCTACAGAATTGCGAATTTAGAATTTATAAAGAATTTAAATAAAGAACATTGACCTTTTTAAAATTAGAATAAACCAATTGGTTAATTAACAATTTTACACATGAAAAGGCAAACTTAATTGTTACAATACTTTAATAAATCTCAGTACGTAAATGTAATATAAAAAACTATTTAGTGTCATATCTAAATAGATCGCTCATCTTTTAAATCCTGTATATTACATCTCATGCATAATTCATTCCGAAAAAATCAAATATTTTAGAGCTGCGAAATCTCAAAACTGTATTTTAAATAAACACACGTCAAAAAGGTAATAGTTTGCAACAAACTAAAAACTTATCAAAAAGAAAACAATATTAAACAAAATATATGATTTCTGAAACAGACAACAAAATTTATGTTTAAGCATAAAAGTAGCTTACTATTTAAAGGAAAATTGGATTAAACTTTTATTCCTCAAACTAACTTTATCTCCTTTACAAAAATAACTAAATATAAAATTCATACTATTCTCTCAGTTACGTCAAGGAAATATGTCAATAATTCTTCTCCAAAAGCTAAGAACATCATCTCTCTTTTCCGAATTCTAAGCATCGTTGTCATGGCAACATACGAATGCCATTTTCAATAGCCATACTCCTATTTCAATTTATATGATAAATGACGATAACATATAAAATCGTGTTTTTACCAAGATATAGTTGTTCTTTTAAAAGCCCAGATAAAGTTAATACTTTTCATAATTATTTCTTATTACGGTGGCAACAGTATTGTGATGATATCTCCAAGGGATCGGGTAAATTTTATTAAAAGTATTGAGGTTTATTTTCTTTTTTTCCCCTCTCTTTTTCTTTGAAAGACAGAAAATACCCCCTCGTGGCTTTTCTTTTGAATATAAATTTTAAATAGAAAATCTTTGAGATTTCTTTTTGAAGAGAGTTCAGAGTTCAAAATTTTTTAATAAAATGGAAAATTGGAAATTTGCTATTAAAGGAAATTTTGAATCAATTTTTACTTTCCGAACATACATATGTAAGGAAAATATTGTAATCACGTCAAAAATCCGGCTTCCAGATTTCGGTGTTTCTATACGTTTTGAGGTGCCTGAGTTTATTTTTACTATTTTTACAATGATGTATGTATGTGAGTAAACACGATAGAGCCTAAATGCTTTGTTCGAATGAACTGAAAATTGGCACGTATGTTATAGGTCACCATAGCACGAACCCTATTGATTTTTGTGAAACTAGGACTCAGTTTTTTTACAGGGACACAAAGAAGAATTCTTTATCATTATGGCCCACCAGTGCATCCATCCTAAAACTAGCAGTGAGGACGCGTCCAAAATGTTGGAGGGATGCCAACTTGACCGACAGTTTGAAATTTGGAAAACATCCAGTAATTCCGCGCTCTGTGTTATTGCTCATTTTCTCCGAGTCAGATGATTGTCACCCCTATTTTAGCATTGAACCCGTTGAGTTAGCACTTGCGCAGATGCTTCCATGGTTTCATGAAATGTGGTCGAAGAATATGGGCACATTTTTTTAAAGTGCGATAGTGTCTAAACACCTTATTCATCTGAACTGAAAATTTGTACACATGTTATAAATCACTGTCGCACGAACTGTATAGATTTTGGGAATCTGGCACTTACAGTTTTTTTTTACAGGGACACAAAGAAATATTATTTATCATTATGGTCTATGGCTCCAATTTTTTTAAAGTGCGATAGCATCTAAACTCCTTACTCGTTTGAGATGAAAATCTATACGCATGCTATAGGTCCCAGTAGCACAAACTGTATGTTTTTGGTGAATCTAACCCTTATAAACTTTTACAGGGACACTGTTGAGTAAAGCGGTGCGGCGAGGGCGACAGTCGATCAGAGGTCAAGAGAGAGAAAACAAAACTTTCATTCTCTTTCTTTATTATTATTTTTTTCCCCTCTGAACATATTCGTGAAAAATGAAGTAACTTTATTCTTGAGTTGTAGACATTCGAACATTCATGCTGAAGTCGTGCAGCGAACTTATTCATTAATTGTTATATATTATTCAAGTAATAAGTCTTAATGTGAAACCTTTATTCTTTATTTTCTTTATAATTCATTCAAGGCATAAAAAAAATGCAATTATACTTATTTGAAATGTGTTAAACCTGTGATCGAATGATTGAGAAATTCTGTTTTGTTCATCAAAATTCTCCATGAAAGTCTATAATTAAAAGTCAAGTGTATTAGTCAATTGGATTGGAATCTTTATTTATGTGTGGCCTACCTTGTATTTCAAGCGACCAAGAAATGCTGGAGAGAGGTGAGTTAGATTTCACTTAATATTATGCATGCTAAAATTAGTTTCGGTTTAGAAATGTTTTTTATGCAGGTTAGAATTCATGATTCATTATTCTAATTAATCAACAGACACAACGAAAAATTTGTTCTCATTATGATATATGGGCTCAAATTATTCGAAGTGGAATAGCGGAAAATTAATCAATGGAGAAAAATACTCAAACATCCTATTACAATTTTCATTTTTGTTTATTTAACGACTTGTCTTACTTTAGTTATACAACCGTTAATTACTTAATGTTCAGAAAGTAGAGTGGAGTCACTCCAGATTTTTATTCTTCAAGTACTACTTTATTTCTTTCGCAAACGTAACCAAATATGAACTCTTACCTTCTTTCAAATAATATGAAAATAAATAAAAAATACGCCAATAATTATTCACTAAAAACTATGACCATAATCTGCTTTTTGCAAATTCTAAGTACTGTTACCATAACAACATAAGTATACATATACAATATTAAATTGCCAGACGTCCATTTCAATTTATATGATAAATGATAACACACAAAATTGTTTCTCCTCTAGATTTTTCTTCTTTTTAATGCCAATATAAGCTGGATATTTGTCATAATTATTCACAATTATGGTGGTAGTAGTTTTCAAATGGCGTCTCAAGGGAACAGGTGAATTTTATTTTAAAAATATTGAAAAAAAAAAAAAAAATTATATATATATATATATATATATATATATTAATTGAAAGCATGCTCTTGGCTTTTCATTTAAATACATCATATTTGAGAAAGAATATAAAATTTAAGCTTATAATATTCAAAATAAGTAAAATATAGAGTAACCACGTATCTGGCGCCAAAAGCTTGTTCGAAGGCTGAATTATTTCGACCTAAAACAATTGCTGCTCGTTTTAGGATTTTGTAGTGTCTTCTTAAAAAGTTCTTATTCAATACAAATTTTTCTGTACATTTTACTGTAACTTAAAAAATGTTTTCATAGGGACAATGCACAAAAAAATCTGTCGTGCATATTCCATATATATAGAGACAGAGAGGGAAGGGAGAGAGAAGACTGCATGTCAGAGTACAGTGCAACCACGTTTCTCGTGCTCTTGAGCACGATTCCAAAGGCTTGGAAGGATGCCAAATTGACCTACAGATTGAGATTTGACAAACATCCAGTCATACGACATTCCCTTATCTATATTTTCTCTCAACCACAAAGGTTATCACCCTTATTTTAACACTGGATTCGCTGAGTCAGCACTTGCGCATAAGCTTCTGTGGTCACAAGAAACGTGGTTAAAGAATCTTTTGAGTTAAGGCCGGTTTCCACTGCGAGTTCTAGACCAAGGTTCAAAAAGTCAATCACGTTTCCGACACAAAGAGCCAAATGTCTTGTTATCAGTTGTAGCCCTTTTTTATCAGACTGCGCAGTTACTTCAAAGGAAAGCATGCAAAACTGACAAAGATATGTGCCCCTGGCCCCTCAATTATTTCAGCAGTGGGTTAGGACCAGGGACTTTTCCGGCCTTCCAAGCACGTCCAACCGTTTGACCACATGAAAAGATCCGCTTGACCACATCAATAGTGCCGATCGAACCAACCGCAGTGGAAACTGCACTTAATTCTTTTTTGCGGAGATTAAAGCTGGTTAAAGCAACAGAGCTGCTTGCGACTCAAAGGTTAAAAACCCTAAAAAAAAAGTCTTAAATAAATAAATAAATAAAACTCTGAATGTCTAATAATAATTATTAATTATTGTAATATAATATATTATTATATTTGCACTCAAATTATTTACACCAGAAGCCTTGAATCTTTTTGTATCTTGTATCAACCAATCAATAAAAATGTGCATTTCGTTCACATATCACCTCAATAACAAATGAATAATCAATGAAAACAAAACATAGCTTTGTAGAAAATATGAATATACAGATGGATTATATTAAAAACACTGAAATCAAGAGTAGGAACTAAATACAATCACCTTCGGCAAGGAAAGTAAAATATTTTCTCTAAGAAATATCCAATTAAGATAATCAAGGGAAATCTTGTTCAATACTCCAAGAAAAGTATAAGAGGCGAATCTCTCTTTACCTCGAGCGAATCTCTTTCAATTTTCCTTTTAAGTTCTAGGTTTTGATGGAGTTCAATCTTCCATGATATCCTCCAATAACTAATTGAATATACATCCTATTAGGAAAGATTTTAAGTCGTTTATTATCGACAAAGCTCAATTTCTTTTAAAAACTATAATCTTCCGAAAGCGTTTTAAAACATTTAAACTGACAACAGAACAACATTTCCTAATATTCGGGGGCCGCGGTAGCCTAGTCGGTAGAGCGCCGAGCTCGTAATTGGAAGATTGCAAGTTCGATACTCGAGCCGGCAAAAGACCGTCGTGTACACTAATGGTGGCTGGTGCACGTAAAATCTGTCGTGGCCGCAATGTCCTCCATGTTCCCATCAAAATTATACCTCTGGGGGGTCACCGAGGCGGGGGAGCCACTCCCTACATAGAGGATAAAAATTGTGACGGCATGTCTCCGGACCGTCACCAATTACCCATAGCACAGTACTAGTGCGACGTTAAACCCAACCTACCTACCTAATATTCGCATTTATAAATCTATCTCAAATAGCTTATCTTTGAAGTATAATATATAAACAATTTCCTATATCTATGATTCCTATATATGAATATTTTGTTGCAATTCAAAAACATGTAATTGAAAATTGAACAGTATTGGCATTTTTTAATCTTTTGCATGGGGGATGGTGGGGGTGGGGGGAGGAAGCACAGTGAAAACAATGTACGAAACTGTGTTTATACCGCACCTGACATAGAAAAGGTCTGCCGCGAAATGCTAAAAATACATATTTAAGACATTTATAACATTCAGTTGTGCAACTCCAGTTTTGGTTTTGATATAGTTTGGTTTAAGACGCTGTTGTTCTACGTTCAATTTTTGCGTATAAAGGGTCGTTAGAAACACTACGAACATCCCTGTCTCGTTGTGGGAATTAAGGCCAACTGACTGCATTAAGGTCCTAGGACTGAGGGGGATACCCTCCACGGGGGTCTCTCTCAGGGGTCCTAGCCAGTACTTACGCAAGTTTCGGAGAAAATCACGGAAAACTCCAAACGGCTAGGCCGACGAGCGCGATCTGGAATAGAATCCGGCGCCTCACATCTACCAGCTTCGAGCACAGAACCGCTCAGCCGCTCGTGGACCATCCCCGTCTGAATAGGAATTCGAATCCATATGACTAGAACGTTATCATGTGGCCAGAAGATGACCAGGTCATGATATAATCTTCTACTTTAGAGTTATTAAGATTTTGAGAGATTGTTTGTGATGTACATACATACTTTTTAATGTATGAGCCTCTCAAAAGCCGTAGCCACGGTGAGGGAGAGAGAGGTGGAGGTACAAACCAGCCCCCGATATTTGCAGATTTGTCAAATTTTTTTGAGTTATGCTTACTTTTTAACACTCAACATTATGTACTAAATTTTGAACACCCTCAGTTTTTTTTTTTTTTTTTTTTCCCGGCTAAGGCTTTCAGTCTCTAATAACTGCAAAATGAATAGAGGTGTAATGTTGCAAATTTGCTTGCATTTTATAACGTTTATTTAAAGTTTTGTACTTATTACTTTAAAACGTCAGTTTTGAGGTGCTTTCTTATTATTAATTGTGCACTTAATTTTTCTGGAAACTATATGATTTTAGGTTTTGACGATGTCCAGATAAACTTAAAATGTTTGGTCATTTTAACCTCCCATTTTGAAGATTCCACGAGAAAAAATAATGGAGCCAGTTTCAGCATTAATGCAAAGGGTAAAACTCCTTTCTTATATTTGCACTGCTACTGGAGTAAAAATAGATTAAAGTGGAAAAAAAAAGTATCGCATTTCTTATTGTTTTTTCGCAAATAGCTACAGCCGCCTTTCATTGAATTCTATTATACAGTCGGCAGCAAACTTTTTCGCGCATTAGCAATCTATATTAATAAAACCAGACTTTTGTATATAAATTTATCATAATCGAAAAATTTTGCGATATCTTCACGTTTCAAACACCATGAAAACCGAAAATGACCAGAAAATTTTGTCTGTGCGTGCGTGTGTGTCATCGTGTCTGTATGTGGCTTTTTTTTTCCGGGCATCACTTGAGAACGACTGGATGGAATTCAACGGTGCTTGGTAGAAACTAAGATCTTTACCTAACTTAAAATTACGTCTAACAATTTTTCAGAAATTTCCGCACGTTCCCCCAAGGGGGACAAAAGACAAAAACACGTTTGTCCGGGTATTACTTGAGAACGGCTGGACGGAATTCAACGGCGCTTCGTGGGAATTTAGGTCTTTACTCAACTTAACATTATATCTATCAACTTTTCAGAAATGCCTCCACGTTCCCCCCTGGGGGAGGCAAAAGAGAAAAACACGTTTGTAAGCATAACTCGACTCCCAATCACTTCACAGTAAAGAAATTGCACATGGGGAGACTAGACATGAGTACAAATAATACATTATCTGAATTTAGAAATATTTTTAAAGGAAGGGAGGGGAGAAATATTGAAAATTCCTGATTTTTGAGTAGACCTCTACCAAAAATGGAACAAATATATTGAAAAAAGGCTATGCGACTTCCTTAGGATTTTTCCAAAAACATATTTTTCGTTTTTTTTTTTTTTTTTTTTTTACGCATTATGTATTTTGTCGAGATTTCGCAAAACTTCGAACTTAGCCACTGGGGCAGGGGGAGTAAGAATCGGGTAAGTTGATGCAGAAGGCAGTGGGAACACGGACTCCTCACGTTGCGAGCGAGAAAAATCTCTACCGATCACAGCGGGAACTTTAACTCAAGTTAATTAATAATGATATGGGATTTTGACAACTCATTTCAGTATTGTGTCCAGCGAAGCGGGCAAAGCCTACTAGTAATTACTATACTCTTTAACTACATTTCTTGCGACCATGGAAGCCTCTGCGCAAGTGCGGATTCATCGAGTCCATTAGTAAAATAGGGGACGGGGAGACAAGCTTTTCGTTGAGAGAAAATAAGCGATAAGGGAATACCGAATGACTGGATTTTTGCTAAATTCAAACCTGTTGGTCAACTTGGAAACCTTCCAAGATTTTCGACTCGTCCTCACTGCTAGGCGTAGGAAACGTGATTACACTATATAAAAAAGTACGCTTAATACTGTTTTGTTAAATAAATCATTCTCGAGTTATGTTCTTAGTCTGACTAAGAACATGACTCGACAAGGACTTATTTGACAAAGCAGTATTAAGTAAATTTTTTTTTTAAATATAGGAATTACTTCTAGCGCTCTAATAATTTTTCTGCCGGCTGTAGAGCGCCCGTTTTCTAAGAATAACTAATACTATAACTTACTTTACTGACTGACAAGACGTCTCGTTTTCAAACATAACAGACCGCTACCATGCATAAGGGAAATATATATATATATATATAAGCTCTTTAAAAATATGTTGATGAATTATATTCAAATCCAAAAAAAACTGTACAGACATAAAATAAAAGTTATATTTACCTAATACATCAATTTTTATTTGCCTGATCGATACAATTTAAAGCAGAAGATTGGAAAGACTTGTTTTATAAAATAGAAATATTACGTATGCTTCAAAGTTGAATACATAAGACACCGGTCAAAAAGTCTCAGGGCTAACCAAAAGATTGCATCACCATAGCTACCAAGTCTCCGTTATTTCCACAGGAGACTTCATACAGGAAAGTTTTTATAATTGTTTTTAGTTTATTTAATTTTATGTATTCATCGAAAATATATGTGACAGATTCCTTTCTAAAAATATTGGCGTATAAATCTGATTTAAAAATTAGAAATGTTGGCAGCTATGCGTCACAAAGGAATTATTTTTATGTGAGTAAGGTAGTACCGCAGTTTATTATACAGACAGGACACTCCCGTAGAATGGCAATCAAAATGCAATTACCATATGACCCTGTTGGCAACGGCTGTACGTTTCTCGAGTTCTCCAGCTTACGCAATCGCTTGTCTTATTTTTATTATATCTATGATTTTGTTTGGCAACTATGCTATTGTTCACAAACTTGATTGTCAAAAGCAATTTATTTTATGAAGCAAGTATTAAATATTAAGCAAATGCATTTTAAAAATATACATGAACCAAAAATATTTTTTTCATTTTAAAGCATTGTGTATTCATTAAACCAAGCAATGTTCAATATTTAATGATTTCATACTACTATTTCAGAAGCACAGTTTTTAATTTCAATTTGTACTTGAATATGAATGTGTTTGCCAAAGTATATTTTTAAACATTATAAAAATTAATTTTATTTCTTAGAAGAATAACTGTGAATGTTTTGAGTATGATTTTGTGAATTGAAAAATAATAGAAAGGAAGAAGAAAAAAAAACTTCACATACTAACATGCTACTCACTACTCGCGAAATAGCAAAACAATTTTCGATCAAAGATGCTATTCATGTAGACCTAATACATGTGGAAGTTGTTAGTTCTCCCCTCAGTTGACACTACTGGTGCTACAATCGCCTCGGTTCGCGTTTTAGTTTCACTGTCCTATCCAATCTACATGATAATCTGTGGGTAGAATTAACCTTAAAAAAAATACACGACAATGTTTACCGTTATTTCGATTGTATGTTACCCGAGATTTTAAAGTTTTAGTGACTCTAAACTTTTGATATTTTCAAAACAATGGACAAAGCTTAATTTCGTGTGTTGATTAAACATTGTTTTTTGATGGGCAAAAACACTATTGAAACTAAGCAACGGTTTAAAAGTGTTACAAGCCATTTTTCTGAGTTTCAGTTATACTTTTGCACTACTCCGGAGACTGTTTTCAACTCTTATATTGTATGAAGCAATATTACAAAAATATAAAACTTTTACTGGTTTGAAAATGTTTTCCAAAAATTACGGAATGAACAATAGCTCTACACATTTTCCCGTTTTAGTTCTTTAACCTATAATTTCCGACGATTTTCTTCTTTTGGAAATCGGAAAACCAACATTACTGTTTTTCTTGTTACGATTACGCTGAAAAAACTCTTATGGCATACAACTAATTACCATTTTTTAATTCCTATCCAAATGTAAATATCAAGGTATTAATATTTAAAACATAAAAAAACAGCCACTGTTTACAGTCGGCAGCAAAAGTATCCGAGCACTAGCCAATAATTCCGATATCAAAGAAGTACACCTAAAAGTGTTTTGTTAAATAAATCCTTGTCGAATCATGTTTTTAGACTGACTAAGAAAATGACGCGACAAGGATTTATTTAAAAAATCAGTATTAAGTGTAGTACTTTTTACTTTCTTCTATATGTAATAAAGAGAAAGTATTGGATTCGAGAAATTTTTCGACCTCCGTTTTTTGATGGATTTACACGTTTTGGGATGTCCTGAACACGAGTTGATAGTTTTTAGAAAATGTCTATCCGTGTGCATCACGATTTTTGTGGGCACTGTAGCTCACGAACCAATGAATGAAATTTAACCAAACTTGGTATTTAGTTGCATCCTGACATAAACTGGTGCTGATTAGATTTGGGGATCAATCGCTCAACAGGTGGCGCTGCGATCGCATTTTTTTAGACAGAGATTATTGCTAGTTCTCGGATACTTTAGCTGCCGACTGCAAATGGGCAGGCAATAATGTCACTGTCGCTACCTCTATAGCTGCATCAAGTAAAAAAGTACACCCGCACTTTTTTTTTTTTTTTTTTTTTCCAGCTTGAAATTGCTCTAACAAAATTATTTTTATTTCAATTTTGGACTTTTTCCCCTCTTATGAATACATCACAGAAAAAATGATTCTTAAAAAGTCATGTTTATCAATCAATTGATTTCAAAGACAAATTGAAAGTTTCTGCTCCATAAGAAGACGCGACTTTAAATAGATAAAAGCTATATTTAACTTTACAACTCTTATTGATCAAGGAGATGAGAAAATCTAAATTTGCCACCTTCTCAGAAATGAAACGATGCTACTTATCTACTGATAAATCGAAATTTTATTTAATGCCGTGTATTTTTAGTTTCAGCATTCTTGTATTTTGATCCCGTGCTCGACTTAGCCTTATTTCTGCACTACGGAATTAGGTAACCTCCCCCCCAACGCACACACACATTTTTCCCAATCACTAATATTTTTAGTATTTTTATGTGCTTAATCAAATGTTCAGCAACTGGCATAAAAGTTTTTTTTTCTTTTTTTCCTCAACAATTATTTTCATAATTATTACCGTTGTTACTGCTATTATTATAAGTTACCATGCAAGAAGAAAATTTTATTTCAAAATACAGGGTGTTTACAGCTGAAGCGGACGAGCAGGTTTCTAACAAATTTGGGAATTGGGGGATGAAATTCCTGAAATGCAGCAAAAAATATATATAAACGAATGAAAAAAACACTAAATGGCGCTTTGCATGGGAAAACAAACTATAACTTGCAGGTCGACTCGGCGTTCCCTAAGTTAAAGCAATATTATGGAATTTTCAAATCAGTGAAAGAACCATGGTAATAGAATATCCCCTATACTTCCATGGAAAAAAAACTAAGCAAAGAAGGTGTAAAATGAAAAGAGGGCACAGGGTTTGTATGGAACTTCCTTGGTGATATTTTATTTTTTTGCTGTTTTTGCGATGAATTTCAATGTCTGTCGCAATTGCGGAAGTATATACAGTCGAACCTCGTTAATATGAGCACGCTTAACGTGAATTACTTTTAACATGAATTTCACAATCCCCGAGAAAATGAAGATTAGTTTCTGAGTTACTGAATAAATTTTTTACTCCCCTTGAGACTCCTGTTAACGAGGTTTGACTGTACATACTGTATGTACAGTACTGTTTGACTGTACATACTGAGTGTTTGACTGTACGTAGTGCATAAACAATTTGAATATTTGTTGCTTAGTTTTTGATCCCACTTGGGTTATTTCGCTTGTCACATTTCCAATTGTTCCACGCAAAACACCACCTGGTAGACATTTCTTGAACTAAAAAAAGATTAATTTTTAGACTAAAAAGAATTTCGTGAATAGCTCACATAACTAATTTGATATAAATTCAATCGCTAATTTACGCAGGTACATGCTCTTTACAGCGAAATTTTAATTATTAACAACTTATATACATATAAGGTAAATGATGGTTTTGGGCAGTCAAAACTAGTTTAAGATTAAAATCGTAATTTTTGTTGACTAAAATTGTTCAAAATATATAATATTAGAATATTAAGTAAAAAAACTTTATAAAAAAAGAAGTTTTACACTTTAAAAAGAATCCAAACGATATAACGTTAAAAATATTTTATCAAAAGCAGTTTGTTAAAAACTCACACTTTAATAAATCGATTAGATTTTATTAACATAATATTTATTACCTTTACCTTAGCTAGATTACCTAGATAGATTAACCTTTTAAAAATGAAAATTCAATTTGTCATAAAGTGTTTTATAATAAAACCCTCAGTACATACCATGCATTCAACCACTATGTGCAAAACTTAATCAATTCTCAGCAAAATATAAAGACAGAAATAAAAATTCTTACCCAGTACTCTGCACAGAAAAAAACAAAACGTACTTACCTAAAAAAGAAAGAAAATATACACACATTAGTCATCAATAAACTACCAATCAAAGCACTCAGTATCATTTACAACTAGTGGCGTAACATCACATGAATTATATCCTGTGAAATAGGCTATCAGGAGAAGCAAGGGAATCCAACTGGATTACATGGTTATTAGTTACTACCCAGAACATTTAGCTGACACTTTGATTAAAGTACGAGAATTCCTGTAGACAAACCATCCCAAATCACCCATGACTAATGGAAGCGATTCGCATTGGTTTGTTTAAGATATACACATATTTTATGGATTAATTATTTACATACAAGGTAGGTAAATACAAGGGTAGGTAATACAAGGTAGGTTACATACAAGGTAGGGTAAGTGCACCAGTGATTGACACTTTTACAGCAATCTCTGACGTTTTTAATGTTCTAGTCATCAGAAAATATTTTTAGAAATCTTAAGTAAGTACATATGGCATGAAAGACATTCAGAACCACATATATGTTAAAATATATACATTTCATAACAATTATTATTTTTTTATGGATTTTTATTTGGCACCCACTCAATGTTCCAGTCATTGACACTGCCAGTTTTTCATTTTATCAGTAATTGGCTCCCTATGTTCCAGTGTTTGACACTGCTAGTTATTCATTTTACCAGTTATTAGCACCCTATGCTCCAGTGTTTGACATAAAATGTTAAAATTCTTATATGTAAAATATATGATTTTATTATTTTTCATATTTATTAATTATTTCGGGATAGATGTCAATTACTGGACCATGCCAATCACTGGAGCACCTACCCTATATGTAAAAATGTAGACTACTGTAAAAAAAAAAAAAAAAAAAAAAAAGATTATTATTGAGTGCGACCTGGGATTAAACCTTGAATCTCTCGTCTACCACTTTCGAGAACAGAACCTCTCTGCCACTAGTGGGTCAAATAGGTAGGAAAAATATTATGAAAAGCAAAAATTTAAGCCGTGGTATTGAAGAGGGGTGGGTAGGAAAGATACATTAAATTTTAGTCACAAAAAATGTATATATACACACATAACTTTTATTATATTTTACAACTTTTTTTTCATGATAGAATGAAGATTAATAATTTAATGAGCATCAAAAGTAACGGGTCAAATTTAAAACCAGAACTTCAAATCTAATCTTTTTAATAATACTAATTTATACTCGTATAAGTAACTCATATGGTTTCTCACTACTTCAAAAATAAGGCAATTTTGTGCAACATTAAAAGAAATCGCATTTCTCAAGTAGAATTTTTCTTTCCTTTTTGAAGTACTCGATTATATCAAACAGGTAGAAAAGAAAGGAAAATGATACAAAGCAGAACATAAACAATAAAACAAAGAAATAAATATATAAAAATAATAAATGAATGAAAAAAGAGAGGTACACAAGCATGTGACTAAAAAGCTAAATCAATTTTCAGACACACACACACACACACAAAAGACACTTTTTGTTTTACTTATAATTTTGTCTACATAAAAGAATAAAGTTTAAAAGCATACTAAGTAGAAAAAAAAAAAAAAAAAAAAAAAAGAAAGAAAGAAAGAAAAAGGTCAAATTTAAAACCGCAGTTTCAAATTTATTCTTTTTAATAAATTCTTAAAATATATGCGATGCTTATGGCTGCTTCTCCCTCAAAATAACACATATTAAATAAAAATCGTTTGTCTAATTTATACTGACTGGTTATTTTTAAAAATTTATTTAGCTCTGAAACAATTTATTTTTACATTTCTTAGAAAAATGACAACTGACAAAATTACAAACTTATGTTTTAACTAAAAGAAGACTTCAAATGTCATATAAATAAATAAATAAATAAATAAAAAAGTATTTGGTAACAACAGCAAGAACAAAAAATTAAACAATATTCTTTTACATTAAACAGAAAAATATTTTTGAGTTTAATTAGTACATAAGCTATAAAATGTTTTTCTTCAGTTTTAACGCGCTGAATTATTTTATTTTCACTTAAAAATGCTACTTAAATATGGTATTTTTATTTATTTATTTATTTATTATTATTATTATTATTTTTTAAATGAAAATGGGAAAGAATATTTAACTTTTAAATATGGATTTTTAGAAAATGAGTTTTTGGCAATATATAATTTTTATATAATCACCATACAAAACACTACGATTAAAATAAAATAAAATAATAAAAAACTAGTATGTTGTGGCCATCACAAAACTGTCTTCTATACTTTTCTATACAAATTCAAATGCAAATACTTTTCACCAAAAGTTGGACTCTAATTTTTGTCAGGGTGCAACTGCACATAAATTTGTATGAAGTCCTATGCAGTAGTTCCTAACATACAGTTGCCACAATTTTTTTTTTTTTTTTTTTTTGTTACACAGATACGCAGATAGACATTTTCTAAAAATGGTCAAATCATGTTTTTAAACCTCTCAAAACGTACAAATTCATCGAAAACCCGAAGTCGAATTTTTTTACGAAACTAAAACATTCATCTATTGAATATAGAAGAAAGTAATAACAGAAAAGAAAAAAATTCAGCTAACTAACATTTTTAATAAATTCTAAAATATATGCAGGATTGTGATTTTCCACCATTAAAAATATGACAATTTCACTAAAAAATTCATTTCTTATTTTTACTAGCTGGTTATTTTTAAAGAGTTATTTTGTTTTGTAAAAACTGATTTTCACATTTTTATTAAAAAAAATAAATAAATAATAAACGGTCATATACGGTAGGCGTTCCAGTGATTGGCATGCTCGAGTAATTGACATCTACCCCGAAATAATTAATAAATAATAAAAATAATAATCATATATTCTACATATAAGAATTTTAACATTTTATGTCAAACACTGGAGCATAGGGTGCTAATAAAACTGGTAAAATGAATCACTAGCAGTGTCAAACGCTGGAACATAGGCGGCCAATGACTGATAAAATGAAAAACTGTCAGTGTCAATTACTGGAACACTGAGTGAGTGTCAAATAAAAATTCATAAAAATAATTGATATCAAATGTATATATTTTAACATATATGTGGTTCTGAATGTCTTTCATAACATATGTACTAACTTAACATATCTAAAAATATTTTCTGATGACTAGAACATTAAAAACATCAGACATTGCTCTAAAACTGTCAATCACTGATGCACTTACCCTAAATAAAAGAAAAATATTTTACACAGTATTATTTTAGTTTAAAACTAAAATAATTTTCGCGTTAATTAGTACGTAAATTTTAAAATGTTTTTCTGAAACTTTACTGTTCTAAACTATTAAAAAAAAAAAACCTTTAAAAACAAGCAAAATTAAAAATAAAATAAAAATAAAGTTTATTTAAAAGACATTTATATTAAAATATATTTTTCGAAGCTTTTCGCCTCGATCAGAAAGGCATCCATCAGGAAATTAACAAAATTTAGTTTGACAATGTACAAGACGTCTGACTTCTCCAAGCAAGTTCCTCACTAGTTCCGGGTCTCAAATGTTGTCTCCTTTTAGACCCAAAAAAGCTCCAACTGACCGACTCCAGAATTTTTGACCTAAACTGTTTTTTGACTTTCTTCAACTGTATTTGTCGTCTGATAATGTTATATATATACTTGAACGCTTAGCTGCACATTGTGAAACTAAATTTTGTTAATTTCCTGATAATGCCCTGCTGATCAGGGTGAAAAGCTTTGAAAAATGTATTTTAATATAAACGTATTTTAATTATATATATATATATATATATATATATATATATATATATATATATATATATATATATATATATATATACATATATATATTAATTTTACTTGTTTTTAAAGAGGCTTTATATAAATTTTAGAATGATACCCATGGTTAATAAATATCTATGCATGAGATATGTTATCTCATTATGCTGAATTATTTCATTTTCATTTAAAATTTTTGCATAAAAATGATAATTCTTTTAATGAAAAGGCAAAGAAGATTTATTTTAACTTTTAAATATGGATTTTTAGAAAATGAGTTCTTGAACATTTCGTAATTTTTCATACAATTCCGAAGCAATAAATAAATAAATAAATCCAGTTTCAATCACAAAAAGAACATATTTACATACAATTTTTGTTTTGAATATAATCTTTTCTTCATATAGAATAAAAATTAAAAACTTAATAAGTTTTTTTTTTTCTTTTCTTTTTTTTCTTTCTTTTTTTTTTTTTTTTTTTTTTTATTAAAACCGCAACTTCAAATTTATCATTTTTAAACTGTTATGGTTTCCCACCACTCAAAATAAAACAGTTTCATTAGAAATCTTTTATCTTATTTTTTAAAAGTTATCTTTGTCTTGTAACAATTGATCTTTATATTTCTCAGAAAAATGTCAACTAACAAAAATATAAAATTATATTTTAACTAAAAAATGATTTTAACTGTCATATAAATAATAGAAAAACATTTTACTCAATATTCTTTTAATTTAAAAAGGAAAACATTTGAGAGATTATTAGTACGTAAGTTACAAAATTCTTTTAATTTAAAAAGAAAAACATTTGAGAGCTGATTAGTACGTAAGTTACAAAAAGTTTTTTGCTGAAAACTTATTGTGCTCAACTATTTTATTTTTGATTAAAATTTTTTTGTATATAAAGTTTTTTAAGGAGAGGAGGGGGAAAACTTAAATGAACTTTTAAATATAAATTTTGCAGTAAATGCGTTACAATTTTTATACAATTCCATGATAAATACCATGCAGTTTTCTATGGATAAATATATGTTGACGAGGAAAGAAAAATCAAAAGTTTAGAAAAAAACATTTTATTAGAACAGCTCAGTAAATGCTAACTAACCACCATCCAATATCAATATGAAAAATAACGAAAAAAATTAAAGGAGGCGGGGGGGGGGGGGGAACCACACATTATTACAAAAAGAACTTTTGGAAAAATATTTTATTTTTGCAAAAACAACGGCTATTATTCTAAACGTTACATAAGCTCCAAAATCTAGTTGTTTAATTTTCTTATTTCATTAATTTTTAATTTTGGTATAGTACAAAATATATAAAATTAATAAATATTGTAAAAATATCAAATTTTTTTAAATAAGCTATTATTTTTGTTTTCTTCTAATCTTAGCTCAAGAACTTCCTTCCATGAAATAATTGATTATATCGAACGTTCGAAAGAAAAGGACGGGAGGAACAGGGTTTATAGGAACGATAACAATTTCAGAATTTTTATTCGTTGAATATCGATTCGTCATGATATTAAACCATCCCTTTGCCTCCCTTAAAAAAAAAAAAAAAAGGCACAACGCATTATATCTTTAAATATAGGTTATTACTATTTTATATTTATTATATTATTTTTATAAAATCTCCAATGCACTTTTAGATTTAAAATACAGGGTGTTTATAAAGTCCCGGACCCATTTTGATGTTTAATAGCTCATAAAATAATGAAGATATAAACAAACTTATGGCATTTATTGATGGAATAACTCATATATTTTCTTTTCAGGTTTGAGTATCTTTACTTTTGTAAATATCGTCTGTGCGTGTGTTTAATTTCAGATAATTTCATTTTCCAGTCTAAATATCTGTACTTTTCTAAATATCGTCTGCTTATTAATTGCATTTATCTCTCTTCTGTTTTTGGCAACTATTGCAATGTTATGTTTACTTTTGATGTGTTTGTTCTATGTAGTACTTTTGTATGTGATGTTTTATTCGAGCGGATATTAAGGAGAATGCATACACCACAAGAGAAAGCACAGATTTTATGGTGGTACATAGAAACGAAATCGATAGTGCAAGCACAGAGAAATTGCAGAAGAATTTACCAAAAAGATCCTCCATCCAAAATAAGCATCTTGTGGAGGAAAAATAATTTTCTAGAAACTGGAAGTATCGCAGATAAGATACGTCCCGGACGTCCCTGCACAAGTGATTTTGATGTTGACCGTGTCAGAGAGACATTTTTACACAATCCTAGAAGATCTGTGAGACGTGCGACGAAAGGGGCACACGTGGAAGCTCATTGACAAGAGTCATGAAACTTTTTGAGTCTATCTAACCATTTATGTTATTAATTTTAATCTATCTTTATTATTTTATGAGTTATTAAACACCAAAATGGGTCCGGGACTTTATAGACACCCTGTATAATTCTTTTCTTATACCAAAACCTCAGTCTTCAAATTTTTCTTTAAGACGTGTAAAAAATGTAAAATAAATCACTGGGAAGAAAGTTTATAGCTCATACCCTTATACTACTACAGCATATGCAATATTGTGTTTACACTAATAATTGCATAAAATATTATTTATTCTTTTATCACAAATACATTTTTAACTAGTATGTTGTGGCCACCACATGACTTTCTTCTATATTTTCCTATACAAATTCACTCAGTAAAAATAATTTATTAAAATTATTATTTAAAAAAAAAATATCTTCCATGATAATTCAGACGATTTCCACATTAGAGAAGTCACTACATATCCAAAAAAAAGTCCATTTTATTTTTAATATAAAAAAAAATACGAGTTTTTTTATCCAAGTTTTTTTTCGTTAAAAGTAAAAAAAAAAAAAAAAAAAAAAGCGTTAACTTTGTTTTAAATTATCACAGATCTATAGTTCAACCATTCGTTTTAAAGGTATTGACGAGACCTTTCGAAATATACCCATCTTGAAAATTTACCCCCCTCCCCCCCCCATACACAAAATTTTTTTCCTAGTTAAATACTACAATTATCAATAATTCATATTAATTTTACAATCACAAGTTTAAAAAACTCTCATTATGCACATTTATACGAAATTTTGTCCTATACTGCCATGTTAAAAATTTAGAAAAAAAAAATGCGATTATAGCGCCACCTGTTGAGCAATTGATCCCCAAATCTAATCAGCATCAGTTTATGCCAGGGTCCAACTACATACCAAGTTTGGTTAAATTTCGTTCATTGGTTCGTGAGATACAACGTCAACAAAATTCGTGAAGCACACACACACACACACACACACAGACATTTTCTGAAAACTATCAAATCGTGTTCAGGACATCCCAAAACGTGTAAATCCATCGAAAACCGGAGTTAAAAATTTTTCACGTATCCAATACTTTCTATATATAAGAAAGTAAAAAAGAGAATGAAAGAAAAAAAATAAGTAGATAGGAAAACGCTATAAATTGCAAAAACAATTGTTGCGGATAAAAATAATTAAAAAACGACACTTCATAAGGCAAAAAAGTGTAAGGAATTAAATAAGCATGTTATATATATATATATATGTATATGACGATCTCACATACCAAGTTTGGTGCATTTATACACTACAGAGGCTTTGATATAATAGTCTTTCCGTAAACGGGAAAAATTTTAGAACAGCAGCGCCAGTCGACAATATGCATTCTAATTCAATTAGCATAATTTTTCATAACAACCTTTCGCATATTGTTCAATTATACTCCACAGAAGCTGAGATATGCCCACCCACTAAAAGGAAATAATTTCAGCACAACAGCGCCACTAACTGTGTAATATGCCCCAAAAATTGACAGATATTTTTTCCTTTTTAGGTGCAACTAAATATATAATTTTCTTAAATTATGTGCATTAATTTTAGTTAGAGCAATCATAATCTTTAGTTAGAGCAATCATAAAATGTTTATCAGATTTTTTACTAAAAATTGTCAAAACAAAATAAAACTCTTAAAACGTACAAAACCGCTAAAAACCAGAAGTCGAAATTTTTTTACGAATCTAACTCTTTCTGTATTTTACTGTATAAGAAAAAACTTAAGACTATTTTTAGCTTATTAATTTCAAGCACAAATAAATAAGTGTACTTGAAAAGAATCAAGATAGATTTTGCAAAATTTGTAAAAGAATAGATTTAAAAGTTATCTTTTATTACAATTCTTTAATCACGGAAAAAAGAAAACAATAAAATACAAAAATAAAATGGTAAAACAGATTGTCTTAACGACAAAAAACGTTTTTATATGCAAATCAATCATTCATGTGGAAAAACGCTTAGTCTTTTTCTTTTTATCTTTTCTGTCCAGTTTAAGTTTACATTTTTAAGGAATAATGTTAAGCTTGCTTTACTTATTATTTTTCATTGCCTTACTTATTTTTAATTTTACCATGTCAAAATTTTGTTTTTTCCATAAATAAAAGTACATAAATAAAGAAACAAAACAGGGAAAAATGAAAAAGTATAAATTTTGGAAAGATAAAAGAATGAAGATACATTTTTAATTTCATATTTAATTAAAAAAGAAAAAAAAAAATCCTGGATCAAATAAGTAAAAATAATTTACCTTAAACAAAATCTTAAAAATTGAATTTATATTAGCAAATTTTTAATTATCACAAAAATAACCAATATATATTTATATATACAGTAAAGCACCGTTTATACGTCTTTCAAGGGACTGGCGTAAAAGGACGTATAAATGAAAAGACGTATAACCGAAATTTTGATATAATAACACTTTGATTACTACAAATTTAATGACACCTAAGCTCAATTTATATGAAAATACTAATTAATAGTGTTTCTTAAGTTAGTAAATGTATATTATACTTTTATAATATTTAATTAAAAAAAAAAAAAAGATTTATTATAAAAAGTGAGAAAAATCATACTATGAATGCATGACTGGGTACTAATTACATATGTCATATATTGATTATTATATCACATTTCTTAAGAACTATATGAACATATTATGAATGTTAATTATATATATATTGCTTATCTTTAGTGATAAGCGTACGATTTATGTCCACACAGATAGTTATTTAATAACATTAAAATCTTTAATATTCGTCTGATTTGCTGCTAGATTATTGGATATACACATAATATCGATAATGTTTAACTACAGTATTAAAAATTCTACTGTGAATTCAATTGATTCTTTGATCAGTATTCTTCGATTTTTACTATGTTCCTTCATTTAAAATATTTTCTACGAAAAATCTGTCTTATTTAGAATGGAAAATAATGACAGGTCGAGAAATATTGCGAATTTTAGTAAAGTGGAAAAGACGTATAACCGGTATGAGCGGCGTATAAACGAAGAATTTTTGCATTAAAATGAATAGGAATGAATCGGGACTTCACTAAAAGGACGTATAAATGTAAAAGACGTATAAACGGTGCTTTGCTGTATTTGGATAAATTTATTGATTGACATTGTTTAAGAAATATTGAAATTTATATTTTCAGTTCCTTACTGAGGATAAAAAGCGACAAGTTCAAGAAAAAGAATTCGAAAAACTGTATTTTTCAAAATGATATTCTTACAATACCAAGCAGTGATAATTCCAGAGGATTAGACGGAAAACTAGATTTCACGGTCCCCATAGATATCCATACTTACTATTAGAATGCTGTAAATTACTGTAAAAAATTTTGATTTATCTGTTATCAGGAAGCCGTATATTGAAGTAACCCTGTTTTTTACGCAATCTTCTCAGTTCTACTGAGTCGCATTTCAAAGATCGAGAAACGCTGAAATAAATGTCTAATACTGGATGGTGTCATATACATATATGTTCGATTTTAATTCGCTATACAAAGCTATGCCGTTCAACCGATCGCTAGGAAAATTGGTACACTTGTAAATCAGGACGAAATCTAACTAACGCCATATGTTTCAGTTCATTTGGATAATTGGTTCAAAATATATTAAATGAAAACCTCGTTTTAAGTTTAAAATTATTTAAAAGAAAAAAAAAAAGTTAAGGCCAAAATAATAATAATAAATGAAATAAAAAAATAAATAAAAATTAACCAATTTATTTTTCGACATAGAAGGAAATGTGTTTATTTTATGCCCAAAATCAATCAATAAATAAATAAACACGTAACAATTTTCCTTTATCTAAACTAAAGGACGACTTTCTATTTTATTTATTTATTTATTTATTCTCAACGCTTATGAGCGATTAAAAAATGTTCTTCACCCCCCCCCCCCCCCCTCTTGCTAGTTAAAAAATATTTATAATAAAACTGAGAAAAATTGTGTTAAAAAAAAAAAAAAAAGAACAGAACAGTTTTAGTATAGGATTCCTTGGCGAAATTTAAAATTTGGCATCGAAATAGCTCTGACGTTACTGATAAAGATCTATATTCACGCAGTTGCGATAGCCTTTTTAATCTATCGCCAAAATGACAACAAACATTTAAAAGCTGCCAAGGGTGTGCTAGATTAAAGCTGTAAAAAATAAAATAAATAAATAAAAATAATAATGTAATAAACCGTTGCTAAGGAACGAAGCACATTTACTACCTGCCTTTATGTGGAAGAATAGATTAAAAAAACTTCCTGTCGTACTAAATTATAATTTGTTTCGTATTTTATATCTAATATAAAAATCGGCTTGGGTTTTTCATTTCTTCTCTCCTTAAGATGATTTTTTTTATAAGAAATTCACTAAGGAAGCAAAAATTCAGGAATTTCCGATTATAATTTGCTTTTCCTCCCTCAGGAATATTGGATGATAATGAAACTTTCCGAAGGAAAAGGAAAAAATGAACATCCAAAGCCTTTTATCTAATCAATATCAATCAGTAGTGAGTGTGTATAAGAACAAATTCACAAACGAAGTTTGGATCTCAAGAAACTTACAAGAGAACAAATATAGAAATTTTACTTTCTTATTAAAGAAAACTAATAAAACAAACAAAAAATTTTGTTAAAGAAGAAAAAAAAAAAAAAAAAGTGTATTGTGCCATTACAAAATTTTATTTTATCATTTTACAAAAGAGCGCCACCTACTGTGTTACATGGAAAAATATTTAATCATAGTATCGCTCACTACAGATTTTACGTATGCTGTTTGATGCAATTTTCAATAACAGATGCCGAGATGCAGCTACAAAGAAATCGGACAAAGTGAACAATACCTGCGTTACATGTCTGCCGATATACACCCGAATTAAATTAGCACACTTTTAAATGATCGGTATCATCACATATCAAGTTTAGTGCGTTTATACGCTATAGAAGTTGAGATATAGTCTTCCTTTACACAGGAAAAATGCAGGATAGCAGCGCCTCTTATCGGCTGACATAACCCAGATGTAGTCAACATTTTTTTTTCATAATAGACATATCACACATCAGGTTTGGTGCATTTATACGCTATTGAAGCTGAAATATAATTTTATTACACACGGGAAAAATTGCAGCATAGCAGCACTACTTGCCATTCAATATGCATCCAAATTCATTAAGCATCGTTGTCCATAATCATCTTCTAACATACCAAATTTTGTTCATTTATACAGAATAGAAGCTCAGAAATAATATCCTCGTAAATCGGAATCATCTCAAGACTGCAGCACCCCCTATAACGCGATTTTCTCCAAAAGTTCATACCCATAAACTTAAAGTTAAAATGCAGCCAAATGTAAATTTGTAAAAAAATCTGTGCATTAATTCTTTCACTACAACTGACACAAAATGTTAGTTACACACACAGAGTTTGACTGAATTTTCCTAAAATTGATAAAATTGTGTTCGCAACATCTCTAAACGTGTGAATCCATCGAAGACCGAAAGTCGAGAGTATTTATAAATTTAATACTTTTCTCTACGGATATGGAGAAAAAATAAATAAATAAATACATAAAAAAGGGGCTAACCTTGAATTATTACTGTCAAAGTAAATATTTACAAAAAAAAAAAAAAAAAAACTCTAAAAATTTTCTTTTTGGCTTCTACTTTCTTTTATTAAGTAATAAATTAAAAAACATATAAAAGTTTAAAAAAAAAAAAAAAAAAACATCTTATTTGAAAGAATAACAATTGGTATTTTCATAAAAGGATCTTTTATTTTAGTAATGAAATCATCCAATATTATAAAAGATGCGAAAAAAATTTAAATTTTTTTTATTGTTCTAAAATATTTATTTTTCATTAAAAAAGTTAATAAAATTAAAGTATATATATATATATATCTGATAAACTCTTTTTGCCTATGAGTAATATTCAGAAAATCCTACATACTTCATATTTGATGATAATCAAAATTTTTATAGAAAAAGGAGGGGGGTATTGGTGTTTGAATTAAAATCAATTGACTGCACAAGCGTCCTAGGTCTTAGGAGGAGTACCCTCCGTGGGGAAGTCTTTCTGAGGGGATCCTAGCCCGTATTTACGCACTTTTCGGAAAAAAAAAAAAACACTGAAAACTCTGAACGGCTAAGCCGACGAGCGCGACATGATATCGAGCCCAGCACCTGAAGTTTACCAGCTTCGTGGTAGAAGAACCTATCGGCCGCTGGTGGGTCCAGTCGTTCTGTGGGTTAAGGAGAGGCCTTCAAGATATTTTATTAAGAAAGCCCTAATTAAGGCTGAATACTACGATAGGGTCCTAGACCTGGGTAGAATGTCCTCCTGAGGGGGTATTTCAAAGGTGTCCTGGCCAATCCCCAGCAGCACATCTTCTCCGAAAAGCATCCCCAGGATGTCCTGTGGATACAAAGGAAATCATATGGACATCCTCAGGATGTTCTGTGGACAAGTGTGCTACTAGAGATATTTATGAGGCTAAGGTACTTTAGAAATACCCCTTCAGACTCTTTTTCGAAGAAAACCACGAAAAACTCCGAATAGCTAGACCAACGAGAGTGGATTAGGATCAAATCCGACACTTAAAGAGGAGAGAGGACTTGGAATATAATTTAACATTCAAGAGTAATAAATATGTTTTAAAAAACTGTTTTATATGAATTAATAGTTAAAGTATTACAAAAAATCATTATTATTTTGGAACAGTATACTTTATTTTTGAGATAAAATGAAATTTACTCTGGGAATAATATACAAAAATAGGAAATAAAAATAGATAATAAAATTCAACATCTTAATTTTTTTTCCTTACTTTTTTCTGTGAAAGAAAAAAGATAACAATTAAAGATTAACAAAATCTTCATAGATCTTTTTTTTTTTTCCTATTTTCTTTAAAATATTTTGCTCTCATTTTTCTCATATGAAAGTTTAAAATTTTAGAATAATCTATTACAAAACGATGGTTCGCCTGGTTCGGTACCAGGTCGCGCTCATCCACCTAGACATTCGGAGTTTTTCGTGGTTTTCACTAAAACTCGCGTAAATACGCACTAGGATCCTTTATAAAGACCCCTGTGAAGGGCATTTCACCTATAGACGTAGAACCCTAACGTAATTTCTGCCTTAAGGGAGTCTGGGACACAAAATTTTTGTTTTTCTGAAATTGGAGCTTTTTTGACGATGAAGTGGAGCAAGAAAGAATCTTTAAAAAAAAAAATTAAATAAAAATTTAAAAATTTAAATAAAATTTAAAAAATTTAAAATAATTTTTTTTTGATAAATTTAAAATTTGTTATATCTTATGAACTAATGGTTCAATTTACAAACTTTTTTCACTCTTATATACAGAAAACATTTATCTTCAATTTGTCTTCGGGATTTTTAATTAGGAGCAAAACTTTTTTGGTAATCCAAAAGTTATGCATGAATTTTTCAAATTAAAATTAATATTTAAAAAAAAATATCATTATAATCAGAAATCCTGAAGACAAATTGAACATAAGTCCTTTCTGAATATAAGGGTGAAAAAAGTTTGTAAATTGAACCATTAGTTCACGAGATAACAAATTTTAAAGTTATCAAAAATTTTTAATTTTTAAACTTTTATTTAAAAATTTTTTTTAAAGATTCTTTCTTGCTCAACTTCATCGTCAGAAAAGCTTCAATTTCAGAAAAAAATAGTTACAGCAATTCATCCATAAATAATAAAAACAAAAAATTGGTGTTTCGGACCCCCTTAAAACCCTGCAACAACTACAAAATGATATTCCTCAATGCAGAAATTCCGAAATGATTTTTCCTCCCCTTTCTGGGATATTCGATGATAATCAAACATTTTAAAGAAAAGAGTTAAAAGAAAAGAAAGAATAAAAAGTTTTTATCTAATCAATAACAATCACCGGTTAATGCACTTTAAGAAACGCAAGAAGGAAATGGAATTCAGCTCTCTCAAAATGTGGGGGCGGGGGAGAGACAGGAGATTAAAAAAATAATAATAAAAAAAGGGGGAAAGTGTATTCTTTACGGTTTTCTACTTATACTAAAACGAACAGGATTTATATATATATATCAAAATATTTTTGAAAAAAAATATAAATAAATAAAGTTAAATGCAATAAATTATTTCATAAATATGTAACTATTATAAAGAAATTATTCAGAAATCCGTAACCCAAATACACCTAATTTTTTCGCTTTTCTGAATTATTTGATCTCAATAAAACGTGTATGAAAAAAATTCAAAGAAAAAAAAATGAAGGTTTTTTTTTTTTTTTTTTTTTTTTTTTTCCCCAATCTAATCAATGTCTATCACGAGTAAATATATATTTTTTTTTTAATAACAAAAAAGAAAAAAGCGAAATAAATATTAGATGTATTGTAAAACCTGTAAAAGAATATAATTGTTGTATATTTATTTATTTCACTTAAAATAAATATATAAATAAATAAATAAATTTGTTATTTAAGAGAAAATATCTTTTCTGTAAAAAGAGATCTAACAAAACATAAAATAGTTCATTCAGTTTAACTGCAGCAATACATAAAAAGTTGTAGAATTTCAAAATAAGCCTTGAAATACTTCATAATAGTAGCGAAATTTTCACAAAAATTGATTTTTGCGGAAATTTATCTTTTAGATTTAATGAAACTTTAACATTAATTAAAGAAAAATCATATACAATTTTGGATGTTTTTAATATATATTATATTAAAAATAATAAATTATTCGATATAAAGCACCTCTGAATCATATATTACACAGTGAAGATGGCCACAACAAATGCTAACAATGAATAATTATCGTCTTGTAAATTTCACATTATATATTCGCATTAATGGTTTTAAGGTAGTACAGAAGCGCATGCTACCAAAAATTAAAAAAAAAAAAAAAAAAAAAAAAAAAAAAGGTTAGAACTTAAGATAAATCACCATGTTAAAAAAGTTTTCAACATGCGCTTAACTCATTGAACAAAACATAATTATATTTTTAATTCAGTAAACAGTAAAAATTAATGTCAACGAAAGTAAGTGTATATATTGCTATAAACGAAAGTAGAAAATAAAATAAATAACTCTGCATTTTAATTTTACACCCTATGTTTTATTTTAAAACTTTTCAAATAAAATCTGGAGCAACGTTAAGTAATGAACGGTTGTATAAATAAAGTAAGGCAAGTCGTTAAATAAACACAAGTGAATAATGGAGTGTTTGAATATTTTTCTCCATTGTTTAATTTTACGCAATTGCGCTTCAAATAATTTGAGACCATAGACTCTAATGATAAAGAACTTTTCTTTATAAAGCGTTTAGACGCTGTCGTACTTCAAAAAAATTAGGCACGTAGACCATAAAAATAAAGAATTTTTCTTTCTGTTCTTCTAAATAAATAAATAAATAAATAAATAACCCTTATTAGTTAACGAATCATACTGAATGATGTAACTTTTTAAAAAGTAATGCGGACATTTTTTGTAACTTTAAAATTTTCTCTTTTGTTAATAATAATAATAAATTTTATGAACTTTTTCCTAAAAAAAAAAAAAAAAAAAAAAACAACTTTAGAGCAATAATGACGTCAATTTTACCCTGCAAGTTCAATTTTTCACAAAGTTTTACACCAATTTTAATATTTACGCGTGAATTTCTTTTCATTAAAAAAAAAAAAAAAAAAAAAAATTAAAATCAACTCGTAAACGTTTTGGCAACAATTAAAAATTAAAATAAATTATGTATTTTTTGTCTAATAAAAGGGCTTCTTCAACTTTCTCGATACTGATTATTATTAATTTCCTTTACTTTTTCTTTCAAAAAAAAAAAAAAAGGTTTTGATGAAATTCTGGCAAAAGCAGAATTTAGTTTAGTACGGAGGACTACTAGGTTTTTTTTTTTTTAAATATATTTATTTTAAATCATAACATCGGTTTCAAATTATTCAATTACATTTTCGATAAATTTTCGATTTCGGTAAATGTCCAACCATCGTAAAACGTTTTATCCGTAGATTGAGACTAATAGTCCTCCGCACTCTCCGTACTAAAAAGAACTAAGTCTTAGATTCACCAAAATCAATAGGGTTCGTGCTAGGGTAACCTATAACAAACGTACCAACTTTCAGCTCCGTCGAACAAAGCGTTTAGGCACTATCGTGTTCTTTCTCTCTCTCACACACATCATCATAAAAATAGTTAAAATGAACTCAGGGGAACTGAAAACGTATACAAACATCAAAATCTAAAAGTCGGATTCTTGACATGATTACAATACTTTCCTTACATATGCATGTTAAGAAACTAATGAATGAGTTCATTTAATATTAAACTCTAAAGAGGCTTTTCAACTCATTTAAACTTAACTTGTTAAAAATTTACAGATTTTATACCATCTCGTAATAAAAGGCCAGTTTAAAGTGTAATTGCCTTAAAATGATACTTGCATTACAAAAATTGTTAGGAACGTCTAAGAACAACTGGGACATTCTTATAGGTAACCGACAGCCCTTAACAAACAACCCTTATTCATACACTTAAACAAATTATAAATACACAAAACCAAAGAACAATATTATTTCACGGTCAGCATGACCGATCCTTTCCTAGTCACGTTTTCAACTGCGTAGACATCAACTCTTGCAGTGTGAAATGATAGAGACCCTATATTAGGAATAAATATAGGACCCTAATACAGGGTCTCTATGAAATGATAGCGACCCTTGACTGAGATTATCCAGGGTTTCTATGAAATGATGACATCGAGCGTCACCTGAGAGGATAAGAAGTTAATGACAATTCAATTTGCAACAACTCGCATTACTAAAATTGTTAGGAACGTCTAAGAACAACTGGGACATTGTTGTAGGTACATTTACTTTTTTTATGATAATTTTCCTACATGCTATTCCTTATCGCCGCTAGAAGACAAAACTCATGTCATTCTATGGAGAAATTTGTTTATAGAATTACTCATAACCTGATGTATTTTTTAAAATTCCGTTTTCACATTTAGAAAAATTTACAGCCGTTAAATTAATACTGGAATATATATATATATATTTTTTTAATTTAAAGTTTAAAAATAAGAAAAGTTACTAATTGCTTTAATTTTTTAGCTTAAGAGCGGACAATACCTAATCTCGCCGGCAGCCTTCGCCCATGTTATTCTATGGGAAAATTTGTTTACATAATTACTCATTACCTAATGAATATTTTTCAATTCTGTTTTCACATTTAGAAAATTCATAAGCGTTCAATTAGTACTTGTTTTCCAAAAATTAATTTTTTAAAATTTTAGTACTTAATTTTGCGATTAGAAAATGAGAAAAATGCATTTTGTGAAAAATCGTATTTTTGAACTCAAAATTAAAATGTAAAAATTTAAAAAAATGAATTTTTCAAAAATGAGTACTCATTTAACGGTTATGAATTTTCCGACTGCGAAAACAGAATTTAACAATATTCATTAGGTAATGTGTAATTGTCGCAACAAATTTTCCCATAGAATAACATGGGCGAAGGCTGCCGGCGAGATTAGGTATTGTCTCCTCTTAAAAATGAAATATGTATATATATTAAATAAACAATTTTTTCGAAAACGAGTACTAACTTAACGGTTAAGAATTTTCTGAATGTGAAAACGGGATTTTAAAAAATACAATATGTAATGAGTCTTGCTATAAACAAATTTTCCCATAGAGTTAAGTGATATGAGGAAATTTTAAGAGGGAAGAAGCAGGTAAAATATTCAAAAGAATCGCAACGCTTAACTCTGGCAGTTGTAATACTTGAGAATATTTTAAGATTAACGAGAAACATTTACAGAAGGTTCATTTTAAATTACCCCATTATACTGTATGTATGCGAGACAGCTATTATGAAAAATTATGCTTATTCACAGCTGCCAACTTGAACTTTTTTTTTTTTTTTTTTTTTTTGGATACAGGAAATTTATTATCGGAATTTTTATAATTTTCTTAGCAGTTTTCTGCGATTAAACATGATAAAATATTTTGTAAAAAAATACTGGTGTTAAACAACCATACAAGTTGACACCTATGCTTATTCAATGTAAATGTACATCGGACCACAGGTAGCGCTGCTTTTCAAACACTTTACGATTTTCCAGATGGCTATATCTCCGCATGTTTAGGTTAAAATATCAAACAATTAACGAAGAGAAATTTGGTTAATTAAATTTGTACGCATGCAAACGGCAGGTGGCGTTGTTTTATAGAAGAAATAGAAAAATGTTTCGCGATGACTTAATTGATTTCTTTTAAATTTATTCACACTATTTTATTTTAAATTTATTTTCTCGCGAAAAAAATAGAAAGTATATGTTAAAATGTAATGTCAAACAATTAACAAAGAAAAATTTGGTTAATTAAATTTTTATGCATGCGTTGTTTTATAGAATGACATAGAAAAACGTTTTCTGGTGACTTAATTAATTTCTTTTAAATTTATTCATACTAATTTATTTTAAATCTATTTTCTCGCGAAAAAAATAGAAAGTATACGTTAAAATGTCAAACAATTAACAAAGATAAATTTGGTTATTTAAATTTTTATGCATGCAAACGGTAGGTGGCGTTGTTTTATAGAATGACATAGAAAAAAGTTTTTTGAAGACCTAATTAATTTCTTTTAAATTTATTCATACTAATTTCTTTTAAATCTATTTTCTCGCGAAAAAATATAAAGTATAAGTTAAAATGTTTTAAAAAATCGAAGACCATGTATCCGATTGCAGTTAAAACTTTCAAACATATTTTGGGTAAGAGGAAACCTACACAGTTTTTGCTACAAAAGAAAATTTCGAGGAATGAAAAAAACATTTTTGGCAATTTTGAAAACTAGTAATCCCTAAAGTATGAGCGGGGACGAAAAAAATCTTCAATAAAATCAATATCGATCAAGATATAACGTGTGTTCCAGTTCAAAGTTAAATAAAGAAAGTTACAATACCAGAATAAATAATCTGGTGTGTCACTCACACGACTTTCTCTTACCCTGAATACTATAAATACAGGTTGGAGATTAAGAGGTAAGATAACGATGTTATGTAAACCTATGTTAAACAATTCAAATTAGGCTTCGGAAGAGTTTTATATGATAATTAGTTCTGTGTGAGGGGGGCTACCGCCCCCTCAACCCCCCGTTTCATTAATGCACCTACATTTATAGAAAATTTAATTCGGTTATTAAAAAATAATTCTGTTTTTAAAAAATAATTTATTAAAATTATTATTTTAAAAAATTATGTTTTATGATAATGCAGACGATTTCCATATTAGAGAAGTAGTATAACACTAAATATCCGAAAAAAGACCATTTTAATCTCAATATAAAATAATAATAATAATACGATTTTTTTTCTAAGTTTTTTTTTTTTTTTTTTTTTTTTTTTTTTTCGTTAAAAGTAAAAAAAAAAAATCGATAACTTTGTTTTAAATTATCGCAGATCGATGGTTCAACCATTCGTTTTAAAGGTATTGGCGAGCTCTTTTGAAAGACACCCATCATGAAAATTTGCTCCCCTCGAGGGGGGACTACTTCCCCCAGGGGGGGGGGGAGGCGAGGCTCCTACATACACATTTTTTTTTCCCCAGTTGACTATCTCTATTACAAAATATATATATTCGTTTCATTTGGTTCAGTGCAGTCTATAGACGTTAAACTCTACTTACCTGCAATTTCCCCCATAGACGTAATGTATTAGAATTCTCTTGATTGTCCCTGTACACGAACCATTTGCTTGATCTTAACGAAAAGCTTACTGTAGCATCCGTATATGATACACATTTAGAATACCAAGTTTGAACTTTCTGCCATAATTTGTTTTTGAGATATGCTGATAACAGACAGACACACACAGACTCACAGACACACACACACACAGACCATTTGCTAAAAACATGATTTTCGTACTCAGGGGACCTCAGAACGTGTAAATATGACAAAATCTCGCGTTCAAAAATTTGATCCAAAAACAATACTTTCTCTACCTTATGGGTAAGGGAAAGTAAAAAGAAGATCGTTTCTATCCCTCCATCCCCCTCTAAGTTTTAAATTCAATGAAACTATTTTTAACCTGTTAAATTACCCGAAATAAAATAACTGGTTTCTTTATAAAAAATATTTCAAAGGGAAATTATTTTGCCATAGATTCGAAAAAGTTGAATTTGTGAACTACTAAAAATATGAAAGGATTTATTAGAAATTAGTACCAGAGCTCTCAACAAATGGTTAAGAGCAGAATAGAAAGAACGAGTTAGATAGTTCTTAACTAGTATTTTTTGACATAGTTTTTCTTTAACTTATTTCCCGTTAAATTACGCCCCCCCCCCTTGTTTTTTATAAATACGATTCATTAATTATTTTATTTTTGTCGCCTCTATTTATATTATGTAAATTATTATTGCTAAAAAATTTTAATATTGAAATTAAATCATATCTCAGTAATACTTACTAATTACCCTTTCCATTTAGTTGCTTTTCATCTATTTTACCATGTTTTCATTAACTTCGATTCTTGTTTGTTTGTTTGTTAGCTTGTTAATTT
The DNA here is from genome assembly GCA_963930645.1 of Salticus scenicus. NCBI lineage: Eukaryota > Metazoa > Arthropoda > Arachnida > Araneae > Salticidae > Salticus > Salticus scenicus. The sequence goes on from OZ005662.1 coordinate 31,989,731, forward strand.
ATATGCATTTGTTTGTTTGTCCAGTACAAATCTCGCAATTGATTTTTAACTAACTTCCCGACAAGCTAGACATTTGAAACTTTCAGAATAGCCCAGAACACGGTTACAATGCATTTTTTAAATACTTTTAGCCAATTATTTCGGGTCCTCGCTGCCTTCGGTAGTGTTTATGTGATTCAACAGAAAATTTAAAAACATGGTATATAAAAAGTTCTTCTTATCTTGTAATTATTTATTGGATGTCTTTTCCCTGAATTTACTTAAATCTGTCCTTCAGTTTCTCTTACACTGTAAAAAAAAATTTCAGTATTTTACAACAAAAGGTGCTGGCACCGCGGCTGCCAGCACAGTTGCTGTAAAATTTACAAGCTGCTGTGATTTATGGTGCTGTAAAATTTACTGCACTTTGCTGTGAATTTTACAAGATGCTGTTTTTAGTAGTGCTGTAAAATTAACTGCACTTTGCTGTGGATTTTACAAGATGCTGTTGTAAAATTTACAGCAAAGTGTAGTTAATTTTACAACACTTTTTAAAACAGCATCTTGTAAAATTCACAGCAAAGTGCAGTTAATTTTACAGCACTACTAAAAACAACACCTTGTAAAATTCACAGTAGAGTGCAGTAAATTTTACAGCACCATAAAAAACAGCCGCTTGTAAATTTTACAGCAACTGTGCTGGCAGCCGCGGTGCCAGCACCTTTTGTTGTAAAATACTGTTTTTTTTTTTTTTTTTTTTTTTTTTTTTTACAGTGTAGGCAGTGATGCCAGATTGCGGATTTTCGAGGCTACTGGGGGAAATTTTGGGGACCAAATGTTTCTGGGGACTTTTTTGGGGAATTCTAAAATTTTTGGGGACAAATCTGGAGAGTTCTTCAACTTTCTGTCAATGTTGGCAACGTAATGATTTATCCCTACGACTAGAGACTTTCAATAGCTTTATTGTTATTTGAGGTTTTTTTTCAAAAATTGCCTTCATTTGGAGAAAAATCTGAGCTCAAATCATGGAAAAATCTGCTTGATTTTTTTTTGTTTTTGTTTTTTAAGAAATTTTTATTTTCCCTTTTTAGTAGAAATCAAGCTGCGGATTTTTTTCGAAAAAAAAAAAAAAAAAATCTGATTTGGGAAAATTTAAGACCTGTTTGGGGAAAAATTTTTCGACCATTTGGCATCACTGAGTGTAGGCGCCGCGCGCCATCAAACACAGAAAGATCAAAAGAGAGAAAAGACGTTTGTTTGTTCTTTCAAAGAAAACATGATGCTGATAGTTGGATCTAGCTTCTACGTGCTAGAGGTTTGTTTTCTCCAATATAAATATCAGAAATATTTTAATGGCAAATTTTCGGGATGACAAATTTGTGATTCATAATTGCAAAGTAGGTGCCTACTGTTTCCATTTGAAGACAACTGTCATTCTACTGGCTGGAACCATTAATTTTGATTTTCCTTTCCTTTCTTTTTTCTTTTTTTCTTTTTTTGTATTATTTTTAGAAGTTTTTTTTATTCTAAGACTTTGATTATAAATTCAGGATTTCTAGTACGAGGGGAAAAAAATCACTTGATAAGTTTTCTTAAAAAAAAAAAAAAAGAAAAAGAAAAGAAAAGAAAATACTTGTAAATTTACTTAAAAAAATAAAAAAAATAAATAAAATTAATTCTCTGTTACATTATTTTCAAATAAGGGATATATAAACGATGAGGATATGAAATATATAAACGTCATCATTAAAATGATCAAACACAAAAAAGTAGGACTTGACTTAATCAATAAAAGATTATATATGTACTGATAAAAATATCTGTAACTGATATCTAGAATCTAAATTGTGTCTTCAGAAAAAATAGTTCCATGTCATCCTTATAAATTCTAGTCCCCTTTAAAAGGGCGTTCTAGAAACTCCTATCAGAAATCTAGAGCGTTTGACGATATACTCGAGGGCAAAGTTATTTAAAAATATTTACAAACTAGCAGGCTACGCCCGCTTCGCTGGTCACTATATTTAAATGAATTTTCAAAAGAATTGGATCAGTATTTATTTTTTACATCACATTACACATTAAAAAAAAAAAAAAAAAAAAAAAAAACTGAAATCGCTTTAGATCTCACTTCTTCGGATACCCGTTGCCTAAGGCAGCTCTTTTTTCTGCCCGTACTGCATCGGGTCCAGTTTCTCACTGTCTACAGACAGGTCTTTCCCGGGCACTTCTATCTGGGTATTTACGACGACTTGTGGATTTTCTGTTATTTAAGAACTACGATTTTAAAGATGACTGTATCTCAGCATCTATTATATATTTTAGTTTTTGAACCATGTGTTTTGTAGCCCCCGTTATTTACACTATATTACGATTTGATTACGATCAGTGCAATAAAATAAAATAAAAAATTAGATTTTCTTTTAAAAGGAATTAAATACATGAAAAACAAACGAATATTTATCAGTTTAATCCTTTCTACTATAAACTACCATTTTTTTCACCCAATAAATATTATAAATAATAATAATAATAATAATAAATATTTTTCTTTTAAAGGAATTAATTAAAAAAATGAAAAATAAAAAGTTGTTATACTATAAAATTTATACATAAACGTAACAATTTATTTCTATCGTATTTTACTATTTTGATTTTCAATAAATATAAAAATAATAATAATTAAAAAAAAGAAAATCGCCTCAAATGAATGTATTAAATAAAAAATGAATTGCATAATAGCCGTTGCTAAGATACGCAGACGATTACAATCGAAGAATAAATTCATGAAAAGTGAAAAATAAAAGCCAATGTTTAAAATCGAAAAAACATGAATTAAAAATTTCAAATTCGAAATTCGAAAAAATCTCGATGAGGGGCACACCTGCAGGGTCCCAGGTACCTATATGCCAAATTTGGAAGCTCTGCGATTAATAGTGTGAGCACCAGAGCGCAGACACACACACAGACACTTCTCTTTATTTATATAGACTAGCAGGCTACGCCCGCTTCGCTGGTCACTATATTTAAATGAATTTTCGAAAGAATTGAATTAATATTTATTTTTTTACACCACATTAGAGACAAAAACTTAAGAAGAAAAAATGAAGAATAAAAAAGAAACTGAAATTACTTCAAACCTTGCTTCGGGTACCCGCTGTCTACGGCATCTCTTTTCCCGCCTGTGCTGCATTGAGGGGTCCAGGTTCCCACTGTCTGCAGAAAGATCTTTCCCGGGCACTTCAATCTGGATATTTTTCGACGACAGGGGGGATCTGCTACTATTTAAGAACTGCGATTTTAAAGATGACTGTATCTCAGCATCTATTAAATATTTTAGTTTTAAACCATGTATTTTATTGCCCATGCTATTTGCACTATATTAAGATTTGATTCTGACCAATGTAATAAAATAAAATAAAATAAAAAGTAGATTAATATGTATATATATATATATATATATATATATGTATATATATAAACAAATAAATTTTAATCATTTTAATCCTTTTTACTAATATACTACCACTTTTCCCGATAAATACTGTAAATAAATAAAAAATCAATGAATAAAAGTTTTTTCTTTTAAAGAAATTAATTAAAAAATGAAAAATAAGAAGTTGTTCTACTATAAAAAATTAAACATATCTGTTATAAATACGTTTTTAAATTTAAAACTAATTATACTTAATTTTTTCTACTGCATTGCGATTTTATTTTCAATAAATATAACAAATTAAAAAAAAAAAAATCGCCTTCAAATGAATGTATAAAATAAAAATAAGTTGCGTAATAGCCGTTGCTAAGATAAGCAGACGATTGAAGCAAAACAATAAATCTATGAAAATTAAACAAAGAAGCCAATATTTAAAATCGGAAAAACATTAATTTAAAAAATTCAAATTCGAAATTTGAAAAAATCTCGATGAGGGGCACTCCTGCAGGGTCCCAGGTACCTATATCCCAAAATCTAAAAATTTAATATATTTAATTTTTCTACTGTATGTGTATAACTATTTAATTTCAATAAATATAATAAAAAAGATTTCTTCCTCAAATGAATTTAAATAAATAAATAGTTTAATAGCCGTTGCTAAGATACGCAGACTTTTGAAACGAAAGAAATTTCTGAAAAAGGAAACATTGAAGCCAATTTTTAAAATCGAAAAAACATTAATTAAAAAAATTCAAATTCGAAATTCGAAAAAATCTCGATGAAGTGCATACCTGCAGGGTCCCAGGTATCTATATGTCAAATTTGGAAGCTCTGCGATCAATAGTGTGAGCACCAGAGCGCAGACAGACACACACACACACACACAGATACACCAGACACTTCTCTTTATTTATATAGATAAGTGCGAATACACGAGGCTGGTTTCAGCTACTATAATCTTAGTTTTTTTACCCAAATCTAGAAAATCAAGCGAGAATTTCTCGCAATACTATTCAGACTATTGTTTCACCGTCTAGAAATGTGTAGACTAGAAATTCTCAATCATTTCGTCTATACAATTTCTTGGCGTGCCTTACGCGCATAGCTCGGAAGTCAATATGTCTAGGTAAGGGATTTAGAAAAACTAGTGGGACGTTAAACGCAACCAACCACACGTAATTGTTTATCAATTAATTCAAGGCCCCTTTCATGATGTCTGATCATTGCTAAGATTAATTATTATCATTACAGATGGTATTATAATTAATAATTATGCTATTGCGCTAATTAAATTGAAATTTTTAAATATTTATAAATCTGTATGAATTATTTTCATTATGTAAATATCGTCTTATTTAATGAAATCTATTCTGATATATTGGTAACATTTATGTCTATTTATTAGCGAGATAACTAAAATATGTGCTAAGTTAAAAAAAAAAAAAAAAAAAAAAGTTTATATATTTATATCTATCTATCTATCTATCTATCTGTCTGTCTGTCTGTCTATATATATATACATATACATATATATATATATATATATATATATATATATATATATATATATATATATATATATATATTACTGTTTACTTTTGATAAATTATTTTAACTAAATGAATTTATACGTGAATGTCAAAATATTGATTAAAAAATTTCTTTATCAAGGCACGCAATATAAAGAAATATATATAAGAAAAGGATTTATTTCCACAAAACAATATTGCTAGTAAAATACAAAGCTTCCAGTGAATAGCATAAAATTTAAATCAGAATTGACTCCGTACGACCGTTGGTACATTTAAAAATTACCAGGCTTTATAAAAAAAATAATAATAAATAAATAAAAAATAAATTCCCGAATATTTCAGTGGTCAAACAATTGTAAAAGTTACAATAGCGTTTTTAAAATTTATTCCCATGTTTATAGCTTTTGCTATTACATCTTAATTGTTTTGTGTGTCACTGCAAAATATCTAATTGGGAACCTGTAATTTCCAGTGAAAACGATACTGTAAAAAATTAATAAAACCTATATCGGTTTCATTCTTTTTTAAATAACTTAATGTACTTTAGGAAATTAACCATAGGGTATAAATACTTGTTAATATTTGTTTCCCTGTAAAAAAACTACAAATAATATGCATGTTTTTTTTTTTTTTTTTTTTTTTTTTTTTTTAAATAGTAATCGTACTTTAGCGAATGAAAGATTCAAAGTAACGTATATCAGCCCTGTTCTCTTTAAATAATTTAGCATCATTAACACTAATTTCAAATTATTTGAGTCTATATATCGTATTATATAAAAATTCGACTCAGAATCCCCAAGTAAACTTTGTCCCGCAATCATAAAAGTCTATATATTTCTGTCAATGGTGACCTGTAACAAGCCTTCTCAATGTTACCTGAATCGAATGTTTAGGTTAGATGCTAGCGTACAAATATTTTGAGCCATTAGGCCATAATAAATAAGATTTTTTTTTTTTTTTTTTTTTTTTGTGTGTGTTTTTATAAAAGAATTACAAGTTCTACGCGCATGCATATTTTAAAATATACCATTATACAATCTCCAATTCATCCGACAGTAACACAATCTTAAATTTTTAGCTCAAACGAACAAAGAAAGCGTTTAGAGACTATGATGTTCAATCAAACATATATATATATACACACACACACGTAATCGTATATTACCAAGAATGAATTCAGGAAACCTCAAAACATAGATATACATTAAAATCCCACTGTCAAAATTTTTAATGTGTATAGTTGTTTTTCTTACATAAATACATTGAGAATGTAATAAACACGGTGCATGCTTTAAAATGCATTTTTAGTTTTAGATCAGTCGACATTTTTTTCTTTTTTTTCTTTTTTTTTTTTTTTTAATTAAATAACTTAAGTTCAGGTTTTCTTTACTTTTGATTCATTGACATAAAATTTTTGTAATAGATAAAAAAATAATCAAGATTTTCTTTTCTTTTTTTTTTTTTTTTTTAATGCAGTTTACAATTTTATTTGTCAATAAAATTTTAAATTCAAGGTTTCTTTTACAAAAAGAAAAAAAGAAAAAAGAAAAGAAAAAGAAATTTATAACACAAATATTTTGCTTTTAATAATTAAGTAATCGTTTTAAATAAATATATAAATTTATTTTTTAATTTCTCCGTTCAGTTTGATCTGTAATTTAATAAGAAGTTTTTTAAGACTTTCTAAAGCAGTTTTTGAAAGTGCATGGTATAAAGTAATTGTATAAAGTATATATAAATTAAAAAAAAAAAAAAAGAAATTACATCAAATTTATATTATTTTCTAAATAAAATAAACTTATTTAAAATTAAAATTAATCTTTAGCGCATATATTTATTACAATTTTATAATATTGAGCTATAACAAGAGCCCTGCAAAATTCGGATTTCAATCGACACGTATTCGACAGTTGAATTTGATATCAAGCCGAAATCTGACCCAATCTTGATAATATAGTTAATATGGACTGAAAAACTAATTCAAAACCAACTTAGACACAAAATTTTTTATTCTCAAAAATTTATATAAATAATTATTTCTTCTAAAATTTATCAATTACTTTTTCATAAAAAAGAAATCAATGTCTATTAAGTTGGGGAAGATTATTAACAATTTAAGATTTAAATTCACCTCCCCCAGCCCCCCCCCCCCAAAAAAAAAAAAAAAAAAAAAAAAAAAAAATACTACAAATTAAATAAGGCAGTTGATTATCTTTTACTTCTAAAAAAAAAATGAACGCTGTTGCTAAGCGGTTTATATAGCCATCTGCGGTCATAATTGCTGATTCATCTACATATTTTACAAAACAACTTACACATCCGTTTTAGATCAAATATGTTTTGCTTACTTAGACATTTTTTTTTTTTATGAAGACATGAGATGTTTTCAGCTGCACTTTTAAAAGATTCAACTGGAAAATTATGCGAAAATTAAACCGAAATTAGAAATTTATTTTATGCGCACATTTTAGAGTCTAATATTTATTTTATTATTTATTAGTGGTAGTAATTTTAGTGATTACATTTTTCAAAAATAGAAAAAAGCATTTTTATTTTTTATTAAGAAAAAGTACCATTTGAAAAAAAATTAAAATGCAGAGTAAAGATTGAATATCTCGAATTCTCGAATACTTATTTTTAAATGAATACTATTGTAAATTTACAGAGACTTTGGATAATTATATTATCGTTATAATGTTAACAATAATCTTTCGTGACACTGACACAATTTTCTCTTACTCTGCAGTATTTCTTTCTTTCTTTTTTTTTTTTTTTTTTTTTTTGCTGAGAATTTTTATTATTATATTATTCATGCACTAGCTGGTTTTACCCGCTTAAAGAAAGAAAGAAAGAAATCACTATTTTTCATATCACTTTATACAAAGAAAACTTAAAAAATAATAATAGTAAATAAATATAAATAATCATGACCTCGCTGAAAGTATCTGCTGCCTACGGTAGCATCTTTCCCATTTGCGCTGTGTCCGGTCCAGGTTACTGACTCAGGGGTGAAACTTTTCAGGGGCTACCCCTGAATTCAGGGTTTTTGAAATTTTTGCTGTTTCTGATTTTCATGTAAATTATTTTGTTTTTACAGAAATTTCTTATTTTGAATGTTTAATTTGTCTCACAATGTATTAAGAACTCTCCAAATATCATTTAATACAGGTAGTCATATGATATTTCATTATTAAATCTTACCTATCTGCATGCAAATATCAGTTTTCAGGGGTTTTGCATGCTAGGTAGTTTCACCCCTGCGACTGCAGCAACTTAATTTTTGGGCACTTCAATTTCGGTATTTATCAGATAAATCGTGGAGCTGCTATTACTCAAGAACTACAATTTTAAAAAATGACTGTAGCTCAGTATCAATTACACATTTGAGTTTTGAAACCATGTATTTCACTGACCTCGATCTCTCTAAATTATTACCATTTGATTTCAGTTAGCACAATATATATATATTACTTTTCAAAAAAATTAAATAAAAACAAATACATTTTAATTAAATTCAAAATTCAATACGTTTAAACTTTTTTACACACTACCATTTGTTACTGATAAATACAATAAATAAATAAAGTATCCTTCTCAAAGGAATATATATATATATATATATATATATATATATATATTATAAAACATATAATGTAACAACCGTGCTGCTAAGAGATGCTGACGAATAAAACTAAAGAATAAATTTAAGAAAATGAAAAGAAAAAAAGAAAAAAGATTAAAATTAGAAATTTGAAAATATCTCAGTGAGGTGTGCAGTCGTCCAAGCTATCTATTTGCCAAAATGTGTTGCTGTGCGATTAATAGCCTGAACGCAAAAGCACTCACAAACAAACATTCCACTTTTTTCATAAGTTTACATTTAATGTATGTGTCTGTTAAATAAAAATATCTGAAACAGGTGTATATTTAATACTCTTACATATTTTATGCAGCTACATTTATATTGAACGAATTTCTACTTACTATAGTTAAAAAAAAAAAAAAAAAAAAAATCACAATTCGACTTGGCTAATCAAAGAATAACCAGACCATAATCCGATTTCCAAGGAAAGTAATAATAATAATAATAAATTCGCCTCACAAAAAAATAAAAAATAAATAAAAAAATAAAAGGGCTTTGAGAGCCCTCTTCACTCACCGCCGCCGGAAACCGATGCTAATGTTATTCTATGGAAATTTTTTACATACAAATAACTTATTAACAAATAAATATTTTTAAATTTCTGTTTTCACATTCTGAAAATTCTCAGCTGTTAAATTGACGGACCTTTTTTTAAAAAATATTTTTTTAATATTTTATATTTTATTTTGAAGCTGCAAAATACGAATTTTTAATATGTGAAATTTTCTCATTTTGCAAGTTCAAAATAAAATATTAAAAATTAAAAAAATACATTTTTAAAAAAAGGTCCGTCAATTTACCAGTTTGAAATTTTCTGAATGGGAAAACAGAATTTAACTAGTATGCTGTGGCCACCACAAGACTTTCTTCTATATTTTCCTCATGCAGTAACAATATTTAAAAAAAAAAAAAAAAAAAAAAAAAAAAAAAAAAAATTCAAAGTTTTTTTTTCGTTAAAAAAAAAAAAAAAATCGATAACTTTGTTTTAAATTATCACAGATTTATAGTTCAACCATTCGTTTTAAAGATATTGACGAGACCTTTCGAAAGATACCCATCTTGAAAATTTACCCCCCCCCCCCCCCCGGGGGGTACTTTCCCCTGGGGGGGGAAGCGATGACCGAGATTTTTTCCCTAATTAACTACTACTATTATCAATAATTCATATTAATTTCACAATCACAGGTTAAGAATAACTCCCATTATGTACATTTATACGAAATTTTGTCCTATACTGTCAGGTTAAAAATTTAGAAAAAATACGATCACAGCACCACCTGTTGAGTGATTGATCCCCAAATCTAATCAGCCCCAGTTTATGTCAGGGGCCAACTAAATACCAAGTCTGGTTAAATTTCGTTAAAAAAAAAAAAAAAAAAAAAAAAATACGATTTTTTTTCTAAGTTACTTTTTGTTAAAAGTAAAAAAAATCGATAACTTTGTTTTAAATTATCACAGATTTATAGTTCAACCATTCGTTTTAAAAGTATTGACGAGACCTTTCGAAAGAAACCCATCTTGAAAATTTACTCCCCTCGAGGGGGGACTTCCCCCCCAGGGGGGTTCACGAGGCTCCTACGCATACAAAAATTTTTCCCCAGTTGAATACCTATATTATAAATAATTCTTGTAAATTTCATAATGATTACTAAAAAATAATTCTCTTTATGCACATTTATACAAAATTTTGTCCTATATCACCATGTTAACAATTTAGAAAAAGCGGGATGGCAACGCAACCTGTAAGACAATTTTTACCAAAAGTTGATAGGCACTAATTTATGTCAAGGTGCAACTACATACTAATTTGTATGAAATTCTGTGCAGTAGTTCCTGAGATACAGTTGCCACAAAATTTTGTCACACACACACACACAGACAGACAGACAGACAGACAGACAGACATTTTCTAAAAAGGGTCAAATCGTGTTCTACAGCTCTCAAAACGTGTAAATCCATCAAAAACCCGAGGTCGAAAATTTTTACGAATCCAATACTTTCTCTATATTACATATAGAAGAAAGTAAAAATATGTATTAATTAATACGTTATTTGTAAAGAAAATTTCTCCATAGAATAACATTGGCTCGGGCTTCCGGCGATCGTAAGTGAAGAAGGCCGTTAAAGCATTCCCAATTTTTGTTCTTATTCTGTCCCGAAAGTATACCTATTTTAATTTTTAAAATAAAGTATATGCATCATACTGTCATGCAAACATATTTAAATAGCAATAAAATAAATTAGCGATAATATTGAATTGGCTATTTTTTGTTTGCCCCCCGCAAACTTAAAAGTGCCATTAATCAATACAAAATATTAATAAAAAATTAATAGCTAACCTTTTTGATGAACGGGAATTGCTCGTTCCATGATCTTCTCTTCGTTCATCCATCGTGCATCTGCATCTAAGTTCAGAGACACAGATTTTATGTTTCAGCGCAGATGTTCGCGTCTAAAGTTCACAGGAAGTCGATTTTTCAACATTTAGTGCTTTAATTCATTAAAAAAGCGCCAATGCTTGAAAATATACAACAGAAAGTGCAGGAAAAATTACAACATTTTTTTACAGTGTATTATTATAAATTTTTTCCTTTAAATCTGATTTCTACTTTTCTAGTGTTTTAGAACCAGATAAAGAAAGACGCCCTTTTATTTATTTATTTATTTATTATTATTATTATTATTTTTTTTTTATGGATTTTCAAAAATAATTGTTCGTTCAATTATTAAAAACTATTTTAACATTGGTTGTCGCTCTATAGTATTTTTTTATGTCATTTATTTATTTATTTATTTATTTTTTCACATTAAAGTTAATTGGATTGGGTTGGTTTAGACTGTCGCCATACGATTATTATTATTATTATTTTCTTTTTTTGCGCATTAAGGGATATGCGGCTTAAAATTTATTCCGAATTACATCGAATGTCCATGGCCGAACCGGGATTCGATATACGCATCTGATAACTGAAAGTGTTTCAATGTTGCAATTTCCATTTGGTTTCCTTCATCTCTTTTTATTCCATGTTGTGATTCTACTTTTACTTACAGTAGTCCCCTCTTTCTCTTACTTCTCTTTTCCCCTACTAACTGACTGCTATTTTTTTAACTTGATGCAGAAAGATGATGTATTTCGAAACACGTCATGTCTTAATATTTTATGGATTTTCAGGAAATGTTGTTTCTTTAATTATTAAAAATCATTTAAGCATTATGTTGTCGTTCTATGTTACGGAACTCGAATTCAGTACCTTTTAATTGAAGGGACAGAACGCTAGCCATTCAGCCGCCAAAGAGTTTAGGATTGGGGTTGATTGAGGAATCCGAATTCTAATCTCATTCCTTCTGGCTCGAATTTTGAATTCGAAATACATCTCATTTAATATTTCATATGTTGGTATTTTCATCTATCTTTCATTTGCTGAGTGTTGTAAAGGAATTAAATTATTCAAATTATATATATATATATATATATAAAATCTGGAGTGACGCCACTCGACTTTCCGAATATTAATTAACGGATGTATAAATAAAGTAAGGGAAGTCATTAAATAAATAAAGCAGAAAATTATAATAGGTTGTTTTAATATTTTTCTCTAGATAATATGCCCTTTAATTTAACCAACGCTATTGCACTTGAATAATTTGAGCCCGTAGATCATAATGAGAATTTTTGGTGTGTCCCTGTAAAAATTTACCAATGCTAGATTCATCAAAATCTATACAGTTCATGCGACAGTGACCTAAAACATGAATATAAATTTTTCAGCTCAATCCAATAAAACATTTAGATGCTATCGCACTTCAAATAATTTGGACCATAGAACATAATGATAAAGAATTTTCTTTGTGAACCTGTTAAAAAAAAAAAAAAAAAAAATAAGCTGTAAGTATTAAATTTATCAAAATCAATAGGTTTCGTACTACAGTGACCTATAAATACCAACTTTCAGCTCATTCCAACAAAGCGTTTAGACGCTATCGTGTTCACTCACATACATACATCACTATAGAAAGTAAAAATTTATGAAAAATATTAAATGTTTTCATTAAACTGAAAACAGGATGAAAAAAAAGTCCAACGTTTATCGTACATATTTAAAGGGTAAACGAAGTTTAACACAATGAAGAAGGAGGGAGATGGAAGGGAAAAAACATCAAATGAAAAAAAAAAATCAATTTTCTTTATTGCATTTCTAATTTTCATAACAAACACTACTTCTAATATTTATTTTTCCCGAATGGAGAGGAGAAAATCAACAAATATGATTAACAGAAAAACTTTATTTCGATATTTGTACTTTTAAAGTAATCATATTTTGCATTCCAATAAGGAAGAAAGAAAGGACATTAATATAGAAAGTTGATTTGATAAATAAGGAAAAATGGCAGAATACAAAACAAAATATTTATTATTAACGTTTGGTGTATTTTTATTTTATTCATTTTTTTTTTACTATTATGCTTTTGGAATAGATGAGAAAGACGAAAGAAAGAAATTAGAAAAGCAAGAAAAAGAATTTCATTATTCTTTTCAGGTATCCCACAGAAAAATAAACTCAAATGCTTGATGTTCTTCATAAAAACAATTTTATTTTTGTTTATATTATCGTTTGATATTAAAATACGAATTTTTATTTCAGAAAATACTTAATCTAAAATAAATTACATCAGTAGAAATTTAAAATTTAATAACAAGGTCTGTTAATATAAAGTTTATTTCGCGTATTTAAAAAAAAAAAAAGAAAATCAAAGAGATTTAAAAATTACATTTAAATATTCTCAATATAAAGAACAAAATTTGAAAACACAAAATGTATATAGCAGAAAACAAAATTATATTCATTTATTTGATTTACTTACAGTCAAATACTCAACGAACTTCCAAAAATACGGTTTAAACTAATTTTGATCTTTTAGAAATAATGGGAAAAATGTTAAATAAACAATATTAAGCTGAATTAAAAATATTAAATCGCTTTAAATTATGATGCACAAATGCGTAAATTTTAAATAGCATAACAAATAAATAGTTATTTAATTGCCTCACTTGAAAACGAAAAATATTTACTTAAATTATAAATATATTCGTTATACACGAATTAATCAATATCTCACAGATATCTCACAAATATCTCGAAAATATCTCTGAAAACTGACGTTTAAGTGAAATTTTGCCCTATACTGCCATGTTAAGAAATTCGTAAATTTCCAATAACTTGCGAAATTTTCAAAGTAGCATATTTATAGTTACTGATGTTCATTCCGGCATCAAAACTGATATTTTAAAACTCGTCTGACATTTTTACAGCAAAAAGTTTCCATTTAGTGCAAGTTTAAGTGAATTTTTGTCCTATTCTCCCATGTTAAGAAAATCGTAAATTTCTAATAACTTACGAAGTTTTTAATTCGAATGTTGCAAATGAATAGGGTTCTTGCCAGTATCGAATCGAGAGTAATATTTTAAAACTGATCTGACCTCTCTGCGATCATTTGTTCGTGAGATATCGTGTAAACAGACTATCAAACTAACGGACTAACACACTAACAGACACCATGCAAATTTTGCCATTTTCGGATTCCTCACACCTGAAAACGTATAAAAAAGTCAAAAAACCGAGGTCGAATTTTTCACGATTACTTAAGTTCCCCCATACCTATAGTATGATGGGGAACTAAAAATAACCTTGATTTAAATTATGATGTATAAAATAGAATAATAAATTTTTAATTGTGTAAGTTATTATAAAAACGTAAACAAACAATTGTTTAGCAATTGTCTCATTTTAAATACAAACAGGTTTGCTTAAATCATAAATACATTCATTATACACAAATTAATCATTAGGATAAAAAAAAAAAAAGTTAGCAAAAACACAATTAAAATTACTTCTAGAATTATAAATTGTGCATTGTTTGAAATTTACATTTAATGACACTTAAATATTCAGGAATGAATAATTTTTTTACTATTTTCTTAAAAAGAAGAAAAATCTTCATTAATATTTACTTAGGAAAGAAAAAAAAATACAGTTCAGAAAAAAATATTAATTATCAAAAGTATATTAATTGACGTTTTAAAATTTTATAATTTTACTTTTTGTTTTTCAACTTAAGGGTCATTAATTAGTGAGATAATTAGTGTGATAACTATTTTTTTTTAATTAAAAAAAAAAAAAAATCCCCCCATTATCTTTTTTGCGCCATATAGATTCACTATGTTTTTATTTCATCATTTAAATTACATTTCAGTTAAAAAAAAAAAAAAAAAAGAAAGAAAGAAAAAGAAAAAAATCTGATTTTAATCTGAAATTAGAAAACATTACATTTTTAAAAATATTCTAGCAAAACTGTATTTTCCTTTCATGCACAATGTTCATTGAATCGAAGAGAAACACGTAGAAAATTTAGCAACTTATAACTTTTAGTTTTAGTTCCCCATCGCCATCATACAATTGATATGGGGAAGTTAGGTAACGTGAAAATTTTCGATCACGGTTTTTCAATTTTTTTTTACACGTTTTCAGGTATGAGGAATCCAAAAATAATAAAATTGATCTGGTTTCCGTCTGTATGGTGTCAGTTTGCTAGTTTGTAAGTTTGTTAGGATATCAAGAACAAATGGTTGAAAAAAAATCGAAGTGAATTTAAAGCATTATTTATGACATTGGCGAGAACTCTATAGATTTGCAACAATCTATTTTAAAAATTTCGTAAGTTATTCGATATTTACGATTTTCTGAACATAGGAGAATATCTTTTGAACAGCTATGATGCTGGGATGAATATCATTAACGATGAGCATTCTAATATGAAAATTTCGTAACTTATTCGAAATTTACGAATTTCTTAGTATGGCAGTATAGGACAAAATTCTGTTCAAACGTCCATTTTTAGGTATATTTTCATCATAAAGATGTCAGACTACTTTTAATATACCATTTATGATACTGGTTTGAACGTCGTTGAATACGAATATTCTAATTAGATCATTTCGTAAATTATTCGAAATTTTTGATTTTGTTAACGTAGCAGAATGGAGCAACATTGCACACAAACTTGCATTAACAGGGAACAATACCTAATCCTGAAGGCAGCCGTTGCCAATGTTATTCTATGGGAAAATTTGTTATTCACATTCAGAAAATTCATAACCGTTAAATTAGTTCTCATTTTCGAAAAATTGATTATTTTAAATTTTTATGTTTTAATTTTGAGGTCAAAAATGCGATTTTTCACAAATTGCATTTTTCTCATTTTTTAGTAGCTAAATAAAATACTAAAAAATTTAAAAATCATATTTTGGAAAATAAGTACTAATTTAACGCTTATGAGTTTCCTGAATGTGAAAACAGAATTGAAAAATATTCATTAGGGAATGAGTAATTATGGAAACAAATTTTCCCATAGAATAACACAGCCCACAGCTGTCAGCAAGATTAGGTATTGTCCACTTTTAAGGGGGATCATTATTGCATTGAAAACGCTATGGAATAGTATGAAAACTAAAATACGATACTTACCCTAATAAAATTGATTAACAAATTAGAATGAAATAAATGCATAGCTGCCAATAGTTTAATTTATTCCGGAATACTTTTAGCCCCGCCTTTATTTCGTACCACTTTATTTATAGAAAAATTTTCTTCAATACATAACTTCGATAAAATAAGAAAAAATTACTTTTAAAAAATAAGTGGTACGAAATAGAGGAGGGCTAAAATTACTCCGGAATAAATTAAAATATTGGCAGCTATGTAAATGTATCGAACTGAATGGTTGGTAAACTATTATGTTGGGAATTTCAGTCAGTCACCTCGTCGCGCGATAAGTCAAATTTATTTCTCTTAAGAGTACCCAGTAGTCAGGTACCTTCCTTTCTCCTTCCCCATGTTATCCAATGGGATTTTTGTTGCTTTGCATTTTTCGGATATCTCTTTCAAAAATAAAGTTTTTCAAATTCTGTTTTTTGAATTCCATTCTTTAAACATGCCACTTTTTTTTTTTTTTCTTATTAAGCAAATTTTTAAAAATACAATTTAAATATTTCTTTTTAAAATTGAAAATTATATCCTTAGGTTTGCTTAATGAAATAAAATATTGAAATTTATTTTTTAAGAAAATTGCTTAGTAAGAAAAAAATTGGCATGTTCAAAGAATGGAATTTAAAAAACAGAATTTGAAATACTTTGTTTTTGAGCGAGATATCTGGAAAATACAAAGCAACAAAAATCCCATTGGATTACATGGGGAAGGAGAAAGGAAGGCACCTGACTACTGGGGACTCGTAACATAAACTTAGTATTCTTTGTAGTAGAAATTCATGCTAACAAATATATGGACGGCGCATTGTAAAAGCGGTTGTAACTCCATATTTTTTTAAATACAGTAGACTCCCGATTATCGGCGGTCGGGTTAACCGCTTTGTGGATAATCCGCGGTCCTCAAGGGCCTGAATTTAAAAGGTAATTTAGAAATACAGAACAAAGTTATAACAAAAAAGATCGACGAGAGCAATGTTTTTCTAGGCTTTGGAGATATTACACGATTCTTGACAGCATTTATGGCATACACACTGCTTGGGAGGTAGTTAAGCAGTCTACATTGGTAAGGTCTTGGAGAAAAATTTTACCAAATGTAGAAAATACTTTGGCAGAGTTTATAGAGGAGGATGAAATTTCTGCTCATGATTTGGTGAATTTAGCTAAATCTGTTACTGGAGGAGAAAGAGTCAATGAAGGAAACATTGAAGAGTGAATTAATTGTGACGCCAATGATCCAGGTGTTGAACACCTTACAGATGAACAAATTGTGGGCCAAGCGTTAGACCCAGTTTCAGAAGATAGTGGAGAAGAAGAGGAAGAAGGAGATAAAACTCAGCAGAGGATGAGCCACTACGCAGCCCTAGCACATGCAGATGGACTTATAAAATATCTCGAGGAACAGGACGATGCATCACTTTGTGACAAAAAGCTGATAAAGAAACTGCAATCGCAAATTAAGAAAATGTGTTTTAGTACAAAATCAAAAATGCTTCACCAATTTTTTTGTTAAAAAATAGAGCAAAATGTAAGTAGAAATTTTTATATATTGTATACGTAGGCCATGCTTAACTGTTAATTATTGCTCAAAAGGCTTTATGTGTTGATTTATATCCTTTTTGACCATTTTGCGGATTATCCGCTGATTCAATTATCCGCGGTTGTGTATTCCCCGTTCACCGCGGATAATCGGGAGTTCACTGTATGTACATATGTTTGCTTAATTGTTTCCCATTTTATCACATCTTTCATTATAAAAGAAGAAAAAACTCCAATAATTGCATTAAAATTCCATAAATGGCATTACATGTTTTTTCTCAGAAAACTAAAACTTCTAAATATTCCTTATAAAAATGAAGTGTCTAAGTTACTTCAAATTATTTTTAATATAATTTATAAAACAGGGGTGAAACTACCTAGCTTGAAAAAACCCTGAAAACTGTTCCTTGCATGCAGATAGGCGAGATTTATTAATGATATATCATATGGTTACCTATATTAAGCGACAATTGCAGACTTTGTAATACATTATAAGACAAATTAAACATTCAAAATGAGAAATTTCCGTAAAAACAAAGTAGTTTAACATTAAAAGACAGCAAAAATTTCAAAAACCCTGAATTCAGGGGTAGCCCCTGAGAAGTTTCACCCCTGATAAAATCTTATGACTATGATTTGCATTAAACACAAAAATCGATAACACTTGCCGAATCTTGACTCATTTTCCTACCGCATAAATTTGAAAAAAGCTCGTTATTTCAAAATCAATTCCCAAGGAGATAATTTACTTTTACAAAGAAAGACCCGAATGACATGGAACTGAGTAAAATCGACCGATGCCAACTGGTATCAAAAGAAATAAGATTTTTACTCGAAACCACAAATTACCGTAATAAAAACGCACCGAAGGGGTGGCGTTAAAAAGTGATAAATAATTTTGAAAAAAAAAAAAAAAAATGGTGTTTTTAAATTTTATTACCTATTACTTTTCAATGGGAGCAATTTTATATCTTTTGTTGCTTCACTGAGTTTCTTTCACCAAATAAGTAGTTTTGCTAATATTTCTGCCATATCTGCTAATCATCTCATTATGAATCTTAACATTTTTAGTATCAATCTTTATTTATTTATTTTTCCCCCCAGTCTTTATTTAGAGTAATTTTGTTCTTATTTAATCATAATTACATTTCGAAAAATTTACTTAAAAAAAAAAAAAAAAGGTGTGAAAAAAGGGGCGTAACAATGTTACGATTACTAATGAGATGGTTAACAAGTATGATTTCTGCATTTATTTTTATTGTTCTTTATTATTATTATTATTATTATTTTTTTTTTTCAAAGTTTATTTTACTAATCACAAATTACTATATTGATGAAGAAAAACTATACCTAATTTTAGTAGCAAATGATCCACTCATTGAAAATTTATGTTGCGTTATATATATATATATATATATATATATATATATATATTATTGCGATTCGAATTTCTTTTCAAAGTAACATTTATTTATTTTGCTTTTAAGAGTTGATCATAGATTAGGCTAATTAAAATATTTTGTGCACTTGGAAAAAAAAAAAGTGCTTTAATTTACAGCAAATATTCCTGTAAAAGAATTCTGTCTGTACAGAAGTTTCTGCTGTAAGTTTCTAATTACAGCATCTATCTTTTAGTATTTTGGGTTAGTTTTGAAGTTTTAATTTCAAATTCGCGTGTAACTGTGATTACACTCCGTTTTCTGTTTATTTATTAGTTTTATCTCAATTTTATTTTATTTATTTATATATTTACTTCTATTTTTTTTTTTTTTTTTTTTTTTTTTTTTTTTTTACAAAAGGGAGTAACTTTTCATGAGCTTTTTTTTTTTTTTTTCGCTGGTTTTTCAATGATACATAAATTTGAAAAAAAAAAAAAAAAAAAAAACTATCCAATAGAATCTGACGTACAGCTATAATTTATCATGCAACTCCTTCCCTTCTGAAATTTTCGTTCATTGTTTTTATTACTATTATTATTGTTGATGTTTTCTTCTTTCTTTCCTTTTTTCTCCCAATATGAATACAATACTACACAAAATACACGTTGAATAATTGCCACGTACAGACAGTCAAATAATTAACTGTACACGAAACCTTTCTCAGAATGCCAAAGAATGAGTCAATATTTAATTTTTTTTTTTTTTTTTTTTTTTTTTTTTAACTCATTTTATTAAAATAATTTTGTTAAAAATTTTAAATTTGAAAGGCAATTTTAATCTAAAGTTATCAAGACATATAAAATTCAGATTTTACACATAAAATAATTAATTACTATAACATCATTAATAACAAATGCAACACCCATAATCTTGTGTTTTTCTTAACGGCATGAAACGAAAAAATAATAATAATAAATAAATAAAGTATTATAAATTTTTATATTTCATAAGTGCTTAATATTCTTTTCCTCAAATTTGATATGATTTAGAAACATAAAAGAATTAAAATTCAAAAACCAATTCATTTCAACCAAAAATATTCAAGAAATGATAAGTATGTCGAACGATAAAAATAGCCTAATTTAAATTTCTATTAATTCTAATTATCTTAAATTCCAACTAAAAGAATTATTTCAAATATTGAAAATACAGATGTTACACGACAATAATTAAATTACTATAAAGCCATTAATTAAAAATGTAACAAGTAAAATCCCATTACTATTACAGATTGCGGATCAATCTAACACGCATTACGAGGAATCTACATTATTTTAAATCACCTCTAATATATAAGTTTGAAATTTTCTAATTCATTATTCAGGAGGATGTATTAGCAGGTGAAATGCCAAGGCGACTTGGACGACATTTTGTTTCTGAACAGATTGCTTTGTAGTATTTCTTTAAAAAAAAAAAAAAAAAAAAATCCGTAAAAATTATTTTTTTTTTCTTCTATATTTAACAGAAGAAAGTATTAGTTTCGTAAAAAAAATTTCAACTTACGGTTTTCGACGTATTTGCACGTTTTGAGATGTCCAGAACAGCACTTGACCATTTTTACAAAAGTCCTTCTGTCTGCGTGTGGGTGAGAAACACACACTCAAACTCGAAAACTAATGCTAAGAATTTCAAACAAATTTACATGTAACTGCAGCGTGACATAAATTAATGTCTAGCCACTTTTGATAAAAATCGTTCAAGATTACAGCGAGCGATTCTAAAGTGCGGTGGTTCCGCAGTTTAGAATGTAGAAAAAGAGGGGGGGGGGGAAGCTAAAAACTCCATAGAAATAGCATGGGACGAAAACCAAAAAAATTCACAATGTCAAGTGTGTTTAAAAAAAAAAAAAAAAGGCTCACACCGGAAGTAATAAAAGGAGAAAACTGACTAGAAAAAGACATCGAGGAGCGGGTGGGTAGGGTTGGGGCGTTAAATATATCGTCCAGGATTAATACGTCTCACCTTTTACATTTACTTTGTGTCATTTTACTTTTTCTAAATTTTTTATATGACAGTCTAGGATAAAATTTCGTATACATGTGCCCAATGAGAATCTCTTTAACGAGTCATGTTAAAATTAAAAAGAATTATTCATAATAGTAATGAACAACTCAGAAAAAAAAATGTGTATATATAGGAATATCCTACCTCCACCCCCTCGAGAGGACATACCATCGGGGAAGTAAATTTTCAATATATATAACCTTTAAAATGGATGGTTGAAATCACAGATCTATGGTTCAAACAAAGCTATCGATTTTTTTCATTTTTAACATGCACACACAGAAAATAAGGCTTTAGACCCTATCACACTAAAAAAAATTGTGCCCATAATGATAAAGAATTTTTTTTGTGTCCCTGTAAAAAAAAAAAAAAAAAAAAAAAAAAAAACTGTAAGTCCTAGATTCACCAAAATCAATAGGGTTCGATGCTATGATGACCTATATCCTACGCACCAACTTTCAGCTCATTCGAACAAAGTGTTTAGGCGCTATCGTGCTCTCTCTCTCTCTCTCTCTCTCTCTCTCTCTCTCTCTCTCTCTCTCTCTCTCTCACACACACACACACACACACACAACTTAGGGGACCTTAAAACGTATAGAAACATCGAAATCTCAAAGTCGGATTTTTGACATGATTACAATACTTTCCTTACATATGTATATCTGAAAGTAAATATGCAGGTGGGGGACATTTTTTAAGATATCGTCAGCAGAGCACAAAATTTATTGTATCCGGACATTTATTGTTACGGGGCCTGGTCGTTTCCCCTGATTTAAAGGGGGTGAGAGAAATTTGGTTTTTCCCTTACAGGTCGATTGCGCCGGTGTGTTCCCCCACATATCTTTCCTCATCTCTTCCCCTCCACTTCTTTTTCAAGACATGCTTCTCAAAGGGATTAGAGCTATTTATCTATAAGAAACACTTGACACTTTGTAGAGGAAATTGAATGGAGTTAACAGCTTCAAAATCTTGTTTAGCTTATGATTTCATCCCTATAAGCGTTTATATTTTATTGTGTTCATGCTGCTAGATTGTAAATTATGCTATTATGGAATAATTTACAGCAAACGTGGTAAACCACTAATTTTGTTTTGTAATTTCAAATTTTATAAAGACTCTGTAACAAATGACGGTATTAAATGGCTATGTGTAAACAAAAAGTGCATTGCAAAATAATAAAAACAAAATAATTTTTTATACCCCACCCTGCACCCACATCAATAAAAAATATATGCCTATTTATGATGCAATATAACTGTAGAATGCAAGAGAAACAAATGAATAGTTGCCAAAATTATCTATAAATTAAAAAATATATATTTAGGATCCAAATGAAATATGAATTATTCCATAGTACTCATACTTTAGTCATTAAACAATTATACATGGAAATGAAACTTTATATAAAGCAATATATATTGAAAAGTTAATGAGCTTTTTAAGGAGCCTGATACATAAGATCATCATACATAACAAATATGAAACAAGTATAACAGAAATAAATAAATGGTAACTAGAAGATGAAGCAGAGGCCCCTGTGGCTATATTATATGTATAAAGAAAGAAAAACAAATACTGTACTTCAATTATTTCTTTATTTTTGATTCTATGCATTTCATACTGCAAAGTTATTTCGATTGAAGTATATTGTAACAATTTTATTACAAATTATTAACACTACTATATAACATTTAAGGATTTAAATAACTATTTTAGCTTTAATATGATGGTTATAACTGTAATTAATACATAACAAGTTTAAATTATCATCACAGTAATTGTATTTTTTAAAAAGTAAAGTTATTGATGAAGGTGCTTAAGATATTAGTTAAATTATTAATCAAATTATAATTCATTTTAACGAGTGTCTTTCAATAACATAATATTAAATGTTATCTAACACAATTGTTGATATCCTATAATTGTCTCTAATCT
The DNA here is from genome assembly GCA_963930645.1 of Salticus scenicus. Lineage (NCBI taxonomy): Eukaryota > Metazoa > Arthropoda > Arachnida > Araneae > Salticidae > Salticus > Salticus scenicus. Next base: position 32,012,776 of record OZ005662.1, read on the forward strand.
CATTTAAACAAAAAAAAAAAAAAAAAAAAAACTTTTATACATTACGATCATAAAATTACTATGTTAATTAATTACATTTTTCAAAGATATCTCCTTAAGTTTTAATTTTCACTTGCTTATTATTATTTTTTTTTAAATTTACAGTAATTATTATCTTCATTTTAACTACAATAAGGTCTCCACTTGTCTGTGGTGGATTCTGCTCCTTATTCTTCTTCTAGTAATTATTATTATTTTTTTTTTTTCTGTTATAGTTTGTTTATATTTGTTACATATAACTCATCAGTAAATATAGCAGATACAACTCATTAACTTTTTCAATATCTTCTGCCGTGTAAAAGGCTATATTTCTATAAGTAACTGTTTACTGATTAATTCAAGCCTTCTTTCCTTATGTTTGATCACAGTAATATAAATTATATATATACATATATTTATTCAAACTTTCTCCCTTCTTTCACCACTAGTTGGTTATAAATAATTATTTATAGTGATAATTAAAAAACAAAAAGAAAGAAAGTAACACATTTGTGAGATTGTTTTTTCTCTTGAACCCAGTTTTCAAATTTTTATCGAAACTTATTACAAACAAAAATTTTATTTTAAAACTTAAAAGTAAAAAAATCAAATATTCCCATTGTATTCCTTACAAAATCTTTACAAAATAACTTACTAATATTGTTAAAACAAAAATAATAAATTTTTATTCTAATATCATGACCTGATAAATCAGTACTTGAATTTTTGGTAAAATGAAAATAGATAAATAAAAATTAAAGTACAGCACATACACGTATAAATAATTAATTACACATTCTTTTATTATTTTTTTCTTTTTGCACGCGTGTATGTGAGAGTGTGTACTATTTATGTCACCTGTAAGGGAGTGAAGGACACATCCCCCCCCCATGCTTATCAGTACATGTCAGCCATAAACATGGACAATGGACACAGGAAAAGGGGGGTGTCAGGGCAAACGACCTGTGCCGGCGAAAAAAGGGTGAGGGGAAACGACCCATTTTTTCTGTCAAGATATCATACGTCAGGGGAATCGACCTCCACCCATTGTTACACTTCTCTATGATGAAAATCATCTGCATTCATCATGGTAGTTAATTTTAATAAACAATAATTTGAATAAATAACTCGTACTGGGGGTGAATTTGTATACGAAAAATATAGAAGAAAGTTTTGTGATGGCCACAACATAGTAGTTTTTAATAAGTTTTGAAACATTTTCTAAAATATGGTTTTAGTTACTCCAGGGTTTAATTCGGTCCTGATAAGTATAAAGGATTTAAATCCATATTCTTGATTTTTCAGGAGACGAAAAATAAAGTAAAAAAAAAAAAAAAATGCTGTATAAAAACTTATCCGTTCAATACAGTTTAACCAGGATATTATCATAATATACAATTTTGTGAATAAACTGTATACATTTAATTTTGAAGTTATTTTTAACAGATTTATATAGTTTTGAAAACATGCCTGCAGGACATCTTTTATAACAAACATGAATGCTAAATTTCTGACTTGAATCTTTTTTATCAATGGATTTTTTCAAAGACTAAATGACATGGACTTAAATGCTTTATACCAATCGATAGAGAATTTTTTTCTGAGTCTGACTATGTACTCAACTCAAAATCGACATTTTTGGACTTAAATCCTTTATACTCATCAGTACAGAATTTCTAAAGCCCGTTTATTGTAGGGGCAAAAAAGTGTAAAAAATTCTATTTTAACATTCATTGTATATGATCTTTGAAATGCGGTTAATACAGTTTCATTGAACCAAACATAGGCATTATCGGCCCTCTTCACTCACCGTCACCGGAAGCCCGAGCCAATGTTATTCTATGGAGATTTTTTTTTTTTTTATGTATTAGTTAATAAGTTATTTGTATTTTTTAATTCTGTTTTCACATTCAGAAAATTCCGAACTGTTAGATTGACGGACCTTTTTTAAAAATGTATTTTTTTTTATTTTTAATATTTTATTTTGAAATTGCAAAATGAAAAAAATACACATATTGAAAATTCGTATTTTGCAGCTTCAAAATAAAGTATAAAAAATTAATTTTTTTTTTTTTTTTTTTTTTTTTTTAAGAAAAGGTGCGTTCATTTAACAGCTAGGAATTTTCAGAATGTGAAAACAGAATTTAAAAATATGTATTAGTTAATAAGTTATTTGTAAAGAAAAATTTCACATAGAATAACATTAGCTT